>OX438663.1:10949194-13349194 GCA_949316385.1 Globia sparganii | reverse complement strand
TTTTTATAGTTTTAAGGTGTATTTATTTTGCTGTAATGCCAATAAACGCATTTTTCTTTCTTTCTTTCTTTCTAACCTACTTCGCCGAACCCGTGATTTCACGCAGACTAGTGTCGTACCACATATGAAACCCCTGATGCTAAATTAATAAAAAAGGTACTGTTTTTTATCAAACTATCAACTAAACATTCATTAAAATTTCATAGTTTATTAACGATTTAATTATTTATTCAAATCCCAGTAAGCTTTAGTGAAATAATATGTAGAAATCAACAAAGAGATATAAATTATCGACTTATTCCAGAACGTCACTAGTACAGGCTATCCGCGAACGCCGTCGCCGTAATTTTACGTGCAGCTCAAGGTCAACTAAAGTCATAATTATTTTGAATAAACGTTAGTTGCGCTAGCGCCATCGCCGTGATAACACGTGCTCTCTTTATTATTAGTTCTAAGCTAGTATCGAGAAGTTGTCGATGATGTTATACGATGACGAAGAACTTTAAATATATTGCAGTAATCAAACAATGATATTTGTAGTAGTGGCCAGTTCAACGGATAGCGATAATGAATCGGTAAATCACTCTTTTGTTTTTCAAGTCTGTATATTTATCCTACAGTCAAAAAGACAGCTAGATAATAATAATAAAGAAAAATTAAAGTTAATTTAGTTATTTTATTTGTTGTTAATTAATATTGTTTGTATCCCAATATTTTAACACTCAATACATTAATCGTATTAAACAAATCAAATTTAAATGGCCTGCGCAAACGACGGATTTTTGTCTGCTAAAATAGATCGCTTACAACTGTATCGAGTAACGCAAACGAGGGATTAAAAGTACCGCGTACAAAAAGTCCCCCGAATAACCGAGGACATGCGGGGAGCGGACCGGACAAAAGTACGGGGGAGTCCGCGAAAACAATAGAACTCGTGTGACTAGGCGAAGCAAAGCACATGACGGACTTTAGTCCGCGTTGCGCGTGATGTACTTACGTATGCCCGTATTTCCGGGGAACAAGCGATCGCACACCGTAAGCGTTGATTTCGCGGTAAATCCGCAGCGGACTTTTTATTGGCGGAGCGTACTTTTTCTCCGCCGCGGAGAAAAGTCCGTCGTCTGTGCAGCCCATTAGACTTAACAAAAAATCAAGGGACTTTCAGC
Source organism: Globia sparganii (assembly GCA_949316385.1). NCBI lineage: Eukaryota > Metazoa > Arthropoda > Insecta > Lepidoptera > Noctuidae > Globia > Globia sparganii. Next base: position 13,348,028 of record OX438663.1, on the reverse strand, counting down.
CCGTGTCCTTCTCCAGAATATTATTTTTTTTGAAGAATTAACAATGGAGACTAATTACCTAACGTATATTTGAAGACTGATTAACGTAGGATGTTTGAAGACTGATTTATGTGCGGTACTACTTAATAAAGAAATAAACCTTTGATTACAAATGTTTAAGTTTTATTTATTTCATTAGTTTATCGATAACTATATTTTACAACACTATGCAACTTTGTACCTAAACGTTGCTGGCGCTAGATGCACTCCACGCGAACATGGCGGTTAAATGGTTAAAAGTGTATCCGGTCCCCAATGTCACTCAGGCTGGCTGGACAAATCTTCAAAATAGCTCGCATTTAACTAGGTCAATAGGGCATTTTATGTAACACCCTTATTTCAGAATTTGTGACGCTACAGAATCTTAGATAATCGATCGAAAACGTGTCCAGCCATCTTGAGAAACCACTTTTCGCTGGTCTCTCATTCTCGGTAACGGAAGTGATTTTGACGACTTTTTGCATATCAACGGGCGTCACATAAATTTGTGACAGGCATCGAGCTAAAAGTTTTGTGATACGAACAGCGGTTTAGTAGAAAAATGTAAAAATCTGTGTCCAGCCACCTTGAATTTACGTATAAAACTTTTGGCTGGCACTTCTGAATCTCAATAACGGGAGCGTTTTCGAATATGGTTCCTTTATTAACATTTAGTGACGCAATTTGTGACAGTAATAACGTTTGATTTATGGCGTCACATGTAAGGGTTTATGAGAAATCAGTAAAAACTTAATGTCCAGCCAGCCTGAGTTCAAGCTGGCTGGACATGTATCTCCACTGCCTGATGATCCACGGCCTTCGAAATATATTCAAATTTTTGTGACGGGGACGATAATGATTTACTGAATTTGTGACGGAGAAACTTTGAGTAGTTTCAAAGATATTGATCATTTAAATTTTCACTGCAGTAGGGTTACCAATATTGTAGGTTTTATGTAGGACTAAGTATATTTTAAGGTGTTTTCTTTAATGGACGAAAATCCGTGTTTTAGTGATAGTATATGACAGAATTATAATAGTAGATATATTATAATAGTAGATAGTAGTTGACAGAATTATAATCATTACAATCAGTAATACAACTTGTTAAGTTAGTATAATCCCCAAATGTGAAGATTTCATGAGATAGTCATTTTTGGGGATTACTTGGTCTTAGAAAGTTGTGTTGATGAATTCATAGATTATAATTCTGTAAATACATATTTGTTACGGCCGCGAATCATATTTTAATCAACGTACAACTTAATACTGACCAGCAAATTGCAAAAAACGTAAAAAAAATTGAATTTCGCGGGCTACCCTGGCGCTTTCGCCTGAAATCGATAGATGACAAAAGCGTGAAAGTGAGGAAGGGAGGCGGTAATTTTTTGATGTTATTGATTATTTACGTGCAGATACCTACTCTTTGTAGTAGGTAGGTATTGGTGTTTTTCATGGTAAGTACATATGTATATATTGGTGCCGATTCTCTTGTCACAAATGCGTCTAAACTAGACTAAAAATCACCAAAATTTAGTTTATTCCTGTCAAACGACGATTTCCATTTCTGAAATTAACTAAAGTGACACAACTTAACACAATTTTAGTTTGACAGCACTAAGATTGCACTGAGTTAATAGTTTAGAGAAAATAGTAATTTTGCTATTCTGGATTTGAGGTTTTTCACCTAAAATTTAAGATTTTCTAACTAAATCTGACTATTTTTAATCGCGACTAAAAAGGTGTGGAATAAATTAGTTGGTATTAGTGATGCAACGAATACTACTTTTACGAATATCAAACCTACTATTCGGCGAATACGAATACGAATATCTCGCCATGGTAAAAATACTAATTTATTGAATTTAATGAATTTCTATTCTTCTAATAATTAAAATTTACAATAGGCTAATTTTTATTAAAAAAAAACATAAAATTTGTAGATTTTATGGTTTTAGACGATTTCATTTTTCAGTCTGGATGTTCCCAGCCGTTGAAAAAAGTCTTTCCGAGGCGACTATCGCGTCGTCGTTGCGGTTAAGGCCCTTGCACACGTCGTATTTTTACGTGCCGACGACGCGCGTTTCCAAGTCTGCCAGTAATTACATTTGCGTACAAACATATTAATTTTTAAATATTCGTATTAGTATTCGCCGAATACGAATATTCGATAAATGTCTACTATTCGACGAATACGAATATTCGTATTCGTTGCATCACTAGTTGGCATGAGCTAAAATTCACACCAACACCTCGACTGCCTCGACTTCAGATGCAAAAACTGTACTGTTTTTTTTTTATTTTCTTTTGCTTATATCTCGAAAACGGTGTGTCCTATCGCAAACGATTAATGAAAATTTCGACCCCCTTTAAAAGCCCGCAAACCCTTAAAACTCAAAACGTTGGTAATAATTTTTCATATTTTCCATACAAAAGTGAAAAATTCCATGAAAAAGAGGTCGACGTTGCCCCACTACGCACCTTCATCTAAAAAAGAAACACGGGGAGGGGCCCGTGGCTAAATAATAACAGCCGCACAGGTCGATCGATCAGGTTAAGCTACGATTGCCGCGGTTGGTCTGTGGATGGGTGACCATCTTTACATACCGACACCCCTCCGTGCCTCGGAAAGCACGTTAAGCCGTTGGTCCCGGCTGTCATTCGTGGATCTTTGACAGTCGTTACGGGTACTCAGAAGCCCGAAAGTCTGACAACAAGTCTTACCAAGGCGTATCGTATTACCCAGTAACTGGGTTGTGGAGGTCAGATAGGCAGTCACTCCATGTAAAACACTGGTATTCAGCTGCCGGTTAGACTGGAAGCCGACCCCAACATAGTTGGGAAAAGGCTAGGCAGATGATGATGATGATGAGGGCAAATAAGTACCTACTTTTTGGCTGAATGCACAAACCGTGCGAAGCCAAACAAAAAAAAAAAAAATTACCTAGTTACCACGTGGAGTTGCGATTGTTAAATTCGATTTGGTTGTGTCAAAATTATTTTTAAATTTAGAGATATTTTAATGCAGAATAGCTCTAAGATTCTCATAGCCAAAAGTAAGAAATTTTAGTGATAGTTTAGTTCGATTTACAAGAGAATTGGCACCATTGTGTCCGGATAACTAATGCTCGAAGGTATTTAAATAAAAAAGTATATATCGGCACATATAAAATAAGTATCGGCATCACTTTTAAACGTCGGATATAATAAAAATAATAAAAAACCAGATGGAATTGACACTTCCTATCTCAATACCATTGAGACTTTATTTATGTAAAAATTATGGTCACCTCACAATATTAATGGATGTTTGTATGGGAAAACTTAAATGATTAATATCTTTGAAACTACTCAAAGTTTCTCCGTCACAAATTCATAAATCATTATCGTCCCCGTCACAAAAATTTGGACATATTTCGAAGGCCGTAGATCATCAGGCAGCGGAGATACATGTGTCCAGCCAGCTTGAAATCAGGCTGGCTGGACATTAAAGTTTTTACTGATTCCTCGTAAACCCTTACATGTGACGACATAACTCAAACGTTATTACTGTCACAAATTGCGTCACTAAATTTTAGTAAAGGAACCATATTCGAAAACGCTCCCGTTATTGAGATTCAGAAGTGCCAGCCAAAAATTTTACACGTAAATTCAAGCTGGCTGGACACAGATTTTTGCATTTTCTACTAAACCGCTGTTCGTATCACAAAACTTTTAGCTCGATGCCTGTCACAAATTTATGTGATGCCCGTTGATATGCAAAAAGTCGTCAAAATCACTTCCGTTACCGAGATTGAGAGACCAGCGAAAAGTGGTTTTTCAAGATGGCTGGACACGTTTTCGATCGATTATCTAAGATTCTGTAGCGTCGCAAATTTTGAAATAAGGGTGTTACATAAAATGCCCTATTGACCTAGTTAAATGCGAGCTACATGGTCCCCATACAAGAAGTGTTTAAAAAAAAAAGTAGTGTTCAATACGGTGAACGTTGGTATGGAACTCTTCGTGTGCGAGTCCAACTCGCACTTGTCCAGTTTTTTTTTTCTTTGTTATGTGTGGATAGTACCGCATAGGTAATAGGTAGGTATAGCTTCAGGAGAAAACTAAAGGGTATTTTTCAACACTTATTATTATAACTAGAATTATATGTAGGTGTATCCTCGTGGTATGACGGGTGTCAACATTATTTTATTACACAATTTAAGTATGACTTCGAGGTACGACGATAACTTTAGAAGCTAAAGCAAAATTCTCACTCTGTATGTTATTACTTATTAAAGTCATGATTATTTACGATTACATTACATTTCTGTTACAATATTTTTTTACAATCACAATATAAATTTCAATTACCAAAAACTAACACAATTCATAGGATTTATTGTGCACATTTTGAAACCACTGTATACATAATTATAATGTAGATACGATATTTTGTAATAAATTTAACATGATTGACTACAGTACAGCACCCTAAATATTGTCCAGCAAACCAACGCTGCTATAGGGTGTTTACTAAAGTAATATACATTTCATACACAATTCCACAGCTCACATTGCGCACCATTAGAAAAATAAATTATAGATGCTCCTAAACTAATACCTTCAAATTTATCTTGGCATGTTTTCGCTGCACATCTGAAAAAGAAACGAATAAGTATTAAATTACTCATTTTTTACATTTATATACAGAGCATTTTTAACCGACTTCAAAAAAGGAGGAGGTTCGGGCATAACTCCGTCATATATACAACGTGTAACACAATTAACGCAAAACCCCATACACTCCAGTTACAGTATTGAGTTAAAGGCATAATACAATGGCCAAAACTATTTTTTTAAAGCTAACTATTATTATTAAGAAAATCGTGTTGACCCTAGGCATTACTTTATGCATTCAAAATTGAGTGTTATTGCTTTAAAATAAGACTTAATTTTCTTTGGCTCAATCGGCGGATGGTATGGCAAATACATAATTTTTGAAAAAAAAAAAAAACTTATTTTAAAAGTTACTAAAATCGATTCAGTAGTCAATTACGAACTAACTATTTTCAGGTTTTGCGCATTTAACGTTACACGTTCTAGACGGATTTGCAAATTTATTTTTTTGTTCGAAAGAGGTTTATTCCGAAATGGTGCAATAAAATTTTTGTAAAGATCTGCGGGGCAATTGCGTAACAAATTATCAATGGGAATCGGTTTCACTTTGACAGTTCAACAACATTCATTGCGTTATTTACGTGTTGAGCAAACAAATTTTTCGAACTTATGAAGCAATGGATTAGCAATTTGCTTCAAAATGATTCAGATTCCGATTGATAGTGTGTTACGCAGTTAGGGTGCTGAAGGCTAATTCTCGTAATTTAAAATGTTCAGAATTTAGTCGTAGTCTCATCTCGGCGACAAACAATTGTCAAAAACTTGTCAAAATGTAGGGAAATTAGAGGTATTTTTGACAGATTGAGACTGAGATCAGACTGTGAACTTTCTTAAAATTACGAGAATTGCCCCTCTGATGATGAGTTTCGGAGACAGACAACAGAACTTTTCAATAAATGCCAGCAAATCAACCGCGATTGCTGCTATCGCATATGTATACATTGTTTACGCAATCACACAACATAACATAACGCCTGTACCCTCTAAAGGGGTACGCAGATGTGTTCAGTTCAGTATACCACGGTACGCCCACATTTCTGTCAAAGTTGTTATTGGGTACCTCTAATCTTGCAAGTAAATTCAGGCGTAACTTTTTGTTTATGAATTGATTTAATTAACCGACTTCAAAAAAAGAGGAGGTTTGAGAACCTTCTCTTTTTTTTCTTTTATTTTTGAAGTCGTATTTTTTTTTTATTACTTTTTTATTTCGTAATTTATTTGTTTTAAGTAAAAACTGGAATTTGTTTGTAATAAATAGGTAGGTAATAATTTTGTTGTAATTATTGCACTTGAATTTGACCAAGGTTTTGAGATGTTTTCCCTTTGACACCACATCAGTAGCTCGTATCAATAAGCCAGGCCGTCACACTTACAAGTATTAGTCCATATCTTGAAAAGTACTGAGCCGATTTTGATGAATCTTGCCCTGTTCCCTAAGTTGAAGTAAACGTAAGCCAATTAAAAAAATTGTCACAATCCGATTAATAGTTGTGGAGAAATGCGTGGACAAACATACATACATACATCTATAAAATTTTGTATATTTGTTTGGAAGCCCTAAGATGTCATTATGTGAATTTAGTGCAATTCCAATAATATTATACAGGGTGCATTTGAAATCATGGGCATTATTTTAACCTAAGGTACTACTTATGATACTAATTGCATTAGGGCTACTATTACGCAAATCAAAAATATTATTAATGCAAGTATGGAAAACCTTAAAATGTAGTAAGTCATACAAAGTATCAAATTAGTTGCGCTTCTCGATAGCAAATGCGTAGGTACACTACGCCGTACGCGCGTCATTGGGCGTGAATTCTTTGACCCCACCCGACTCACGTGACATTCGTAAGTTGCCAATGAATTGATTCATAATAAATTCCAATTTTCCCTTCGTACTTTGCCGGCTTAGGACGGTCAAAACTACGTCAACTAACATACATTAAAAAAAAAACATTTACGTACCTAGCTTGTGGATTGTTTTGAAAAAACCTTATTTGTCGGTAAAGTGACAGAGGGTAAACGGGTGCTCTTCCACGAGCTTGTGCATGTGCTGGCACGTGAAAAGACGAAAAATCCAACAGGTTCTGAGTGGTTCTGGTGGAATGAGACCCCGTGAAGGAATAGGGTCGTTCGGGTAGCGCCGATGGAACATTTCACGAGTTCATACTAAATTTCTTGTGCGATCGTAAATTACAACCATTTGTGGGTATTGTTGGTTGGTGTACCTAGCCTGCACATTACGCGGTCGAGGCATCGTGTACACAAACACACACACAACACACAACTACTACACTAACACTTAATACACTGCAATCCAAGCACCGTATGACGCGAGCGGCGAGTACGGCGATTACGTCACGGGATCAATAAATCAATTACGCGTCAATGCACCTGCGCAGTCGTTATGACACTGGTTCCGGGTTCGTGACTTCGTGTTGCGGCGGGAAGCATACCCCGCGCGGGGGTGATATTCGTATTTTTGCGAGTGAGGGAGTGGGACGGAGAGAGTTCAGGGAATCCCGCCGGACGGAATGTCTTGTAGCCCATTGTTATTATTACTTGTAAGGAAAAACCCGCGCGCGCGCAGGTGATGTTTGTTTACATTTCGCTTTGCGCTGTACTGCGCTTTAAGATTTTGATATTTCAACAATTATTGGCGTTAACGAAGTATTTTGTTTTAATTACTTTAAGTGTTTATTTGCAATAATAAGCCTTGTGCAATTTGACTTACTACATTTTTAAGGTTTTCCTTACTTGCATTAATAATATTTTTGATTTGCGTATTAATAGCCCTAATGCAATCAGTATCGTGAGTAGTGCCTTAGGTTAAAATAATGCCCATGACTTCGATTCCACCCTGTATACATACGTGTCGAATTAACAACCTCCTTTTTTTTAAAGTCGGTAAAAAAAAACGACTTTGAAAAAAAAAAACACCATGAAGCGAAAAATAACAAATAATTTCGGAAGTCGGTGTCAAAATACGAAAATGCAGAACCAACGACATTGACTTCTGAAACTAAAGTAATTTATGACTTAAGTGTTTTTTTTTTGGAAGTCAGTTTTTTTTTGTAAAAAAGTTTTTGTAACTTGAAGTCAATAATAAGGACGTACGGCAGTTGAGCAGGAAATTGACGAATAATTTGTCTGAGGATTGGGAGTGCCAGGAAACATGTTCATTTGCACGTGTGGTGGTGGCGGCGGCGGTGGTGGATGCGTGGCGAGCGGGGACACGGGCGGCGCGGTCGCACCTGCGCACCCCCCGCCGCCCGCGTTGTTTGGGCTGCCCGTCGTCGATAGCCGCGAGAACGCCGCAAGCGCATCGGGGAAATTAGGAGGAGTAGCTGGAGTATTACATGGTGTCATCAGTTGCTGAAATAATAAAATTATCCATTTGTTATTTAAAGAAAATGGTGGAGATTAAAAATGAACGTATAAGCATTCTAGGCGATCCTAATGATTATAATTCTGCAAATACTTATATTAATCGCAAAAAACGTGAATTTTATCACGTGTAAATTTGAAGTTCGCGGACACCATAGCGGACGGTGTATGCGCTAAGGTAACCCGCGAAGTTCAAATAAGTGTGGATGCACCAATGTTTTTTCAATTTTCGTCGATTTAAAAAAAAAATAGAATATACATGATTAAAAAAAATATATGCGTGCAATAACTGTTACGGTACCTGACGGTAGTGGGGTGCAGCAATTCCATTAGCGCCAGCAGGAATGGCGACTTCTTGAAAAAATATTGATAAGGCTGTCTGAAATTAAATAGATTATAATATGAAAAAGGAATCGGCATAGCATACTGTGTCATTCAAATAAATCCGAAGTTCCTGTAAACGCTATTTTATTATTATTTATTTTTTCGACTAAGTACAACACGGCCATCACAAAAAGTATATGGTCGAAAAATATACACGGGACAATATCCCCATTTATCTTGTTCAGGGGTTTTGGCCGCAACTGGTAACTTCTTCCAAAGAGTGACCAAAACTTCGGATACAGATGCACTTTGGAAATTAGGAGATAATGGAAACTGGCTCTTTTTGGGAGTGAAAAGACAAGCTTGTGTTTTGCACTGGGACACGAAATTTAAGGTCAAATTCATTTGCCCGACTATGGCCTCTCTAAGAGTCCCCTCCGAGTGAGAGATTTCTCCTCTGCTGGCTTCTTATGCACTGGACACTACAGGTATCTTTGCGAGACTGTGTTGTCATCTGCTTACCCGATAGCACCAAGCTGTAGCAGGTCCTTGATATGCAGCGGAAATAGACTCGCAGAACAGACCCCTGAGGAACATCGGTCAATAGCCATATGATCCGATGAGCAACCATCTATGACCACTCTGATCGATCGCAAACTTAGGAACTCGGGAATCCATTTGCGAAAGTCAGCAGAGATGCCGAATGTGGGAAGCTTACCCAATAGACTAGCATGACAGACCCTCATAAAAGCTTTTGATATATCAAGGGACACAGCAAGGGCTTCGCCGTGTCTATCAATGGCCTCGCTTCAGCAATGCGTGACATTAGGTAGACAAGATCTTCAATTAATCGAACGCGGCGGAAGTCATACTGATGGTCACTGAGGAGCTCATTGTCTTCCAGGTATGCTAGCAGTTTATTATTAAGAACCCTTTCGATCACATGGAGATTATAGCGATTGGTCTGTAGTTGACAGGGCAAGCACGGTACCCAATTTTGAACACTAGCTACACATTAGCAAGCTTCCAGGACTTCGCTTTTTATAGAGAGGTGATACAAACGCGTCAAGACAAGAGAAAACTCTGGAGCAAAGCTTTTCAGGACTGCGATCCATCGGATTTCAGCAAAGGAGGCAGCGAAGGACGGCAGAAGTTTGTTTCGATCGATTTAGACAGGAACCACAACTTCTTGCTACCCGAAGCATCCCAATTCGTACAAGATCAATTCGTCCAAGATCAAGTCCAATGGTTGAAGGGCGCCGTCCGTAACACCCATTTCTAATCGGATAAGACGCAAAGAAATGCCAGTCCGCTATTCCGTACTTCCATACTCGCTTCGTGCCTCTAGGGCTTAAATCTGAAGGAGATCAGACGCATGTCTTTTATACGGGGCCTGTCACTCTCTGCGGCCGTTACTCTACGGCCGTAGTTCTTGAGAGGCGCGCGCAGAACATGTCGCGCCGCCGTTCGGGCTGTTTCTGTTTGGCGACAGACTCTCTGAGTCTTTCATCCGCAGGCTACGCCCTATAACGGTTGGAGATGGTTGCGCGCCCTCCAGCGGCGCCCAGTGTGTATGTTGCGGACAGGGAGGGTTGTATACTCCAAATTCAATAAACCATAAAAAGACATTCCCATTTCAAGCATGGTTCAAGTTGGCTGCAGTTTGAGTAGAGGAAACGAAAACTTGAATGCAAACTGCAGGTTGCAAACAGGTAGCTTTGCACTAAAATGATGACTCAGCTTTATAGTGGCCATGTCATAATTAATAAATGGTATCATCCATTGAACTTATTAATTTGAATATGGTACTTATTAATTTGAATTTATGAAATTGCTTACTTATTTATTTGTATTTATGAAGGTTCAAGTTGGCTGCAGTTTGAGTAGAGGAAACGAAAACTTGAATGCAAACTGCAGGTTGCAAACAGGTAGCTTTGCACTAAAATGATGACTCAGCTTTATAGTGGCCATGTCATAATTAATAAATGGTATCATCCATTGAACTTATTAATTTGAATATGGTACTTATTAATTTGAATTTATGAAATTGCTTACTTATTTATTTGTATTTATGAAATTGTTTAACTTTTTGATCTGAATCAATGACATTGTATAGGGTATTATTTTGAATTAATTAAATTGTATAACGTATCTATCTAAATTTATGGCATTTTTATGGTATTAACTGGAATTTAGGACATAAGTAGTATAATTTTAATAATAATTTTGCATGCCTGACATGGTACAACACAGTGGACTGCGCATTCACTTGACATCTAGATATGTATTATTATGAACTGTGTTGAGCAATAAACGAATTGAATTGAAATTGAATTGAATTGAGTTAAATAATTATAGAAGCATACCTCAATAAAATGTGTCAAAAAAGTGTACCCACTTTTTAAACGCGACGACGTAGCTTTGAAACCACTAAACATTTAAGAGTAAATATACAAAGTTGATACGACAGAAAGGCTTTCCTTTAAACTGCTTATACTAGGTACCATTTTCAAGCTCTGTACCAAATATCATTTAAATTGAAACAATAGTTTAGTCGCAAATGATTTTTTAAGTTTTTGGCCCGTTTGAACATGATGTATTTTTCCTAACAGCTGATTATGTCTATAGGCATAGGTCATGCACCTTAAAACGATAAATCTACGATACGTTGTTGCCGCTCTTACGCAAGTCATAAGCAAATACGTCCTACAACAGAAAGTGACAATCCCATTAGCAAAACATCACGCGCGTAAAAGAAATAGAAATAGGTCAGTGTGTTGCTATTGCATCTTTGGTCCTTGCGAGGGGGGCCTCTAAAAACTAAAAAACTTGGTTTTTCAGTGCGCCAACGCTATCCTTCCGGGACGTATGTACGTTACGTAACACGGAAGTCCTGTGCCGCTATTGTTTTGTCGAACTCGTGCGCTGACAATTGTGATTTTGTTTTGTTATTGTGAATAGGACACTTCTTTCTTTTTTTTTATTGTGACAAGACACGTAACTTGCTATTATAATTATTTAGTGTTAGTGTTTTTTTTTGTGATTTACTGTTTTTTATTGTGATAGGACACGTAATTAAACTTTGGTTGTGTGTGTGTGTATACCTAATTAAAGTGTTCAACAATGCCTCGTCTAACTTACACGGCGTCAGAATACACTGACATGATTTTAATTTACGGTGAATGCCGTGGAAACGCAGCATTAGCTCTGCGAACATACAGAGAAAGGTATGGTGACAGCCGCAATTGCCCTAGGAACGCCCGCACCATACAGTTGGCAGTACAAAGATTACGGGACAATAAACGTGTAGTGCCGCAACAGGAGGGAGTGCCACCGCGGCAAATACCCGTTGCATGGGACGAACGAATATTAGATCATTTTTCCCGCAACCCGACAACGAGTCTCCACAGAGCCGCCCGGCAGTTTAGATGTTGCCATAGAACCATCCACAAGGTTCTAAAACGTATCAAACGCAAACCTTATAAATATCGGAAGGTGCAAGCTTTGTTATCGAGAGACTTACCGATCAGGAACAGTTACTGCCAATGGCTATTAAATAAAACATCCGAAGACCGCCATTTCTTAACAAATGTAATATGGACCGATGAGTGTACTTTTACTCGGAACGGCATTTGGAATCGGCAAAACCTCTGGTACTGGAGTTTGGGAAATCCACACGTGTTTCGAGAATCTGAACACCAGTACAGATTTTCTCTCAATGTGTGGGCTGGTATCCATAATAATAATATTATCGGCCCTGTTTTTATTGACGGCACCCTTACAGCGGTGAAATTTTTAGATTTATTAAGTGGTCCTGTGGCCGAGTACACTGACCAACTACCTTTAGCCGTTCATCGCAAGTTGTGGTACCAGCTGGACGGTGCGCCTCCACATTCTGTGATGGCTTCCAGGGAGCGGCTCACAGAAATGTTTGAGCAGCAATGGATCGGTCGATTCGGACCTGTTCGGTGGCCACCACGATCTCCGGACCTCACTCCCATGGATTTCTTTTTGTGGGGGTACATTAAGGGTGAAGTGTATGCCTCCGAGGTAAATACAATTGTTGAACTAAAAAACAGGATTATTTTAGCATTTCATAAATTAAAGTGCTTAGCGACGGACAGTGATTTAATTACAAAACTAAATAACAATATTCTCCGTCGGTATAATTTGTGCATTAATGTGAATGGAGGACACATAGAGAATTTAAAAATTTAGTGTTTTTGTTGTCGGCGTTGCCACTTTGTAAGGTCAGTCGCCAGGTCCAAGTTTCTATGAAATTTGGGTTTTTCCTTTACTTACAAAGGGTGGTTGCGTTTTACTCTGATTTGTAAGCTATTTAGTTTGTTTGAAAAAAAAAAATTCTCATTTTTGGCGCTTTTTATTTTTATACCTTATCGAATTAATACTAAACACGTATAGTATACGTAGTGTAATTTAATGCCCCTCGGTCGTATCAACTCTGTATATCTGTCTCACTTAGACACGTCGTAAGAATAATACCGTCGCTTAAATTAGACAAAGATCGCAATATAAACATGCAATGACGGGATGGGGTTGCCTACCCATGCGAAATTTTACCCAACATTTTAAACCATAAAAAGCGTTATACGCTAAATTAAATTAAATTATTTTTTAAATATTTGAATTATGTATTTCGTATTGGATGTGTAATAGAAGTTTATAAATAATGAAAATAACTAAGACATTATCTTTTTGAATATTTTTTCTTTATTATTAATGAAATTGAATGATTTAGTAGGTAGCCAGTCAGTCTCTTTTCTCAGCAATCGGATTATTTACACCCATTTTTCACAGCGTGCTGCATCTTTAGGCACCCTGCTACGTTGTTATTATTAAAAAATATTTAAAATCACTTATTCCATAAATTAAAAACTCCCACAAATGTGGGAAACTAAAACTAAGTTGTTAGTGGTAACCCTGAACCTAATTTACAAAATTCTACATTTTATTGCGTTTTACGTTGATTTAAACAAAGAGACAATTAATTTACGTGTGGAAAGTAATTCCGGTTAAATTACTATGTTTTTGTGATCTTGAATCGCACTCTTTCGCGATATTTTTTGTCGTATGTCACTCGGTTGACTTCGGTTGGCGTCACACAGAGCACTGAACTGACGTTAGTTACGCTGATGGCTGTGGCCATCAATCTAGTGGCAACGCCTTGGGGCGGTAATTACTAATCTAGTGTAACATATATATCAATGGTATCATCACAGTGCAAACATCTAATGCTGCACCTGGGTTTTTCAATAACTAGAAGTATAAACAATGACACCCTTCTCCAGTTATGCTTATTCACATTGATATTTTGACAAAGAGAATCAATGAAAACATAAAGACTGTTTTTACAAAAACAAAATAGAAGTGCATTGATTTTTTTTTTAATAATAAAAGTTTTTTTTTTCACTTTTCAGTTGTACCAACCAGACCAATTCGTATAACGCTACTTGCTATATATAATACTAGCTTTTGCCCGCGACTTAGTCCGCGTGGGTTTCGTACTTTCCTCAAATAAATTTAACACCCTCTCCACCTCCCCCTGAAAGGTATTTCGAAAATTATTGATTACGATCTTTATACTTACTTTATTTAAAGAAATAAGTATTCGGGCCAATATTTTAGTTAAACTACCTAAGATGTTTCAAATAAACTATCCTCACTTTTCATCAAGACAGGGCTTGTTTTTATTAAAAAAGCATTTGGTACGTTTCCATTTTTATGATATAAAGATTATTTATACCCATTTTCGTGTTAATGGAAGTTGAAGTTTCAACTCCTTAAACTTTATTACCCTTTTCCACCCCGGTAGGAGTCGAATAAGTAAAACCCTAAAACTCATACTTTTTTATTTTAAGTAAGTAAGTAGTAAACCCCTAAAAGTGACAATCTTTATTATTTACTGAGGCAAATGTTGAAAAGTTTCAAGTTTCTTAACTAAAGGAATAAGATCACCTTTTCACCTTCACAGTTTTTATCCCCATAGGGGCGAAATATTGAAAACATGTTTGGGACGTTTCCATATCTTGACTCAAAGATTATTTATACCAATTTCCCATTGAATCAAGCCACGCAATAAAATACTCCTCTGTGATATGGACTACCCCCGTTCACCCCGTTAGGGTTAGATTTTTGAAAAACCCAGTCACACTTTTTTATTTATTTTGGTCTTAAGTATACATACTGAGTTCCGAGTTTATATTATTGGACCGCGCGATGAAATTCTTCCATACAAACTGACACCCTCAATCTCCCTTTAGAGCAGAAAAACATAAAATGACAAACTATAATTTACTTAGATAAGTATTTGTGCCAAGTTTGAAGCTTTTTATTCATACCATTTTTTTGGAGTAAATCAAGCTACGCACTATAATACCGGCCTTAAAAATCGAATTACCACTTTTTTACCCGTCAGGGGTCTACTTTAGACCCATTTCTTATTACTTACTTAGGCAAACATTCCTTCCAAGTTTCAAGTTTATTAACCAAATGAATAAGATTTTTCGTATAAAGTTTTTCCCCACTTTTCACCCCACACAGGAGGAATTTTGAAAAATGTTTGGGATGTGTTCATAACTTGACTCAAAGATTATGTCCAACGATTTTCAAGTTAATCAAGCCACGCAGTAAAATGGAAAATTAACTACTCCTTTTCACCCCGTCAGAGGTAGATTTTCGCAAAACCCTGATACATGTTATTCTTTACTTTTGGTCTTAAGTATAAATACTGAGTTTCGACTTAATCGGAGACCGCACGTTAAAATTCTTCCATACAAATGTTGACACCCCCTAATCGCCCCTTAGGGGGTAGTTTAGAAAAGCAAAAAATGCCAAAATTCATAATTTACTTAGATAAGTATTCATGCCAAGTTTCAAGTATATTAACCAAATGAATAAGATTTTTCATATAAGCTGTATCCAAACTTTTCACCCCCACAGGGGTGGAATTTTGAAAAATCGTTTGGAATGTGTTCATTACTTGACTCACAGATTATTTATACCAAATTTCGAGTTAATTAAGCCAGGCAGTAAAATTTGCCCTGTAAAATTAACTACCCCTTTTCTCCCCGTTAGGGGTAGATTTTCGAAAAACCCTGATACACGTAATTCTTTATTTTTGGTATTAAGTATAAATACTGAGTTTTGAGTTAATCGGATCGCGCGTTAAAATTCTTCCACACAAATTTTGACACCCCCCCCCTCCCCTGTTAGGGGGTAGTTTAGAAAAACAACAAATGCCAAACTTTATAATTTACTTAGATAAGTATTCGTGCCAAGTTTCAAGTTTATTAACCCAAGGAATAAGATTTTTCATATAAGCTGTATCCCCACTTTTCACCCCCATAGGGGTGGAATTTTGAAAAATTGTTTGGAATGTGTTCATTACTTGACTCACAGATTATTTATACCAATTTTTGAGTTAATTAAGCCAGGCAGTAAAATTTTCCCTGTAAAATTAACTACCCCTTTTCTCCCCGTTAGGGGTAGATTTTCGAAAAACCCTGATACACGTAATTCTTTATTTTTGGTATTAAGTATAAATACTGAGTTTTAAGTTAATCGGACCGTGCATTAAAATTCTTCCATACAAATTTTGACACCCCCCCATCCCCCTTTAGAAGGTAGTTTAGAAAAACAAAAAAGACCGATTTTCATAATTTACTTAGATAAGTATTCGTGCCAAATTTCAAGTTTATTAACCCAAAGAATAAGAGTTTTCATACAAACTTTCATCCCCTATTTAACTCCCTTAGGGGTTGAATTTCGAAAATTCCTTCCTTATTCCTCGTCTACATTATAAAGAAAACCTCTGTGCGAAATTTCAGCTTTCTAGGTCCAAGGGTTTAGGCTGGGCGTTGATGAGTCAGTCAGTCAGTCAGTCAGTCAGTCAGTCAGGACTTCTCTTTTTATATATATAGATAAATATCAGTGACAGGAAGTCATTATAACATCATAAATATAAACTAAGTGTAAAAAATACTTATTACTGAAGCTAATTCAAAAACTCCCCAACCAAAATTTAATTGGGACCACCCCTTAGGTATCCCCCCTATCCTATCCATTCCTCTATCCATCCTATCATCCCCCTACGAATTTTCTAAATCGATCCAGAATTGCCAGAGATATCGGGTGAAATACATACAAAAACAGTCGAATTCAGAACCTCCTCAATTCCGAAGTCGGTTAAAAACTGCTTTACTCAGGACCCTTGACCTAAAATACACTCAGCGGCACGGAATCTTGGCCAAGCGCTTATCTCGCGATAGAAAAAGTTTTAAGTGTTTCTGATGAATGTTTGTTGTGCAGGTATGTCAAAAAATGTTTACTTTTACTTCAAGAGGGTAATCCATTATGTTGAAGTGCACCACGACGAAACTTTTAATTTACAGTTGAATCGGGTCATTTGAGCGACTAAGTTCACGTTTTAAATTTGTGTGTTGTGAAAAGTTTACTGTTCGGTTTTTGAATTTTTGTGATTTTATGCTTTTAATTCAATAAGTAAAGGTGCTTTAAAAGCAATAAAAATGCCTCTAACACCAGCACAGGTTTCACAAGCCGTTGCGTTAATTAACCAAGGGCTGACACAGCGTGAAGTTGCTATTGCTCTTAACGTACCACGGTCATCAATGCAGTATGCCCTTAAAAGATACCAGGAGACAGGCCAGTACACCCGCAGGCCAGGTAGTGGAGGCGTAAGGTGCACATCGGCCCGAGACGATCGCTTTATTGTCCTGGAGATTTTGAGAAACCGCTACCTGACCGCTGTCGAGATACGCCAGCGGCTTCAAATTGTGAGAGGCGTTAATGTTAGTGAGCGTACGGTGAGAAGACGAATGGAGGAAGTCAATTTAAAAGCTTGTAGACCAGCACGAGGTCCAGAACTTCTCAGACAGCACCGAGTAGCTCGACTTCACTTCGCACGAGAACATGTTAACTGGACCCACGAGCAATGGGCTAGAGTACTGTTCACAGACGAGTGTCGAATAGCTTAACGTTCTCCAGATGGTCGAGAACGAGTGTGGCGAAGAAGAGAAGAGCGGTTTTTACCCATTACTACCACTCAAACAGTGAGTTTCCATGGAGGCTCAATAATGGTATGGGGAGGTATAAGTTCCGACGCACGTACAGAGTTGATTATCGTCGATAATCGGCTAACAGCTGTTCGATACATCGAGGAAGTTCTTCAGGAACACGTGATGCCATATTCGGGGTTCATTGGACACGACCAATTCCTCCTAATGCACGATAATGCACGCCCACACGTTGCACATTGCGTTGAAGAATACCTGGAAGAGGTTGGCATACAAAAATTGCAAAAATTGCCAGCTCGTAGCCCAGACTTAAACCCAATTGAGCATATCTGGGACATGCTCAAAAGAAAGATTAAGTCTAGCTCCAACCCGCCGGAAACTCTAAACCAGCTCCGAACTGCAGCGCTGGCCGCTTGGCGCAGTATACTGCAAGTTGATGTCCGAAACATCATCCAAAGTATGCCAGATCGAATGCAGGCAGTTATCAGGGCTAGAGGAGGAAACACCCGATATTAAAACGTATAGACAATAACGAAAAAGACCTTATTTTTTATTTTGTAGTGTTTTTAAATTTATAGTGAAAAATTTCTAATTTCAGTGAAAGTGCGTGATTTTAAAAACTGATTTATTGGTGAGGTAATCTTTTAATTTCTAAGTTCTTAAAGCATAAGAGACACGTATTAAACCCTTAATTTATTGTCATAAATGCAAATGCAAATGCAAATTTTTTTATGCAAATAATCAGCAAAATCATGAGTGGCCAAGTTTCTGTGCCGGTGAGTGTAGATAGATAGAAAATATATCTTTTTGTATTTTTTTTTACTGCTGAATAGGCCTGCTCTTGACCTCGATCACGCCTGATGGAAAGCGATGGATGAGGTCTACGATGAAACGAGTATGCTCAGAAGATGCCTGCTCACACTTGCTTAAAAGGCACTCATGGAAGGGACCAGACGCCGGCTGAGTGTTACACTCTTTGGCTGTGTGCATAATAAACGTGGAGGAGAAGCGCTTACAGTCCGCGAGGTCTAAGCTGAGCTTTGCATTTGTGTGAGTGCACCTCAGGCCGATTGCCAAAAAGCAGTATAAACCGGTTTAAACTAAGCAAAGGACACTTTGCTAACTTGTCGAAACTTGCAATGAAAAAATTACTCGCTGGAATTACCAGGTACCAGGAATTACGTGCACGCGGTCAGTGTGTCATCGGACTCCCTTCCTGCCTGTGGCGCGCTTTCTTCCGCTCTGGAATTTCGGATGCGCCCGTTTGAAGTCGCCGCGCGAGTGTTATTGTGTCTTTGTTGTGCGAAATTTGACGCTTTGTTTTAATAGTGACAGGACACAACGTATTATTATTATACACTATTGTACAAGCTGTCCAGCCAGAGGATAAGGGAAAATCAATCCTTGATCCCGCACGTAGACGGTGCTCTTTTACGTGCAAATGTGATTCCAGACGAAATAGTTATTAATTATTATGATTGCAATCCGACGTCCAGTCTGCGTAATGCACATAACTAAGTGATCGAAAAGTGATTGTAAATAATAAATTGGTTAGTGAATAACTCGCGGGTGAAAGATGCCCGACTATTTGGTTAATAATCTGTGATTTGATTTCAAGTATAATTAAGCATTAATAATAATATTAGTAATGGCCAAAACATTACGTCGCTGCGTCGGCCGGCGTCGGCGTCGCCGCGCAACCCCGCGCTTTATCATGAATGAAACCACGCTGCGTTGAAATCTCCACATCTCCACTCACACAAATGCAAAGCTCAGCTTAAGCTTAGCCACACCCCGGACACTCCGTACAACGCGCGCAAAATAATTACCTACTACTACTACATAGCCAAATGACGTTAGTACACGTGCAAATGTGTGCGTGAACTCTACCAGGGTTGGCTGTCGTGCGTAGCGTAAAAAAATGGCGGTGAGCGACGACGATACGTGACCTTGTACGAGCGGCGTTCAATTGTTTATCTAGTAAGTCGGGTTCGTAATGAAATAAAAATAATATTTTATTAGTTAATAAGTAAAACTTTTTAACAATAACTTTGATTTCGGAAGTCGGTGTCTTTGGATCTGTATTTTAGTTTATTGCCACCGACTTACGAAATTAAAGTTATTTTTCACTTTGTAGTGTTTTTTTGGAAGTCTGTTTTTTTTTTGCTTAAGTTTTTATTTCTCGCTTTTTAGTGGGTCTGTTTATAAAGTATCTAAGTTACAATAGCCTAATGTCAACTTGCTCATCGCCTTTTACAAAATATTGCTTTTCGCGATGCAGGGACGTTTGAGGAGTTCTCTTGGTACTCCACCATCAGCTCCATTTCACCATTCGCATTGTGACAAGCATAAATTGTGCTTAGCAAACATATTAAAGTAATCGAATCGCAACCTGTGAAATACTTATTATTGAATAGTTCCACTTCACTAAATGTTGCTTTCCGAGAGCAAATGCCCATGCAAATAAGGTACATAGCTAAATATTGCTTACACTAAAATATTTTCGTTTAAATGACCTACACACATCAAAAGTGTCTAGGGATCAACATATATTTTTGCAATAACTTTTCTCCTGATTGATATTAATTAAAATTTTCTTTAAGGATTCATCAAATAAAGTGTTTTCGTTTGTCACAGTAACGATAAACCAAGTCACCTTTGCATTAATAAAGAAATTTGCCATTTTCCTAATAAAGGGATTTTTGACATTTGAACCACTAACACAAAAGTTCGAAAAAAAGACTGAAATAACAGTTTTCTCTAAAATTTTATTGGGTAACTTAAACAATTAATAATCCGTGTTTCTACCGCGAACACTAACAACACAAGAACATCGGTTTGGCATACTCAAAATGAGTTCATCCAAATCACGCTGTGGAATGGCCGCCCATGTTCGTTGCAACAACAAAAAAAGGTCTTCTTGCGACTGGATACCCTCCATATTCGGCAGAGCTCTTCTCTGTAGCATATCCCATGCATGCTCAATCGGGTTCAAGTCTGGCGACTGAGCAGGCCAGGGCAGGACATTGATGTTAGCTGCGGCGAGAGTCTGTCTTACAACTCTTGCGGTGTGCGGTCGTGCATTATCATGCATTAACTGAAATAAGGGACCGATTTGCACTTGTAGAGGAACGATGACGTCTGATACAATCGTCTCAGCATAAATTTGAGCGTTGAGGTTGCCTCTGATCCAAATCAACTCAGTTCTTCCGCCGATCCAAATACCCGCCCATACCATGATGGTTCCACCACTATAAGGATGGACTTCCTGGCAGGATTTTAATCGCTGTTGGCGTCCAGGGGTTCTCCAGTGTCGTATACGTCTTGTATCCGGTCTCATACCAAAACGAGACTCATCAGAAAAGCACACGAAACGCCATTGTTCTTCTGCCCAATTTCTGTGTTCAAGAGCCCATTGATATCGAATCCTACGATTGTGCATTGCTATAGGTGGTACCCGTAGCGGTCTTCGGGAATGAAGGTTCACTTCATGCAAGCGGTTTCTGACTGTTTGGTCGCTAATTAAGTTCCCTGAAGAGTGATGAAGCCTCACGGCTAACATCATGGCGGTTATTGTTGGAGCTCTTCGAGTTAAGATTTGAATGTATCGGTCTTGTCTCCGTGTGGTGCAGCGATACCGTCCTCCATGGCGCTCAGCCACGGTACCAGTGCTTCGGTAACGTGTCCAAAGTCGACTGATAACACTCTGACTTGTATTCAGAGCTAAAGCCACAGTACGTTGCCGGGAACCAGCTTCTATCATTCCCACGGCTCTGAGCATTTCTTCCCTGCTTAAATGACGTCGCCGCTCCATAATAACGTTGGTTTTAATCAGTAGTAGGGAAACAGTAGCACTAATAATGTCTTCAATGCGTTGTATGTTTTTATAGGGAAAATATTGACAGCTGATTTTCATCTTTTACTCGAATTTGATTCACAGTTCCTGATTCAAATTATGAAATGCACCAAAAAGGATCCATATAAATTTATAAAATCATAAATTTATTACAAAGCCACATCTCAATCTCAAGAAATCCGCATAAAAATGCTTGATCCCTAGACACTTTTGATGTGTGTACTTAACTATAACTAATCGGTTATTATATCGCATGGTATTAAAATGCGATATCTTACAAACATTTAAGTATGTAAATACAAATTCGTAAAAACATCACAATATCGAACCATCGTGATTAATTAAAACTCAAATAAAACTTTTAAATCGCAAAATTGTGTGTTCGTGTCAGCAGTACAGTGCAGCTGCTGCGGTTCTTTGTGAGCGCCCCGAGCTAATGAGCCGCCGAAAATGTCGCGGTGTGCGGGGTGAGGTGCGGTATCTGATGTCAGCGCGGGGTAGGGAGTGGCCATTCTGTACGAAGTACTATAAGGTATTCTGAGGCTTAGCTTACGGTGGCATTGCACAAGTCCGAGGCCATGTCTTTCCATGGGCCTCGGAACGGGCCACCTTCGGGATCCCAACTAACGGTAGGAGGGGTTCACATCGGCGTCAACACAACGATGAGATACCTGGGTCTCGTCGTCGACAGCCGGTGGAACTTCGTCGAGCATTTCCGACGTTTGGCTCCCAAACTCGAACGGGCCGGGGCCGCTTTCAAGCGGCTCTTGCCCAACCTGAAGGGGCCAAACGCCTCCTACCGGAGGCTTTACGCGGGGGTCGTGCGGTCCATGGCCCTGTAGGGGGCCCCGGTGTGGGCGCGTTCACTGCGGCGGCGAGCCGCCCACTATTTGAACGCGCCCCAGAAGGTGGTAGCCGTAAGGCTGATCCGGGGGTACCGCACGATCTCGGGCGAGGCGGCAAGCCTCCTTGCCAGACTGCCGCCATGGGATCTGGAGGCGATAGTCCTCGCGCGCCTGTACGAGTGGCGCGCGGAGGCACTACGCCGGGGGGAAACTGCGCTACCGCGGCAAATCGCGGCGGAATGGACCGGCGTGATCTCATGGCGGCGTGGAAACGACTGTCGCAACCCAGCGCAGAGCAGGCCACGATAGTGGCGATAAAACCCCTCTTTGAGGAATGGCTAGAGAGGCGCCACGGCGCCCTCACCTACCGCCTGACGCAGGTCCTCACCGGAGACGGGTGTTTCGGGAGGTTCCTGCACACCATCGGGCGGGAGGAAACGCCCGGGTGTCACCACTGCGAGGATCGCCCAGAGGACACGGTGGAACATACGGTGGAGGTCTGTCCCACTTGGGCGGAGCACTGCCGTGTTCTCGTAGAGGCGATCGGCAGCGGCGGCGACCTCTCGCGCCCGGCCCTGGTTTAAGCCATGGTCCGGGGCGAGAGGGAGTGGGGAGGCAGTCACCTCCTTCTGCTAAGTAGTCATGTTAGCGAAGGAGGTGGCGGGACGGCTGAGGGAGAGGGCCTCACGTCCCAGCCGCCGCGGGAGACGCTCCGGGCGTCGGGAGCCGCGTGACGACTCCCGGCCACCGTAGGCGCGGGCCTGCGGGCGGAGAATAATGGGTAACTCTCCGTCCGATCAGGACCAAGCCCGTGCCGGACGCCGCGTACGTGTTCCACGCGCGCCTCAAAGAGATGTCAGCATTAAGGAAGGGGCCCGTAAGGGCCGAAGCCTGCCGGGTTAGCGGGATTGTATGAAAGGGTTACCGCTACCCCGGAACACAAAGGGCTAAGGAAGGAACACGGGTGGGTTTTAGCCATGTATGGATGGTACGCTACAGCACGTCTGGTAATCCAGTAATAAAAGGGTGATGGTGGGATCAGGTCGTGGAGCTCCTGCGCACACTCTTCGAAGTAGTCTGTATAAGACCGACAGGCAAGCAACATTGCCCCAATGAGCTAGGCTGTGAAGTGTAGCCACCACCTTCTCGTCGCCTATAAGCCTTTTAGCTCTGCGTTCCACCGAACAAGTGCAGCAAGCTGGTAATTTGCTGAGCCATTCCATAAGTGGCTACAATACTCCATATGAACGGACCTGTGCTTTGTACAGACGTAAAAGCTGTCCAGATGTGAAGTATCGCCTCACCTTATTTAGGATGCCCAGCTTCTTGGCTGCAGTCTGAGCGTTTAATTCGATGGTTGAGCGGAAGTTGAGATCAGATGTCAACTCCATGCCCAAAAGCTGTAGGCGATCGGTAACTGGTACAGATGTACCTCGGAAGTAGAAGATAACTGAAACTGGTTTCTTTTAGCAGTAAAATGACACGCCTATGTTTTCAGAGCATTGAATTTAACCAAGATTGTTTACACCCCACTGGTAAACGAGATTTAAGGTCAAATTTATTCGCTCCACCGTGGCCTCTCTATACAGGGTTATTTGGAAAACACCAGCAACCTCTTAAGGGGTCATTGCACTCATCATTATGAACAACTTTTACTATGGGACAAAACCTGAAACCGCGAAAAAAAAAATCAGCTGTTCCCTACATTTATGTTCGTATATCTCGTCAAAATGTAGGGACAGCTGATTTTTTTTTTCGCGATTTCAGGTTTTGTCCCATAGTAAAAGTTGTTCATAATGATGAGTACAATGACCTCTTAAGAGGTTGCTGGTCTTTTGCAAATAACCCTGTATATTAAGTACAGTTGCAGTCTAACAAGCTACTTGGTATACAAAATACACTATATGTAATAACTTATTAGAGGGTTAGTGGCTAAGTAATAACAGCCTCTCGGATTAAGGCACTCTTGTCAAGGTTATTCTGTGGATGCGTGCCCATATAATGTATACACATCACAACCCCTCCATGCCTCGGAAAGCATGTTAAGGTGTTGGTCCTGGCTGTTATTTGTACAAGAATCATTATTTGTAGAAACATGAGTGTATAGAAATATACAGAGTGTTGTTTAAGTACATTATTAGATCAGCAATTAGTGGCATACAATACAAACACTTAAATGTCTGTTCGGTAGTTTTCTGAACAGACATTAAACCTTTTGAACACCATTGTCACATATATGCGACAAACTAAATCTTGCCCTGAACGCCAACGCCACAAATAAATGACAAAATACATGTCGCACCATATTATTAAATAAACAATTTAATCATTACTTTTGTGTGGTCAACATTATTTCCTAATTAATAACATTGTTTGAATAAACATACAGCATTTTAATTAGCTATAATATTTTGTTTTATTTGTTTTACTTCTAAAAAGAATTTTAGGTACCTACAACGAAATGTGAGGACTGATAAATTTACTTCTTATTAGATACATCATAATCGTTACCTAAAATTTTAAAGCTATTTTATTGTGCCTTATGTTACAACTACCAAGATACAGCAATATTGCTGCTTCAAATTGAAATATCAATTGCTGGAACTAATATAAAACGCATGTTAGACTAATTTTAGAATACTATCATTAGTGCCATCTGATAAATTTCATTAGAAGAAATACATGTTCCAAAAATTACCTCTCTGACTCAGCTAGTTTACGGGTTATGAATTTTTGAAATAGTTTTTTGGCTCTGGTGTGAAGTTAAACTTTTCGAGATGCTACAAGATTGCTTTCTTGCGTCGATATGATGAAGTAGAAAAAGTTATTACAGGGGTTAAATAGTTTTTGCACACATACATACAATTCTTTTGTTTGTCTCACACATATTTACACCCTCAAACTCACCCTTGTTTGTACAGACACCCT
The DNA here is from genome assembly GCA_949316385.1 of Globia sparganii. Taxonomy (NCBI): domain Eukaryota; kingdom Metazoa; phylum Arthropoda; class Insecta; order Lepidoptera; family Noctuidae; genus Globia; species Globia sparganii. The sequence continues at coordinate 13,322,955 of OX438663.1, read as the reverse complement.
TACGAGGACCTTGTTAGTTCTTGACGGAACTGAGGACCCTCCAAAAAACTGGTTTAAATACCTCGTAGGCCTTTTAGAATAAGATAAAAAGAGACAGGTGAGTAAATCTATAGTGATGAACTTATTGGGATAATGCTATCTCAACATTTTTCTGTATGAATTTCGGCTATCATACTGAGGACCTGAAATACACAGATAAATGTGACCAGCGATGCACATGCGAGGACTTTGTGTAAGCCAACCGAGGACCCGTTACGTAAGCCCTGCGACGTCTTTCCGAGGACGTATTTTTACACAAGATTTCTTATAGCTTGTACAAAGTGCGGACGTTGTGTTAGATTTTATAAATAAAATAAATAAAATTCATTTAATTCAGACTATTTAAATGTCCATATTTTGTTAGCATTGCATTATCTTAACACTAGGTTAGTCATGAGGAGATCAAAAAAAATAATGAATTTAAAAGTGTAAAACATCAAAAATAAATGATTGAATTTGAATTAAAATTATATCTAAATAAATAATGAAAATAAATTAATAAAATAAAATAAATTAAAGTTAATAGGTAAGTTAAAATGACCTTGAAATAAATAATTTAAAATTAAAATTGAAATAAATAATTTAAAATTAAAATTGAAATAAATAATTTAAAATGGACCCAAATTGAAATAAATTATTCTATTAAAATACCAAGGAATCAGGTGACATGCAGCCTGATGAGCCTTCTCACAGCTGCCGAATCCGGTCTGTCTGCAATCATCTTTAGGATTCCGTTGCCACTCCCTAGAGTTCGGCGAATTAGTGAGTCTGACTTTTTGCGCATTATAGCGTAAAAGTCACTCACCCTCGCGTCGGCAAACATGCCCGAGGCACTGCAAAATCGAGGTAGTCGCACCAAAATCCTAAAGGCGTTGTTGTATTGCACTCTGAGAGCATTGTAGGCCCGCTGCGTGTAGTTGGTCCATAGGGCGCTGGTGTAAAAGCTTTGGCAATAGGCTCTGAACAAAATTATCTTTACCTGTGCTGTACACCTCGCAAACCTATGTACCAACATGTTAGCGCGCACCGACAATGCTCTCCGCTCTCTCTCAATATCTGCGTCATCATGCAGGGTTTCGGTCACAACATGCCCTAGATATTTAAACCGAGAGACCCGACTCAAAGATACCCCGTTGAGATACACTGGTGGTATATGCTCAGGTTGTTTATTATTACCTCTAATAAGCATATACTCACTTTTCCCAACGTTGTACCTTAAGCCGTGACCCTCAGCGTAGGCCTCACAAATCCTCAACAGCTTCCTTAGACCTCCAACAGATGGACTCAGCAACACCATGTCGTCCGCGTAACTGATGTTATTGACGCAAACGTTATCTATATGACATCCGACATGGCTATTGCTGAGCTCACCTATCAGCTGATTGACATACAGATTAAAAAGTCTTGGAGAGGTCAGTCCACCTTGCCTCACTCCACACTTAAGTGAATATTCTTCAGAATATACGTTTCCCCACTTAACAACATTTTTTTGGTGGTTATACCAAAAAGAAAATATATTAGTGAGTTCGGCTGGAGCCCCGACCTCTCCAAGCTTAGTCCAGAGCTTATTATAATCTACCAGATCGAAAGCCTTCGATAGGTCAAGAAAGCAAGCGTATATGGGTGTTTTTCTATCAACATAGTAAGCGACTGTGTGCTTTAGTGTCAATATAGCACTCTCAGTTGACAAAGTCTCACGAAATCCAAACTGGGCATCGTGCAGCTTAATAAACTTGCTGAGCTGAGCATCCAGAAGACCATCGAAGACCTTCGCCAAGACAGTAGCTAGGGAGATAGGTCTATAATTATTCTTGTCCGTTACATCACCAGTGACATTCTTTGCTATAGGCACAACAATAGTTTTCATCATCTTAGATAGTTAATAGTTTTCATCATTTATATCACTAAACCGAGGACAGTTTTTCGTGTAGAACTTGTACAAACCGGGGACATGGAAAATCTACCTACTAAACCATTTTACGTGTAAGAAAGATAACATATCAATGTTAGGATTTTATTTCTTACACACTTTTTCTAAAATGAAGTACCAAGCGAGGACAAGTCGATGTCTTTACGTTTGTAGGCGCTTCTCAAAGGATTATTTATAATAAAAGAGAGCCGAAAGTAACGGCTTTATTTAGTTAATGTATTACGTATACAAAGTGGAGATGACAATACAACAATAAATGAAAACACTAACAATACTAATGCATAGGAGTATTTAAGAAGCATCAAATAAATCCTAACTTTGAAATTAAAAAAGTGATTTTTTCTAACATATTAAATAGCATAAAAGTGTAAACAAAACACTTTAAAAATTGCGGTAATAGTGAGGTGTTATTGATCCAACAAACATGACCAAAACATGAAAAAATGGTATTGGTCAGTATGCCGGGCACCCCATTTTTTGTAGGTTTGCAAAAAATTTAACATTTGTAGTAAGTAATAACTTCCGCATGCATGACTCTTATGTCTCATGCATAAGGTATAGTATAGTCTGAAACGGGAAATAAAAGGAACAAATTTGGCGAAGGTTATTGAACTAGCGAACTGGCAATATATTGTGTTTAACTGTAGATGTGTGTTATTTATTTTACGTCGATGGTCCTAGTTTATCATTTGTGACTTAAGTCACAGCTATGTGAACTGAACCCAGCATTGCATAAATATGTAAGCTGTCACGCCCTTTATACCTGGAGGCTTTTATTTAAGTAGTAAGTTTTTGTTTACATTTTTGAGGATGTTTTTTTTTTTTTTTTTTGCTTGAGTATGTATTGTTTCTATTGTATTTGTGGATATATTGGCATGGCAAGCTGACATATGGCAAATAATTTAATGTTCTGTGTCCTGTAGGTAACGTCAATTACTTTGCATACCTACTTAGTATTGGTTACAATCAAGTATTTCTAACTGAACAGACAGCTGTGCTGCTGGGGAGTTTGTTGCGCCACTTCTTCTCCCCAGCGAAAGCACTAGGAAGTGGTGAAGGGCGGGCGTTTTGGGGGGACTGTCTTTTGTAATTCTTGACGTTCGAAAAGTGCTGATTCTCAGCCTAGTTTGAATAAATGACTTTTGATTTTGATTTTGAGATGTCTTTAACCGGTCAATGCTGGCTTGTTAACAGATAAATCATGCAGAAAATTTTAAAAACGAAAAATAATGTCCAGTCGCTAAACTATTAAATATATTTGTGCAGAAAATTTTAAAAACGAAAAATAATGTCCAGTTACAAAACTATTAAATATATTTGATTGAATTTTTATGTGCAGACTGGGAACGTTATTAGGGATACGAAGTTTAATTTATTGTTGTTTGGTCATCTAGACATCGTATTAACATAATTCAACGAAATAAAAAAGGACAGTTAATTTTCTTCTAATATTATTAATTTTCTTATACTGTTAACTCTGTCTTTAGTTTTTCTATTACTGGTATCCTACTGTTTTCCCCATAAAATAATACCTGACACCAAATTAAAAAACTCAAAATAAAGTAAAACTAGAATTCAGATTTAAAATGAGTAGAAAAATGATAATTCAGAAAGTTCAGTTTCATGATATTCAATACAATATCAAGTTATTATTTAGTTTCTATCAGATAAGCCGGGATAAAATAGAGAAATTGAAGTCTAAATTCTAGATCCCAAAGATGCTGGTATTGATTATGCCAAAGAATGTTTGCTATTTTTTTTATCAATCGTGATGTAACTAATAGTGTTGATTATACGTGGGTCATAAAGTTTCTGGATCTGGCCACCTACAATAAGATAATGAAAAAAAAAATTATGGAATTCGAAAATAGAACACTTTGGCAACATATTAGGTACTTTTTAATTTGCGAGACTAATTTTTTATTCATTGTGACGTCCTTAAAAAAATTGTGTGTCGCTATCAAAATGGATTTAATTCGTGAACATTTCCGTACAATGATTTTTTTATGATTTTCGTTATGTGGCTTAAGTCAACAAGAGAGTTGCCAGAGACTTCAATTGGCATTTGGTGATGAAGCACTATGTCGCAGCTCTGTGTATACATGGTGTGGAAAATTTAGACGTGGACGTGATCATTTCCATGACGAGATACGTGAAGGTCAGCCGGCTACTGTGGTTACAGACTCTAATATTGACACCGTCCGGTAACTTATTGAAACTGAAAAAAAAAATACTTGCCAGCAAATTCGTGCTTTATTAGGCATTGGAATGAGCCAAGTGCAAAACATTTTACATGTGCATCTGAAGGTTCAGAAGCGTTGCACTCGATAGATACCGCATGACTTAACGGAGGACCAGAAACGACAGCGTGTCCAGTCCAGTGGTGCCGTAAACTGATAAATTTTTTTAACGGAGGACAGTCATTGGCTGTCTATAATATCGTGACAGGTGACGAAACCTGAGTGTACTGCTTTGAACCCGAAAGAAAAAGCAAGTCGGCAGAGTGGGTCTTTTCTATTGAATATTTGCCGACGAAAGTTAAGTCGAAGCATTGATAAAAAAATGGTTGCTTCTTTTTTCGGCAAATCAGGACATTACACTACAGTATCACTTGAAGATCAAAACACAAAGCAAGACGAAGCAATGACCTCTTTCACCATGATTTTTGCAGCCGACATTTCACCTAGGAAAGCATTTACTTTAGATTATTTATGAAGAGCACACGTATTCAGCTCCTATGACAATATAATATTTTATGGTGCAAATCATAAAGTTGTATAAATCTAAGCAGGCCTAGGTAATTAGCACATACTGCAGAAGAAGCCTGATTATTCCTCGTGTACCTATTAGCTGCTAACAATTTGTGTCAAGATTCAGTCTACCTTCGATTTTCTCCTTCATAATTTTATTTAAATGATAGCACATAACTCGTCTTCTACACAAGGAAAACTATCGGAACGAGGACTAAAATACACACTGTTCGGAAAATCTAGCAAACCGAGGTCTTAAATACACATTGTGTGGAAAAGCTACCAAAGCGAGGTCTTTTGTGTTAAAGTTAACACATAGGTCCTCGGATAATACAGCAAACGTGAAATGAGTGTAAAGAGCCTGTGTATGAGGCGAAGTGGCACCATCTGGTGGATACACAATGTTTGTGTAAGATTATGAATAATCTTGATCAAACCGAGGTTCAGACAACTTTTTCGTATTAAGTATACAGAAAGGCTCAAAATTGCTTGCAGAATACGAATCTTTGGTCAAATCAAACCGAGGACCCACGAAAAGGTCCTCGCTTTGAAAAGGTCCTCGGTCGTGCCTTGTGTATTCATACGCACCTCCTCGGATGGTACTTAAAACGAACACACCCTGACATGATCATACACACACACTCATTCACAACACACAATCACACACTTATACTCACACTCATTCACATAGTAATAGCATTTTTCTTTTTCTAGTTTTATATTATTATTTTCTTTTAATTCTCAATTTGATTGTTATGTTTTCTTTGATTAAAATTCTTAGATTTTAAGTTTTTTTGTAATTTGAAGAAAACATATTTTACTTTTATTATCGAACATGTTTTTAAACAGTTTTATTTAGCTTGCCATTTGTTGTTGTTGTTAAAATGTTATTATTTTTAATAGTTAACTAATATCTATGCTAACAACTACTACTCAACAACTGGATTTGTATTTACGATTTGGTAATCGCTATTTACATTGTTTGTACATCCAGACTGAGTAAGTACCTAAATGGACATGTACAAATTATATTATGTAGTTACATTCACATGAAGGTTATATTAGGTACTAGCTCAGTTCGTTTATTGCGTGATAATTAATAATTCGTCAATCTCAATATTAAGATGTTTACAGATTAACGAGTACCTAGCATTTATCTCGAAAAAAATACCTAAATAAGTTACATTGGCAGGGCGAGATCTTAGAGAAATAGATTTGACTTTAAAATTATGATCCAATAACGACATTATCAAATAATATGTAATTTAATAATGAAATAGTTATTATTTGATAACAATGTGTGGTGTGACATATGTACAAGGCTAATGTATATCAAAATAAGTAGCAGCCATTTCATGATTACATACTGTTTGTTTACTTAAAATAAAAATTTACCTCGAATTGCCAGTGTGCAGCTTGCAATAACTGTTTTGCTTGTTCCTGAGCACATCCTGCTGCTAGCACAAATTGATTTATCATTACTTGTTCACGTAAAGTTGAATCCATTGTAAATCAACAAAATATAAAAAGAAGTCCACCGAATACCCAAGAAATAACAAGCAATGAAAATAAAAGTCAAGAATGCGTATCTAATTAATCAATGAGCGCTAGTGAGCCTGGTTTAAATCACGGGTGCAAAAGAGAGATCCGATAAGTTTATGTAACAATCACCGATGCAAATATTGTGGCCACAAACACTATTTTTATTTTTTCTTGACAATTTTATTTATTCACGTGTTACCAATATTTTCCATTCCCAATCAAAGCAAAAAAATTATGTTTGTTGTCATTGAATGTCGTGGTAGCAGTGACGGGCAAACGCTACCGCCACCGCATGGACTGGGTATTTACACCGACACAATGGCGCCAAGATTAATAGTATGTTGTTAGCAACATGTGTAAACTAAGCTTTGCAATGAGTCGATTGCAGTTTCCAAATTTCAGTCACAAGACAATATACATTTAATGAAATAGTAATTTTGTTAAATTAAAAATAGTAATTTATCATAACTTTTTCATAAATATTCCCAAACAAAGAGATTTATAAATAATTTAATGTCTTTGTTCCGAAAAGATTCCTTAACAAAAATAAAGCTCTGCAGTTTTATTTATTTTAATGGAATCTTTGATCTAAATTCTAAAAACATACAATTTATTTACCGAATATAACTCTAACCATTTTTTTACATCAACATGAATGTACAGACGCCAGCAGGTCAACCTACCCGAATCTGTCAAATTTCTTTGATAGATTTTCAACTTTAGGTCAAAGGAATAAGGTTCATATTCAATTGGGAAAATCTGACAGATTGGGGTAGCTTGATGTGCTGGCCTCTGTACTTAAAAAAAATTGGTTGTCTGTAAAGTTGGTTTACGGACAATAGTTTTACGTGATAACGTCTTATAGAACCATTGATGAATAAATATGTCACAAGTCAATATCGTGCCTCTGTATCGCTTGTTTCGCGCACTCGCTTGCACGCTCAGGCTCAGGCGGAACGTGACACCTTTTCGTGCGTGCAGCCGGCGTTCATCAATATAGATGACGTGACGTTATCACGTCAAAAAATGGATATCTATTATCATAGTTGCGAGTGAGCACTGTAATTTTTTTTAAAGCTATTTAATATTGGCCCCGATTTGTTGTTGTTCACAAACTAAACTAAATTTATGTTCAGTGCACAAAGATGCACTGAACTTAAATTTAATTTAGTTTGTGAACAACAGAATCGGAGCCAATGTCGCACTGGGCCCGCGTGCTGGATTACAGCCTACTCCCTCTCGCAGACAGGAGACCTGTGTCCCAGCAGTGGGAATATTATAGGCTGATTATGTATTTAATAATGTGAGATTTCAAATAGATACTAAACTCTAATAATGAGTGTTACATAATCAGTCTATATACAAAGTTGATACGACAGAAAGGCTTTCCTTTAAACTGCTTATACTAGGTACCATTTTCAAACTCTGTACCAAATATCATTTAAATTGAAACAATAGTTTAGTCGCAAATGATTTTTTAAGTTTTTGGCCCGTTTGAACATGATGTATTTTTCCTAACAGCTGATTATGTCTATAGGCATAGGTCATGCACCTTAAAACGATAAATCTACGATACGTTGTTGCCGCTCTTACGCAAGTCATAAGCAAATACGTCCTACAACAGAAAGTGACAATCCCATTAGCAAAACATCACGCGCGTAAAAGAAATAGAAATAGGTCAGTGTGTTGCTATTGCATCTTTGGTCCTTGCGAGGGGGGCCTCTAAAAACTAAAAAACTTGGTTTTTCAGTGCGCCAACGCTATCCTTCCGGGACGTATGTACGTTACGTAACACGGAAGTCCTGTGCCGCTATTGTTTTGTCGAACTCGTGCGCTGACAATTGTGATTTTGTTTTGTTATTGTGAATAGGACACTTCTTTCTTTTTTTTTATTGTGACAAGACACGTAACTTGCTATTATAATTATTTAGTGTTAGTGTTTTTTTTTGTGATTTACTGTTTTTTATTGTGATAGGACACGTAATTAAACTTTGGTTGTGTGTGTGTGTATACCTAATTAAAGTGTTCAACAATGCCTCGTCTAACTTACACGGCGTCAGAATACACTGACATGATTTTAATTTACGGTGAATGCCGTGGAAACGCAGCATTAGCTCTGCGAACATACAGAGAAAGGTATGGTGACAGCCGCAATTGCCCTAGGAACGCCCGCACCATACAGTTGGCAGTACAAAGATTACGGGACAATAAACGTGTAGTGCCGCAACAGGAGGGAGTGCCACCGCGGCAAATACCCGCTGCATGGGACGAACGAATATTAGATCATTTTTCCCGCAACCCGACAACGAGTCTCCACAGAGCCGCCCGGCAGTTTAGATGTTGCCATAGAACCATCCACAAGGTTCTAAAACGTATCAAACGCAAACCTTATAAATATCGGAAGGTGCAAGCTTTGTTATCGAGAGACTTACCGATCAGGAACAGTTACTGCCAATGGCTATTAAATAAAACATCCGAAGACCGCCATTTCTTAACAAATGTAATATGGACCGATGAGTGTACTTTTACTCGGAACGGCATCTGGAATCGGCAAAACCTCTGGTACTGGAGTTTGGGAAATCCACACGTGTTTCGAGAATCTGAACACCAGTACAGATTTTCTCTCAATGTGTGGGCTGGTATCCATAATAATAATATTATCGGCCCTGTTTTTATTGACGGCACCCTTACAGCGGTGAAATTTTTAGATTTATTAAGTGGTCCTGTGGCCGAGTACACTGACCAACTACCTTTAGCCGTTCATCGCAAGTTGTGGTACCAGCTGGACGGTGCGCCTCCACATTCTGTGATGGCTTCCAGGGAGCGGCTCACAGAAATGTTTGAGCAGCAATGGATCGGTCGATTCGGACCTGTTCGGTGGCCACCACGATCTCCGGACCTCACTCCCATGGATTTCTTTTTGTGGGCGTACATTAAGGGTGAAGTGTATGCCTCCGAGGTAAATACAATTGTTGAACTAAAAAACAGGATTATTTTAGCATTTCATAAATTAAAGTGCTTAGCGACGGACAGTGATTTAATTAGAAAACTAAATAACAATATTCTCCGTCGGTATAATTTGTGCATTAATGTGAATGGAGGACACATAGAGAATTTAAAAATTTAGTGTTTTTGTTGTCGGCGTACTTCAAAACTATCTAACATAACAGCCAGCGCGAGCGGAGGCCTAAGCCGCCGCCCGCGCCACCGCCGGCCGCCCGCTTCGACACGAAATAACACATGCCGCGCCCCGGCGCGCGTGCGACGTTGCCACTTTGTAAGGTCAGTCGCCAGGTCCAAGTTTCTATGAAATTTGGGTTTTTCCTTTACTTACAAAGGGTGGTTGCGTTTTACTCTGATTTGTAAGCTATTTAGTTTTTTTGAAAAAAAAAAACTCATTTTTGGCGCTTTTTATTTTTATACCTTATCGAATTAATACTAAACACGTATAGTATACGTAGTGTAATTTAATGCCCCTCGGTCGTATCAACTCTGTATATAGTTCCCGCTGCTGGGACACAGGCCTCCTCTCTTCGAAAGAGAGTGGGCTATAATCTAACACGCGGGTCCAATGCGGGTTGGCAGATGTCACGTGTCTTTGAATTTTCGGTTCTATGACATGCCGGTTGCTCACGGTGTTTTCCTTCAGAACTTTGAGAGTAGTGGTGATGAAATAATAATTATTTTTAAAGCGCCTGTCTGTGCTCGAACCTATGACCTATAATAGGTAAGTCGGGGTCGTTGTCACTGGGCCACGGCCACTACCGCTCTCGAAGACATGTTAAGATAATAATATGTGTGTCGTATATTTTTTTTACATTCAACATGTTTAGATGTTTTTATACGTCACGCTTTTAATCCCCGAATGGTTAGGCAGAGGTGTACCTATAGTGCACCCATGGCGAAATATGTAATATCATAATTCTGTGATTTATCACATCTAGAGATGGGAATATACCCGGTAAAAATGGGTATAAATGGGTAAATACCCATTTATACCCATTTTTACCTTCCCATTTTTAATTTTTACCGGGTAAAAATTAAAATCAGTTTAACTGAAACTAATTATTGTATTTTTTAATAGATACGATTTATATTCAGTTTTTTTTCAACGGAATTGTGTGAAGTCTTGTTCTTAGAACACTATATAAGAAGGTATGTCAATTTTAATTCATAGTACAGACGCGCCAGCACATCAAGCTACTACAATGTGTCAAATTTCTGTAATAGATTTTCAATATCGCTAAAGTTGGTTCTTTAAATAGTAATTATAATCAATTTTGGATTTATAAGTATAGAAGAACTTGGCCCACGTGTTATTTTCTAACGTCTTTTTTTATTTGATTTTGATTTTTTACATCGGTATTCGGGATAGAACTAACAACCGTCAAGAAATACTATGTCAAAAGCTAAATATAATATGTTAAATGTGTTTTGCACTTATTATTAACTTCATTAAATTCACTGTTTTTTTTTTTAGATAATGGGAAAAGGCAGAAATAATCGAGATGAAATTTGGAAACACTATTGTGTGGGTCCTGATAAATCAGTAATTTGCAAGTATTGTGATCATAAATATAAAATAGCAAATGTCAACAAAATGGGAGGTCATTTAGTTAAATGTAATAATTAGTGTCTAAAAAAATATCTCTGTTGCTAAAAATTACCTGAAGAATCAAACTGACGTAAATATCACCAATAATACTAACGCTCCTATTATAACAATGACATCCTTGCGCACAGCGCCCCATGTTGGTTCGCTGGATTCAGAATAATCACAATCTGAATCAGCCATCATCGTCATCACAAAAGGCAATAAGAGGAAGAAACCCAAGGTAACTCATGTCCAGGTGGGAGGTCTTCAGCGGGTGGAACGAACGGTTTGGGTAAGGAAACACTGTCTCGCCACAACTTCAGTCTTTCTTGTGATGGTTCCTCAGTGAGTGGGACGACACACTTTAAAAAACTTTTTCGGCTTTTCAGCCTTTGTCGCATAAGGAAGTTGTCACGCAAAGTGTGTCGTGTGACGTAGACCATTTTGGCTCTTTCGCTTGAGCTTGCCATCGCTCTGCGAACTACTGCGCCGCCAGTAGTGGATTCCTGCTAGTGGAAACAGCATTTGTGGGTCGGTTTTAGGCAACCACTGATGATCCGGCACGTTTCATTCAAAGCTGTATTCACCAGCTTTGCATGACCAGAACGACTCCACACGGGGCACGCGAATTCTTCCGCAGAAAAGATAGCGCTAGACCAGTATTCCGTATAACGTCAGGCGAAGCACCCCACTTCGATGAGACCAGTCGACGAAGAAGACTGTTGCGAGTGTGCACCTTCTGCTTGATAATCTTGCAGTTTTTGCTGAATGTTAGAGACCTGTCTAGGGTAGCACCAAGATATTTAGAGAAGTGCCTGTGCCCGATGGATACCCTACCCCAAACGATGTTAAGTTTACGGCCCGCCTCTATATTGCGGAGATGAAATATGCAAGACTGGGTTTTGCTCGGATTGGGCTTGAATGAGTTAGCGAAGTAATATGTGGCTAAGTTACCAAGAGCGTCTGACAAGTGGGCCTCAACCTCCTCAAAGGTGGTGGCTTGTGACGTGAGAGCAAGGTTGTCTGTATAGAGAAAGCGGGACGTGTTAGTGTTAGACGGTTGGTCGTTGGTGTAGATATTAAAAAGAAGCGGTGCCTTGCGGTAGGCCGTTTTTCTGCGCTCTCCAACGACTTCTTTTCGAGAGAAAGTGGACCTGAAACCGACGATTGTGGAGAAGCTCTCGGAGCCTAGTGGAACATTAATTGTGGATAGACTTTTTTAAAGATCTGCAACCATTGTTCCAATTACCATCACGATTGTGGAGATCAGATAGGCAGTCGCTCTAGGTAAAATACTGGTATTCAGCTGCATCCAGTTAGACTGGAAGCCGGCCCTAACATATTTGGGAAAAGACTAGGCAGATGAGATGAATTCTAAACAGTTTATTTGAAAATATATGTTGATTAAAGATTTAAAAGATACTTCGTTTTATTTAAAATCAATGTTTTATCTTCAATGCTTAAGGTCAATATTAACATGGTAAATCGTAGTATTGATGACGAAGCCATTTAAATAATTTATAGATAGTAATCATTTTTTACCCGGTATTTATTATTAATACCGGGTAAAAAAGGGTATTTTTTGATTTTTACCTTTTTTTACCCTTTTTTACCTTTCCTTCCAATTTTTACCTTCCCAATTTTTACCCACCCGCCCATCTCTAATCACATCCCTAGCGAGTCGCCGGCAACTAAAGTCGCCGCGTGTGTATCTAGCATAATATAACTCGGTGACTGTAAAGTACTTACATAATCCACGGACATGGAATGAAAATTCAATGTCAGTCTACTGATGACTAGGCAGCATGGTCCCTGACCTTAGCCTGTTCCGCAAGGAACGAAAGGAAAAAAAAAAAAAAAATCAATGTCAGTCTTGTCAAAATCAATCAGTCAGATTGGGAAAGTTTTGTTCTGCTCACGTTCTGCCTGCCGCTATTGCAGGATTTAAGTATTGATTTTCACTTATTTTTTAGATAATGGAACCGAATCCTGTAATTATTGCTGCCACAGCCAAACAAACGGCTTCGGTAAGCTGATTATGCTATTAATAAATCTTAAATATCCTATAGATTTGAATATTGTTGTCTAAAACGTTATCGGTGTTTATTTCAGCTTATATTCCTACATGGTCTCGGTGACACTGGGTTAGTATAACTTTTATCTACTGCATTTTCCATATAATATTTTAATTGTATGCTATAGATTTCAAATAATGATGACTAAATTTTAGCCATGGTTGGGCAAATACCATCGCCGCTATTCGTGGTCCTCACGTGAAGGTAATATGTCCGACGGCCGCGACGATGCCCGTTACATTAAATGCAGGCTTTCGTATGCCGTCGTGGTTTGATTTGAGGACACTAGATGCCACGGCTCCAGAAGACGAAGAGGGAATAGTAAGAGCAACTGATCATGTCCACCGTCTCATTGCTAATGAGATAAAAGTAAGTAAAAAAACATTACATTATTCAATATTATTTATTGTTTCAATTGTTACCATCAAAGTGTTAAAATTTTATTCAGGTAAGTGTAAAAATATAACAATTTAGTTTTAATTCCAACCCTAAATGGTAAACCTTTTTTCTTCGAACTTTCTCTTTCTTTTGAATGATTTATATATGGATAGATTGAGGTCATTTTGCTAAAATTGTAGTAGTCTCCTCATACTTAACTTTAAAAAGGTGTCATTAAGGCAGCTAGCTATGAACAAACAGCTAGCAATGTAAAGATTTAATTATTGTAGTAATCCATCTACTTTTTCAAGCTTATTTGATTTACAGGGTTATAACACTTATACTAAAAGACAAATCCTGTGGTGTGCTGTGTGCTTGACACAATTTGGTTAGTTGACTATGTATATCATGCTTAGAGTATATATATATATAACACTGAAGAAGGCAAAAGCGCAATATTTTATTACAAAAAAATCTATCACTTTCGGCGAGTGAAAGGGGCTTTTCTGTTTTTATAAATGCATATCTACTTAGAAAAAGAAAAAGACATTTTTAGTTACACACACAAATATCCATGTAAGTGAGCAATTTCAAAATAAAGTGTACCCTGCTGTCAAATTCGATTTTAATTTTTATGTCTTTATTTTTTTTTTAATTTTCCGTAATATAAGAGGAGATATAGTTTATAAAACAGAAAAACAAAAAAGAACGCGGAATTCGAGGCATTTTCCCGATAATATAAAAACGAAACGGACTTTGTGGCAGATCTAGTTCCGGTATGTGACTACATTTAAAAGCAAAATTAAAGAAAAGTATGTAGTTAATAAGTATTTTTTTAAGTTATTTAAATTAATAATACATTTAATTAATTGATAAATCAAATAAAATAGCCTAGGCTTCTTGAATTAACACAAAATTACTTTTTTTTATTCGGTTTTGTGACTCTATCGCTTTTTACCTGGTTATTTCTAAATTTTACTCCAAAAAAATAATATTTTACTTCATATGTGTACCTTTTAAGAAAAGTAATACATTTACTGTTAACATATTTGTGGCTCCACGGATTCAAAAGGCAAAAATTCATCTAATTTCATAGATTTAACGCCATCAATTTGAAGGGACAGTCACACAATGGAAGTCTTAAAATCATAAGGCTGTGTACACATGATTTATAAATTGCCTACATAATAAGCAAGTACCTACGTTTCCAAATTTAATAAATTATGACATAAAATGATAATTTAAAATTATTAGCCCTATTTCTCAAATTTGAACTAGCTTTAGGTTTTAAGAAAATAATTACGGAAAAAATCGAAGAGCAGAGAAGGTAAGAAATAAAACAATCATTTTATATATCTTATATTTTTATCATAATATATTATGAAATTACAAAAGGAACCTCAAACCCAATTGTAGTGTAGTAACGCCAACTTCTGTCTTGGTTTTTTAATCTCTCTCTGTATCTTCTAGTTTTCTCCGCGCCAGTAAGCGGCATTGCAATACCTAAAAGTGTTAAATATTACTACAGGTACTGTCAGTCATCTTCTTTTCGCGTAGGCATTATGAAGTCCTATCTAGACTTAGACTAGAGATCTAGACTTTATTTCAGAATTGTAATTGTAACCGGATTAATTGTCGAAATGCATCGGGCAGCCTTACAACATTTACAAAAACTCTTTTTTGCTTGAAAGTAAGGAATAACTTTACGAGTATTATACTTACTATGACAAGAAATAACACATTTATTTAATAATAATAATTTAGATACTAAATCATACCAGAGAGCGGTTTTTAAATAAATTGCACATTCTGATTAACAAAGCCAAACAAAAGCTCATTAAATACAGCACATAGCTTACAAAATTTCATATTTTTAAAAGTAAAAATCAATCAAAGCAATACGATATTAAATTAATTCACTTTACGAGGAAGTACCTACTCGTATTATTTACCTACTTAGTTGTACGCGGATCTTATTAGACTTAAAACCACTACATACATGGAAAACAATACTCATTTTAAGTTCAGAAAAGCTTACCTAACGTTTAAACGTCGTCAGCAAACTTCAATCTGTAAATTTAAATTTAAAATTGAAATTAAATTAAAAATAACTTAAATAATTTACAACTTTAATATAAATTATTCGGTCAGTAAGAATTAGCATTATGAACTAAGCTTTATGCATTCCGACCTGTTGTGACTTGCCGTTCCGTTAAATGTGACCGTAGAATAAGTCACGAAACGGAGGTCACATAATGCATCCTTCTTGTAGTTTTAAATTGTTTAAAAATTACTCATCTTACTTAGCATTAATAAGTTTTTGATATCGAATACTATACAAATTTTGCAATGTGTCTATAACAACAATAATCAAAGAAAAGTAATTTATAATAGTAAAACTTGGTCACATACCTGAGCAAAGAAATTGAATCAAGGAGCACTTCAACAATACGTCCGCGCATGTCACAAATTAGTTTGCCAGTGAAAGCAAAATGGCGTCTGTCGATGAAGGACGATATGTTCTGTTGCCATTTCGTGGCGAATACTTTCCACTATTAGAAGAATTTTTGCTAAAACGAGCGGTCACAAGACGGAATCTTCCGGTAAGCTAAAATTTTCGATTTAGATTCATATTTATTTTAAAAAAAAATGTATGTAAAAAATATATCATGGATACCTTTAACTGATAAATTCGACTTTTAAGAATTTAAATTATATATAGAAACCACTCCCAATACTGTATTTTTTTAAAAATCAATGATTATCTGATCTTAGTTGGGAAGGGGACAGGTAAATTTGATGGTCTTCAATATTTTAAAATCTTCGTAAGTTTTATATTTAGTAAAGTATCAACAAAACAACAATTTCTATATGTATTTAAAAATATTATTTTTTCATTAAAATTAATATATTTTGCCTAAAGTTATTCATGTCAAAAACATAAATGAATGAAGTCGAGGGACAAGGCAAAATCCGGGGGTACATTTTTTTTTGAAATTGCTCAGGTAATAGAAAGTAAGTTTTGTGTAAATTTACTAAACACATTTTTCCCACCCCCACAAACTACTAAAAATCTTAAATTCATTAATTCACTCACCGGGTCTAGAAGAATGAATATTTGCTTGGGAGTTCAGCCATTCTGGATGCTTTCTATGTAACTCCATACTGCGACACACTCTAAAAAGCCTCTTAACAACATTGCCTCAGCTCGGGAAGATACAGTAAACAGTAGTCACCAAGCTTATGGTGGGCCCATCACCTGCTTACGGTGAGCTGTGGCCTCGCTTACGTTTGCTCGTCGCCACCTCCAACTAGCTGTACGCAGGTGGTCGGCCCGCCCTGAGCCGGCGACATCTTGAACGTTCTTATCCGATCCCGTTCTGTTGGTTCGGTTCCGTTGCAGACTTTGCGTTCGCACTTGACTGACGATGATGCGATGAGGTGGGATGATGCCGATCCCGTACAGTGCTTATATGTGAGCTTATAAAAGTTTGTATGGAAGTTCGTATTTTTCGCCAATGCGAATGCTATCGGGTTTGCTATATAAATGACAACATTAAGGACATTTTTCACCTATTTAAACAGCAAAAGAACTGTTACTTTGTCTCTTATCCTTCTCATTATTTCCGGTTTATATTGCAGGCGGGCATACTCCCCAATAGGATATTGCTGGGTGGGTTTTCTCAAGGAGGGGCATTAGCACTTCATGCAGGTTTGACCTATCCAGAACCACTAGCCGGAATCATGTCACTGTCGTGTTGGTTGCCTAGACATGCGCACTTTCCGGATGCAGTAAAATCTACTACAGATATGCTGGTAAGTACAATAACGTGAATCTTTTTAGTATGGTTGAATTTAATTATTTGGCGAAACTTCACAGACGCGAAGGGCATCGAATGATGATTTAAAAAAAAAATATATTTAAACTTATAATTTCGAATATCAGCTGTAGTTACTTAAAAAAGTGAGTCTTGAATAATTAAGATTATATTTTTTGATAACCTATCGAAAACCATCACGTGTGCAATTTCACGAATTTTTATCAAAAACGCAGGCCTGTCACTTTCAGGCGCCCAGGCGCCTTATGGTCCTTGTAGTTCTCTACGTCTAGTTTACATCTTCTCAGCTCTTTTTATTTTCTACATTATGTTATTTCCATTTTTTTAGTATGCTTATTATGCAGTCGGTTTTTTTTATTTACTTTTTATATTATACGTGGAGGTCGCAAATTATCCCATAGCAACGTACTACCGGCCTACCGCCTGACGCAGGTCCTCACCGGACACGGGTGTTTCGGGAGGTTCCTGCACACCATCGGGCGGGAGGAAACGCCCGGGTGTCACCACTGCGAGGATCGCCCAGAGGACACGGTGGAGTTCTGTCCCACTTGGGCGGAGCACCGCCGTGTTCTCGCAGAGGCGATCGGCAGTGGCGGCGACCTCTCGCGCCCGGCCTGGTTCAAGCCTAGGTCCGGGGCGAGAGGGAGCGGGAGGCAGTCACCTCCTTCTGCGAAGCAGTCATGCTAACGAAGGAGGTGGCGGGACGGCTGAGAGCGAGAGCCTCACGTCCCAGCCGCCGGGAGCCGCGTGATGACTCCCGGCCACCGTAGGCGCGGGCCTGCGGGCGGAGAGTAATGGGTAACCCTCCGTCCGATCAGGACCAGGCCCGTGCCGGCCGGCGCGTACCTGTTCCACGCGCGCCGTAAAGAGATGTCAGCATTAAGGAAGGGGCCCGTAAGGGCCGAAGCCTGCCGGGGCAGCGGGATTGTCCGAAAGGGTTACTGCTACCCCGGAACACAAAGGGCTAAGGAAGGAACACGGGTGGGTTTTAGTCAGTAAGAGTCTGACACTCCCTTCTGCTCCACCCTGAGCGGGAGGGGTCATTTGATGATTTCCCATCCACAAAAAAAAAAAAAAGGAACGTACTACCGGCACACCCCGGACACCGTACAACGCGCGCAAAATAATTACCTACTACCTACTACTACATAGCCAAATAACCGTTTGTACACGTGCAAATGTGTGCGTGAATTCTAGTAGGGTTGGCTGTCTTGCGTATCGTAAAAAAAATGGCGGTGAGCGACGACGATACGTGACCTTGTACAGACGCCAGCAGGTCAACCTACCCCAATCTGTCAAATTTCTTTGATTGATTTTCAACATTAGCACAAAGGAATAAGGTTCATATTCAATTGGGAAAATCTGACAGATTGGGGTAGCAGCTTGATGTGCTGGCCTCTGTACGAGCGGCATTCTAGTTAGTCGGATTCGTAATGAATGAAATAAAAAAATATTTTATTAGTTTATGAGTGAAACTTTTTAACAATAACTTTAATTTCAGAAGTCGGTTTCTTTGGATCTGTATTTTAGTTTATTGCCACCGACTTCCGAAATTAAAGTTATTTTTCACTTTGTAGTTTTTTTGGAAGTCGGTTTTTTTGTAAAAAAGTTTTTATTTCTCGCTTTTTAGTGGGTATGTTTATAATGTATCTAAGGTACAGACGTCAGCAGGTCAACCTACCCCAATCTGTCAAATTTCTTTGATAGATTTTCAACTTTAGCACAAAGGAATAAGGTTCATATTCAATTGGGAAAATCTGACAGATTGGGGTAGCTTGATGTGCTGGTCTCTGTACAATAGCCTAATGTCAACTTGCTCATCGCCTTTTACAAAATACATATTGCTTTTCCCGATGCAGGGACGTTAATTGTTGAGGAGTTCTCCTGGTACTCCACCATCAGCTCATGTATTCTGTGCTACCGGGACAAAAAGTCCTATGGCCTAAGGGCATGGATTTTTACTTATTCTTTTAGAATAATATTAAGAATGTGTGGAAAAGAAGTATTTAAAGCAGTGTTAATTATTATTTATTTATTTCAGTCACCTTGGGATCATACAATTGCTTAAAGTTAATAAAAAAATATTAATCAAATTTAATAATTACATTTAAATTGAAAATTATACATTAAGAATTACATTTAAATTGTAAATTATAAGTACATTAATATTTAAGAAAAATTGAATTTATATAAGATAAACAAAATTAAAATAATATCTTAACATTAGTCAGTACGTCAACCATACAGTAGTGGGTCACGTACTGACAGTCGAAACGTTCGTCAAAAGAGTTCAGGATACTGTTGCGGCTGACCCGCGTTACAGAAGCGAGGCAGCGCCAAAAGCAACCTAAACGCGTTGTTGTATTGGACGCGTAGCACTGTACTGTTCCTGCGTGTAACCCATCCCATCCACAATTGCCAGTATAAAAGGACGTACAAAATGCCCTAAATAGAACTATTTGGACGCCCCTCGTACACCGAGCAAATCTGCGGCTATCACATTTGCATGAACAGACAGCGCCCTACGTTCCCTTTCAATGTCTGCATCGTCTTCCAGGTCAGAGGTTAATGAATTTCCAACGTATATTTAAACGGCATCCGTTCAACTTAATTGCCGGTAAGTATTCAGGACACCTCCTCTTGGCCCGAAAGACCATGCTCTCGCTCTCTTTAAATCGTTCAAATCTAGTCGCAGTCTCATCTCAGCAACAAAAAAATGTCAAAAACCTGTCAAAAATGTAAGGAAATTATAGGTGTTTTTGATAGTTAGAGAGTGAGTTCAGACTGTGAACGTTCCTTGTACGAGAATTGCCCCTTCGTTCTTCAGCATACTTTTCACAGAGGCCAATCAGCCTTCATACGCCACAGACAGAGGCGCTCAACAGCACCATGTCGTCAGCGTAACTGATATTGTTTAGGCACACACCTCCAATATGGTAACTGACATGCGTGCTGCTGAGCCTCTCTATCAGCGCAATGATATATTATATACAGGTTGAAGAGCTTCGGTGAGGTTAGGCTCCTTGCCTCACGCCGCACTCCAGCCTGTATAGGGTCGAGTACGCCCCCGGCCATCGAACAACATTGACCAGATCGTTGTAACAGTATTGAAAGATACGGATCCGTCCGTCTGGCACTGACGCTTGCTGCAGTTTTTTCAACAGCAGATCATAGCAAACCAAGTCGACTGTCTTTGACAAGTCTAGGAAGCAAGCAAAGACAGGTGTACTGCACAAACCACGCTCAAACTTTGGCCTGGCTGCCTGTGAGCATCACTCACATGCTTATTCCACCCCAATATTGGTTTCCTATTTCACACATGATTTATTTCGTACCCTTCAGAAGATGCTTGGCATAAAAATATTAACAACTAGCGGCCTGTCCCGGCTTCGCACGGGTGTACATTTATTTTTTAAACATTTTATTTTTTCTTGCAATTAAAATGCCTATATTAAATCAGTGATAATGTAGCATTCAAATGGTGAAAGAATTTTTAAAATCGGTCCAGTACTTTTTGAGCCAATCCGTTACAAACATACATACAAACAAACCTTTCCTCTTTATAATATTAGTATAGATCGTTACAAACATACATACAAACCTTTATAATATTAGTATAGATGTAATTATACATTTTATCAATAATAATTCTGTGTTCCTAATTACATAGTCACAAAATGTACTCAATTCAATTGGAGAGTCAACATATTTTGCTTTCAACTACGTAGTAATGTACAAACAAACCACTACAAAACCGATCACAAAGGACGTATTTTTTGTTTAGAACCAAAACAGAAATGTTCTACGAAATATCATGGTTGCACAGTTTTTCATTAATGCACTGTTTTTTTATTTTTTATTTAGATATAAATTTACTACAGAGGTTTAATGTCCCCCATTAAGTTTTTTGATATAAAATGTATGCATTAGATCAAAAAGATACTGGCTGAAAATAAAAATCGCCTGAATAAAACCGAATTGGTGAAAAAAAAACAAACGCATTTTGTACCATTGTAAAACTTTGATACTTCATATTTAGCAAGAAAAGTTTTAAAAACATAGCGTTATGAATTCAACTCCAGAAAGTATAAAAAAAAAAACTGCTACAAATTAAATTGTTGATAACCTTTTGCCGCAAAAGTCGCGGGATACTTTGTTTTCATAGAGTTTTTATTTTTTTATTATTATTATTTTATTTCTCAGACTACAATAGGTCCATATTAACAGAACAAAGATGTTAGTAACAATATATCCTATGTTAGTACTTATACACTACGAAAGGCAGCGTTGTTTTGATGAGATGTCCCATTATGGAGCTCTCATCAAACCGGTCAGCTATCTCCTTCAGGAGCTAGCACCTTCAGGAGGCTGTTGCCACTGCCCCGCAGTCTGGCGAGCAGAGACGCATTTCTCTTACGTACGATAGCTGAGAAGCTGTCGTCTCGGGCTTTTGCGAACATCTCTGACGCACTGCAGTAACGTGGCAGCCGCTTCAGCGCCCTGAAGGCGTTAGTGTATTGGACGCGCAGCGCATTGACGGCTCGTTTGGTGCAGCTGATTCATAGGGCGCTCGAGTAAAGAGATGTGCAGTATGCTTTAAATAGCGTGTGTTTGACCGCTTCTGTACATCGCGCGAACCTACGTGCCAACATGTTCGCCCGCACCGCCAATGCCCTGCGTTCCCGTTCAACCTCAGCATCATCTTTAAGGTTGTCAGCAATCAAATGTCCCAAGTATTTAAATTGATGTACCCGACGAATCTGGACATCGTTAATTTTTATTGGTGGCACATTTACTGGACATTTCTTGCCAACAGCCTCAAAGACCATGAGTTCGGACTTCTTCACATTATACAGCAACCTATGGCTGGCAGCAAAGTTCTCACAGATTTTTACAAGTTTTCTGAGTGCACTGACCGAGGGAGCCAACAGCACCATATCATCTGCGTAGCTGATGTTATTAAAACACAACCCGTCTACAAAACAGCCCACATGCGCACTGTTGAGTCCCTCGATCAATGCATTCAGATACAAGTTAAAAAGATTAGGGGAGGTTAAGCCTCCCTGCCTCACGCCACACTCCAACCTGTATGGCAGAGAACAGCCATTCCCCCACCTTACAACGCCACCTTAGCAGCAACTTTAGTTTGGCTGTCGTACCAGTACCTAAAAACGTTCAATCTGGATCGCGATCATTGATTTTGATCGCGGATCGCGATCGAGATTGACTGTGTACAGGCCGCCTTAGGTTTTTCTTCTGCAGGTTTGTTGCATTCGGCTGTGAGGTGTTTACTTGCAGTGCTATTCTGCAAAAATCTCACCGTGAAAACTAAGGTGAAGTGAGCTGTCATTCCACCTGATGTTAGAGATTGCCCCCATTGATAGTTCACTTCACGCTCCCTTCACCTATGTTATCACGGTGAGATTTTTACAGAATCGATAGGCTGTACATTTGACACACCTTGGCTCTTTTGAGCAATACCTTTGAGTATGACCATTGACCATAAGCTGATAAGCCTGACATCTCTTACACTGCGGTATTATTTTTGATGTTTTAAGCGGGGTTATTTCAACTTTGCACCCTAGAATAATGTTTGATGCCGTATATTTTACTGACATCTTCGTCATTCTTAAATGATAATATGTACATGTTCAGCGGTTCCTTTGTTCTCCAGCTTAGGTTGTTAATTGCATTTTCTATCTGGAATCCTTGCGATGTTAAGTCATCTGTAATCCGATCCGGTAGGCAAGAAAAATGCAATTTTTTTGCCTGGTTTGTTTGTCCTCGTATGAGTGCCATGAAAGTTATTTTCTGTTAAGCGCCGAGCAATCACTCTGTAGGATTCTTCAGTCTTGGCATTTATTTTCACACTATTACCGCTCAACATTTTGTCGCTAAAAGTTTCTACTGGCTGAGATTCAGTCAAAAAGTCGTAAAATGTTTGATAATTCATAACACCGTCCACTACGATTGGAGGCGGCGCGGTGCTGGAATTTTTTTAAAGGTTACCTTCTCTTTGTTGTTGAGTTGCTTCTGTTGAGCGCTAGTGCTACCTTGTTGTAGTGGTGGTGGAGTAATGTAGGTAAAATGAAAATATTTCTAAGATACTATTATTAAATCGCTCATCATTTTAATTATTTTGTTGAAATAAGTACTTTTAATTATGTTCATAGCCTAATTAAAGTGCCAGCTACTATATAATTGTTTAATGGTACCCATTCAATATGTAGTTTTTATTTTATTTGGAATTAAATGCCAAATTTTGGATAAATATCGAAAACCCCTTAAAATTCAAATATCTCGAAAACTATTGAATTTCGGCCATACATATTGGGGGTTTAATTTGTTGCATTCTGGCTCCCCTATCAGCTCCTGACGGATATACGTCGAATTACAAGTAACCCTGTATATAAACAGACAAGAAAAAAACAGAACTGAAAAATAGGTACAAAGGTGAAGCACCTATTAATAATTGATTGATTTTTTTATTATTGATTGTGTTGATTATTAATATTTTTTTGACGCTTTCTGTACATATCCATCGGACGAGTTGGGAATGAAACGAAATACAGCATGAAACGAGTTAAGAAACTGACCAGATGCACAAGGTGACGTATTAGTGAATGTGGCCATTAGGGATAGCGACCAAATAGCCAATGTGACGAATGGTCATCGTATCCAAAAAACACAACCCTCCTAAATAGGGCCCGCAACAAATTTTGATACGGGACTAGCTACGCCGCGGGTGTTGTGGCTTCACTTTCATCTCATGGCAGTTTTGAAAATGCCACAACGCAATGTGGCCGGTTTTTTCGCTCAATGAGCGTTATCTGTCTTTGAGCCTAACATTATGCAATACCCATTGTATTCTATCCATTTAATGTTATCAATATAGATTGTTGTTTAAGACCAGGTTAATCACTTGGACATACTGTATAACTAATGTAATTTTACTAACCGAATGACATTTCAAAAATCGATTGCAAATTCTACGTGAGCGAAGCCGCGTCCAAACCTAGGATTCTCTCACGTACCTCTCGGCTTCTTACACGTTGAATTTACAAAAGGTAAACCAATAAATATTTTGTCCTAAAAATTTTTTTGCTTGTTGGTGTAAGGCTTTCGTCCATTTACCAGAATTGCATCGCCTCACTTCACGCCTATGTGTGCCAAATATCCAAATCTGTATAGCCATATTTATAAACGGCTTGGATGGGTATACATGCATCGGCGTAATAAACGTATGCACTCGACTCCGCAATGCATGCCAGTCGAGCGAGGTACACTAACATTTTACTTATATAAACTAATATTACAAAGAGGAAAGATTTGTTACATACAAATCTTTCCTCTTTGTAATATCGGTTTTGTAGTGGTTTGTTTGTACATTACTACGTAGTTGAAAGCAAAATATGTTGACTCTCCAATTGAATTGAGTGCATTTTGTGACTATGTAATTTGGAACACAGAATTATTATTGATAAAATGTATAATTACATCTATACTAATATTATAAAGGTTTGTATGTATGTTTGTAACGATCTATACTAATATTATAAAGAGGAAAGGTTTGTTTGTATGTATGTTTGTAACGAATTGGCTCAAAAAGTACTGGACCGATTTTAAAAATTCTTTCACCATTTGAATGCTACATTATCACTGATTAATATAGGCTATTTTAATTGTAAGAAAAAATAAAATGTTTAAAAAATAAATGTCCACCCGTGCGAAGCCGGGACAGGCCGCTAGTTCGTCTATATTTCTGGTTTTTAAATATTCATATAAATATCACTTTATTTGACACATGATGAAATTAAAAACATGTCACCATTACTAAACGGCGCGCGACTGAGACTGCACAAATGGCTTTGCTTTGAGTACCGAGATGCATCCTCGACTGTGATTAGATAACCCAAAAGTCGTACTGCTGACGAGTTTTGTTTTGGCAGTTAGTCTACTTACCCTTACGGGCAACCAGCTCCGGTTACCTCTTACTCAATTTTTTAACGCGCCGATTTTTTATCGCGCACTGAATTTTCAACGCACTGCTTAGAAATCCCACAATAGAAGCTTCTTATTGTGGCCTGCGGTCGTAGGAGTTGACTGGTAGTAGTAATCGTCACGTAACGGAAAAGCGTTATACGACTTTTTCTTTCTAATAAATAATACGAGTGTGCGGTGTGTCCTGTTTTAACGCCCTGGGATATACTGTTTGGTTCTCAATGCTTGGGTCAACACCGAGTTAAAATCCAGTAAGAGATAAAAATCACGCATAAAAAAATCGGCCGTGCGTACGAGGGCTTAGGTACTTAAGGCTCGTAAAGTCGCACGGTACGACATGTCGCACCCCCGGTGCGACACTGTCACTTTTGCAAAAAATGCAAAAATGAGTTAAATATCTAAAAACGATGTTGCTCCCAGCGACGCGTGATTCGCGCCAAAACGGCAATGACACTCACGCCCTCATACGGAAACTATGCGTACTACAAAAGTAACGTTATCGCACCAAGTAAAGGGGTGCTTTAGGGTCATTTTTAGATATTTAACTCATTTTTGCATTTTTTGCAAAAGTGACAGTGTCGCACCGGGGGTGCGATGTCATGGCAAAGGATTTTAGTAAGCGGGAATGTTATTTTCATACCCTCACTCACAATATTCGTTGTTATCACAAGGGGACGCGGACGTGAGCATACCGCGAGAAGCTGCGTTATGCTTCACTGCGAAGGCTTCGGCATACAAAGGTTTTTGCTGTGCCATACCGTGTCGTTCTGCCTAGTGAGCCATTTAAAGTAAAGAACCTATTATAGGAATATTTCGCACTGAGCACAGATTTGATAAAAATAAAAGTGTGACATGTTTCTACTACTGTTAAAGTCTCATTAACTTTCGTTTGTAAGACGGTTAAAAACACAGCGTAAAAGCTGCGCCTGCTCGTTTTTGTCTGGACATTGTCGTCACCACTCCCAATTTAGCGCACTATGCTTGTTGTTGGTTTTTCCTGCCTCATTTTTAATATGCTATCTTAATCGAAGCGAGCCGGTGCCAGTGCTAGTCTGGTACTGATACGCAAAGATGGCAGACAAATACTTCCAATCTTTTTTTAATCCGGGATCTAGTTTCCCTTCGTTTATCCCGTTGATTTAAACAACTTATACTTATAAAAGGTATCTTTGTTTCAGATATTTCAAGCCCATGGTGACTGTGATCCAGTAGTTCCATTCAAATGGGGTCAAATGACAGCCTCATTTCTCAAAACTTTCATGAAAAATGTTGAGTTTACAACATACCAAGGATTGACACATAGTTCTTCAGAGGCAGAACTTAAAGACATGAAAGCATTTATAGAAAAAACATTGGCGGCTTGAAAGAATCAGTCAAAACCCTTGTAAAAGTACAGAAATTATTTTTCTTGTTGATATAGTTACACTATTGTTAGTAAATTAATATTCTGGCTATCGTCATGCTACCTTCCAGTTCCAATTTAAATTTGCTACTAAACATACTTTAGTATAAGATATTAAAAGTAATAGGTAGGTACAATGTTCTTGTAAGGTTATAGGACAATCCCCAAATAAAGTTTTTTTCTGAAAGCATTATTGGGTTATTATTAATTATTTGGTTAATAATTAAGTATAATAAACACTATCCAAAAGTGTACATTACCATTAAAATGTTCTTTGTCCAGTAGGTAATCCAGTTGAGTTATTGTAGCCTTCGGTATTAGAAGTTTTTGATGATAATTTGTTGACAATCTTGTGTCGGGCCTAATATTAATTGTTAACATACAACGTGTAACGTTAAATGCGCAAAACCTGAAAATAGTTTGTTCATAATTGACTACTGAATCGATTTCAATAACTTTTAATATAGGTTTTTTTTTTCAAAAATTATGTAATTTGCCATAAGTACCTACTATCCGCCGATTGAGCCAAAGAAAATTAAGTATTATTCTATGGCAGTAAGACTCAATTTTGAATGCATAAAGTAATGCTAGGATCAACACAATTTACTTAATAAGAATAGCTTTAAAAAAATTTTTGGCCATTGTATTATGCTTGTAACTCAATGCTCTAATTGGGGTGTATGAGGTTTTGCGCATTTAACGTTACACGTTGTAATGATATGAGAGGAGGTTAGAACCTTCAGGGTCTAACTAAATAGAATAGCGAAACTCCCCACAGGTTTGAAGGGCATCTAAATATGATAAAACAAAAAATCTGGGTCATCGACCATGAGTTTCGCTAGCTAATTTAATCTGACCTTGTATTATTTACATATAATAAAATAAAGTCGCTTTTTGGGTCTCTATGACTACGTTGTTCTTCTAAACTAGGCCACGTATTTTGATGCGGTTTTCAAATATGCTAAGAGGATTTATTCCGAAACGTTATGTTTATAATTCGTTAAGATTACACTGAAATACAATAAAGAAATCTCAATGTTTTGTCAAGTCGTAAAACCGTACTAGTAGATATAGAATAAACAATAGTACATTTCGCAGTGTGCAATAGCAAATGCTCACGCGTATCACACGTCGATTTGCACAGAAAAAAAAAATCAAGTTATTATTTTGTAATAAATATTTGTAACATAATATCAGAAGGCCAATTCTCGTAATTAAAAACGTGCAAAATCTAGTCGCAGTACCATCTCAGCGACAAACAAATCTCAAAAACTTGTCCAAATGTAGGGAAATGAGAGGTATTTTTGACAGACTGAGATCGGAAGGCCAATTCACGTAATTTATAATGTTCAAAATCTAGCCGCAATATCGGAAGGCCAATTCACGTAATTTATAATGTTCAAAATCTAGCCGCAATTTCATCCCGGCGACAAACAAATGTCAATGTAGAGAAATTTTACGTATTTTTGACAGATTGAGACAGCGGGGTAATTGCGTAACACACTATTATTAGCAATGGGTTTCATTTTGACAGATCAACAACGTTCATTGCGTGTTTTACATTGTTGAGCAGACACATTTTTCGAACATATGAAGTAATGGATTAGCAATATGCTTCAATTTGATTCAAATTGAGATCGATAGTGTGTTTCGCAATTAGGGTGCAGATCAGACTATGTGCATTTGGATTGAGTGATCTTTTTTTATTTCGTGACAAAATCTGATAGTACATTTAGTCAAAAATAGTCAAAACTCATAGCCCAAAGTAAAAAATTTGTCACTCTCAAGGGTCTTCAGTTATTGCCCAAAATATGGATCACTCTAATCAGACATTTTGCGAAAATGGCTATGAGCTAAATCTCAACAAAAACTTACTCTACTGACTAAGTTTATACCTCAAAAATTTGTTAACAAATTGTCACAATATTTTTTAAAACCATCAAGGCATTTAAAGCTACTTCCAGGTATCTATGCCAGTATCATTGGATCACTCAGTACAGACACCATTTTGTCTGAGAGATCGTTGTAAAAAGGTTTAGGTTGACTTTTTCTATACATCTTTTTTTTAATCCTAAAATGTATGTTCCGAATATATTTGTACAATAAATATCATAACACAAATACCTTTTGTTAAAAAGTTATGAGTAATTCAATGTTTTTAAATTTGCTGAACTGAGTGATCCTTATGAATACTTATAGGCATCTACCTGTTTCGTATTGATTTACACAACTTACGATTAATTTTTGTACAACTTTATGACTAAAGTTTTACACAAAAATTATTTACATATACGGCTTAGTTTACGAGATATTAGATTTTTAATTTTTTAAAGAAATTGAGTGTTGTAGGGTACATATGATTTTAACTTTTAATGTATATATTTAAATTTTTCATATTTTATTGTTATTTGCTGCGTCGCACGAATAAATTACAATTTCGAGCGGCTATTGTTGTTTACATCTTTGGCAAATTTTGAGACCTCGGACCCTAAATAAATACGTTCGGTACTTATATTGTTCTTGCATAAAACAGGAAAACCACTGATACTGTCACTATCACGTAAGCTCACTTATGTGCACTAAATGTCGTACAAAACTAAGGTAAACGCACCAATTATGGACACTTTAAGGACGAATTTGTAGTATTTTTTAAATTTCACTAAAACCTGTGAAAATTTTAACACGAAACATATAGATGGTTGAAAGTCCTGTATTTATTTTATATTTTTGCTGTGTTTTATTTAACGTACTGTAATTGGTTTCAATATAATTAACAAATAAAAACTCTGATTTTTTAACCAGTCATGGACAGCAAAAATCTAGTTATGGACACCCAGTAATGACCACGAACCAATCATGGACACCCAGTAATGACCACGAACCAGTCATGGACACCTAGTAATGAACATGAACCTAGTCATGAACACCTAGTAATTGACAAACCTATGGCGAATTTATAAATGTAGAGTATTGAATGTAGGTATAATAATACGAACTTTTATTTTTAATCAGTTTTTACTTGTACTTAAGTCTTGAAAATTAACAATGAGATCAGCATTGAAGAACTTAAAAAATATTTGTTAACTCTATACTTGGGTACCCAAGTACACACGGCTACACATCAAGCTATACATTTCCAGTTTTAGCTGACCTCGCATTGTATAGGTTTTTCGTACAATCAGAAGTCAGCTTATACTGGTTATGTATAGCTTGATGTGTAGCCGTGCGTACCTACCTAATTAATCACTTTAGAAAGATCAAAATGTACCTATTTAGGTACTCTTATTCAGCCTTTCATATATGTATTAATAACTAATTTACAAGCATTAACTATTTTTCTTAGACTATAAAATTGACAACGTGATACACATTGAAACATATTACCTATTCCAATTTGTTGCTACCATATATCTATAAATTACTGTGGCAAGTATAAAATATATATAAAAATCAAAATACAAAGTTACTTATCTCTGTTAATCACAAACTCCTATGAAAATCACAAATGAAATTAGTATCTTTAAATTTAGGTAACAATTAAGAAGTAAAAACGGAGTATTTTTCTATTTCTTTTACAGTGTAAAATCCTCTTTTGTTTATCAATATTGGAGGACTGATGTGCTCCATGACATCTTTTCCTTGGTACCACATTTTGTCAGGTTTCTCTGGCCATTTGTAGGTGTTTCCTGTTGAAAATGTCATTGTGCTAACTTCAAACTCGTTTTTATTTGTATTTTCAATAACTCCAGGAAAATGTTGCCCTTCGTATAAAACTATCACGTAACTTCCTATCGTGTATTTCTGTCGTGAAGAGACTATTATATTTGTACTCGATGAGTCGTCCGATCCTTCAGACAAGACGCTGTCATCACTTTCGGCATAAATTATTTCAGTCTCACTTTCAGACGATTCAGACCTATTTTTTTGTTTTTTTGACAGTTTTGTCTTATTAAGTTTCTCTAGCTTTTTTTCTTCTCGTTTTTTTGCTCGCAATTCTTTCTCTTCCATTTGTTTCCTTTTCACTTCTTCCTTTTTGGTATTGTATGCCTTCCATGCAGGGCTTGTAATCGTAAATGGAATTTTCTCTTTTAATTTGCGTTTCTTGTTTATTGTTGTTTCATCTTCTTTTGGCCAAAATAAGTTTCGTTTAAAAGGTGATGGTATCACATATTTTAAAGTGCCAGGAATATAACTCTTAATAGGTGTTTTGTCACTACTTTTTGGTAAAGAATTATCAATGTCTGGTAAATCTCCCTGGCCGGCATTTGGCTCATATGAAGTATTGATACCTGAAGTACTTGGTTCAGAATCGTTCGTATTATGTGAAAAGACAGCCATACTTTCGTTTTCGTTTGGATAGTCGTTGGCATTTTGATAATTAGTTTCTGTTATGGGATTTGAATTTTCAACGGAGGTAATGGGTGCTGGTACTTCATTTCCTACGTCATGATCAGTTTGCTTACTACTGGCCCAAATCAAATATAAAGATATGTCTTCATTAGGCAAAAGATTGTCTAGTTCGAGGCGACTTTTGTAATAAAGATCTTTGAACAGCTTTAATTTGTCACTTGACAAAATTGTTTCGATTCTGGTTTCTAACATTTTCAAAAATTCGCTTTGACACATGGAGTCAATTTTCTTTTTGTTTTGAGATTTGATTTTACTCATGTCTACGTATTCTGGACCAAATGGGTACAGTCCCCCTGCTCGAAATCCATTTTTGACTGTCTCAGCAGTAATTTTTTCGATTGCTATCTTCAAAACTGGAGCAAAATTATGTTTTTTGAGGACTTGTCCCAAATTTTGCATTTTCCAGGCTTTAACCGCTTCTCGCCATGACAACTTCAAAGGCCTAAAGACAGCCAAATCCATTGGTTGTAAGATATGTGTAGAATTTGGATTAAGTGCTATAACTTCGATGCCATTTTCAGAGCAAATATTAGATAGATGTAAAGTTAAATGTGACTTGTGTCCATCTAAAAAAAATAACACTGGCTTTTCAATATTTTCGTTTATCAGCCAAGGATTAAAAACATTTGTTATATATTCATAAAATGTCCCTGCGCACATCCATCCGCTTTCTGAGCGACCAATAGCCCACTCATTGGGAAAAGACTCTGAAATTGATGACGGTATTCTTGCATAATTAAAAACAACCAGAGTAGGTGCCAGATCTCCTGCGGCATTCCCCGTAACCAAAACTGTTAAATTTTCCTTTTCGTCGCCTGAAGAAGCATATACATTTTTTTCTCCCTTTGTAGCAAGGACCCGTCCTAGTTTTGGATTTAAATAAAACGCACTCTCGTCTGTATTGAAAATCCTTTTAGGATTTTGCAGTATTTCAGTCAGCCCTCTATCTTTCAAATCACCTTCAACTTCCGAAAACCACTTCTCAATGTCGTCTTGAGTAACATTATCTCTTGCTGTGCATAAATTTTGAGCAGTACGTTCAGCTATTGTAGGATGTCGTTTCATAAATGAGGAGTACCATTTTTTGCCTGGTCTGTTATTATTGAAAGGAGTCACCCGGTTTTTATCGGATATTACACGTTGGACACTGTCTAATAATACATCTTTCGTTGTTGGGATATGTTTATCTGCCATATCTTTAATCCAGAATTCTAGAATATCCTCTTCTTCTTTCGACAAAACGGTACTGGGTCCCATTGAGCACTCTATGGGACTTTTCCCAGTGATCTTATTGTGCAAAGTTATTCTAGGCACACTAAATTTTTTGGCTGCATCAGATATTTTTACGCCTTTTCTAACAGCTTCGATAGCCAAGCTCATTTGTTGAGGAGTATAATCTTTTTTAGGCGCCATTTCTAAAATAAAAATAAAAAAAGCTGTTACATTTTATTTCGATGTCCATAACTGGGTTTCTATGCGATTCCCAATAATGGACACGTACGTCCATTACTGGTACGTATCAACATTTTTACAATTTTCAACTAGCTTGTAATAAAGAATAAAAAAAAAAGTAAAATTAAATCAAAATCTTAATACGCAATAATAAAAATAATTTTGGACATCTGTCCATTACTGCAATCATTAAGCTTTAGCGCACCAATAATAAACATCGCCAATATATCAAAAAACATAACCGCTCTGGAGTAGCAATATAGTGTAATAGCGTCTTAATTTCATGGTTAAACCAACAAAGAAAACACATTGTGGTTAAAATAAAGCAATAGCAAATAGACAGGTAAACTTTCTACTTACCTCACTAAGAATTTCCTTTATATAAACCGTTAACAAAAATTCTCAAACACGCGAGCGTCTTGTACTTCGCGCCATTTTTAATCCAAAAGAGCGAACTTAACGAAACGTCAAACTAGATGCATCTAAATGACTTTTGTCTATGTCAAAGTGTTGCCAATACATAAAAACGAATTCCTGTCCTTATTCTACAATATTTGTTTTTTTTTTTTCGTCCATTACTGGTTCCTTGTCCATTACCGGTGCGATTACCTTAAATGAAACGTGCGACTAAGCAAATAACAATAAAATATGAAACTTTTAAATATATACATTAAAAGTTAAAATCATATGTACCCTACAACACGCAATTACTTTAAAAAATTAAAAGTCTAATATCTCGTAAACTAAGCCGTCTGTGTAAATAATTTTGATGTAAAACTTTAGTCATAAAGTTGTACAAAAATTAATCGTAAGTTGTGTAAATCAATACGAAACAGGTAGTTGCCTATAAGTATTCATAAGGATCACTCAGTTCAGCAAATTTAAAAACATTGAATTACTCATAACTTTTTAACAAAAGGTATTTGTGTTATGATATTTATTGTACAAATATATTCGGAACATACATTTTAGGATAAAAAAAAGTTGTATAGAAAAAGTCAACCTAAACCTTATTACAACGATCTCTCAGACAAAATGGTGTCTGTACTGAGTGATCCAATGATACTGGCTTAAATACCTGGAAGTAGCTTCAAATGGCTTGATGGTTTAAAAAAATATTGTGACAATTTGTTAACAAATTTTTGAGGTATAAACTTAGTCAGTAGAGTAAGTTTTTGTTGAGATTTAGCTCATAGCCGTTTTTGCAAAATGTCTGATTTGAGTGATCCACATTTTGGACAATAACTGAAGACCCTTGAGAGTGACAAATTTTTTACTTTGGGCTATGAGTTTTGACTATTTTTGACTAAATGTACAGACGCCAGCAGGTCAACCTACCCCAATCTGTCAAATTTCTTTGATAGATTTTCAACTTTAGCACAAAGGAATAAGGTTCATATTCAATTGGGAAAATCTGACAGATTGGGGTAGCTTGATGTGCTGGCCTCTGTACAATCAGATTTTGTCACGAAATAAAAAAAGATCACTCAATCCAAATGCACATGATCAGACTGAACGTTCTTAAAATTACGAGAATTGTCCTCAGACAGTGAACTTAAAATTACGAGAATTGCCTCCATTGAGGTAATATGTATTACCTCGCGCATTTTCGATTATCATGATTCGAAGCCACGAACCAGCCATAAATTAAAACTAAAAAAACTAATAATTTTATTCATAGGACAATACTTACTCCTTGTTGACAAAAATAAATAATTTAATGAAATAGGTGTGGCTATAATGTTTATCTATATTTTTTTTTATTTACGCAGTTTATATACTCACAAAGTTCTCAGGCAAAAAACGACGTGAACGTTCTTGCTAATATAGAAAAATTGCACATCGCTTTCCCGCGGCTGTAATGTGGGAATGCAAAGTAAAAAGCACGCGTGTTCAATACACGTGAACCTTATGAGACTGTTGAAAAATCGCATGTCGTGCTTGTATAATCGTCGTTTGACTTCTAAACTACCTACATAAACAATGGATTTTGTTGCGATGTTCAGGGGTTCACCATAATTTTGAAAAGCTGAAACCTTATTGAACAAATAAAACTATGTAATATTTTGTTCCATTTTTCTTGCAGTTTTAACATTGCTTAGAGTCTTAAGCAATTTTAAAACGCCCCAATGTGAATCGTATATTTTAACGCCTGCCTCTAGTTGAATAATGATTATTATTACATTATTTTATTACTCACCCTCCGTGTGCATGTGCCTGGTTGTAATTTTGCAGGTAGGTACCTATTTATTTACTTATGTGAACTTCATTGTACAATACTGTATCTAATGTAACTTCTTGTATATATTTTGTTCCCAAATAATAGTTTTACAATTAACTCCCAGGTATATAAATACATACAAAAAAAGCTTCTGGTTTCATTTTGCCTTAGGGCCAAAACACCTAAACACGATACAATGGCCCCGATTCTGTTGTTCACAAACTAAACTAAATTTAAGTTCAGTGTATCTTTTTCTTTCTATTTCATTAGGAAAAGGACAGAAGATAAATATTAGTTTAGTCCTGTCAAATTAGTCAGCGCCTACGGTTGCAAAATTACGTAATTTTACCGAAAACGCTGGTAAAATACGGTAATTTTACCGTAATTTACGGTAAAATTACCGGTGGCATAACATTCTAAATTTTAATTTATTTTATATCACGCGCGCGTGGGGTTACAAAATCAAAATGCGACGTTGCTGACAAGTGCGCTCCGTCAAGTTGTACGGCATTGGATTATAGATTTATTTTATTTTTCTTTTTTTTTTGTATTGTCATTTGTTTAATTTTATTATTTAAATTGTTGATTCTGAGAACTGCAGTTAGTTTAATACTAAATACAAGTAATTTTCCAAAAACTAAAATTTTAATTTTTACTGGCCTTTGCACATAACATACATATATTATTAAATCGATGACGTCGTATAATTCATATATTTAATTTATTATTATTATTATTTTTTTATTATTATTATTATTTTTTTATTATTATTATTATGTATTCATATTTGAACTGAATAATTCATATTCATATACATAGTCAAAGAGTAAGGTACATACCTACAAACCTCAGAATACAGAACAAACCAGAAACCGCCAACGCGCTTCAGACTGAAGCAACTAAAACCACTCTTAACTAGAGTGGTATGACGTTCCTGCGATTAGTCGCTCTTTTGCGCGTGGCGTGTCGTGACATATTGACGAGTCTCAGTTTTAATTTTATAATGCCGTCTTGTGTTGTTTCTACGTGTAAAAATGCGGCTGGAATTACAAAGAAGCAGGATGGGATCACGTTTCATCTGTAAATAGTGACTTTAAAAGTATATTTATTTAATTATTGAATTTGTTCTAATAATGCTATCGACTTAGAAAATGACGCGTCCATTTTGTGAGTGTTGCCATTTATGCCGAAAATTTTACCCCAAAAAACAAGTAAATTGCTCCAGGGCTAGCAACATTACGCGGGTGGGAAGTGGGGCTGGCGGGGGACAGACGTAATGTTTTTGGACACAATACGGGATAGGCAACTATCATTGAATGCGGTTTCTGGTTTGTTCTGTATTCTGAGATACAAACACGCTCATTCATTACCGTATTTATGTTTGTAGAACGTAAAACTACGATTTTTACGTTTTTTACCGTTTCTTACAGTTTTTTACCGTAAAATACCAAAATTTACGGTAAAAAACGTTTTTTACCGTATTTTACCGTGGTAATTTTACTGCTTTACATCCCTATCAGCGCCTGACGTAAATTGACGTATTTTTAGTAGCCAATTTTTAATCGCGTCTAAACTTGTCTATGGATTAGGTATCTAATTTGACAGGACTAAACTAATATTTATCTTCTGTCCTTTTCATAATGAAATAGAAAGAAAAAGATGCACTGAACTTAAATTTAATTTAGTTTGTGAACAACAAAATCGGGGCCAATGTCGCATCGTGGCACGCACGTTGTAACCGACTTAAAAAAAAACACTACAAAGTGAAAAATAACTTTAATTTCGGAAAAACTAAAATACAGATCCAAAGACACCGACTTCCGAAATTAAACATATTTTTCACTTTCGGTCATGCCTTCGTATTCTAAATTGTCAATTACTTACTTTCTTATTGAAATTAAACAATGCGCCTAAAAACCTAATGTCCACCTTCAATCCAGCCAACCACATTCCACAAAATCGGAAGTGATCGGAAGTATTCGTACGTAGGACGCAACTTCGGCAATCTTCGACCATTGTTCGGCCGGTCCACCTCGACTCACTAATCCAGTTATGACATTGAAGTCGGTTTTTTTGTTAATTTTTTTTATAGGTGAAGCTGCAAATACGCGGCGGGCTCGGCTTGCCGGGCCAATTCAGTGGGGATGCCGCGCGCCGGCCGGAGGGTGCACATCGCACGTTATTTCGATATTCACTCAGAGCCAGTCCACACGGCGCGTTGCGTCGCGGCAGCGCTGCCGTTGCGAAATAACCATAGTTTACACAGGGTGCGCTGCGTCCGTCGTCGCAACGGTGTGCGTTACCCCAGTAAAATAATGTCGAAAATAGTCATTTAAATCTTATATGTAACTAGCTGCGCCCCGCGGTTTCACCCGCGTAAGTTTCGATCCCGTGGGAATATCGGGACAAAAAGTATCCTATGTGTTATTCTGATCTATAAGCTATATTACGGTAAAGTTTCATCAAAATCCGTTCAGTAGTTTTTGCGTGAAAGAGTAACAAACATCCATTCATCCATCCTCACAAACTTTCGCATTTATAATATTAGTAGGATAGGATAATAATATATATAATATATTAGTAGGATAGTAGGATTAGTTGCCCAGTTTCTGT
Organism: Globia sparganii; assembly: GCA_949316385.1. Classification (NCBI taxonomy): domain Eukaryota; kingdom Metazoa; phylum Arthropoda; class Insecta; order Lepidoptera; family Noctuidae; genus Globia; species Globia sparganii. The sequence goes on along the minus strand of OX438663.1, from coordinate 13,285,709 downwards.
AATTGTTGCGCTCATTTTGAAATTTGTTGTACTTATAGTTTTTTAGTTATTTCACAAAAACATTTCCAAACGTTACCGCAGCCAGACATTTTTTTTAATGGGAATATTGAAACAAATATTAGCTATATAACCACTGGCGTGTCCTAGGTAAATACCTAGGTTTTTCCAGGGTTACCAGATTGGGTACTTTTTTCACAATTTGTGGATAAAAATTTGGCTCCTGGAGAATGTCGATGTTGTGTTCCGAAAGTCGCGGCCGAAAGTGACCACTTCACGAAACTGTAAAATGTCCGCGCGAACAAAAGTTACCACTTCGCAAAGCACAGAATATCTGAAAGGACGAAAGTTACCACGACAAATTTTATTTTTTTGTGTTATTTTACAACTTTCTAATTATTTTTTGTACAAAATGTTCGCCAAAACAAGATAATGGACAAGTTGACAGGTGCGCTTATCAGTGGCTACTTTATTTAATGTCATTAAAAACTGTTCCATAATTAGTAGTCTAGATGAGGTAAATGTTGCAGCTTATTTTGTATTTGTTCTTTTTTCGGGTGCGAAGTTATTCGAGATCCTGCTGGAGTAACGTTTGAGGTTTTGCTGGATCTCTGAAACGGTTAAGCAGATTCTTATAATCTTTTGTATATAACTTCTTAGGAATTAGTTGTAATTTGTTGTGCAATAAAAAAAACAAAATAATGCACCGTTTAAAGGTTATTTAATTAAATATAAAAACGCTTCAATAGGTCCTAACACTAAATAAGAGGTCTTAAGACTTACTTTAAACGTTATTTTGTAGCTTGTAACTGACTTCAAATGTGTGTGAAGTTTCATTAGTATTCTGTAAGTAACTAACAAATTATGATGATATTCAGTTCTCCACGTTCACGGTCAAAATGCGCGCGGAGTTATTTGGCCACCGATAAACCTATAAGTGGATATATGAAATGGATTTTATATCAATAATTAGTTGCTTAGTTCAGTTTAATACCTGCAAAATTTCAGCGTAGTTTAGACAATAGGTAATTAACGAGATAATAAATTAAAAGTCATTAGGAAGCGCAAGATCGTAGTAACCCGACCAAGTTTAGGTGGTTACAAAAAAGCGACCCCGTAGTACACTATGCTATCTTTTAAAATATGTAGGATAGTGTTACAAGTTTAGTACAGATGTGTACCTACACAAGTGTTAAAATAAAAACTACATGTTTCTTAAATAATTTTTATTTACAGGTAAAATAATCATTTCAAATGAACTTTTAAAATAATAATTAAACTTTAAAACATTCACAGACAACAATTTTGCTTTTACTTATGGCATTTTCCATTATTTTTTAAATGAATGATTTCAGTTAAAGTACAGACGCCAGCAGGTCAACCTACCCCAAACTGTCAAATTTCTTTGATAGATTTTCAACTTTAGCACAAAGGAATAAGGTTCATATTCAATTGGGAAAATCTCACATATTGGGGTAGCTTGATGTGCTGGTCTCTGTACACTATTTAATTAAAAATTAAAATTTTAATTTTTAAAATATTAATTATTTATACAGTTTACGCTGACTTCTCATTTTTAGGAAATCCTATACAATGCGAGATCAGCATATACTGAAAATGTATAGCTTGATCTGTAGCCGTGTGTACTTAAATGTCATTCAGACTGGCTGGACAAATCTTCAAAATAGCTCGCATTTAACTAGGTTGTGGCGTAGCCACAATACATTATTATAATATGTACTAGAATATATATAATATATATTTATAACTACTATAAAATACTTAACATACTAAATACACAAACATTAAACATGCACAATAACACATAACATATTATTAATCAACAAACTTACCAGTACAGTACAGTCGAACCGTTGAGTCGTCGAGCGTCACCACGTCGTCGTCGTGTCGTAACGAGTAAGCGCGCACCAAGTCCCGCTACTCACCGAAACAATGGAAGACTAGAAACATCGCCGGCGCAGCGACGCGCGCGCCCCCGCTCCGCAGTCCGTCTCGCACCCTCGCGGCAGACGCACGCCCGCTTGCCACGCGAATATAATCCTTCTGCTTACGCATCGCTTACGATCGCCTATTTGCCAATATCCGCTTGTGCTTACTATCGTTATTAGTGGTGAGAATAAACCGTTATCAAAGTGTCTGGACGTTTAATTGTGATCCTAGATAATCTTGCGATCCCAAAGGAAGACACACACGACACACACATCTCCTACATTGGTGACCCCGGATCTTGGACACAGCACGGAACAGCACGGAGCAGCATAAAAACCGTAAGCTAGTGAAAACCAGATTTAAAAAATGTCTATAGACAGCAAGTCATCCGACAATCAAAGTGACGAAGGCAGGTCGCATTCCAAAGAAAGGACATTTATACCTTCCGACATTTGTCGTGTCGGGGTACGACTTCCGCCGTTCTGGCCAGAGGAACCTGCAGTCTGGTTTGCGCAAATAGAAGGAAGTTTTGCACTCTCAGGTGTCAAAGGTGACGACACCAAATATAATTACGTCAGTGCGCAACTTGAAAACCGTTACGCCGCAGAGGTGAAGGATATTTTAATTAATCCACCAGCTAGTGGCAAATATGAAAAGTTAAAAAGCGAGCTAATTAAAAGGTTATCTGCGTCGCGTGAAAAAGAACTTACCCAGTTGCTCATGCATGAGGAATTAGGAGACAGGCGACCATCCGCGTTTCTTCGGCACCTACAACATCTAGCGGGCCCAAGCATACCAGACGATTTTATAAAGACCGTGTGGACTAGCCGCTTACCGGGCAACATACAAATAGTCGTAGCATCGCAGCCAGAGTCGTCACTTCCGGCACTCGCAGACCTGGCTGACAAAGTGCACGACCTCGTACCACCCGCGCCACAAGTGGCCGCCACGGACGCAGTTCCTAATTCAGTGATCGAGAAATTGTCTAAAGAGATTGCAGAGCTCAGTCGTCAAGTGCAGGCCCTCTCAACAAAAGATTCTAGATCCAGATCGAGGGATAGAAGTCAACGGGGAAGAAACAACACGCGTTCCCAGTCTAATTATAGGAAGTACCCTACCTGTATTTTCCACCACAGATATGGAGACAAGGCACGAAGGTGCCTGAAACCTTGTGATTATCAATCAGGGTCGGGAAAAGCCACAGGCAGTCATCAGTAGCGACACATGATTGCCATAGTCCTACTACTGGTCGCTTATTCATAACGGACAGAAAGACAAAAATGCAGTTCTTAGTCGACACTGGGAGTGACATCTGCGTTTTTCCTCGCTCCGCCCTAAAACAAAGGCGACCACGCACAACTGAACTCAACGTCTTCGCAGCGAACGGAACACCAATCGCCATATACGGTGCCCAACAAATGGAGCTAGACTTAGGTCTTCGCCGTGCATTTTCCTGGCAATTCATAATAGCTGACGTCACTAAGGCTATTATCGGAGTCGATTTTTTATCGTACTACGACTTAATCGTAGACTGTCGTAACAAACGCCTTATCGACAACAAGACCAGCCTGTCAGCAAGCGCAAATCCAGTCCCTGCATCTGGTGCCATAACTTCAGTCAAAACCATAACAGGCGAATCTAAGTACTTGAACCTTCTTCGAGATTTTCCGGAGATCACTCGGCCAGCAGGTACACATCGGGTCATACGTCACAATACGGTTCACCACATAAGAACAACCGCCGGACCGCCCGTATATTGCACTCCAAGAAGACTTGCCCCGGACAAACTGAAGATCGCAAAACAGGAGTTCGAAGAAATGCTGAGAATAGGGACAGCACGGCCGTCGGAGAGCCCATGGTCGTCCCCCCTTCATCTCGCCGCAAAAAAGGATAACGGATGGCGACCATGCGGCGACTATAGAATGTTAAACGCACGAACGATCCCCGACCGATACCCTATCCGGCACATCCAGGACTTCACTCAGAACATAGCTGGCTGCCAAATATTCTCAAAAATTGATTTAATAAAAGCATATAACCAGATACCGGTTAACCCCGAGGATATCCCCAAAACGGCCATAACCACGCCCTTTGGAATGTTCGAGTTCCCTTTTATGACATTTGGTCTAAGAAACGCGGGACAAACTTTCCAAAGATTTGTGGACCAAATGACTCGTGACCTGGATTTTTGCTACACGTACTTAGATGATTTCTTGATATCCTCCCCCGACGAAGAGACCCATTATCGTCATTTACGCCTCCTCTTCGAACGATTAAAAGAATATGGAATGGTCATAAACACTTCTAAATGTGTATTTGGGGCAGAAGAAGTGACTTTCCTCGGCTGCAGCGTATCTTGTGCAGGCATCAAACCTCTGGATAGCAAGATCCAAGCCATAAAGGACTACCCTACCCCGAAGACCGTTCGAGAACTCAAAAGATTCTTGGGGATGATAAATTTCTATCGTCGTTTTATAAAAGATGCTGCCTCATCCCAAACGCCGTTGCATAGCCTGCTTACCGGATCCACAAAAGGCAATCATCCCATAAGCGTCACTGGAGAAGCACTCAAAGCATTCGAAGACTGCAAGAAGAGTCTATGCCAATCAGCTCTCCTTGCGCATCCAGACATGGACGCCAAGCTAGCGTTATTCACAGATGCATCAGACGTCGCAATCGGCGGAACCCTACAGCAGCATAAAGACGGGGGATGGCAACCACTCGCCTTCTTTAGCCGTAAATTGAGCCCATCACAAAAGAAATACTCGCCGTATGACCGCGAACTTCTCGCGATTTACGAGTCCATAAAATATTTCCGACACCAGGTGGAAGCAAGGCACTTCACGGTATTTACAGACCACAAACCAATCTGCTTCGCATTTCAAGGTCACAAAGAAAAGTGTTCACCACGTCAGTTTCGGCATTTAGATTATATAGCTCAATTCACAACGGACATCCAACACATACCGGGAAAGGATAATATAGTTGCCGATACTCTCTCAAGAATAGAGGAAATAGTACAGCCTGTCGAAGCGAAGAACTTGGCCATTTCACAGGGTAACGACCCAGAACTAAGGCAACTTTTAGAAGGTGGAACTTCGCTTAAACTCGTCAAAGTAACCGTACCTGGAACAAAACTGGAACTTTACTGCGACGACAGCACGCCTAACCCACGACCTTACGTACCAAAAGAGCTCAGAAGGCAAGTCTACGACAGCCTACACTCACTCAGCCATCCTGGCGCTAAAGCCTCTGCAAAATTAGTGGCTCAGCGTTACGTATGGCCAGGAATAAATAAAGATTGTCGCGATTGGACCAAACTTTGTCAGGCATGTCAACGATCGAAGGTCACTCGGCACGTAACTCCACCGGTGGGCACCTTTAAGCTACCAAACGGCAGATTTACCTACGTTCACATCGATATCGTCGGACCATTACCCCTCTCGGATGGCTACCGTTATTGCCTCACCGCCGTGGATAGATTCACTCGATGGCCCGAGGCAATCCCCTTGCAAGATATAACCGCCGAAACAGTCGCCAAAGCTCTCGTTTGCAACTGGATATCACGTTACGGTTGCCCAACAGAAGTTGTGACAGATCGCGGGAAGCAATTCGAGTCCGCACTGCTGAAACATCTCTCAGAACTTGCTGGATTTCAACGCAACAGAACCACTGCGTATCATCCTGCAAGCAACGGAATGGTGGAACGGATGCACAGACAACTTAAGGCAGCTATAATGTGCCATGGAAACCAAAAATGGACGGAAAGCTTACCTCTAGTGCTGTTAGGAATGAGAAGCGCCTTCAAAGAGGACATACAAGCGTCACCCGCCGAACTCCTCTACGGCGAACCCCTCAGACTGCCTGGAGAGTTTCTGCAGCCAAACACCGACCAGCATACGACAAGTGACCTCACCGAATTCTCAGCACGACTGCGTTCTATCATGAACAATATTCGCCCTCAGCCAGCCGCTAGACACAGCAGACGTAACATTTTCGTGTTCAGAGACTTACCTTCTGCTACTCACGTTTACGTCCGAGATGACACCGTGAGAGGATCCCTTCAGCCGGCGTACACTGGGCCATACCTAGTCCTGCAACGAGGCACAAAAGTCTTTAAACTGCTGGTTAAAGGAAAAGAACAGACAGTAACAATAGAGAGGTTAAAACCAGCCTATATACTTACACCAGATACTCGTCCAGAGACTCCTATGCTTGAAAAAGAAACTCCAAACCCTGGAAGCAAAGAGAAAGAAGTAAGAATTACTCGCTCAGGAAGAAAAGTGAGATTCCCTGACTATTATCGCCCATCCTAGGATGGTCTCAAGGGGGGAGTCATGTGGCGTAGCCACAATACATTATTATAATATGTACTAGAATATATATAATATATATTTATAACTACTATAAAATACTTAACATACTAAATACACAAACATTAAACATGCACAATAACACATAACATATTATTAATCAACAAACTTACCAGTACAGTACAGTCGAACCGTTGAGTCGTCGAGCGTCACCACGTCGTCGTCGTGTCGTAACGAGTAAGCGCGCACCAAGTCCCGCTACTCACCGAAACAATGGAAGACTAGAAACATCGCCGGCGCAGCGACGCGCGCGCCCCCGCTCCGCAGTCCGTCTCGCACCCTCGCGGCAGACGCACGCCCGCTTGCCACGCGAATATAATCCTTCTGCTTACGCATCGCTTACGATCGCCTATTTGCCAATATCCGCTTGTGCTTACTATCGTTATTAGTGGTGAGAATAAACCGTTATCAAAGTGTCTGGACGTTTAATTGTGATCCTAGATAATCTTGCGATCCCAAAGGAAGACACACACGACACACACATCTCCTACAAGGTCAATAGCGCATTTTATGTGACGGCTAAACACCCTTATTTCAGAATTTGTGACGCTACAGAATCTTAGATAATCGATCGAAAACGTGTCCAGCCATCTTGAAAAACCACTTTTCGCTGGTCTCTCAATCTCGGTAACGGAAGTGATTTTGACGACTTTTTGCATATCAACGGGCGTCACATAAATTTGTGACAGGCATCGAGCTAAAAGTTTTGTGATACGAACAGCGGTTTAGTAGAAAAATGCAAAAATCTGTGTCCAGCCATCTTGAATTTACGTATAAAACTTTTGGCTAGCACTTCTGAATCTCAGTAACGGGAGCGTTTTCGAATATGGTTCCTTTACTAACATTTAGTGACGCAATTTGTGACAGTAATAACGTTTGATTTATAGCGTCACATGTAAGGGTTTACGAGAAATCAGTAAAAACTTACATGTCCAACCAACCTGCGTTCAAGCTGGCTGGACACATGTATCTCCGCTGCCTGATGATCTACGGCCTTCGAAATATATTCAAATTTTTGTGACGGGGACGATAATGATTTACTGAATTTGTGACGGAGAAACTTTGAGTAGTTTCAAAGATATTGATCATTTAAATTTTCCCATACAAACACTGCAGTAGGGTTACCAATATTGTAGGTTTTATGTAGGACTAAGTATATTTTAAGGTGTTTTCTTTAATGGACGAAAATCCGTGTTTTGGTGATAGTAGTTGACAGAATTATAATCATTACAATCAGTAACACAACTTGTTAAGTTAGTATAATCCCCAAATGTGAATATTTCATGAAATAGTCATTCTTGGGGATTACTTGGTCTTAGAGAGTTGTGTTGATGAATGTATAGATTATAATTCTGTAAATACATATTTGTTACGACCGCGAATCATATATTAATCAACGTGCAACTTAATACTGACCAGCAAATTGCAAAAAAACATTAAAAAAATGAATTTCGCGGGTTACCCTGGCGCTTTCGCCTTAAATCGATAGATGACAAAAGTGTAGAAGTGAGGAAGGGGGGGGGGTAATTTTTTTTATGTTATTGATTATTTACGTGCAGATACCTACTCTTTTTAGTAGGTAGGTATTGGTGTTTTTCATGGTAAGTACATAGGTAGATACTGGTGCCGATTCTCTTGTCACAAATGCGTCTAAACTAGACTAAAAATCATCAAAATTTAGTTTATTCCTGTCAAATTACGATTTCCCATTCTGAAATTAACTAAAGTGACACAATTTAACTAACTTTTAGTTTGACAGCACTAAGATTGCACTGAGTTCATAGTTTAGAGAAAATAGTAATTTTGCTATTCTGAATTTGACGTTTTTCACCTATAATTTAGATTTTCTAACTAAATCTGATTATTTTTAATCGCGACTAAAAAGGTGTGGAATAAAATTAGTTGGCATGAGCTAAAATTCACACCTACACCTCGACTGCCTCGACTTCAGATGCAAAAACAGTACTGTTTTTTTTTTCTTTTGCTTATATCTCGAAAACGGTGTGTCCTATCGCAAAAATAATGAAAATTTCGACCTCCTTTATAAAACCTGCAAACCTTTAAAACTCAACACGTTGGTAATATTTTTTCATATTTTCTATACAAAAGTGAAAAATTCCATAAAAAAGAGGTCGAGTTTTCCCCACTACGCACCTTCGGCTCAAAAAAACACGGGTAGGGGCCCGTGACTAAATAATAACAGCCACACAGGTGCCCAAGTCTGCTATTTTTATAAATTCGTCATTCCAACACGATCCCATTGTCATTTTGCCAATAGTTCGTAATCTGCTAAATTCTTAATGGTCAGCCATTGGTCGGACAATGGTCTCAGAAAAACTACTAAATTTATATATTTTTACATATTACGTATTAGTGTTTGCAATCTGAAGTAGTAAGAAGTTCGTAAATAGCAATAATCATTACATTTATTCATTTGTCATTATGTTCGAGATTACCATTTCTTTTAATGGAGTGTCAGTGGTTGAGCATTGGAAAGTCATAAAGACGCCATTATATTAGTAGATTACCAAACTTGTCAAAATCGACAATTATGAAATCAGTGATTGACCATTCTGAAACTATTGTAATAGCAGACTTGAGGCCCAGGTTGATCGATCAGGTTAAGCTGCGCTTGCCGCGGTTGGTCTGTGGATGGGTGACCATCTTTACATACCGATACCCCTCCGTGCCTCGGAAAGCATCCCGGCTGTCATTCGTGGATCTTTGACAGTCGTTACGGGTAGTCAGAAGCCCGAAAGTCTGACAACCAGTCTTACCAAGGGGTATCGTATTACCCAGTAACTGGGTTGTGTAGGTCAGATAGGCAGTCGCTCCATGTAAAACACTGGTATTCAGCTGCATCCGGTTAGCCTGGAAGCCGACCCCAACATAGTTGGGAAAAGGCTAGGCAGATGATGATTATAAGGGCAAATAAGTACCTAATTTTTGGCTGAATGCACAAACCGTGCGAAGCCAAACAAACAAAAAAAAATATCTACTTACCACATTGAGTCGCGATTGTCAAATTCGGTTTAAAGAACTTTATTTCTCATTAAGACAATCGTCACTTACATGAGAACAATAAATCTTATTACTACTTATATTAGTGCGGGTAGAAGAACACAAATAGAAAAAAAAAAGAAGTAGGTATCATCATTATTAAAACATTTGAAGCGAGTTCACTGCATTCCTAAAATAAGGCGGTGGCACAAGTTAAAAGATATTGCTGTTTCAGAAAAAAATAAGCAACACAATTAATGTAGTGTTTCGTCGTTGTAAATAAAAGTAAATAAATTCTTTTTAAATATGTTGAGTGAAGTCGCTTCTTTTACATCCTTTGGAAGTTTATTATAGAGCTGCGCTCCCCCATAGGTTAAGTTATTTTTGCCGTAGTTAGTTCTTACTCTAGACAATACCAGGTGACAAGCTCGACGAGATGAGTATTTGCTTCTCTCGCCTTCTGTTGTGAATGTGATTCGATTTGGTTGTGTCAAAATAATTTTTAAATTTAGAGATATTTTAATGCAGAATAGCTCTAAGATTCTCATAGTCAAAAGTAAGTAATTTTAGTGATAGTTTAGTTAGTTTAGTTCGGTGTACAGACGCCAGCAGGTCAACCTACCCCAATCTGTCAAATTTCTTTGATAGATTTTCAACTTTAGGACAAAGAAATAAGGTTCATATTCAATTGGGAAAATCTGACAGATTGGGGTAGCTTGATGTGCTGGCCTCTGTACAAGAGAATTGGCACCATTGTGCCAGGATAACTAATGCTCGAAGATACTTAAATGAAAAAGTATATATCGGCATATACAAAGTTGATACGACAGAAAGGCTTTCCTTTAAACTGCTTATACTAGGTACCATTTTCAAGCTCTGTACCAAATATCATTTAAATTGAAACAGTAGTTTAGTCGCAAATGACTTTTTAAGTTTTTGGCCCGTTTGAACATGATGTATTTTTCTTAACAGCTGATTATGTCTATAGGCATAGGTAATGCACCTTAAAACGATAAATCTACGATACGTTGTTGCCGCTCTTACGCAAGTCATAAGCAAATACGTCCTACAAAAGAAAGTGACAATCCCATTAGCAAAACATCACGCGCGTAAAAGAAATAGAAATAGGTCAGTGTGTTGCTGTCAGATGAGTCAGATGGCGCTGCCGTCACGTAAACATTACACTCCGCGTACAACATTTTAGTTTAATTCATAAAAATATAAAAGGTGGACAAATAGTAGTGTTATAAGTTTTAAAGTGAACGTTAAAGTGTGACAATCAAGTGAGAGTGTTATCCAAACTATATGAACACTGTGGACAAATACACCAAGTTTTATAAAATTTGTATAAAAATCCCGCCAAATGATACTTTGTGTTAAGTTAAACCAAACAACTTTTAAACAATAACTTTACCTTTAAAAGACTACATAGTCGTCGCGTATTTCAAAATAGTGCTATGAACTTTTTCACGTATATTTGAAAATTTGACCTTTGACCAGACCAGCCGTTATAAAATTCTCGAAGTCAATCTTCAACAACCAAAAATATTGAAAAGCGACATCTATTATCGAGTAGCGGTACAAACTAGAATCAATAATTACTTCCGCCATCTAGCTTGAGGACTCTGCACTAAAATGTCAACCTCCAAACTACAAGCAAACAATAATATCCCCAAGAGGGCAGCACAGGTAGTCTGCTACAAATGTAAAAATACTGTTGATGTAAGAAATACAGCATTGTGCTGCGTTTGTAATAATAGATTTGAGCCCGATTGCGATGGATATCCAGAACAAACATATAGATTAATGAGTCAGGAGTCTAAGAAGAAATGGCGATGCAGGATGTGCAGGAAGAAAACAGTCCCAAAGAATACAGAGGCGTCTAATATAACTTTGAGAAAAAAACCTATATCAGCCAACCAGTCTCCACCTGACAGATACACCGAAAACAAAGACAAATCGTCCATCACGAACGACTCCCATATCCTAACAGATTGCGAAACAACATATGAAACTGACACCTCTCTTAACAAATTATCAAAAAGCTTAGATGGGACAATATTTAATACCTCACTAACAGAAATGCAAGATACGATAGATCAACTAACCGTCAAATTGAAAAGTACAGAGAATGAGCTGGAAAATATTATATTGGATAACAATAATTTACAAAAACAAGTCAAAAAATTAACTGCGGAAATGAAAATAATGAAATCTCTGTGTACCTCAGCTACACTCACGAAAAGTCCAACATGCTCAACAAGAAAGAAAAGGAGCTCACTCTTGTTCCAAGATGTATCCTGCTCATCAACGCCATCTAGACATACATCAAGGATTGATTTCAACAGCGAAATGACATGTTTCAACCTGCAAAAAAATATCGAAGCATTACAAAAAGATTTGAAAGATGCTAAACATGAAATAGCAGCTCTCAATAGAAAAATACATGCCCTGACTGCAACAAGCAATGACAATCATGCAGCTTCAAGCACACAAAATGCTGTTTCTGAAAGTCCAGAGAATAATCCGAAGCCGACATTAAATTTCCACTATTATGTCAATCAGCAAACAAGTGAACGTAGAAAAATACATATCCTCGGTGGGCAACAATGCGTCGGCTTGGCTGCAGCAATTTCAGAGTCTAGAAAAATAACACAGTACGCAAATTATGAAGTTTATGCTGAAACCAAATCGCATGCGCCAACCCATGAAATATTGAAAAATTATAGAAACATCACTTTAAAGCGGAATGACAAACTCGTTATATGCATAGGTGAAAACGATCAGAATATTCAACTAGTACTAACGCAATTACAAAATGTTTTAAATGCATTCCATAATAATACCGTTATTGTGTTAAATGTTATAAATAATAAAATGCTGAATGTAACTAATTTAAATAATAGTATTCAATATTTGTGTAAAAATTATAAAAAATGTCACTTTGTAGATTTTAAATATTACAATGTTTTCAAAATTTGTAAATTGATAAATTACTTTATTGACTGTAACGATTACGAGGAGAAGTATCTGAAGCCTGTAGAAATTAAAAAAATCATAACGCGTGGTAATCCAACTTCTAGCTTAGACAAAAAATCTAATGAACCTAAAAAAGGAACTATACCCTTTTATTTTAATCGCCCTGACACTGCAGTGCAAAGAAATTGCAGTAATGAACCACCAATGCAAACCTTAAAAAAAGGCACTATACCTTATTACTTTCGCGTAATTCAAAATAGCGAGCAGTTTTTTCGATGTTAAGACATCTAATTCTACTGATTCCTATAACTTTAAAATTCTTCACCAGAATATTGCTAGTATCATGTCAAAGCGAGATATATTGGAACTAACAATACAAGAACTTGAAGAAGCAAAACTTGACCCAGAAGTAATTTGCTTAACAGAAACTTTTATAAAAAAGGGACATGAAAACTATGTAAAAATACATGACTATGTTATGGCTACAAATTTTTGCCGAGAAAAACAAAGAGGTGGAAGTTGTATCCTAGTCAAAAGAAGTTTAATATTCGAAGAATTGTTATTTGTAAAAGATTATGCAGAGCAAAACACATTTGAAGTTTGTGGTGTTCAATTGATGTCTAATAAATTATTGGTCATTTGCATATATAGGACACCAAAATCTGACCCAACACAATTTTTAACCAAACTTAATGAATTACTACACTACATAAACAAAAAGTACAAAGCAGGCACGCGTATAGTCCTTGCCGGGGACTTTAACATAAATACACTGAAAAAGAATACAATTTCAAATCAACTACAAGACTTAACTTACAATTACGGCATGAAAATCCACATTACGGAGCCTACAAGAAAAATGTCGTGCATTGATTTAATTATTAGCAATATACCATATGCAACTGCTAAAATATTACCACTTCATCTTTCCGATCATGATACGGCACAAATTCTGACCTTTCCGTTAAAGACTGTATTACAGAGACAAGCAATTTATTACATTTATAAAAGAGACTATAGCTTAGAGAACATTGTTAAGTTTAAAGAATGCTTGAAAAACTTATCATGGGCGGAAACGTACTCATATACAAATTTTAATACTGCGTTTAACAGTTTTTACGAATTCTATTGTACAGAGGCCAGCACATCAAGCTACCCCAATCTGTCAGATTTTCCCAATTGAATATGAAACTTATTCCTTTGCGCTAAAGTCGAAAATCTATCAAAGAAATTTGACAGATTGGGGTAGGTTGACCTGCTGGCGTCTGTACATTATACAAACTTTGTTTTCCAAAAAAAAGAATAAAAATTAATCTTAATAATAAAAACAAACAAACTTGGATCACAAAAGGTCTAAGAGTAAGTTGCAAAAGCAAACGTACCCTACGATATCAATACTATAAATGTAAAAATTTGAATAATAAACTTAAATATTTGACGTACTCTAATGTCTTAAAAAAATGTATCCAGATTTCCAGAAAGAATGCTAATATTAATTTTATCCATAGAACCGAAAATAAATGTAGGGCTACGTGGGCGGTTATTAAAAATGAAATACATCATACTTGCCCTAAAAATAGTATTGATAATGTTAGAATTAATAATATAATAATAACTAACCCCGCTGAAATAGCCTCCGCTTTTAATAATTATTACATTGATTCTACAAACATAGCCTCGCATGGAACTGCGGGTAAATATAATATAATAAGCAAAATTAACAATTCTATGTTTCTCAAACCCATGACGGAAAGTGAGGTGAAAAATGAAATAATGTCGCTACGAAATACTAGCTCAGAAGGCTATGATGAAATAAATACCAAAATAATAAAAGCATCTATCGACGAAATAACTAAAATATTAACGTACTTAATTAATTTATCGTTTTCTTGCGGAACTTTCCCCGATGCACTAAAGTTTTCAGTAGTTAAACCACTATTCAAAAAAGGAACAAAATACGAAATTAGTAATTACCGCCCAATAACCTTAATACCCATAATATCGAAGATATTTGAGAAGTGTATGCATAAAAGATTGATAGAATTCTGCACTAAATTTTACATTCTAAAAAGTGAGCAATATGGTTACCAAAAACAGAAATCAACAACTCTTGCCATTTTTTCTTTAATAAAACTCATATTAACGAATATAAATAATAAACATTTAACAACTGGATTATTCTTTGATATGTCAAAGGCATTTGACTACGTCTCTCACGACCTGTTACTAATAAAACTGGAATCCATGGGAATCCGGGGACATGCATTACAGTGGATATCTTCGTACTTGAGTGATAGACAACAATGTGTTACAATTACAAAAATAAATGATAACAAAGATATGACACCTTACTATTCCCAATATAGACACAACAAATACGGTGTACCACAGGGAAGTGTACTAGGTCCTGTATTATTTCTATTGTATATAAATGACATTGTCGATAATATTCATCACAAATGTATATTGTTTGCAGATGATATATCTATTATAGTTGCTTCTGATAAACGTAATAATACCGTTATTAATCATGAGTCTGAAATAAATAATACAATCGACATATTAATTAAATGGCTTGACATAAATAATTTGAAAATAAATTTAGATAAATCAGTATATATTCAATTTAATAAATCTACCAATAAAAATAATTTTAAAATCAATGTACCAAAAATAAATGAAGTGATGCAAACAAAGTTTTTAGGTTTAACGATAGATAAGGAAGTGAATTGGAAGGTACATATAGATAGTGTGACTAATAGAATAAACAAATTTGTGTATGCATTAAGACAGGTCAAAAAAGTTACTAATGTCAAAACAGCTGTAATATCCTACCATGCATATGTAGAGTCAGTGCTGCGATATGGCATTTTGTTGTGGGGTAATAGTACAGACGTCAATAGAGCATTTGTTGCGCAGAAAAAGTGTATTAGGGCCATATGTGGACTACAGATGGATGAATCTTGTCAACCTATATTCAAAGAACTTGGATTATTACCGTTACCATGTCTTTATATTTATGAAGTAGGCATGTTTGTAAGGAAACATAAAGAGCTATTTAAAACAATTAATGACATAAATCCTCGGAATCGAAGAAACCCAGACAGGCTTGTACTTAGTGATTTCCCAAGACTAACACAATACAGTAAAAGTTGTTTAGCCATGTGTGTGAAAATTTATAATAAGTTACCAGGTCAAATTAAAACTCTAAATACAAGACAGTTCAAAATAAAACTGCACAAATGGTTAAATGAGAAAAATTTTTATAGTGTCAAAGAGTTTCTAGAAATACGTTAGTAAAAATGTGAAGTAAAAATGTTTCGTGTTTCGTGGAAACTAGCGCCAGCTCCTTTGTCCTGGGAATAGTAGTTTAGTTTAATTGTGTTACCACGTGCCCTGATTCTACTGTATTTTTTTAACTATTCAATAACAATTTTGCATGCTACATTATTTTAGCTAAACATGTGATCAAATTGACTATTGTAACACCTTTTATACCATGTTTTGTGCAAATAAATATTCTATTCTATTCTATTCTATTCTATTCTATTCTATTCTATTCTATTCTATTCTATTCTATTGCTATTGCATCTTTGGTCCTTGCGAGGGGGGCCTCTAAAAACTAAAAAACTTGGTTTTTCAGTGCGCCAACGCTATCCTTCCGGGACGTACGTTACGTAACACGGAAGTCCTGTGCCGCTATTGTTTTGTCGAACTCGTGCGCTGACAATTGTGATTTTGTTTTGTTATTGTGAATAGGACACTTCTTTCTTTTTTTTTATTGTGACAAGACACGTAACTTGCTATTATAATTATTTAGTGTTAGTGTTTTTTTTTTGTGATTTACTGTTTTTTATTGTGATAGGACACGTAATTAAACTTTGGTTGTGTGTGTGTGTATACCTAATTAAAGTGTTCAACAATGCCTCGTCTAACTTACACGGCGTCAGAATACACTGACATGATTTTAATTTACGGTGAATGCCGTGGAAACGCAGCATTAGCTCTGCGAACATACAGAGAAAGGTATGGTGACAGCCGCAATTGCCCTAGGAACGCCCGCACCATACAGTTGGCAGTACAAAGATTACGGGACAATAAACGTGTAGTGCCGCAACAGGAGGGAGTGCCACCGCGGCAAATACCCGCTGCATGGGACGAACGAATATTAGATCATTTTTCCCGCAACCCGACAACGAGTCTGCACAGAGCCGCCCGGCAGTTTAGATGTTGCCATAGAACCATCCACAAGGTTCTAAAACGTAACAAACGCAAACCTTATAAATATCGGAAGGTGCAAGCTTTGTTATCGAGAGACTTACCGATCAGGAACAGTTACTGCCAATGGCTATTAAATAAAACATCCGAAGACCGCCATTTCTTAACAAATGTAATATGGACCGATGAGTGTACTTTTACTCGGAACGGCATCTGGAATCGGCAAAACCTCCGGTACTGGAGTTTGGGAAATCCACACGTGTTTCGAGAATCTGAACACCAGTACAGATTTTCTCTCAATGTGTGGGCTGGTATCCATAATAATAATATTATCGGCCCTGTTTTTATTGACGGCACCCTTACAGCGGCGAAATTTTTAGATTTATTAAGTGGTCCTGTGGCCGAGTACACTGACCAACTACCTTTAGCCGTTCATCGCAAGTTGTGGTACCAGCTGGACGGTGCGCCTCCACATTCTGTGATGGCTTCCAGGGAGCGGCTCACAGAAATGTTTGGGCAGCAATGGATCGGTCGATTCGGACCTGTTCGGTGGCCACCACGATCTCCGGACCTCACTCCCATGGATTTCTTTTTGTGGGGATACATTAAGGGTGAAGTGTATGCCTCCGAGGTAAATACAATTGTTGAACTAAAAAACAGGATTATTTTAGCATTTCACAAATTAAAGTGCTTAGCGACGGACAGTGATTTAATTAGAAAACTAAATAACAATATTCTCCGTCGGTATAATTTGTGCATTAATGTGAATGGAGGACACATAGAGAATTTAAAAATTTAGTGTTTTTGTTGTCGGCGTACTTCAAAACTATCTAACATAACAGCCAGCGCGAGCGGAGGCCTAAGCCGCCGCCCGCGCCACCGCCGGCCGCCCGCTTCGACACGAAACACATGCCGCGCCCCGGCGCGCGTGCGACGACGTTGCCACTTTGTAAGGTCAGTCGCCAGGTCCAAGTTTCTATGAAATTTGGGTTTTTCCTTTATTTACAAAGGGTGGTTGCGTTTTACTCTGATTTGTAAGCTATTTAGTTTGTTTGAAAAAAAAAAATTCTCAATTTTGGAGCTTTTTATTTTTATACCTTATCGAATTAATACTAAACACGTATAGTATACGTAGTGTAATTTAATGCCCCTCTGTCGTATCAACTCTGTATAAGTATCGCCATCACTTAAACGTCGGACATAATAAAAAAAAAAACAGATGGAATTGACGCTTCCTATCTCAATACCATTGAGACTTTATTTATGTAAAAATTATGGTCACCTCACAATATTAATGGATGTTTGTATGAGAAAACTTAAATGATCAATATCTTTGAAACTACTCAAAGTTTCTCCGTCACAAATTCAGTAAATCATTATCGTCCCCGTCACAATAATTTGAATATATTTCGAAGGCCGTAGATCATCAGGCAGCGGAGATACATGTGTCCAGCCAGCTTGAACGCAGGTTGGTTGGACATGTAAGTTTTTACTGATTTCTCGTAAACCCTTACATGTGACGCTATAAATCAAACGTTATTACTGTCACAAATTGCGTCACTAAATGTTAGTGTAGGAACCATATTCGAAAACGCTCCCGTTACTGAGATTCAGAAGTGCCAGCCAAAAGTTTTATACGTAAATTCAAGATGGCTGGACACAGATTTTTGCATTTTTCTACTAAACCGCTGTTCGTATCACAAAACTTTTAGCTCAAAGGCTGTCACAAATTTATGTGACGCCCGTTGATATGCAAAAAGTGGTCAAAATCACTTCCGTTACCGAGATTGAGAGACCAGCCAAAAGTGGTTTTTCAAGATGGCTGGACACGTTTTCGATCGATTATCTATGATTCTGTGGCGTCACAAATTCTGAAATAAGGGTGTTTAGCCGTCACATAAAATGCGCTATTGACCTAGTTAAATGCGAGCTATTTTGAAGATTTGTCCAGCCAGCCTGAATGACATGTACTTAAAATTTAATATTTAGCAGTTTATGCCGTTACAAAATTTACAATTTTAGATAGTTACCTATCAAAATATACTAATAATAGTAATATTGCAACTATTTCTGTGTAGATACATTATGCAAGCTTACCTTGTTCGTGAATTCATCAAGCCACACACACAATAATTATGGTCCTCAAGAGGAGCAGTCCACATTAATTATTAAATAACTAAGTACACACTTATTGGTGCCGATTCTCTTGTCACAAATGCGTCTAAACTAGACTAAAAATCACCAAAATTTAGTTTATTCCTGTCAAACGACGATTTCCCATTCTGAAATGAACTAAAGTGACACCACTTAACTTTTTAAAATTCACACCAACACCTCGATTTCAGATGCAAAAACAGTACCTACTGTTTTTTTATTTTCTTTTCTTTTGCTTATATCTCGAAAACGGTGTGTCCTATCGCAAAAATAATGAAAATTTTGACCCCCTTCAGGAAGCCTGTAAACCCCTAAAACTCAAAACGTTGGTAATAATTTTTCATATTTTCCATACAAAAGTGAAAATATATTACTGCTTATCGTGCCATATTATACATATTACCGACTGAAAACCACTTCAAAACGCATAATAATTTCTAAAAAGTTACACATTTGTTATTGGAAAAATCACAATCAACAAACTATCCCAACGCAATATTGACGCAATACACAGCTGTCAAAATACACTCAAGAGTACCGTTTACCCCACGCCAAGCCCGATCTTAATTCCATTTAGTTCTCCAAAATGGACACCCAATTTAAAAACCATTTGGCGCTAGCATCGAACTCAAGAGTACGAAACGTCACAATTCCAATGTCGATCTATCGGAATTAAATTCAAGAGTAAGCACCCTGTATTTTAAGTTTATTGCCACCGACTTACGAAATTAAAGTTATTTTTCACTTTGTACTTAGTGTTTTTTTGGAAGTCGGTTTTTTTTTTTTTGCTAAAATTTTTTTATTTCTCGCTTTTTAGTGGGTCTGTTTATAAAGTATCTAAGTTACAATAGCATAATGTCAACTTACTCATCGCCTTTTATAAAATATTGCTTTTCCCGATGCAGGACTGAATTGACGTTTTGACTTTTTTCAAAAACGCATGCATGAACAGTTTTGAAACTTTGTATGGTTATTATTAGCGTCAAGAAGGACCGAATACAGTTTTCAGCGATCTTATGCCTTGTCTCGTTTAAGCGCTGCGATGTTTTTTCGGGTTTTCATAAAACCGCAATAACTTCAAAACTATAAATATTTTCTTAAATCTAATTGGGGCACTAAGGGGCACACATTAAGAGCTACTCGTGTATGTTTATTCTACAGGGGCACATGCAATGGTTTTAGAGATATATACGATTCATCAAAACGTTACTCCAGCAGGAAATGCAATATCTCGAAAACCTGAAGGGGCACAGATTTTATTTTTGGGGGCACATTTTGGCACACATATAAGCTCTCTGGCCATGCACAATTTTTCACTCTCCGATCATTCGTTTAGAATTTTCCTGCTAGAAAAACGTTACCCTAGCAAGAATCGTTTTTTCCGTTTTTTTCCAAAACGACAGGGGCCACACATTTTTTATGTGGGCCCCACATTTACAGCAGATAAGGCACAAATTATACGTTCTACTCATATAACTCTAGGAGACACTTTCTTGCTAGGGTAACGTACACAGCAAAACTACATGAAAAGGTTTTACATACTGATAGGGGAGACCCAGAAATGAAAGTCAAATTTAGTAAAATGAAAGTCAAATTTAGTAACGTACGATCGCGTTTAATCCAATAAAGGTTAGGCACTCGCGAAATCGGAGCGTCAGGATGAACACGGACGTGCTCCCGACTCGGGTAGTGTTTCCTGACTGCTCGGTAGGACCAAGACGGCGCGCTCGCAACGGGCACCGTCCCTCACCCCTCTCGCCCCGCGCGCCCGCGCAGCGGTAGGAGCATCCCTTCGCTCTTACAATACCTACCTACCTAGTTCCTAGTTCAGCTGATAACACAAACCAGATAGGTTAGTCTGAATGATTAATATTTTATTATACAGGGTGCATTTGAAGTCATGGGCATTATTTTAACCTAAGGCACTACTCATGATACTAATTGCATTAGGGCTACTATTACGCAAATCAAAAATATTATTAATGCAAGTATGGAAAACCTTAAAATGTAGTATGTCATAGAAAGTATGAAATACTTTGCGCTTCTCGATAGCAAATGCGTAGGTACACTACGCCGTACGCGTCATTGGGCGTGAATTCTTTGACCCCGCCCGACTCACGTGACATTCGTAAGTTGCCAATGAATTGATTCATAATAAATTCCAACTTTCCCTTCGTACTTTGCCGGCTTAGGACGGTCAAAACTACGTCAACTAACATACATTAAAAAAAAACATTTACGTACCTAGCTTGTGGATTGTTTTGAAAAAACTTTATTTGTCGGTAAAGTGACAGAGGGTAAACGTGCTCTTCCACGAGCTTGTGCATGTGCTGGCACGTGAAAAGACGAGAAATCCAACAGGTTCTTAGTGGTTCTGGTGGAATGAGACCCCGTGAAGGAATAGGGTCGTTTGGGTTGCGGCGATGGAACATTTCACGAGTTCATACTAAATTTCTTGTGCGATCGTAAATTACAACCATTTGTGGGTATTGTTGGTTGGTGTAGGTACCTAGCCTGCACATTACGCGGTCGAGGCATCGTGTACACAAACACACACACAACTACTACACTAACACTTAATACACTGCAATCCAAGCACCGTATGACGCGAGCGGCGAGTACGGCGATTACGTCACGGGATCAATAAATCAATTACGCGTCAATGCACCTGCGCAGTCGTTATGACACTGGTTCCGGGTTCGTGTTGCGGCGGGAAGCATACCCCGCGCGGGGGTGATATTCGTATTTTTGCGAGTGAGGGAGTGGGACGGAGAGAGTTCAGGGAATCCCGCCGGACGGAATGTCTTGTAGCCCATTGTTATTATTACTTGTAAGGAAAAACCCGCGCGCGCGCAGGTGATGTTTGTTTACATTTCGCTTTGCGCTGTACTGCGCTTTAAGATTTTGATATTTCAACATTTATTGGCGTTAACGAAGTATTTTGTTTTAATTACTTTAAGTGTTTATTTGCAATAATAAGCCTTGTGCAATTTGACTTACTACATTTTTAAGGTTTTCCTTAATTGCATTAATAATATTTTTGATTTGCGTATTAATAGCCCTAATGCAATCAGTATCGTGAGTAGTGCCTTAGGTTAAAATAATGCCTATGACTTCAATTCCACCCTGTATTATGTTGACCTTTCAGTCTTTCCATAATAGTGCAGCCGATCGATTCTGTAAAGTTCTCACCGTGATAACGTAGGTGAAGTGAGCGTGAAGTGAGCTATCAATAGGGGCAATCCCTAACATCAGGTGGAGTGACAGCTCACTTCACCTAAGCTTTCACGGTGAGATGTTTACAGAATAGCACTGCTGGTCCGATAATACCGAACTATTAGGCTCTGTAGTCCGGTCGTATTGCATCACCGAACTGTCGAGACGAAAAGTCCGGGACCGGACTAAATAACCGAACTACTGAGAACGCCGGCCGTGCGTACTATAATGTTAAATTAAAACTTTTGTTAATAAAATTACAAGAAGTTTTAGCTAGAGAATAACAGACATATACATCATCAACATATGATGTAACTAATAATTTTGTAAAAATATTATTTAAAAAGAGTGTCCATGGAGTTTCTTGCCCGTTCTTCTCCATAGGTACCTACTACGCTTTGGAATGGGCAACTAGCTTCATTTTTTCCTGACTGACCGACTTCTTGACAGTTCAAAAGTGCCTGTAAATGGTTTAATTGAAATAAATGCTTTGAGTTTGAGTTTATATTCCCTACCTACTCGCAAGGGAATCAAAACCTATAGGGTACTTCCCGTTGACCTAGAATCATGAAATTTGGCAAGAAGCAAGGTCATGTAGCACAACTATAGGAAAAAATCTGAAAACCGTAAATTTGTAGTTATATACCTACTTTGTACGGAACCCTCGGTGCGCGAGTCCGACTCGCACTTGACCGTTTTTTTTCCTATTAAAGGTATGAAATTAATAACTTTACGACCTATTCTAATACCTACCAAATATATATTCAAAATGTCATAAAAGTCGGTCGAGCCGTTTCGGTGGAGTGCGACGACCACAAACACTATGTATGACACGAGATTTTATAATATTAGATTTTCTCACACGTAGAATCCAAAAAATAGAACTTCTGCTGGCGAGCCGGCAGTCTCTCCCTGTCTTGCATTCATTGCGAGTGAGCGAGAAAAGCAGTAGTGACTTGAGTGATTTTAGTAAAAGCATGTTGTACCTTTTTAACCCAAACTGTACCTTTTCATCGCTGGATATGTACCTTTTGGGAACTCAGTTGTGGCAACACTGTTCTTCAATAATTTACATCTATCTATGTAAATTGGTACTTAACCAGCGATGAAAAGGTACAGAGGCCAGCACATCAAGCTACCCCAATCTGTCAGATTTTCCCAATTGAATATGAACCTTAATCCTTAGTGCTAAAGTTGAAAATCTATCAAAGAAATTTGACAGATTGGGGTAGGTTGACCTGCTGGCGTCTGTACAATTAGTTTTTTTTTTAATAATTTTTATTCATGATTATAGAAACTAGTCTTTCAGTCACATGTGACTGAAAGACTAGTTTCTATAATCATGAATAAAAATTATTAAAAAAAAAACTAATTGACGAGAAGTTACATGATAGGGTGCAGCGCAGACGACAGACTATCCGTGACGCACTTTTTAGTCTGTGAAAATAGAACTTATGCAATTATATGCAGTAACGCACACGACGCGCAAATAGTCCGGCGCACAAAAAATCCGTGTAATTCGGGCAGACCGCGCCGCGCCGCTCCGCACAAAAAGTGTGTGAAAAAAATGGAACGTTTGCTTCAACGCGCGGTAACGCAGACGGCGCACACTTTAGTCGGCAATCTGCATTTGCAAGGGGTGGACGTAACGCACGCGATCTATTATCATGGCGCGATTTATTATCAAAATAATACTTCGCGTTGAGTCTGTGAAAAATCCGCGACCGACTTTTTGCGCGCCATGCAGACTTTTTGTGCGTCGCAGACTCGATCGCACAAAAAGTGTGCCGTCTGCGCTGCACCTTATGCTTTGCTTACATGTTCTGTCATTCTGTGTATTTATGAAAGTGTGGTGGACTCTGAGCCAAAGTAAAAGTATGCTTGGTTTCGGTTGGAGCTTAAATATAATTTATCTAGTGTTATAAAATAAAATGAGTACTACTACTGCTTCTAGAAAGCGACGGGCTCCTATCGAATTGGAAAAAAGTAAGGTTTTTTTGATAATGTTGGTTTTGGTGCGAGATTTAATTCCTCGTTTAATTAGTGTTTTTAACTGTAACTGATAGTGATGAGAAAATATTTAAATTCAATTTAAAGGTGTTAATTTAAATCCAAAAATTTTAAAGATTCTAATTGCTATGGCATACAGTTTTAAGTTCACAGTAATGCAGTATTTATAACCTAAAAGTACTTTGAGGATCTCATTTTTATCGTTCTAGTATTAACAGATCGGATATCAGAAGAACTACTAGGCATAATTAATTGGCACTGCCCAACAAGTTACATTTTCAGCACACATAATGTATTCCAATGTACTTATTCCTGACTTACTTTTCAGCATTGGTATACCTACATTTAACACTCAGTAGAGTGTCAAATGTACATAAATAACATAACATCATGCCTGTATTCTCTAAAGGGTTAGGCAGAGGAGTAATGTGCACTCACATTTTGCCAATTATGTTTACATCCCATATAAGAAGAGGCAGGCCTGTATTTATATATTTATTTATTTCAGGCATCAAGGCCCATATAAACACATACAATACAATACTAATCGGTCCTGCCAGTGCGGTGCCGCACTGGTTCCGACAAGGAAGCTTCTTCTTCTTCTTATTCTCCACCTTGATGAAACCATCCTTGTAGCATGTGCCCTTCTCTGGACCCAAGGTTACTGTTATAATTTTTTTAAATTTACAGATGCTGAATCTTCAACATATTATGGACAAAACATGAAATCATCAACTAAAGTAATAAAAAAGCGGAAGAGACCATCACCAAAATTTCGCTTAAAGGCGAATGGAGAAAATGCTTCTTTGTCCACTGCCACTAGTGAAAGGGTCCCGTTAACACTCACAGATATACAATATTTATTACTACACTCATTACTCGGAAACCTCAACCTCACTCAATCTCCACGTTGGTATGTGTTAGATCATTGTGGAGGAATAAAAAAAACTGCTTGTTTGATATTAGAAGGTATATCCAAGAACCACTGGGAACAGTATACTGATGAATTTAATAACACTAAAAAAATATTCACTGATCATGTAGAAATTTTGACCCCTTCAGTTTACGGGGGTTCACTTGTTGAAGAACTTGCTCTAGTGCCATTAACAGAGGCTGAGAAAGATACAATCATTCAAAAATTTGGAAGTATGAACTTAGCACTTGAAGCAAGGAAAGATTTGATGATAATGATGAGGGCTGTGTTTCCTATTGGAGATGGAATTACAAATGAAGCCAGTATCTCTGCTGTTGATAAATTTCCTAGAACTCAACTGGTGTTGTCAGCCTGGCAGTTGATTGAAGAAAACTATCCAGTACCTTTGACAGGAAAATTAAGTGCTGCTTATGCTGATTATGTACTCACAAAAGATGAATATGCACCTGTTACTGCTACATCACCAATGTATGGTATAGACTGTGAAATGTGCTTAACTAATGCAGGTTCAGAATTAACTAGAATTTCTGTAGTTAATGAAAAGCATGAGGTTATATACGAGTCATTAGTGAAGCCTTATAATGATATAACAGATTATTTAACCAGGTTTTCAGGTATTACTAAATCATTATTAAATAATGTAAGTAAACGACTTCAGGATGTCCAGAATGATTTAAGAGCAATACTACCTCCTGATGCTATCTTAGTAGGTCAGTCATTAAACACAGATCTGCATGCTTTGAAAATGATGCATCCTTACATAATAGATACCAGTCTTTTGTATAATTTCACTGGTGAACGAACCCGCAAACCAAAACTGAAAACATTAGCTAGAGAATTTTTGAATGAAAATATTCAAATGGGTAAGGAAGGTCATTGCTCCACTGAAGATTCCATAGCAGCACTTAAGCTAGTACAGTTGAAGCTAAGTAAAAGTATGGTATTTGGAGATGCTGTACACACAAATAGAGAAAAGTTTAAAGAAAATATTATAAAAATGGTAAAAACACCACAGTATGCTTTATCAATATTCAATCATATGCTGGAACAGAAGAAATCGTCTGTTATTATAGGCTGTGATAATATAACTGGTGACTATCACACATATTTAACCCAAGCAAAGGAGAGTATGTCTGCACAGTTAAAAAAGGGAAATCCTAAGAAGATAAAGTTAGTAACTGTTGACAGTGTAGAAGAAGTAATCACATCATTCACAGACTCTGTCACAGATTATAACTTGACTATGGCCCATTTGAAACTTGACATTGGCAATGATCAAGAAGTAAAAATAACTAATAAAATCAATGTGTGGATACAATCAATATGGGACAGTCTTGAGCCATCTTCTTTATTCGTTATTGTGTTTGGAGGGACAACAGAAGACAATGGATTGGCATTGATGAAAGTAAAGAACACTTAGGTAATTAAATTAAGTTAATTGTGTTATAAAGTTAAGAAAAATAATATAAACATGAGAAAACTAGTAAAGATGATCTATCTCATGAAGCCCGCTCAGCCTCTGTTGTATAGACAGGCCTCCCTCGGCCGTACCTACAGCGATAAATGCTTACACTATTGCATGGTGCCCTAGCCACTCCGCCAGTCGGTTGTCACCGCTCGCACGCAGAGCTCGCGTGTGCGTAATATTTTAAATAAGTTTCGAATACTATTTCAATATTTCAATGAGTTCATGACACACATTTTTGCGTTGTATTTTAGATCTACCTACCTACTTAAGTATTTTAGATTATCAAACTGAAACTCAAAGCATTTATTTCAATTAAACCATTTACAGACACTTTTGAATTGTCAAGAAGTCGGTCAGTCAGAAATAAAAACTTTTTAACAAAAAAAAAAACAACCGACTTCAAAAAAAAAACACTACAAAGCTAAGTGTAAAATAACTTTAATTTATATTCGGAAGTCGGTGTCTTTGGTTTTGTATTTACGTTTTTGCCACCGACTTCCAAAATTAAAATTAGTGTCTACTATGCCGAAACGCGACCGAAGTTCAGCACAATTACGCCTGCAATGCTATTTGAATTAATGACGACACACTATTCCGAAATTACGTCGCGTCATAGCGTACAGCCTAACTTCGGTCGGCGTAAGTTCAGCGGCAACTTATTCTGTGAGCACACATTATACGCGACCGATGTACGGTTCGATTGTCGACGAAGATCCGGGGGCGGGGAGCAGCGGGGAGTTGCGGAACTTAATTTCTGCCGCGTAAGTTCGGCACTTATGGTGTGTCATATCAGCCGAATACGTCGGAACGTAAAATCAGCCGCCGAGCTTCGGTCGCGTAACTTCGGCATAGTGTGTTTACACACTTAAAGTTATTTTACACTTTGTAGTGTTTTTTTTTTGAAGTCGGTTGTTTTTTTTTGTAAAAAGTTTTTATTTTTTACTTTTTATAGTCAGAGTGCATCTCATGACAATTCCAATAAGCCCAAACACGGCTAGAATACCTACATGGTTTTATTACGAAGTTCCGGTACCTACCTTCCAGCTTCATTATCAGATCGGTTTGATGGTACCATTTTCGTCAGAACCATTTATTTAAATTTGCTTCGTCATAGTAATAATAATAATAATGTTTATTTGCCAAAAATAGTGTTTACAGTTCCTTATAGTCTACATTAAAGCTAGGTTTACAAAAATCAAAATAAGACGCAAAGGAAGCATTTTGCTTATGAACTCCACACTAGGTCAAGCCTGTCTCGTGGAGTCCATGGGTCGTATAACCATTATAGTGAAAATGCGTATTACATTAATACAGGATTTTTACAATCAAGAGGCATATGAAAAAGCGTTAAATTTTTAGGGTAATTAAAACATTATCTAGGTTTAAAAATTAAATTAAAACAGTATAAATAAAACAGTTAAAAAAAGGTAAGTTAAAGGATTATTATGGATACAATGTGCACTATGAGTAAGAACGTGTGTGTATGTGTGTGTGTGAGTGTAAGGGGGTGTGTCTAGGCATGTGCTATTGTGTTAAGAAATTACCTTTAAAAGAGATTCGGATTCACTATATGATTGTGTTAGCAGCCATTTGCGCACAATCTTTTTTACTTGGCTTGTTCTAGAGTTACTGATGTCACATATTCTCACCGCTTTGTTGTAAATGTGGCTGAGCAAGAACTCTTGCATGTGTTGTGCGAAAGATGTACGAGTCCTTATCGAAGGACACTTGAAAACTCGACGTTTGAGAAGCTGCGAGTATTCCGGGGTCTGTGTTGTGATTTTATGCTGTTTCAGTACTATTTTGAAGATATATAGCTGTCTTACATTAAGAACCACAGCTTCTTTGTACAAATGCTCTGTGGGGTATCTGAAAGGTTTCCTGAGCATGACTTTCAAAACCGATCGTTGAGCTCGTTCGCATTGGATCATGGTGGTGATTCCAACTCCACCCCATACTGTTATACAGTAACACAGAATTGACTCACATAGTGCAACATATACCATGTTAAGAGTCTTTTTATTGGCAGAGCTACGCAAGAGTTTCATTATGTGAATCAACTTTCTGGTGCGTTTGGCCACCAGGTCAATATGGGGTTTGAAGGAGAGCCGCTAGTCGCTTAACTATCTTAATCGAGATATCTTATCGCCACCCGTGAAATACTTATTATCATTGAAGAGTTCCTGTGGCTATCTGTGGTCTCCTTCATCAGTTCCACTTCACCAAATTATACTTTTTGAATGCAAATGCTTGACATGTTGATGAAAATACCAAAATTGCTATATGTATGCCTATAATATTTGAGGAGTTCCCTCAATTCCTCATGGATCCCATCATCAGAACTGGATTTTGACAAAAATGGGACCAATCTGGAAGCATATCCTTTGAAATAAAAAAAATTCCAAATCGGTTCATAAATGACGGCGTACTGAGGTAACAAACATAAAAAAAAAATACAACCGAATTGATAACCTCCTCCTTTTTGAAGTCGGTTAAAAATGAAGCTATAGTCTGTTTTTTAATCTCTGAGACTAAATTGACAAGTGAAAATGTCAAAACTGACTTAAATGTACTGACGTACCAATCACATGGACCCGGCATACCTACAAGAAAAACGTGCATACCTACACTTTACTGAGAGTATAAAATGGCGGCTAATAGAGCAGCCTCTAATCGATATTTCTATAAAATAACATCGATAAAAGATTGTGAGAATGTTTTCTTAGTGTCATGGACTCACGGTACAATATCTATGGGTAAAAATACCCCAAGTTTTCTAACTTAGGTTTTTCATTTAAGTTATTTGTAGGTTCGTCCATCTTTCACAGCTAAGCCGTAAGACGTGTTACCGTCAATGGACCGCTGATTGATAATAATTTGAATAATAATAAAAAAAATTGTAACAGATGTACAATTTGGAAAAAAATGTGTGAAAATTAGAATTTCACGGGATATAATGACGGAACTAACATAATTAATATTTTTGAAATTTTGATGTTAAGTTTCCAACACCTACCTTTTCAATCATGCAGATGATAGTGGGCTTTAATTAAAAGTCAACAATAAATTATAATTAAGTATATAATTATATTTAAAAAAAAAACAACAACCAACAAATCACTCTCATTTATTTCTGAACTATACAATTTTGATCAGATAATTTCGATGTGAAACAAATAAAATATAAGTAAGCTTTAATAGATATTGAAGACAAGCGAGAGATATCTCCCACTCTGTCTCAATTACTTTATTCAGTGTCCGGTTGAAACTACACACATCAAAAGTGTCTAGGGATCAACATATATTTTTGCAATAACTTTTCTCCTGATTGATATTAATTAAAATTTTCTTTAAGGATTCATCAAATAAAGTGTTTTCGTTTGTCACAGTAACGATAAACCAAGTCACCTTTGCATTCATAAAGAAATTTGCCATTTTCCTAATAAAGGGATTTTTGACATTTGAACCACTAACACAAAAGTTCGAAAAAAAGACTGAAATAACAGTTTTCTCTAAAATTTTATTGGGTAACTTAAACAATTAATAATCCGTGTTTCTACCGCGAACACTAACAACACAAGAATATCGGTTTGGCATACTCAAAATGAGTTCATCCAAATCACGCTGTGGAATGGCCGCCCATGTTCGTTGCAACAACAAAAAAAGGTCTTCTTGCGACTGGATACCCTCCATATTCGGCAGAGCTCTTCTCTGTAGCATATCCCATGCATGCTCAATCGGGTTCAAGTCTGGCGACTGAGCAGGCCAGGGCAGGACATTGATGTTAGCTGCGGCGAGAGTCTGTCTTACAACTCTTGCGGTGTGCGGTCGTGCATTATCATGCATTAACTGAAATAAGGGACCGATTTGCACTTGTAGAGGAATGATGACGTCTGATACAATCGTCTCAGCATAAATTTGAGCGTTGAGGTTGCCTCTGATCCAAATCAACTCAGTTCTTCCGCCGATCCAAATACCCGCCCATACCATGATGGTTCCACCACTATAAGGATGGACTTCCTGGCAGGATTTTAATCGCTGTTGGCGTCCAGGGGTTTTCCAGTGTCGTATACGTCTTGTATCCGGTCTCATACCAAAACGAGACTCATCAGAAAAGCACACGAAACGCCATTGTTCTTCTGCCCAATTTCTGTGTTCAAGAGCCCATTGATATCGAATCCTACGATTGTGCATTGCTATAGGTGGTACCCGTAGCGGTCTTCGGGAATGAAGGTTCACTTCATGCAAGCGGTTTCTGACTGTTTGGTCGCTAATTAAGTTCCCTGAAGAGTGATGAAGCCTCACGGCTAACATCATGGCGGTTATTGTTGGAGCTCTTCGAGTTAAGATTTGAATGTATCGGTCTTGTCTCCGTGTGGTGCAGCGATACCGTCCTCCATGGCGCTCAGCCACGGTACCAGTGCTTCGGTAACGTGTCCAAAGTCGACTGATAACACTCTGACTTGTATTCAGAGCTAAAGCCACAGTACGTTGCCGGGAACCAGCTTCTATCATTCCCACGGCTCTGAGCATTTCTTCCCTGCTTAAATGACGTCGCCGCTCCATAATAACGTTGTTTTAATCAGTAGTAGGGAAACAGTAGCACTAATAATGTCTTCAATGCGTTGTATGTTTTTATAGGGAAAATATTGACAGCTGATTTTCATCTTTTACTCGAATTTGATTCACAGTTCCTGATTCAAATTATGAAATGCACCAAAAAGGATCCATATAAATTTATAAAATCATAAATTTATTACAAAGCCACATCTCAATCTCAAGAAATCCGCATAAAAATGCTTGATCCCTAGACACTTTTGATGTGTGTAGATTCTTCAAAGTGAAGAGAACAAATATGAATTGTTTTTGTTGACATCTCTAAATTTTCAAACCGATTGTTTCCAACCAATAAAGAACCATAAAATAGCATTATCGATAAATATAATATGGTCAAATGCACTACTCTATCCCTACAATAACAAAGAAAATGATTTCATAAAATACAACTTGAAAATAAAGAGAAAAGGGAAAATACGAATGCTTTGCTGTTGAAACTCTTCAACGAATGCAGAATCTTTTGTTTATCATCTAAATCTAATGATATTTCAGCTGAAATTAAGTACACATACTGGTGCTGGTTGTTTTCGGGTGATTTCTGCTTCTTTTGATGCCACATCCTAATATATTGCAATTGGGCATCTTGCTACTGACGACTTCCACTATAGAACCGAGTTCAAACACAATAACACAGCAAATTACTCCAAAATTCACAATTATTTATATCCACAGCTCAAGAGCATTTGACGTACCCAACTTTGGTACCAAATAGTGAGAGGATAAAATGGCGACCGGCCGCAAATAGGTATTTTAGTGACGAATGAAGGATTGCCATTATAGCCACTGTCAAAAACACTATTATCCTTTTTCACATATGCAAAACTAAGAAAGTTAAAAAGGGATGGCAATATTTTTATGATTCTGGCGTCGATAAGCCTCAATAACTGTGTTTTTCTATAGTCAAAATTTCAGGTCCATAAGATTTGTATAGTCTAAGCTTAAATGCTATTGAAATCTATGTCAGTATTGTCAGTTTGCCCTTTTTTGTACTTGTCAATTTAGTCTCCGAGATTAAAAACAGACTTTAGTTGCCCATTCCAAAGCGTAGTAGGTAAGATAAGTCTGCGCGCGGCGTTTAACTTCAAAATCCAGCACTTTTAATCACTTTCGGCGTATTCACTTTGGAAATACGGAACATAGCACACTTTTGATACCTGACATAAACATCCAGATAACGGCAAACGATTAAGTATTTCAGGTTTTGCCCGTACTCTAGTTTCTATGATGATGACGGTACTCGGTGTAAAGATCTGACGTGAAAACAATGTCTCGTCACCTCGACGAACACTAATGTGTACAAATATTGGTCTTATATTTTGGCACTATGCCATTCGTTTAAAGCCACTGGTGCCGAATCCCTTGTTCACAAACTAAATTAAATTTAAGTTCAGTGCATCTTTTTCTTTCTATTTTGTTAAGAACAGAACAGAAGATAAATATTAGTTTAGTCCTGTCAAATTAGTCAGCGCCTGACGTAAATTGACGTAATTTAGTAGCCAATTTTTTTATCACGTCTAAACTTGTAGGATACCTTAATTTGATAGGACTAAACTACTATTTATCTTCTCTCTTTTTCTTATGAAATAGGAAGAAAAAGATGCACTGAACTTAAATTAAGTTTTGTCTCTGAACAAGAGAATCGGCGCCACTGTTGATTTAAAAAAACGCACCTTGCTGACTAAAGGTATGCAAAGTCAGGAAAATTAATTATTAAGCAAATTGAATGTCCTTATATTCTTAACTTAATTACTGTCATTCTTTGACAGTTGTATGCAATGGCTTTAGCAAGAAAATTGACATACGGTGTCAATTTGCTTCTCAATTATTTTCATTGACTGTTATCAACACTGTAAATAAAAAACCGAATAAAAATAAATAATTTATTTGGAAACCGAATAAATTTGCCCTGTTAATGGATCGACTGTAAGAGACGGGGGTAGTTCTGCCGCTATGTCTGCTAGAGCCTCCCACCGAGTCGCGCGACTGCTCTCTGATTGACTCGGACTAACGGATTCCTCGGGATGGTCGTCCCTAAGAATGTAAGTAGGTACATAGTTAGTAGCAGTTTTGGGAAAATAATATTACTCTGTCGACATACATTGTTATCCTACGAACCTACAGCCTCGTACACACTACGCACAGCTACACATCGAGCTATCTGTAGCTTTTTTTTTTTTGTGGATGGGAAATCATCAAATGACCCCTCCCGCTCTGGGTGGAGCAGAAGGGAGTGTCAGACTCCTACTGACTAAAACCCACCCGTGTTCCTTCCTTAGCCCTTTGTGTTCCGGGGTAGCGGTAACCCTTTCGGACAATCCCGCTGCCCCAACAGGCTTTGGCCCTTACGGGCCCCTTCCTTTATGCTGAGATCTCTTTGAGGCGCGCGTGGAACACGTACGCGCCGTCCGGCACGGGCCTGGTCCTGATCGGACGGAGGGTTACCCATTACTCTCCGCCCGCAGGCCCGCGCCTACGGTGGCCGGGAGTCGTCACGCGGCTCCCGACGCCCGGGGCGTCTCCCGCGGCGGCTGGGACGTGAGGCTCTCTCCCTCAGCCGTCCCGCCACCTCCTTCGCTAGCATGACTGCTTCGCAGAAGGAGGTGACTGCCTCCCATTCCCTCTCGCCCCGGACCATGGCTTGAACCAGGGCCGGGCGAGCTATCTGTAGCTGACTTCTGACTTTACGAAAAACCTAAATAATGCGAGGTCTGTTATAAGTAAAACTGCCTATCGATTCTGTAAAAATCTCACCGTGATAATATAGGTGAAGTGAGCTATCAATGGAGGCAATCCCCAACATCAGGTGGAATGACAGCTCACTTTACCTTAGTTTTCATGGTGAGATTTATACAGAATAGCACTGCAGGAAATGTATAGTTAGATGACGTGTCGCCGTGTGTACAGAGGCCAGCACATCAAGCTACCCCAATCTATCTCCCAATTGAATGTGTATAATGATTTGAATGAAATTTCTGCAATATGTATAATGACTATATTCTACTGAAATTTAATTAAAACAACTGTCACACCTGGGATATAAAATTTGTTTTTTTTTAATAGGTACCTAGTTTGCCTTTGCTAAGTTCAAAGTAGGTAGGTACCTACACATGCAGCGACTTTAGTCTCAGCATCATGCATTTAGTCTCAGCATCATGCAAAATATCTTGTCCACACCCAGCATTATAAAAGTAGGTATGCGTACAGTGTACACATTAATTACCGAAACATATCTTCACGCCTATTCACAACCATTCGATTTTAGTAGCCGTTACGATTGTCAGGTTTGTTTAACGGGAAAGCTACAAAATAGTAATTTTCATGGTGGAAATATTCAAGTAGTACCTAAATGAATCATTAGTAGAGTCAGATGTCCTACAATGAAACAGTGGTACACAATAATAAAATGCGATATTTCTAAAATGCTGCGTTGCCAGATCTTGCATTGCTCGTATATCGCGTAAGGACACTCGAGAACCCCCTGCCCTATACCAGGGGCCCAAGTCTGCTATTTTCATAAATTCGTCATTCCAACACGATCCCATTGTCATTTTGCTAAAAGTTCGTAATCTGCTAAATTCATAATGGTCGATCATTAGTCGGTCAATAGTCTGAGAAAAACTACTACTTTTCATGCTAGATTTCATTTAAGTAAGTAATATATATTTTTACATATTATACGTAGGTATTAGTGTTTGCAATCTGAAGTAGGTAGTAAGAAGTTCGTAAATAGCAATAAACATTAGGTACATTTAGGTATTCATTTGTCATTATGTACGAGATTACCATTATATGCCATTTCTTTCAATGGAGTGTCAGTGGTTGACCATTGGAAAGTCATAATGACGCCATTAGGTATATTAGTAGATTACCAAACTTGTCAAAATCAACAAATAGGAAATCAATGATAGACCATTCTGACACTATTGTAATAGCAGACTTGAGGGCCCAGGGGGGCGATTCTACTAATTTGCAACGTTACACGTTCAATTGTGTTTTAATAACAGTTCGATTTCGATCGCCGTTCGATAGTTTCTTATAAAGTCATTCTACTATTTCTTAAGCAAACTGGAAACTAAACCTATGCTGAATCGCAACTGAATGGTAGCGGGAACGTAACAGCGGGTAAACTGTGTTACCAACATGCCAAATAGTAGGTATGTTTAATAATACCACAGAAAAAAAAGTCGAACCTAAAAATGTTACATACATGTCACCGAAAGTATTTTCGAATACAAAATTATGTTTAGACCATTCGATTCTAACAAGTGTCAAAATAACAGTAGAATGTGACTAAACGTCACGCTCATGTTCGATTTTGTCTAGCAGAATATATTTTGTAATTTTTTCGATCGATCGTTGGCTTAAACTTAAATGTAACCGCAGTTGAATCGTTGTTCATTATTAGGATATGAAAACGCTTAACAGCCGTGATTCAGCTGTGGTTCCATTGCGATTATTGAACAGTTTTGTTAGCAGAATCGGCCCCCAGGTTGCATCGGCGCCACGTGGGAGAAGACGTGCCTGCGGAGCATATTTAATTTTTTTGACAAAAATTTAAATATTTTCAGCATTCTTTAAAGATTTTTCATTAAATTATCGTTGAAAATTTCATATTTTTCATGGTTACTTAGCATTAAACATATGTCTTAGATTAACGTGGAATAGTTCATATGTTAAAGTGTTACAATTTAGTGGTTTTTTTTTTTATATTAGTAAAATAAACCCTATGTAGTCAACAATGAAACACCAAAAGTGTAACATAAAATACATATCTAACATCATCTACTTTCGTGCAAATTAATAATTTTTGTGGCTAGAAATTAATCTTAACATTTGTTATTTGTTTTTCTTACTAAATAAAACGTTTACAGTCGAAAGTTTATTATAAATTGTAAGGTTTTATCTTAATTCGTTATTACCTGAAGAGTCTGAAGTTAAATTAATAATAAAATCGTTTTTGATTGAACTCAAGCATTTTTTGTCATTCACCTACTCCTTATATTTAACAAAATATGAGACAGACACTATTACCTAATCATTATGTTTCATTATTAATTTGTGGTGTTTCATTGTGTACATACCTAGGTACACCACTGTGGACACAATGACACATTTCCAATTTTTTTGTTTTTATTTTTTTTCTGATTTATTACACATTCATTAAAAACACCATAAATGACATCCGATACCCAGTAAAATTGTCTATATACCTGCAATAAATGAGACTTCTATCTGCAAAAACAAAAGGTTTACGTAACTTTGAATTTTTAGTGTTTCATTGGCCCCGATTCTGTTGTTCACAAACTAAATTTAAGTTCAGTGCATCTTTTTCTTTCTATTTCATTAAGAAAAGGACAGAAGATAAATATTAGTTTAGTCCTGTCAAATTAGTCAGCGTCTGACGTAAATTGACGTATTTTTAGTAGCCAATTTTTTAATCACGTCTAAACTTGTCTATGGATTATTTGACGGGACTAAACTAATATTTTTCTTCTGTCCTTTTCATATTGAAATAGAAAGAAAAAGATGCACTGAACTTAAATTTAGTTTAGTTTGTGAACAACAAAATCAGGGCCATTGTTGGACACTTTAAAATAAATATACATTGAGTGATTAGGTAAATAAAAAGGAAATCAGTGGTTATCTTATATAAAACTAGCTGACCCCGCAAACGTCGTTTTGCAAAAATAAAAAATAGATAGTAGCCGATTCTCAGACCTACTGAATATGCATATAAAATTTAATAAAAATCGGTCAAGCCGTCTCGGAGGAGTATGGTAACTAACAATTATAAAATTCTCGTATCACAGGATACGAGAATTTTATAATTATATTAGATAATGTTTGTTCGTATTTTATGTGATGCCAGACCGTTAATCCGATTGCGATAAAACGTTCTCAACATTAGTTATGAAAAAAACGTTTTTACAAAAAAAAACAACCGACTTCCAAAAAAACACTAAGTACCTACCTACAAAGTGAAAAATAACTTTAATTTCGGAAGTCGGTGTCGTTGGTTTCGCATTTTCTTTTATTGACACCGACTTCCGAAATTAAAGTTATTTTTCACTTTGTTGTGTTTTTTTGGAACTCTGTTGTTTTTATTGTAAAAAAGTTTTTTATTTTTCACTTTTTAGTGGGCCAGTTTCTAACATATCTAAGTTACAATGTCAACTGCTCATCACCTTTTAGAAAATATTGCTTTTCCCGATGCAGGGACGTTAATTGTTGAGGAGTGCTCTTTGTAAGAATCAGGAGAGCTGAAGCTGATTGAGCACCATCAGCTCCACTTCACGATACGCATTGTGCTTAGCAACAACATTAAAATAGGTAGGTACCTAATCGAATCGCAAACCGTGCAATATTTATTATTGAGTGTTCCGATGGCCATCTGTGGTCTTCATCATCAGTTCAACTTCACCGAATGGTGCTTTCCTTGAGCAAATGCACGAGTTACTATAAAAAATACCCAAATCGCTATAGGTGTGCCTACAAAATTTGAGGGTTTCCCTCGATTTCCATGGGATTCCCTCATCAGATTCCGATTCGGTTATAATGGGACCACCTCGGGAGCATACCCTTTCAAATAAAAAAAGAATTTTGAAAATCGGTCCACAATTGACGGAGAAATCAGTGAACATTACATAAAGTCGAACATATAACCTCCTCCTTTTCGGAAGTCGGTTAAAAAGTGTACCTACTCTGTGGTTATGAACGTGCAAGCAAGCACGATAGACGCATAGAACGGCAGCAAAACGCGGGGTATCAGCTAATGTTTTTTTTAATTTTTTACCGACTTCACAAAAAGGAGGAGGTACTATGTTCGGATGATTGTATGTTTGTTCATAGAATACTCCGCCAATTGTCGACGGATTTTCAAAATTCTTTTTTTGTTCGAAAGTAGGTAGTTCTGAGGTGGTCCCACTATCACCAAGTTAGGATCTGATGATGGGATCTTAGAGAAATCGAGGGCAACCCTCAAATTTAATAGGTTCACTTATCGTTTTTCGTATATTTTATGAAGTATCTTGTGTATTTGCGTATGGTTGTCACTATCTCAGGTAGCTGGGCTGATGATGTTTGATGGAAGGTACAACTCCTTAACAGTAAGAAGTTACTCGAACAGGCAAGGACTGTTTTAGTAAATTGTTTTGATGTTTGATAGGACATTTGCCACATTTGGTCTCATGATCATCAAGTCATGACCTGATACTGCAGTCAGGATAGTCTGCAGAGTACCTAACTCCTCGACAACTAACAGCAGATATATCGTGTTTAGGCTCATTGAAAAGGGCTCGATGTGTGGATAAGCGTACTGTTAATGAGGAACACCGAAGTACATAAGTAGAGAGACCTAATGCTGAAGCCAGGAGCATCAGAAAAAGTACAAACCTTGAAATTACGGCACCGTAGTCGTGTTTGGGCTCATTTTAAACAGGACTAAATTTTAAGTTCAATGCAATATTGACATAAGTCTGGCCTGATGCTGCAGCCAGGATTATCAGCGGGATCCTGTAGAAATCGAAGGAACTCTTCAAATATTATAGGCACACCTATAGCGATTTAGGTATTATTTATAGTAACTCGTGCATTTGCTTTTGGAAAGCAACATTTAGTGAAGTGGAACTGATGATGAAGACCACAGATGGCCACCGGGACTACTCAATAATAAGTATTTCACAGGTTGCGATTCGATTACTTTAATATGATTGCTAAGCAATTTATGCTCGTCACAATGCGAATGGTGAAATGGAGCTGATGGTGGAGTACCAGGAGAACTTCTCAACAATTAACGTCCCTGTATCGGAAAAGTAATATTTTGTAAAAGGCGATGAACAAGTTGACATTAGGATATTGTAACTTTGATGCATTATAAACAGTCCCACTCAAAACGAGAAATAAAAACTTTTTAACAAAAAAAAAAACCGACTTCCATAAAAAAACATTACAAAGTGAAAAATAACTTTGATTTCGGAAGTCGATGGCAATAAACTAAAATACAGATCCAAAGACACCGACTTCCGAAATTAAAGTTATTTTTCACTTTGTAGTGTTTTTTTATGGAAGTCGGTTTTTTTTTCTTTCTATCTATTCCTTTATCGCAGGTTTTACCTCTGATTTTGCTTCACTTTCAAAGTCAGAGTGATCTAATCTCCTTGCAATAAGGTCGCTGCTGTCAGAAGTAAAATTGCTGTTAGAGGAGTTCCACTTTTAGCCACCGGTTGCCTATGATGGACGTCACTCGTCATTTTACGTCGACGGTCAACATCGATAGATCGCGGTCTCGTTGCTTCCTAACGCATGTTCACATAATTCCATACAAATTTCACTCACTGCTCACACCGTTTACACATTTGACCAATCATGAAGGGGTTAGAACGTTTTTCTATGGAAGCTGGCATAGTTACATTAGTCACCCAGGGTCATTCAGATCTTCCTGCAAAATCAAAGCGCACGATGAAACTGTAGCATATCTAGGTACAACAAGGTGTAATTGAAATAACTGAAAAGGGACCAATGTACCTAATCATCACCATCAGTCATCATCATTATAAACAACTTTTATTATGAGACCAACCCTGAAATCGCGAATGAAATCAACTATTCCTAAAATAAGAAAACATAATATAATATTATTACCCGACTACGGCGAAGCAAAAAGGAGGGTTATGATTTTGACCGGTATGTATGTAATGTTCATCTGTCCCCTCATAACTTCTAAACTGCTTACTGTCATAATTTGACAAATGAGGTATCGTTTTGATCGTCCGCTGGTTATAGGCTATGTGACGTCACATTAAATTGAATATGGCGCCCTCTAGCGGATATAAAGTTATGACCTAAAAACATTTTTTTAAATCATGCCATGTTGGGTATCAAATATAAGTGCTTAATTAGCACATTTCAAATATACAGGGTTATTTGAAAAACACCAGCAACCTCTTAAGAGGTCATTGTACTCATCATTATGAACAACTTTTACTATGGGCACAGATTACTAAATAGTGCTATGGGACTAAACCTGAAATCGCGAAATAAAAATCAGCTGTTCCCTACTTATCTTCGTCTATCTCGTCAAAATGTAGGGAACAGCTGATTTTTTTTCGCGATTTCAGGTTTGGTCCCATATTAAAAGTTGTTCATAATGATGAGTATAATGACCTCTTAAGAGGTTGCTGGTGTTTTTCAAATAACCCTGTATATATAGGGTTATTGGAAAAACATTCTATTGTACTCATCATTATGAACAACTTTCACTGATTTTTCTCACAGCTGATTTTTCTTTCGCGATTTCAGGTTTGGTCCCATAGTAAAAGTTGTTCATAATGATGAGTACAATGACCTCTTAAGAGGTTGTTAATGTTTTTCCAATAACCTTGTATACAGGGTGTAATTAGAACGCTTCCGTAAACAAAGGCAGGTGATAGGGCTAGTGATTCTCGATACGATACCATCAAAAAAATTGAAAAAAAAAACTATCATTTTACCTATTTTTTTTTAGCATTTTTCGTACACTATGCTGTGAGAACAGTTAAATGAAACCATTATTTGCGATTAAACACATTTTTTTTCTTTACAACTCTAACAAGCAATGTATTCGTAAATAATATCATCTGACGCTCGCGCATGAACTCGAGTTCAATGTCCGCGCGCGCTCGCCGACAGTTGTGCGGCCGATGACCTCAAGCCCATACGACGCGCGACGCGACGTCTGGCTAAGTCGTGCGGCGGTGACATGTGATCCTACTGAGCTCCTAACCTTTTCTCGATCGCTTGAAGCAAATGTCTTTTCAGTAACTGTTCACTTCTACCTAGTTGTGGGATATCTGCTTTCGGATTCCATTCACGCAAGGATCGTAATGATTTTCTCCTTGAACAGGGTTACAATTTTATTTTGATCCAAATATTCGCAAATTTTGCTTACAAATCAGAAAAATCCAGTTTACTTTGCTTAACCTTGACAACTATCGAAAGTACTTAGATACCTACTGTGATCGGGAAAGAAAAGCATAAAAAGTTGATTATGTACAAAGCCATTGACTTTACTAGCAACTTTTTTAATTCGTTTATTAAAATTTTGCACAACAACAAAATTGAAATGTTATTTATTAAATTAATAAGCATCCTTTGTAAAGCGCCGCCAAAATAAATAAAAAGAAACATTACAGAGGCGTCAACAGTTTTAAATTGATGCACTATGTCGTGAATTTAATAACAGTTTTGTATGCCAGTCGATAATCGATAGTGAATTAAATAAAGTAAAAGATCGCCTACATCAGCTGTGATTCACTAAAAAATTTTCAGCGCGTGAACAGGTTGAAGCAACTAGCACGCGTAAATCAATTGAATTTGAACCTTATGACAAAGTAAATAGTCACACGCGCTCGTTCATTCCAATAACTGTATCCTTCATTTAGTAAGTAAACCCAATCAATTTAAAGTGGATAATTAAATTAATTTAATCACCTGATCTTATTTAAAAGTTAGAAAATGAAAACAGTTTGTAATAGAGCATAAGTACAATTTCTTAAAGATTAAAATTAGTTGGTTTTTGATTTCATAATTATTCTTTTAACATTTTCTCCTCTGTAATTTGTTGATCTTTGCACATCAAAAGACACCGCTTTGTGATTCTTTGTCGGCGGCGGCGCGGCTTATGCGCGGCGGTATCGTTTGTCGGCCGGCACTGCACGCAGGCGGCATGTTTGATCTTCATAGTACTTCTTTAGTAATCTAGTTTTAAGAATTTAGAAAAAAATATTTTTAAATTTCTCTGAAGTTGCAGCTAACACTAGTTTATCTAGTTACTTATTAGTACTTAGTAGTTAGTTCCTTTCCGACTCGGTTCGTGAGCGAATGTGCGTTACGTTTACTCGATCGATAGAGCTATTGAATCGTATTTTAATACTGTTTTGTTAGTTTTAAATTTGTGTTTAGTTATTATTTTTACGTTTTTAGTGCTGTTTTATTGTTTTTTAGTTATTATTTTTGTTGTTTTAAATAATGCCTAATGCATACCTGTACAGTGCTCGTGAATACGGCAACATGTTGATGTGTTTAGGTGAAGCCCGCGGCAACGCTTCTCTAGCGTTGAGAATTTATCGAGACAGATTTCCGAACGTCCGGCATCCGTCTGATTCTCGCATGATAACGGCAGCTTTTCAGCGAGTATTAGAAAATCGGCCAATTGCTCCGATGGCGGCAGGTGGTGGACAACAAGTGAATGTTCAGACCGAGGAGCGTATTTTAAATGTGATTCGCGAAAATCCACGCCTGGG
Source organism: Globia sparganii (assembly GCA_949316385.1). Taxonomy (NCBI): domain Eukaryota; kingdom Metazoa; phylum Arthropoda; class Insecta; order Lepidoptera; family Noctuidae; genus Globia; species Globia sparganii. The sequence continues at coordinate 13,243,514 of OX438663.1, read as the reverse complement.
CACACGAAGTGCGGCGAAATTATTGCGGCGCCGGGGCGTACAGACAGTCTCTCACTGGACAGTTCACAAAGTCTTGCGCCGGAACAGAATGCGGCCCTACAAAATACACAAAGTACAAGCTTTGCTACCCAATGATCGCGTTCGTCGTCGTGCGTACTGTCATTGGTTGCTAGATCGACAACAACGTGCGCCTGGCTTCATTGAGCACATTATCTGGACGGACGAGTCCACGTTCACCAGAAACGGGATGTGGAACAGGAGGAATGCCCATGTATGGTCAAACGGGAACCCGTTCGCCACTCAAGAAACCGGCCATCAGACCAGGTGGTCTGTCAACGTATGGGCTGGTGTTTTTAACGGACGGATTTTAGGACCAGTGTTTCTACCGCAGCGCCTCAATGGGTCAGCATATCTTAATTTTATAAATGGACATTTAGATGATATGCTAGATAATGTATCGCTGGCTGAATTTCGTCGAGCATGGTTCCAGCACGATGGCGCCCCACCGCATGTTACGCGTCCCGTCCGCGAGCGTCTCACTGAGCTTTTTGATGACCGCTGGATTGGAAGGCTGGGGCCGCACGCCTGGCCGGCTCGTTCACCCGACTTAACACCTTTGGACTTCTTTTTGTGGGGGTATGTGAAAGAAAGAGTGTTTGATCGGGAATGTGACAGTGCTGATGAAATGCGGGGCAGAATAGTGAGCGTTTTTAATAAACTACGTGCAGAATGTGTTGAGGATCCTACACTATTGCCTCGTGTTCACGGGTCGACACAGCGACGGGCCCGGCTTTGTATTGAAATGAATGGAGCGCAGTTCGAGCCAAACCTCATAAGATCGCAAAGGATTTAGACAGGTACGTAAAATGCCACTTTCAGCTTTAATGTTTAACAGTGGACCACGAATGCGATTAAAATTCATTAATTTGTGAAGTGTTGTAGGGGTAGGCATTTTGAAAGTGATGTTTGTAAATTCTGTATAAATCCCGTGACTCGGCCGCACGGACCGCTCGGCGCGCCCGCGAATGACGGGCGCACGGCCGCACAACGTTGCCTTGCGTGTCAGTGACCTCACATTTTGTACGGTTTCCATTGCGTGCTTACGAAATATGAAATCTTGAAAATGATCGATTTAAAGCAAAAGGTTATTGGTATCTGTTTGCATATAGGTTGTATATAATCTACGTTCTGGCTTAGAAAGCGTTCTTCTTACACCCTGTATGTATATTGACAGCAGTTGCTCATGGCTTTGCTTCCATACACCCGATAATTAGGAATAATTACGCCTCAGATTTGAGCCAAACATATTTGTGTATAAGTTTGATATATTTCCTAGGTAGGTAAGTACATGTAAAACATTAAAACTTAAACAAAAAAAAATAAGCGGCTCTGCTTATACTTTATGATGAAATTATAACCCGAAAATAATTTAAATAAAAAATAATTTCAAAAACTGAAAAGTATGAAACAAGAAAGTACCTTCCCGTGGTCGCATGCCGCTGTACTAACATACTAAGCCATGGTGGCATGCGACCACGGGAAGATACCTACCTACTTTCTTGTTTCATTATTTTCAGTAGGTACCTAGTCGGGTTTTAGTTTTTAAACAATTTTTTTTTAATTACTGTTCGTTTTCTTTTTAATTAATTAATTTCTCATTGTATATTTTCTGGCAGCAATTATGTTACGAAAAACCTAATAACAATTATTTATTTGCCAGTTAATCATTGTCTACCAGTTACCTACCTACTATTTTGTAGCATTAAATTTTTTTAAACAATCGAATTCGATAGCGAATAGAATGGTTGTGAATACCTGTGCCGGTTTCTGAATTGAGAATTTGTAGTTGAGAACTTGTCAAACTACTTTAACCTGCTCGCGAAAATCAGAAATAGTTACATTTTTGCAAAGGTATTTTGAATTTATCGGGCTTTCACATAAAGTAACTATTGCTAAACATTTTTATTTATTTAAACATCAAATTACAGGCACAGCATAATGCACAATCTTTTAAAGAGAAAAGTGTGAGGATATTTTTCTGTTCGGGCATACTCCGTCATTAATATAGACGGATTTGCAAAATCCTTTTTTTGTTCGAAAGAGGTTTATTCCGAAATGTTCCCATATAAATATTAACATTTCCTGGGTAGTTTTTGAGTTAGCTTCAACAATAGGTGAAGCAACAAAATTACCATTTAGGTACCTACTACACCTAAAAAAACTTTTTTACAACCGACTTCCAAAAAAACACTACAAAGTGAAAAATGACTTTAATGTCGGAAGTCGGGTGTCGTTGGTTTCGCATTTTCGTTTTTGACACTGACTTCCGAAATTAGTTATTTTTCACTTTGTAGTGTTTTTTTGGAAGTTGGTTGTAGGTATTTTTTTTTGTAAAAAAGTTTTTGGTTTTTACTTTTTGGTTGTAGGTACCTACCCCATACAAATTCATATAACACTACTTGCTATGTACCTGAATATCAGTGACAGGAAGCTATACATCATCAACATAAACTAAGTGGTAAAATTCCTATTATTGAACACATCTGCGTACCTACCTACCCCCTTTAGAGGATACAGGCGTGATGTTATGTTGTGTGATTGCGTAAACAATGCATACATAATTATGCGCTGGCAGCAATCTCGGTTGATTTGCTGGCATTTATTGAAGAGTTCCGCTGTCTGTCCCCGAAACTCATCATCAGATCTTTCCAAAATTTAAATGGAACCCTTTCAGAATACACATGTTTCGAACAAAAAAAGCATTTTGCAAATCCAGACGGATTTGCAAAATTCTTTTTTTGTTCTACTGCAAATAACCCCAGCTATCGTTTTGTTTCGTTTGATCCACGATTTTTTACCCATCCTGTATATAACGGAGTTATGCCCAAACGTACATAAAAAAAAAAGATAATAAACGTCCCAGTTGAGAACCTCCTACTTTTTTAGAAGTCGGTTAAAAACACTTCTATAAGTGTAAGGTGCAACGCAGACGACAGACTATCCGTGACGCACTTTTTAGTCTGTGAAAATAGAACCTATGCAATTATATGCAGTAACGCACACGACGCGCAAAAAGTCCGGCGCACAAAAAATCCGTGTAGTTCGGTCAGACCGCGCCGCGCCGCGCCGCGCCACTCCGCACAAAAAGTCTGTGAAAAAAATGGAACGTTTGCTTCAACGCGCGCTAACGGCCTAACGCAGACGACGCAAACTTTAGTCGGCAATCTGCATTTGCTAGGGGTGGACGTAACGCACGCGATCTATTACCATGGCGCGATTTATTATCAAAATAATACTTCGCGATCTCTGCACGATTTCCATAGCGTCTACGTCCCTACAGCTCTGCCGACAGAATGATCGAAGATGTGCGTCGTGTGCGTTGAGTCTGTGAAAAATCCGCAACCGACTTTTTGCGCGCCATGCAGACTTTTTGTGCGCCGCAGACTCGATCGCACAAAAAGTCTGTCGTCTGCGCTGCACCTAACAGTAATATACCTATCTGTAACCGATGCAAAAGTGTTGATAAGTGTAGTGCAACCGGTAAACGCGGCGTTGCCAAAATAGCCGCAATCCCGACTGGATTGAGGCTGTTTTGCCATCGCCGCGTTAGAAATGTTTTTCACTTAAAACAGTTTTAAAAACACTTAGGTATTACTGTTTCAGTTTGAGTCCCTGAGGCTGGTGCCTTAAACTCCATAATCCCACGACATTTTTTGTTTGTTCAAGTCCATACCCCTGGAAATGTATTGTTTGCTTGAGTTTTATGCAGCGGAAGATTAGCTAGGTAAGTACGTAAATTAACGTGAATTTAATTGGTTTTGTTGCCTTATATCTCATGTTAGACATGGTGCGAGCCTATTGCCATAAACCGGGCACAACTCCAGGATTTCGGGCTACCAGCGACTATTGAGAAATTCCAAATGAATAAAAACCGGTGTAGATGTTTAATGGTTAAGAAGATAAACACCCACTTCAATAGTCACAAGTAGGTATAGTTTATGTTAAAGTATTTTTATATTATCTGTATTGCCTAACTAATGGCAACACTGCTACTTCCTGTCTGTGGTTACCGTGTGTTCTGCGATTATGTCCGAGTAGCTATGTCGTACTTTATAATTAAAAAACTGTTGATTATCAAGTTAATCTTTTATTGAATTCTCCAAGTTCTCATAGGTTATGGGCCTTTGACGCCTTGTTAGTTTAGCTAGGGATATAGTTTTCAGTTTACCAAGCGCGTTTCCAGGCATAAAAATGGATACTACGCCGGCAAAACTGGTAAATTTTCCGCAGCTAAAAGCAGAGTCTTTCGGAAACTGGCTGTTCCGAGTACAGTGTCGGCTAGAAGAGAGAGGTTTAAAAGATATAGCTGAGGCTATAAGCTTCAAAGAAAACGAGAAACACTTGGACGCGAAGGCTAGAAGCCTAATAGTACAATGCCTAACCGACAGGCATCTAAATCTTGTCAAAGACTGTTCGACATCAAAAGAAATGCTTAATGTTTTAAAAAGCACTTTCCAAAGAAAGAGCGTAATATCGAAAATCACACTCCGGAGAAAGTTACTCACGCTAAAACAAGATGGCAGTCTCGAAGAATACTTCGCCAAATTTGAAAACATTATTCGCGAACTAGAAGTCTCTGATGAAAAGATACCTGAATGTGATAAAGTATGTTACCTCATAACGGGACTTGGAGAAGACTACAACCACGTTATTACTGCTATTGAAACTGTTAATTCAGAGCTATCTTTAGAATTCGTCCGTTCAAAATTACTGGACCACGAGGTAAGAAAGTCCCAGGAATGTAACAATGTAAAAGATGAAACATCATTTGTTAGCAAAAACGCTGATGTGATTTGCTTCAAATGTAAAAAGAAGGGCCGCAAGTCATATGAATGCCGGATGTCAAGTAGAGGCCGAGGACGAGGCTTCAGAAGTAACAGGGGTAGACATGGAGCAGCTCATTCTACAGAAGAGGAGAGTGTGTTTATAGCGTCGGAGCAGGCATTAACTGCCAAGGATATGGTCGACACTATTTCTTTTATTGTTGACTCCGGAGCCACTCAACACTTCATACAAGAGCACTACTCAAAGTATATGACAGATGTAGAAAATTTACCACAAAAGTTAAGCATAACAATAGCAAATGGACAAACTCTTACAGCTACGCAGAAGGGAATTTTAGTAGCTTCCCATGGGAATAAAAGGATTAAAATTGAAGCTGTGATAGTACCTGATCTGAGTACTAACTTACTATCAGTTGGTAAGTTAATAGAAAGGAAAATGCAAGTAATATTTAGAAAAGGGAAATTACTTATTAAGGACCGAAATAAAATGTTTCATGGAACGAAGAAGGGACAACTATATACATTTGATGTAAAAATAAATATTAAAAAAGATGAACATTCATATCAGCTGATAGAAGATAAAATAAATATTTGGCATCGAAGATTCGGACATATGTGCAGGAAGAAATTAGCTATACTGGGATTACCATTTAGTTTAGAACCATGTGAGCCATGTATGAAAAATAAAGCAACAAGATTACCCTTCAAAAGGCTACAGAGACCAAGATCAAGTAAAATTGGTGAATTGATTCATACAGATATAACAGGTCCTACAAGAGTGCCGACTACAGAAGGCTATAAGTATTTCCAAACAATAATTGATGATCACAGTCACTTCACACAAACATATTTGTTGAGGAATAAGTCTGAAGCAACAGAAAAGCTAATATCATACATAAAAGAGATGGAAAGACAAATGGAAGTGAAAGTCAAGAGAATCAGATGTGACAATGGTGGTGAGTTTACAGCAAAGTGATTAAAAGATTTCTGTACTAACAAAGGAATCAGGATAGAATATACCCAGAAATACAGCCCACAACAAAACGGCAAAGCAGAAAGGATGAACAGAACAATTTATGACAAAGCAAGAATGATTCTGGATGAGTCTAATCTGCCAAGACATCTGTGGGGACATGCCGTGCTAACAGCAACATTTCTGATCAATCGTTCACCATGTTCGTCAATACAAGACAAAGTACCAGCCAGTGAAATGAAGAAAGAATTTAATCTGGACAAAATAAAGATTTTTGGATGTAAAGCTTGGGTACACAATATAATGCCTAAACAAGATAAACTATCAAGCAGAGTGACTCCAGCTAGAATGGTAGGATATGCCATGAATGGCTATAAACTATGGGATCCTGAAAATAATTCTATAATAATATCTTGAGATGTAAGATTTGATGAAAGCAATATAAGGTACACAGAAGAAAATAAACCACAGCACTACAAAGAAACATTAGATGAAACAAACCAAGAAGTTGAAAAGAAGATAGATGATGATGATAATGTTAAAAAGGTAAATGAAGAAAATATTGAAAATGGACAGGATGAAAATAATCAAAATGTATGTACCAAGTCAGGGAGAGAAGTGAAAAAGCCACAGCATTTAAATGATTATGAGACTTATGAAGCATACTGCTTACTGTCAAGTGTAAGTGACCCAGTAATATACAAAGAAGCCATAGAACAAAGCGAATGGAAAACTGCAGTCATGAATGAAATAAAATCATTAGAAAAACAAGAAACATGGACAGAAACAGAGCTACCAAAAGGATTTAAAACAATAGACACAAAATGGATTTTTAAGACCAAGTCAGATGGAACAAAAAAAGCGAGGTTAGTTGCTCGAGGATTCCAACAAGAAACTGAAGACTATCCATATGCTCCAGTGGCAAAAATTACTACAATAAGAATGGGATTATCACAAGCAGTGAACAATGACTGGAAAATAAATCAGTTGGATATACCTACAGCATTTCTAAATGGAAAATTAGAAACAGAAGTGTACATTAAAGTTCCAGAGGGAGTAAATGTGAAACATAGTTATTTTCGTGCTAATCTGTTTAATTGAACTGTAACTTTTGTTTGTTTACATATTTTTTTGTTGAGGTTAGTAGAAACGTCAAAGTAGAAAAGTATCTTATGTCAAATGTCAGTCTTTTATGTCAGTGTCAACATGCTGTCATTAGTGTTGTAGCAATATTTCTAATTTTGTTTTTATGTAGCAATTTCAAGTTGTAATTAGAAAAATTATGAAACTTAAAATTGAGAGGGAGTGTTAAAGTATTTTTATATTATCTGTATTGCCTAACTAATGGCAACACTGCTACTTCCTGTCTGTGGTTACCGTGTGTTCTGCGATTATGTCCGAGTAGCTATGTCGTACTTTATAATTAAAAAACTGTTGATTATCAAGTTAATCTTTTATTGAATTCTCCAAGTTCTCATAGTTTATTTTTGTAGATAGATAAAAGGAGAAATTGCAGTAGCAGCAAGATAAATTTTAAGAGCATAGATTTAGAAGAAACATTGTAGAAGGTACACAGTAAAGAGTTTGCATACGAACATAGTTATGCGTATGTTATACGAACCTAGCCGCATACTACCGGGTGTCACCCGGCGATGCTTGTGATTTATTTTAATGTGAGTTTTTATATGGTTTTGTGACGCGGATGAATGTAAGTGCGTTTTGAATGAGTAATGTATGTCTGTGTGTTAAACAATAGATAAATAAAAGATAATTAAATTAATAAATACAATAAGTTGCCTACACTGGTACCTAACACTGTCTGGACCCGGGATTCGAACCCAGACTCACTTCATCACTTGCCACCACATGATAGCTGACTGTAGTGAACCTTTTAAGTGAACCTATCAGAATTCTCATGGTTTGTCAACAGATAGGTACTTACTTATCTGTAGGTATGTACAGAAAAAAGGTAGGTAGTTAAAAAACTGGTATTGAGCTGCATCCGGTTAAACTGGAACCCAACCGCGAGATAGAACAGTTAGGAAAGGTAAGGCAGGTGGACATGGTCATGTAGTAGGTACATAACATACCTATTAAATTAATAATTCAAATGAAGTTTACTAACTTTTGTTTGTCCTGTTCTATGTCGGAATGCTCCTCGATGTCTAGTAGAACATTACTTTCACTTAAATTACTGATATCTTTGTTTTCTTGACTTCTCTGGGATTGTTCTGCTGTTTTATCAGGTTTGTTTGAATCGGGTAGCGTTTCGTTTATATTTTCTAAAGAATGCAATTTCACGGCTTTCTCGACTACTTGTTCTAATTTCGGAGCATTTTTCTCTTCGTTTCGTGTGTCGCTTGAATCTGTTGTATTGACCTTATGTCCATCTTCAGGATTTTCTGAAAGATATGGTGTTTCTTGAATAAACTTTTTTACAAAAAAATTAATAAATGGCAGTACCTAGTAGTAGTTCTCGAGATATTTGAAACATTTGAAGCGTACCTAAAATAGAAAATTGTTAAGATATTATTCACTAGCTGCTGCCCGCGACGTCGTCTGCGTGAAGGCTCTACAGCACCAAAAATACCTAAGATGCCAGTGTCGCTATTGCATTATAAGTACACAGCTTTAAAATATAAGTTTTTTTTTGCAAGCGAAGCAAGTAAAGAGAGTTATATGGGAATCCTGCTGAGTTCAGTCATAAGATGTGACTGAAGGAAATATAGAAAATAATGCAGGAATACATTCCAGGACACAAAAGAGTAAAAATACGTACAAAGGTATCATACCTTACAACACTTCCCTATAAATTACGTTGGTAGTTATGCTGCCAAGAGCCAAAATGTAAAGAGAGTCAGAACTGGTGACGCGGGAGCAAGCGACGTACAGTTGCCCGTGTGAGAAGCAACTCGTCCTGAGGTCGACACCCGCTTCCCTGTGTCTGCCCCTGCAACTTATTGATGGTCATCGCGAAGCAAACACTCACGGGGAACTGTACGCGCTTGAACTGGAACGGGAAGTTATGAGGTATGAGGGGAATGCGTGGTACAAATACTGCCTCACCGACGCCACAACCCGTAAGAATTTCCGCCTCAATGGTGTCTGTGGAGCAAGATGACTTTAAGGCGGGTCCCGTGACACAACTTTGGAGGAGATAGATTCCGAAGAAGCATAACCGGAACACCGACCTTCAGCTTGATGGTATGCGCTGGAAGTCCACTTGCTGACAGGGAGTTCAGAAATTCCACGGCATAATGTGTGGCGTCATCTTGCTCGACAACAGTGTTTATCGAGGTGTAGACCACTTCATTCCCCTCAATTTCCGAGGAAATGCATTCGTTAATTGCTGCAGCGTGATTATTTTTGGGCGTCAAAATGGCCCGCTCACTCATCCGAGAATTCTGCTGGTGCGGTATACGACTGATGTCCCCGTACACACAGCGAATGAGTTCTTCTAAGCTGGATATCATTCTACCGAGAGACTCTGGAAGCACCACCTGTCCACCTACCTCTTCTGGTGGAGTGCCTTCGCCAAGACTTAGAACGACATCGGAGAATTCTTGAGCACGTGCATTGCCGCCGAGCCGAGCTCTCATATTAATGGTCAAGCGCAGCGTAAGAACTCGTGACTACAACGAAGATCGTTTCAACGAAGCATTCACCTCGTCAGCCCTCGATCCCCGAGTCATCACGGGAAGCGTTTGCCGAAAATCACCACTGAACAGAACTGTGACACCACCCCTCAAATGTTCGTTCCTGCGGTTGTCCTGCAGGGTTCTGTCCACAGCCTCAACTGCCTCCCTATTAGCCATCGTACACTCATCCCATACGATCAGAGAGCAATCCTTGAGCACGTGTCCCTTATCGCTGTTACGTGAGACACCACAGACAGGCTTTTCGGCGCTCTCTAATTTGATGGGAATTTTAAACATGGCATGTGCTGTCTTGTCACTCGGAAGCAGTGTGGTAGCGATTCCCGACGACGCTACAGCAATAGCAATTTTGCCTGGCCTCCTGACCTCTGCAAGTATGCCAGTGGTAACAAATGTTTTTCCTGTTCCACCAGGAGCATCCAAGAAAAACATTTTACCCTGGTTTTGCCCAACGCTTTCAAGGACGGTGTCATAAATTTGTTTTTGCTCTGAAGAGAACAAAGCGACATGGTCATTTCGTATGGTGGTCATTTCGCCCGGATCATAATTTGTCTTAGCGTTATACTCCCGATTTCCACGGTCTTGATGCGGTGATGATCAGTGGATTGCCGCCGATAGAAATGACCACATCTTGAAGTGAACTGAGACAGGTGTTCAGCACGCGTTCATCAGTTACTTCGACTTCGTCTCCAGTAGCACGCCTCAAAGCTCGTAGAAAATCTTCAGACAGATGATGGCGATACTTCTCCCACAAAGCTACCGGGTTCGCGATTCCACAAAACACCAAGATGACGGCAAACAGATGACGCATGCGGCTGGGACTGTCACTGACGCTCGCCTCCGCAAGGGTGTCATGAAATGAAATGAAATGAGCATCATCAATGAACATAACTTTTTTGTAATACTTAACACCACATTTTTTTTAAATTGTCTTCCTCAACTCTGCTCAAGATTTTAAGGGTTTTGTTGAAACTTGAATTTGTCAAAACGAACTATACGATACAACTTTTTTCGGCCGACGAATTTCGGCCATGCATAAGAGAGTTTCAATTTCTTGCATTTTGGCCCCTCTATCAGCTCCTGACGAATATACGTCTAAGTACAAGTAACCCTGTATATTACGGTCTACGGAGCTATGCCCGAACAAACATTTAAAAAAACATATAAACATCCGAATTGAGAACATCTTTCTTTTTTGAAGTAGGTTAATAAGCCGGGGGCCAGAAGCATGGAATCAGTAGGTATGTACTGACTATAGGTACTAGGAACAATTACTTGAAATAAGTGATAAGCTATATTATGTAAAGTTAATTTGCAATATTTTTGACGCCGATAACTTGGGAGTCCAAACTGGGTTGTTTAGATCTTTTTTTTGGATATTTTCTTCCGGACCAGCTAATTATGAGAAATCTGCTCCGTTTTGGACGTATAACTGATATTTTCTGATACCTACCTAGTTCATGAACGAATGAATCCTTCGAAAACCAATTTATCAAAATGTACTAACAAAGAACATATTTACTCTAGGGAGAAGAATATCAATTAAATAGAAATAAAATGGTACGGTTTTGGCCGTCACCTGGTGGACGCCCCCAAAAACTCGCGTAAGCGAGAAATTCAAAATCGGATTTAGGAGCCTACACTACTTCAGCTAAAATTCACTCTTTATCTCGCTCGCACGATACTGCTCGCGGACTGAGTGAGAGCGAGACAGAGTGCGGTGCTAGGCGGCAGGCAGCGCCAATAGTTTAGGTATTTGCTTTTTACTGTGAAAATAATGGTAATTTTAAAAAAGTAAATAACATAAGACCTGCTTTATAGTTAGTTCGGTTGGTATACAAAGTTTCATGATCTAATTTGAAGTATTTTTTGAATACCAGCGGTTTATTGTTCGGTTTGGAGGTAACTTTGGAATTTTTTTCTATCGAGAAAATTTTATGAAATCGTGTTTTCGTCTAACATAAGACCTAGCATTAATCCTCAACTTTACCATATATTTATTTCAAAATTAATGCTGCAGTATTTTCGACGAGAGAGATAACGGAGGATCATGCTACGCCATTTGAGGTAGTATAGGCCCTTAATTGAGATATTTATTCCACGAAAACAGAACTGGCAAACTGTAACCGATGTTAAATTATTGTGCAATTTCACTGGTTACAATTTCCCAGCTCCGCTTTGGTGGTCAAGCAGCCTTACTTGTTTGCTTATAACTTAAAAGAGGAATAGGAGTATACAAAACTTTGAATTTTGTCAAAAATCACAAGTTTGTGGTTTATTTGTAAAAGCCAAAGCTTAAAAAAACTAAGAACTAAAACTATAACTTTGAACCTAAGTTCTACTCAATGTCATTAATGGCAAGGATAACACTTAAGGTTGCTAAAACAAAAGCGGATACAGAGCATTCACAAGAAATAAAATGCGCTCGAGCTTTCGCCGATAGACATTTTTTTCTTGTTAAGTAGGAAGTAGGGCCTGTGGTGTTGGCAGGTACATTTAACAAAAGCTTACCCACCTAATTTTGTGAATTTAAACATTTTACAAATTAAGTAGGTAGCCGCTGCCCGATGCATTGCAGTAAATTAAATTAATTATTTATTTATTGGTTTTATTATTTACTCTTTTGTTTTTAAAGTTAAAAACTACAATAAACGAAAGTATTGCTTTTATGTCATGTAGCTGAATCGTCTTTCGGCTATCTTGGTAACTTGCTTTCATGGCATCCAACGTGAATTGTCTTTCAGCGAAAATATCTTTCCGATAGTGACCCATATCTACTATATACTCTGCATTAATTATATTTATATTACTCAGTTTGAATAATATTAACACTGAATAAATTAGCCTAAATATTATATCGACTAATTTGTTGATTTTAGGAAAGGTACTCGGGTACCTTGCAGGTCCCGATCCTGTTCAGACTACTACCTACGGTCAAACTTATAAAAGTTACTGCTTACTTCTGTTTGACCGAAGCGTACTTATCTATGCGCGATCTGAACGCATAGGTAGGCCGGTTTTTTATTCAAAACAAATAGAAAAATCAAAAATCGGCCGAGTCGGGAATAGTGTAGGTAACTATTCGGGAATTAATACAAATACTGTATTGCCTCTAAGGCGGATTTTCCCATATCGATCTAATATACCTGTGAAGGAGCGTGTACCACAGGTACCTATCCTAATTGGATCACGATGTTTTAAAAACGGTACCTAACTACTTTTTATTTTTAGTAAGTCGAAGGTTTAATGTACTTGGAAGAGTAACCTAACCTAACCTAGTCCTAATCTATACTTAATATTATAAAGAGGAGAGATTTGTATGTAGGTATGTTTGTAACGAATTGGCTCAAAAAGTACTGGACCGATTTTAAAAATTTTTTCACCATTTGAATGCTACATTATCACTGATTAATATAGGCTTTTTTAATTGCAAGAAAAAAATAAAATGTCCACCTGTGCGAATCCGGGACAGGCCGCTAGTAAAAATAATTTAAGTACCTTAATAACATAATTTTCGAAAACGTCGAAGTATTAATTTTATAGTGATTATCGAGTCCTAAACAAACGCATCATGCCAAGTCAAAGGCCTATAGGGCAACAATACCTTTTTCTGTGTTTAAACTAGGAGTTGATATATTTCTAACTACTTGTATATTATGTTCTGTTAAAGTATCACACGGTGGAAGCACGGTTATATCGTTTGTATCATTTCCTGCTCTATAAATTATTTCTTCTGTATCTTTCGAATGATCGTCACTTGTTTCCTCCTCAGACTGGACGCTTTTCTCTGAAACATAATAGTTACAACGTTAACACTGTGGCCTCGCTCAAATTAAATATAGTCACAGCACAGTACTTAGTTATAAACATTTTCAAGATGATTAGTTGTTCTGGCGCTTTGCTCTTTCTCTTAACTTATCTTTAACTTTTTACTTGTACGTAATTAATTACATTTTGATTAATTCTGCAAAAGACCTAAGTTATTGCCTTTTTATTTATACCTACTTAAACTTTATTGTTTAAATTATTTTTGAATAGGAAAAAGTAGTAAGTAGGCTAAAAATAGAATTTCATGGCTTGTAGTAATTTTTTCAATGGGTATTTTTGTTTTGTCACACAAAATGCTTTGAGAACGTTTACTACACAACAAGTAAGTTTGATAAAAAAGACGAAAAATAAAATATCTTGGTACCTACCAACTCTACTTTGTAACTATGAAAAGGGTTCCTTAAATGTCACATTACCATACCTACCTGCCGTACTCGAGTTGACCATGTTTGGAGCACTGCTGGTACAGCCCATGATCGAGAGAATGCAGAGTTATTCAGCGGCCATTAGTGCAAAGACGAATTGGTGGAAGATGTTTCCGAGCGGATATTATCGGGCGCGATGTTGTGTGCTACCCCGGTGGACGCTTGACCTGCCGTCCGCAGCAACTCGGCTCGACTGGCCGCTCGCTCCACAACTCCCCGAGATCGTATCGTAGCTACCTACCTATTATGGAAGGAGGCAACCCGCTAAACTGACCTCGCACCCCCATCGCGTTTTTCCTATTATACGAACATAGTACATTCTTTGACTCGCAAATGGTTTAGGTAGTGAAAGACCTTTCTTTCCATTTAATTAATTTATGAAGTACCTACCTACCTATTAATTTTCCAATTAAGTATTATAAATTATAATAACCCTACCGAGGTTAGGTCAGTGTGTTCAGATAAGTATTAATTAAAAGTAATTAACAAGCGGTCATCAATTTTGTCTAAACTTAATTAACTTTAAGCATGGGCCTCAAACTTACTCTCAAGTTGACACCCCCTAGAGCTTCCAAAAAACGTTGAAACAAAAAACTAACTTTTACTTATAAGTACTAAACTCTAAGTATCTAAATAAACTTCCACGTTTCTACATTTCGAAAATGACTAACTTCTAACCAAACTGTCAACCCCTGAAGATTTTTGAAAATTCCTTCCTTAGTGCTCACCTTCGCTATATTATAAGGAAATCTTGAGCAAACTTTCACGCTAGAACCAGCGGCTTAGGCTGTGCGTTGTCTGCACTGTCAGTAAATATCTATGTAGGTAAGAGAATGAATTTGAGATGTAATATTACGTAGATTACTTTTCTATTAATTGAAGGGACGAGGTTGTCTGCCAGACACCTAGACTGATAGTAACCACACTCCCGGCGTTTCTTTGACTACCGGAGGTTACGTCCTCTTCCGTTCCGCCAATATCGCATTAGTGATGCACCTCCTCACAGGAGGAGGCGACGTCGCGATCGCTGTCCTGACAACTTTAGGTTGAATTCCAAATCCCACCAACACAGATTAGATAAGTAGGTAGGTACCCACTAGTTGTGAACTTGTGACTTTATCGCCATCATTCCATGTATTTGTTTCCATCTAATATACCTACACATGGACCTTGGTAAACTTATTTTAACACCAATATCGTAGTTTAAAAAATATAAATAAGTAGGTAGGCATTGTACAAAATAGGCTAGCTTTGTCTATTAATAGTCTAAAACAGTTGAACTTGTCGAGGTGAGGAAACTCATTGCAGAGTGACGTCACACACGACTCCCGCGTACGACGTATTTATAGTAGGTACTTTATTTTATATCCTCAATTCACAAATCTTTTATTGTTGGTTACACCCCAACGCCCCTCTCTATCCAGTCTATCCCTTACTGTACTGGTGCATTCGGTTCTAGAGGTTTTCTCTCTAAGTCCGTCAAAAAGGGTCGTCGGGTCCGTCCGAAAGTAGTTCAGCCGTTAAAACAACTGACAAATAAATTATTTCGCACGAGCAAATACACATCGGGATTAGGGACTCAACTGACAAAATGTGTTATCATTCGTTCTTGGTTTGGGCTCCAAACTGATCTTATGTCCGTAAGGAATACGGAATAGGAAATGCCTACCCGTAATTTTGACTTACTGTGTGCTTAGGGACTAGATCCCTCGAGAACTATTCGTCGTCTCTTCCACTCTTGAGTCTTGAGTGCAATGATTATGTGGGGTATCATAATAAAGATCTTGAGAAGACGATTAAAAATATAACACAAAATGAAAATATTAAAAATAACCGACTTCAAAAGTTATAAATTGAAAAAAAAACTTTAGTTTCGGAAAACGGTGGCCAAACAAAAAAAAAAAAACTCGAAATAAACCAATGTTTTTGCATTTTTTAAACAACCCACTCTTTGTTTTCACCATAATTTAGGGAATTTATTCCAGAAGGTTTACATTACCTATAGCACAGAATGTTAGATTTTTTGACACGTCGTCATATCAGTTGATCGTCATCGCACCCGTGCGAAACACTCGTCTCTAAATCCGTCAACGAAGATTCGAGCGTCTGAAAGCATTTGATCCGTCAAAACAAGTGAAAAATATTTTTTTTCAGAGGTGTTTGAACACTTGTCAAACTGTGTTGTCAAATTATCTTATGTCCGTAAATAATAAGGAGCAGCCTATTCCCGTATTTTCGACCGACACTACGGATTTAGCAATAAGAAAGTAGACCCCCAGGGCCGGGTGCCTAGTAGTGAATTATAAAAAGAGCTCAACATTTGCGCACAATTCTTTTGTTCAAATATAATTGGCCTGCTATAAATATGTAAGTGGGGTTAACAAATAAAGCTTAGTGGCGAGTTAACGGCAAAAGCTCTTTGTTCTTAAACACACGCAATACCTGGCTTACGGCCGCTACCCCGTACCCAACATACACGTATAAATTATGCCGTCACCGCCTTATTCGCGCCTCATAATCTCCCATTCATCGAGCTGAAAAACTTTAGCCAGATATTATGAAATAGTCGCCAACCCCGACCGTTCGCGCTGCCATCGCAGAAAAGGCGGCGGAACAAAAGTAGAGCGGTACCACCGCCACCGGTGCCTACGGCTACGCGTCTTCCTCTCTCTTACCACATTTAGTTTACAGCTGTAACTGATAAGGAGGTACCTACCCAATACATTTTTTAGCCTAGCTGGTAGCGTCATTATAAACTTAACGTAGATTTAATTATTTTGAATTGAAGAACGAAAATAATTGTAAAACTAGGTATATTACAAAGAGAAAAATTTGAAAGTAAGGCAATAAAATAGTCGCTGTTGCAGTTGTCGGAATCATCTTTTATTATTTAATTTTTTTTTGTTAACATTTACTGTCCCATTGCTGGGCAAAGGCCAAATCCTTCCAGGAACTCTTTCAATAATAATAATAATAATAAACTTTTATTAGCAGACCTTGAAGACCATAATGTTAGTATTGACATGAAATTAACTTATTTAACTGTTGTTACTAACACATCACAAAGGGAATAATATAAATATAAAAGAAAACTACTTAAAGCCAACCTGCACCCTAATTGCCTAACACACTATTACTCTCAATTTGAATCATTTTGCTCCATAATTATGTTCGAAAAATGGGTCTGCTCAACAATGCAAATAACGCTATGAATGTTGTTGAACTGTCAAAATGAAACCCATTGCTACTGATTAGTGTGTTACGCAATTACCCTACTGAGTGTGCATTCTCACCCATCGGCCAAGCATCGGGCAGTCCCACCGGTCACTCAATGCCCTCAACATGCTGTGGGAACTGACGTGTGTTCTGTGCCGGAGAGAACCGCATCGCGTTCGAAGGATGGCATAAAAATCATCTACCCTCGCATCGGCAAACATATCCGAAGCGCTACAAAACCGCGGCAGACAGGTATTCTGGAGGCATTGTTATATTATACACGCAGAGCGCTGTTATCCTTCTGCGTAGGTATACTTGACCCAGAGGCCAGAGGCTGCAGGTGTAGAAAGTCTGACAATAGACTCGGAAAAGGGTCATTTTAACCTGCGGGCCAGCATATTTCTTCGAACAGAACGCCCTGCGCTCCCTCTCTATGTCTAGGTCATCATCACTTAGGTCATCGGTGATCCAATGCCCCAAGTATTTAGATTTTTAAGAGTCGCTTCAAGGGCATTCTTGCTAATGAGATGCACGGCACATTCAACAACTTTAAAACAAGAAACTCACTCTTAGCGACATTATACCTAAGCCCTTGTGTCACCGCTTATGTAGTCCTCACAGACCTTTAACAAACGTCTTAAAGCACTGACCGATGAGTTCCGCAAGATCATATCGTCTGCATAGATGATGTTGTTCATAGCAACACCATCAACATGACAGCCGATGCCAGTATTGCTGATCTCAACAATCAGCTGGTTGATGTACAAATTGAAGAGGCGAGGGGATGTGATTCCCCCCTGCCTCTTTATCTATATTACAATTTATTATAAGGCTAAAATTTGTTTGTTTGGTTGAACGCGCTAATCTCAGGAACTACTTGTTCGAATTGAAAATACTTATATGTTTGCGTTGGATAGTCCATTTATCGAGGAAGGCTATATACGCTATATAACATCACGCTACGACCAATAAGAGCGGAACATCAATGAAAAATGTTGCAAAATCGGGAAAAATTATACCTTTTGACAGCTTCCGTTGCGTGCGCTGCGTAAACGGTTAAAGTTACGCAAAAATAATTTACGACGGAATTGATTCCCATTAAATTTTCAAAAAAAGTTTGTGACAGCATAATGTCTATGTTTTAAGGTTGACTCACTATAAACTTTTTTATGGTAATCAAACTTGTCCTAAAATAATGTATTATTTTATAATCATGATATTAATCCTTATCCAAATAAATACGTTATTCATCTTATGTAAGTATTTAATTTTGAACAAAATTGCTTTTGACATCTTTTAATTTCAATGAGTATCTTAGGAGATATCAAATCACAGTTTTAAAATAAATCTGCACGGCCGCCGCACGCCGCGCGCCGGTAGCTCTGCGAGGTTTACTATTGTTCCACTCTTACTAATCATAGCATGATGTAAGTACTTACCTAAAATAGTTTCATAAAGTAATGTACAGAGGCCAGCACATCAAGCTACCCCACTCTGTCTTCCCAATTGAATATGAACCTTATTCCTTTGCGCTAAAGTTGAAAATCTATCAAAGAAATTTGACAGATTGGGGTAGGTTGACCTGCTGGCGTCTGTACTAAGTAATAATCTTAAGTAATAATATTTTAGTAGTTTAGTAGGTTTTTTCCTCAAATTAACACGGGTGAAACCGCGGGGCACTGCTAGTCTATGATAAAAGGTTTTAATCCTTGTACTAACTTATTTTCGACCTTCACGTCAAAAAGACTTGCTATCTACCAGACTAATCGCTACGTGCATAGCAAGCTTTATATACGATGCCCGACGAGCGCTGTGCTGTAAACTACCGTTTTCATGACCACCCACTCTAGGTCACAGATTTAAAAATAGTGTCTGATTTATTTGAATAAATAGGCTTGCATGTTGTTTAACTCATTATGAGGTACTTATAACTAGCCTGAAAAAACAAACGGAACTGTCGAACAAGAGACTATCCAGTGGTCCGTACCTATTACCTCTTCCCTTCCCTATTAAATGTAGGGAAGGGAAGGCAGTACGAAATTCTTAAGCAAGAACGAATGTAGGAGAAAAATCTATTCGTTTTATCTCTCACTAGCTTCGCCCGCGTGGATGCCGCAAATTATCCCACGGGAACGTGCTACCGAGACAAAAACTAGCCTATGTCCTCACACAGGTTGCCATCTATCTCCTTCTAAATCCGAAATCCGTACAGTGGTTTAGGCCTGAAAAAGTAACATACAGACAGAGTTACTTGCGAATTTATAATTAATATTATACAGTATAGATTTTCAAGAGTAAGTATACACACAGCGTCAGTATGTGCTAACCCCTCAAGTTTTAAAATGTTATAAGTACTGCTACAACATTGAATTCGTTACGAGTAATCTACATAATACTTCAAAAAGAGTTCATTGTTTTGACTTGGATTCGAATCATCGCATCACCGAACCTCAAACCAAATAAACAGTCAAGACATAGCGCTGTCAACAGTGAAGTGAAGCAGGCGATGCTAAACCGTTGCTAAACACGTGTTTAGAGCGTGTCTAAGTTTTTTGTGGTAAGACTGATTGTGTGCACTTAGTGAGGTGCAGTTTGATTGTAAATGGTTGTAAATATGTGCGTTTGAGCGTGTATGCATAAGCACGGAGCCGGGTGTAGTTTTGGCATACTGCATTGTATCGTTCGCAGCGCTATGTCTTGCTTTTTATTTGGTCTGAGCACCGGACGTATCATACTCACCGGGGGGGGCGATTCTACTAATTTGCAACGTTACACGTTCAATTGCGTTATAATAACAGTTCGATTTCGTTCGCCGTTCGATAGTTACTTATAAAGTCATTCTACTATTTCATAAGCAAACTGGAAACTAAACCTAAGCTGAATCGTAACTGAATGGTAGCGAGAACGTAACAGCGGGTAACCTGCGTTACCACATCACGCTCATGTTCGATTTTATTAGCAGAATATATTTTGAAATTATTTCGATCGATCGTTGGCTTAAACTAAAACGTAACCGCAGTTGAATCGTTGTTCATTAGTAGAATATGAAAACGCTTATCAGCCGTGATTCAGCTGTGGTTCCATTGCGTTTTTGAACAATTTTGTTAGTAGAATCGGCCCCCTGCAGTTTGAAGAACTAGCCAGCGAGCCCATATGAATTGCGATGAAATTGTTAACTACTATCGTCCGAGTCACTTTATCTTTAGGCACAGAATACATCCGTGGTTGGCGTGAATATGTTGACATGTCTAAAATGGCAATTTGTCAGGACGGCCATTTTAAAGGTTTGACTTCTTCTGGTAAATCGGTAAATTAGTTTACCGTATGAGTTTTAGTTCTTTTAAGGGTTATTTTGTACCATCTTTTATATGATGACAGTAAATAAACGAAATATCCCATAGTTTGCATAATAATAGACTTGTCAAGTCGTTCGCCAATGAGTTATCAACTTATTCACCGAGTTGCCAACTTATGCACCAGCTATTGTCAACTTATTCACCTTCCGAGTGGGGAATATTTATTTATTTATTTTATTTATTAAGGAAAAATAAACAGTAACATTTTACAGTGTTATATTAAGGCTTACATACTAAACTGTGATAAATATGCTACCCACTACGTTTTCCACAGATTACTTTAAATACTTACTTACTTTATAACTAGAGAGACATATACTTGTACCTAAACTAAAATTACAGTTAATTATAATTTTGATGCCCAATATACAAAACTCGCACACTCGCATACATTACAAGTTCGACTGCCGATCCTTAAGTATTGCCCGAATTCGCTGCCTAAATATATTTTTACTCAGAAAAAGTATGTCGACTACATTAAACTCACCGTTGTAAGACTCAACCAAGCGATGAAGTGGAGAGCGCGACCCAGCATTGGATTTACAACGGCTAGTAGCAAATAAACGCCGAGCGCGCACTTCACGAACATGTACAGCAGTGCTATTCTGTAAAAATCTCAGCGTGAAAACTAAGGTGAAGTGAGCTGTCATTCCACCTGATGTTAGAGATTACCTCTATTGATAAACTCACTTCACGCTCACTTCCCCTAAGTTATCACGGTGAGATTTTTACAGAATCGATCGGCTGTTCGAGGAACGAGGTAGCATAGATTCTTGACAAAGTCGGGACAATCAAATTTAATGCGGCACACATTAAACAAAGTCATGACATCCAGGAGCATTCGTCTTGACTGCAAGGTTAGAAGATCGTATTTTTTAAGAAGAAGGTGGTATGAGGCTTTTTTCCGAAAACATCTGTAATTTATAGCACGAAGGTACTTTTGTTGTACAGCTCCAAAATATCATTATATTTTTTGTACAGAGGGTTCCATATAGGTGCTGCAAACTGTAGCTGTGGCCTAATTATGGATTTATATAAGTGCAAAAAGGTGGAAGGTCGACGAAATTCCCTGGAAGCCCTTATTACAAAAGCAAACATTTGGTAAGCCTTACTAACTATCTTATCTATATGAACATCTAGATGGAGCTTCGAATCCAGCTGGACTCCAAGATCACGGAGAGAAGTAACTTTATCTAGAAATGTATTAAGCAAGGCAGTAGTGAAATTCAGTTTTATTTTTCTTTTTGGTAAACGTTATAACATGACACTTCGGAAGATTGAGATGATGCTTATTGGAGGAACAATAGTTAGAAAAACGGTCAAGATCTTGCTGGAAATCCATGCAATATAATAGGACGTAGCTTTTAGTGGGGGGGTGGGGGGTGTTATTTAATAATGCCGGCAAATTGGTTGTAAGTACAGGGCGCGGATTAAAATGTCAATAGAAATAGCATACATAGATCACAAACATAAAATTCAAAATCAATTCACGAAAGATCCTAAAGCATTCTGGCAATATATTAGGTCCAAAAAAAGCAGAGTTAATAGGCAAAACTTAATAAAACATGGTTGAAATATGACTGATGATCAGTGTGCTAGGGAATTTGCGGACTTTTTTAAGTCGGTATATAACAAGGTACCGCTACGACTAGACGCTGAGGCGGCGGTGGCGGGGGTCGGCGCTACTAATGCACGGGTGCATTTGGATACCTTGAGTCTTAGAGACGTAAAAATAGCGCTTCGGAATCTCAAGCCAAAGCGCTCATCGGGCCCTGACGGTATACCAGCATTTCTTTTCAGGGACTGTGCCAGGGTTTTGGCAAGCCCACTGCATCACATATAGAATACCTGTTTAAAACAGTCAACATTCCCGACACGATGGAAGATCACACGAGTTGTTCCGGTACCTAAGGGTAAGTCAGGTCCAGATGTCAGCGGTTACAGACCGGTGGCGGTGCTGTCCACACCCGCAAAAGTGTTCGAGTCCGCCATTCAAAGCTGCATACAGGGGCAAGTATAAGCGCAACTATCGGATGCGCAGCACGGCTTTCGGCCGGGGCGCAGCACTGCCACCAACCTGCTTAACTTCATGGCGCAAGTTATACCATCAGTCGACGCTGGCGTGCAGGTGGACGCGGCATATTTTGATCATCATCTGGTACAGTTCTTTGTCAGCTACATGAAAGACCGCCAGCAGTATGTTGACTACAATGGCTACGAATCGGAGTCATACTACACTAGATCTGGAGTAAGTCAGGGCAGCAATTTGGGGCCTCTCGAATTTATTATAATGATAAACAGCTTGCCGGAGGTCGTCAGACATAGTGCATGTTTATTGTTCGCAGATGACCTCAAGTTGCTGCTCGAGGTAAGGGATGAGTCGGACTGTGCGCGACTCCAGGATGACATTGACAGAGTGGTGAAGTGGAGCCATGACAATAAGCTATACTTCAATGTATCCAAATGCTCGGTAATATCCTTTAATCGTGCGCGAAACCCTGTCTGCTATGAGTACAAAGCTGAGGCGACACCAATACAGCGGGTCACACAAGTACGTGATCTAGGGGTACATCTCACTCCAGATCTTACTTTTCGTGAACATATCGTTAAGATATGCAAGAAGGCGTACAGAAACCTCGGCTTTGTACTTAGGCAGTCGCAGGGCTTCACGAATATAACAACAATAAGGGTATTATACGATGCACTAGTTAGGAGTCATTTGGAGTATAGTGCGGTCATATGGGCTCCACACGAAGCCAAGTACTCTGTCATGCTGGAGCGCGTGCAGAACAAGTTCATGCGCCACTTGTACTGGAGACTGTATGGAGTGTATCCTTTATACCCACTTATGTATCCCACACTGTTTGTGCTGGGTATGGTCGGGTACAATCAGTTGAGGGTGCGGCGAGAGTTCACACTGGTCGTGTATTTGATTAAATTACTCCGTGGCATAGAGCTCAACCCGGGAGTGTTACAGCGCTTGTGCTTTAGTGTTCCAGACCGCTACGTGTGGAGACGGCGGCGCCCGCCACTGCTGTCAGTGCCAACCGCCAGGACCAATCTACTGGCGAAAACGCCTCTCACGCGAGCGATCCGCACTATTAACGAAACCCAGAATAGTATAGATATTTTTTCGTGTCAGTTCAGTGAACTCGCAAAGATTATTTTACATATATTATGTTATACGATAGAATAAGCTGTATATGTATTAGTATTGTTATTGTTTTATTTAATGTTATTTTTAATTTAGTATATCTTGCTTTTTATTGTTTAAATTTTAATTTAAGTAAGTAATTAGTTATAAGTAAGGTGCCTCACTAACGCATTAGGATTTAAGCCTGTAATGTTAGCGATAAGGTGGAGAAATAAATAAATAAAGTATGTATAAGAACAGTAGATTATTATGTAGGGTGGGAAGAGCGAGCAAAGCGAGCTCGAAAATTTTTACAACCCGCCTCTGTTTGTTTAGGTTTTGTTTGATATTTTTATGGTGAAATAGGAGTTACATTGTCGATTTATGCAGGCAAGTCCAAGCATCTATGAGAATTTAGATTACAAGAGCCAGCGAAGCGAGCTCGAAAATTTTGCACATTTTCGGATAGGCTCGATTTTCTTTTCATTCTAAAAGGACTAGGAATTGCTTGCTTTGCCGACTTAAGAAGAAATGCTCAAGAATCAACAGAAAGCAGATTGTAAGAGCGAGTGAAGCGAGCCTGAAAATTTTAGCACCCTACCTTAAATAGGTTACGTTTATCCAATTAGGACGAAATCCACTCGTTTTACAACAGTTTAGGCTTTGGAATCTGGCCTTACGAACGGGGTGCCCAATATCCCGAGTTTGCTTCGCTCGCTCTTGCATCCTAGATTCTACAGGATGAAATTGAAAACTTGCGCCAAATCGAAATAGGAGGTCCAGTAGCTACCTACTACATAATCATTATAAATTGTCATGTCCCAAATCAAAATTCTGGAAAAAAAATCGTGTAAATAATTATGGTCTAAGATAGTGCAAACTAAGTTATTGCCTTCAAGTAGATACGAATAATCGTCGATACATACGGTTTTTTTTTTCTAAATTATCAAAAAAAATAAGAAAATTAAAGTATCAATTTTAGCGCGCGTCCGATAAGCAATCTAGTCATCGCAGAAATCACAAGTTCACAACATAAATCAAGTTGGCAACACGTTTAACTAGTAGTACTTACTTAATTTTGACCGTACCTATGAAAAAAAGGACGCGCGACGACGTTGTCAAAATGCTTGCCTATGCGCACGTATCACGTGCATCCCTTTCCTTAATGACATGTTCTAAATTTTCTTTATAATACGTTGAATTAGATGTTTTAATTTGGCGAACCTATTCAATTTCATCCAGTATATTTTACAACAGGCTTTTTGAAGTAAACACTTTTTAACCCACTGTCATTTCATAGTTTTTATCATTGAGCTTTAAAACTAGAGAAGCAAACCTCAATAAAATGTGTCAAAAAAGTGTAGCCACTTTATAAACGCGACGGCGCCGGCGTAGCTTTGAAACCACTCAACATTTAAAAGTAAACATATATCTGTGTCACTTACACACGTCGTAAGAATAATACCGTGGCTTACATTAGACAAAGACCGCAATATAAACATGCAATGACGGGATGGGGCTGCCTACCCATGCGAAATTTTACCCAACATTTTAAGCCATAAAAAGCGTTTTAGGTTAAGTTAAATTATTTTTTAAATATTTGAATTATGTATTTCTTATTGGATGTGTAATAGAAGTTTATAAATAATGAAAATAATTAAGACATTTTCTTTTTGAATATTTTTTCTTTATTATTAATGAAATTGAATGATTTAGTAGGTAGCCAGTCAGTCTCTTTTCTCAGCAATCGGATTATTTCCACCCATTTTTCACGGCGTGCTGCATCTTTAGGCACCCTGCTACGTTGTTATTATTAAAAAATATTTAAAATCACTTATTCCATAAATTAAAAACTCCCACTAATGTGGGAAACTAAAACTAAGTTTTTAGTGGTAACACTGAACCTAATTTACAAAATTCTACATTTTATTGCGTTTTTACGTTGATATAAACAAAGAGACAATTAATTTACGTGTGGAAAGTAATTCCGGTTAATTTATTATATTTTTGTGATCTTGAATTGCACTCTTTCGCGATATTTTTTGTCGTATGTCACTCGGTTGACTTCGGTTGGCGTCACACAGAGCACTGAACTGACGTTAGCTACGCTGATGGCTGTAGCCATCAGCCTAGTTGCAACGCCTTGGTGCGGTAATTACTAATCTAGTGTAACATATATATCAATGGTTTTTATAGTCTTTACTTCTGTGTCAGTCCCCATGTGTGCCTATGTTTTATGCCCATCGAGGTCTCCGTGGCACAAGTTAAGTTATTAAGACAAGTCATTTATTCAGACTCTCGTCAGCTTGAATGGTTTTGGGGGGGGTCATGACCCCCACAACGCCCCCCCTCGAACCGCGCATGATAATATAGTCATTGATGGATTATCAGCTGTTGGATTTGTGGTTCACTTTTGATTATAATGGATGGAGTGTCGTCTTCTTTTTTTGAGGTATACCCTTCCATATGCAGTCCAGCAGTATTTGTAAGTTTTTGATTTCACGAGGTCGCCCGCAAGGAAGTGTAGCCGTGCAACCTTTGCAGTAAGTTGCTCAGTGATAAAGATAGGTGTATCCTCGTTTGTGCGCATGTCCAAATGTTTGGCACATAGCTTCGACTTTTGATTACCTAATGTTGAAAGACTTACAAGATCTCAGAATGTTATTCTATAACAATGTCGAATTTGTTTCCACTACAATTGGTAAGTTACTTGTATCCTTCTTTGCACGAACTCTGTATACATCACGGATGACAGACTTGTCAATCGGATAGCCCAATGAGTTCGATAGGCTTGTAACCATGTGAATTAGGTCGTCTTTGGTTTCATTTGACTGCTTCGGCACGTTTTCCATTTCAAAATTAGACTTTCTACCGTCCTGCTGCATACTTTCCATTTTATCTTCCAACATAATAATATATTTCGTATCCTCTTTTATTTTGTCCTCTAGAGGAATGAATATCTTAGGAGATATCATAGTTTTAGAATAAAACAGCACGGCCGCCGCACGCCGGTAGCTGTGCGAAGTTTGCTATAGTTCCACTCTTACTGGATCATAGCGTGATGCCTAAAATAGCTTCTTAAAGTAATGTACACACGGCTTCACATCAAGCTAAACATTTCCAGTTTTAGCTGACCTAACATTGACCTCGGTTTTTCGTATAATCAGAAGTCAGCTTACACTGGTTATATAGCTTGATGTGTACTAAGTAATAATCTTAAAATAATGGAATGTATTATAGTAGTATAGTAGGTTTTTTTCTCAAATTAACGCGGGTGAAACCACGGGGCACTGCTAGTTGTAAATATTCGTATGCCGCTATAACGGCGGATGACGTGTCCTGCAGGGTAGGTAATTGCGTAACGTAACACACTATCAGTAGTACTTAATCGGTTTCATTTTGACAGTTCAACAACATTCATTGCGTTATTTACGTTGTTGAGCAAACACACTTTTCGAACGTAAATGGAGCAATGGATTAGCAATAAGCTTCAAAATGATTCAAATTGAGAGTAATAGTGTGTTACGCAACTAAGGTGCTGAACTTATCCATATAGTTAATATATCAACCAACCTTTTACAGACCTACCATGTCCTAAGAATAAACCTACTTAATTTTTTCGCGGAAACTCCGTCGCAAAAATAATTTCGGCAGCTGTTACGGATTACGGACGGTATGAAGGTTACGAGTATTCTAGATAATAAAAAAACCGGTCAAGAGCGAGTCGGACTCGCGCACTGAGGTTTCCGTACCATAATATGTTTTTAAATTTTCATCGGCGAGGCCTATATTCGTCAGAGAATTTTAACACTGCGGTGTAGAATAAGTTTTAGGTCAGCGCCGTATCTTGAACGATAGTGGAACTAATGTAATTTTTGTTGATGATTTCTGAAAAAGTGTAGACATCATTTTATTATCCTGTAATCTTTACGTAAACTTATTTCAGATTTTTCTCTATGCAAACTTCAGAAATAAGGGAACGGTATTTTTAGGGTTCCGTACCTCATAAGGAAAAAACGGAACCCTTATAGGATCACTTCGTTGTCCGTCCGTCCGTCCATCCGTCCGTCCGTCCGTCCGTCCGTCCGTCCGTCCGTCCGACCGTCTGTCAAGACCGTTTTTCTCAGGAACGCGTAGAGGTATCAAACTGAAATTTATATCTAATACTCAGGTTTACTGTCCCTTGGAGCTGTGAAAAATTCAAACTTCTAAGTCAAAGAAATCAAAAGATACAGCCGTTTATGCCGCAAATTTCCGCAAATTTTCGAAACTCGCACGGGAATCAAAACCTAAAGGGTACTTCCCGTGAACTTAGAATCTTGAAATTTGGTACGAAGTAACGTCTTATAGTACAGATAAAGGAAAAATTGCGAAAACAGTAAATTTTTAGTTACATCATATAATATAAAATATTTTTGAAAATTTTAAAGTTACTACTTCTTTCTCATGAACGCGTAGATGTATTAAATTGAAATTCATATCAAATACTCAGGTCAATAATACCTTTAAGCTGTAACAAAATCAAACTTTTATGTCAACGCAATCAAAAGAAGTAGCAATTTAAGCCGCATATTTTCAAACTCGCAACTACTCGCGAGGGAATCAAAACCTACAGGGTACTTCCCGTGAAATTAGAATCTTGAAATTTAGTAAGAAGTAACGTCTTATAGTACTAATAAAGGAAAAATTGCGAAAACCCTAAATTTTTAGTCACATCATATAATAAAAAATATTTTTGAAAATTTTAAAGTTACTACTTCTTTTCTCATGAACGCGTAGAGGTATTAAATTGAAATTCATATCAAATACTCAGGTCTATAATACCTTTAAGCTGTAACAAAATCAAACTTTTATGTCAACGCAATCAAAAGAAATAGCTATTTAAGCCGCATATTTTCAAACTCGCAACTACTCGCGAGGGAATCAAAACCTAAAGGGTACTTCCAGTCGATCTAGAATCTTGAAATTTGGCATGAAGCAATGTTTAATAGCACATATAAAGGAAAAATAACGAAAACCTTAAATTTTTAGGTACATCACATATTTTAATTTTTTTAAATAATTGTAAATGGAATTTACACATAATTTTTATCCATAAACATGTTTCCGGTAATAAACACTAGCACTACACGAAGTAGTACAACTATAGATAATGTTTTTTCGAACTTCAATGGCCAATGTGGTACTATTCATACCTTTTTCAGTCACCATTTACAGATCTGGTTCAAATTTAATTCATAATTAACATGTTTGTACCAGATTTCTAAATAGTGACTAAAAAAATTGTAAATAAGTAAATAACTTTGATAAAAAAGCTTACCCTCATTCGCCAACAGACTTTTGCAAGGCTGCTGCAAGACTAGTGTAGGTATTTCAGTAATATTATAAAATAAATGATATGTGTTAACCATAAAGGTTACTGAAACGATAAAGAGACCTTTGTCATTAATTTATGCTCCTCCAGCTTTCCATATTGTAATGTTATAAATTTCATTTTGCAATAAAAATACCATAACTATGACTCGATTGTCGTGATGGGTGAACTTTTACTATATACCTACAGGTTTGTACGGAACCCTCGGTGCGCGAGTCCGACTCGCACTTGGCCGGTTTTTTTTTTACATTTTTCATGAAAAGTCGTAAACTATTCGGCCTAAAAAAAAATGATTGAGAATGTGCAAACAGCGCTCTTTCATATGATACCCCACATGCCCTAGCAGTGGCGTGCATTTCTTATAGGCATATAAGCAGTGCCTACCTCGCTGAATCACCATATGCCTGTCAATTAATTTAAGTGCGTGTGCCTCACAATTATGAAACTCACTAAATTATTGTGGGTAAGAAAATAATTTGAACATTCAAAATATATAGTTTTTTTTTTTTTTCTGATTAGTGACCACGTTTGCTGCCTAGACTAGACCCGGCTTAGTGCCTGCCAATCTATTCTAAAAACCAATGCACGGCACTATGCCCTAGTAGCCCCAACCCCTTTCAGTCCCAGTTACAAAAAAAAACCTTTCTTTTTTGCAAAATAGTTGGGCAAACGTCATCTAAAACTATTCCAAATTTCAAGTTGATAGCATTAGTAGTTCTCGAGATATCCAGCTGTGACAGACGGACAAACAGACAGACAGACAGACTTAGTCGCACCATAAGGGTTCCTTTTTATTACCATTTTGGTACTGAACCCTAAGTACCTAACTATAGATAGGTATTTATATAACAGAAAAAAAAACCTATTTAAAAAATCCTTTTAATACCTAATTATGTTTAACACGCACAATTTTTTCACAACAACAGCGGTAGTTATAGAATATAAAAGAAGACAAATAATTCACAAACATACCTATGCGTATTTTTTGACCTAACCTAAATAAAAACAATCATAGTTACACGGCATCAATAAGTTGTTTTGTCAGATGAACTCAGCTGTTATACTAAATCTTTGCACAAGGGCAGGGGCCCGCCTCGGCGACGACTAGATCTCCGCTGAGTGCAATGGCTTCTATTTCCACTGCCGCGTCCAGAGGAAGCTTACCCACCTGGAAGGTAGCACGCGCCGGGAAATTTTTTGGGAAAACTGAAACATAAAAAACAAGCGCTATTAATAGCTAGGTACTAGTACCTACTTACATCTATTCCCAGTCACAATGTAGTTTTTTGTCAAAACTAATACATGAACAAGAATTAAAAGAGGGGCCTGTGGCTAAATAATAACAGCCGCTCAGGTTGATCGATCAGGCTAAGCTACGCTTGCCGCGGTTGGTCTGTGGATGGGTGACCATCTTTACATACAGAGACCCCTCCGTGCCTCGGAAAGCACGTTAAGACTATGCCGACCGCACAGTGGCGCCCTCATCGTTTGTTTGGTTATTTCATACAATTTAGAAGGAAA
This sequence comes from Globia sparganii, assembly GCA_949316385.1. NCBI lineage: Eukaryota > Metazoa > Arthropoda > Insecta > Lepidoptera > Noctuidae > Globia > Globia sparganii. The sequence continues at coordinate 13,213,188 of OX438663.1, read as the reverse complement.
ATGCAGAAAATAAGCACGTTAAGTTGTGCTTCATAAGATTATACGTTAATATTATTAGAAATGGTAGTTTTATATTGTTTAGTTTTATTATAATCCTTAAAACGGATAACAGTGGCCACTTTATTCCGTTTTAAGGATTCTAATAAAACTAAACATAGTACTAAACATCGGCATAGTCTTAAGTCATTGGTCCCGGCTATCATTAGTGGATCGTGGATCTTTGACAGTCGTTACCACAGATATAGATACACCTAGATAACGCAAGAGCAACTACTTCGCGTGCCAAAAATCGCACCAACTTACGTTCAAAAATCGTAAGCCGCCACTTTCGCTCTCAGTCCTGTGTACTGCTGGCTGTGTGAGCGTGAGTGAGAAAGAGTAGTAATAAAAATGGGTCACGTGCGAGTCACCCTCAAAAAAAAAGGTTCATTTTTCCTTTCGAGGTACGGAACCCTAAAAATGGCACGCTTGGTTTTCATACATATCGTAATACTTGCGTTATCTAGGTCTATCTATATATCTGTGGTCGTTACGGGTATTCAGAAGCCCGAAAGTCTGACAACCAGCCTTACCAAGGAGTACCTATTTTACTACCCAGTCAGCAGTCACTTGGTTGTGGAGGTCAGATAGGCAGTCGCTCCATGTAAAATACTGGTATTCAGCTGCATCCGGTTAGACTGGATGCTGACCCCAACATAGTTCGGAAAAGGCTAGGCAGATGATGACATGAACAAGAATTAAAAAATACCATTATAAACAAAAAAAAAACACAATCCCGACCACAACTAAAAAGTTCAAAACCAACCCACTTGTCAAGCAGTCTAATGCAGTTTGTGGCAGCTATTTCAGTTAAGCTCGAGAGTTGATACTATTGCAATCTAGACTGCTTAAAAAGTGAGTTTTTTCCATCTTTTCTTAGATTCTTTTTCAACATTAAAAAAAAAGAAAAACCGAAATTGCGCGCTATTTTCGAATACGAATTCTGTCGGGACACCAACGCAGCACAGACAGCACACAATATTAACGACGTGTATGGATATGGTAACGCATGTCAACGCACGGTCCGTTTTTGACTTGATCGTTTCCGTTCTGGAAATTTTGATCTCAACAATGAGCCCCGTAGCCGATCGGAACAAAGATGAATTGAAAGCCACAGTGGAAGCAGATTCATCTCAAACCATGTTGGAACTTACAGGAGCCTTCAACGTAAGTGATAAATTGAAACTGATTCATTTCCTTCAAATCGGAAAGATAAAATAGCTCGGAAAGTGGGTACTGCATGAACTCGCTGAACAACAACAACAAAATCCCGTCGAAGCACCACACAACCAGCCGTCTCAAAACTGCATGATGGCATATACAGGGTTATTTGAAAAACACCAGCAACCTCTTCAGAATCAGAATCAGAATTATTTATTTGTAAACATAGGTCAGATTACAACGGAGTGGGAGGTGTTAAAAATAGATAGATTCTCTATGTTTTGCCCAGAGGCGTACAAATATATATAATTAACATTGTCAATTATCATTTGCCTTCTTAGATATTATGTAGACTTTCACATCATTAATAAATTCAAAATTAATATTAATTGGCACATCATTACAAATTAGATTAAATTATATCAGTTTCAATAAATGTCACAGAGATTAAATTAATTATATGTCATATCAATATCAATGTCAAATATAATTCAGAACCATCAGAATAGGTCAGGTGACATGCAATTTTATTATGTGAACTTTTATATAAAGTCAATAATAATAGGCACATTCATATCATGATAAATTAAGTAAAATTAGTATCAATAAATGTCAGAGATTAAGTTTCATAATGTCAAATACAATTTAGGGTTTAAATCAATATAGGTCAGGTGATGTACAACTTCAATAAGTAAACTTTTATGTCATTATTAAAGTCAATATTTTTAGGCATATGCATATCATTATAAATGAAATATAAAATTAGTTTCAATAAAATGTCAAAAAGATTAAGTTAGGTACATGTCATATTAGTGTCAATGCCAATAAAATTCAAGATCATCAAAATAAGTCGGGTAATGTGCAATTTTGTGAAGCAGTAATTATAGAATTGTCGTCCAAATAGTCCTTTATTGAGTAATAACATTTGTTTATCAAAATTCTCAATAGTTCTTTTTTGAAGTTATCCAGATTTAGCGTTTTTATTTTCTCAGGTAGTTTGTTAAATATTTTTTGGGCCATACAGAACGTACTCTTATTCATTAGTGCAGTCTTTCCATAAGTCACTTCAAGTTCAGACTTATTTTTATCGCGTAGTTTTCGGTAATAGCTTTTAGTAGCTGTTTTATATAATGAAATGTTGGATTTGACGAACACATTCCTTTCGTATATATATAACGATGGCAAGGTAAGGATTTTTAATCGTTTAAAGAACGGATGGCAACTGTCTGTGCTTTTTAGGCCACACATCGCTCTGATACATCTTTTTTGGGCTCTGAATACGAGTTCTCTGTCTACTGAATTGCCCCAGAATAATACGCCATATCTCAGAGTCGATGCAACATAGCCATGATAGGCTGTTAGTGCCGATTCTAGGCTCACTATTTTTGATAGCTTGTAGAAAACATAGGCAAATTTATTTAGTTTTTTACATATGTCGTCTGTTTGGGATCTCCAATTCAAATTGGTGTCTATATTAATACTAAGAAATTTAGTAACAGTAGTTGGTTGGTTGGTTGGTTCAATTTTTGTCCCTAAATAATTAAGTATAAGGATATAAGGTATAAAACGACGTTACAGACAATCAATCCTGTAAAAATTGTAAAGTATAACTATTACAAAGCTAATTACGAACTCATAAACAAAGAATTGGCCGATATAGATTGGACTAATCGTTTGCAGGGGTTGTCATCGGAGGATTGTCTGAATACTTTTTACGATGTTATTTTTAATGTTATAAGAACTTATACACCCTTTTCTAACTCACGTTCATCTAAATTCCCTGTGTGGTTCTCTAAATCACTAATTCGTATTTTCAAAAACAAGAACAGAGCCTGGGTGAAATGGAAAACGTATAATAACATTTCGGATTATGAACAATTTTCGCTTCTACGGCATAGATTTCAGGTCTTATGCAAGTCAAATTACGCTGACTACCTGAATTCTGTTGAGGACAATGTTAAAAAGAACGTAAAATACCTATGGAGCTATGTCAATAATCGTAAGGGTAATGTCGGCATTCCTTCCACTATGTTTTTTAAAAACCGGACATCCAATGATCCGAAGGAGATTTGCAATATGTTCATGGACTACTTTCAATCGGTTTATGAACCCTCAAACTTAAATTTGAACGAATGGCTACCCCCTGAAGAGAGTAGTGACAAATGCACTCATATTACTACCATTACGTTTAGCGAACATCAGGTCTTGAAGTCATTACAAGCTTTAGATTCCACTAAAGGTCCTGGACCGGATCAACTACCTCCTTATTTCCTTAAAAAGACTGCTAAGAGTATATACAGACCCCTGCAAATTATATTTAATATGTTTTTATCAGAGGGCACCTTCCCTGAACAATTTAAAAGGGCTAATATAACTCCTGTATATAAATCAGGGTCCAAACAAGAGGTCGAAAATTATCGCCCCATATCTATTTTGTCTGCTTTGTCGAAGCTTTTTGAAAGGCTTGTTTATCAGGAAATTCATAAGATAATTTACAGAATTATAATAGATGAACAACACGGATTTGTTAAAAGTAAATCTACAACTACTAATCTATTAATATTTACCGACTTTCTTTTTAACAATATGGATCAACAAGTACAAGTAGACGCAGTGTACACAGACTTTCAAAAAGCGTTCGACAAAGTAGACCACAATTTGCTTCTTACCAAAATTGCATTTAACGGCATACGAGGAGATTTGCTTCGCTGGTTTGCATCATATGTTAGTAATAGATCACAAAGGGTTGTTATCAAAGGATTCCACTCGGCAACTACTGTTGTAACATCTGGCGTACCCCAGGGATCAATTTTAGGGCCTCTTTTATTCATTTTGTTCATAAATGATATTGGAAATTGTTTCAGACACTCAAAATTTTTGCTCTATGCTGACGACCTAAAAATCTTTAAAGCTATAAGAAAACCTGCAGATTGTTGTCAGTTACAAGAAGATTTAAATCGTTTCTCTGAATACTGCATTCAAAACAAACTTTACCTTAGTATTTCTAAATGTTTATCGATATCATTCACAAAAAATAAAAACATTTTAAATCATAATTATAATCTAAACAATGTAACTCTATTGAAAGCTCCATCCGTGCGAGACCTAGGGGTACTGGTAGATAACAAACTTCACCTTGATCAACATATTGATAACATCACCAAAAAAGCTTATCGTATGTATGGGTTCGTTATGAGATCAGCTACTGAATTTAAACACGCAAGCACTTATTCTCATCTCTATAAAGCACTAGTTAGATCTCAACTCGAATATGCAGTGGTAGTATGGAACCCTTTTTATAATAAATATGTTGAGATGCTGGAAAAAGTGCAGCGCAAATTCCTCAGATCGATGCACTATAGGTGCTCCCACAATTTCCCAACCTATAAAAATCTACTTAATAAATACAATCTAATGAGTCTGAAGTCTAGACGTTTATATCTAGAAATTATGTTTCTTTTCGACGTATGCTATAACAGGTATAACTGCTCTGAGATTACTAATAAAATATGCTACTGTGTCCCAAGAACTGTTATTAGACGAGAGGTGCGCGCACGTCCTCTTTTTGCTGTGTCCCATTGCCGCACCAATGCTGGTTTGCGGGCGCCTCTACGTCGCTTGTGCAAAAACTATAATGATTTTTGTTCAGAAACTTCAGAATTAGATTTATTCTCAGTGTCAGCAAATAGATTTCGTTCTGCTTTGTTAAGGAAACTTAAGGATTCTGATGTATAGTTATTTGAACAGTCTTGTAGTCTTACTCGCATAGATTGTTCATTAGTAAAGTTATTTAAATTGTATATGCTGTGGATAACGGTGTGAGTTTCACATTTATATAATATCTTTTTTTATATTATTTGCGCAGATATAATGTGTTACTGTTTGTTTGTCCCAAATAAATAAATAAATAAATAAATAAGTAATGTCCAGGATATTGTTTGGAATCCTTTGATAAAAATTCATAATTTAAATCTTCTCCAAGTTAGTGTTTAGATTACTGTCGTCAAACCATGATATAATTTTATTCAATGTCATATTTATTTCATTTTCATAAGTATTAGGATTGTCACACTTAATCACTACAGTGCTATCGTCGGCGAATAACACCATGGGGTGGTTTATATGCTCTGGAAGGTCATTTATATAAACCAAAAAAAGAGGGGGTCCTAGAACGGTACCCTGAGGAACGCCGTATTTAATTATCTCGCTTTTGGAACGATATTTTTTCTCGTAACCGGTATTGGGGCATATTTGTGTGATTTCCACAAATTGTCTTCGTCAAGTTTACGATTGAAAGAGATCGAGTATATTTCCTCTAATACCACACTTTTCAAGTTTACTTATTAATATAGAATAATCTACATAATCAAAGGCCTTCGTTAAATACATAAAAATAGCACATACAGGATTTCTTTTATCTACATTTGATAAAATGGGAAGAAGTAGGTCATATATGGCCATATTTATTGTCTTCTGCTTACGAAATCCCTTTTGTTCCTCTACTAATATATTTGCTTTTTCAAGGTAGCTGTATAAAGACTTAGAAATAAGTTTCTCAAATATTTTTGAAAAGACTGATATCAGTGGGAGGTCATTGTACTCATCATTATGAACAACTTTTACTATGGGACCAAACCTGAAATCGCGAAATAAAAATCAGCTGTTCCCTACATTTATCTTCGTCTATCTCGTCAAAATGAGTAGCGTCAACCGTCAGCACATAACAAACACACGCACACACATACACTTCCGTCTTCGCCATCGTCTCAGACGGTACCGAGAGCTCCTGTAAGCACACACATTCACAGTGTGTTTGTACACTTGGTAACCACAAGTAAAGCGCATATCGCTTCGTGAGATAAAAATACTATACTAGGGCCTTGTTTGTCATACTAGCTGTACGTAAGCCATTCTTACCTGCAAGCCGACTTTACATTGGTAGTGCCTGTGATGAAGGATAATACTGGTGACCGAACTGATAAGAGTAACTACAGGCCTATTGCTCTTGCCACTGTAACTGCTAAAGCGTTTGAAGGTTTGCTATAGCTTGTAACACTGCATGATAGCCATTTGGGTTTCGTCCCCGGCTATCCACTGAAAGTACATTGATACTTACCTACTGGGTCTGAAATGTAATATCAAAGCGCGGATCCACCGTTGTGGGCACGATGGGCAGGGCGTACCCACAACCATAGATTATACAGTATATTAAGGTACCCACAACCCTAACAGACTTGTGACTTCACACTTTCACGGTCTATTAAGATGGATAGGCTGATGATATTATATCCTTTAGTATTCCGAATCGTGCGGAAAATCTTGGTCAGGGCGTCATATATTTTGTAAACATATCCTTTGTAGGAATGCACTATATCGATCACAGATATCGATCATGAACGAATTCATAGGTACTCCGATTCGCACTTGGCCGATTTTCGGGTGGCTATGACCACAACCTTTTTTGAGGCCTGGATCCGCGCCTGTTAATATAGTCAAATAAGTATAACACGAATAGTACTTATGACGCATGTATACGCGTGCCTCCTTAATTTGTCCAAGACTTTCGATCGCCCTTGTAGTAGGTATACGACTTTTTGTGGAGCAAGCTGAGATGCGGAGAAGTAGGATGAGTTCCGGCGACAAATCTACTTAAGCTAGAAATGCCGCCGAAATTCATCAGCATGTTGTAGTATCTGTTAGTATGCGCATCAGTCTCAAAATGTTAGGTGGGCGGAGGCAGTGTCGGATGCATGTCATCTGGAATGCGGAGCCGGAGGAGGAGGCTGCTTAAAATTGAACATGACGCTGAGCATATCGACCATCATGCTATCAGAACCTCGTTTTTCCATTACAGAATCAAACACAGATGTGTTTGATGCTGCAGGTAATGGAAGATGTGTTAAACAAAAAATAAAACTGACTTCCAAAAAAGCACTACAAAGTGAAAAATAACTTAAATTTCGGAAGTCGGTGTCGTTGGTTCCGCATTTTTTTTATTGACACCGACTTCCGAAATTTAAGTTATTTTTCACTTTGTAGTGTTTTTTTGGAAGTCGGTTGTATTTTTTGTAAAAAAAGTTTTGTATTTTTCACTTTTAGTGGGCCAGTTTGTAACTTATCTAAGTTACAATAGCCTAATGTCAACGGCTCATCACCTTTTACAAAATATTGCTTTTCCCGATGCAGGGACGTTAATTGTTGAGGAGTTCTCCTTGAAAAACAAGGAGAACTGGAGCTGATTGAGAAGTCACCATCAGCTCCACTTCACGATACGCATTGTGCTTAGCAACCACACTAAAGTACCTAATGTGGAGTAAATACTATTTGCTAATTGTCTATGATTACTATTTAATATTATAAAAGGAAGTAGATAATTACTCATTGTCAGCCGTCATACCATCTGCAATTTTTATGCAATAAAACCATATATCACTAATGGTTTCTTTCTCTCGTATCTCCTAATCGAATCGCAAACCGTGAAATATTTATTATTGAGTAGTTCCGATGGCCATCTGTGGTCTTTATCATCAGTTGCACTTCACCGAATAGTGCTTTCTGAGAGCAAATGCTCGAGTTACTATAAAAAATACCCAAATCGCTATAGTCGGTTAAAAAGTTAGTAGTAGGTACATAGTAGTAAATCAATCATCATTTAAGTTGATTTTAATATTTCTTTGAAAATAACTCTAATAGTGTCAGATTACTGAGTGTTTTAAGGTCATTTAACTTGTCAAATATTTTTAACCGACTTCAAAAAAGGAGGAGGTTCTCAATTCGACGGTATGTATTTTTTTTGTGTGTTTGTTACGCGATTACTCCGCCAATTGTGGACCGATTTTCAAAATTCTTTTTTCGTTTGAAAGGGTATACTCCCGAGGTGGTCCCGTTGTCACCAAGTCGGAATCTGATGAGGGAATTTCATGGAAATCGAGGGAAACCTTCAAATTTTATAGGCACACCTACAGCGATTTGGGTATTTTTATAGTAACTCGTGCATTTGCTCTCGGAAAGCACCATTTGGGGAAGTGGAACTGATGATGAAGACCACGGATGACCATTGGAACTAATCAATAATAAGTATTTCACGGGTTCACGGGTTCGGGCATAACTCCGTCATTTATAGACGGATTTGCAAAATTCTTTTTTGTTTGAAAGATGTGTATACCTATATTCCGAAATGGTCCCATTAAATTTTTGATGAGTTTCGGAGACAGACACCGGTACTCTTCAATAAACGCCAGCAAATCAACCGCGATTACTGCAATCGCATATGTTTCACTTTGTAGTGTTTTTTTTGGAAGTCGGTAGTTTTTGTTTTTGGAAAAGTTTTTATTTTTTACTTTTTAGTTGTACCTACCTCACACAAATTCATACACTACTTGCAACAAAGAAATGACGGTGTATAACGCTAGTGTTTACATACTCTTTGTGAGGGTGTACCATGGTATACTGAACACATCTGCGTACCCCTTTAAAGAGTACAGGCGCGATGTTATGTTGTGTGATTGCGTAAACAATGGAAACATAATTATGTGATAGCAGCAATCGTGGTTGATTTGCTGGCATTTATTGAAGAGTACCGTTGTCTGTCTACGAAACTCATCAACAGATCTTTACAAAATTTAAATGGGACCATTTCGAAATACACATCTATCAAACAAAAAAAAAATCTTGCAAATCCGTCTATAAATGACGGAGTTATGCCCGAACCCGTGAACCCGTGAAATACTTATTACTGAGTAGTTCCAATGACCATCTGTGGTCTTCATCATCAGTTCCACTTCATCAAATGGTGCTTTCCGAGAGCAAATGCACGAGTTACTATAAAAAATACCCAAATCGCTATAGGTGTGCCTATAAAATTTGAGGGTTTCCCTCGATTTCCATAGGATTCCCTCATCAAATTCCCACTTGGTGACAATGGAACCACCTCGGGAGTATACCCTTTCAAACGAAAAAAGAATTTTTAAAATTGGTTCACAATTAGCGGAGTAATCGCGTAACAAACTTTTTTGAAGTCGGTTAAAAATAACTTTAATTTCGGAAGTCGGTGTCAAAAAACGACAATGCGCAAAGAGCGACACCGACTTCCGAAATTAAAGTTATTTTTTACTTCGTAGTGTTTTTTTTTAAGTCGGTTGTTTTTTTTTATTACCGACTTCACAAAAAGGAGGAGGTACTATGTTCGGATGAAATTGTTTATTTTTTTTTTTGTAAGTATGTTTGTTATCGAATACGGATTTTCAAAATTCTTTTATTTGAAAGAAGAGCATATATTCTTTCACCGAGGTGCGAGGTGGTCCCATTGTCACCAAATCGGAATCTGATGAGGGAATCCCATGGAAATCGAGGGAAACCCTCAAATTTTGTAGGCACACCTATAGCGATTTGGGTATTTTTCATAGTAACTCATGCATTTGCTCTCAGAAAGCACCATCCGGTGAAGTGGAACTGCTGATGAAGACCACAGATGGCCATCGAAACTACTCAATAATAAATATTTCACGGGTTGCAATTCGATTAGGTACTTTAATGTGGTTGCTAAGTACAATGCGTATCGTGAAGTGGAGCTGATGGTTACTTCTCAATCAGATCCAGTTCTCCTGGTTCTTACAAGGAGAACTCCTAAACAATTAACGTCCCTGCATCGGGAAAATCAATGTTTTGTAAAAGGTGATGAGCAGTTGAGATTAGGCTATTGTAACTTAGACAAGTTACAAACTGGCCCACTAAAAAGTGAAAAATAAAAAACTTTTTACAAAAAAAAAACAACCGAGTTCCAAAAAAACACTACAAAGTGAAAAATAACTTTAATTTCGGAAGTCGGTGTCAATAAAAAAAAATGCGGAACCAACGACACCGACTTCTGAAATTAAAGTTATTTTTCACTTTGTGGTGTTTTTTTGGAAGTCGGTTGTATTTTTTGTAAAAAGTTTTTTCTTTCTTTCTTTTCTTACTAATATTCTCCATAAAATTACTGACGCTTTAAATTCCTCAACCGCGCTTTCGGCTGCCTTACTTAAAAATATTATATAGGCATGTCCTTTGGAGTTTATGTTTCAGCATACAAACCCCAGACTGTCATAAAAAGCTTTTGTAACATCCTAGGGGTTTAGACCTTCTGTTGATTCAACAGATGATCTTTGGCGAATGTATGTAGACCAGCACCCTAATTCATAACCATACGACAAGCTATCGTATCGAAAATGACACAGACAGTAAACAGCTGTCGGAAGAATAGTAGTCGTCTATTTGATTTAATCTGACAAAATTTTCGGGTTTTGGACTTGTGAACAGCGTTTATATATTATGATTCCTACGACAACATTGATTGATATTATGTTTGATATGGTACGGAAGCGTATCGAATAATTATGAATTGCTATGCTGTCATCGAAACTATTGCCGATTGTGCCCTATGTAGCTTTCATATTAAACACCATTCATTATTTCATGAGGGTATTCTCTCTAATAAAAAGATTTTAGCTAGTTTTTTCTTTTATAGTTTTTGTTTTCTTTTATATTTTTTTCTTTTTTGTAACGTGAATACTGTGCACGTCTGTAATTGACGTAAACACTAGTCCATGTCTCTGTTCTCTGTTATTTGTAAATGTTTGTGTTGTTGATGTGCCTAAAAATAAATAAATAAATAATATGAATAAATAAATAAATAAACAACAGTGTAGACCCACGAGTCTTTCCGGATCTTATGAAACACAGAAAAGTGGTTCCATAGTTCAAATCCAGAAGTAAAGATCCCAACAATTATATATGCCTGAGAAAATTCGGCCAGTTCTCAGTGTTTGAGAAGGTAATAAATAGGTGATCAAGCAAAAATGTTATGTCACTTTAATAATAAATCCATCTATCATAACCGGTGTCATCCTAATAACAACATTTTAACGCCTGTGAATAAACAGTAGATTAGCTGCAATTTTAATCTTTTGTGACCTCTCTAATGCATTCGATTGCGTAATTCGCATTCTGCATCTGCTACTTGGATTGTTCGTGAACTTGTAACATACTTAAGTACCTACTTACAAATGTAGAATTGATTCAAAATCGCCCAAGTCTGACTGCGCACTTTTATGATGCTATTATTTTGTATAACTCAACGTTCGGAACAGTAGTTTTTTACTTTGACTATGAGAGTGAGGGAAGAGGGAGTGCACCTGTGTCTACGCGCACACTTGTGCACTATAATATCTCCTGCGTACCTACCTGACTAATCTCCGTTGAGATTAGCCACCGTGACCGAAATCGGTTGGGGAGGCTATTATTACTATTTTTTACGCTTTACTTCGCATTTTCTGAGTCGTATATTTCGAGAACCATTCGTCCTACGAGAGTTTTGTACAGGACTTTTTTATGCAGCCTTAAGTAATATTTTAATTTTCCCACAATATATCGTTATGGACTTTTCACACAATATTTCTAATGCCAGAGATAATCCCGGTGATACGTACGGAGACTACTATCTCGCAGATTTACCTGGGCTATGAATGCCGCCGCCGCACTGTTCCATAACCGTCTATCACCACGAAGCTTCGCGCTTACCATACACGCAGATGTAACTACCACTATCTAACCGGCTATCGTGGCTAAAAATCGGACTGACAGCGTCCCATTTATCGCATGGTTGGCGGTTCCATTATCTATTATTTTATTATTCACTAGCGACCCGCCCCGGCTTCGCACGGGTGCAATGCTGATACTAAATACACTACATATAAACCTTCCTCTTCAATCACTCTATCTATAAAAAAAAACCGCATCAAAATCCGTTGCGTAGTTTCAAAGATTTAAGCATTCAAAGGGACAGAGAAAGCGACTTTGTTTTATACTATGTAGTGATTAGCTATTTCAATCAAAAATCTTAAATTTTTAACGAACATAATTACTCATTAGGACTACAATTACTTTCAATGCTTTTTAAATCAGTAAGTAGAATACGGAATTTCGATGCACAAAATATCGATAAATGCTAATACGATGCTGCAAAGATGCGATGCACGTTACTGCGAAAGACTGTCTCTGTGAAGCCCCTACACTTCAATGCACGTTACCGCGATAGATCTTCACTGCAATACTACATAACTTCGATGCACGTTACCGCGAACGATTTTCACTGCGATACTAGTTGGCTTCGATGCACGAACGCAATAGGTGACGTTTGGATGACGTAGAATGCAAGAGTGAGCGAATGAGAATACAAATACCTTTACCGTGCATCGAAGTCAAGTGTATCGCAATGAAGATCTATCGCGGTAATGTGCATCGAAGTGTAGTGGCTTCGCAGAGACGGTCTTTCGCAGTAACGTGCATCGCAATTTTGTAGCATCGGCATTTATCGATATTTTGTGCGTCGAAATTCCGTACTCTTTTTAAATTATCTACAACAAATCAAACCGAAAGCACGTCAGCAAATTTGCATTGAAAATTAAATTCGCGTAACTGTCATTAGTCTAACACAATTAGGTAACTATACGTACTTTTTTTGAGATCGGTAATGGACACGGAATATTTCTGTTTGAGTTGATAAGCAACTTGATATTATTCGACAACATGTTATTCTGTATGGTTGCTGATAAAAGTATCTATAATATAGGTACTCACATTCTGCATAGACCTGGTTTACAGCCTGGAAGTCTTCCATTCGAGCTAGCAGGATGGTAGTCTTCACGACGGACTCGAGAGAAGCGCCGCCGGCCTCCAGCACGTGCCTCAGGTTGACGAGAGCCTGTCGAGCCTGTTCTTCGGCGCCCCCATCTACTAACTGTGCCTGAGGGTCCATGCCCAATACTCCCGACACGTAAAGAGTTTTATCCGCTAATATAGCCTGGCTGAAACCGCATTATTTATTAGATACCTACATAAGTACATTATTATGATATGAACATTTTTATCCGTAGCCCGTCACTCCACAAAGTAACCTAAAGTATTTAGGTACTTAGATAACATTAAAATTATATCAACGAATATTATACTCTCCTTCATTCCTTTCTTCGCGATCCTACTAATAGTCTTTGTAAAGAATGTGTCTGCCTAGACACAAACAGAGATACTTACCTATTTATATATCATTACGTGATTTATAGGTGATCCACCTAATTATACAAAACAGGAGTAACTAGTAGTCTTAAAAAAATCCTAAGCTAAGTTGTAAAGCGCGGACTTAGTAGGTACCTACGTACATGCCACGAACTATTATCCCCGACCCTAGCACAGTCCTGGGGCCCAAGTCTGTTATTTTTATAAATTCGTCATTCCAACACGATCCCATTGTCATTTTGCTAAAAGTTCGTAATCTGCTAAATTCATAATGGTCGATCATTGGTTGGTCAATGGTCTGAGAAAAACTACTACTTTTCATGCTAGATTTCATTTAATATAGGTACATTTTTACATACTTAAATTACGTATTAGTGTTTGCAATCTGAAGTAGTAAGAAGTTCGTAAATAGCAAGAAACATTACATTTATTCATTTGAGATTACCATTTTAGGCCATTTCTTTCAATGGAGTGTCAGTGGTTGACCATTGGAAAGTCATAATGACGCCATTATATTAGCAGATTACCAAACTTATCAAAATCAACAATTATGAAATCAATGATAGACCATTCTGACACTATTGTAATAGCAGACTTGAGGCCCTTTAGTTACCTATCCAGTCAAAGCACAATGCGTACAAAAAAAAACACTCCTTATTTACTTAAGTATTACCTACTACAGTTTACCATACCTAGTGTTCATGTGGTCCGACGCAGTTGATCGGATTTTGTAATTAATGCTTGACTTTATAGAAAATATTTTTATAGCTTTTTCCTCGTCTAAGTACCGCGCATTGCCAACATAAAAATATAGAATATCACGATATCTGACTAGTTGCAGTATTAATTAAACTAGAAATGACAAACCTGTAAGGTCCAACTGGCTTATAGATATTTGGCGATGTAACGATCGTCTTGGTAACTTTATGAACGTTCGTTTTCGTTGTATCGTCTGCCTTTTGCGTACTCATCTTGGATGAATCGTCTGTCTTGGACACAGTATTTTCTGGCTTTGAACTCATCGGGAATAAAATTACTAAGTACCTACGCGAACGGGGTCATTAGTTCATTCCACATCAATATTCAACAAAAGATAAACGAGTAGGTGTATATGTTTGCTGATAAGTTTATAAATAAAATTACACAATGATCATTTTGAAGACACGATTAATTCCGAGTTATGTCAAATGACTGGAATACGTCAATGCCAAACGTTAGCGTTTACCATGCAAAAAAGGCTAAGTACCTACTAAGTCTGTTTGTCCAAAAGTAGGTAAGTACTAATCTGATGAAAGTATGAAATCACTCACTAAAGTTATATTAATTAATTAAGTTACCTATATTATGAAATTAGTTAGACATTCCTGTGTTTAAGGTTTCAACTTTTTATATATCACCTCTCTGTTTCAAATAGGTAAGTAATTGTTGTTTGAATAATTGTAATTGAAAACTCATCGATAAAAATTGGATTGAACTAAGTATAAGGACATTTGAAAAATGAGCATTGCTGGTTTATTGTATTCAATTCAAATAATAACAAAAAACTCAACAAAATTTGTAAGTGGCAATATAAATTGGCATCCACAGGGTTCGTTTTCTGACTCATTTGCAAAGAGTAGGTACTTTGCTCATTTGTTTAAAGCATCAGATACTTTTGGAATGATGGTTGCAAGTGGCGGATGGCGGATTTTCGTTCGGCGGGATGGTCCAAGGGGTAGGCCTTTGTTCAGCAGTGGACGTCTTCCGGCTGATGATGATGATGATGATGAGTTTTGGAACAGAGGAGGAGTCAATACTAGGTACGTTTCTGTTTCTGTTAACTTCGTTAAAAACGCAATAATACTCACTAATCAGAGTTGGAATTAATAGGATAATTAAGCCTGGTTTCAGAGATCCTCGATCGAGATCGTAGATGTGCAGGGCTAAAAAATGCACACGTATGTAGGTACTAGCTAAGCATAGTCGCGCTTATAATAATTGACTGCCCCACTGGTTCGTGATCATTCCACGGGTAGGTACGCGCGCGCCTCTCAAAAGGTTTGAAATGCCATGGGTATTACTAATAGTGACATTATAAGTCTCATACTCCACGGAGGCGGAGCGGAGCAGAGGAAAATTAACCAATCGGATCTCAACTTATAAAAACTTGCAATCTGTGTGTGATTTTGCTACAAGATCGTATTCCCTTTTTTTGCAGGTCCTCTAGAATGTGAGGTGATGAGGGGCTTGTCGTACTTACTTTCCGCCATCACCTCTGCGACAGTTACTTCTTCGTAATAGAAGTCGTGAGTGTTCCACGAGCTCTCACTCCTAGCCATGCACTGAACCACAACCGAAAGCGAAAGGCTATCCGCTGCACCGACAGCCGCGACGAAGACACGGCGCAGCACTCCTCCAAAGTGTGCTGTGCTGTGTAGTCGAGGCAGTTACCACAACGACGGCAAACGGGCGTCGCCTCCAAGTCTCGGTTAAATACGGCACAAGAAGGTACTTTCCGAAGCACCTATTTCAAGTGAGTACCTACCTGTGTCATCCGGAAAGTAATAGCGCCATGCCGTCTTCAGCCTCTCCAATGACGAGTCTTACCACCGCTATTGCGGCGCGCAAATCACTGCTCCCATCACTAAGACCTGGTGAAACTCAGCTCTGATGCTGGCCCCACTCCAAGTCGTCCCGACGCCAGTAGTACCTAAGTAGTGACACGAGAATTTTTGCGTCAGGATTCCAGTCATGGTCAGTCCAGTCAGGTCATGAGGCTCGCTGCCACAAAAGAGACCGTGCCCTCTTATCAACATTCGCATCAATATGCGCAGAATTGCGATGTTATAAGTAGAGATGGGCGGGTGGGTAAAAATTGGGAAGGTAAAAATTGGAAGGAAAGGTAAATAAAAACTTTTTAACAAAAAAAAACCGACTTCCATAAAAAAACACTACAAAGTGAAAAATAACTTTAATTTCGGAAGTCGGTGTCTTTGGATCTGTATTTTAGTTTATTGCCACCGACTTCCGAAATTAAAGTTATTTTTCACTTTGTAGCGTTTTTTATGAAAGTCGGTTTTTTTTTTGTTAAAAAGTTTTTATTTCTCGCTTTTTAGTCTTAGAGCATTAAACCAACCGGAGACGCCATTGTCAGGCGTTCCCCGCTGCCAAAGGTACGAGACCGCCGGTCATATCAGTCATATAAAACTAGTTGCCGCGCGTTCCACGTCATTCAGCAAATCACACTAGCGCGGAACGAACGTAAGAGAAAAATGCCGAATTGCAGTGTTTTTTCGTGTAAAAATAGATCGGAAACATCTAGTGAACAAAAGGATAATCTTACTTTCCATCTATAAGTATTATTTTGTCCTAATAATAACATAAAATGCAAGAAATTTGCAAAAAACCAAAAAATATTGTCGGTCAATGAATGTTGCCACTAAATTGTACAAGATCTAATTTAGTGTAATTTTTAAAGTTTGTAATCTATAAATATTGACAATTATTTCAAACTTCTATTTCGCATTTGTTATTCTTATTACTGTTTACAACTTATTTTGTTACTTTATAAGATTTTTTTACTAAAGCCTTTAAAAAATTGCTATTTATTATGAAATAATTGATTAACGATATCAAACTTATGTTCCACAAATCTCTTACAATTTTCTCATATCGTTATTCTTCATTACTATAAAATATTTACGGGTCAAGTTATCACGAAACTACGCAATTTTTATATTTAAAAACAGGCCACACTGTAGGAAAACGAGGGCTGTGACTGCATAGAAACAAATATCGATATCGACTTTATGAGTATGTTATTCCAGGGACTGAAAGCGGTTACGGTTAAAGGTTAAGATACCTCAAAAATATAACGGTACCGATTCAAAATAGAGGTTGAGCTATATCGGTACCCATATAAATAAAGGTTAGGATAAATTGTTATTTAACCGTTATACGATTTCGGTACCGAAAAACATGGTGACGGCGTGGCGCGGGTGCACGGGGGTGTCTACAACAACTTGCTGCAACTTGACCTTATGTTTGTTGTACTAGTGGTAGGCAGTTAGCGCGTGAAGGACATGGAGTGATTTAAAAATCGCTAACGACAGAAACAGACAGAGTGGCGAGGCGGTGTGTCAAAGAAACCCTTATTTAAAAAGGTTAAGGTATTGGTACTGATATTATTAAAAAGGTTATGTTACTTCTACTGAAATATACCGGTATGAATTTCGTACCTTAAAATACGGCTACTTTAAAAAATAACGATATCGTTATATTTCGATTATCGTTATTTAACGGTATGACGTCATACCCAAATTTAAAGGTACCTTTATTTTTGGGTAATTCAGTCCCTGTGTTATTCTATTAATTTTTCAGATTTCCAAAAGATGCAATGACTCGGGATGTTTGGATTTGGGCTTGAGCAAATCATGTTTCGTGGACTCCTAAACGTACTAGTACAATTTGCTCACAGCATTTTGAAGCTTCATGTTCTAGAATACATTCTAATATCAAGAGACTCCGTGCTGCTACTGAGAAATTCCTAATAAGAAAACCAATAACACTGCCCGACCCGGGTATTGAACTCAGAACGTCGTGTTCAGCATTCATCCTTGCGAACACTAGACCATCGAGGCAGCGATGATATTCTGTGAAAATCTTACCGTGAAAACTCAGGTAAAGTGAGCATGGAGTGAGCTGTCAATAGTGTCAATTCCTAGGTTAAAACAAACTCACTTCACCTAAGTTTTCATGGTGAGATTTTTACAGAATCGACCGGCAGTTCTTCTTGGCAATGAATCCTTATAGACTAACTTTAAAATCTAAATCCTATGTTACCTATTTAAAAAGAATTGATCTGCATTGAAGATCAATTTGATAAGTAAACTAGCTTCTGTCCGCGACTTCGTCCGCGTAAATTTTTTTGTTTCCCCGACCCACCCCATCGCAACGTGTCGCCGGCCTGCGCTATTACTTCGTTTTCGCTTGGCGAAAACTTCAGACTTTTTTTCTTTTTGCTCAACTCCTAAGGGTCCTAGCGTCAAGTTTAATAGAATATAGCCTTCCTCAAGAACTGGGCTATCAAACGCAAAAATATTTTTATATATGCGACCAATACTTCCAGAGATTTAGAGCTTTCAGACCGTGTTTCAAACAAACAAACTCTTCAGCTTTATTATTAGTATTATTTTAAAACTATGATATCTCCTATATCCTATATAGATATACATTAAAATCAAATGATGTCAGAGGCAATTTGGTTCAAAATTAAATTCATGTGATGAATAACGTATTTATTTGGATAAGGATTAATACCATGTTTATAAAATCACCTTCGCAAATAATGCATTATTTTAGAACAAATTTGGTTAGCATAAAAGAGGTTATAGTGAGCTAACCTTAAAAGATAGACATATGCTGTCGCGGACATTTTTTTAAAGCTTTTAAAGGGGAACAATTCTGTCATATATGATTTTTGCGAAACTTTAACCGTTTACGCAGCGCACGCAGCGGAAGCTCTCAATAGGAAAAAAAATCCCCCGATTTTGAAACATTCTTCATTGGTGCTCCGCTCTTATTGGATTTAGCGTAATAATATATAGCCTATAGCCTTCCTCGATGGATGGACTATCTAACACTGAAAGAGTTTTTCAAATCGGACCAGTAGTTCCTGAGATTAGCGCGTTCAAACAAACAAACAAACAAACAAACAAACTCTTCAGCTTTATAATATTAGTATAGATATGAAAAAACAATTAAATAAAGAAGAGCCTTTTTTATCACAACAATTGGCTGAACTCATCGACAGCAAAATATCGATAGTGTCAAGCACTTTCATCGCTTACACAAAAATGACGTCATGCCGTATCCTGACAGGGCGTCTCTGTGTGAGTTAGTACATGTGTGCGTATAGTTTATGCTTGTGTTCGATAATTTTTTCGTGTGCGTGAGTAACAACGCGATCGAAAATGCATTAGTGTGTTATCACTATTTGTGTGCGTTGCCTCGTCCCCCGCGATGAAAGTGACAGACTTATTCGCATAGATATTAGTGCTCGTTGCGTCTCCGGTTGGTTTAATGCTCTAAGTTTTTAGTGGGACTACTTATAATAATGCATCAAGCTCATCGCCTTTTACAAAATATTACTTTTCCCGATACAGGGACGTTAATTGTTGAGGAGTTCTCCTGGTACTCCAAAATCAGCTACATTTCACCATTCGCATTGTGACGAGCGTAAATTGCTTAGCAACCATATTAAAGTAATCGAATCGCAACCTGTGAAATTTATTGAGTAGTCCCGGTGGCCATCTGTGGTCTTCATCATCAGTTTTACTTCACTAAATTTTGCTTTCCGAAATCAAATGGACGAGTTACTATAAATAATACCCGAATCGCTATAGGTGTGCCTATAATATTTGAAGAGTTCCTTCGATTTCTCCAGGATCACGCTGATAATCCTGGCAGCATCAGGCCAAACTTATGTCAACATTGCATTGAACTTAAAATTTAGTCCTGTTTAAAATGAGCCCAAACACGAATTTCAAGGGTTGTACTTTTTCTGATGCTCCTGGCTTCAGCATCAAGTCTCTATGTACTTCGGTGTTTCTCATCAACAGTACGTTTATCCACACATCGAGCCCTTTTCAATGAGCCTAAACACGATATATCTGCTGTTAGTTGTCGAGGAGTTAGGTACTCTGCAGACTATCCTGACTGCAGTATCAGGTCATGACTTGATGATCATGAGACTAAATGTGGCAAATGCCCTATCAAACATCAAAACAATTTACTAAAACTGTCCTTGTCTGTTCGAATAACTTCTTACTTTTAAGGAGTTGTACCTTGCATCATCAGCTCAACTACCTGAGATGGTAACAACCATACGCAAATACACAAGGTACTTCATAAAATATGCGAAAAACAATAAATGAGCCTATAAAATTTGAGGGTTGCCCTCGATTTCTCTAAGATCTCATCATCAGATCCTAACTTGGTGACAAAGGGACCACCTCAGAACTATCTACTTTCGAACAAAAAAAGAATTTTGAAAATCCGTCGACAATTGGCGGAGCCTTCGATGAACAAACAATAATAAATACCGGGTAAAAAATGAGTACTGTCTATATATTATTTAAATGGCTTCGTCATCAATACTACGATCTACCATGTTAATATTGACGTTAAGCATTGAAGATAATATATTTATTTTAAATTAAACGAAGTTAAATATCTTTTAAATCTTTAATCAATATAAATTTTCAAATAAACTGTTTAGAATTCATCTTATCTGCCTAGTCTTTTCCCAAATATATTGGGTACCACTAGGTTCCGAGAGCTTCTCCACAATCGTCGGTTTCAGGTCCACTTTCTCTCGAAAAGAAGTCGTTGGAGAGCACAGAAAAACGGCCTACCTCAAGGTAGTGTCCTGGCACCGCTTCTTTTTAATATCTACACCAACGACCAACCGTCCAACCTTTTTTTTTTTTTTTGTTCCGGTGGAAAATCCTCATGGATGTCCGCCGCCCTGGGGCGGGCGGCGGGGTCTGTCAGACTCTTACTGACTAAAAACCACCCCGGTGTTCCATCTCACACCTACGCCGGGGGTCGCGGGAACGTACGATCCTTCCCCAACCCCCGACTGGTGCCGGCCCGCCACTGCGGGCTTCCTCGGGTCGAGGGGGGGAGTAAGGTGTTTGACTCCCCCCGCGACGTCTAAGAGGGGCGCGCGTGGAACACTACGCGCCGCCACCTCGGGTCCTGATGTGTGGGGGGCGACGGACGTCCCCGAGTCCGTCGCCCCTGGACCCATTTAGGGGGGCTGGAAGAGGGAGTTATCCGCCCTCCGCCGACGCCCGGTGAGCCTGCTGCGGGCCGGGTGAGTGGACGAGATCTCCCTCTCCCTTTCCGCAGCCTCCTTCTGCGAGACGACTGTTTCGCAGAAGGAAACCACCGCGTCCCAGGACTCTTCGCTGCCGACCATCGACTCGACCACGGCCGGCAGCGACAGGTCACTGCCTACTTCTGAGATGAGGGCACGGCGTGGCTCCTCCCAAGCGGCACACTCTGCCAGCGTATGCCACGCCGTGTCCTCCCGGCAGTCGATGCAGTGGTGACACTGGGCGTCCGGCTCCCTATTTATGCGACACAGGTACTTCCCGAAGCAACCATGCCCCGAGAGCACCTGCGTCACCCGAAACGATAGGGAGCCGTGCCTCCTCCCGAGCCATTGCTCGAGCACCGGCCAGACCGCCTCGATGGTGACGAGGCCGGTGGTAGGGCGTGAAAGCCTGTCCCGCCATTCCGCCACCAGGACCTCGCGGAAACCATCCAACCCTAACACAACACGTTCCGCTTTCTCAATGCACACGACCTTGCTCTCACGTCACAAGCCACCACCTTTGAGAAGGTTGAGGCCCACTTGTCAGACGCTCTTGGTGACTTAGCCTCTATTGCTATAGCTCGGATTGGGCTTGAATGAGTTAACGAAGTAATATGTACTTCGCTAACTCATTCAAGCCCAATCTGAGCAAAACCCAGTCTTGCATATTTCATCTCCGCAATAGAGAGGCGGGCCTTAAACTTAACATTGTTTGGGGTAGGGTGTCCATCGGGCACAGGCACTTCTTTAAATATCTTGGTGTTACCCTAGACAGGTCTCTAGCATTCAGTCTTCTTCGTCGACTGGTCTCATGGAAGTGGGGTGCTTCGCCTGACGTTATGCGGAATACTGGTCTAGCGCTATCTTTTCTGCGGGAGAATTCGCATGCCTCGTGTGGAGTCATTCTGGTCATACAAAGCTGGTGAATACAGCTTTGAATGAAACGTGCCAGATCATCCCTGGTTGCCTAAAACCGACTCCGGTAAAAATGCTGTATCCACTAGCAGGAATCCACTACTGGTGGCGCAGTAGTTCGCAGAGCGGTGGCAATCTCAAGCGAAAGAGCCAAAATGGTTTACGTCACACGACACCCTTTGTGTGACAACTTCCTTGTGCGACAAAGGCTGAAAAGCCGAAACAGTTTTTTAAAGTGTGTCGTCCCACTTACTGAAGAACCATCACAAGAAAGACTGAAGTTGTGGCGAGGCAGTGCTTCCTTACCCAAACCTTTCGTTCCACCTGCTGAAGACCTCCCACCTGGACATGAGTTACCTTGGGTAACCTGGAAGTCTTTAAACAGACACCGGACCCAGGTTGGCCGAAGCGAGAAAAACCTATTCAGGTGGAGATTCATAGACGACTCCGCCTTGGAGTGTAAATGTGGTGCTGTAACACAAACGATGGGAATAATAATAATATCGTATCCTGCGTGTCCTGTCAGCTTCACGTTACAGGAACTGGTGGACGCTGGTGATGGCGCCAAACAAGTAGCTGAATTCTGGGCCGAGTCCATTTAGATTGCTATCGACACGCTAAGAAGAAGACCAGGCTCAAAGCTGATCCAGAAATGGACACTGCCTTTGCTAATTTTACTGTCAGCCTTTCGATTTCTTCCTCTTCCTTTGATTGCCTTTTGTGATGACGACGATGGCTGATTCAAATTGTGATTATTCTGAATCCAGCGAACCAACATGGGGCGCTGGGTGCGAGGATGTCGTTGTTATAACAGGAGCGTTAGTAGTATTGCTGATATTTACGTCAGTTTGATTCTTCAGGTCATTTTTAGCAACAGAGATATTTTTTTAGACACAACAAGACATTTAACTAAATGACCTCCCATTTTGTAGACATTTGCTATTTTATATTTATGATCACAATACTTGCAAATTACTGATTTATCAGGGTACACGATAATGTTTCCAAATTTCATCTCGTTTACTTCTGCCTTTTCCCATGATCTAAACAAAAAATAGTGAATTTAATAAAGTTAATAATAAGTGCAAAACCCATTTAACATATTATATTTAGCAAATATTAATTTTGACACAGTATTTCTTGACGGTTGTTAGTTCGATACCGAATACCGATGTAAAAAATCAAAATCAAATAAAAAAAGACGTTAGAAAATAACACGTGGGCCAAGTTCTTCTATACTTATAAATCCAAAATTGATTATAATTAGTATTTAAAGAACCAACTTTAGCGATATTGAAAATCTATTACAGAAATTTGACACATTGTACCTAGTAGTAGTAGCTTGATGTGCTGGCGCGTCTGTACTATGAATTATAATTGACATACCTTCTTATAGTAGGTATTCTAAGAACAAAACTTCACACAATTCCGTTGAAAAAAACTGAATATAAATCGTATCTATTAAAACATACAATAATTAGTTTCAATTAAACTGATTTTAATTTTTACCCGGTATAAATTAAAGATGGGAAGGTAAAAATGGGTATAAATGGGTATTTACCCATTTATACCTTTGGCGTTAAGGCAGTAGAGGAATAAAACCAGATTGAGATATATATAATAAAATCCTTGTTTATTAAATAATAAGCCTATCTAAGTACAAAATTAGATGGGTGGAAGTAGTTACCCGATACAAACAAGATTTGAATAAATATTGACCAATAGCGATCAAGTACAAATTACTCAAAAATATATCGGTTTAGTTCATGTGCGCTGCCACTTGTTAAACGGACCGAAGTTATAAATATGGGTCGCACACAGCTGATCGCCAGTGTGATGCCGTGCGGCGCGCGCGCAAGACGTGTGTGCTGCCACAGTGCTCCCCCTCAAGCGAAGCGTACAGGTGGCTTGATGACTCGGCCGGAGCGGGATGTTTTTATTCCATCTGAGCTAGTAGGAGTATCCATTGTGGTGGTCTCTGCTTGGCTTATGGAGAAAGCAGGCTTCAGGCGATCAATGGATATTACTGCTTCTCTTCCAGGTAGTTGTAGGGTGAATGTTTTGCTATCTCTGCGTAATACTGTGTAAGGATCATCGTACGGAGGCTGTAATGGTTTCTTCACTGCGTCGACTCGGACGAACACTTGTTTACATGTTTGTAGGTCGCGGTGTACAAACAAAGGGCGATTTGTGTTATGCGACTGTGCGTGTACCGGTCGAATATTGTTGATTGATGTTCTCAACTTTTCGACGTAATTGGAGTCCATGGTATCTGCTGGTGACGTCACGAAGAAATAACCCGGTAGCCGTAGATTTTGACCGTATGTTAGTTCGGCTGCGCTTACATCTGTGTCGGTTCTGATTGCGGTACGCAGTCCCAGCAATACGGTAGGTAATTCTTCAACCCAACTTTGTTTACTGAGGCGAGCAGTGAGAGCAGTCTTCATGTCTTCATACAGCGATGCCAACGTTCTATTATGCCGTTGCTCTGGGGATGATACGGCGTTGTTCGCAGCTTCTTGAT
The DNA here is from genome assembly GCA_949316385.1 of Globia sparganii. Lineage (NCBI taxonomy): Eukaryota > Metazoa > Arthropoda > Insecta > Lepidoptera > Noctuidae > Globia > Globia sparganii. The sequence goes on along the minus strand of OX438663.1, from coordinate 13,188,637 downwards.
GCCAAATAATCGGGTCAGCGCGGTGAATAGGTGGCTTTCAAATTGTCGGCCTTGATCAGTCGTTATCTTAGCCGGACAGCCAAATCTTGTAATCCATCCTTCGAATATCGTCTTGGCAACAGTCTCGGCAGTCATATCACAAACAGCGTGTGCTTCAGGCCAGCGTGTGGCGCGGTCGATCATTGTGATGACGTAACGGTGACCGTTAGGCGATGTACGTAGGGGTCCGACGATGTCTACGTGAACGTGTTCGAAGCGATGTGATTGTTCGAATGTTGCTGTGGCACTTGATGTATGCCGCTGAATCTTGGACCGTTGACAGACGACGCACGTTTGAACCCATGTTTTGACGTCAGTGTTCATGGATGGCCAAAAGTATCTTCTCTGCATTAGCTTTCTCGTAGTTCGTATACCCGGGTGGCTGAGTCCGTGGATGGCGTTGAATGCGATAATACGGAACCCTTGAGGTAGGTATGGACGGACGTCGTTTGTTGAGGTGTCACAGTATATTTGCTGAGATGAACCGGGTAACATTATTCTTTTCAGTTGGACATTAGATTGCTGCTTTAGTTCGGCTATGCCCTTATCCTTTGCTTGTGCTTGAGCAAGTTCTCCATAATCGATTGGATTCGGACAGTTGATTGCATCGACGCGTGACAGTGCGTCTGCAACTACGTTGTCTTGCCCACTTATGTGTCGTATATCGTTTGAAAATTCACTGATGAATAATAGTTGCCTTCGTCGGCGTGGAGTCTCAGAATCTGACGAGATCTTTTGCATGGCGTACGTGAGCGGCTTATGATCAGTGAATATAATGAGTTCGCGCCCTTCAAAAATTTTCCTAAAATGCTTGACAGCCAGGTAAATTGCTTGAAATTCTCTGTCAAACGTCGAGTAATTTTGTTGAGCCGGTGTGAACTTCTTTGAAAAATAGCCAAGGGGTTGCCACTTTCCATTGATTTGCTGCTGAAGAACAGCGCCAGCGCACCGATCAGAAGCGTCACACATCATTCCAAGTGGAACTGAATGATGTGGGTGCGACAGATAGGTTGTTTCTGTAATACATTTCTTGCAGTTTTAAAACGCTTGAGATGTATCTTCATTCCACTGTATTAATGTTTTATCTCGCTTCTTCGTATTGTGCAAGTAGGTATGTAGTGGTGATTGAATAGCGGTGGCGTTAGGTATGCTGTCGCGGTAGAAATTCAATATGCCGAGGAATCTTCGTAGCTGTTCAACGTTTGTTGGTTTTGGATATTCGCTTATAATCTTGATCTTGTCCTCTGGCGGTTTAATACCTTTAGCAGATACTTTGTAGCCGAGAAATGTTACTTCGCGTTGGCCAAATACACACTTCGAAGGATTGATAGTTATGCCATACTCATCCAGCCTTTGCAATACAGTTCGTAGGTGCTGTCTGTGCGTGTCTTCGTCTTCCGAGGCTAGTAGGAGGTCGTCAATGAACGGGTACACAAAGTCAAGTTCTCTCAGTACATCATGAATGAATCGCTGGAAAGTTTGTCCTGCGTTCTTCAAGCCTGGACACATTCGAGGAAATTCGTATAGTCCAAAAGGAGTTATAATTGCAGTCTTCTCTATATCTTCGGCGCGTACTGGCAGTTGTTGGTAGGCTCGGTTCAAATCGAGAGTGGAGAATATTTGTTTACCCGTGAGCTGGTACGTGAAGTCTTTTATCCTCGGAACGGGATAGCGGTCTGGTTTCGTGACGGAGTTCAGACGTCTGTAGTCTCCGCATGCTCGCAAGTCTCCATTTTTCTTTGGCACAATATGTAGCGGGCTAGACCATGGGCTCTTGCTCGGTCTGCATAATCCTTGGCTAATCATGTTCTCGAATTCCTTCTTCGCTCGTTCATACAGATGCGGTTGTATTGGTCGTGCTCGAGAATGGATAGGTGGTCCTGTTGTTTCAATGAAATTTTTTTATGTTTCGGGTTCAATTTCATTGAAGATAAACGTGTTATTCCAGGAAATTCGGCTAATATGTCGTGAAACGACTGCTGTAGATTGATACTGCTAATGGAAGGTGTACTTGTGTAGCGGCCAGGAGCTTTGGAAGTGAGCTTCGTTGTGTTGTCGATGATTCGCTGGCTTCGTAGGTCGACTAGTAAATTGTGATAGCCGAGGAAATCTGCTCCAATAATTGGTTTTGTAACTGCGGCAACTATGAACTTCCACTTATAGGGTCGACGGAGATTTAGGTCGAGCTCCAGTGTCTTCTCGCCATATGTCGGTATAATAGTGTTGTTTGCGGCGTATAATTGATATGATAGCGGTGTCGTTCGTATTCCTTTCATTTTCGGTATAACGGATATATTAGCACCCGTATCGACCAAAAAACTCATGGAAGTCGTCTTATCAGTTATAAATAAGCGGTAGGATTTTTTCTCGACGTTAGGTTCCGCCACTGCCAACGCCTCTTTTAGTTTTCCGTCTTTACTTCATTGTTGTAATTGCACGGTGTAGTACAATGTCGTGCATTCTTTCCGAAACGGCGATGATAATAGCAATGCGTTGTCGCCGACGGTGTAGTTGAACGAGTGCGGGATCGTGACGTTGAACGCGCTCGATACGAGCTGCGGTTGCGCCCGTAGTGTCGAGCCCAAAGAGTACTTTGTATAAACTGAAATAGAGGGCCATCTCGCGAGATTTGGATGATAACAGAATAAAAAGCGCCCTCTGCGATAAAAATACTAAACTACATCCGTGTCGGCAGTATTTTATTCGCGCGATCTATATCCATCCATAATGTTGTTTTTATCTAAATATTCTTGTAACAGATAACTCTGTTACAAGAATATTTAGATATTATTTGAATTACATTAATCTAAAATTCTAAATAAATGGGAAATAAAACAATATAGATACTTTCATTTCTTTTTGTTTTTGTAAGATTTACTGTAGTATATTTTTCAGCCATACTCTGAAGAACATTGTTATTGTCTTTTTTTCTTTTTCCACTTATAACTTTATTTACATCATTGCACTAAGATCGTTTATAAAATCTCACTGATTTTAAAGCACATGTCCTGAATTTGTGAACATAGATAGTTAAAACTTTCAATTGGGTAACACATTGAACCACGCCCAGAATATTCTCTGCACCTCACATAACACACATAGAGTTAACTTAGCGGACAACGAAGAACGATTACACATTACAGCAGAACGACATCGAAACAAAAACAGGGATGTTAGATGGCCACCTAGAAATCCTTGTGCCGAGCTGGCTGAAAGCTGGTATTCGAGACGGGAAACTAGTACGCCTGTGCTCCGCTCTGGCGCTGCCAATTCTGGGAGCTGTGTGGGAAATCGAAATCGCATCCCAGTAAAAAAATGTACATTTCAATTTCGTAGACCGTTAATAGAGGGCAGTAATTATCGAACACACGGAAGAAATATCACTTTTATCATTTTTTTTGATATTATATTGCATTTCGGATATAATATGTAAAATATATTGAAAAAAGTAAATAAATTATTTATAACGAAGATCTTTTATGGAAAACGACGGTTCGCTTGAGCAAACAATAGAAAATAACTCAGACGTAAACAAATTTGGATGCCGAAAAAAATGCAGACTCTATTTTCGACTTCTTACCAACCGTTCAGTGGCGACAGTGGTAAAAGCAGACAACTGACTTGCGATTTTCTGTCCGTGTTAGATTCAATTTCATGGGCACTACTCACGATACTGATTGCATTAGGGCTATTAATACGCAAATCAAAAATATTATTAATGCAAGTAAGGAAAACCTTAAAAATGTAGTAAGTCAAATTGCACAAGGCTTATTATTGCAAATAAACACTTAAAGTAATTAAAACAAAATACTTCGTTAACGCCAATAATTGTTGAAATATCAAAATCTTAAAGCGCAGTACAGCGCAAAGCGAAATGTAAACAAACATCACCTGCGCGCGCGCGGGTTTTTCCTTACAAGTAATAATAACAATGGGCTACAAGACATTCCGTCCGGCGGGATTCCCTGAACTCTCTCCGTCCCACTCCCTCACTCGCAAAAATACGAATATCACCCCCGCGCGGGGTATGCTTCCCGCCGCAACACGAAGTCACGAACCCGGAACCAGTGTCATAACGACTGCGCAGGTGCATTGACGCGTAATTGATTTATTGATCCCGTGACGTAATCGCCGTACTCGCCGCTCGCGGCATACGGTGCTTGGATTGCAGTGTATTAAGTGTTAGTGTAGTAGTTGTGTGTTGTGTGTGTGTTTGTGTACACGATGCCTCGACCTCGTAATGTGCAGGCTAGGTACACCAACCAACAATACCCACAAATGGTTGTAATTTACGATCGCACAAGAAATTTAGTATGAACTCGTGAAATGTTCCATCGGCGCTACCCGAACGACCCTATTCCTTCACGGGGTCTCATTCCACCAGAACCACTCAGAACCTGTTGGATTTTTCGTCTTTTCACGTGCCAACACATGCACAAGCTCGTGGAAGAGCACCCGTTTACCCTCTGTCACTTTACCGACAAATAAGGTTTTTTCAAAACAATCCACAAGCTAGGTACGTAAATGTTTTTTTTTTAATGTATGTTAGTTGACGTAGTTTTGACCGTCCTAAGCCGGCAAAGTACGAAGGGAAAATTGGAATTTATTATGAATCAATTCATTGGCAACTTACGAATGTCACGTGAGTCGGGCGGGGTCAAAGAATTCACGCCCAAAGATGCGCGTACGGCGTAGTGTACCTACGCATTTGCTATCGAGAAGCGCAACTAATTTGATACTTTGTATGACTTACTACATTTTAAGGTTTTCCATACTTGCATTAATAATATTTTTGATTTGCGTAATAGTAGCCCTAATGCAATTAGTATCATAAGTAGTACCTTAGGTTAAAATAATGCCCATGATTTCAATTGCACCCTGTATATCTATATCTATACTTATAATAAATCTGTAGAGAGGTCAATTCTGTACATGAAATATATTTCCAAAATAACTATCAGCGGGTGATTAGTGATCGATACTGACGCCAAAAATGCAATCAGTAAAATTTTTGTCTGTCTGTCTGTCTGTCTGTCTGTATGTTCGTTATAGAAACAAAAACCACTCGACGGATTTCAACGAAACTTGGTACAATTGTTCTTCATACTCCTGGTCAGGTTATAGTATACTTTTCATCACCCTACGATCAATAAGAGCAGAGCAGTGAAGGGAAATGTTGGGAAAACAGGAGAACTTACTCCATTTTTTAAGCTTCCGTCGCGTGTGCAGCCTTAAGGCTGAGGCTACATTAAACCGCGACGCATGAGCGACTAAAACAAGTAAATGAATGCTCACGTATATGGCTACACCGTACATCAAATATTACTAGCGATCTTTGATTTCTTTAAGCGATAGGAACAACATTACTGTAATCACGGCATCGGCTACATCAACATATCAGCGAAATTGAAGCGAATATACGCCGGAATTTCGCTTAGCCATACCATGTTTTTCTCGTTTCGCTCTTCCAGTCACATCGCAAATCGCTGCCTACTGTAGCCTCAGCCTAATGGTTAAAGCTACACAGAAATCATGTATGACGGAAATGTTCTCCTTAAAATTATATAAAAAATATTCCACGACAACAAATGTCTATCTTTTATGGTTGACTCACAATAACACGTGTAACTCCCGATAGCTTAGCAGTTCGGAGCTTTCTGATTATATTTGTCTACTCTTACGTTTATAACACTCTCACTCATCCCTAATTAAAAAATGTTAACATTATTACCTATTTAATAAAAAAAGAAGCATAGAAATCGGTACAGAAACACCAAAGTTATACATGAAATACGCTAATAATTGTGTAACGGTCGCCGTATCGGTGTGTTATGCAATGCCAATTAATAAGGCTCAAGGGCAGACTTTTCGTGTTGCTGGAGTAGATCTCAGTGTCAGTTGTTTCTCGCATGGTCAGTTGTACATCGGTCTTTCCCGGGTTAGCAGTTCTAGAAATCTTTGTGTTCACGTGCCGGACGGATCGACTTTCAACATAGTTTACCCGGAAGCTTTGCGCTGAAGTATTTTCGTTGTATAGGTACTTAAGCCTCATGTGAACGTGATCTAAACAGTATTAACTTAATAACACACAAGGAATTATACACTGACGGAGTTACGGGCACAGCTATCTATATCTATACAGGGTGGAATCGAAGTCATGGGCATTATTTTAACCTAAGGCACTACTCACGATACTGATTGCATTAGGGCTATTAATACGCAAATCAAAAATATTATTAATGCAAGTAAGGAAAACCTTAAAAATGTAGTAAGTCAAATTGCACAAGGCTTATTATTGCAAATAAACACTTAAAGTAATTAAAACAAAATACTTCGTTAACGCCAATAATTGTTGAAATATCAAAATCTTAAAGCGCAGTACAGCGCAAAGCGAAATGTAAACAAACATCACCTGCGCGCGCGCGGGTTTTTCCTTACAAGTAATAATAACAATGGGCTACAAGACATTCCGTCCGGCGGGATTCCCTGAACTCTCTCCGTCCCACTCCCTCACTCGCAAAAATACGAATATCACCCCCGCGCGGGGTATGCTTCCCGCCGCAACACGAAGTCACGAACCCGGAACCAGTGTCATAACGACTGCGCAGGTGCATTGACGCGTAATTGATTTATTGATCCCGTGACGTAATCGCCGTACTCGCCGCTCGCGGCATACGGTGCTTGGATTGCAGTGTATTAAGTGTTAGTGTAGTAGTTGTGTGTTGTGTGTGTGTTTGTGTACACGATGCCTCGACCGCGTAATGTGCAGGCTAGGTACACCAACCAACAATACCCACAAATGGTTGTAATTTACGATCGCGCAAGAAATTTAGTATGAACTCGTGAAATGTTCCATCGGCGCTACCCGAACGACCCTATTCCTTCACGGGGTCTCATTCCACCAGAACCACTCAGAACCTGTTGGATTTTTCGTCTTTTCACGTGCCAGCACATGCACAAGCTCGTGGAAGAGCACCCGTTTACCCTCTGTCACTTTACCGACAAATAAGGTTTTTTCAAAACAATCCACAAGCTAGGTACGTAAATGTTTTTTTTTAATGTATGTTAGTTGACGTAGTTTTGACCGTCCTAAGCCGGCAAAGTACGAAGGGAAAATTGGAATTTATTATGAATCAATTCATTGGCAACTTACGAATGTCACGTGAGTCGGGCGGGGTCAAAGAATTCACGCCCAATGACGCGCGTACGGCGTAGTGTACCTACGCATTTGCTATCGAGAAGCGCAACTAATTTGATACTTTGTATGACTTACTACATTTTAAGGTTTTCCATACTTGCATTAATAATATTTTTGATTTGCGTAATAGTAGCCCTAATGCAATTAGTATCATAAGTAGTACCTTAGGTTAAAATAATGCCCATGATATCAAATGCACCCTGTATACATATATAAAACTCTTCCGTTACTGAGTGACTGACAGACAACGCACAGCCGAAACTACTGGCAGTAGAGAGCTGAAATTTGGCATGTGTGTTTATTGGGAGGAGTAGGCTACCACTAAGAGAGGATTTTTGGAAATTCCCTCCCAACGGGGAGAAAAGGGGGATAAATTGTTTTTTTCTGGAAGTCATTATTCCACGCGGACGAAGTCGCGGGCAAAAGCTAGTTTTAAAAATAAACATCTACATACAAACTTACCTCTGACTCCACTCCATCACTCAAAAGGTGATAAGTACCTACTTAATACTTTTTTCGTCGGACGGACTCCGCTGACTAAATTCCCACGGTTCCTAACACTACACTACCAATACATAAACTATGAAAAGTTTGTACATATTGTAGCTGAAACTATTGGGGTTCAATTTTATTCGAACCTTGCCTGTGTAGCCGTTCACGTTCGTTTTAAATCGTTCTTTTGTGTATTATAATATTGTATGTTGTCGAATAATATAAAGTTGCAAAAAAAAAACTCAAAGACAATTCTATTTATGTAGGTATGAACTTACACTCTGCATAAACCTGGTTTACAGCCTGGAAGTCGTCCATTCGAGCTAGCAGGATGGTAGTCTTCACGACGGACTCGAGAGAAGCGCCGCCGGCCTCCAGCACGTGCCTGAGATTGTCGAAAGCTTGTCGTGCTTGTGCTTCGGCACCGCCACGCACCAACTGTGCTATACCTAGTACCCCAGACACATATAGTGTTTTATCCGCTAATATCGCTTGGCTGAAACCAACAGAATGGTTGAAAATTGCTCAGTTCGTCCAAAAACGCTAAATTTATCAATTCAATACAAGATTATGTTATAGATATTTTCGAAACCCAAAACATTATATTTCTTCATCATTCTCCTACTCTCATACCAATTTATTTGGGGTCGGCGCAACATGTCTTTTTCATCCATACCTCTCTATTAGTCGTCAACTCGGTAGTTTCCCCCCTTCCAGCCACATCATCTTTCACACAGTCCATCCATGGTTTTTTTGGTCCTCCCCTATTTTTATAGCCATCTATATTCATACTCAAAACGTTCCTCACGACATTTTCCTCATTTGTCCGCATCACATGTCCATACCATGTCAAACGATTTTCCCACAAACTTACAGTTAACGGTGCCACTTTCAGACTTGTACTCATTTCACTCATTTCTTATTCTATCCATTTGTGTAACACAACACATCCCTCTTAGCATTCTAATTCATCATCTCAGCTATATGCAATTCCTGTATCCGTTTTGTGGTCCAACACTCTGATCCATACAAGACAGCAGGTCTAACCATTGTTTTACAAACCTTCCCCTTAAGTTTAAGGGGATGCGGGAGTCATAGATTGTTCCCGTGACCTGCCACCATTTCATCCATTCTGTGATTATCAGTGGTCGGAGTAGGTAGAGCTGTTTGGGGTGAATGACCGCAAACATTGATGTTATCATGAATATACCTCTGAAATCCCGGGATTTTGAAATAAAAGTGGATTATCCATTTAAATATAACGTTCCAATTAAGCACTGACAAAAGAAACTACTTATATAGAAGTGTTTTTTAATTTCGAGAATTCCCGGGATTTTAATGGTATTACTTGACATATCTATGTTATGTCCGCATGTAGCAAATAACAAAAATACCTCTACCTACTCCTATAAAAACTACTTAAACAATGTTTTTTTAATTCCGAGAATTCCCTGGATTCCTGGATATATTTGGCATTTTTGGATATATTTGGCATATCCATGTTATGTCCGCATGTCGCAAGTAGCAAAAACAGCTCTACCTACTCCGACCACTGGTGATTATTCTATGCTTAACAGACTACTTCGTCATTCTTTGCACAAGTGAATCGAGATATCGAAAGTTGGAGCAGAGCGGGAGAAGCGCGCCATCAAGCGCTATATGGCTCCAGAAAGACTGACTAAATCGCAGAACTTAATATATTCAGTTTTGGTTCTGCTAATTTTCAAGCCAACATTCAACAGCCTCTGTTGCCATCTCTTCAATCTCCTCTGGATCTCAGGTCCACCTTCACAGGAGATCGAAGAAAAATATCATCTGCAAACAGCATGTACCAGACTGCCTCTTCCTGTACGTTTGATATCATAGCGTACATAATTAACAAGAAGGGGTAAGGACTTAAGACTGAACTAGTCGAGAGCTCGAACTCATTGGTGGTCATGGTCAAAAAACACGCTGTCTCGCCTGGCTTCGTGTCCGACAGCGCTAGTATCAGTTTTGAGCAGTTAGACGCTAGTCTACATGAACAACGTCTAGTTCTCACGCACAGAAACACCGTTCCGAACTCATAGGCGCGTAAAAAAAATCGAAAAGTGCTTCGGAAAATCCAAAAGTTTTATGAAAAAACCACTGCATAAATCAATTACAAATAAAGTTTATTGATCTCTTCGATAACTGAGCTTTGTCGGTACGGACTTGGTTTTGGAGATTTTACAGTTTTTTTATTAATTATTTACACCGAAAGTTACGTTAAAAATAGCAAGAAAAACGAATCTTTGTTGGCTCATAACTTTTTAAAGGCTTATTATTTTACTATTCTGTTTCCGTACAGACAAAATTAATAATATGTCAAAACGATATCATGTTTAACTTTGGATGCACAATGTCAAACAGTGGAGAAATAATCTCCCGAAATTTGTATAGAAAAAATATCGACAAGTGGCACCTTAAGAGTCCCTATCAATTTCGCGGTCTAAAACCAGAAAATGTAAGTTTTTTCAGCGCTTTCTCAATAACCTTAAATTAACTAGTTTTTTTTTAAATACACAGCTATTTATCAAATATTTATCTAGTAAGTGAACAAATTTAAATTTTGATAACTACTTAATATAAATCTACAAAAAATAAAAATCTAACACACGTTTTTACGTAAGCACGAAACACCATGTTTTTCAATTATTGCTTTCATAACTTACTGGTAGCAAATAACAATCTGAAAAAAAAAATATAAATACTGGGCATATACACACATCAAAAGTGTCTAGGGATCAACATATATTTTTGCAATAACTTTTCTCCTGATTGATATTAATTAAAATTTTCTTTAAGGATTCATCAAATAAAGTGTTTTCGTTTGTCACAGTAACGATAAACCAAGTCACCTTTGCATTAATAAAGAAATTTGCCATTTTCCTAATAAAGGGATTTTTGACATTTGAACCACTAACACAAAAGTTCGAAAAAAAGACTGAAATAACAGTTTTCTCTAAAATTTTATTGGGTAACTTAAACAATTAATAATCCGTGTTTCTACCGCGAACACTAACAACACAAGAACATCGGTTTGGCATACTCAAAATGAGTTCATCCAAATCACGCTGTGGAATGGCCGCCCATGTTCGTTGCAACAACAAAAAAAGGTCTTCTTGCGACTGGATACCCTCCATATTCGGCAGAGCTCTTCTCTGTAGCATATCCCATGCATGCTCAATCGGGTTCAAGTCTGGCGACTGAGCAGGCCAGGGCAGGACATTGATGTTAGCTGCGGCGAGAGTCTGTCTTACAACTCTTGCGGTGTGCGGTCGTGCATTATCATGCATTAACTGAAATAAGGGACCGATTTGCACTTGTAGAGGAACGATGACGTCTGATACAATCGTCTCAGCATAAATTTGAGCGTTGAGGTTGCCTCTGATCCAAATCAACTCAGTTCTTCCGCCGATCCAAATACCCGCCCATACCATGATGGTTCCACCACTATAAGGATGGACTTCCTGGCAGGATTTTAATCGCTGTTGGCGTCCAGGGGTTCTCCAGTGTCGTATACGTCTTGTATCCGGTCTCATACCAAAACGAGACTCATCAGAAAAGCACACGAAACGCCATTGTTCTTCTGCCCAATTTCTGTGTTCAAGAGCCCATTGATATCGAATCCTACGATTGTGCATTGCTATAGGTGGTACCCGTAGCGGTCTTCGGGAATGAAGGTTCACTTCATGCAAGCGGTTTCTGACTGTTTGGTCGCTAATTAAGTTCCCTGAAGAGTGATGAAGCCTCACGGCTAACATCATGGCGGTTATTGTTGGAGCTCTTCGAGTTAAGATTTGAATGTATCGGTCTTGTCTCCGTGTGGTGCAGCGATACCGTCCTCCATGGCGCTCAGCCACGGTACCAGTGCTTCGGTAACGTGTCCAAAGTCGACTGATAACACTCTGACTTGTATTCAGAGCTAAAGCCACAGTACGTTGCCGGGAACCAGCTTCTATCATTCCCACGGCTCTAAGCATTTCTTCCCTGCTTAAATGATGTCGCCGCTCCATAATAACGTTGGTTTTAATCAGTAGTAGGGAAACAGTAGCACTAATAATGTCTTCAATGCGTTGTATGTTTTTATAGGGAAAATATTGACAGCTGATTTTCATCTTTTACTCGAATTTGATTCACAGTTCCTGATTCAAATTATGAAATGCACCAAAAAGGATCCATATAAATTTATAAAATCATAAATTTATTACAAAGCCACATCTCAATCTCAAGAAATCCGCATAAAAATGCTTGATCCCTAGACACTTTTGATGTGTGTATTATATTAGTAGGTAAGTGTACAATTTTATTTTCTAAAGTTTAATGATTTAGTACTTGTAAAAAAATGTTGATCACGCTGAAATAACCCAATAAAATCATGTGCAAAACCGTTGTCTATGCGTAAGAATTGAAAATAATGAGAAGTGTTAAATATTTTCAAAATTGAGGTATTCATCTAGCAAAATCAATGTTTATATTTTTATTTTGACTACCTAAGTACCTATTTATTTAATTGTAGTAAAATATCTAAATAATGCCTTATAATGATAAACTTAAATTCGATCGTTCCTGTACTAAAATTTAAATTCGTAGACTTACTAGATAAATAGGTGATAATGATAAATAACTGTATTTCAAAAAAGAAACTAAATAGCTTAGGTAAGGTTGTTGAGAAAATTGCGCTAAAAAAAACGGATTTTCTGTTTTTACACCGCGAAATTGATAGGGACTCTTAGTCCCGTATTACAGAACGTCACTCAGTACTCAAGCATTACTTAAAACTAGTTTCAACCAATCAAATGGCTTGAATCTAGTTTTAAGTAATGCTTGAGTATTGAGTGACGTTCTGTAATACGGGCCTTAATGCCGATCCTTGGTGTAAGCACACCCCGGACACTCGGTACAAAGCGCGCAAAATAATTACCTACTACTACTACATAGCCAAATGACGTTGGTACACGTGCAAATGTGTGCGTAAACTCTAGTAGGGTTGGTTGTGTAACATATTTATCAATGGTTGGTTGTCGTGCGGAGCGTAAAAAAAATGGCGGGAACGACGACGACGCGACTAGAAAGAATAAGTGACCTTGTACGAGCGGCGTTTGATTGTTTATCTAATTAGTCGGGTTCGTAATGAAATAAAAATAATACCTAATATAATACAGGGTGGCGCAATAGAACGTGCATATTGCGTCATCTTTTTTCGCGGGGTAAACAGTGCGCGGGCGGGGGGAGCCTAGCGTGGTTGGATACTGGCACTCCTGGAGTTTTAGTAACCATGAGTCACTTCGACGGGAAGCGTCGCGCTTTTTGTGTTCGCACGTTTTACGAGAACGGTCGTTCATACATCTCTACAAGGCGAATGTATTGTTCTGAATATGGATTAACACACATTAATGAAGCTCCCAGTGCAAATTTAATTAAAATATGGATAAAGCGTTTTGAAGAGACCGGTTCCACGTTTAAACCACCAGCAAAAGGTCGTCCAAGAACGTCTAGGACCACAGACAATATTGAGAGGGTGAAGGAGTCAGTAGGAAAAAATCCGCAAGTGTCTACTCGGAAGCGATCGGCGGCTTTAAACTTGTCGCGACGAAGTTTACAGCGAATTTTGAAGTTGGATCTTAAACTGCATCCTTATAAGCTCCAGTTAACACAGGAATTAAAAGAGGCCGACTTCGGAGCAAGGTTGGCGTTTGCTGAAGAAATGCTTAGTCGATTTTCCACTTTTGACAACATCCTTTTTTCTGACGAGGCTCATTTTCATTTAAATGGGTTCGTAAACCGACAAAATTGTCGCTATTGGAACGACGAGAATCCAAAAATGAAACATCAAAAACCACTGCATAGTCCGAAAGTAACGGTATGGGCAGCAATCTCAAGCAAAGGAATTATTGGCCCTTTCTTCTTTGAAGATTCACGAGGACGAAACATCACCGTTAACACCGACCGCTATGTTGCGATGTTAGAGGGATATTTGACTCCAGAACTTGCGAGATCGAGAATAGCGAATACGAGGAGTTGGTTCCAACATGACGGAGCGACCTGTCACACATCAAATGACTCTATGGCGGTTGTGAGACAGATGTTTCCTGCCAGACTAATTTCCAAAAGAGGTGATATCCCTTGGCCCCCACGTAGCCCTGACTTGACGCCTCCTGACTTTTTTTTGTGGGGATACCTCAAACATAAAGTCTACATGAACAATCCGAAGAACATCAGTCAGCTAAAGGAAAATATCCGTGGGGAAATGGCAGCTATCACCCCAGATTTATTGACAAGAGTTTTCACAAATCTGCGTTCGCGTTTAGAGGAGTGCCGTCTTCGAGAGGGCCGTCATTTAGATGATGTTATTTTTAAAAAATAAACTACTTTTAATTACCTAATCATCCTATATTTTATTTCAACTACACCTATTGTATTTATTTTTTTAGCCTATACTTAATAAATGCACGTTCTATTGCGCCACCCTGTAGTTAAGTAATAAATGTAAAACTTTTTAACAATAACTTTAATTCGGAAGTCGGTGTCTTTGGATCTGTATTTTAGTTTATTGCCACCGACTTACGAAATTAAAGTTATTTTTCACTTTGTACTTAGTGTTTTTTTGGAAGTTGTTTTTTTTTTTTTGCTAAAAAGTTTTTATTTCTCTTTTTTTAGTGGATCTGTTTATAAAGTATCTAAGTTACAATAGCCTAATGTCAACTTGCTCATCGCCTTTTACAAAATATTGCTTTTCCCGATGCAGGGACGTTAATTGTTGAGGAGTTCTCTTGGTACTCCATCATCATCTCCATTTCACCATTCGCATTGTAACGAGCATAAATTGTGCTTAGCAAACATATTAAAGTAATCGAATCGCAACCTGTGAAATACTTATTATTGAGTAGTCCCGGTGGCCATCTGTGGTCTTCATCATCAGTTCCACTTCACTAAATGTTGCTATCCCAGAACAAATACCCATGCAAATAAGGTACCTACTTAGCTAAATATTGCTTACACTAAAATATTTTCGTTTAAATGATCTACTTAACTATAAATAATCGGTTATTATATCGCATGGTATTAAAATGCGATATCTTACAAACATTATGTAAATACAAATTCGGAAAAGCATCACAATATCGAACCATCGTGATTAAAACTCAGATAAAACTTTTAAATCGCAAAATTGTCTGTCAGATTTTCCCAAATGAATATGAACCTTATTCCTTTGCGCTAAAGTCGAAAATCTATCAAAGAAATTTGACAGATTGGGGTAGGTTGACCTGCTGGCGTCTGTACCTTATTTGCATGGGCATTTGCTCTGGGATAGCAACATTTAGTGAAGTGGAACTGATGATGAAGACCACAGATGGCCACCGGGACTACTCAATAATAAGTATTTCACAGATTGCGATTCGATTACTTTAATATGTTTGCTAAGCACAATTTATGCTCGTCACAATGCGAATGGTGAAATGGAGCTGATGGTGGAGTACCAAGAGAACTCCTCAACAATTAACGTCCCTGCATCGGGAAAAGCAATATTTTGTAAAAGGCGATGAGCAAGTTGACATTAGGCTTAACTTAGATACTTTATAAACAGACCCACTAAAAACCGAGAAATAAAAACTTTTTAGCAAAAAAAACCGACTTCCAAAAAAACACTACAAAGTGAAAAATAACTTTAATGTCGTAAATCGGTGGCAATAAACTAAAATACAGATCCAAAGACACCGACTTCTGAAATTAAAGTTATTGTTAAAAAGTTTTACATTTATTACTTAGCTATTATTATATTATTTTTATTTCATTACGAACCCGACTAATTAGATAAACAATCAAACGCCGCTCGTACAAAGTCACTTATTCTTTCTAGTGGTGTCGTCGTCGTTCCCGCCATTTTTTTTACGCTCCGCACGAGAACCAACCCTACTAGAGTTTACGCACACATTTGCACGTGTACCAACGTCATTTGGCTATGTAGTAGTTGTAGGTAATTATTTTGCGCGCGTTGTACGACGTTTACGATAATACTGTGCTGGCCTGATGATGGAGTTTGAAGGTGGTCATAGGATCTACGCTCTGATATACGTAAACCTACCGAGATTGGGCTCGTTAGATTGGTCTACCCATCAAGCTATACATTTCCAGTATATTGGCACACCCCGGACACTCCGTACAACGCGCGCAAAATAATTACCTACAACTACTACATAGCCAAATGACGTTGGTAACGTGCAAATGTGTGCGTAAACTCTAGTAGGGTTGGTTGTCGTGCGGAGCGTAAAAAAAATGGCGGGAACGACGACGACGCGACTAGAAAGAATAAGTGACCTTGTACGAGCGGCGTTTGATTGTTTATCTAATTAGTCGGGTTCGTAATGATATAAAAATAATATTATAATAGTTAAGTAATAAATGTAAAACTTTTTAACAATAACTTTCATTTCGGAAGTCGGTGTCTTTGGATCTGTATTTTAGTTTATTGCCACCGACTTACGAAATTAAAGTTATTTTTCACTTTGTACTTAGTGTTTTTTTGGAAGTTGGTTTTTTTTTTGCTAAAAAGTTTTTATTTCTCGCTTTTTAGTGGGTCTGTTTATAAAGTACCTAAGTTACAATAGCCTAATGTCAACTTGCTCATCGCCTTTTACAAAATATTGCTTTTCCCGATGCAGGGACGTTAATTGTTGAGGAGTTCTCTTGGTACTCCACCATCAGCTCCATTTCACCATTCGCATTGTGACGAGCATAAATTGTGCTTAGCAAACATATTAAAGTAATCGAATCGCAACCTGTGAAATACTTATTATTGAGTAGTCCCGGTGGCCATCTGTGGTCTTCATCATCAGTTTCACTTCACTAAATGTTGCTATCCCAGAGCAAATGCCCATGCAAAAAAGGTACTTAGCTAAATATTGCTTACACTAAAATATTTTCGTTTAAATGACCTACTTAACTATAAATAATCGGTTATTATATCGCATGGTATTAAAATGCAATATCTTACAAACATTTATGTAAATACAAATTCGTAAAAGCATCACAATATCGAACCATCGTGATTAAAACTCAGATAAAACTTTTAAATCGCAAAATTGTGTGTTCGTGTCAGCAGTACAGTGCTGCGGTTCTTTGTGAGCGCCCCGAGCTAATGAGCCGCCGACGAATTCGCGGTGTGCGGGGTGAGGTGCGGTATCTGATGTCAGCGCGGGGTAGGGAGTGGCCATTTGGTACGAAGTACTATTAGGTATTCTGTGATATTGGTGCCGATTTTCTTGTCACAAATGCATCTAAACTAGACTAAAAATCACCAAAATTTAGTTTGTTCCTGTCAAACGACGATTTACCTTTCTGAAATTAACTAAAGTGACACAACTTAACTAAATTTTAGTTTGACAGCACTAATATTGCACTGTGATATTAGTTTAGAGAAAATAGTAATTTTGCTATTCTGAATTTGAGGTTTTTCACCTAAAATTTAGATTTTCTAACTAAATCTGACTATTCTTAATCGCGACTAAAAAGGTGTGTAATAAAATTAGTTGGCATGATCTAAAATTCACACCAACACTTCGACTTCAGATGCAAAAACACTACTGTTTTTTTTTATTTTATTTTGCTTATATCTCGAAAACGGTGTGTCCTATCGCAAAAATAATGAAAATTTCGACCCCCTTTATAGAACCCGCAAACCCCTAAAACTCAACACGTTGGTAATCATTTTTCTTATTTTCTATACAAAAGTGAAAAAATCCATAAAAAAGAGGTCGAGGCTGCCCCACTGCGCACCTTCGGCTCAAAAAAAACACGGGGAGGGTAAATAATAACAGCCGCACAGGTCGATCGATCAGGTTCAACTCTTGCCACGGTTGGTCTGTGGATGGGTGACCATATTTACATACCGACACCCCTCCGTGCCTCGGAAAGCACGTTAAGCCGTTGGTTCCGGCTGTCATTCGTGGATCTTTGACAGTCGTTACGAGTAGTCAGAAGCCCGAAAGTCTGACAGCAAGTCATACCAAGGGGTATCGTACTACCCAGTAACTGGGTTGTGGAGGTCAGATAGGCAGTCGGTCCATGTAATACACTGGTATTCAGCTGCATCCGGTTAGCCTGGAAGCTGACCCCAACATAGTTGGGAAAAGGCTAGGCAGATGATGATGATGAGGGCAAAATATAAGTACCTACTTTTGGCTGAATGCACGAACCATGCGAAGCCAAACAAACAAAAAAAAAAGTACCTACTTACCACGTGGAGTCGCGATTGACAAATTCGATTTAGTTGTGTCAAAATTATTTTTAAATTTAGAGATATTTTAATGCAGAATAGCTCTAAGATTCTCATAGCCAAAAGTAAGGAATTTTAGTGATAAATGATAAATGATAAATGATAAATGATTTTATTTCTGTAAGTAGGTTTGTACAAACACTTTTACATGTCAATCATATTTTTTAAAACGAGATGAGGTCGGCGTTTCCTAACTGACTACTCTGAGAAGAAAGGCCGAAACAAACTCAGAGGTCACAGTCTCTTTTAAAGTCCAGACATAATCTTGGTCAGATCATGTGGAGACCATGTAGATTAGTGTCTGAAATGGTCTTTTGAGGAAAGAACCACACCGATTGAGTGGACCTGTCCAGTCAGTGCACGCATTTGTCAGTAATCATGCAGCTCAACTCAAACTTAAGGAGCTCAACGATTCGACGAACAATACCAAAGAAAGGACATATGGGTGGGTCGCATAAATTACTCAAACTGCCAGACCATGACTAAAACTATCTGAGAAAATAAAAAAAAGGCAAAAAAAAAATAATAATAACCCACATAGTCTTCACATTCACAGTCATTAAAATAATATAATACTTTACAAAGTAAATATTCATGTCACTGTATATGTAAAATTTATCAATGTCAATGTGTATATAAAAATCCAGAAATAGTCTTGGTCAGATCATTTTGAGGACCATGTAGATTGGTGTCTGAAATGGTCTTTTGAGGAAAGAACCACACAAATTTGAGTGGACCTGTCCAGTCAGTGCACGCATTTGTCAGTAATCATGCTGCTCAACTCAAACTTAGGGAGCTCAACGATTCGACGAACAATACCAAAGAAAGGACATTTGGGTAGGCCGCATAAATTACTCAAACCGCCAGACCATGATTAAAACGGAAACAATGACCCACATAGTCCTCACATTCACAATAAATAAAATAATATAATACTTTACACAGTAAATAGTAAATGTTCATGTCATTGTTTATGTAAATAGATATTAAGAAAAAAAAAAGAAGTGTAAAATCGCAAAATAAAATAAAACAACATTCGCAGTCTAAACTTATTGGAGCAGCTCAATCCCAAGCCTTTTTGTCCTCAATAAAGTCATTTACAGTATAATAGGCTTTTTGGCATAGTTTACGCTTTATAAAAGATTTGAATTTATTTAGGCTTAGTTCTTGAATGTGACTAGGAAGTTTATTATAAAAACGTATACATTGGCATCTAAACGAGCCACCTATTTTTTTGAGCCTTGATGAAGGAACAACAAATTTGTGTTTGTTCCTAGTATTTATGTTATGGATATCACTGTATTTTTTAAATAGATTAATATTTTTATGTGCATACAAAAGATTATCATAAATGTACTGAGAAGGCACAGTCATTATATTAATCTCATTAAATTTGTCTCTGAGGGAGTGTCTGGGACTTAATTTATAAATGGAACGAATTGCCCTTTTTTGTAAAATAAAAATTGTCTGAATATCGGCGGCATTTCCCCACAACAGAATACCGTACGACATCACACTATGAAAATAACTAAAGTAAACCAAACGGGCTGTCTCTAAATCAGTTAAATCACGAATTTTCCTAACGGCGTATGCTGCAGAGCTAAGCTTTTTTGACATTTTATCTATATGGGGGCCCCATTGAAGCTTGGCATCCAATGTTATGCCTAAGAATACTGTGATATCTTCGGGTTTTAACTCTTCATCCTTTATGAGAACACTAGTTTCGACTTGTCTAACATGGGGCATCGTAAACTTAAGACATTTGGTTTTTTTTTCGTTAAGTAGTAGGTTATTAACATTAAACCAGTCAACTACTTTTGCGAGGGCGCTATTTACATTGTCAGTAACCAGCTGCTGACGTTTAAGTTTAAATACAAGTGAAGTGTCATCTGCAAACAACACTATATCATGATTATCCTTTATGAGGTAAGGCAAGTCATTAATATAAATAATAAATAAAAATGGGCCAAGAATTGAGCCCTGGGGGACCCCCATTCTTACTACAGATCCGGGTGATCTTTTTCCGTTAACATCAACCCTCTGAATCCTATAACTTAAGTAAGAAGTAAGAAGATCCAGGGAGGCGTTACGGATTCCGTAGTGGTGCAGCTTCCTGATTAATGTTTCATGATGAACACAATCGAATGCCTTGGACAAATCGCAAAAGATGCCCAACGCATCGCATTTGTCCTCCCAGGCATTATAAATATGTCCTAAAAGTTCAACTCCGGCATCGGTAGTCGAACGACCCCTTGTGAAACCGAACTGTTTGTTATGCAGTAATTTATTTTTATTAAAAAATCTTTGCATTTGGTTAAAAATAAGTTTTTCAAAAATTTTACTAAAGGTAGGTAGTACTGAAATAGGTCTATAGTTAGTAGGATCTGATGTACTACCCGATTTAAACAATGGTATTATTTTACTGTTTTTCATAAGATCAGGAAACTCACCACGGTCGATACAATTATTAAATATAACAGCTAAAGTAGGTGCTACAATGTTTATAATCGACTTAACAACATCCACAGAATTACCCCAAAGATCTGCGGTCTTTTTAACATTTAATGTGTGAAAGGTTTTAATTATATCTTTACAGGTGACATATTCGAAGTGAAATTCAGAATCACAAACTGGAACATTTTCCTTAAGCAAAGACTCTGCAGCAGTGGGTGATGAGTTTAGAGATCTAGTAGTTGATACGGGAATCTCTGCAAAGAAATTTTCAAAGGCCGCGGCGACTTGAGAATCTGATTTAATTATATTGTCATTAATAGCAAGGCTGTAGTCACTACTTCGGTTGCATGACTTTCCCGTTTCGCTATTAATTACATTCCAAGTCATTTTAATAATGTTACTACTATTTTTAATTTTTGAACTCAAGTAACGTGACTTGGCAATACTACAAACTTTTTTAAATATTTTAGAATAATTTCTAACATATAAATTAAATTCAGCAGTGTTTATACAAATCCGTTCTTCATATAATTCATAAAGTCGTTTTCTACTTTTATGTATACCAATGGTGGCCCAGTCGCTGAAGGAAGCGTTAGTATTAACCGATAATGTCTTTGGAATGAATGTATTATCAAATTGTGTGCAATACATATTAAAAAAATCATTAAATTGTTGATTAGGGTCATCATTAGTCAACAAAAGTGGTAATTTACTCAGAAGTTTAGTCTTAAATGTTTCCAAGCGTTTAGTTGTTTTTGGGTTTACAGTGATATCTTTTTTAGTAGCCTTTTTGTTTAAATTTGGAATAGTGATCAATTGTCCGCAATGATCTGAGTCTATTGAATTAATAATTTCTTTGCGGGTTGGTATAGCATCTGTATATATGTTATCTAGGCATGTGGCACTAGTAGGAGTTATTCTAGTGGGCTCCAGAAATTGTTTAGCAAGATTGTATGACTGAAACAAACTTATGATTTTAGTACTTAATCCAGAATTTTCTAACAAATTAACATTAAAATCACCACAAGTGATGATGGACTTGTTTGTATTACAGAGTTTGTGCAACACTTCATCCATAACTTTTTCAAAACAATCATACAATCCTGAAGGAGGTCTATACACACTTAATATAATGAACTGCTCCAATTCTATACAGGCTATTTCAATTGTACGCTCAACAGAGAGGCTCACAATATCCTTTCGGTCTTTAAATTTAAGCTGGTTATTTACTAAAATTAATGAGCCACCATGTATAGCATTTACTCTGCTGAATGAACTACCAACCTGGTGATTACTAAAATTGAACATGAACTGGTGGCTTTTAAGCCAATGTTCTGTCATACAAAGAATATCTATATTGTTACAATTCAGGAATAATTCTACTTCTAAGTCTTTGTTTAAAAAACCTTGAATGTTTTGATGCACCAGATTGATACTATTTAATTTTTTTACACTTTCCTTTGACTTATTATTTGCTTTATTTACAATTTCGCAAGAGGTTGCCTCTATTGTCCTAATTTCTAATTTAAATGATGATTAATGTCATTAATTTTGACCAAATTATTGACAGATAAGTTCAAAAAGTCATTGCATTGCTCAAAAGGAGCAATTTGTTTAGCCAAATTTTTGGCTGAAATAGAAAAATAGTATGATAGCAACACAGCTATCTGTCTTTTTAGATAGTTAGAAAGATAGTACTTAACAATATTAAATCTATCTCTTGTCAAATATAAAATATTACCAACATAATAGTTAGTATCAATTGATCGTTTAGTTCGGTGTACAAGAGAATCGGCACCAATATATAAGCTGACCTCTCGTTATAAGTACGGAAATTCTATACAATGCGAGATCAGCTTATACTGGAAATGTATAGCTGGATGTGTAGCCGTGCGTACCTATACCTACGAAATAACAAACAACTAATCAGTTTATATGAAGTAACTATCTACTATCTTTGAGCAACTTCGTACGAGTTAGCAAAGATATCTTAGCACTTTAAGCACTTTAACTAAAAATTAAAGAAATATGCTTATGTACCCAGCACCCTAATTGCGAAACACACTATCGATCTCAATTTGAATCATTTTGAAGCATATTGCTAATCCATTGCTTCATATGTTGGAAAAATGTGTCTGCTCAACAATATAAAAAACGCAAAGAACGTTGTTGATCTGTCAATCTGAAACCCATTGCTACTAATAGTTTCTTACGCAATTACCCCTAATTTATTTTTTTGTTCACATTACCTTATTTTGATTTACGATAACTTAAATATTGAATACTACGTTGGTACGTTACCCCTCACTAGTTGCTTAGCCATTTGACAAATCTTGCTGTCAAAAGAATATTTAAGTTCGGATCAGTAGGTTTCGAGAAAATCGCGGACATACAAACAGACATACATACATACGCGTCGAATAAAGAACCTCGTTTTATGAAGTCAGTTAAAAACGTCAACTTGTTGTTGCTGTTTAAATCGTCTTGCAAGGTTTGACCCTTTTATACATACAGATATGTATACATATACATGTATATACTTTTCTACATACAAGTGCGGTTACATATAAGAAAGTAGATAAAAAAAATGATGATTTCTCTAAAATAGTTATGGTTTCATCACCAATGAAGTATCGTGGATAGCTTGTTTCTTTTCTTTAGTTTATCAGTAAGAAAATAAATGCGAAAACTAAAATTTCCGGTTGGATAATGTAGATAAGCATAAAAAACGAGTGTGCTTATGACCACACGACTGAAGTGAAACTTCTTTCGCTCCATCTGTATGTATATATATATATATGTGTGTACAATATATACATGTATACACATATACATATAACTTTAAACGTAGAATATTGAATGTATTGAACAAAATATTAATTCATAAAATTGTTCAAAACGAAATAGAATTACGAAATTTCATTTACTAGCTATAAGAGAAAGAGAGAAAGAAAATGTGCGCGCGCACTGCTCTCTCTTGCTCCTACACTGTGATACAGACAATAAGCCTGCAGTGTGCTTAGATATACGGAACGTATTTGGCTATGAGAGGAAGAGAGAAAGAAAATGTGCGCGCGCACTGCTGTCTCTTGCTTATATCCCCCACTTAACTTCCGTTCGCCTTGCCCGATCACACTTTTCGTAACGCTTACGTCACGCGTTCGCCAGCTTACTCCCCAAGTCAAGCGTGCGTAAAGAAGTTTCACTTCAAAAACTAACACCCTGCAAACCGCTATTTTATCCTACTATGCAATTATTTAAAGTAAAATATGTTTTCTATTTACACGTTTCTTGCCAATGTTGTCGGCAAGTTTGGAAACATTCGTGGCAGTTTTGGCAACTTTCGCAATATTGCCGGCAATTTTCATGCCTAGTTGTACGGAGTGTCCGGGGTGTGCTATAGTCGCCAGAAAAATCTCACGTCCACACACAGATTTTGAAATCGCCAGCGAGTCGTCCGTGACTAATGCTAGGTACACACGCAGTGACTGTAGCCGCCGCCGCTATGTCGCTGACCGCGAAGAGACCGACAGGCAAAAGGTAAAACCTGCCAGGGCAGCGGGATTGTCCGAAAGGGTAACCACTGCCCCGCAACATAAAGGGCTGAGGAAGGAACACGGGTGTGTTTTAGTCAGTAAGAGTCTGACACTCCCTCCTGCTCCACCCTGAGCGGGACGGGGTCATTTAATGATTTCCCATCCACAAAAAAAAAGCAATACATACGTAGGTAAAATTTTGTTTTTTTGAAGTTGGTAAAAAATCGTCTAATTCTATTCTATTTTTATTTATGGTAAGTAAAGCCGATGTCGACTTAGACTATACATCATATGGACCCGAAATGTTTGACTATACAAAAACACAGTTATACAAATATGAGGCTTATCGACGCCAACATCATAAAAATATTGCCATCCCTTTTTAACTTTCTTAGTTTTGCATAAGTGAAAAAGGATAACAGTGTTTTTGACAATCACTATCATGGCAACCCGCCATTCCTAGCGTCACTAAAATACCTATTTGCGGCCGGTCGCCATTTTATCCTCTCACTGTTTGGTACCAAAGTTGGGTACGTCAACTGTCAAATGCTCTTGAGCTGTGGATATAATATGTGAATTTTGGAGTAATTTGCTGTGTTATTGTGTTTGAACTCGGTTCTATAGTGGCAGTCGTCAGTAGCCAGATGCCCAATTGCATTAGGTGTGGCTGTGGCATCAAAAGAAGCAGAAATCACCCGAAAACAACCAGCACCAGTACGTGTACTTAATTTCAGCTGAAATGTCATTAAATTTAGAGGATAAACAAAAGATTCTGCATTCCTTGAAGAGTTTCAACAGCAAAGCATTCATATTTTCCCTTTTCTCTTTATTTTCAAGTTGTATTTCATGAAATCATTTTCTTTGTTATTTTAGGGATAGAGTAGTGCATTTGACATTATTATATTTATCGATAATGCTATTTTATGGTTCTATATTGGTTGGAAACAATCGGTGTTGAAAATTTAGAGATTTCAACAAAAACAATTCATATTTGTTCTCTTCACTTTGAAGAATCTAGTTTCAACCGGACACTGAATAAAGTAATTGAGACAGAGTAGGAGATATCTCTCGCTTGTCTTCAATATCTATTAAAAAGCTTACTTATGTTTTATTTGTTTCAGATTTATTAAGAGAATTAAAGAACAAATATCAAAAACAGCCCAAGAAGATAAAAAGACTTAACGAGAAATTTATAATACAGACGAAAATATTATGGAAAGAAATCTCCTGAAAGAATATCACATCGAAATTATCTGATCAAAATTGTACAGACGCCAGCAGGTCAACCTACCCCAATCTGTCAAATTTCTTTGATAGATTTTCAACTTTAGCACAAAGGAATAAGGTTCATATTCAATTGGGAAAATCTGACAGATTGGGGTAGCTTGATGTGCTGGCCTCTGTACCTATAGTTCAGAAATAAATGAGTGATTTGTTTGTTGTTGTTTTTTCCTGTTTGAATATAATTATATACTTCATTATAATAATTTATTGTTGACTTTTAATTAAAGCCCACTATCATCTGCATGTTAGAAAAGGTAGGTGTTGGAAACTTAACATCTAAATTTCAAAAATATTAATTATGTTAGTTCCGTCATTATATCCCGTGAAATTCAAATTTTTACACATTTTTTTCCAAATTGTAGTTCTGTTACAATTTTTTTATTATTATTCAAATTATTATCAATTATCACCAACGGTCCATTGACGGTAACACGTCTTACGGCTTAGCTGTGAAAGATGGACGAACCTACAAATAACTTAAATGAAAGACACCGGTCAAGCCCCGACGTAACATATATGTTACGCTCGGCCCCAACTAGTGATGTGCCGCTGGAAATATTGAAAATTTACGGGAACTTTCCCATTGTAAATTTACACAATATTCCCAATATTCCCGTAAGTATTCCCAAAGTTTCCAAATATGTATTTAATACATTTTTCGTATATACTGTATAATTACACATGTGCAACTAACATTACGCGATATTTATACTCCTATTACCACAGCTAAACATGTCGTTACATGTTTGTACCTGCACTAGCTTGCGCCACGGCATAGCGATCGCCCCCACCCCTTGTAAAACAAGCTTCAGTTAGTATACAAAGTTTCATGATCTAATCTATACTTATAATAAATCTGTAGAGAGGTCAATTCTGTACATGAAATATATTTCCAAAATAACTATCAGCGGGTGATTAGTGATCGATACTGACGCCAAAAATGCAATCAGTAAAATTTTTGTCTGTCTGTCTGTCTGTCTGTCTGTATGTTCGTTATAGAAACAAAAACCACTCGACGGATTTCAACGAAACTTGGTACAATTGTTCTTCATACTCCTGGGCAGGTTATAGTATACTTTTTATCACGCTACGATCAATAGGAGCAGAGCAGTGAAGGGAAATGTTGGGAAAACAGGATTTCTTTTTAGGTGAAGTAGTAATAGGTTAGCAGTAGTTAGTTAGTAGTAGGTAAGTTTTGGTTAATTTATGTTCAGTTTTTTTTAATATTAAGTAGGTAAAAACGTAGGTACTTTTATTAATTATAGGTATAGGTATTATTAATTATAGTAGTTATAGGTATTTAGTTTTAAGTGAAGTAGGTTTTATTATATATTATTTTATATATTAGACGTAGTTATATATTTTTAGTTATTCAAGCCCCAAGCAGACGCTATTGTCTTGAAAAACGCGTTGAATGAGAAATACGCATGTGCATTTGGATTGAGTGATCTTTTTTTATTTCGTGACAAAATCTGATTGTACATTTAGTCAAAAATAGTCAAAACTCATAGCCCAAAGTAAAAAATTTGTCACTCTCAAGGGTCTTCAGTTATTGCCCAAAATGTGGATCACTCAAATCAGACATTTCGCAAAAACGGCTATGAGCTAAATCTCAACAAAAACTTACTCTACTGACTAAGTTTATACCTCAAAAATTTGTTAACAAATTGTCACAATATGTTTTAAAACCATTAAGGCATTTAAAGCTACTTCCAGGTATCTATGCCAGTATCATTGGATCACTCAGTACAGACACCATTTTGTCTGAGAGATCGTTGTAAAAAGGTTTAGGTTGACTTTTTCTATACATCTTTTTTTTAATCCTAAAATGTATGTTCCGAATATATTTGTACAATAAATATCATAACACAAATACCTTTTGTTAAAAAGTTATGAGTAATTCAATGTTTTTAAATTTGCTGAACTGAGTGATCCTTATGAATACTTATAGGCATCTACCTGTTTCGTATTGATTTACACAACTTACGATTATTTTTTGTACAACTTTATGACTAAAGTTTTACATAAAAATTATTTACACAGACGGCTTAGTTTACGAGATATTAGATTTTTAATTGTGTTTAATTGTTTTTAATTGTAATGATAGTGACAGTATCAGTGGTTTTCCTGTTTTATGCAAGAAAAATATAAGTACCGAACGTATTTATTTAGGGTCCGACGTCTCAAAACTTGCCAAAGATGTAAACAACAATAGCCACTCGAAATTGTAATTTATTCGTGCGACGCAGCAAATAACAATAAAATATGAAAAATTTAAATATATACATTAAAAGTTAAAATCATATGTACCCTACAACACTCAATTTCTTTAAAAAATTAAAAATCTAATATCTCGTAAACTAAGCCGTATATGTAAATATTTTTTATGTAAAACTTTAGTCATAAAGTTGTACAAAAATTAATCGTAAGTTGTGTTAATCGTAAGTTATGCCGAGTCCATGTGATTGGTACGTCAGAGGATGTCGACTATTCCGCCAATGTCAAAAGTGTGTGCAATACACTGACGTACCAATCACATGGACCCGGCATACCTACAAGAAAAACGTGCATACCTACACTTTACTGAGAGGATAAAATGGCGGCTAATAGAGCAGCCCCTAATCGATATTTCTACAAAATAACATCGATAAAAGATTGTGAGAATGTTTTCTTAGTGTCACGGACTCACGGTACAATATCTACGGGTAAAAATATCCCAAGTTTTCTAACTTAGGTCTTTCATTTAAGTTATTTGTAGGTTCCTTCATTAAAAAAAAAAACAATAACAAACAAATCACTCTCATTTATTTCTGAACTATACAATTTTGATCAGATAATTTCGATGTGATATTCTTTCAGGAGATTTCTTTCCATAATATTTTCGTCTGTATTAAAAAATTCTCGTTAGGTCTCTTATCTTCTTGGGCTGTTTTTGACATTTGTCCTTTAATTCTCTTAATAAATCTGAAACAAATAAAATATAAGTAAGCTTTAATAGATATTGAAGACAAGCGAGAGATATCTCTCACTCTGTCTCAATTACTTTATTCAGTGTCCGGTTGAAACTAGATTCTTCAAAGTGAAGAGAACAAATATGAATTGTTTTTGTTGACATCTCTAAATTTTCAACACCGATTGTTTCCAACCAATAAAGAACCATAAAATAGCATTATCGATAAATATAATAACGTCAAATACACTACTCTATCCCTACAATAACAAAGAAAATGATTTCATGAAATACAACTTGAAAATAAAGAGAAAAGGGAAAATATGAATGCTTTGCTGTTGAAACTCTTCAACGAATGCAGAATCTTTTGTTTATCCTCTAAATCTAATGATATTTCAGCTGAAATTAGTACATATACTGGTGCTGGATGTTTTCGGGTGATTTCTGCTTCTTTTGATGCCACATCCACACATATTGCAATTGGGCATCTTGCTACGAATCTAGAACCGAGTTCAAACACAATAACACAGCAAATTACTCCAAAATTCACAAATTATATCCACAGCTCAAGAGCATTTGACAGTTGACGTACCAAACAGTGAGAGGATAAAATGGCGACCGGCCGCAAATAGATATTTTAGTGACGCTAGGAATCCGCCCAGTACACGTGTGAGTGAAACAAACTTATATAGACCACTATTTGTATCTGCGGCCCGCTACTAAGACTCCGCCTGCTACCTGTCACGCTAACATGTCAGCGCAGAAGACGCCGCCTTCCCGATCGCCTATACCGGATCGAAATTTAAAATGCCCATGACTTCAATTCCATCCTGTATATTATTTAGTCGTTGGAGGTATGCCAAGTCCATGTGATTGGTATGTCTGTGCAATAGTGTCACTGTCATAAATCCACCCCAAAATGTCAAAATAAGTTTGTTCTGTGTGTTTCGTCAATTCGTCGTCGAGTAATCTAACCTAAAAAAACTAGTTGAAGACTACAAAACTCTGTAGTTTTATTAAACCCTTAGAAAATATAAGTGTGATAAATACTATAAGGGGTAAACCTGAACTAGGTATTTTTTAACTCTGTACATAATAATAAGGCCAATTTTTATTTTTACTAGGATCAAAATTTTACGTTTCCAAAAATATTGTTATTAATTTTTACAGGAAAATGCAAAGAATAATGTCCGTCGTGAAAACAATATCATCTGTTAGAAGTTTCCCAGCCAGCGTTATACAGTTGTCGATGCTGAGTACGTTTCAACAATTTGCAAGAGAGCGATTGTTACAACCTTCGCTTCCTATGATTAATCCTATTTGTGGTTTTAAAGTAAAGGGTCGCGTGCGACGGCGATGTAAATCATGCTATTTTGTTGTTAGAGATGAAAGATTGTATGTCATTTGCCCTAAATCACCCCGTCATAAACAGATGGCAATGAAACCTAAACCATTAAATACATGGATTTTAACTCATGCTAGTCAGAGTCCTGTACGACCATGGTGACTTTCATGATAAAACGTTTGAATGTAATGTAGGTATAGCTGTTAATATTCATTAAATAAATTGTTAGGTAAGTACTACCAACATGTTTTTTTTTTTGTAAACCAGCTATGTAGATTTAAGTAATGATAATATCAATTAATTTCTAGAAGTCACTGTTTTCAGTTACCTACCTAAGACTTCACCCCCTTTATTCATAAAAAATGCTCAAAGTTAAGTAGTGATTAGTGACCGTATAACCATATTTTTTTTATGTTTGAATGTCACTTAACTTTAATCATTGTTTATAAATAAACCCCCACCCACAGCTTTAGGACTAATGTACAACCTAACTACTACCTAGCAACTTATCCATAAGTTAGTTTAATGCCAGCATTAGCATTAGGGCTCAACATTTTTATTAGCCTAAATTTTAATGCTAGTAACAAGTAGCAGTTAATATTGTATGTTTTTAGTACTTACCTACTATTTTAGGTAAGCATCTGTTTTGTTGGTAATCCTTAATAAAAAAAACAATGAAAATCTTAAATTCATTAATTTACTGACACTGTCAGCTATCCATAAACAACGTGTCACATAATTCAACATTAAGCGGGCATCAGAGGGTGGACCTGCTCATGACTACTTGAGAAACAATAAAGGAAAAAAAAGTACTAGGTAATTTTTTTTTTGGAAATTATAAAAAGTACAGAGGCCAGCACATCAAGCTACCCCAATCTGTCAAATTTCTTTGATAGATTTTCAACTTTATCACAAAGGAATAAGGTTTTCAATTGGGAAAATTTGACAGATTGGAGTAGCTTGATGTGCTGGCCTCTGTACCTACATTGATATCCTTCAAAAATTGACACCCCTTTTTAACTACTATGACCACAATTTTTCAAATATACGTTTTTTTTTTGTATTGGCAACCTATGTAGAACTGCTATCCACCACAACCCTTAAAAATCCCAGAATGCCTGTAGTTTTTACACAAAATACAATCAAAATTATTTTTTTGCTTAAAATTTTCAATTGTTTTTACTAGTCTACTTTGTAATTAGGTACTCACTATTATTATTCACTTGTATTATTTCTTTATATTATTCACTTGAAATTGATAAGAAGTTTTGTTTATTTTTTTAAAGTTGAATAATAATTTATTTTACTTTCTACTAGCTTTTGCCCGCGTAGAGGTCGGAAAATATTCCACGACAATGTACTACAGGGATAAAATTACCCTGTGTATCCATGTTATAAACTATCTGTGTGCCCATCCAATTTTTTTCGCGGTGCACGCCATAATAGCTCCCATTCCCAATTTAAACGAAAACTTAATACCTATCTTCCTCATGAATTACTCCGTCCATTGGTGAAAACCGTATGAAAATCCATTCGGAAGTTTTTCAGTTTATCGCGTTCTGACAGACAAACAGACGAGACGCGACGGTTGTTTTATAATAGGGGAGACTGAGGACACTTGATCCCCCCTTTTGTTTTTTTGCCATTATTTCGTAAATATTGATTTGATTTGAAATATCTTGGTACTGAAATACGTAGAATTTCATTGGCTATGCTAAGTATAATTGCTAATGATATCGTTATATAAATTTAGTAACCAGCCCATGAAAACTTCGTATAGGGAATGATATCATGTGTCCCATATATATGTCTGACTTGATCCCCCCACTCTGGAACACTTGATCCTGGGGGGAACAAGTCTCCCACATTTAGGGTGATATGATACCAATATAGAAGAAAATGAAAAAACCTATGTTATTTTTTTTTAAATCGATTTATTAGCATAGTAGGTAAACTAGAAATAACAACAACGTATCCACTGTTTTAGTAAATCACATATAAGTACCTAAGTTTTCAGCAAACATCACTTAATGTTCTTATTATCACAGAATCTTCTGGTTGAACTAAATTAACGAGAAATCATAAAATAAATTTTGCGTTTAGCACAACAAAACAAAATACCTTTGGTGAAAATATTATTAAAGTTAAGTTATTTTTTTTTTTCTTATATTTTCTCTTTTCACTTTTTATTTCTTAATATTAAATTTTCTTAATAATTTTGGAAACTCAAAACTAATGACTCTCTTATATGATGATTTCACTTTTGGAACTGGTAGTTTTTTCACTAATTGACATTTAGCAATTGAACAAATAACCTCGTTAACAGGCCACTTGAACATTTTATCATTAATTATTTTAGCGAATTTAATGTTATATCCACATTCATCAAACGCACTTAAAAATTCTTCATCCTCTGACGTAACAGCCAACTCCAAGATTTCCTTGTCGATCGGTATTCTTTTTTTTTGCACCTTCTTTTGTTTTATATACTCTAGGCATATTGAATCCTGAAATCCGGCGGGATCATATCTCCCATAAGAAAGTGTACCATGTGTACCCTAGCTATGACGAGGTTATAAAAAACTATTGTAAAAAAACCTACTACTATTAACACTTTTCTATGACACAGGCGTATAAACACATATATAGTGACTAGTTTAAAAGTGATACTTACCCAAATAAGTTTAATAACCAATTATTTAATCAAAATAAATACTTACGAAAAATATTTTCCTTCAACACGAAACACATAATCATCCGCCATCTGTTCAACTGTCAAATTTGAATGGATTAACAACTTTATAAAGTTAGAACTTACCGTAGACTACAAATTTTGCTGCTCTATTATTATGTAGTGTTCACAGAAGCTCTGTAAGTCCACTGTACCTAGTCTCCCGTAAGGATCAAGTATCCTCAGTCTCCCCTACTAGCAGTGCCCTGCGATTTCACCCGCGTTAATTTGTGGGGAAAACCCTTTAGGTTCATAACGACAACTTCCCAAAACGTTCACCCTCCCAAAACGTCCACTTCCCAAAATGGTAATTCCCTAAATGTCTATTTCCTATTTCGTCAACTTTCCCAAAACGACCACAAATCTACAATTCCCAAAAAGTCCACTTCCCATAACATCAACTCTCAAAACGTCCACTTTCTAAATAGGTATTTTTTTTAATATATTCTAGTCGTTTCAGGCACTCACCGGCCGCTGCCGCTGCACCGCTCGCTTCGCTCGCTCGGCTCGTGCGTAGGAGGTCACTGTTTTAACCTAAGTATTTTTTTTTTAATAATTAACCTACTCTAACTAGTTCCCTAAGTAATAAATAAATTTGACCAAATGTAAATGTGCGTACTAAATCATTCCAAACATTGCATTGGTATAAAAAAAAGTTGCTAATTAAATTTTGTGAACTAGACGTTTTGGGAGTAGTAATTTTGAGAAACGGACTATTTGGGAACTGGTAGTTTTGGGAAAGTGGACGAAATAGGAAATAGACATTTAGGGAATTACCATTTTGGGAAGTGGACGTTTTGGGAGGGTGAACGTTTTGGGAAGTTGTCGTTATGAACCTATAGGGGGAAAACCTATTAAACTACTAAAATATATTCCATTACCTACTTTAAAATTATTTCTTAGTAGGTACATTACTATAAGAAGTTATTTTAGGTACATCACGCTATGATGAGTAAGAGTGGAACTATAGTAAACCTCGCACAGCTACCGATATTGGTCCCATGGAGAAAGTTGTTTAGTTTGATGGTCTGTACCACATCCTTAAATTTGGCTGGTCATTGAAAAGTAACCCTGTATATATGGAGATGTAGCGATGAAGCTCAATTCATATTTTTGTTGCTGCTCTGATCTGGTATATAATCATTTATTTAGTACTCAAGTATTTTATGTTCACTGTCAGCTTTATTGATTTTATTTGAGCAAAACCAATCGGATGGAATAAGGAATTGACCGAATCGCACAAAGGTTAGCATCACCAGCTCGCGACTTCGTAAACATGCAACTGATGTATGTTTGTAAAAAAAAAACAATTGGATAACAATAAATATAATTTTAGGTATTATTATACAATACAAAACCATTAGACCATGTAATAATAACACAATATATTTTTAAATCTACGTCTTATCAGGTCTCTTCTTGATTGAGATCTCGGGAAACGTTTGGCTCCTGAAGATTTACAGATCTGAAATCACATAATTAACCATTATTTTTGTTGATCCATTTGTATAGTTATTAGATAAGTAGGCACCTACACACATAAGAAGTACCTATGATGACCACAACGGATCAAAATTAGTTTCTTATATTTAACTACCTAATCCATACAGATTTATGCGGACCATTTCCATATTCGATTCGAAGTCTCGATATTACATTCTGTTCAAGGACGACTTAACACGATATCGTCATTTCTTCGGCAAAAGTCTGAAGCAGCATAAATGAAGCTAAAGCAGCAAGACATGTCATTAAAGAAATTTTAAGTGACAACGGAGGAGAATTTGTTAGCGCGGAATTCAAAAATATCCTAACTGTAAACAGAATTAAGCAAAGATTCACAATGCCCCACACCCCAGAACAAGCAGGCTGCGTAGAGCGTGAAAATCGGACGGTAGTAGAAGCCGCACGCGCCATCATGCATGCACATGATAATATTCCTGATGATTTGTGGGCAAAATGCGACAGTCTTCTTGTTGAATCGCACAGGGCCAATGAACGTGCCAAGCAAGGCTCCACATGAGTTGTGGTACAGACAGAAGCCAGCGATAAAGCCCATGTTCCTAAAGCTAATCGCAAGAAGCTGCACAAAAAGGGATATTTTTTGGTTTATGAAGAATATGAAGGCTTATAGGATCTGGGACAAAGGCATTCAAATTGATCAGATCCAGAAATGTCACTTTTGAAGAAGTACCTTTACTGGGAAAATCAAAAGAGCATGTACCTAAACCGAAAGAGCCGACTCCTGTTCTTCAGAGGAACTCCAATCATAATTTCCCAAGTCTCGAGAGTGAACATGAAATGAAAGTTAATAGAGAGATTGGAGAACGACATGCTTCAGAGGATGAAATCGAAATGACCCCCCCAAAATCATTCAAGCTGTCGAGAGTCTGAATAATTGACTTGTCTTACTAACTTAACTTGTGCCATGGAGAGCTCGATGGGCATAAAACATTAAGAACATAGGCAGACATGGGGACTGCCACAGAAGTAACAACTTGAAACTATAAACTGACAGTGGGTTTTTTAACACGTGTAAAAAGTTTTTATTTCAAAAAGCCCGTTGTAAATTAAGTATACTGGATGAAATTGAATAGGTTCGCCAAATTAAAACATCTAATTCAACGTGTTATAAAGAAAATTTAGAGGAAAGGGATGCACATGATACGTGCGCATAGGCAAGCGGTTTGGCAACGTCGTCGCGCGTCCTTTTTTTCATAGGTACGGTCAAAATTAGGTAAATACTACTACTAGTTCAACGTGTTGCCAACTTGATTCATGTTGTGAACTTGTGATTTCTGCGATGACTAGATTACTTATTGGACGTGCGCTAAAATTGACACTTTAATTTTTCATAATTGTTTTGATAATTTCGGGATTGTCCGAAAGGGTTACCGCTGCTCCGGAACATAAAGGGCTAAGGAAGGAACACGGATGGGTTTTAGTCAGTAAGAGTCTGACACTCCCTTCTGCTCCACCCTGAGCGAGAGGGGTCATTTGATGATTTCCCATCCACAAAAAAAAGTATCGATGTTTATTCGTATCTACTTGAAGGCAAAAACTTAGTTTGCACTATCTAAGACGATAATTACACAATTTTTTACAAGAATGTTGATTTGGGACATGACAATTTATAATGATTATGTAGCAGTTTGGACCTCCTATTTCGATTTGGCGCAAGTTTTCTATTTCATCCTGTAGAATCTAGGATGCAAGAGCGAACGAAGCAAACTCGGGATATTGTTCCAATTCGATAAATTAATTTCTCTTTCTGTATAATGGTCAAGAGAAAACGGAACCTATTTGAGGTAGGTTGCTAAAATTTTCAGGCTCGCTTCACTCGCTCTTGCAATCTGCATTCTTTTGATTCTTGAACATTTCTTCTTAAGTCGGCAAAGCAAGCAATTCCTAGTCCTTTTATAATGATAAGAAAATTGAGCCTATGCGAGAATGTGCAAAATTTTCGAGCTCGCTTCGCTCGCTCTTGCAATATAAATTCTCATAGTTGCTTGGACTTGCCTGCAGAAATCGACAATGTAACGGCTATTTCAGCATAAAATATCAAACAAAACCTAACCAAACCGAGGCGGGTGGTTAAAATTTTTGAGCTCGCTTCGCTCGCTCTTGCAATATAAATTCTCATAGTTGCTTGGACTTGCCTGCATAAATCGACAATGTAACTCCTATTTCAGCATAAAAATATCAAAAAAAACCTACCGACCCCCTCCCCCCCCCCAATCTTGGGCTGCGACCGCGCCTGCAGAGGCGGAATTTTTAGCAGCCAGCGAAACCGCCAAAGAGATTAAATAGTTACAGATTATATTAAAAGATCTTATTGGTGCTAAGGAATATTTCAAGAACTTAATTGGAAAAGTAAAGGACTCGGAATGCAAGATCAATATCTGAGCCACCTCAGATTTGCTGACGATATCATCCTCTTCGCGGAATCAGCAATTGTCCAGTTTTTGTATCATTTGTTCTACAAATGATACAAAAACTGGACATAAATAGTAAAAAAGTGGGGTTATACATGAACGCAAGCAAAACAAAAATCATGACGAACCATACAGAAAAAGAAATTCACGTGTCGGGAAACCAGATTGAATATGTAAAGGATTATATCCTACCTTGGATAGCAAATATCATTTGATACAAGAAATAACGAAACTGAAGTGGATAGAAGGATCAACTGCACTTGGAAGAAATTTTGGTTACAAAAGGAAGTCCTAAAAGGGAACTATCAAACGAAGTTCAAAAGAATAATAATGGACACTGGTCTGTATTCTACCAAGTATGACTTATGGAAACCAAACGTGGACATACACTAACAAAATAAAATCTTATCATGCCAACATTCCATGGAAAGGAGCATATTAAAACTTAGGAAAATTCAGAAAACCCGAAACCAAGAGATAAGGAAAAGAACTAAACAGATGCCCTCCTACACGCTCTACGACTGAAATGGAAATGGGCAGGCCATATTTCGAGATGTAGAGATCAAAGGTGGACATTGGAGTCAAAAAAGTAGTCTGGACCAGGAGTTAAGAGGAACAGGGGCAGACCACGCAAGAGATGGGCGGACGACATCATTGAAATAGCTGGTCCACGTTGGATGGAGTTGGCCCAAAACAGGGAAAATTGGCACGGGTCGGAGGAGGCTTTTACCCAAAAGGGATCCATATCCAAACAAAATATAAAACTAGAAATTTGTGAAAACATACATAATATGTACTTATAGAAAAATATGGAATAAAATGAGCTTATAAAAACTGGTGCTAACTGTCCTGCGACCTTAGGTGTTTTTATACTAAGATATCAATATACTTTTTCTTGTTTGTCTTAATAACTGTTTTCCTATATCCTCTGTGTTATTCAATGCTGACTTTAAAAAGTGACTGATGAACTAATACAAATAAAACTTAATAAAGGTTTTTATTGCAATCAACCAATATAAATCGAAGTATGCAACAAACAATCAGTAGTCTGTATTTCTACTTTTAACTCATATCGCACAATCACACCGGTTTGGCATGCTCAATACGAGTTCATGCAAATCATCGCGGAATAGCTGCCCTCGTCTGTTATTACAGCTGAAAAGATTTTTTGGTGTACCTACATATGTATAGTATTCATATGAAGCAGAGCTCTTATTTAAGCATATTATTTGCGAGCTCAATGTGGTTTAACTTTGGCGATTGAGCACTCAATTGGGTCCGCAAAGAAATGACAACATCCAATAAATTACAGCAGACTCGGTGCATTATGATTGCCTCTGATTCTAATAATTTCAGGTCACCCATTGATCTAAATACCAGCACATATCATGATTGTTTCACCACTAGGGGAAGGAGGGGCGTAACTGAACAGGGGGCACGGCGGGGCGCACATGGTAACAATGTCCCATATTCAACACTATAGATACATTTTGTATCAACAATGTATGCAGTAGTGACCAGACAAAAAGCTATTTTGTCGAAGTTTGATGTCAATATATATGTTACTTCGAAACTTGTAAAAAAATTAGGTGGGTTAATTTCCTTCAAAAGCCCTGGATTGTGATTGAAAGTGTGTTACTCAATTAGGGTGCTGCAGTCGCAAATCAACTTTGAGTAGTGTAGTCATTAATATGCCTTCTATGTTTTAGCAATGGGACAAAAAGGCTGGTATTATTATTTGTGCACTTACCTAATTCTATCAATTACGTGATCGACATTTTCTTGATGAGTAAGAACTGGCTCAATGTCAACATTTGTTTCATCATCACTAATTTCTATAATTTCATCTTCAGTTGGTACATGTACAACATCAGGAGATTCCTCATCATCGCTTTTAACTTGTCTTCCAGTAGTATCGTCAGTCTTTATTCCAGCTATTCCTAAGAAATAAATGATCCAAGGTTAAATGTTATGTAATGTTGTTAGATAAAATCACCGTATGCAGTTTTGAGACGGGGTAGTAACTGGGGATAACTATCATAGGAGACTGTCCTTAACTTTTGAGTAAGCTAGAAAAACGTCAATTCTCACGTTTTATTTTCATGATGCCATTTGATGCAGTTTCGTTTTTCCTGGGTTCGATTCCCAGGTCTGGCTGTGTTATTGAGTTTTTTCATCAACCATTTGTAGTAGCAGCCTGGAACCTGGAGTTTTGCCCGGTAGGTGGCAATAGTCTTGAATGGCAAAATGTAGGTGTACTATAGGTACATTCTGCCTAATCCTTCAAGGAATACAGGTGTGATGTTATGTAACTAATGTACATGAGACATAAACAAAACTGGCAATATGTACCTTTGGATGGGAACATTGGTGTATCTCGTCGCACTCGACGACGCCGAGTTTGGTCACTTCGCCTGACCTGTGTCATGCTTTGAAAATCTATGTTGTATAAGGTTCCAGCAAGCAGCAGGGTACAATCAGGATCTCCAGCATTGAAAGCATTTTCTAATTCAAAGTTACTACGTTCATCATATTTCCACCATCCTAATTAAAACGAAATTGAATATTATTACAAAAACGAGTGCTTATTGATACTCAAATTCACTGTTACAGTAGGTAGGTAGGTATGACTTGCTATGGTGTAGTAAAATTTTTATAAATAAATCTCGAATAGGTAAGCCTGCAAAGTTGCTATGGATATATGCTAAAAATAGTCCATGAATACATGTTTCTTCTATGTGACATAATCATCATCATCATTTTATTTCGAGCAACAAGACTCATAGTGTTAGTAACAATATACTTATAAACTATGTTATTAATAAGAAAAAATAAAAACAGATTGCGAAATCACTACTACAAGGTGACAGGCCCAGCTGAAACCTTGCAGCAGCGGTTCACAATCACACAATCAAGCCTGCCTGCTACCATAGATAGGATGCTGTTGGCGCTGCCCCGCACCCTACGGACCAAGGATGCGCACCGCTTCCGCATCACCGTGTAGAAGCAGTCCACGTGAGCTTCAGCGAACATCCCTGAAGCGCTGCAATATCGGGGCAACCCCAACAACACCCTGTAGGCATTGTTGAATTGGACTCGTAGGGCGCTGTACTGTTTTTGAGTATAGTTAGCCCACAGGGCACTCGAATAAAAACAGGTGCAATATGCTCTGAAAAGGGTGTTTTTTACTTCCTTCGAGCATCATGCAAACCTGCGAGCTACCATGTTCGCTCTAACAGACAGCGCCCTACGTTCCCGCTCTATGTCTGCATCGTCTTTCATGTCAGAGGTCACCAGATGCCCAAGGTATTTGAAGGTGTCAACCCTATTTAGCGGTAATGGTAGCGGTTAATGATATGAAACTATCTATTGTTGAACGTCCCCTACACAGTATTAAAGTTGGGTAATGGAGTGACTTTTATTAACCCTTTAACTGCACGACTTTATATCAGTTGTGCCCCCAGCACCCAGCACAGTGATTCGATTTTTTCTTGTTTTTCAAATAACCTGATAGACTGCAGCGTAATTAATAAAAAACAGAATAAACGAGCTGTGGTATTTGGTCGTAAATATAGGACCCTGGCGAAATGGGCACGAAAATATTTGTTGGATTAATTCGATGTAGGCGGTTAAAAAGTTAAAGCAACTCACTCATAATGGAATTTAGCCCTTTCCCCATATGTGAAACTAATAAGTACCACACTGGTGGGATTTTTTAAGCTGTTAATGTTAATTTTGTAACAGCAGTAACTTGACTTTGGAAGTAACAGATCACTGTTATACATACCATTCCTACCCTCATAGAACCACTGATATAGTTCTTGGGTGGGATTAATGTTTACTTGTTCAAAAGACAGTGTCCCCAGTAATATTGGATTATCCAGGTAAGTAGGTGGTATATCTGCACGGCACATAGCACACTTTTTACTTTGGAATGCAATACCCTGAAACATAAAACCACTAATTGTATTGGTGTGGTAGAATAATTTTATCTTATTTTATTTATTTATTTATTTAATACTTCAAGCACATAAATGTACAGAGGCGGACTTAATGCCATAGGCATTTTCTACCAGTCAAC
Organism: Globia sparganii; assembly: GCA_949316385.1. Taxonomy (NCBI): domain Eukaryota; kingdom Metazoa; phylum Arthropoda; class Insecta; order Lepidoptera; family Noctuidae; genus Globia; species Globia sparganii. The sequence goes on along the minus strand of OX438663.1, from coordinate 13,148,298 downwards.
CTTTGGGTGATGCAGAGACAAACAGTGGTAGGTGCAATCATGAAAATTGAGGAATAAATATTTTAAATATAAAGATACGCATAAACCTATTAAAACTATGAATATAATATATACCTATTTACATATATATATTACATTTACAACATTACAAACTATCAGCGACAAGTTGACCAATAAGTCTAATAAATGGTTTCAATATTTACCTTCACACACAGGAAACAAAAGACATGTCCACATGGTAACTGTGTTGGATGGTTACATTTTTGTAAACACACAGCACAATCCAATTCTGTAAAAAAAAAAACAATGTGTAACAAAGAGTAGGTCAGAAGGCCATCTTAATAATAGTAAATATTTATATAAGTCTCAATGATGTTCATTATATAGGAGACTATAATATTGTTAATAAGCGTCTATTATACATGTTTTTTTCAGTATAGTGATTTAAAATGCAAGACAAATTTTTTGGCAGATGTATTCACAAAGTAAAAACGAGTGTGTGTCAATTGGAAGTTACAGAAATTATTTAAGTTAGGTATTTTCAACACAGCCATCTGAAAATACTTACCAAATTTACGGCAGTTACTATCGTCGCTTTCATTCATATTGATATTTCTCTACCCAAAAGAATGAAGCGGGATGCAACACAAAACCTTTTGTGTTCGTGTTTTCCCAATTCCATTTACAGATTACCACACCATTATCACACAATAACACTTCAAGAAAACATTAAATACTCCTCTCTTCTACCTTAGTCATCACTTCGTGGTACATGAAGTCATATAATTTCAAGATTTCAATTCAAAACAATAACTGTTTGTGATCCGAAAAAAATTGTGACTATACCAGTTAACACAGTATCAAACTCACCCTGTGCCAGTGTGACCATCTTATAAATGGCGAATCTGCCACAGACTGGGCAAAAATCTGCCAAAATCACAAAATACACAACGAATTCAATTAAATTTATTTAATCCTCTCTTTTGTAACCCAAAAATTAAGAACTTATTCCTTGTTTTTGTTTTGTTCTGAGAAAACCCCGTATAATTTGTCTATGAAACAGAAGTTGCCAGTTCAATAAAATCATTTGTAATCTAATTAAAAAAAAACCTGATGTAATTACTTTGAAAAAAGATACTTAAATTCATTGAAAATTCCAATTAATTAGTATGGATTTTCATGAAATCTTTTAAATCTGCCAATTTTGTAAATCGTCGGCATGATCTGCCAAAGACAAGGAGCGAAATCTGCCAAAATGGCAGAAATCTGCTGCAAATGGTCACACTGCCCTGTGCACTCACCTCATAAACTATAGAAAAGGAAACTAAAAGTTACTATATTAACAAAAAAAAAAAATATATTAGTTATTATTATTAGTTTATTTTTTTACTATATTAACTATAAGGACCTGAAATGTTTGACTATAGAAAAACAAATATGAGGCTTATCGACGCCAAAATCATAAAAATATTGCCATCCCTTTTTAACTTTCTTTTGCTTATGTGAAAAAGACTAACAGTGTTTTTGACAATCACTATCATGGCAATCCTTCATTCCTAGCGTCACTAAAATGCCTATTTGCGGCCGGTCGCCATTTTATCCTCTCACTGTTTGGTACCAAAGTTGGGTACTTAAGTCAACTGTCAAATGCTCTTGAGCTGTGGATATAATTTGTGAATTTTGGAGTAATTTGCTGAATTATTGTGTTTGAACTCGGTTCTATAGTGGAAGTCGTCAGTAGCAAGATGCCCAATTGCAATATAATCGGATGTGGCATCAAAGGAAGCAGAAATCACCCGAAAACAACCAGCACCAGTATGTGTACTTAATTTCAGCTGAAATATCATTAGATTTAGAGGATAAACAAAAGATTCTGCATTCGTTGAAGAGTTTCAACAGCGAAGCATTCATATTTTCCCTTTTCTCTTTATTTTCAAGTTGTATTTCATGAAATCATTTTCTTTGTTATTATAGGGATAGAGTAGTGCTTTTGACATGATTATATTTATCGATAATGCTATTTTATGGTTCTTTATTGGTTGGAAACAATCGGTGTTGAAAATTTAGAGATGTCAACAAAAACAATTCATATTTGTTCTCATCACTTTGAAGAATCTAGTTTCAACCGGACACTGAATAAAGTAATTGAGACAGAGTGGGAGATATCTCTCGCTTGTCTTCAATATCTATTAGCTTACTTATATTTTATTTGTTTCAGATTTATTAAGAGAATTAAAGGACAAATGTCAAAAACAGCCCAAGAAGAAAAAGAGACTTAATGAGAAATTTTGAATACAGACGAAAATGTTATGGCAAGAAATCTCCTGAAAGAATATCACATCGAAAGTATCTGATTTAAAATTGTATAGTTCAGAAATAAATGAAATTGATTTGTTTGTTTTTGTTTTTTCCTGTTTGAATATAATTATATACTTAAGAGCCTACACTACCTCAGCTGAAATTCACTCTTTGACTCGCTCGCACGACACTGCTCGCGGACTGAGTGAGAGCGAGACAGAGTGCGGTGCTAGGCGGCAGGCAGCGCCAATAGTTTAGGTATTTGCTTTTTACGGTGAAAATAATGGTAATTTAAAAAAAGTAAATAACATAAGACCTGCTTTATAGTTAGTTCGGTTAGTATACAAAGTTTCATGATCTAATTTGAAAAATTTTTTTGGCGTACCAGCGGTTTATTATTCGGTTTAGTGGTAACTTTGGTTTTTTTTCTATCGAGAAAATTTTATGAAATCGTGTTTTCGTCTAACATAAGACCTAAAATTAATCCTCAACTTTACCATATATTTATTTCAAAATTAATGCTGCAGTATTTTCGACATAACGGAGGATCATGCTAAGCCATTTGAGGTAGTATAGGCCCTTAACTATAATTTATTGTTGACTTTTAATTAAGACGGAATATAGTGGCCACTGTTATCCGTTTTAAGAATTATAATAAAACTAAACAATATAAAACTACCGTTCCTAATAATATTAACGTATAATCTTGTGAAGCACAACTTAACGTGCTTATTTTCTGCATTTTCATTCTAAATTGTATGAAATAACCAAACAAACGATGAGGGCGCCACTGTGCGGTCGGCATAGTCTTAGAGCCCACTATCATCTGCATGTTAGAAAAGGTAGGTGTTGGAAACTTAAAATCTAAATTTCAAAAATATTAATTATGTTAGTTCCCTCATTATATCTCGTGAAATTCAAATTTTCACATATTTTTTCCAAATTGCAGTTCTTTTACAATTTTTTTATTATAATTCAAATTATTATCAATTATCATCAGCGGTCCATTGACGGTAACACCTCTTACGGCTTAGCTGTGACAGATGGACGAACCTACAAATAACTTAAATGAAAGACCTAAGTTAGAAAACTTGGGGTATTTTTACCCGTAGACTCAAACTCAAAGCATTTATTTCAATTAAACCATTTCCAGGCACTTTTGAATTGTCAAAATTAACTAGTCGGTCAGTTAGTCAGAAAGTTGAAGCTAGTTGCCCATTCCAAAAAGTAGATCTCTTGGAGAAGAACGGGCAAGAAACTCCAAGGACACTCTTTTAAATTAAGATATTACAAAATCCTGAGTACAGTATTCTTGTTGCTTCTATTATCTATATGTGAGAACAATGTTATGAAGAAACAATTCAAAATAGGTATAAGATTAAAAAGAAGCCCTGGCAGCTAAGAGATGACCAGTCTCAACTGACAGCGCCCGTTCACGAACATGACGCATGGATCAGCACCATCCAGCTCTACCATTTTGAAGGGAACCGAATGATCCAACACACGCGCCACCATCAGTGAGACATTTAAGTGAGCATGACACATTCTCAACTGCCATGCTCTTTCAAGTCAATATAAAAAAATTATAATAAACAGATCCATGGTCCTTACATTTACAAAATTAAAAAAAAAAACTTCTAAATTATACAAAACTATAGTTTCCAATTTATTTACGAGATGAATAAAATTTTACTAGAAAGAGGTATATGATATTAAAGTAACAATTAAAACTTGATTGAATTAAAAATACACATTAAGTTCGAATGTCAGAAACACTTTAAAAAAAAAAAAAGAAAGAAAAAAAATCTAGGATATAATTTAAAAAGGATATAATTTAAATTTAAATTATCTAGGATATAATCATCCAACTTATAGTATGCTTGTCTACATAGTGTGCGTTTAATGCATGTTTTAAATTTCTTCTCATTTAGTTGAAGAATATCGAATGGTATTTTATTATAACATTCTACACAATAACCCATAAAAGAAGTTTTTACTTTAGACGATCTGAAACGAGGTTGATCTAATTTGTTCCTATTTCTAGTGTTAAAATTATGCCTGTCACATATCTTATTAAAAGATGTAGATTTTTCGGACGTACAGACGCCAGCAGGTCAACCTACCCCAATCTGTCAAATTTCTTTGATAGATTTTCAACTTTTGTACACAGGAATAAGGTTCATATTCAATTGGGAAAATCTGACAGATTGGGGTAGCTTGATGTGCTGGCCTCTGTACATAATGTTTTCATATACTTATATGAGGAACCGTCATGGTGTTAATTTTTTTAAACACTTCCCTTAGAGATTCGCGTCTGCTGAGGTTGTAGATGGCTCTGATAGCCCTCTCTTGCAAAATGAAGATAGATTCAATATCTGCAGCCCATCCCTACAACAAAATACCGTAAGACATGATGCTATGAAAGTAACTAAAATAGACCAGTCTCGCGGTATCCACGTCTGTTAATTGACGGATTGTCCAAACAGCGTAAGCGGCTGAACTTAGCCGCCCTGCAAGTGATGTTAAGTGAGGACCCACTGCAGCTTTGAGTCAAGCGTGATCCCCAGGAAAACCGTATTTTCGACGAATTCAAGTATCTCCTTATTCAGTATAACGTGACATTCACTACTTCTAACATTCGGTAAAGCGAATCTAATGCATTTAGTTTTTTTCTCATTTAATACCAAATTATTTACAGTAAACCAATTATGGACCACAAGCATAGCGTTATTTACGTCGTCAAGCTCCTGTGCATGTCTGCTTACTTTAAAAATCAGTGATGTGTCATCAGCAAATAACAACATTTGTGGTCGGTTTTCCAGTAAATAAGGTAAATCATTTATATATACTAAAAATAAGAACGGCCCCAATATTGAGCCTTGCGGTACACCCATTTTGACTTATAAACCCAATGAATTTACACCGTTTCAATTGTACCGTGAGTCCGTGACACTAAGAAAACATTCTCACAATCTTTTATCGATGTTATTTTATAGAAATATCGATTAGGGGCTGCTCTATTAGCCGCCATTTTATCCTCTCAGTAAAGTGTAGGTATGCACGTTTTTCTTGTAGGTATGTCGGGTCCATGTGATTGGTACGTCAGTGTGTGAGCCAACCGAACGAAGCAAATTGTTTAGTTGACGTTTGTGTTTGACGTGACATTCAAAATTATTATTATTATTTTTATTAATAATTATTAACTATTATTTTTTTAAAGTAAAGGATAAAAAATTATTATTGTGGGTTATCCCTAAGAGATAGACATATACCATCGCGGACTTTTTTGTAGACCTTTTTAAGGTGTACAATACTGTCAATACTGTAAGTACATTATTTTGACCTATCTCGTAGGGTTCAGCCAGCGTTTGAAAAATAAGCGCAAAAAAATGTGTTTATTTACGACATAACATGCATGCATGTATTATATATATAAACCTTCCTCTTGAATCACTCTATCTATTAAAAAAAACCGCATCAAAATCCGTTGCGTAGTTTTAAAGGTCTAAGCGTTCAAAGGGACAGAGAAAGCGACTTTGTTTTATACTATGTAGTGATTAGTATCGGCATCACTTTTAAACGTCGGACATAATAAAAATAAAAAAAAAACCAGATGGAATCGACACTTCCTATCTCAATACCATTGAGACTTTATTTATGTAAAAATTATGGTCACCTCACAATATCAATGGATGTTTGTATGGGAAAACTTTAATGATCAATATCTTTGAAACTACTCAAAGTTTCTCCGTCACAAATTCAGTAAATGATTATCGTCCCCGTCACAAAAATTTGAATATATTTCGAAGGCCGTAGATCATCAGGCAGCGGAGATACATGTGTCCAGCCTAGTGATGGGTAATGGAAAAATTTCGGAAGGAAAAGAAAAAAAATATTTTTCCAATATTTTTCAAATATTTTTCCAATACTTTTCCGATATTTTTCCAAATCAAAAAGCTGACTGTGATTAGAAAAAAATAAGACTATTCAGTGTACCCTGAAAAATTATCGATATTCAAACGAAATTAAAACTTAAAACTCATTAAAACTCATGCTGATTAAGAGTCCCTATCAATTTCGCGTTCTAAAAACAGAAAATTCAAGTTTTTTCAGCGCAAATTTCTCAATAACCTTAAGTTAACTAGTTTTTTTTTTAAATACACAGTTATTTATCAACTATTTGTCCAGTAAGTGTATAATTTTAAATTTTCATAACTACTTAATATAAATTACAAAAAATAAAAATCTAACACATGTTTTTACGTAAGCACGAAACACCATGTTTTTCAATTGCTTTTATAACTTACTGGCAGCAAATAACAATCTGAAAAAAAAAATATAAATACTGGGCATATATTATATTAGTAAGTGTACAATTTTGTTTTTTAAAGTTTAATGATTTAGTACTTGAAAAAAAATGTTGATCACGCTGAAATAACCCAATAAAATCATGTGCAAAACCGATGTCTACGCATAAGAATTGAAAATAATGAGAAGTGTTAAATATTTTAAAAATTGAGGTATTTATGTACCAAAATCAATGTTTATATTTTTATTTACCTATTTATTTAATTGTAGTAAAATATCTAAATAATGCCTTATAAACATAAATTCGATCGTTTGTGTACTAAAATTTACATTCGTAGACTTACTAGATAAATAGGTGATAAATAACTGTGTATTTAAAAAAAGAATCTAGATAACTTAAGGTTGTTGAGAAAATTGCGCTAAAAAAAACTGATTTTCTGTTTACACCCCGCGAAATTGATAGGGACTCTTAACTAACTGCATGAGAAAATCGTTGAATTAGAAATAATACGAGTAGGTATGTACTGACTGAGCGGACTGACAAAATTGCTTTAATTTCATATAATTGGAATATACAAAATAAAAATAATGAAGATTGTCTGATCATAATATTGAGAAGGAAGATGAAAACCCACCGGCTGAAGATTTATTGTTTGTAGATGCAGATGCAGTGAAAATATTGGTCATGATACACTTTTTGCCAGTGATGATTCGGATTCTTCAACAGAATAGATATGTTGTGCGTGCAATTAATGATGCCGATTCTCTTGTCACAAATGCGTCTAAACTAGACTAAAAATCACCAAAAATTAGTTTATCCCTGTCAAAAGACGATTTCCCATTCTGAAACTAACTAAAGTGACACAACTTAACTAAATTTTAATTTGACAGCACTAAGATTGCACTGAGATATTAGTTTAGTGAAAATAGTAATTTTGCTCTTCTGAATTTGAGATTTTTCACCTAAAATTTATATTGGCCCCGATTCTGTTGTTCACAAACTAAACTAAATTTAAGTTCAGTGCATCTTTTTCTTTCTATTTCACTAAAAAAAGGACAGAAGATAAATATTAGTTTAGTTCTGTCAAATTAGTCAGCGCCTGACGTAAACTGACGTATTTTTAGTAGCCAATTTTTTAATCACGTCTAAACTTGTCTATGGATTATCTAATTTGACCGGACTAAACTAATATTTATCTTCTGTCCTTTTCATAATGAAATAGAAAGAAAAAGATGCACTGAACTTAAATTTAATTTAGTTTGTGAACAACAGAATCGGGGCCAGTTTCTAACTAAATCTGACTATTTTTAGTCGCGACTAATAGGTGTGGAATAAGATTAGTTGGCATGAACTAAAATTCACACCAACACCTCGACTTCAGATGCAAAAACAGTACAATTTTTTTTATTTTCTTTTCTTTTGCTTATATCTCGAAAACGGTGTGTCCTATCGCAAAAATAATGAAATGTCGACCCCCTTACTCCGTAAACCCCTAAAACTCAACACGTTGGTAATAATTTTTCATATTTTCCATACAAAAGTGAAAAATTCCATACAAATGAGGTCGAGGCTGCCCCACTACGCATCTTCGGCTCAAAAAAAAAACACGGGGAGGGCCCCGTGGCTAAATAATAACAGCCGCACAGGTCGATCGATCAGGTTAAGCTACGCTTGCCGCGGTTGGTTTGTGGATGGGTGACCATATTTACATACCCCTCCCCCTCCCCCCTCCGTGCCTCGGAAAGCAAGTTAAGCCGTTGGTCCCGGCTGTCATTCGTGGATCTTTGACAGTCGTTACGGGTAGTCAGAAGCCCGAAAGTTTGACAACCAGTCCAAGGGGTATCTTATTACCCAGTAACTGGGTTGTGGAGGTCAGATAAGCAGTCGCTCCATGTAAAACACTAGTATTCAGCTGCATCCGGTTAGACTGGAAGCCGGCGCCAACATAGTTTGGAAAAGGCTAGGCCAGAAAATAAGTACCTACTTTTTGGCTGAATACACAAACCGTGCGAAACCAAACAAAAAAAAAAGTACCTACTTACCACGCGGAGTCGCGACTGTCAAATTCGATTTAATTGTGTCAAAATTATTTTTAAATTTAGTGATATTTTAATGCAGAATAGCTCTAAGATTCTCACGGCCAAAAGTAAGGAATTTTAGTGATAGTTTAGTTCGGTCTACAAGAGAATCAGCCCCAATGTTTACTTAATCTACGTCTTTTAATTTCATTAATTTTTTTTTCAATGTAAATAAAACCCTTTAAACCATGTGTTATTTAACTTCCCATAATCAAAATTGTACAGTAAACAATATTTTTCCAACCGAAAAGACGGGGTTGAACCCCTTTGAAATGTTTGACTACCCTTTTTCACCTTGTAAGATTTTTCCGAAAAACCCTTATAGGTACAAGCATTCTTTATTTTTGGTCTTACGTATAAATACTGAATTTAGAGTTAATCGGACTGCGCGTTAAAATTCTTCCATACAAACTTTGACACCCCCAATTCTCCTTTGGAACCTAGTGAGAAAAACAAAAATGACAAAGTTCGTAATTTACATAAATATGTATTCGTACCAAGTTTCAAGTTTATTAAGTCAAGAACTAAGATTTTTCATACGAACAAAAACCTCCCCTTTTCACCCCCTTTAAGGTCCAATTTTCAAAAACCCCTTCTTAGTACTCCCCCACATTGTAAAAAAAAGCCGTGTGTAAAATTTCACGTTCCTAGACCCAGTAGTTTCGGCTGTGCGTTGATAATATGTCAGTCAGTCAGTCAGTCATTCATTCAGTCAGTCAGTCAGTCATTCAGTCAGTCAGTCAGTCAGAAAATATGTTCAATATAAATAAAACCCTTTAATTCAAGTGTTATTTTATTTCCTGTTGTCAAAATTTTAGAGTAAACAATATTTTTCCATTATTTTTCCAAATTTTTATTTTTCTGAAAAATAAACGGAAAAATTTCCAAGATTTGAAAAATTTCCGAAAATTACCCATCACTAGTCCAGCCAGCTTGAACGCAGGTTGGCTGGACATTAAGTTTTTACTGATTTCTCGTAAACCCTTACATGTGACGCCATAAATTAAACGTTATTACTGTCACAAATTGCGTCACTAAATGTTAGTAAAGGAACCATATTCGAAAACGCTCCCGTTATTGAGATTCAGAAGTGCCAGCCATAAGTTTTATACGTAAATTCAAGATGGCTGGACACAGATTTTTGCATTTATCTACTAAACCGCTGTTCGTATCACAAAACTATTAGCTCGATGCCTGTCACAAATTTATGTGACGCCCATTGATATGCAAAAAGTCGTCAAAATCACTTCCGTTACCGAGAATGAGAGACCTGCGAAAAGTGGTTTTTCAAGATGGCTGGACACGTTTTCGATCGATTATCTAAGATTCTGTAGCGTCACAAATTCTGAAATAAGGGTGTTTAACCGTCACATAAAATGCGCTATTGACCTAGTTAAATGCGAGCTATTTTGAAGATTTGTCCAGCCAGCCTGAATGACATCTCTAGCGCAGTCAACGGCTCGAGCAGTCGGTGTATGCCTCGCGACCGCTCGCGAGCGGTCGATGGCACAATGGAATTTCGTCATGCAGTTGACGGCTTGAAGCGGTCGCGACTGCTCGAGCAGTCGTGTGTACGGCAGCGAATGAATGACTATAGTTCACCGCGCGGTCGCGGCGTTAAGCAGTCGTTCTCAACTGCTTGAAGCAGTCCGTGTACGGCAGGTCTTAGAGTCATCTGATCCATACATATCCTCATTAACACTTGGTACACGTCATAAACACACACAACAGATAATGTTCACTATAATCATTTAGAATCCGAAGAAAATAATGCTACACTGACGACTGACGAAATCATAATTTTCAATCCAATAGCGAGGATAATATATATCATAAATAAGCGTTTACAACATTGGCTAGCATAATTGATTTAGTCGATTGAACTAATCAATTTAAAAATTTACTACTTTGTGACAACCTTATTTCCATAGAAATTTAATAAAAACTTGTCGCAATATTTCCGAGATCTCGCTAGATACATATTTAGAATTTTCTCCAGTTGAAGGTACTTCACGTAAGTATATTATGAAAATAAAAAAAAACGCGACCCATAAATAGCTAATTTTATATATATTTTTTTTCGTTTATTAATAAAATATTTTTTTATTCTCGTTCCTGTTACGTTAGAGACTTGCAAATTTTTCAATTTATACATTTCAAACCAAAAATTAAGTGGTAGTTTATAAGTCACTGTTTGCTTTATTCAAGAAACACAGACGAAAAACTTTTTTAAGATAGGTCGGTGACCTTTCACTAAAATATTTGTATCTCCTAAATGAAGAGAAATTTCAAAACGGGGTTTTTTAGAATGGTTTATTAAGGTTAAATCTATAAAGAAAAAAAATAAAACTGGCATGTCTACAACTAAGGCAAAATAATACACTGTGCAACACATTCATCCAAATTAGGAACATACACTGGGGCCAGTTTAGAGAGAAACTGGTTACCCAGTTCCAGTGGATGGACTCAGCGAGCTACAATATTTTCGCCAACCTTCTCTCTTTTTATTCTTAAGTAATTTTTTGGACTTAGCCAAGATATGTTGAAAGGCAATGATGTTATCCAGGTTCATGTCGGAGTTGAAGTTCATTTCGGCCTCATTCCTGGCCCTGATCACGGCGGAGCATTCCCTATCCCACCATGGCGGGGATGGAATTTTGCCCGTTGGCGCTTTTTTTGAAGGGAAGCAATCATCTCCTGTAGAGGATATTGTCTGGGAGAGTGACGAAAAGCATTCCTGCATGGACTCAACATTAATGGATGGAAGAGAAGAGACACGTAGGTCTAAAATTTTAGAGTAGAGGTCCCAATCTACTGAGTTCAACTGGTATTTTAACAAAGGAGGGGATATTTTATCAGGAATAGTCTTGGAAGGGATTTCAACCATGATGGGATAGTGATCACTCCCATAAGTCAAATTCAAGTGACTCCAATTAAAAAGGCTGGCTATATTAGATGAGCAAAATGTCAAATCAACGCAGCTGTTATTCTGTCCTGGCGCAGACCTACGTGTGGAACTGCTATAATTGATCACACTTAAGTTGAGTTCATCTAATATATCCACTAGGCCTGTACCAAAGTTGTCGCAGTTTTCTGATCCCCATCTATAGTGATGGCCATTAAGATCGCCCATAATAAGTAATGGACCTTGTATACTACTCAGCAAACTTTTGATTATAATAAGATCTTCAATTTGTGGGTGTGCAATATAAAAACTAAAGATATTTATATCCTCAGCCTTAACAGCAACAACATTGATGAAGTTATCATGTGTAGGGTTCCAACGAAGTTCTAATGTCTTAGTTAATCCTGCTTGATTAAAACGTTTGCTTTCTTGCTTATAATAGTCTTGATCTTCTATTTGCAGCAGATGACTATCGTTTGATGTCCATTTTCTCAAGTTGAAGCCCCCTAGCTTCAGTAAATTCATCAAATCTTGCTGCAACTGTTGTGCTGTTGATAGGGAGCAGGCTCCATGGACCAAATCATCCATATAGAATGATTCTTCGACGACCTTGGCGGCTTCTGGGAATTTATCCCGTTCATCAGTAGCTAATTGTCTCAACGTCATCATTGCAAGAAACGGAGCTGCCTTTGTGCCGTATGTTACGGTTGTCAGTTGATAGTCTTGTACCTTTTGAGACGGGTTATCCCTCCAGACATTTTTTTGTAATGGTTGATCTTCTGGGTGTACCCAAATTTGCCTAAACATTTTTTCTACATCAGCCGTGAATGCATACTGATATTGTCTCCATTTAATGATGAGAGACTGAAGGTCTGTCTGTAAATTGGGCCCCGTATACATTAGGTCATTTAAACAGATAATATTAAGTATTTAGGGATGTGGCTGGACCGCTCGCTTAGATGGAAAAAACATATTGGGGAGTTAACCGGAAAGTGTATGAAATCTTTGAGAATCTTTCAAGTTCTTGCTGGGTCTGGATGGGGTGTTCATCCATATTACTTGAGGCTACTATATCTTTCCATTATTCGTTCGCGACTGGACTATGGCAACTTTTTATATGATAGCGGGTACAAGAGCAACTTAGTCAAATTGGACAGAATACAAAATCAGTGTATGCGCGTTATTGGTGGTTTTGTGAGAACTACTCCAATACACGTGATGGAGTGTGAGCTTCACCTTCAACCTTTATATGTACGCAGGTACCTCTTAGCTGGCAAATATTGGTTGAAGGTGAATTCGTTCCGGGGCAGTAAAATATTTGTCATGATAAATAATCTTGCCGAGTCATGCCAGAGTTTATATTGGAGGCGTAAAAAAAAACCACTATTAGTGACGGTACATGACTTTCTTATTGACTACCCTTTACTTTCATCGCAGCAATTGGAAAGATTTTCTTTGAACACGTGGGTTAGCAGTGTGGACCTATCCAATGTAGTAAAACTTTGTATAGATGGCGTCGACAAACCGAAACATCAGTATAGATGTAACAACATACATGAAATTTGTGTTCAGTATCTAAATGCTAATTATGTACACTTTTACTCAGTCTATACTGATGGGTCACAGGAGGGTAACGAGTCGGGATGGGCTGTTTTTGATCCACAAACGAAGGCATCTATAAAGTTTCGATCATGTGCTGAAATTTCTATTATGCACGTCGAACTTCTAGCGATCTCAGAGGCTATTTCATACATTGAGTCATTCGAATCAGGAAATTATTTAATACTGACTGATTCTAGGAGTGCTCTGCAACACCTGGCTCGATGCACCTCGAATTGTCGAGGTGCACCGATAGCCTATAAAATTTTAGATTCTATTGGTAAGGTCCAAGGCAAAAGAATTGTTCTACAATGGGTACCATCCCATATTGGATTGTATGGAAATGAGGAAGTAGATCGCTTAGCAAAAGAGGCCATCACGGACGGAATATCCGTTGAATGTCTTCCCTTATTTTGTGACCTCTTGTATCGAGTTCGTAACCAGTGTTTAGAATTATGGAAAGAATACTTTGATGAGAGGTCACTAAGTAAGGGAATTTGGTATAAAACCATTCAGCACAGCCTTTTCCGCCTTCCTTGGTTTGTGGGCACAGATATGCATCGAAATGAGATTGTGACTGCTTTTAGACTACGTGCGGGACATGTTCCGTTGAATAGCTTCGCCTTTTTAATGAGAAAAAGTGATTCGCCCAATTGTTCTGAGTGTGATAAGATAGAGGATACCACTCATATTTTAGCGGAATGTGTCCGGAACGAGGCTGAGAGGAGTAACTATTTCATGGAAAACGGTTTTAATTGTATTAATGTTGGCATGTATAATAGTATCTTGGCTGCTCCCTTGTCCAGGACAGCCAAAAAATTATTTAAAATTGTACACCTAGGTATTAAGCGTAGATAGACATAGAATGCCCCTATGAGGGTGACATGGTCAAATTGATCAAACCCTCTATAAATAAATAAAGATTAAAAAAAAAAAAAAAAAACCTTTGTTGAAGCATTGTAAACAACTCTCAATGCTGTCGTTGCACTATCTTCGCGCAATACGCAATGATGCGGTGTCTGATTGCAAGGTGAAGGTTTCATGTGACCTAAGGTTTTGTATTCAATAATGAATGACTTATATTATATTACATTATGCGTTGAATAATGAATTATTTTTTTGTAATTTCTTTTCTAATTGAATGAATGGAGCAACAGCCTTATTTTTGGACTGCCCCAATTTTTCCTCAAATTGTGGTACGAGTGGAAGTCTCACTTCGTATTTTCCGTCAGCCAAACGATTTGTTGTCGTTTTGTAATATTGAATGCACTCTTGGTCTTCTAATGATAGTGCTTTTTCTTCTGTAACATCTTCCATCTCCCAGAATTGCTGAATTCTGTCTAAATCAAATTGTACGACGTTGCACATCAATTTAGTTTTCATATTTCCACACAGTTTCCCAGACGAGTCTCTTGAACAAATGGAAGTGATTCGCATAATCTACACCATGCCTGCTAAAAGAATATTCGAATATACGTCCGCACCCAACAGAATATCTATGGGTCGGCTTATGTTGTACTCAGGTCGGCTTATGTTGTCTGCTAATTCTAACTTTTCCAGAAATGGGCATGCTATTTTAGGGAATGAGTATGATGGTAAATATTTTGTTAAGTAGTATGACAAAAACATTGGTATTAAATTGATATAGATTGATTCTTGAGCTTGACATACAGTTCAGGTTCATCATTCCTTTGCAACTGTTTTCTGTTTGCCCTATGCCCGTGATTATGCCGTCACACCTAGATCTCTGCAGTCCTAATTTTTCAGCAGCGTTTTCTGTGATAAGAGACATTTGTGACCCCTGATCAATAAGAGCCCGAAGGATCAGATATATCCCATCTGCTTTCTGAACCTTTAGCAGTGCAGTTGAAAGCAAAGTTTCTTGTATCATATTTTGTTGTCACGTGCGTGTTGCCTTGATTTGCACGTTCTTGATTAAAACGGATGTTCTTTTGCTGTTTTTGCTGTGTAGAAGACATCAAATTACCTCCTTGTTTTGATAGTTCCTTGGAATACGATTCATGAAGCAATGTATTGTGAAATTCGTTGCATTCTAGGCAACGCTTCTTTGATAAGCATTCTTTGCCTTTGTGATCATATAAGCAGTTTTGGCAATAATTCAAGTTAGCAACACATTGTTTCTTCATCGGGGAAATGTCAGCAAATTGTTTGCAATAAAATATAGCATGTGCATCATTGCAGACTGGACAGTTTGGCCACTCGTTTTGCAATTTCCTGTAACTTGGTGATTTCGAAATAGCCTTATTGCTTGAATATGATTGCTTAGAAAGATAATGTTTGGATTCCGATAGTTTATTGGTGTTTTGAAGAAAAGGATTTTTGATTATTGGTCTCCTGTTTTCTTCTACTTGCTTCCAAGCTTGTGAACTTCCCCTCTAAAAAGGCTAGAAATTCATTTAACTCGAGTAATTCTCGAGGTTGCTTGATAACTGCGTTGTATTCGCTGAATGTATCCGAATCCAATTTCTGACACAGGATGTGCACGATCAACGGATCCCACGACGTAACGTCTACGCCGAGGTTCTGTATGGCGTTCATCGTTTCAAGGGCAGTATCATGGATTCGTTTGATATGATTAATTGATGCTTGCTGTGAAATTGGCATATTTAATAAAATGTCAATATGCGATGTGAATATCATCCTCTTGTTGTCATAACGATGGCTCAAGATGTCCCAACTACTGATATAGTTGTCTGAGCTGATCGGAAGATGCTGTATGAGACGCTCTGCTTCACCTTTCACTTTCGACTTGAGGAACTGCATCTTCTGAGCCCCTGATAATGACGGGTTGCTGTGGACTGCTTCTGTGAAGAGATCCTTAAAAGATATCCACTGATGGTAACTACCACTGAATGTAGGTATTTCTATTTCATATTGGGGGTACATACGATGATACTCTTGATTTCTGTCTCCCAGCTCACTGTCTAAGTTCCAATGCTGAGTGCCAATCTTCTACCAGCGAGACCTTACCGTACTCAACAGATGATCGAATTCCCATTTCTCCGTTACAGCATCCATGTTAATAGATGAAACAGTATGTTCAAAGGCCTTGAAGTTGCTCATCTGTTTTCTCATCATCTCATCTGTCTTGCTGTTTGATCCCTGAGACTTTAAAGATTGACCTGAAGGTTGCTGTACGGTGCTGAAAGTAGCCAGGGGAGTAGCAGGCTTTAGGAGCGGTGATGATGGTCTTTCCTCTGTTGGCTGATGATTTTGAATAACTGCTCTGATTTTCTCATATCTCTCCTTCACAGTGTCAAATTGTTTCGAAGTGAAGTAAGTATGCGATCTGTCATATTCGATGCTACACAATCTTATATGATTCGATTGATACTCTTGCCAGCATGCATACAAATTTTCTAACCTTTGGCGTATGTTCTCCGAGGTTGTGCGATCGGAGCCATCCTTTTTGAAGTTTGTGTAAACTTGCTCTATCTGAATGAGTAGTTGCTGTTGTTGGGCGAGAACGTCCTCCATTGAAGACATGATGTTAATAGAAATGATAAATGGAACGATCTTACTTGATTGTCCAAGCGGGAGCGTTGTTGCTCACCAACTGCGGATGCCTGTTGATCCCTGCTGATTGCTGCTGCTGCTATGTACTGCACTATTGCTGGAAGTACAAACACCTTCAATGATAGTTGCTTGCCGTCACTAGTGAAACGCTTTATAGTACTTGATTGGTACACTGTTTATCGTACACACGCGACATCCGGCTCGAAGGACCAAAATGTACGGGTAAGGTACATTTAAATGATAAACTGATGAATGTTCGACTTGCGTAATGATAGTAAGATAAACAGAAAGCACAAATGTCCAAAAACTGATAAAATGATCGACCCGCGGCGAATGAGTCGATCGATGCTATCCCAACTAGCAAAATTAGTCGTATAAAAAACTGCAGCACGTTTCTTATTCTGCTATTGGTGGAGAGAGAGATCTGTAAAATGTCGAGAGAGAGCTCTGTTCACGTTCTCTCGGTCCGATTTGGGCGCACTTCTCTCAGCTTTAAATGCTATGAATATTGTAAAATCATCGCTTAAACAACCAAATAGTCGAAAGAATACCGAGTAATCGCAACTCCAATGTTAAAAAGTGCTATGAATTTATATCAGACTGCCATCATTCCACACATCAACTGTTTACAAGTCGGTAGAACTTCTTTCATTCGACTTATTTATAGTAAATTAGCAGCCCGCTTGCTATCACTCGACTGTTTCATCGCGTAAACATTATCAAGCGACGTTCATGGAACGTTTTATTTGTCGTAATATTTACAAGTGCAAGTAGTTGTACGAGTTCGTGATTATAATTAAAGTAAGTATTCTGCCATTTATAAACTTTGCCACAGTTTTTGTAAAAGTTAAGTATTACTTTTCTAAAGTCACAAGCATTTAGTTATCTGTAGCGATTATCATATGCGAATTAAATTTTTTCGTCTATATGCCTCACATTTTAAGTAATATTTTCATGGGCCCCACGAATTCTTGGTAAAAACTGAATGACATATAATATTAATTTAAATATTAAAATTAACTCGCCATTTATAGCACTGACTTTATCATCACAAAGCACTCACTCTGCCTTTAGCCGAGAGACAGAATCGAGGATTCCATTTTACAACTTCTAAGAGCGCCATACAGCTTGTTTAGGGTTCCTCGTGTAAAATGTTAAATCACTGTTTTTTGTCATTATCTCATCCTGATGCAAAGTACACTTTTGCAAGCTTGACGTCACAACTTTGGTGTAAACTACAATATTATTAAACTACTAGCTGCGCCCCGCGGTTTCACCCGCGTAAGTTTTGATCCCGTGGGAATATCGGGATAAAAAGTATCCTATGTGTTATTCTGATGTATAAGCTATATTACTGTAAAGTTTCATCAAAATCCGTTCAGTAGTTTTCGCGTGAAAGAGTAACAAACATCCATACATCCATACATACAAACTTTCGCATTTATAATATTAGTAGGATGTATAAGCTTATTCGTAGGTATATGCAGGTATATGTATGGATAGGCATACCTAATATTTTATTTTGTATTTTTTTATAGGTGCCTGATAATAAAATGGTAAACTATTTGGATATTGATAAATTTATAACAAAGGACGACATAAAGCAGCTTAAGAAATCGAAATGGCCTTGGAAGGAAACGCACTTTATAATTATGCACTACTGTTACTCATGCGGCACTTTTATTGATAGTAATACGGGAACAAGGCCTACTCATTTTATATTGTCTGATAAAAGAATTAAATTATTACTGAGCTCGTTATTTTTTTGGTGCCCGAGTTGCTCGAAATATTCAATTTACAATCACTATCCAACCGACGAGTGTTATTGTAACTAGGATTATTAAAACGTAAAACGATGTAAGTATCTCCATGCCTATAAATGTACTTATGTACTTAGAAATGCAACACTTGAACTAGTGCAAGGGGAATTCAATTTTACACAATATTGGCCAAAATTGAAGTTTTGAGCTATTATATACTGGTAGGCCGTCAATATTTATGAGAAAACTTAAAACATCAAAATTGCAGCCAATAATTTCCAAATATTTTTGTAAAGGTTCAGTTAATCCATTATGCCAATATGATCCAGAACCAACGACATATATTTTAACTTTTGATGTATCTGTTTTTAAAATAGTACGGGGATCTTTTGGCAGTAAACAAGGCAGTCTTCTGTTTAAAATTGTCGTCAATTCTCTTAAGGCATCATGAGAAATGTTAAATCGGAGTGCCCACTCTTTAAAATTAGACCGAAACTCATTATTTAAAGATTCCTTGTCTTCGGAGTTTGAACTATCATTGGCCTCAGACTCTGATCTGTAATTTTCATTATCATCATTGCTATTATAATCAGATTTGCTATCATATTCTGAGTCTTGATTACACGACATTTTTTTAGTACGAAAACTCTCTTTACTAGAAGACGGTAAACAGATTCCATTATTAGGTGTGTGAATATTACCTACGGAGCCCTCAATAATATTAAGCGATTGTTCTTTGCCATCTGTTACTGTCAATGAACATGTTGCCTGTTTCAATTGAGCGTAAATTTTATTTACTTTAACCACCACTTCTTTTAATTTTTTTCCACCGATTGCAATCCATTGTCGCAAAACGAAATAAATACGGTTGTTGCAAAAGTACACTGATTTAACAAAATGACGTTCATAGTGCTGTAAAAGATTTCATTTAACTATAACGCTGTATGCTAACTTTCAAATAATATTTAGACCACCTCCGATGCTGTAATAGATAATTTAGAAGCATTTTCTCAACTTCGAAATTTAAGTCAAATGAAAGCCTCCAGAAAGCTATCATATAACATTTGAGTGCAGAAATAGCAACTCCAATCCTATTTTGATGAATGAGTTGCCTTTACTCTACAATATTGTTCTGACATTCAATTGTCGAATAATAGTGCTGTAAAAGGTATTTTGATGATAATTTGGCAACTTGATTGCTTTGAAAGAACTGTCATGAGAATTATGGTCGTATGAATGTCATTGAAAGATGTATTTATAGAATTATCGAGTGAATGCAATATAAATCTGCCGAGTAAACGTTTACTAGACATGTTTAAACAGCGAAAAAGCATTCGATGGAATACCATCTAGAAAGATGCATTTATACGTCTTTTTGAAATAATGGGATCTTTCATACGAGTGTTTTTCGATCCATAGTCGGGAGAGTATTTTCTTATACGATTTTTTTGCTGGTTGGGATGCAACTACTGACTTGCTAACTCAAACGTCTATATTTTATTCATTCGCGTCGCGTCGATGTCAGCACAAAATTGATACAATATCAACTCTACGGGTTTACTCGTACAGACACAAACACAAAGAATAATCTCGATTGAAGTTTACAATAATAAAAACCACTAAAATCGAAAAAATTCGTAACACAAACAGAAGCACGTATTAAGCCTTCACCACTACCCACTAAAGAGAAAGTGGCAAAAGCAAATAAAGTTTTTTTTTTTTTTCTTCTTTGGCAACTGAGCCGATGTCGACTATTCTGCCAGCATCATGTGGTGACGGCAATACAGCGAGTTGAGCCGTCGAACTTTGCACTCCGTGGTAGTTTACTAGTTATGAGTGTTAGTTGCTAAAAGGACGAGACAATTTTTGTTAGTAAAGTATAAAAAATATATATATAAAACTAAAAACATACAAAACACCACAAATCTACTTATTATATTTACAAAGCTATTGTCATTAAATACCAAACTACAATTTAATTTTATTTAGGTTTAAAAACTTTGACAAGGTTTGGATAAGTTTAGGAGAAAAGTTGGTCAAGAGGGAATGGAAGTTAGTAGGAAGAGGGATTTTAATTTTGGAGAGTTTGTGATACAAGTTAAACGATTGGGAGTTTAAAGGACAAGAGAAAAAGATGTGGTCTAGAGTACCGTCATCAAGACCGCATTCGCACAAGGAATTTTCACGAACACGGATCTTATTTAAGAATACTGGACTGCAGCAGTGACCAAGTCTCAGTCTACACAAGGTTGCAACAGTTCTTCTGGATAATTTTGGACATTTAAAAAACCAAGGTTTCCGCTGGATGTCGGGTTGAATACTGGCGTAGTATGCCCCCTTGAGCTTCGAACTTACCTGCCAAACTGCTGACCACGAGTTGTACAGCTTAAGTTTGGTGTCAGTTCGTAAGTCGTAGCTATGCACTACGTAGTGCTTCCGATCCACCGGGTTGGATGTAGCAAATTTTGCCAGTGAGTCGGCACACTCGTTGCCACCTATACCCGAGTGACTGGGAACCCAAGCTATTTCAATGTTTAAACCGTTGTTCGAACAAGTAGATAGTAAATTTAGGATATCAAAGATGATTTTACTGTGAATTTTAGATTTAAGTTGGTTTTGAGCTAAAGCTTGTATACTACTGCGCGAGTCTGAGAAAATGACTGAATTTTTAATATTATGGGTTAAAATGAAATTTATGGCTTCTAGGATGCCGATGCATTCCCCTGTAAATACTGAGGCCTCTGGTGGACATTGGAATAAGAGAGCTATTTTTGAATTTTGAAAATATGTAGAAACACCTGTGCATCCTGTTGAAGACAATTTGGAGGCGTCCGTATAAAATAAATTCCAACCCTCCCAGTATCTTTTAATGACCCGATCGAAGTCGCCTTTTACGTCCTGGGAGTTTTTGGAGATACCAAGTCCCAGGACAACCTTTGGCCTGAAATGGACCACCTCATATGCGGAAGAAAAGACCGGAAGAGTGGGGTATTGACAAACAGGTGAGGAGAGGTGTTTAAGCTCTCTGTACCTATTCATCAATGGAATAGATTTATTATTCCAGTAGGAAGACGTGTCAAGAGAGAGGTAGATTTGTTCTAGAATGGGGAGTAAAGGACGGGACGAAAGGGAGAAAACTTTTGACAAGAAACGATCTGCTAAGTATTGTCTACGAAGGTTAAGAGGAGGTTCTGCACATTCTACCTGGAGAGCGTTTATGGGGGAGGATTTCATGGCACCTGTCACAGTCCTCAGACATTTGGCCTGGACAGAATCCAGTCTACGCAGAGCATCTTTGTTAAATGGCTCAATTAAGTAACTGCAGTAATCTAGCACGCTTCTAACCAGTGCATTGTAGACCAGTTTTAAGGTGTATGGGTGAGCACCCCACCAGACACCTGCCAGAGCCTTAAGGACCGAGACCGAGCGTTCACATTTTTTAACCGTATTACCAATGTGATCCACTCCCGAAAATTTGGAATCCAAGGTAACCCCCAGGAACCTGGCCTTCTCCTTGATTGGGATAGCTTGGCCGTCAATATTAATGTCGACTTGGGGGATAAGACGTTTACGAGTGAAGACAACTGCTGAACTTTTTGGAGCACTTAAAGATAACCCGTGATCTAAAAGCCATTGGTTTAACGAGGACAAAGATATATTAATGGACTGAGCGGCATCCTGAATGGAAGTGCCAGAGACCAATAGTGCAATATCGTCAGCATACTGAAGAATATTACAGTCAAAATTTAAACAAGAAGGAAGATCAGGAGACCTACCATGATCTAATTAAAAACGATTCAAAAGCAAGACATTTCAGTTTAGGTTCCTAAACTGCATCGCTTCAAAGTCGTACCATGACGTCCAATACGCTCAGCGGCATTTTGATCGTTGTAGGTGAATGAAAGATCGCAATTTGTCACTGAACCGCGTTTGAAACGTTTTTGGTGAAAAAGAGACAACGCTATTAATATCAAATAAGTTTGTTTCGCGCACAGTTTAGTGTCAGACACGTTCAGAACCAAGTAACATTTTATTTGTTCTTAACCCAGTATCATTACTTTAAAGTAAAATAGATACTCAACAGTTGTTTTTAAGATTCCACGTTAATACAGTAACTGTTTTATAATAATTCTTAGTCAAAGTAGATATTTATTTACCTTTTCCTATTAACTAAACGAAAAAAAAAAATATTACAACGATAAAAAACAGTGTTTCTGTTTCGAACGTACCAGAATAAAAAAAGTTGTGTGAGTTGTCATGTCACTGTCACTGTCAATGTCAGTTTGACTGAGGGTTACCAGATTTGGTATTTCTTTCGTAATTTTATATTTAGAGAAATGTTTGGAGAGGAAAAAAATCATGGAGAATTTTGGGTATTTTTTATATTTTCAGAAAGACATTGGTGACAGTACTTATTCGATGAGAGTACACACGTCGACATATTTTGTCAAGCTATACATTTCTAGTTTAAGATGACTTTTATTATACGAAAAGTCTATACAACGTGAGCTCAGCTAAAACTGGAAATGTATAGCTTGATATTATGTCATCGTGTGTATCTATATAGGCACCAAAAAAAAAAAACACGGTGTGCATCATGGTACGCTATTTTAGTAAATAGAAGCTTGAAGTCCAAACAATTTATATAGATTACTGGAAATAATTTGCTTGATAGTTAATAAAATCTACTTACTACATAATACAGCGTGCAATGCACTTTTATAATTGTATCGATGTTCTGTTCAGTTAGGTTAGTCTACTTTATTTTTGACATTATAAATTGTTCCCTTAATGTTACAATTGTTTAATACTAGAAACTTTTTGCCTTTGGACAAAACTTAAAAAAATTGTATCATTTTGCAGAAAACATATTCCAAAATTTGGGGAAAAATAAAAAACCACATCTGGCAACCCTTGACTATACGTAGGCTGCTGTGATTCCCCTGTTTCAATTATTGTAGGTTGTTGTGACTACGGTGGGAAAATAAGTAGTCTTTTGTTATTTCAAGGAATGTCGTAAGTATTAAAAATTTTATAATTTGTCTAAGTACTGGAACTAAAAAATTCCTTCGAATCTATTAAGAAAGTGAATAAAGTACAACTTGCCTCGAGAAGCCACTTATGTCTTTGTGACAAGAATGTTTTACTTAAGTGCTTTTTTTTTTGTTGCGTTCTAGTCGAAAAAGGAGAGTAACATTTAACCAGCTCGAGACCTTGTGGGAGATTTTAAGGATCTTTAAATAAATTACCCAACTCTCTACAATATACAAAATGAGACAACAGCTTATAATATAATATAAAAACTTTATTTTTCAGGCTTCCCGGGCTGCCCACAGCCGATGAACAAGCCTAGCTCTTGTGGACATGCCTTGCTGTAGATTATGTTAGCTGCCATCCCCAACATCAACATAGTTATGTTGCATTTGGGCTTCTTGGTGAACCTCAGCATCTGTCAATTCTGGCACCGGAAGTTGGTATGTGTCAGAATGGCTGGTTGCCTGTGGCTTTGGTCTATGAGAGTTGATTAGAAAATTGCTACATAATTGCTTATATTTGCTACATTTAATAAATAATTGCTACATACTATATATATTCAGAAATAACATTTTTTTTTTGTACAGCCATCCTGACGTTTGGTTGGCTGGTCGCCTCCTAGTTTAAAGCCAAGCATGCAGAGTTTCCGAAATGTATTGCGTCAATAATTGCTACATATTTGCTTCATTTATCTAATTTAGTTGTATCTTCAAAAATATGTTAAATAAAGGATGTAGCAATTATTTTAATTATCCCAAGGAAAAGTGCCTGATAAAACAATAAAGGCAAATACTTAGTTATGTTGAATCGGTTTAATCGTTTAGGCTCTGGCAACAGCGTAAGTAATGCGATTCTTGAGTTAAAAAAAATATGTACCTACCCTCAATAATCCAATAATTATCATTATAACAATTATTCGTGTGTATCAGAATGGCTGGTTGCCTGTGGCTTTGGTCTATGAGAGTTGATTAGAAAATTGCTACATAATTGCTTATATTTGCTACATTTAATAAATAATTGCTACATACTATATATATTCAGAAATAACATATTTTTTTTGTACAGCCATCCTGACGTTTGGTTGGCTGGTCGCCTCCTAGTTTAAAGCCAAGCATGCAGAGTTTCCCGAAATGTATTGCGTCAATAATTGCTACATATTTGCTTCATTTATCTAATTTAGTTGTATCTTCAAACATATGTTAAATA
This sequence comes from Globia sparganii, assembly GCA_949316385.1. Taxonomy (NCBI): domain Eukaryota; kingdom Metazoa; phylum Arthropoda; class Insecta; order Lepidoptera; family Noctuidae; genus Globia; species Globia sparganii. The sequence goes on along the minus strand of OX438663.1, from coordinate 13,123,572 downwards.
AAGGATGTAGCAATTATTTTAATTATCCCAAGGAAAAGTGCCTGATAAAACAATAAAGGCAAATACTTAGTTATGTTGAATCGGTTTAATCGTTTAGGCTCTGGCAACAGCGTAAGTAATGCGATTCTTGCGTTAAAAAAAATATGTACCTACCCTCAATAATCCAATAATTATCATTATAACAATTATTCTTAGTCATTGCTAGTGCAGATATCGTATTGGAATCACAGTCTAGGCTTATTTAATTTTATTCGACAATTTAAATAGATCTATGTTATTATAAGGAACAAGTACGGAGTACCTACCTATAGAACCAATTTTTAATAACATAAAGTAGCAATAATAGCCTCCTAAAGTAGCAATACCTTTGACTGAAGACACACTGCAACTATTTGCCTTTGTAGCGTCCCTTGTAAATGTACTGCGTGTAAAAAGTAAATATGTACTTTCATATAAATATATTGCATACAAATATAAATGTAGGTATATATAAAAACTGTCTTAGCATTTTCTGTGTCCAAGATATATAGTGTTAATTATATACATAAATAAATACTTTGTTTTATATATATTAATTTTAGCACTTATACTTATTATACAAAGTTGATACGACAGAGGGGCTTTCCTTTAAACTGCCTATACTAGGTATCATTATCAAGCTCTTTACCAAAAATCAATTAAATTGAAACAGTAGTTTAGTCGCAAATGATTTTTTAAGTTTCTGCCCCGTTTGAACACGATGTATTTTTCCTAACAGCTGATTATGTAAGGTGCATGACCAATGCGTATAGCGCATAGGTCATGCACCTTAAAACGATAAATCTACAATACGTTGTTGCCGCTCTTACGCAAGTCATAAACCAATACGCACATAAGAGAGTGACAATCCTATTAGCAAAACATCACGTGCGTAAAAGAAATAGAAATAGGTCAGTGTGTTGCTATTGTATCTTAGATCCTTGCGACACAAAATACCGAAAGTACAGAAGTCCACGCTCGGCGGTCGCGCTATGGTTGTAAACTTTGGCTTATGTACAAAAAACTATCGTGGTAGTGGCACTCGCATCTAGTTGTTTGATTTATTGATGAGAAACGAAAAAACCAATAATAACTAAAATATTTTAATTTTAATCTTATTGTTACATTACAAATTTGTCACAAAGTGCTACAAAGTCATGTTCGCTTTTACTTTACGGCGCGGGACTGGGGGCCGGGGTGCTTACCTACCTACCTAACTACTGTGTTACGTTAATACAAACCATCGAAATACAAGCAAATACCTACTTACCTCTCCGAAACAACTGGTAGATTAAAAAACGACAATTCACCGTTTAATGTTGAATTTAAACAACCGTCCACTGAACAGTTATAATTTTTTTTTATTGCTCCATTTTTGCACTTCATAGACGCGTGTCTCAAGCGGATGGCACTCGCACTCGCACTAATCCCAATCAGTCCGAGATATCGTGTCCGTGAGCGGTGTCTATGTGTTCGTTGCTCGAGCGCACTTTGTATGTAGTTTGACTTCTGTACTCTCTGTATTTTGTGCTTGCGATCAGTAAGTGGGGCCTCCAAAAAACTTGTTTTTTCAGTGCGCCGACGCTACCCTTCCGGAACGTAGGTACGTACGCGGAAGCTCCTGCGCCCTTATTGTTTTGTCGAACTCGTGCGCTGACAATACTTGTGATTTTGTTTTGTTATTGTGATTGGACACTAAATAAGTTTAAGACAGTATTCCTTTTTTTTATTGTGACAGGACACGCAACTTGGGATTATTATTATTTAGTGTTAGTGTTTTTTTTTTGTAATTGACTGTTTTTATTGTGATAGTTAAACTTTGGTTGTGTGTGTATAATTAAAGTGTTCAAAATACCTCGTGTAACTGACACGGCGTCAGAATACACTGATATGATTTTAATCTACGGCGAATGCCGTGGAAACGCAACGTTAGCTCTACGAACTTACAGAGAAAGGTATGGTGATAGCCGCAATTGCCCTAGGAATGCCCGCACCATACAGTTGGCAGTACAAAGATTACGGGACAATAAACGTATAGTGCTGTAACAGGAGGTAGTGCCACCGCGGCAAATGCCCGCTGCTTGGGACGAAAGAATTTTAGACAATTTTTCCCGCAGCTCGACGAGTCTCCACAGAGCCGCCCGGCAGTTTAGATGTTGCCATAGAACTATCCACAAGGTTCTAAAACGTAAAAAACGCAAACCTTCTAAATATCGGAAGGTGCAAACTTTGTTATCGAGAGACTTCCCGATCAGCAACAGTTACTGCCAATGGTTACTAAATAAAACATCCGAAGACCGTCATTTCTTAACTAATTTGGTATGGACCTATGAGAGTACTTTTACTCGGACCGGCGCATCTGGAATCGGCAAAATCTCCGGAACTGCAGTTTGGAAAATCCACCATGTGTTTCGAGTTACTGCCCGCGCGCGACGTTGGACGTTGTCACTTTGTTAGGTAGGTATCCAAGGTCAGTCACCAGGCCCAAGTTTTTATGAAGTTTGGGTTTCTCCTTTATTTACAAAGGGTGGTTGCGTTTTACTCTGATTTGTAAGCTATTTAGTTTGTTTGAAAAAAAAAATCTCATTTATGGCGCATTTTATTTTTATACCGTATCGAATTAATACTAAACACGTTTAGTATACGTAGTGTAATTTAATGCCCCTCGGTCGTATCAACTCTGTATGTAAACCAACAGACAAACAGATTTTCTTAAAGTATAAAAATATTACGAACAAGCGCGTGAGTCACTGACCGGTTGCGCGAGCGCGCACAGCGAGCGCCTCCCGAGCCGACGGCAGGCAGTCCGCTAGATGCCCTCTAAGTAGACGCACGCTTCCGCTAAGTACTGAATGTTTCTCGCGCGCTTGCTAACCTTAGCTTATAAACTCTGCTTACATAATTCTTTTACTTGTGCTTACGTGACTTTCTATCTGTGCTTACTCTTGTGTTGACTTTCTCCTTCCGTTCTTCGAACTTTATATGTGTATGTGTGTGGACTTAAAAAGTAAACAAGGCAAGTGAATCTACGGCTTTTATTCATCTCCCGTACGTACCTACTTCACTGGTGACCCCGGAAGAACACCATGAGTCAGCAACAAAGCGATGGAAAATCAGCAAGTCATGATGCGCCGGGCTATGACGTATTCCGTGTCGGTGTGCGGGTACCGGCATTTTACACCGAAAAACCGGCGTTGTGGTTTGCGCAGCTGGAGAGCCAGTTCGCGTTGGCGAACATCACTGCTGACGCCACGAAATTTCATCACGCAATTGGGAGCCTGGACCCAATATACGCATCGGAGGTCGAGGATATAATCACGGCTCCTGCAGCTTCGAACAAGTACGAGAGGCTGAAGACGGAACTTGTGAAGAGGTTGTCCGCGTCGAGGGAAAAGAAGGTGCAGCAGCTCTTAACACACGAAGAACTCGGTGATCGCAAGCCCTCGCAGTTCTTGCGACACCTGCGCCACCTGGCGGGACCGAGCGTGCCGGAAGAGTTTTTACGTACGATCTGGACCAGCCGCCTGCCGAGCAGCACGCAAAGCATCATCACCTCGCAGGCCAAGGCGAGCCTAGAAGAAGTGGCCGAGCTGGCGGACCGAATACAAGATGTAGTGCCAGCCAGCCCACAAGTAGCAGCGACATCTGCACCGACAGCGACACCAGGAAGCAACGTGGAACAGCTGAGTGGTCAAATCGCCGAACTCACCAGACAGGTGCAAGCTCGCAGGTTGACAGACTGTCCCGGTCGAAACAAAGGTCCGGCGGAAGCACTAGTCGGAGTAGATCGGGGTCCAGAAGGTCAAGTTCCAATTACAAGAAATGGCCAACCTGCTGGTATCATTTTAAGTTTGGTGACAAAGCAACCAGGTGCGTAAAACCCTGCGACCACGCGGGAAAAGCCATGGGCAGTCGATAATGGCGACCGGCGACTGTCGTAGCACTGGTCGCTTATTCGTGACGGACCACAGTACGAAGATGCAGTTCCTCGTCGACACCGGTAGTGATGTGTGCGTCTTCCCTAGGTCGGCCATGAAAGAGCGCCGTAACAAAACAAACTATGAACTATGTGCGGCCAACGGTAGTGCGATTAATACTTACGGGTACGCGTATTTAAAATTAAGTATAGGCTTGCGGCGTGACTTTGCCTGGCGATTTATAGTGGCGGACGTAACAAAGCCAATTATAGGTGTCGATTTTTTGTCACACTATAACTTGATTGTGGACGTTAGAATGCAGCGCCTAATCGACGCTAACACTACGCTCGCGACCCCTGCTTTGCCTGCTCGTCCTTCTGATGTTGTTTCTTCGGTGAAGGTAAGAATTGGTGACACTATATATCACGACATACTCCGGGAGTTCCTTGACATAACCCGGCCGTCGGGTATACACCGTGCACCTACACACAACACCTTACACTACATACGTACAACACCTGGGCCACCCGTATCGGGTACACCGCGGCGACTGGCTCCAGACAAATTAAAAATCGCTAAAGAGGAGTTTGAATCTATGCTAGCAAATGGCACAGCCAGACCCTCAGACTCACCTTGGGCATCACCCTTACACTTGGCACCTAGAAAGGATAGTGGGTGGCGACCATGCGGTGATTATAGGATGCTAAACGCGCGTACGATACCCGACAGATACCCTATCCGCCTCATCCATGACTTCGCCCACAACCTTTCTGGATGTCAAGTATTCTCGACAATAGATTTAGTTAAGGCTTATAACCAGATACGCGTTAACCCAGAAGATATACCGAAGACAGCCATCACGACACCGTTCGGGCTATATGAGTTCCCATACATGACGTTCGGGTTACGCAACGCAGGGCAAACTTTCCAGCGTTTTGTTGACGAAATGCTACGAGGTCTGGATTTCTGCTTCGGATATTTGGACGACTTCTTGATCTACTCTAAAGACAGAGTGGAACACGAAGACCATCTGCGACAGGTGTTCTCCAGATTGAGAGATTACGGGATGGTAATAAACACATCGAAATGCATATTTGGAGCCTCACAGGTAACTTTTTTAGGCTACTTAATCACCCCAAGCGGCACAAAACCATTGCCAGAAAAGGTCGAGGCAATCAACAGCTTTCCAACGCCGAAGACTGTCAAAGAGTTAAGAAGATTTTTAGGGATGGTGAATTTTTACAGGCGGTTCATCCCAGAGGCGGCTCAACATCACGCACCGCTGAACAAACTCCTAGAAGGATCGGTGAAAGGCTCGCACCCAGTAAGCTTCACAGCAGAAGAGGACGAAGCGTTTATAGCCTGCAAAAGAGGTCTCTGCCAAGCAGCAATGCTAGCACACCCTGATTGTGGAGCAAAACTGGCTTTGGTGACAGATGCCTCCGACACCGCCATGGGAGCAGTCTTGCAGCAGTTAAAGGATGAGGAATGGCAACCCTTAGCTTTCTTTTCGCGTAAGCTAAGCTCAAGCCAGCGGAAGTACTCTCCTTGTGACCGCGAACTGCTCGCGATATACGAAGCGATTAAATATTTCAGACATATGGTTGAGGCCAGAGAGTTTGTGATCTATACAGATCACAAGCCCATCTGTTACGCGTTTCATACACGTAAGGAGAATTGCTCACCAAGACAGTTCAGACACCTAGATTTTATCTCGCAATTTTCCACGGATATCAGGCACATTTCAGGCAAAGACAACTTAGTCGCCGATACCCTATCACGCATAGAGGCAATCATCCAGCCTATCGACTTGAACGTCCTAGCTAAGTCTCAATCTTCAGATCCAGAGCTCAAACAGCTGCTAGAAGAGGAAACATCATTACGCCTGAAGAAGATCACGCTGCCAGGAACACTGTCTGAACTGTACTGCGATGAGAGTAGCAAGATACCAAGACCATATGTCACGAAAGAATTTCGTCGCCAAGTCTTTGACACCCTGCACTCTTTGAGCCACCCAGGAGCTAACGCCAGTGCCAAGCTGGTATCAGAGCGTTATGTGTGGCCTGAAGTGAAGAAAGACTGTAGAGAATGGACAAGAAGTTGTTTGCCATGTCAGCGTGCAAAAATCACTCGCCATGTCTCCGCACCCCTAGGCAACTTCAAACTACCACGATCACGGTTTACGCACATCCATATAGACATGATTGGGCCACTACCAATCTCTCACGGATTTCGGTATTGCCTCACCGCTGTAGATCGCTTCACGCGATGGCCTGAGGCAATACCAATCAAGGACATCACAGCCGAAACAGTGGCCAATGCTCTTCTATATGGATGGATTGCACGCTTCGGCTGCCCTACAAAAATAGTGACGGATCGTGGCAGACAATTTGAGTCGGCCCTCTTTAAACACTTATCGGACATAGCTGGATTCGAGCATCGGAAGACAACCGCTTACCACCCTGCCTGTAATGATATGGTTGAGCGGTTCCACAGGCAGCTAAAAACAGCTATTACCTGCTACGGGAATTCAAACTGGGTAGAATCATTACCGCTAGTTCTGTTGGGCATCCGAAGTGCACACAAGGATGATGTACGCGCAACTCCGGCGGAGTTGGTGTACGGAGAAACATTACGTCTGCCAGGTGACTTCTTCGAGCCAGAAGCGGTCAATAACACTGACGTGACCGACTACGTATCTAGGTTACGCATGTTCGCTAGAAACATACAGCCGTCAGCAGCATCGCGACATTCCAACAGTCGGGCCATATTTGTGTTTAAGGACCTACCTACCGCGACCCACGTATTCTTAAGGGATAACGCGTCATCTGGTTCATTCAAGCCAGCATACACAGGACCACATGAAGTGCTGGAAAGGGGTGACAAAATATTCAAACTCCTTTTTAACGGTAAACCAGTCACAGTATCGGTAGACCGACTGAAACCGGCCTACATACTGCAAGACTCACACACCACAATGACACAAAACAACACACACACCTATAACAAACATGAACAAAAACAGACTTCACAGAGTACACCAGTCACAAATTCGACGCCGCCGACCGAAGACGACAACATCAAAAGGACACGGTCAGGCCGTAGGGTGCGTTTCCCTGACTACTATCGCCCTTGACGGTCTCAAGAGGGGGGTGGTGTAGCGTCCCTTGTAAATGTACTGCGTGTAAAAAGTAAATATGTACTTTCATATAAATATATTGCATACAAATATAAATGTAGGTATATATAAAAACTGTCTTAGCATTTTCTGTGTCCAAGATATATAGTGTTAATTATATACATAAATAAATACTTTGTTTTATATATATTAATTTTAGCACTTATACTTATTATATGTAAACCAACAGACAAACAGATTTTCTTAAAGTATAAAAATATTACGAACAAGCGCGTGAGTCACTGACCGGTTGCGCGAGCGCGCACAGCGAGCGCCTCCCGAGCCGACGGCAGGCAGTCCGCTAGATGCCCTCTAAGTAGACGCACGCTTCCGCTAAGTACTGAATGTTTCTCGCGCGCTTGCTAACCTTAGCTTATAAACTCTGCTTACATAATTCTTTTACTTGTGCTTACGTGACTTTCTATCTGTGCTTACTCTTGTGTTGACTTTCTCCTTCCGTTCTTCGAACTTTATATGTGTATGTGTGTGGACTTAAAAAGTAAACAAGGCAAGTGAATCTACGGCTTCTATTCATCTCCCGTACGTACCTACTTCACCTTTATTGTTTTATCAGGCACTTTTCCTTGGGATAATTAAAATAATTGCTACATCCTTTATTTAACATATTTTTGAAGATACAACTAAATTAGATAAATGAAGCAAATATGTAGCAATTATTGACGCAATACATTTCGGGAAACTCTGCATGCTTGGCTTTAAACTATGTCATTCAGGCTGGCTGGACAAATCTTCAAAATAGCTCGCATTTAACTAGGTCAATAGCGCATTTTATGTGACGGCTAAACACCCTTATTTCAGAATTTGTGACGCTACAGAATCTTAGATAATCGATCGAAAACGTGTCCAGCCATCTTGAAAAACCACTTTTCGCTGGTCTCTCAATCTCGGTAACGGAAGTGATTTTGACCACTTTTTGCATATCATCGGGCGTCACATAAATTTGTGACAGGCATCGAGCTAAAAGTTTTGTGATACGAACAGCGGTTTAGTAGAAAAATGCAAAAATCTGTGTCCAGCCATCTTGAATTTACGTATAAAACTTTTGGCTGGCACTTCTGAATCTCAATAACGGGAGCGTTTTCGAATATAGTTCCTTTACTAACATTTAGTGACGCAATTTGTGACAGTAATAACGTTCGATTTATGGCGTCACATGTAAGGGTTTACGAGAAATCAGTAAAAACTTACATGTCCAAATAACCTGCGTTCAAGCTGGCTGGACACATGTATCTCCAATGTCTGATGATCTACGGCCTTCGAAATATATTCAAATTTTTGTGACGAGGACAATAATGATTTACTGAATTTGTGACGGAGAAACTTTGAGTAGTTTCAAAGATATTGATCATTTAAGTTTTCCCATACAAACATCCATTAATATTGTGAGGTGACCATAATTTTTACATAAATAAAGTCTCAATGGTATTGAGATAGGAACTGTCGATTCCATCTGGTTTTTTTTATTTTTATTATGTCCGACGTATAGTTGCAAAACTTCTGAAATATTCGGAATACTTCTGGGAAAGTTTCTTTTTATCAGAATTATTCAAAATGAATTGAATTAAGATTTTTATTTTTTTTACTGAAAAATCGTATTTTGCATCGATCGTCGATCGCCGCCACCGCTGCCCCTTTGTGCGCCGGCTGCTGCCGCCGCGCTGCACCGCGCCGCGCGCGCCCACAGAACACTATTACTCCTGGGGAGCGCGCGCCCGACTGACAGCAGGACTCCAGGAGTCGTGCGTGCAAGCGATGGCGGTGCGGGGTGCGGTAAGAGGGGAGATGCTCCCCGGAGAAGTTTTCCCTCACCGCGAGAAAGATTCGTACCCCGCAATCGAATGTTTCCGCCGAATATTTCGCCCGAATAATTCAATGGGAATAAACGTGTTTGTTTTTCTGGTGTGGTGGGTGAGTTAATTACTGTTCAGAGGCACATACCTAAGTAAAATATAAATGTTTATTTTATTATAAATGGGATTGATTAAGTATATGTTGATATTTTTATAGGTAGATATGTTAGCCTGCGATTAACAGGATTTTTATTCTTTTGTTTTTAGGTGGGTACCTACTTATTTCGAAATCGAATGCTATTTTTATAAATGTCAGTTGTGGGATAAAAAACCAGGCCTAACATATTTGATTTGAAGGGTTAAGTATATATGTTTTTGGTTAGTTTGTATGTAACTCTGTACGCATCGCGAGTATTCGCGAGTCGCATATGTAGGTAGGTATTAATCATTACCTACCTACTTAACGCGTATAATAGCCCAGTCAATAAAAACAAATAAAGGCAAGCCTTGCAAGCAAACACGTTTTGATGCGGTTTTCTGAAAAGTATTTGTTATACTTAGGAGCAGGTTTTGATATATTAACCGACTTAAAAAAGGAGGTTATGAGTTTGAACCGTATGTATGTATATTTGTCCACCTATACCACCAACCACACAACCATAAACTTAATGTACAGAGGCCAGCACATCAAGCTACCCCAATCTGTCAGATTTTCCTAATTGAATATGAACCTTATTCCTTTGTACTAAAGTTGAAAATCTGTCAAAGAAATTTGACAGATTGGGGTAGGTTGACCTGCTGGCGTCTGTACCTACCGCTCACAACACAACTAAAGATAATATAACTTACAAATTCCAAGCGCAAAATAGGTAGTAAGGTCGATTTTCCTGGTTTTTGTTTGACAGTTGAAATATTCCGAAAGTTTCGGAATATTTCGGAATACTTCCGAAGTATTCGACGGGAATGATTCGGAATCTTTCCCGCCAGCATCTATAGTCCGACGTTTAAGTGATGCTGATACTTATTTTATATAATTATGCCGATATATACTTTTTCATTTAAATACCTTCGAGCATTAGTTATCCTGACACAATGGTGTCAATTCTCTTGTACACCGAACTAAACTATGACTAAAATTACTTACTTTTGGCTATGAGAATCTTAGAGCTATTCTGCATTAAAATATCTCTAAATTTAAAAATAATTTTGTCACAACCAAATCGAATTTGACAATCGCGACTCCACGTGGTAAGTAGGTATTTTTTTTGTTTGTTTGGCTTCGTACGGTTTGTGCATCCAGCCAAAAAGTAGGTACTTATTTGCCCTCATCATCATCATCTGCCTAGCCTTTTCCCAACTATGTTGAGGTCGGCTTCCAGTCTAACCGGATGCAGCTGAATACCAGTGTTTTACATGGAGCGACTGCGTATCTGACCTCCACAACCCAGTTACTGGGTAATACGATACCCCTTGGTAAGACTGGTTGTCAGACTTTCGGGCTTCTGACTACCCGTAACGGCTGTCAAAGATCCACGAATGACAGCCAGGATGCTTTCCGAGGCACGGAGGGGTCTCGGTATGTAAAGTTGGTCACCCATCCACAGACCAACCGCGGCAAGCGTAGCTTAACCTGATCGATCGACCTGTGCGGCTGTTATTATTTAGCAACGGGCCCCTCCCCGTGTTTTTTTGAGCCGAAGGGGCATAGTGGAGCAACCTCGACCACCTTTTTATGGAATTTTTCACTTTTGTATGGAAAATTTGAAAAATTATTATCAACGTGTTGAGTTTTAAGGGTATGCGGGTTTCTAAAAGGGGGTCGAAATTTTCATTATTTTTGCGATAGGACACACCGTTTTCGAGATATAAGCAAAAGAAAAGAAAATCAAAAAACAATACTGTTTTTGCATCCGAATTCGAGGTGTTGGTGTGAATTTTAGCTCATGCCAACTAATTTTATTCCACACCTTTTAAGTCGCGATTAAAAATAGTCAGATTTAGTTAGAGAATCTAAATTTTAGGTGAAAAACCTCAAATTCAGAATAGCAAAATTACTATTTTCTCTAAACTATTAACTCAGTGCAATCTTAGTGCTGTCAAACTAAAATTTAGTTAAGTTGTGTCACTTTAGTTAATTTCAGAATGGGAAATCATCATTTGACAGGAATAAACTAAATTTTGGTGATTTGTAGTCTAGTTTAGACGCATTTGTGACAAGAGAATCGGCACCAATACCTACCTATGTACTTACCATGAAAAACACCAATACCTACCTACTAAGAAGAGTAGGTATCTGCACGTAAATAATCAATAACATCAAAAAATTAGCCCCCCCCCTTCCTCACTTCTACACTTTTGTCATCTATCGATTTAAGGCGAAAGCGCTAGGGTAACCCGCGAAATTCAATTTTTTTTACGTTTTTTGATAATGATTATAATTCTGTCAACTACTATCACCAAAACACGGATTTTCGTCCATTAAAGAAAACACCTTAAAATATACTTAGTCCTACATAAAACCTACAATATTGGTAACCCTACTGCAGTGTTTGTATGGGAAAATTTAAATGATCAATATCTTTGAAACTACTCAAAGTTTCTCCGTCACAAATTCAGTAAATCATTATCGTCCCCGTCACAAAAATTTGAATATATTTCGAAGGCCGTAGATCATCAGGCAGCGGAGATACATGTGTCCAGCCAGCTTGAACGCAGGTTATTTGGACATGTAAGTTTTTACTGATTTCTCGTAAACCCTTACATGTGACGCCATAAATCGAACGTTATTACTGTCACAAATTGCGTCACTAAATGTTAGTAAAGGAACTATATTCGAAAACGCTCCCGTTATTGAGATTCAGAAGTGCCAGCCAAAAGTTTTATACGTAAATTCAAGATGGCTGGACACAGATTTTTGCATTTTTCTACTAAACCGCTGTTCGTATCACAAAACTTTTAGCTCAATGCCTGTTACAAATTTATGTGACGCCCGTTGATATGCAAAAAGTGGTCAAAATCACTTCCGTTACCGAGATTGAGAGACCAGCGAAAAGTGGTTTTTCAAGATGGCTGGACACGTTTTCGATCGATTATCTAAGATTCTGTAGCGTCACAAATTCTGAAATAAGGGTGTTTAGCCGTCACATAAAATGCGCTATTGACCTAGTTAAATGCGAGCTATTTTGAAGATTTGTCCAGCCAGCCTGAATGACATTTTAAACTAGGAGGCGACCAGCCAACCAAACGTCAGGATGGCTGTACAAAAAAAATATGTTATTTCTGAATATATATAGTATGTAGCAATTATTTATTAAATGTAGCAAATATAAGCAATTATGTAGCAATTTTCTAATCAACTCTCATAGACCAAAGCCACAGGCAACCAGCCATTCTGACACATACGACCACCCACAGGCAACCAGCCATTCTGACACATACGGAAGCTGAGCCGGATTGCAAATGTTGTGTAAAATGACACAGGCGTTTACAATAGAGGCTGCAACTTCTGGCTTATAATGTAAGACTAGATGAACTAACAGACAGCGGAAACATGCTTAAAGCCCAAATGTCCTTTCAACAATTTTTTGGCCCGGATATGCATATCTGTATAGTGCCTCTCTGGCATATCTGGTGGAGCATCTAATATTGCTGTCATCATATATGGCAGGGATGGCGAACCAATGGCACGCGTGCCATTAGTGGCACGTGAAAAAATAATTTGGGCACGGCATCATTTCAAAACTGCAGGTATCAACTGCATTAGTCCTACACCAACCGGAGGTAACCCTTTGGTGCACTCGCTTAATGTGAACAGGGACAATCGTCAGTTGGTGTCTCATTTCATTAAAAATATCTCACAGGCCTCTGCGTGTTGCTGTTGGTTTCGGCCCCTCGTCCTACGCCTTCCAAAGGTCTGGAACCCCAGGGTCTCGAGAAATGTTAAGAGATATTAAAAATAATAATAACAATGCGAAAGTCTATCGTCTTTTTTTCAGTAATCACTAAGCCAAGATTGTTTGTTGGCACGTCATGGCTGCATGAAATGTTTATTTGGAAAATATGGCACGTAGATGTAAAGAGAGCAAACCTCTTTACATCTACGTGCCATATTTTCCTGATATATGGTCTTAGTGGATATCCAGTTACCTGTAAAGAAATATTTTACTTTATTAGACTTTTTCAAAAAGAAATCAAATTTAATATTAGAATATAAATATTCAAATGTAAAAAAAAATAAAAATAGGTGTACTAATTTTGCATAAGTACATTAATTGCTTAATTTATGATCGTTCCTCTGTGGTAGCCCACAAAATTCAAATTTTCTTGCATTTTTTGCAATTTGCAGGTATATATAAGATTGTATTCAATCAAAATATGATCTCAAGGAATTTTTATTTATTTAGACAAAAATGTATAGTAGGTGTACCTACAACACCAATACAGTTAAAATTAAAAGATGCATTGCAAGGGAACCATCCTTTGAAGATATGAAAAAAGATATTATGGATTGCATTCTGCTATCTTAATATTGACAGCAATAGGTACTTATAAATGTACTTATATCTTTATTTTAGAATTGAAGTTATCAAATTGCACTCTCTTATCTTTTTACTATTGTTGATAATTGTGATTCTCTACTCCTACTTTTTTATTGTTTGATTGATTAAATAATGTAATTGAAAAGGAAGCTTTTTATTTAACAATTATTTATTTTACATCATGAATAATTTCCAATATATTGTTCAGGTTTATTACATTTAATGTGAATCATGGAGAGGGAAGACTTTGTGCCCTGCATTGGGAATAATTGGGATGAGTACCTATAGTGTGAAATGGTGGAAGTGGAAGCAGCTTTAGGTTTCACTTTATTATTCTTCGTGCCGAGACATTATCAAACCAAAATTATTGTTTTACATACACTTTTCTTAGGGAATTCCTTTCCTCTAATGTCCTTGGGAAGACAATGTATTTATTTCTCATCTGGGGAGAATTTAATGCCGTGGTTATTTGAGACAATGCTGACAATGCTGACACCGTTTATTGTGCCACAGAATAACCACCTGTATCTCCAACTGGTCTTTGTGGCATAGAATGACAATGCAGTCAAAACCTTAAACAAATATTACAACAATAATTGCACACTTATTATGGTTATAGGTAAGCCTTATAGTTTTAAATATTGGATATAAGTAAGTACTTAGGATGACCCACTGACTGTAGTTTCTCAAATCTTCACTCACAAACAAAAATATATAATTACAGCCTATAGGTACTTAATAGATAATATGGGCTGGTGTCCGGAACTCCACGTCAATGCGCGTATTTTGCATACGGAAATATAGGCTATATGAATTAAATAAACTAAAGAGATAAGAAGTTATGTTTGGTTATCTACCTTGTTCTCTAAGGATAAATCCGTTGACTTGCCAGGCTCTTTGAACATTGGGCTTAACTCAGCGCACAAATCGAGCACTAATTCTTTGGATACCTAGCCTGTAGTCTGTAGCGCCTGGTCGCGTAACTGAAGCCTCTTTCGTTTTTGGGCATAGTGTGAGGCAGAATCTTCATTCTTCCTCAAAAAACTCAAATAAAAGTAGTTCATCAGACATCTGCTAAAGAAAAACAAATGCAGTTAAAAAGGCATTAAAATAGGTATTTTAGACTTTAAACGTAAGATTAACGTACACTTACGTTGGTTTTTGTGAAATTCCACTAAAATAGCATTATAAAACTTTATTTTCGTCAATAATTCACCAAACGTTTCAGTCTAACTAAAGAAATAGTAACTTTTTAAGAATCGCTTATTTTGACAGTTGAGCGTTTCAGTTGAGCTGCTCTAAGGCCTGAAACTGCGTTAAGCGGACGCCCGCGCGGTACCATACAAAAGTGCACCGTCGCGGGGCCCCGCGCGGGTGTACGTTGCGGGGAGGCGGGCCCCGCGCCAGCGCAACAGTGCCCGTTTCCGTGCGACGGATACCCGCGCGGGGGCACGCGCGGGACCCGCTAGCGGTAACACGCACGGGCTTCAGGGCTTGTTCAGATAATAACGCTATGTTATACGGACCGCACGCACGCTCGGAGAAAATCATGTCTTTCGATACGGAAAGAGTAATTGTAGAAGTTCAGTGTCGCCCTGCCATATGGGACTAGGCGAATGACCTTTATAAAGACAGAGATGCAAGAACAGCTACGTAGTAATATATTAAGTTCTTCATCGACGCGACTGTATATCGAGCCTTTTCAGGAAGAAGATCGTAACCGCCATTTTGCATATTTTACAGGAGAATGTTTTTTTTTAATATTTCTCAAAATACGAGTATTTATAGCATCAATTTGAAATTTTTACTTGGTGTTATATGGGCACCTCCCTATTAATTCAAATGTTAAGATTTGACTCAGTACTCTATAATCACATACATTTGTCGCTTACGTTAAAACTGATGACCGTTATTATGTAGAGCTGTTAGGAGTATGTCGATTACGATAATTCTTAATATCATAAAATAGTAGAAATATTTTTTTGGGAATTTTTTTAAAACTGTTTTTACGAGATACCATGTCACCATGTCAGACAGAGAAGGACAAAGAGTCAGAAATACAAAAAAAGTAAAAAAAAAAATCCCATTCATATGGTGCGTAAATGGTCTCTCTTCTATAACTTACGTTGCATAATTGATTATCGTAAGTGCCAAGTAGGATGCTTGCAATAAAATTATTAACCTAGTATTATATCGTAAGCGACAGGTACTATACTAACGATCTGTCAGTCGGTGGAGGTTACGTTAAAAACCGAATGGGTTGTAACTTACGATGAAAATTTCGTAATTAAAAAAAGTTAATTACCATTTCTACTTTGAACTCAAGTAAGTGACAAAAGATTCAAAATCAGTTGATCTGGCGGTTAATATTAAAACCGTTTTTTGGGATTTTTGGCGCTTACGATGTTCTTCCTGAAAAGGCTCGATACACAACGTTAAAATTGAACTAGTGACACTGCGTAAATAAAACGCCGCGACGGGTACCCGTGACGGGGCCCGTACCGTTCCCACAGAGCACACCCGCGTAGACACGCGACGGTTACACGTCGCGGGCGCCCGCTTAACGCAGTTTCAGGCCTAAGGACGTCATGGTACCAAACAAGTACAAAATTGACCGAATGAAACCAAAACTTGCGATTCAGTTTGGGATAATCGCTGTCAGATGGCACGGCTTATATTGAATCGTTAAACTGACGTCATGGTACGAATTAGAAGAACAGTTCAGTTTAGGTCCTAAAATGGATCGCGTTAAGAGCTCGTGGTAGGACACCAGGAGACCTACCATGAACTAATTAAAAACGATTCAAAAGCAAGACATTTCAGTTTAGGTTCCTAAACTGCATCGCTTCAAAGTCGTACCATGACGTCCAATACGCTCAGCGGCATTTGGATCGTTCTAGGTGAATGAAAGATCGCAATTTGTGGCTGAACCGCGTTTGAAACGTTTTTGGTGAAAAAGAGACAACGCTATTAATATCAAATAAGTTTGTTTTGTTGTTTCGCGCACAGTTTAGTGTCAGACACGTTCAGAACCAAGTAACATTTTATTTGTTCTTAACTCAGTATAAGTAAAATAGACACTCAACAGTTGTTTTTAAGATTCCACGTTAATACAGTAACTGTTTTATAATAATTCTTAGTCAAAGTAGATATTTATTTACCTTTTCCTATTAACTAAACGAAAAAAAAAAATTATTACAACGTTATAAAACAGTGTTTCTGTTTCGAACGTACCAGAGTAAAAAAAGTTGTGTGAGTTGTCATGTCACTGTCACTGTCAATGTCAGTTTGACTCAGGGTTACCAGATTTGGTATTTTTTCGCAATTTTATATTTAGAGAAATGTTTGGAGAGGAAAAAAATCATGGAGAATTTTGGGTATTTTTTATATTTTCAGAAAGACATTGGTGATAGTACTTATTCGATGAGAGTACACACGTCGACATATTTTGTCAAGCTACACATTTCTAGTATAAGATGACTTTTACTATACGAAAAGTCTATACAACGTGAGCTCAGCTAAAACTGGAAATGTATAGCTTGATATTATGTCATCGTGTATCTATAAAGGCACCAAAAAAAAAAAATCGACGGGTTGCACTCCGGGAGTGCCGGCAGAAGTGAAAACTTAAATATTAATGTTCTGCATTTTTGATATTTTGGAATGGTTAGAGAATAATTTTGTACGAATTGCTTTCGTTATCAGTATTATTATTTATGTGGTAGGATACAATATTTATTCATTGCGCTATCGTACACAAACATGACAATTATCGAACATTCGCGCAAGCGCCTTGCGCCGCATGCCCTCTCTCCATCCGTCTTACGAATTCTCGATCAGGTCACGTGTCCTGACGCGAGTTTAGAGATTTTTACCCATTCCAAAAAAAATACGCAGCGCCGCTAAAGAAGTTTTCACTTCAACATTCGCGCAAGCGCCTTGCGCCGCCTGCCCTCTCTCCATCCGTCTTACGAATTCTCGATCAGGTCACGTGTCCTGACGCGAGTTTAGAGATTTTTACCCATTCCAAAAAAAATACGCAACGCCGCTAAAGAAGTTTTCACTTCAAAAATGGTGTGCATCATGGTACGCTATTTTAGTAAATAGAAGCTTGAAGTCCAAACAATTTTTATACAGGGTGGAATCGAAGTCATGGGCATTATTTTAACCTAAGGCACTACTCACGATACTGATTGCATTAGGGCTATTAATACGCAAATCAAAACTATTATTAATGCAAGTAAGGAAAACCTTAAAAATGTAGTAAATCAAATTGCACAAGGCTTATTATTGCAAATAAACACTTAAAGTAATTAAAACAAAATACTTCGTTAACGCCAATAATTGTTGAAATATCAAAATCTTAAAGCGCAGTACAGCGCAAAGCGAAATGTAAACAAACATCACCTGCGCGCGCGCGGGTTTTTCCTTACAAGTAATAATAACAATGGGCTACAAGACATTCCGTCCGGCGGGATTCCCTGAACTCTCTCCGTCCCACTCCCTCACTCGCAAAAATACGAATATCACCCCCGCGCGGGGTATGCTTCCCGCCGCAACACGAAGTCACGAACCCGGAACCAGTGTCATAACGACTGCGCAGGTGCATTGACGCGTAATTGATTTATTGATCCCGTGACGTAATCGCCGTACTCGCCGCTCGCGTCATACGGTGCTTGGATTGCAGTGTATTAAGTGTTAGTGTAGTAGTTGTGTGTTGTGTGTGTGTTTGTGTACACGATGCCTCGACCGCGTAATGTGCAGGCTAGGTACACCAACCAACAATACCCACAAATGGTTGTAATTTACGATCGCACAAGAAATTTAGTATGAACTCGTGAAATGTTCCATCGGCGCTACCCGAACGACCCTATTCCTTCACGGGGTCTCATTCCACCAGAACCACTCAGAACCTGTTGGATTTTTCGTCTTTTCACGTGCCAGCACATGCACAAGCTCGTGGAAGAGCACCCGTTTACCCTCTGTCACTTTACCGACAAATAAGGTTTTTTCAAAACAATCCACAAGCTAGGTACGTAAATGTTTTTTTTTTAATGTATGTTAGTTGACGTAGTTTTGACCGTCCTAAGCCGGCAAAGTACGAAGGGAAAATTGGAATTTATTATGAATCAATTCATTGGCAACTTACGAATGTCACGTGAGTCGGGCGGGGTCAAAGAATTCACGCCCAAGGACGCGCGTACGGCGTAGTGTACAGAGGCCAGCACATCAAGCTACCCCAATCTGTCAGATTTTCCCAAATGAATATGAACCTTATTCCTTTGCACTAAAGTTGAAAATCTATCAAAGAAATTTGACAGATTGGGGTAGGTTGACCTGCTGGCGTCTGTACCTACGCATTTGCTATCGAGAAGCGCAAGTAATTTGATACTTTGTATGACTTACTACATTTTAAGGTTTTCCATACTTGCATTAATAATATTTTTGATTTGCGTAATAGTAGCCCTAATGCAATTAGTATCATAAGTAGTACCTTAGGTTAAAATAATGCCCATGATTTCAAATGCATCCTGTAGATTACTGGAAATAATTTGCTTGATAGTTAGTTAATAAAATCTACTTACTACTTATACAGCGTGCAATGCACTTTTATAATTATATCGATGTTGTGTTCAGTTAGGTTAGTCTACTTAATTTATAAATTGTTCCCTTAATGTTATAATCTAGAAACTTATTGCCTTTGGACAAAACTTAAAAAAATTGTATCATTTTGGAGAAAACTTATTCCAAAATTTGGGGAAAAATAAAAAACCACATTTGGCAACCATTGACTATACGTAGTCTGTTGTGATTCCCCTATTTCAATTATTGTAGGTTGTGACTACGGTGGGAAAATAAGTAGTGTACTTTTGAAAAAGTTTAATCGTTTTTTCAAGGAATGTCGTAAGTATTCAAAATTGTATAATTTGTCTAAGTACTGGAACTAAAAAATTCCTTCGAATCTATTATGAAAGTGAATAAAGTACAACTTGCCTCGAGAAGCCACCTATGTCTTTATGACAAGAATGTTTTAAGTGCTTTTTTTTGTTGCGTTCTAGTCGAAAAAGGAGAGTAACATTTAACCAGCTCGAGACCTTGTGGGAGATTTTAAGGATCTTTAAATAAATAACCCAACTCTCTACAATATACAAAATGAGACAACAGCTTAAAATATAATATAAAAACTTTATTTTTCAGGCTTCCCGGGCTGCCCACAGCCGATGAACAAGCCTAGCTCTAGTGGACATGCCTTGCTGTAGATTATGTTAGCTGCCATCCCCAACATCAACATAGTTATGTTGCATTTGGGCTTCTTGGTGAACCTCAGCATCTGTCAATTCTGGCACCGGAAGTTGAGCCGGATTGCAAATGTTGTGTAAAATGACACAGGCGTTTACAATAGAGGCTGCAACTTCTGGCTTATAATGTAAGACTAGATAAACTAACAGACAGCGGAAACATGCTTAAAGAAGCCCAAATGTCCTTTCAACAATTTTTTGGCCCGGATATGCATATCTGTATAGTGCCTCTCAGGCATATCTGGTGGAGCATCTAATATTGCTGTCATCATATATGGTCTTAGTGGATATCCAGTTACCTGTAAAGAAATATTTTACTTTATTAGACTGTTTCAAAAAGAAATCAAATTTAATATTAGAATATAAATATTCAAATGTAAAAAAAAATAAAAATAGGTGTACTAATTTTGCATAAGTACATTAATTGTTTTATTTATGGTTGTTCCTCTGTGGTAGCCCACGAAATTCAAATTTTCTTGCATTTTTTGCAATTTGCAGGTCTATGTAAGATTGTATTCAATCAAAATATGATCTCAAGGAATTTTTATTTATTTAGACAAAAATGTATAGTAGGTACCTACAACATCAATACAGTTAAAATTAAAAGATGCATTGCAAGGGAACCATCCTTTGAAGATATGAAAAAAGATAATATGGATTGCGTTCTGCTATCTTAATATTGACAGCAATAGGTACTTATAAATGTACTTATATCTTTATTTTAGAATTGAAGTTACCAAATTGCACTCTCTTATCTTTTTACTATTGTTGATAATGAATGTAAGAATTTAAATATGTACCTAAGCAATAATTGCCAAAGATGATTGTTAACCTGACTAGTTAACTAATTAATACCTATTATACAAAATATTTAGCCAGAGCGGGGCATCAGCTAGTTAGTAGGTAATTAAATTGTTTAATTTAAGAATAAAAACACAACTTTGTTAGTATTTAATTGTGATTCTCTACTCCTACTTTTTTATTGTTTGATTTGATTAAATAATATAATTGAAAAGGAAGCTTTTTATTTAACAATATTTATTTTACATCATGAATAATTTCCAATATATTGTTCAGGTTTGTTACATTTAATGTGAATCATGGAGAGGGAAGACTTTGTGCCCTGCATTGGGAATAATTGGGATGAGTACCTATAGTGTGAAATGGTGGAAGTGGAAGCAGCTTTAGGTTTCACTTTATTATTCTTCGTGCCGAGACAATATCAAACCAAAATTATTGTTTTACTTACACTTTTCTTAGGGAATTCCTTTCCTCTAATGTCCTTGGGAAGACAATGTATTTATTTCTCATCTGGGGAGAATTTAATGCCGTGGTTATGAGACAATGCTGATGACACCGTTTGTTGTGCCACAGAATAACCACCTATATCTCCAACTGGTCTTTGTGGCATAGAATGACAATGCAGTCAAAACCTTAAACAAATATTACAACAATAATTGTACACTTATTATGGTTATAAGCCTTATAGTTTTAAATATTGGATATAAGTAGGTACTTAGGATGACCACTGACTGTAGTTACTCAAATCTTCACTCACAAACAAAAATATAGGCTATAGGTACTTAATAGGTAATACGGGCTGGTGTCCGGAACTCCACGTCAATGTGCGTATTTTGCGTACGGAAATATAGGCTATATGAATTAAATAAACTAAAGAGATAAGAAGTTATGTTAGGTTATCTACCTTGTTCTCTAAGGATAAATCCGTTGACTTGCCAGGCTCTTTGAACATTGGGCTTAACTCAGCGCACAAATCGAGCACTAATTCTTTGGATACCTAGCCTGTAGCCTGCGCCTAATAAATTCGGCATCCTCAAAATTATTGAAGGGGTCCAACTGGTCGCGTAACTGGAGCCTCTTACGTTCTTGGGCATAGTGTGAGGCAGAATCTTCATTCTTCCTCAAAAAACTCAAATAAAAGTAGTTCATCAGACATCTGCTAAAGAAAAACAAATGCAGTAAAAAAGGCATGTAAAATAGGTATTTTAGATTTTAAACGAAAGATTAACGTACACTTACGTTGGTTTTTGTGAAATTCCACTAAAATAGCACTAAAAAACTTTATTTTCGTCAATAATTCACCAAACGTTTCAGTTTAGCTTAAGAAATAGTAACTTTTTATGAATCGCTTATTTTGACAGTTGAGCGTTTCAGTTGAGCTGCTGTAAGGACGTCATGGTACCAAACAAGTAGGAGTGAGGCATATTTATTGTAACAGTTAAATATAACAGATATTTAAAAATAACAAATAACAATTGTTCCTAGCAATATAACTTAGCTGTTACTTAAAATAACAGCTGTTACCACGGCTGTTACTGTTAATTCAATATAACAGTCCCCACCCACACAGGCTCAAGGACTGTTACCCCGGCTGTTATTTTTACTTTCATACACATGCACACACAGAAAGGAAAATAACAAGGTTATCAATCTCTCTCTCTTCCTCATTAGGGAATGACCCTTGCTAAAAAGAGAAGCACCTATTATTTACTTTACTTCTCACTCTTACTAAAGCGGTTAAGCTACGCTAAAAAGAGAAGCTCCTAGTATTTATTATCCCTAAAATACAGTTGGTGGTCTAACAAGAACCAACCTACACAAAAAGTGACTCCTAAATTAGGTCGTGTTAGCTACCTGTTACTTGCTAGTATGTTACCAATTTTAAAAAAACTTAATATTTAATTCTATTTTTCTGTGATGCAACAAAAAAAAATTTAATGCCTATCTTTGGTTTGACGGAATTCATCGCAAAATGTTCCAGCTATTTACGATTTTTTTGCTAAAATAAATCAATTTTATTGAGAGTAATTATTTGCCTGGATTGTTTATTAGTGTTGACATAAAAACTAATTTTTTTTTGGAAAGTGATGCAACCATAACCAAAAATAATTACAGTGATCGTGTACGGACCCCATTTATCTATATTGTCTTTGGTTTGACGTTTGACGGGATTGGTCGCAAAACTTTCCAAACATGTGCCTACGGCTTTATTCTAATAGCGATAAAGATGATATTCAATTGAAAGTAATTTGGCTGGTTTGTTTGTTGATATTTTTAAATTTTTTAAGAGTTAAGAAATGGGGTTGGCAAGTGAAAGCTGATCTCAGATGGCGCCACCACTATACGAACCTTTGTCAATGTCATTTTAGTTGTCATTTTAAGAGTTATATAAAATTTAAATTTTATTATTCTACTCTGTGATAAACATTTACACACGCAGACATTTACATCATCTAATTCTTCAAGTGGCCGGATATTACTGAAGCTCTGAGTAGTTGAGTTCTCTCCTTGAAACAAGCTTTTTCTATAATTAGGTGTTTTCAGGCGTTCTGCTCTCAATGTAGAGGCTGGCTTTATATTCCACGGAAACATTGAAGATATCGCAGACTTTTTCAACATTTTGCGCTGGTTTATGATCCCAAACAAATAATTTATGTATTATGGGCAGTCTGCTTTCTTAACGTTTATTAAATCGCATTATCTTACAGTTCCGTAAATACAAATAGAAGCAAATAGTTTTTGATGACTTACTTAAACTGAAAGTAATCATTTTTAATACATACCTAAGTATTTACCAATCTTTTAATAGTCACTTTCCTTGAAATGTTTATGACACACTCTCGCCCCGCTTTTAGGCTCAAACTTTACTAGCCTTATCGCTTTGAACCAAATTTTTTCAAGTTTCTCATCTTGAGGAAACTGGTACCCTCCAGTTTCTTTACAATTTGGTTCACAACATCCAGGCATTTCCTCAATAATTGTCTTTATTTATGAATTCACTACTAATTCCACACAAAAACTGCTTTGTTATTGGTCTGTGCGCTGCTAGCGCCACTTTGACAGTTGTCGGCCCCATTGCGGCAACTAATTTTTCTAAATCAAATTAAATAAATATGGAATATGTAAATATTGATTAGTGATAATGTAAATAGTCATGTAGGTACGATGGCCAGCACATCAAGCTACCCCAATCTGTCAGATTTTCCCAATTGAATATGAACTTTATTCCTTTGTGCTAAAGTTGAAAATCTATCAAAGAATTTTGACAGATTGGGGTAGGTTGACCTGCTGGAGTCTGTACATAAAATTAATTGAACACTTTATATACGACAGTTTGAGAAACGTCATCAATTACGTTAATTACGTCGTAATTTAATAAATTTATACTAAACTGACAGTCCTAAAGCCTATGATAAAGTATGATGGAAAGTGTTCAGTTTGGAATTTACTAAACAAAATAGTCAATCAATCTGCTTAGCCTTCTGCCATTTACAACGTTGTTGTTGTAATGTTGGGATCTGCTTCCAGACTAAACGGATGTCTAGAAAAAAAATTATGAATAAACGTAATTTTATGATTTCATGTTACTCCGTCATTCCTTCCTATTCAATGCTTCGGAAACAATTTTCGACTTAAAAGGAAAAGAAATAAAGAAGATATTCAATTGATATTTTAATACGTATTTATCGTCGGTACAAAAATAACAGGCTGTTATTTAATAACAGGTATTTGGATCTGTTATTTTTGTGTAACAGTAACAGTGATAACAGATATCGTGTTTAACCTGTTACAACCCATCTCTACAAACAAGTACAAAATTGACCGAATGAAACCAAAACTTGCGATTCAGTTTGAGATAATCGCTGTCAGATGGCACGGCCTAAATTGAATCGTTAAACTGACGTCATGGTACGAATTAGAAGAACAGTTCAGCTATGCTATTCTCTAAGGATACAGCCTTGCAGGCAGCACTGTCGCGGCGGTGAAACTTATTTTCGTATTCACTAAGCTGCTTACAGCTACACTAGCGCTCAAGGCTGTGACGGCCGTGAGTTAAACTACCCAACGGCACAGCCACCGGAGGGCAAATTGACAGTTCTTCATACATTTTGGCATTCCTTAAAAAAAAACAGCGTCGAAGTCGCTTACAGCCTCGCCCACAGCCTCGCTTCTAACTGTCAAATCCAAAAGCTATAATATTCGTGGCGTAGTCTTCACAAAAATAATAAACTGTACAAGTTAAACTTAAATAAATTGATTCTTTTAATACCTACATATTTGTAAAAATGGCAGCTCGGTTAATTTTATAGCTACATTTAATAGAAGAAGCTAAGAAAAGTGATGATTTGAAGAAAGCTCGACAGGCGAAACGAATAAGAAAGATTAAAACAGTATCCCGTGATACAGATTTTATCCATATTTATAGGCTTTCTGAGGATTTAATTAATATATTGGAAAATGACATAGCTCCATATATGCGTCTGCGAGTTCGTTCCAGTGGTTTATCCAAGAGGCTAAAGGTTTGTTTACAGTAGGTTTCTTGAGATATGATGGGAACATCACCACACACCAACAAAAGCTTATTGAATTCCTGATGTTTCAGATTTTATGCACACTATCTTTTTTGGCTAATGGAAGTTACCAAAAAATCATTGGGAAGAATGTAGACACATACATATCTCAAACTTCTGCCTCTAGGGCAATCCACGAAGTTGTTAATGCTCTGAATAATAAGAACATCATTAATAAGTAGGTATATTAGATTTCCGCAAAACCACAATGATCGACGAATGCTCAAGTCAAGGCAAGTATCAAAAGTACCTACTTACATTTTCTTATTAGTCTCTCAAGTATTGTTTAAACAAGAGCCATTGTTTGAAATTTGAATACTTATTACAGGTTTTATGAGAAATTCAAAATTCCAGGGGTGCTAGGTTGCGTTGATGGCACCCTGATTTCCATGATACGTCCTAAGGAACATGAGGAGAGATATTATTGTCGAAAAGGCCAGGAATGTTTTAATTGTATGTAAACTGTTGGGTCTTTATTAATTAAAATAATGTAGAATTATAAAGAATCCTTAGGTATGTAATTATTATACTTATTTCAGATAAATGATGCCGATTTGAACATCTTGCATGTGGATGTGACTTTTGGGGGTGCAACGCATGATAGTTTTGTTTTTTCAAATACTAAAGGAGCATTTGAAAAATTAAAATAATGAAGAAAAAGTGTACTTACTTGGTAATTTATTATTTAAAATACAAAATTAAGTTAAGTTTTTTAACACAAGTCAAGATTGCACTTAATTGACTTAATTCCAGCTTCATTCATTGATTTCAGGTGACTCAGGATATCCTCAAAGGTCTTATTTAATGACTCCCTTTAGTAATCCAGAAACTGGGATTCCAGAGAGCCATTATAACAATTTGCACAGCAGTGCAAGGAACAGTGTGGAGAGGACTATTGGAATACTGAAAGGGCGGTTCAGATGTCTATTGGTTCATAGGGTATTGCACTATGATCCTATTACAGTGGGTAAAATTGTGATAGCTTGCTGTATTTTACACAACATGTGTAATCGAGCTGGGCTACCAGCTCCTATGTTAGACCAACGTGACTTAGATGAAGAATCTAGGTTACTTGGAATCCTGACACACCAGGCTCCAACACATGATGACTTAGAGAGTGGGCAGATAAGTAGGCGCGATTTAGTTAATCAATTATGGCGAGCACGTCATATCTAAAATGTATGCTTCCCTTCTTTCCATGATTACTTCTTTACTCTCTTTCCAAAACATGTTTAGATAGAATATACTCAGCATTATTGATTAGATACACTAAAATAGGAATTTAAATTTTTAATGAAAGTATAATTTGTGAATGTTAATGTAGATATACGTGCATAGAACCTGTATTAGCTTTAAATAAACAATAACAATTAAGTCATAATATTTGAGGTGTGTATTATGTGTGGTGTTAAGGTTATCAAAAATTATCAGCCTTTATGTGCGTATATACCTTTCTCTATATTTTTAAATTTTTTTTAAAATGTGTATACAGCATGGGACATGAGAAATTAAATAGATATGTGCATAATAATGTTTTCTTTTTTTTATTTACCATTAAAAACAATCAATCATTCAAATCAAAGGTCATTTATTGAATAATAATAATAATAATTCATTATTTCATTTATTTATTTTCTTGCCATTTGTGATTGCCTTTGAGAAGGCGGTGAGCGCTGGATCATACGGCGGCGTGCCGTCCGACGCCCACGAGGTGCTATGAACATGATCAAAAATGCAACAAATTACTAAACAGAGGTAAAACAAATTTATAGGGGTATTATGTAAGTATAACAGCATCACATCACTCTCTTTCTGAAGGAATAGATATTACAATGTAGTATATATTTTTAAACACATTGATTGCATAAGGGCTATTGTTGAAAAAACCTACAGAAAATCTCAAGAAATTGGCCCACCTGAGAATCAAAAGTGCGACCACAACTAGGTAGTGCTTTTTACACTAAACTAATAACTAACAAAATTATAATGAAGTTAACCTTACATGAAGAGGTAATTGGGGTATTACTCCTATGAGGCACTGCAGGTGGTGATCTACGTAATGCAAGTAATTTAAATCTATTTAAAAATATATATTGTAAATACCTGAAGTATGCTCTCTGACCCTGTTGTTGCATTTGCCTCCTCTGTAACATCTTGTATACTCTGCAAACCAATTTTGACTTAGCAATGTTTTGGGAAGTAAAATAGGTACTTATGTGTTGGATAATATTTCAATAAACATACTAAGAGCACATTGTTTGATACATCAGCATTTGGCACGTCAGGAGTCAAATCAAAACTTGGCCCAGGTTCATTAGCAAACTAAAAAACAAATTATTGAAAATTAAATTGATGTTTCAGGAAATATATTTTATGCATTCACTTCAATGTACCAATAGTTGATCTGGCACTGTTGAAGAGACTGCAGTACAGCCCATATCTTGATCAAATGAAAGGCTTTCTCATAGTCCACAAACACTAAGCAGAGCGGCAGATTATACTCTTCGGTCTTCTGTATAACCTGTTGCGGCATATGTATGTGGTCTACGGTGCTAAAGCAAGTTTTCATAAATAAAATTAAAACAAGCATAACTAAAAAAACCATAATTACATGCAGGTCAATTTCAAGCTCCCTCTCACCAGTAACAAAGCCTTCGCCACCCATTATTGTAACTATTTTTTCTTCTATTGCAGAGAGAAACCTTTCCTCTAGTTCACCACCACCTGTTCGTTGCCTAGCCATCAG
Source organism: Globia sparganii (assembly GCA_949316385.1). NCBI lineage: Eukaryota > Metazoa > Arthropoda > Insecta > Lepidoptera > Noctuidae > Globia > Globia sparganii. Next base: position 13,095,693 of record OX438663.1, on the reverse strand, counting down.
TATTTACCTAATATGACATATTGTTAATAAACCTTTGACCATTGCTTCCAACTTTTAATGCAGCCACTTCCATCACTGTTTAGCTTGCCAGCTATTTCTTGCCATGCCGCTGTTGTGCGATCTCGGGCATGTAATGTCCGAGAATGCCCTGTGGCAAGCCAACGTCGCTCTTCCAAACTCTCTATTAACATCTCTACTTGCGCAAGGGATGGAATAGCACTTCTTGGCATGCTTAAAATACATAATAATATGTTACAACATTATAGCTAAAGGTACCTACATACAATAGTAATATCCATGGATTATCAGTGAAAACATAATAGTACTCACATGTCAGTAGGTAGGTACTTATATTTATCCTCAGTCACGGAACTACCTATTAATTAATTAGATGCACCCAAAAAATTAGAAATAGAAACTGAAATTAAAGCCTATTACTATACTCTTTGAATTAAAGACTCCAAAGTTGTTTTGACAGCATTGTATTTTGTTTGTGTTGACTTTTTATTGCGTTGCTCGAAAAGAGCAAAGGAATCGCCATTCAGCCTTAAAATGTAATAAGAAATATGCAATAAGCTCTTATAATTGTGATATTGGATAAAATTCACCTGTATTCCGTAAAATACTCAAAGATAGACCTTTAATATATATTTTAAACCCATAAAACTCTCAGTCGAGATTGATCGATTATAATTTATAGAATTTGTTTCAAGCCCTACGTTCGTCTATGAAACAGCGACGGGAGGTTACAGCCTTGGGTTCGTCGACGACCATAACGACGTTAGTGAATACGGTTTGAATCAGCGCTACACGCTCGGTCGATCTCAAGGCTGTCTCGTCGACGAGCTCGTCGCAGCTTACAGCCAAGAAATTGTCTTTTAAAGAATAGCACTGCAGTTTAGGTCCTAAAATGGATCGCGTTAAGAGCTCGTGGTAGGACACCAGTTCAGTTTAGGTCATAAAATGGATCGCGTTAAGAGCTCGTGGTAGGACACCAGGCCGGGCTTTGCCACGGTCTGTGGGGCTTGCCCATGCTTCGACCACGATCTTTTTCGGACATTCTTATCGTAAGTGATCCATTTTTCATCACCCGTAATCAACCGTTTAAGAAATGGGTCGGAATTATTACGTTTCAACAAAGAATCGCAAATGGAAACATGTTGCATTAAGTTTCTCTCAGTGAGATTAGGTGGTACCCAAATATCAAGTTTTTTCTTGTACCCAGACTTTTGTAAATGCCGTAAAACTGTTTTGTGATCAACATCCGGTTCTTCAGCAATATCATAACTACTAATATGTCGATCTTGCTCCAATTTTTCAAAAATGGCACTGATTTTATCCGTGACAGGGCGTCCAGAGCGAGCTTCATCCTTCACACTAAAATTTCCTGACTTGAAACGCTTGAACCACATTTGTGCTACGCGTATTGATACCGCATTAGGTCCGTAAACCGCACAAATTTTATTCGCGGCGTACGTCGCATTTTTACCTTATATGTAATAAAATTTTAAAATGTACCGAATTTCTTCGTCACATACGTTCATGTTGCTTGCTTGAAAAACAATTGAGAAATGGCGGGAACTAGTTTTTTTTAATTTATTGCATCTTTAGAATGTCAACATTTAATAGTATTAAAACCAGCCAGTTACATTCAGTACTGCCAAAGAGGTTTGATTACTAACAATAGATTCAAAATACGAAAATATTTTTGCCCCGACCTATTATATTTTATTTTTCACATTTTAGTTCTATTTGCTATAAAACCTTTTTAACCGACTTCAAAAAGGAGGAGGTTATCAATTCGGTTGTATTTTTTTTTTATGTTTGTTACCTCAGTACGCCGTCATTTATGAACCGATTTGGATTTTTTTTTATTTGAAAGGATATGCTTCCAGATTGGTCCCATTCTTGTCAAAATCTAGTTCTGATGATGGGATCCATGAGGAATTGAGGGAACTCCTCAAATATTATAGGCATACATATAGCAATTTTGGTATTTTCATCAACATGTCAAGCATTTGCATTCAAAAAGTATAATTTGGTGAAGTGGAACTGATGAAAGAGACCACAGATAGCCACAGGAACTCTTCAATGATAATAAGTATTTCACGGGTGGCGATAAGATATCTCGATTAAGATAGTTAAGCGACTATGACGAAGCAAATTTAAATAAATGGTTCTGACGAAAATGGTACCATCAAACCGATCTGATGATGAAGCTGGAAGGTAGGTACCGGAACTTCGTAATAAAACCATGTATTCTAGCCGTGTTTGGGCTTATTGGAATTGTCATGAGATGCACTCTGACTATAAAAAGTAAAAAATAAAAACTTTTTAACAAAAAAAAAAAACAACCGACTTAAAAAAAAACACTACAAAGTGTAAAATAACTTTAATTTTAATTTTGGAAGTCGGTGGCAAAAACGTTAATACAAAACCAAAGACACCAACTTCCGAAATTAAAATTAAAGTTATTTTACACTTTGTAGTGTTTTTTTTTTTGAAGTCGGTTGTTTTTTTTTTTGTTAAAAAGTTTTTTTAGTTAACAGTTGCATCTCGATAGAAAACATATTCAAGAATTTCTATGTTGCCAACATTGATATACAAAGTTGATACGACAGAAAGGCTTTCCTTTAAACTGCTTATACTAGGTACCATTTTCAAGCTCTGTACCAAATATCATTTAAATTGAAACAATAGTTTAGTCGCAAATGATTTTTTAAGTTTTTGGCCCGTTTGAACATGATGTATTTTTCCTAACAGCTGATTATATCTATAGGCATAGGTCATGCACCTTAAAACGATAAATCTACGATACGTTGTTGCCGCTCTTACGCAAGTCATAAGCAAATACGTCCTACAACAGAAAGTGACAATCCCATTAGCAAAACATCACGCGCGTAAAAGAAATAGAAATAGGTCAGTGTGTTGCTATTGCATCTTTGGTCCTTGCGAGGGGGGCCTCTAAAAACTAAAAAACTTGGTTTTTCAGTGCGCCAACGCTATCCTTCCGGGACGTATGTACGTTACGTAACACGGAAGTCCTGTGCCGCTATTGTTTTGTCGAACTCGTGCGCTGACAATTGTGATTTTGTTTTGTTATTGTGAATAGGACACTTCTTTCTTTTTTTTTATTGTGACAAGACACGTAACTTGCTATTATAATTATTTAGTGTTAGTGTTTTTTTTTGTGATTTACTGTTTTTTATTGTGATAGGACACGTAATTAAACTTTGGTTGTGTGTGTGTATACCTAATTAAAGTGTTCAACAATGCCTCGTCTAACTTACACGGCGTCAGAATACACTGACATGATTTTAATTTACGGTGAATGCCGTGGAAACGCAGCATTAGCTCTGCGAACATACAGAGAAAGGTATGGTGACAGCCGCAATTGCCCTAGGAACGCCCGCACCATACAGTTGGCAGTACAAAGATTACGGGACAATAAACGTGTAGTGCCGCAACAGGAGGGAGTGCCACCGCGGCAAATACCCGCTGCATGGGACGAACGAATATTAGATCATTTTTCCCGCAACCCGACAACGAGTCTCCACAGAGCCGCCCGGCAGTTTAGATGTTGCCATAGAACCATCCACAAGGTTCTAAAACGTAACAAACGCAAACCTTATAAATATCGGAAGGTGCAAGCTTTGTTATCGAGAGACTTACCGATCAGGAACAGTTACTGCCAATGGCTATTAAATAAAACATCCGAAGACCGCCATTTCTTAACAAATGTAATATGGACCGATGAGTGTACTTTTACTCGGAACGGCATCTGGAATCGGCAAAACCTCCGGTACTGGAGTTTGGGAAATCCACACGTGTTTCGAGAATCTGAACACCAGTACAGATTTTCTCTCAATGTGTGGGCTGGTATCCATAATAATAATAATATTATCGGCCCTGTTTTTATTGACGGCACCCTTACAGCGGTGAAATTTTTAGATTTATTAAGTGGTCCTGTGGCCGAGTACACTGACCAACTACCTTTAGCCGTTCATCGCAAGTTGTGGTACCAGCTGGACGGTGCGCCTCCACATTCTGTGATGGCTTCCAGGGAGCGGCTCACAGAAATGTTTGAGCAGCAATGGATCGGTCGATTCGGACCTGTTCGGTGGCCACCACGATCTCCGGACCTCACTCCCATGGATTTCTTTTTGTGGGGGTACATTAAGGGTGAAGTGTATGCCTCCGAGGTAAATACAATTGTTGAACTAAAAAACAGGATTATTTTAGCATTTCATAAATTAAAGTGCTTAGCGACGGACAGTGATTTAATTACAAAACTAAATAACAATATTCTCCGTCGGTATAATTTGTGCATTAATGTGAATGGAGGACACATAGAGAATTTAAAAATTTAGTGTTTTTGTTGTCGGCGTACTTCAAAACTATCTAACATAACAGCCAGCGCGAGCGGAGGCCTAAGCCGCCGCCCGCGCCACCGCCGGCCGCCCGCTTCGACACGAAATAACACATGCCGCGCCCCGGCGCGCGTGCGACGTTGCCACTTTGTAAGGTCAGTCGCCAGGTCCAAGTTTCTATGAAATTTGGGTTTTTCCTTTACTTACAAAGGGTGGTTGCGTTTTACTCTGATTTGCAAGCTATTTAGTTTGTTTGAAAAAAAAAAATCTCATTTTTGGCGCTTTTTATTTTTATACCTTATCGAATTAATACTAAACACGTATAGTATACGTAGTGTAATTTAATGCCCCTCGGTCGTATCAACTCTGTATAAAAATCCAAGATGCACAGTCAACGTCTCAAAACCGTCCGCATAAAATGAGCGCAACATTTTACAATGGTGCGCTCATTTCAAATAGTCTCGCGTCGCTCGCGTCTAGGTGCACTCGTTAAAAATGCCGAAGTGTTCTCTGACAAATTGTAGAAATATCACGTCAAAAAGGTTAAAAAAGGATGGGATATCATATTTTCGGTAAGTAAAAGAGTTTATTGATTAGTTTTTGTTGTTTTTATGACTGAATATAGGAAGTAAATATGCGATTTTGATTTATTTTTATGAAAACTTCATTCAACGATCACAGTATAATACGGCAAATTTCAATAGCCGCTTTTTCAGTGTAAGAACGATGCATTTTAGCCTCCTTCTTATTATAGTCGCATAATAAAAATGACCCTGTTCTTTTCAATAGAGTCGATTTTTTTTGTTCTGTTTATTTTTTTTTATTAATAAGTTTACGTACTTTTGAACTTTTTTGTATTTCGTTTTCGACGAATATTTTACGTTATAAATAATTTAATATAGGAGAAAAGGTAGTCAATTTGACGATTTTTTTAAATGTTCGTAAATATTATAATGTAAATTGGATTAATTATGGGACAACTTATGGGTTTGCGACATGCGGCATGCTTATGACAGAAGTGTTGCGTAGTCTGTAAGTGTCGATTTGGCGCAACACGTCACTTTAAAAACTTCTTGAAAACTTATTAGCGTCATTTTTATATTTTAGTTTTCCTCGTGATCCTATACGATGTGGAGAATGGAGATCACTTGTTAGTCGATAAAGCCGTGAAGATTTTTTAAGCCGAATAATTCAAGCGTCATTTGTTCAGAACATTTTTTGGACGAAGATATGTATGTATGTCACTACAAAAGGCATAAAACTTTTTCGTAAAACGGCGGTTCCTCGCGTAGTGGTAAGTAACTCGATAGCCAGAAAAATGAATTTGTCAAATACTCGTAGTATCAGTATAAAATAAACGATTTTAACAGTTAATATTTGTTTTATTGATATACCCTTGTCCTACCCAAAAACATATTTACGCTCAAATAAAAGCAAAATTATGTGTTTAGAACACAATTTAATAAACTCTTAAAATACTAAATAAATACATCTTATGACAAAAAAATATATAAAAATGTTCGTCTCCACTCAATGCCTTGTCCTACCGACCACCGTCGGTCGTAAAATTTTATTGCTTTTCGAACACTGCGTTGTAAAAACAGCTTTATACAATGTGCTTAAAGTTGAATTTGCAAAAATATATGCGTACAGCATAACCATAACTACGTAGGTATAATTGGTGCAGTGTTGCCAACTTTGGGGTTTTCCCCCTAAATTTAGGGGGAAGAAGTGTTAAAAGGGGGATTTTTAGGGACAGAAATTTTTTGGGGATATTTTTAGGGGCTTCAAAAAACATGTGCAATTTTAATCGAACAATAGTAGGAATATAATGACATCACCGCACCGCGATTTAGTTCTCGAATGAATGAAACGAACGTGGCCTGTGCGTGGAATGGAACCAACTGCGCTGCTGTGTCAAGCCAAAATCAACTTAGTGAGTTTCTATAGGTCTGTTTAGTACCCCTGACCAACAATTTTTGACGTAATAACGTCTTATAAATCGATGAACACCGGCTGCACGCACGCACGAAAAAGTGTCAAGTTCCGCTTGAGCCTGAGCGTGCAAGCGAGAGCGCGGAACGAGCGATAGAGAGGCACGATCGGCCCAAGCGTTGGCTTGTGTCACATTTATTCATCAATGTTTCTATATGATGTGATCACGTAAAAACATCGTCCGTAAACCGACTTTAAGACAACCAATTTTTTTCATTTCAATATATATTTTGCAAGATATGGCAAGCTAAAAAACACTGGACTACGTTCAAATGAAGGTTCAAACATGCTGGAGAACTGTATATAGGCATAAATCTCTTTAGTTTTCAAAAGTTACAGTGTATTGGATTGCCAGGGCAGTTGCGAGCTTCGATCTTTTCATATTCATTTTCATTCATTTATTTATCCGTATCTTTCCGTAACTCAATGCCTTTTGTACCGCAGATATCATTCTCTATCTACGGTTTGCACCTCAGACCTGTCTGAGAGGTTTGCACCTCTGTTTTGTGATTTATTTGCTCAATCCTTCGCTCCGTGACGTCTGACAAGTGACAACTGACAACCTGACGTAATGACGTTTGTTTATGTTTTCGTTTGTTATTGTGGAGGTCTCTTGACGAATTACCTATGCGTTTTATTTTATGAGTTACGAACGAGTTAGGGAGCACTACATGAAAGAAATTTAACTTGAGATAATTAGGGTTTTTTAGGGGGATTTTTAAAAAATCTTGGGGGTAAATTTTTGTATAGGTTGGTAACACTGAATTGGTGAGTGTTTGACGACAGTTTCGAGCGTTACTTTTATTCGAGACTGTGCATCTTGGGTTTTTTATATATCAATGGTTGCCAACATAAACAGCGAGACATATAGTAGTGTAACTTTATTTGCGAACTAGCATTACCCCGCGGTTTCACCCGCGTTAAGTTGAGGAATTTCTTTCTCAGTCAAGTCAGTTGAGGAAGAAACCTACTACTTAGACTACTAAAATATATTCCACTACTTTAAGATTATCACTTAGTACCTACCTACGCACGACTACACATCAAGCTATTACCCAGTAAAAGCTAGGGGCTAGTGAGGGGCCCGTGGCTAAATAATAGAGCCGCACAGGTCGATCGATTAGGTTAAGCTACGCTTGCCGCGGTTGGTCTGTGGATGTGGATGGGTGACCATCTTTACATACCGATACCCCTCAGTGCCTCGGAAGGCTCGTTAAGCCGTTGGTCCCGGCTGTCATTCGTGGATCTTTGACAGTCGGGTAGTGAGAAGCCCGAAAGTCTGACAACCAGTCTTACCAAGTGGTATCGTATTACCCGGTAACTGGGTTATGGAGGTCAGATAGGCAGTCGCTCCATGTAAAACACTGATAATCAGCTGCATCCAGTTAGACTGGAAGCCGACCCCAACATAGTTGGGAAAAGGCTAGGCAGATGATGATAAGCTGACTTCTGATTGTACGAAAAACCTATACCTACAATGCGAGGTCAGCTAAAACTGGAAATATATTGCTTGATGTGTAGCACATCAAGCTACCCGAAACTGTCAAATTTTCCGAATAAACTTTGAGCCTTATGCTTTAGCAATAAAGTTGAAAAAAAAGAAATTTGACAAATTGTGGTAGCTTGATGTGCTGGCGTCGGTACATTACTCTAAGAAGCTATTTTAGGTAGGTACATTACGCTATGATCATTAAGAGTGGAACTATAGTAGCTACGCCTCGCACAGCTAACGGCAAACGGCGGCCTTGCGGATTTATTTTAAAACTATGATATCTCCTACGATATTTATTGAAATCAAAAGATGTCAAGGGCAATTTTGTTCAAAATTGAATACTTGTGATGAATAACGTATTTATTTGGTTATGGATTAATATCATGTTTATAAAACACCTTTGCAAGTAATGCATTATTTTAGAACAAATTTGATTATCATTAAAACGGTTATAATGAGTCAACCTTAAAAGATAGATATATGCTGTCGCGGCCTTTTTTTTAGAACTTTTAAGGAGGACCAATTCCGTCATACATTATTTTTACGTAACTTTAACCTTTTACGCAGCGCACGCAACGGAAGCTCTCAAAAGGAATAATTTCTCCGTGTGCCTAAATAAATGACTGCTTGATCAACATCCTAATCAGGATAATGAGATAAGCTTATCAGAATATTGTATTGTCGTCGGTCGTTGATAAGTCTATAACGTTTAAAGTAAATCTGCACCCTAATTGCGTAACACACTATCAGTCGGAATCTGAATCATTTTGAAGCAAATTGCTAATCCATTGCTTCATAAGTTCGAAAAATTCGTCTGCTCAACACGTAATAACGCAATGAATGTTGTTGAACTGTCAAAATGAAATCGATTCCGATAGATAATGTGTTACGCAATTGCCCCGCTGATCGCTTAAAATTGGGCAAAATCGAGCCCAAACGAGTCAGTTACATACATACAAACAAACAAACATACAGGTGAAACTAATAAAAACGTGTTAAAAAGAGGTCGAGGTTGCCCGACTGCGCACCTACGGCTCAAAAAAATAAACACGGGGAGGGGCCCGTGCCTAAATAATAACAGCCGCACAGGTCGATCAATCAGGTTAAGCTACGCTTGCTGCGGTTGGTCTGTGGATGGGTGACCATCTTTACATACCGAGACCCCTCCGTGCCTTGGAAAGCACGTTAAGCCGTTGGTCCCGGCTGTCATTCGTAGATCTTTGACAGTCGTTATAGTTAGGGAGGCGAATAGGGGAATTTTCGGTAATACTCGAGCGTGGCAGTTTGAGATATGAGAGATACCTTAGACCTAATAGAACAACCTTGTAAAGTATTTAGCTCTATATGTAGTGACGCGCGCCTAGGATAGACGATCAGATTAGTAAAAAAAAATCGATAGTCTGAAATACTCGAGCGCGTCAGATTAAGATATTGAGGGTTGATTTTAGTGTTTTAAGACTAAATTTAACTAATCTGACGATAAGTCCTTGACGCCGCCGAGTTATAGGGTCGCGAACTTGTAAAAAAAAAACGTTAATCCGGCATTCTCGAGCGCGATTTTTTATTTTTTTATTTTGAAGAATATAATCTAAAACTTACTAAAAATACAAAATCTGCCGGTTTCCGCATGACCAGAAGTGTGGAGGAGCCATTTCGTCTTCCGAAAAACGCGTTGCGACTTGCGGCATATAAGTCGCGAACGATTCATCTTAGAAAAAAAAAGTTTAAATAAACAAAAAAGGTAATTTTATTTTACACAAAAAAGGTCTCTTTACATTTTTGTCCAAAGTTAAAACTTTTTGACTTGAAGCATCATAAAAACTCAAACTCCCGGTTTTTTGAGTATATCTCGAAAACAGAGGGTGTTAAAAAAAATTGATATGAAATAACGATAATTAAATTATGTGACTTTTATTATATCTCACAATTTTTTTTTTTCTAAAGCTTCTCGACAGTTTTCGTGGACTCGGAAAAAGCTACGCGTATCTGTATACAAAAGTATTATTAACATGTACAGTTTCATATATATTATTCAATAGCCTGTTGATCCTCAAATTGTTTTTTGGACGTACCGTAAGCAAAACGAAGTGAAGAATTGAAGCAAAAAAGAGGAATTTGCCATAAACATGTAATACAGACTGAGCGCTTCGCGGAAATATGCCGTCCTACCAGTATTTTTCCTTTATTTCGCAACATTGATGGTGGGGAAAGAAGCGGTAGAAGGGAATTTTCGGTACACCCTAATATATATATATATATGTCGGCGGCGTCACCGATCACGCCATCGACAAGTACGTCACAGAACTTCTCCCACCGCCCCGCTGCTCGACTTGTTTTGCTATCAGTATAAAGGAGCGAACAGCGAACCGGAGGGAGACTTGACCATTGGACATCGTATGGATAACATGTGCTCGGAAACTGTCTCGCGTTATGTATTTGGTTGTGTCATGTACCTACAGTGTGTGATTTGCTAGTGTGATTAAATTGTTTGTGAAATTATAATCTGATTTAAACTGCTAAACCGTTTTTCTATTGCGCAATAACCAACACTACCCACAGTTAGCCCACAGTACTTAAAATATGTCTGATAATAACGACACACATGTCATCACCCGACATCAGAAGTGTGATTCGTGTTGGTTCATGCGCAAAATCAGTACGCTAAAAGTGAAAGTGACCGTTGACATTTGAAAAACAAAGTGCAAACGTGCGAATGCTTTTTAAATAATCATGTGGATCTGTTCAAATTGGACCCAGACAACCCAGATACGGATGCGCGATCATGGTGCATGTTGTTATGGGCAAAGGCTGTATGCAGAAATACCTTTGCCGAGTGACGCGCCTGTTGCGACTAGTAAGGAGCACAAAGGAGCAGCATCAACATGGCTATCGTAAATAGCAGACCAAGGACGTAGCGTGGAGCTACCAGTAACGTGGAGTGACTTCGCACAAGCGGCCCACAGCGAAACCCTTCGTGTGCTACAAGTGAGGGAGACCAGGACATGTCGCGGCCCTGCACAAGCAGTGGCAGCCAAGCGGATGGTGGACGACATGCTGGAACAACTACCCCCAGGCACATTAGAAAATAAAGGTGAGCTGTATTGTTTTGTTAACGATTCTGGTGCTGAATGCTCGTTAGTAAAAGCGAGTTGTGCAACTAAATTAAGTGGCAAACGAGTTAATAACGTTACTGTATTAACTGGTATGGGTCAAACGCGTGTATTCAGCACAGAACAAATCATATGTAGCGTTGAAATTAGCGAACACCAATTAGAGATTTTATTACATTTCTACCCGACATTTACTTGCAAAGTAATATAGTACGTGAAATATTGAACCTAGGATTTTCGATTAACATGTCTGCGACAGAGTTTTCGTTGCACAAAGCTCTTGTAATACGTCCAGTTTTAACGATTAACAACAAAAAAGCTAGATTTGATGAGACAAAGGCAGCTATAACAAAATTTTGAGTTGGCGATTTCATGTTATTAGAAAACAAAGAGTGAAATCAGATTATCAGACTAAGTTAGATAGGAAGTTCAGAGGTCCATTTAAGGTAGCAGAAGTTTTGCCAAGTGATTGCTGTATGTTAAAAGCTTTACATTCTAACCGTACTTACAAGTATGCTCACGATCGCATACGAAAGATGCCTCTAAGTAGTGTTTCTGACAATTTAAACGTAGTAAAACGGTGAGCAGAGTTCTTCCACCGAGTAGTAGAGCACATACCACGGCTGGGTCGCACTGCACGCACTAGTTTGTAGTCGTAACTGCAACTCAGTGTGGAGTTGTTCAGGGAGCGATGGGCAGCTGGTGGTGCAGCGGAGACCAGGGTCTCAGAGGAGACTATTGTTGTGTTGGTCATGCAGTGACCTGGGAGTCGTAGACTCTATGCGAAGTGATGTGTGTTGGTCGTATCACTGGAGGTGATGACGATATGGGCGGCATGAGTGTCACTAGCTGCTGCGGCAGCCGGGCCGTGAGCTTTGTATGTGGTCTACTCGTAAGTTGATACAGTTCCTGACCAATTGTTACTAAGGCTTAGAGGAATCTTTTGTTATCGATGATTGTTATTATTAAATTATTGTCAAGTAATGTGTTTCGATAACTATGTGATCAGAATTGGCCGAGTGGAACATGCACTGCTGTTGCTTTTTTTGGGTTACAGGTTGACACACAATGACGTATGCAAGCAGAATGACAGTGTTGGACAGCGCTGCACTCTTTGGATCTCCTGTACAAACAATCGCTGATCGGGGACGGTGCTTTTCGAGCAAGCTGTCCAGAGAGATTCGATTGCGGTGGCGGCCGAGATGAGAAGCTATCATTAAGTCAGCTACAGATCCATTGTCTACCGAATCTGGTGAGTCGTTTTCATTTTGTTTTGACTCTGGTACTGAGTGCTTCCCTGGTTATAACAGCAAAAATTTTTAAATATGCTCACAATAGGTTACGAATGATGCCAGTACGTCATGTACCAGTCGAGTAGATGGTGATCACAATGGTGATGAGCAAGCCTAAGTAGTGGGAGCCACGCGAGTAGGGGTTATCTATCGCCCGTAGTAAAAAGTGTGTAGTCATTGGGTGATGCACACCAATCCATGCGCTGGATGTGTGAGAGCAATGCGATTACCGCATAGCTATTCACAACTACTCGATACGCCTCCGTACCGTATCGAACATCAAGCAATGTTATCGTAGCGAGTCATAAAGGGCACGCCGCGATAGCGGCGGTAAGACCCCTCTTTGAGGAGTGGCTAGAGAGGCGCCACGGCGCCCTCACCTACCGCCTGACGCAGGTCCTCACCGGACACGGGTGTTTCGGGAGGTACCTGCACATTATCGGGCGGGAGGATACGCCCGGGTGTCACCACTGCGAGGGTCGCCCGGAGGACACGGTGGAGCATACGGTGGCGGTATGCCCCAATTGGGCGGAGCACCGCCGTGTTCTCGCAGAGGCGATCGGCGGCGGCGGCGACCTCTCGCGCCCGGCCCTGGTTCAAGCCATGGTCCGGGGCGAGAGGGAGTGGGAGGCAGTCACCTCCTTCTGCGAAGCAGTCATGCTAGCGAAGGAGGTGGCGGGACGGCTGAGGGAGAGGGCCTCACGTCCCAGCCGCCGCGGGAGACGCCCCGGGCGTCGGGAGCCGCGAGACGACTCCCGGCCACCGTAGGCGCGGGCCTGCGGGCGGAGAGTAATGGGTAACTCTCCGTCCGATCAGGACCAGGCCCGTGCCGGACGGCGCGTACGTGTTCCACGCGCGCCTCAAAGAGATGTCAGCAGCAAGGAAGGGGCCCGAAAGGGCCGAAGCCTGCCGGGGCAGCGGGATTGTCCGAAAGGGTTACCGCTACCCCGGAACACAAAGGGCTAAGGAAGGAACACGGGTGGGTTTTAGTCAGTAAGAGTCTGACACTCCCTTCTGCTCCACCCAGAGCGGGAGGGGTCATTGGATGATTTCCCATCCACAAAAAAAAAAAAAAAAAAAAAAAAAAGCGAGTCATAAAAACGCTGTTCACAAGTCCTAAACTCGAAAATTTTGTCAGTTTAAGTCAAATACATGACCACCATTCTTCCGACAGCTGTTTGCTGTCGGGGGCAACGCAAATCAGGTTATTGAAATGTCATTTTCGATACGATAGCTTGTCTTGTGGTTGTGAATTAAGGTGCTGGTCGGCCGGAGAGCCGTGGCGTTAAAGTGGTTTACTCGTGTGTGTTTTCTCGGTATCTAAGGCTCTTAGTGTAAAAGATGGTTATTAATGTGGATAACGATGGTACATGGCTCTGGATGATGATTTTCACTATTATTAGATAATCGAAGTTTTCTTATATTGCTCTAGTTGATAATTTTCACTATGATTGATCAAAGTTTGTTGGCACATGCCAAGGGATCAGATTATTACTAGCGAATTTGAGGAAAGTCAAGTAATAGTCTTGTTGATGAAGCAGAGTAGAGATTGTCTTGTGATAGTGGTGAATCTTAGTTCGGCTAGTCGGGGACCGTACCATAGTATCGTAGCCATAGCCCGTTAGAAATCGGCATTTCTTGCTAGACCCTGGGTACGTGGTACACGGTAGCTCTGGGTAGTATGGCCAGGTCTAGCCTCGAAGCCAAGACCGTAGAGTCAAAGACGACTCGGCATTCCTCCGGGAAGTGCGTATGTGACAAATGTGTGGGACCCTGAATGAGATACTTGAGATTTTATTTTCTTTGATTAACATGGTGTGGAATCTTTGTACGTGGTCTCGCTAAACTCGAAACTAGATAGTTCAAATTATAAGAGTTGCTTAATTTTTGGTTTTTAATTTGAATGCTCATTGCAAATTGATCGTGAAATAAAATAGATTTTAAAGAGTCGAGTCCCTTTTAATTATGTCATCAGTCTTTTTTTGCGAGAAATGCCAGAAAATCGGAGTATAACTGACGGAATTGAGGTTGAGCATAGTAGTAGTAACAATGAGGAGAGTAAGTTTACATGATGATTGGACCGTACCAGAGGTCGTCGTGTAGCCGTAACTCAATAGAAATCGGCGTCTAATACTTTAGTAGTCCATGAGTGCGCGGTAGGCAGTCAACTATGGCGAAGGTCGAGTTTCAGTGAAAACCATAAAGTCCAGGAGAGACGGCGCTCCCGTGAGGGTTCGCATAAAAGAAAGATGAGTAGCTGGAGATTACTGGGCTATGCGTAGCGAGAGATCACATGCAGAGCTTAAGTATGTTGATTCATTTGGTTTAATTATCTCTTTTGTGAGATAGTGCGGTATATATGTAGTCAGTTGTAGTTTGAATTTCCTGATTATTGTTAGTAATAGGTTTTCTAGTGTAGTTCAAAATTAAATAAAGAGTTCTGTCAAATTTTGACTTTAGTAAAGTCTGATAAATCAAACTGATTCTTACGGGTTAGTTCAGGAGTGACCGAGCTATGTGATACTTTGCGTTGCGGGTATGTTTGTTTACAGATAAACACACGAGGACGTGTGCGAGCAAGGTGGCCATGTCGGCGTCATTCGTCTAACTATTCGGAACGCCAGCACCCGGCGACGCTCGACAGAGTCTATCCTGAGCTTGCGAGGAGTGGAGAAAAGCGCGCAGCGGTGTAACGAGTCAGTCTTGGCTCTGGCATATCACGGTGGGGTTGCGGAAGCATCGTACGTTCCCGCAACCACCGTCGTGGATGGAATACCGGGGTGGTTTTTAGTCAGTAAGAGTCTGACAGACCCCTCCGCCCGCCCCGGGGCGGAGGACATCCATGAGGATTTTCCGCCCCGGAAAGCGTGTCACGGAGCAAAATTGGTACTTTAAGTCTGTTTATTCGGAACCGATTAATATTAACGCGAGCAGATGTCCATAGAACTAACGATGACCATTAAATTGCAATAATCATTGTAGGGTTAAACCGGTCCAATGATAAATCAGCTATAGGGAATAATAATATTCCGGACTAGCCAAAATAAATTCTGAAGGGCTTGAAAAAAAAAAAAAAAAAAAATTAGCCGGACCAGAATTTGTTAATCTGAAGGGTTTGCAGCCGGACCAGAACAAGTTAATCTGAAGGATAAAAAAAAAAAAAAAAAAAAAGTGTAGCCGGACCAGAACTTGTTAATCTGAAGGGTTTGCAACCAGACCAGAGCTTAATCTGAAGGGTCAATAAAGACCGGACCAGAATTTGTTAATCTGAAGGGTCAATAAAGACCGGTCCAGAACTTGTTTATCTGAAGGGTCATTGAAGACCGGTCCAGAAGTTTGAAGGGTCAATAGGGACCGGTCCAAAACTTTTAATCTGAAGGGTCATTGAAGACCGGTCCAGAACTAATTCTTACCAGTCTGTAGGGTTTAGATAAACCGGTCCAGATTGTAAAGTACGATTTTTATGGTCAGGATAATCGCACAATTTATGCTTATTACAGACGTATGAATTGTAAGCGCACGAGGACGTCCGCAAGTCAGTATGGCCGTGTCGGCGGCGTCACCGATCACGCCATCGACAAGTACGTCACAGAACTTCTCCCACCGCCCCGCTGCTCGACTTGTTTTGCTATCAGTATAAAGGAGCGAACAGCGAACCGGAGGGAGACTTGACCATTGGACATCGTATGGATAACATGTGCTCGGAAACTGTCTCGCGTTATGTATTTGGTTGTGTCATGTACCTACAGTGTGTGATTTGCTAGTGTGATTAAATTGTTTGTGAAATTATAATCTGATTTAAACTGCTAAACCGTTTTTCTATTGCGCAATAACCAACACTACCCACAGTTAGCCCACAGTACTTAAAATATGTCTGATAATAACGACACACATGTCATCACCCGACATATATATATGTTTATGGTCCCCTACCGTAGACCTATGTGCCCTCAGTATAACGACGATTGAAGAGAGAGAAAAGACCCGACGGCATATTTCTCGAATGTGCTGGAAACTTTGATGAATTGTATTGAGCAAAAATGTAAAGGTACAGACGCCAGCAGGTCAACCTACCCTAATCTGTCAAATTTCTTTGATAGATTTTCAACTTTAGCTCAAAGGAATAAGGTTCATATTCAATTGGGAAAATCTGACAGATTGGGGTAGCTTGATGTGCTGGCCTCTGTACATAACAATACAATTATAATACAATTTGTATTTCATTTAATTTTTTTTTATATAATAATACAATTCGTACTACATTTCATCTACATTTACGTTGGTTGTATCTATCGCTTTATTGTCATTCTTAAATTCCCCGTTTTATCAAGGAGAAAGAAAGGAAAAAAAAGAAACCAAAAAACCTTTTTCGATCAGATTAAGAGAACCCACCAACATTTTTGTCAGATTAAGGAAATATGCTTTCAGGATACCGAGATAAACCTCCCCTATGAAAATCTGACGCGCTCGAGTATTTCAAAAAAACTTTTTTTTTTGCATTTTCAAAAATTCATCGCAACTTATCGTCACGCCGAAATCGTCAGTTTTTTTAAAGGGAGCTTACTTGGGGCCTACTTAACACCCCTTCCGAAAATCTGACGCGCTCGAGTAAATTTTTTTTTTTTTGCATTTTTGACTACTTTATATGCCTACCCCCACCACGCAAACCGGCAGATTAGGATATCGTTGTTATCAGAGGCACTTGGGGCGCTCGAGAATGCCCAAGTAACTGTTTTTTTTAACATTTTTGAAAAACCGTACACGCCAAACCCATCGCTAAAATGGTTTTTACCATACGAGCTTTTCTTTTCGAAATCATTTTATCTTTCGATTTTGATAGGTCTCGACGGCGCCGTTGAATTACGCCATTTAGCTACCTCGCCTCCCTAACTATTACGGGTAGTCAGAAGCCCGAAGTCTGACAACCAGTCTTACCAAGGGCTATCGTATTACCCAGTAACTGGGTTGTGGAGGTCAGATAGGCAGTCGCTCCATGTAAAACACTCCATTATTATTAATAATAATTAATAACAGTAAATGGACTACTCTATTTGAAAAATTTCCGCGTTTGGTATCAAGAGACTGTCAAACATAGACGACTGTGGCGTTCCCGGCATAGACAAAACAACAGTGTGATATAGATGGGCATTGCAGTCATTACAATTAATCGATAATCTACTAACACACGATTTTTAAAGAGCGTATAGTGCAGTATTATGAAATTTTCTTGGTTTCTCAAACATAAAAGTTCAATACCAAATGTTTTATTTATTTACTAGCTTCTGCCCGCGACTTCGTACGCGGATCCTGTTGCTTATGCCAGCGACAACGGGGTCGTCAAAATCGAAGATCTGAAACGTCTGATGTCGAATTCTAAGAGCCCAGGGACCGGAAAACAACGGGATGCGCGAGACGATTCGAGACGTTCCAGATCTTTCATTTTTGTAAGTCAACAGAAAATTCCCATCAGACTAAACAACTTTTGCTAAGACGTCGTTCCTATATATGTTATAGTGTCGCTGGGCTTTGGAGTTCCACAACAGGTGTTCCAGATCTTCAAATTTATTCTCACAACAGAAAATGCTCTTCACGTGGAATAATTTTTGCTATGGCACCATTTTTATATATATTTTTATAGATTATAAGGCAGATTTAAAACTGTGTACGTACGGATTTACTTCATGCAACATATTTTGAAGCAGTGCAATCAGACTATTTGTTCAATTGCGGAAAGTTTTGGTTTCTAATATTTGCCTGATCTTGATAATTGGATACGAAATATATTTGGAGAAACTTGGGGTCATTTTCAGACAATAATGAACCAATAAGGTGGTAAACTTGGCCTTGCACTTTGAATGTTGGCATAAATTGGCCTTCTGAAATCTGTTTCGCGCTAAAAGATGTCATTTGAAAGGCATTATTGTACGAACGGATGTTGTCCAAGAAATGTTTTGACTGTGGATGGTCACCAATTAGCAGTGATATTAATATTTCTGGAGGATTTTGTAATATTTCAATATGTACTTTTCCACCTGAGCAACACATACCGTTTGTTTCTTTTTGCCATTTAACAGCTTCACAAAAAGTACAATTTTGAACCATACCTCCGATGGCGGAATATGTGGCGTAGTCAAGCATAGGAGTGTATGTAAATGCACTCCGTTCCTTATCAACCCAAGGAAGGTCGCCACGCCCTACGGCTATATCTTGAGACACATCCGATTCTTCAGATGACATCGACATTCTGTTCAGAGAATGTCGAAGTCGATCAGAATTCAAACGTTCGTTGCGCTCTTCTTCTGTCTCTTCATGCCGTACTCCAGCAATTCTTTCTCTCTCACTTTCTAACTGATTATGAATATTTTGTTGTGTGCGTGTTCGGGACAATGTATGATAATCTCGATCACCAGTTAGTCGCGCATCACGTTCAGCACTCGTTTCAAAAGACCTGTTAGTATATGTGCGAATACGCTGAGAACTCAAGCGTGATTCTGTATCGGTAAACGTTTCCGATTCGCGAGACAACGCATGTCGCTCACTATCAGCGGACAGTTGCGCATCACGTTCCACACTTGTCTGTAGAGACCTCGAAGCAGATGCGTAGATACGCTGAGAATTCAAGCGCAATTCTCTATCCGTGAACGTCTCCGACTCGCGAGACAATGCGTGACGTTCACGATCAGCGGTCAGTCGCGCATCACGCAAGTGGGGAACGTCCCCACTTGTCTCTCGAGACCTAGTAGTCGATGCGTAGATACGCTGAGAACGCAGGCGTGCTTCGCGATCCGAAGAGGTTTCCACGGAGCGAGCCTGATGTTCTCGAACAGCATCAAGTCTCTCCTGACGCTCTTCGGTAGATTCTTGAGATCTTATGATCCTCAATCTTTTAGCTCCTTTGGAACATTGGGAAAGATTTGACCTCTTTCTAGGCATGGTTATAGTTTTATTGTGAACATACCTGATCAATTAAAATCTAAGTGACTGCTCCCCTGCGTTACCGGGTAGGCTACCGTGTCACGAAGATAAATGGCAAAGGAAATTAAACACTCAAATAACATAAGCCCGAAGGCATATTTATTCGATAAAATAAAAAAATAAATGGGAGTTTAAGCCAGTAGAGTCAACTTTTCAATGATATACCATCGTCACCGAAAATCAGTCCTAAACTGTTACCACCTTCACCGCGTGGAGGTACTCCCAGCTTATGTTATTTTATAATTATACAGTGAAATTAGTGATAGCTTTGATTTCCACATCACATGTTTCTGATCTTCGATTTTTATAAGTCAACAGGAAATGCCCATCAGATCGAACAACTTTTGCTAAGACGTCATTCCTATATGTGTTTTGGTGTAACTGGGCTCTTGGAGTTCCACAACAGGTGTTCCAGAGCTTCGATTTTTATAAGTCAACAGAGAGTGCTTATCAGATTGAACAACTTTTGCTAAAACGTCATTCCTATATACGTTATAGTGTAGCTGGGCTCTTGGAGTTCCACATCAGGTGTTCCAGATCTTCGATTTTTATAAGTCAACAGAGAGTTCTTATCAGATTGAACAACTTTTGCTAAAACGTCATTCCTATATGTGTTATGGTGAAGCTGGGTTCTTGGAGTTCCACAACAGGTGCTCTAGATCTTCGATTTTTATAAGTCAACAGAGAGTGCTCATCAGATTGAACAACTTTTGCTAAATCGTCATTACTATACAGGGTGCAATTGAAGTCATGGGCATTATTTTAACCTAAGGCACTACTCATGATACTAATTGCATTAGGGCTACTATTACGCAAATCAAAAATATTATTAATGCAAGTATGGAAAACCTTAAAATGTAGTAAGTCATAGAAAGTATCAAATACTTTGCGCTTGTCGATAGCAAATGCGTAGGTACACTACGCCGTACGCGTCATTGGGAGTGAATTCTTTGACCCCGCCCGACTCACGTGACATTCGTAAGTTGCCAATGAATTGATTCATAATAAATTCCAACTTTCCCTTCGTACTTTTCCGGCTTAGGACGGTCAAAACTACGTCAACTAACATACATTAAAAAAAAACATTTACGTACCTAGCTTGTGGATTGTTTTGAAAAAACCTTATTTGTCGGTAAAGTGACAGAGGGTAAACGGGTGCTCTTCCACGAGCTTGTGCATGTGCTGGCACGTGAAAAGACGAAAAATCCAACAGGTTCTTAGTGGTTCTGGTGGAATGAGACCCCGTGAAGGAATAGGGTCGTTTGGGTTGCGGCGATGGAACATTTCACGAGTTCATACTAAATTTCTTGTGCGATCGTAAATTACAACCATTTGTGGGTATTTTTGGTTGGTGTACCTAGCCTGCACATTACGCGGTCGAGGCATCGTGTACACAAACATACAACTACTACACTAACACTTAATACACTGCAATCCGAGCACCGTATGACGAGAGCGGCGAGTACGGCGATTACGTCACGGGATCAATAAATCAATTACGCGTCAATGCACCTGCGCAGTCGTTATGACACTGGTTCCGGGTTCGTGTTGCGGCGGGAAGCAGACCCCGCGCGGGGGTGATATTCGTATTTTTGCGAGTGAGGGAGTGGGACGGAGAGAGTTCAGGGAATCCCGCCGGACAGCATGTCTTTTAGCCCATTGTTATTATTACTTGTAAGGAAAAACCCGCGCGCGCGCAGGTGATGTTTGTTTACATTTCGCTTTGCGCTGTACTGCGCTTTAAGATTTTGATACTTCAACATTTATTGGCGTTAACGAAGTATTTTGTTACTTTAAGTGTTTAATTGCAATAATAAGCCTTGTGCAATTTGACTTACTACATTTTTAAGGTTTTCCTTAATTGCATTAATAATATTTTTGATTTGCGTATTAATAGCCCTAATGCAATCAGTATCGTGAGTAGTGCCTTAGGTTAAAATAATGCCCACGACTTCAATTGCACCCTGTATATGTTATAGTGTAGCTGGGCTCTTGGAGTTCCACATCAGGTGTTCCAGATCTTCAAATTTATTCTCTCAGCAGAAAATGCTCATCACGTGGAACAATTTTTGCCATGGTACCATTTTTGTATCTGTTATACTTTAGCTGGTCTGTTGTGGTTCTGCATCAGGTGTTCCATTTTCCAAAATAAATTATAGCCTATATGTTGCCCAGACTTAATATCTATACAACAAAAAAAAAACATTCAAATCCGTTCAGTAGTTCCGAAGATTAGCGTGTACAAACAAACAGACAAACAGACACATTTTTTTTTTTGGATTCTTGCTCTATTACTGTTTCTAAACCCCCCTCAAGTATTTTTTTTTTAATATATTCAATGTACAGACACAGTTTTTTTACTGTTTTATTATACAGAGTTGATACGACAGAGGGGCATTAAATTACACTACGTATACTATACGTGTTAAGTATTAATTCGATACGGTATAAAAATAAAAAGCATCATAAATGAGAATTTTTTTGTTTCAAACAAACTAAATAGCTTACAAATCAGAATAAAACGCAACCACCCTTTGTAAATAAAGGAGAAACCCAAACTTCATAAAAACTTGGGCCTGGTGACTGACCTTGGATAACTATACAAAGTCCAACGTCCAACGTCGCGCGCGGGCAGAGTAACTCGAAACACACTGTGGATTTTCCAAACTGCAGTACCGGAGATTTTGCCGATTCCAGATCGGTCCGAGTAAAAGTACTCTCATCGGTCCATATTAAATTAGTTAAGAAATGACGGTCTTCGGATGTTTTATTTAGTAGCCATTGGCAGTAACTGTTGCTGATCGGCAAGTCTCTCGATAAAAAAGTTTGCACCTTCCGATATTTGGAAGGTTTGCGTTTTTTACGTTTTAGAACCTTGTAGATAGTTCTATGGCAACATCTAAACTGCCGGGCGGCTCTGTGGAGACTAGTCGGGCTGCGGGAAAAATTGTCTAAAATTCTTTCGTCCCAAGCAGCGGGCATTTACCGCGGTGGCACTCCCTCCTGTTACAGCACTATACGTTTATTGTCCCGTAATCTTTGTACTGCCAACTGTATGGTGCGGGCATTCCTAGGGCAATTGCGGCTATCACCATACCTTTCTCTGTAAGTTCGTAGAGCTAACGTTGCGTTTCCACGGCATTCGCCGTAGATTAAAATCATGTCAGTGTATTCTGACGCCGTGTCAGTTACACGAGGTATTTTTGAACACTTTAATTATACACACACACAACCAAAGTTTAACTATCACAATAGAAACAGTCAATTACAAAAAAAAAAAAAACACTAACACTAAATAATAATAATCCCAAGTTACGTGTCCTGTCCTGTCACAATAAAAAAAGGAATACTGTCTTAAACTTATTTAGTGTCCTATCACAATAACAAAACAAATTCACAATTATTGTCAGCGCACAAGTTCGACAAAACAATAAGGGCGCAGGAGCTTCCGCGTACGTACCTACGTTCCGGAAGGGTAGCGTCGGCGCACAGAAAAAACAAGTTTTTTGGAGGCCCCACTTACTGATCGCAAGCACAAAATACAGAGAGTACAGAAGTCAATCTACATACAAAGTGCGCTCGAGCAACGCACACATAGACACCGCTCACGGACACGATATCTCGGACTGGTTGGGACTAGTGCGAGCGCAAGTGCCATCCGCTTGAGACATGCGTCTATGAAGTGCAAAAATGGAGCAATAAAAAAAAATTATAACTGTTCAGTGGACGGTTGTTTAAATTCAACATTAAACGGTGAATTGTCGTTTTTTAATCTACCAGTTGTTTCAGAGAGGTAAGTAGGTATTTGCTTGTATTTCGATGGTTTGTATTAACGTAACACAGTAGTTAGGTAGGTAGGTAAGCGCCCCGGCCCCCAGTCCCGCGCCGTAAAGTAAAAGCGAACATGACTTTGTAGCACTTTGTGACAAAGTAATGTAACAATAACATTAAAATTAAAATATTTTAGTTATTATTGGTTTTTTCGTTTCTCATCATCATCAATAAATCAAACAACTAGATGCGAGTGCCACTACCACGATAGTTTTTTGTGCATAAGCCAAAGTTGACAACCATAGCGCGACCGCCGAGCGTAGACTTCTGTACTCTCGGTATTCTGTGTTGCAAGGATCTAAGATACAATAGCAACACACTGACCTATTTCTATTTCTTTTACGCACGTGATGTTTTGCCAATAGGATTGTCACTCTCTTATGTACTACGTATTGGTTTATGACTTGCGTAAGAGCGGCAACAACGTATCGTAGATTTATCGTTTTAAGGTGCATGACCTATGCCTGTAGACATAATCAGCTGTTAGGAAAAATACATCGTGTTCAAACGGTGCAAAAACTTAAAAAATCATTTGTGACTAAACTACTGTTTCAATTTAATTGATTCTTGGTAGAGAGCTTGATAATGATACCTAGTATAGGCAGTTTAAAGGAAAGCCCATGTGTCGTATCAACTTTGTATGTATAGATTAGTGCGGAATCCAGAGTAAATTAAATATAACGTAGGTTGCCGTCGAGGTCGATATTCTTGTTATATTGACTGCTATCTACATCACTACGTGTCCTGTTATGGTGACTGTGGCGTCGAGGGCACTAAGTTTTTCGAACTTTATGACTGGTTTTCTTTTTTGTCATCCTATGTTAATATAGATGAAATCTGACGAAAGCAGTTCACTTCAAATAAATGAAGAAGATTTAAGGTACATAATTAACAAGGGAAATAAACAAAACAACTACGAATAAGTAATAAGTCAGGAAATGTAACTGCGATAAAAAAATGACCAAACAAATATTAGGCCCAAGTAGGCGGGGCTTAAAAATTGTACCCAGCGCGTCATCAGTCGGACATTTTTCTTGCAAGCGAGCACTTCGGGTACGTTTTCGTTTTTATCATGGTGAACTACAGCTGTGAATCATCATGCCAGCATGTGTTGTGGAGTGGTGCAGGAGCCATACAAGATTAAAATGTCCAGGGATCACTTTTCACTGGTAAATAGTAGCAAAATTATAATTATATTCAAAGATGTTCAAATACGTTATCAAACCGAGGTGGTCAATACTATGCAAAATGAAGTCAGTAAATTTTTTACCAATTTAATTTTTCTTTTCTTATTGATGAAATATTGAAAAGTAAATCCATAAAATTTAGTTATTTTTATAACATTATTCTATTTTGCTTATTTAGTTTTCTTTTAGTTTCCCTGCCGATCCAATTCGGCAAAATAAGCGGATAGCTTCAGTTAAGCTAGAAAGACAAGAGTACGACTGAATGCCTGTGAAAGCCAGCAGAGTATGTTCCGTTAATTTTGACGAAAAATATTTTTATAAATCATTAAAAGGATATACCATGGTACACAAAACTGCTGTACTTACCAGTTTGAAAGATTCTCTTTTAATGTCTTCTAGACAAAAACTTAATAAATTAATCATATTTCGCAGGACATAGAGTTCATTGGATTGTAAAAAGTAACCCAAAAAAAAAACAAAAATATATTATAAAAAAAACATTGTACAATAATATTCTTTTACTATTGACTTGGTCCGGTGCACTTATTGCATAACATCGTCCACGTCACTTGACTCAACTGTCATAGCAGACATTGCAGCACGCGCGAGAACCAATCCCGGCTTTCGTTCTGAATTTAAACCAATCACCAAGCATGTCTTCTTGTAACCTCAGAAGTGATTCGTATTTTAAATCATACGTCGTTTTGGTTTGAAGTAGGGCCACTTTTTCTGTGGAATTTGTTCTGAATTAGACTTCCTGACTTATTACTTATTCGTAGCAAAACAATGCTGTTTTATGACATTTATTTACGTTTAAAATTCTGTCACCCAGTCGCGACCGTGGCGTGCTGGGCACATTTTGGTTTGACGACTGTGGCGGTCAAAAGGTTAATACGAGTATTTTTTCTGTTGTTCATTTTTCCGAGACAAGTCATTCCTTAATTTAAAGGGTAGGGGATGATTTACTAAAAATCCTGAAATACATATCTTATTATTTATAACAAGGACCCTCTAGGTATATAAATTTTCAGACCTGTAATATCAAAATTTACGGAAGTCTCATACAAACTTTCACCCCCTAGTTTAAGGGGTAAGTGTTTTGGTGATCATCAGTGAGTCAGTGAATCAGTGACGAAATCGGGGTATTTTAGATATTAATAAAATCTAAAGTATAAGAGCTATGCAATTGAAACTTTATAGGTTTAATAAGTCAACCACTGACATCATTTTTTTCTTTGACGAAAATTTTGTTTATCTGGTATAATCCAAACCCAAGTTAAGAAGGTTCAAAAATACGACGAAGTGCTTCGAGAAAAGGTAGGTAGTGCCCTTGCGCTTCGGTTGGCTCGTCTTGGCGGGGGCACTCCCGTGCCCGCAGATACATGTTTCATTACTGTGTCTAATAATAAAACATTAATAGAATATAATATATTTATTAGCTTTAAAACATGGTACATTAAGGTCTTATAAATAAAGGTAATAAATAAAGATCTTACATGTTTCGCCATGGACTGGCATACAAATATTTAAACATCAATGTAACAAATTTAACACATTAATTTGTTAAAATTAAAGTTATAACATTTTGTTTTAATAACATTGGTTATAATAGGTATTTATAGTAATATAATTAAATCTCAGCATCATCTAAATATATAAAATTCTCGTGCCACAGTGTTAGTTACCATACTCCTCCGAAACGGCTGGACCGATTTGTATGAAATTTTGTGTGCATATCGGGTAGGTCTGAGAATAGGCTACTATCTATTTTTTTTTTGCAAAACGACGTTTGCGGGGTCAGCTAGTATCTTATATATTTTATCTGCTACTTTTTTTATCAAAAAATCTTTTACACTAAGTATAAAAACAATTACCAATGCCATTTGTGTAGTTTTGATTACGAACGGGTATATTTTGAATGTAAGTCGCATGTTATAAAAAATGTAGGATGCACCAGCTTGCATTATAAGAAGACCTAGGTACTAAGGTTAGAAGTTTAGATTTTTTATAGTGAGGTCTGCAGGATGTTAATGGACTGATACCGCAGATAGCTCTTAGGCATTTTTTTTGTACTATGAAGGTATCATTAATATTCGTCGAGTTCCCCCAGAGTAGCAGACCATATCTCAGTAAAGAGGAAACATACCCATGGTAAGCAATAAGTGCAACAGCTTCACTCGCGGTAAGTCTTAAACGTATAAGAGCAAAAATACAAATTGATTTAGTTTCTTGCATACATGCTCTGTATGTAATTTCCAATTACAAATGCTGGTAAATTCATGAGACTGCGGACAAATTATGTTGCGACTCAACTCCCCCAGCGGAATTAGATTTTCTTAATAGATAGTCCACACAATAAATCAAAACATAATTTTAAGCAAGGAGACAAAAGAATGCGGGTCGTCTCCTCAGGCGTCGGCAAATACACAGGGATTGACTTTACGCGTTCGGGTCCTGGACGACCCTGAAATTAAAGTAGGTACCTTAAATCTGAACTGAACAATCATCAGTCAACTCCAAATGTAAGCTGCGTTAAGGAACTTCGTTCCAAAAAAACTTGTATTTTTATGACACGGTCAACTTCAAAGATCAAATCTTTTAGGATCTTCCTTCAATTTAAGAGAGATTATTTTGTATTTATACGTCCTAGAAAATTTAGGCGTTATTGGAACGAAGTTCTCTTTTTGCTCCATGTCGCAGGAGACACAGATTGTTCGCAGTGCCTGCTAGTCGAACCGTCGCTCAAGCCCAGTCTCCTGTTCCTCGCACACTATTTGCGCTCAACGCTCTCTTGGACGCTAAGCTTCGCTGTGGTGTGTTCGCGGATGAATGGAAGATCTTGTCAGCTCCTATGTCAGTAACTATGTCTGGAGAATTGTGAGATGAGCGTAAGACTGTCGAGTACTTGTATATTTTTCGTTGATGTATTTTATGTTTGTGTTGTACTTAATTGGCCTTGGCCGTTCTGTTATAATATGTAAATATACACGTGTGTGCTAGGGTGTGTGTGTGCGAGCATAGCGTAAGGATCTTTGTTCCTGACGGGTGTGTTCCTCTGTTGCCGGACCACAATTTAGTACTCAGATGCTATAGTTCGAAATAATACCTACCTAAAGTCTACTTTCATCGGAATATATATATATTTTTAGTACCTCAAGAGATATATTTTTAATTAACAATTTATGTGGTCCGGCCGCCAGGCAGTGCTCTCTGGCCGCGCCACCTCAAATTAAATAGAAAAAAACTACCTAAAGAGTACCTTGCATACGACAAATATGTTCCAATAAACCCCTTTAGTTAAGAAGTTATTGGTCGTAGGGTGTGGTCCGGCTGGAAGGTATACTCTGCAGCAAGTCAATTTTGCAATATTTAATATTAACTATCCATAAATCAATTTATATAATACTACCTTTTCTCTGCTCTTCGTTGATACTTTTTCTCTTCGTTCAAACTATTCATTTTGATTAATTGATCTTTAAATTATGTGGCGCGGCTAGGTAGGATTACTTTCAGCAAATATAACGATTATAAAAAGACCTGGACTTCATCTTTAAACTTTTATTTTTATTACCAACAATGATTTTGAATAAAACTTTTTTTACAAAAAAAAAAACAACCGACTTCCAAAAAAATCACTACAAAAAAACATATTTTAAAAATATTATTTTTAACCCATTCAAAAAATCTTTTTTACAAAAAAAAAACAACCGACTTCCAAAAAAAACACTACAAAGTGAAAAACAACTTTAATTTCGGAAGTCGGTGTCGCTGTTTGCGCATTGTCGTTTTTTGACACCGACTTCCGAAAATAAAGTTATTTTTCACTTTGTAGTGTTTAAAAAAAAAACATACCGTCGAATTGATAATCTCCTCCTTTTTGAAGTCGGTTAAAAAGGAGGAGGTTCTCAATTCGACGGTATGTTTTTTTTTTTGTGTGTTTGTTACGCGATTACTCCGCCAATTGTGGACCGATTTTCAAAATTTTTTTTTTATTTGAAAGGATATGCTCCCGAAGTGGTCCCATTGTCACCAAATCGGAATCTGATGAGGGAATCCCATGGAAATTGAGGGAAACCCTCAAATTTTGTAGGCACACCTATAGCGATTTGGGTATTTTTTATAGTAACTCGTGCATTTGCTCTCAAAAAGCAGCATTCGGTGAAGTGGAACTGACGATGAAGACCACAGATGGCCATCGGAACTACTCAATAATAAATATTTCACGGTTTGCGATTCGATTAGGTTGCTAAGCACAATGCGTATCGTGAAGTGCAGCTGATGGTGACTTCTCAATCAGCTCCAGTTTTCCTGGTTCTTACAAGGAGAACTCCTCAACAATTAATGTCCCTGCATCGGGAAAAGCAATATTTTGTAAAAGGTGATGAGCAGTTGACATTAGGCTATTGTAACTTACATAAACTGGCCCCCTAAAAAGTGAAAAAATAAAAAACTTTTTTACAAAAAAAAACAACCGACTTCCAAAAAACTTATTATTTAATTTGAGGTGGCGCGGCCAGAGAGCACTGCCTGGCGGCCGGACCACATAAATTGTTAATTAAAAAGATATCTCTTGAGGTACTAAAAATATATTATATCTGATTACAACATTATTTATTGAAATTGCAACACATAGCTAAAGTCAATTAATTACGTTATAGGGACTTTCGTATAAGAGATAGGTACCTAATTATATTTATATTAAGTACATAGAGACGAGACTGACCAATTGATTAATAAATTGCAGCATCATAAACATAACCGGGCAATAAACAAGTAATTTAACAAAACTACTGATTGAATAACTTATCAGTAACTTGAATAATAATTGAATGTAGGCGTAGAAATAAGTTATTCAACCGAACAGAATATAATGGCTACTAAATATCACAAGTTCGTAACATCTGAACTTTTAAGTCAAATCTAGATTGTTGTGTGCTCTGCATAAAATGACTGTCGAAATTAACATAACTGATTGTATAAGTATTATTTGAAAGTCATCTCTATGTTACGGCAATGTTACGGTTATTCGAAGCGATCTTGACAAATGCATTCGTCTCTTGTCATGTTTATAATGGCAATTAATAATTTAATAATAATAATAATAATAATGTTTATTGATCATTTACAAGTATTGCAGTAGGTACATGGGTATATAATCTAGATATGTAAAATTACAGATTTGCTACAATTATAATGGGTGCAGTTCTGATCTCCTAACTAGGTTACTGTATAACCTGTATGAAGGAGTGACAGTTCCGATCCCCCTTGGATTAAAAAGATTTGTATTTTTACTGTTTACATATTTGACTGCTATAAAAATATGGTATAACTAAGTGTAAAAAAGAAAAAAGTAAAATAAAAATGAATAAAAAATTTAAAACTATTTCATGCATGTGGTGAATGAGTATGTTTGTGTGAGCGAGCATGTGAGGGTGTGTGTAATAGTGTGTGTGATTGTGTGTTGTGTCTGTGTAAGGGTGTGTTTGCTTATGTGTACAAGTGTATGTATGTGTGTTTGTTGAATTACACATTATTTTGAGTGTGGTATGTTCCATTTTTAACTTACCCTTGAATAAGCATTCTTTCAGTTTCTTCATATGTGTAGTCTAGTAGAAATAAGTAGACCTTTTTCTTACAGTTATAGTGTGTTAAACCGTATACTGGACAGTGTTTATTTATTTTATTATACAAGGAAGGGCCAAGAAAATAAAAGAATCTTTTAATGAAAGTGGAACGTGCACGTGGGAGAGTGCAAATTATGTCTTTTCTACGTTTATTGATTGTCCTAAATGGCGTTCTTTGGTGTTGTAGGAGAACTGCTTGCATGATAAAGTGTTGCCTTACATTTAGAATATTCCACTCACGGTATAATTCATGAGTAGGGAATAAGATGGGGCGAAAGGTAGCAACTTTTAATACTGCTCTATGTGCTATCTCCAATGGTTTTAGGATCGTTTTAGCAGCACCACCCCAACATGAAATGCAATATGTGACAATAGATTGGCACAAGGCAAAATATACTTTGCGTATAACAGTTTGATTAGCAATTTTCCGAAGTGTTTTAAATATGAATATAAGTTTCCGGACCCTACCTGTGAGAATGTTTATATGGGACTTAAAGTTTAGAGTTTTGTCCAACGTCACACCCAAATATTTTATTTGTTCTACAGAGGTTAATGATGGACAGTTGCAAGGAGTTTGGGGTTGATTTTTGCAAGAGTGTGCTATTAAAGTTATTGGGATGCGTGGTTGAGAGGCTGCACTGATTGAATATGTAAGGAAGTTGGTTTTGGAAGTGTTGAGTGTAAGGGTGTGATCATTGAGCCAGTTTAGTACTGTATTGAATGCGAGTTGCGCTCTAGTTTCTAGTTGAGACCACGTTTCAGCTACAATAGTTATCGCAGTATCATCCGCGAAAGATATTATGTTACCACTCTGGATATTGAGGTCGCATAGCTCATTGATGAAGATAAGAAAAAGGGTCGGCCCTAGTATACTTCCCTGGGGCACACCATAATAAATAGGAAGTTCATTACTCTTGTTATTATTTATACTGACACATTGTGATCGGTCTGTTAGGTAGCTCTTGAACATATCCAATTGAACACCTCTGACACCCACTCCTTCAAGTTTTGATAAGAGAGTAGAGACGGGGACCGTGTCGAACGCTTTTGCGAGATCCAAGAATATGGTTAGGACTTTTTTATTATTATTAATACTTTGTACCACGTGATTAGTTAATTCATGGACTGCGTCACATGTTGATAAGTTTCTGCGAAAGCCGAATTGATGAGATGATATTAGCTTATAGTGTTCCAAGTAATTAACCAATCTCTTATTAATTAAACGCTCGAGTACCTTGGATAACGCACTTAGGACTGCTATGGGTCGGTAATTATTAGGTAAGGTCCCGTCCCCTCCCTTGAAAATTGGATGAATAATTGCCTTTTTAAATGAAGTAGGGAAGACAGCAGAGTCGAAACAAAGATTAAAAATATGGCATAGGATGGGTGCCAATAGGGTGGAGTATTTTTTTAGGATATAGGGCGATACACCATCCCATCCAGTAGCAGCGTTGGTCCGTAGGGAGTATATAGTTGAAATGATTTCGTCATTATCGGTATGTTCTAGGACGAAAGATGAGGCGGGTGTAATTTTGCTTACCGTATATGAAGTTGCATTACGTTGTAGGGGGGTTGTTCTGATGTTATCAGCAAGGTTTTTCCCTACATTGACGAAAAAGGAGTTAACTTTGTCACAGCATTCTATGGGTGAGGATGAAGTGGATTGATTATATATATATTCCGATGAAAGTTGACTTTAGGTATGTATTATTTCGAACAGCATCTGAGTACTAAATTGTGGTCCGGCCACAGAGGAACACACTCCTGACGGGGGTTCCCCCGACCGCACATGTTTTTGTTTTTAATTTTTGCATTTGTGTAGTTTAAATTGCTGGTTCGGGCAAGCAACTTTACAAAAATGTTTGAATGCAGTTTTGCTTACTTTTGAAAATAGAATGTTTCTTTAGAGTTAAAATGGTAGGTAGTGTAACTATAAGGACATTTTTCCTCCGGGGCCCACTACGACTTTCCACCCAGTTTAGGCACTGATTAACCAAGTTGAAGTTAACACATCTAATGAGAAGATTCCGATCCTGGGTCAACAACTTCTGGCATATCTTCTTGAATCTTTTTGCTCTCTTGGTTATTTGTCTCATCCAACAATGTTGTGTTATAATTTGTTTCAAGTTCCTCATTACTTTCTATTGGGCTTATAATATTTGAATGCTTGCTCCTTTTAAATATTAGCTAGAAAAAATATATAGGTAAATGATATCAGTATAAATATACAGGGGCAAATGAAATTACTTGGCGAAAGTCGACAGACGTGATGGGTTTCGAAATTCTTCTATCTATAAAGAACAGCACCTTAATTAACCTCGCAGGGTTGTTCGTAACACTCTCCTACTGCCCAAAATAGAAGCCCTGCTAAAGATAGAAACTTTATTTTGAAAACGAAGGATGGTACTAAGAAAGGATTACAAAAATCAACCCGTGTCGGGTGAACGATTATTTGTATGAAAAATCACCATAGAAACTTGGTATATACTTACCTACTTATGTAATGATTAATAATTTTTCAAAACATAAAATTTTGGAGGAAGACGGTGCGGGCGAAATGCCAATAAATGCGCAAAACCTGAAAATAGTTTGTTCATAATTGACTACTGAATCGATTTCAGTAACTTTTAATATAGGTTTTTTTTTTCAAAAATGATTATTTTGCCATACTATCCGCCGATTGAGCCAAAGAAAATTAAGTCTTATTTTAAGGCAATAAGACTCAATTTTGAATGCATAAAGCAACGCTAGGATCAAGACGATTTTCTTAAGACTATGCCGACCGCACAGTGGCGCCCTCATCGTTTGTTTGGTTATTTCATACAATTTAGAATGAAAATGCAGAAAATAAGCACGTTAAGCTGTGCGAAAACGGATAATTCCGTTTTAAGGATTATAATAAAGAACTTTTTTTTTTTAATTTTACCGACTTCCAAAAAAACACTACAATGTGAAAAATAACTTAAATTTCGGAAGTCGGTGTCGTTGGTTCCGCATTTTTTTTATTGACACCGAATTCCGAAATTTAAATTATTTTTCACTTTGTAGTATTTTTTTTGGAAGTCGGTTGAATTTTTTGTAAAAAAAGTTTTTATTTTTCATTTTTTAGTGGGCCAGTTTGTTACTTAACTAAGTTACAATAGCCTAATGTCAACGGCTCATCACGGCTTTTACAAAATATTGCTTTTCCCGATGCAGGGACGTTAATTGTTGAGGAGTTCTCCTTGTAAAAACCAGGAGAACTGGAGCTGATTGAGAAGTCACCATCAGCTCCACTTCACGATACGCATTGTGCTTAGCAACCACATTAAAGTACCTAATCAAATCGCAAACCGTGAAATATTTATTATTGAGTAGTTCCGATGGCCATCTGTGGTCTTCATCCTCAGTTCCACTTCACCGAATGGTGCTTTCTAAGAGCAAATGCACGAGTTACTATAAAAAATACCCAAATCGCCATAGGTGTGCCTAGGGTTGCCCTCGATTTCTCCAGGATCCAATTAACAGGTCCTGACTTGGTGACTATGGGACCACTTCAGAAGTATCTCCTTTCGAACAAAAAAAGAATTTTGAAAATCGGTCCATAATTGGCGGAGTAATCGCGTAACACAAAAAAAAAAACACCGTCGAATTGATAACCTCCTCCTTTTTTGAAGTCGGTTAATAAAATTAAACAATGTAAAACTACCGCTTCTAATAATATTAACGTATAATCTTGTGAAGCACAACTTAGCGTGCTTATTTTCTGCATTTTCATTCTAAATTGTATGAAATAACCAAACAAACGATGAGGGCGCCACTGTGCGGTCGGTATAGTCTTAATACAAAATATAGTTAGCTTTAAAAAAAATAGTTTTGTTCATTGTGTTGTGCTTTTAACTCAATGCTCTAATTGGGGTGTAAGAGGTTTTGCGCATTTAACGATACACGTTGTATATCAATAAAAAAAAAATTGCAATCCCTAGTGCAATCGATTATTCGAATTACTCGAATATCCATTTGAAATACATAATAGAATAGTAAATTATAAAATATTCGAACATTCGAATATTACCACAGCAATTAAGGTTACAACATTATTTTGTTGATGGGATGTATTTAATAGCACTTTAAATTTGGTGAAAACAGTTATAAAATTGTAGGTAGGTATACCAGAACTTTAAAATAATAATACATCTATAATTTAATATTATCACTTTAATGACTGAGCATATTTATAGTGAGAACCATTATTTTGATAGTTCATCCAATTAATTTTACCTAAGCATTTTAAAGTGTGAAACATTATTATTAAAGTGCGTTTATGAAATTGAAATTGAAAACATGCGACAAATTTAAATGGAGATTATCATTAAGAACAAGTTTTACTTTGGGACCAAACTGGAAATCGCAAAAAAAAAATAATCTGCTGTTCCCTACATTTATGTTTGCATAACTCGTCAAAATGTAGGGAACAGCTGATTTTTTTTTTGTGATGAGCAGATCTGGATGCCCAAAGTCAATCTGAATGCACTGACTGACTGACTGATATATCATTTGAAACAACAGGTACTAATAACAAAATTTTGCAAAAGGCATCCTTTCATAATGTAAGCAAGCACTAAGGGGTTTTGGGATTTCAACCTTTAAGTGGGTAAAAAGGGGGATAACACTTCTATAAAAAAGTAACTAGAAATTCGGCCCAAATACTCATCTAAGTATATTATAAAAATCATTGCACGCAGGGGGTGCTGTGCTTAGGGGAAAAATCACCATTTTTTAAAGCATTTCTTCTGTTAGACTCTCTACATTTATTATAGTATCTTAATAGCCAATTTTGGTCAGATGGTTGTTTTAGAGTGAAGCATCCTTTTTAGTGCAGCTCTTCTAAACTAGACTGTGTCCAGTACAACAAAGACAGCTTAAGCTGGTGTTGCATGGCACGTGGGAGTTTTACATAGCTTTTATTTGTGTAACAATCATTTCTTGTGTTGAATGTTACCATTAATGTATGATAATGACTATCATACATTAATGGTAACATTCAACACAAGAAATGATTGTTACACAAATAAAAGCTATGTAAAACTCCCACGTGCCATGCAACACCAGCTTAAGCTGTCTTTGTTGTACTGGACACAGTCTAGTTTAGAAGAGCTGCACTAAAAAGGATGCTTCACTCTGGATGTTTACCTGTACATACACTGTGAAGTGGATTGAAAGGATGTTTCCACATACCTACATTATTCAATTCAGGGGGGATGGCAGTTCTGCCAATGCACTTTAACACTCTCACCGCCATGTGGTCCGGCTGCTGCCCACAAAAATTCCAGTGCAGCAGACCACTCCATGCAATGTCTATCATTGCATGGCCCGCGCGCAGCCCACACGGCCTGCTGCTCTAGAAAAACTTTATATGTGTATGGCGGTGAGTGTTAAGAAAAAAAAACTAATTAGACTGGTATACGACCTTAGCCCAGCGGTACCACGACAAACTGACAGTAAGTAACTAGTGTCTGCTGTGAGAATGATTGAACTTTTGTCTCTGGGAAAGTGCAAATTAGCAACCTATAGAAGGCATGAAAACATATTGACGTTAGTAATTAAATAATCCAAAGAAAAATACCTTGTAAAACTGAGGTTTTTCATAAATCCATAATAATACTATAGAAGTAATGATCACCGATATGGTAAAAATTAAATAATTAGTGGAATAGGTATAGGCATCCAAGAATATACTGTACCAACAACCGGCGCTGAAATACACCATAATTTTGACATTAATAATGTTCTGCTAATGTTTTAAATTGCTTAAATAAATAACAAAATTCAAGTGAAAGCAAATAAATGGGATCACACTTTAGTCTGATTTTTAATTCCGAGGAATTCTGACAGCAGTCATTTTTTGACACTTCAGATATCATACCTTTTCTGTCTAGTGTCTCGTCCTTTTTATAAGTTAAATAAATGACTAGAATTTTTCGGATAAAATAACATAAAATATGAAAGAGGATGAGATCAAGTAAACTATACGTATGACGATATATTCTAAACAACAAACAAAACGTAACAGCAAATAAAAACTCAACAATAAATCGCAACAAAAACCGTGAGCACATTAGAAGCCGAATAACATGCATGTTACCGCAGCCAAAGGAAACGTTTATTTTTTTAATGGGAATATTGAAACAAATATTAGCTACCTATGTAATTAGTTGTCTAGACGAGACGAGGTAGGTAGGGGAGACTGAGGACACTTGATCCTTACGGGAGACTAGGTACAGTGGACTTACAGAGCTTCTGCTACATAATATTAGAGTAGCAACATTTGTAGTCTACGGTAAGTTCTAACTTTGTAAAGTTGTTAATCCATTCAAATTTGACAGTTGAACAGATGGCGGATGATTATGTGTTTCATGTTGAAGGAAAATATTTTTCGTAAGTATTTATTTTGATTAAATAATTGGTTAGTAAACTTATTTGGGTAAGTATCACTTTTAAACTAGTCACTATATATGTGTTTATACGCCTGTGTCATAGAAACGTGTTAATAGTAGTAGGTTTTTTTACAATAGTTTTTTATAACCTCGTCATAGCTAGGGTACACATGGTACACTTTCTTATGGGAGATATGATCCCGCCGGATCAAGTGTCCCCTAATGTTTATTTTTTAATAATTTCAGGATTCAATATGCCTAGAGTATATAAAACAAAGGAAGGTGCAAAAAAAAGAATACCGATCGACAAGGAAATCTTGGAGTTGGCTGTTACGTCAGAGGATGAAGAATTACCGCCATCGCCAGAATCATTTTTAAGTGCGTTTGATGAATGTGGATATAACATTAAATTCGCTAAAATAATTAATGATAAAATGTGCAAGTGGCCTGTTAAC
This sequence comes from Globia sparganii, assembly GCA_949316385.1. Classification (NCBI taxonomy): domain Eukaryota; kingdom Metazoa; phylum Arthropoda; class Insecta; order Lepidoptera; family Noctuidae; genus Globia; species Globia sparganii. The sequence continues at coordinate 13,058,946 of OX438663.1, read as the reverse complement.
GAGGATATTTGTTCAATTGCTAAATGTCAAGTAGTGAAAAAACTACCAGTTCCAAAAGTGAAATCATCTTAAAAGAGAGTCATTAGTTTTGAGTTTCCAAAATTATTAAGAAAATTTAATATTAAGAAATAAAAAGTGAAAAGAGAAAATATAACATTAAGAAAAAAATAACTTAACTTTAATATTATTTTCACCAAAGGTATTTTGTTTTGTTGTGCTAAACGCAACATTTATTTTATGATTTCTCGTTAATTTAGTTCAACTAGAAGATTCTGTGATAATAAGAACATTAAGTAATGTTTGCTGAAAACTTAGCTATATGTGATTTACTAAAACAGTGGATACGTTGTTGTTATTTCTAGATTACCTACTATGCTAATAAATCAATAAAAAAAAAAATAACATAGGTTTTTTCATTTTCTTCTATATTGATATCATATCACCCTAAATGTGGGAGACTTGTTCCCCCCAGGATCAAGTGTTCCAGAGGGGGGGGATCAAGTCAGACATATATATGGGACACATGATATCATTCCCTATACGAAGTTTTCATGGGCTGGTTACTAAATTTATTTATCGATATCATTAGCAATTATACTTAGAACAGCCAATGAAATTCCACGTATTTCAGTACCAAGATATTTCAAATCAAATCAATATTTACGAAATAATGGCAAAAAAACAAAAGGGGGGATCAAGTGTCCTCAGTCTCCCCTAAATGTTGCACCTTATTTTGTATTTGTTCTTTTTTCGGCTGCAAAGTTATTCGAGATCCTGCTGGAGTAACGTTTATGATTTTGCTGGATCTCTGAAACGGTTAAGAGGATTCTTATCATCTTTTGTAAATAACTTCTTAGGAATTAGTTGTAATTTGTTGTGCAATAAAAAAACCAAAATAATGCACCGTTTAAAGGTTATTTAATCAAATATGAAAACGCTTCAATAAGTCCTAACACTCTAAATAAGAGGTCTTAAGACTTACTTTAAACGTTATTTTGTAGCTTGTAACTGCCTTCAAATGTGTGTGAAGTTTCATTAGTAGGTATCCTTTAGGTAGGTAACTAACAAATTATGATGATATTCAGTTCTTCACGTTCTCGGTCAAAATGCGCGCGGAGTTATTTGGCCACCGATAAACCGAACCGATAACTGAATTTTATATCAATAATTAGTTGCTTTGTTTAGTTTTATACCTGTAAAATTTCAGCGTAGTACATACAATAATTAACGAGATAATTAAATAAAAGTCATTAGGAAGTGCTAGACCGTTGACCGTGGTAACCCGACCAAGTTTAGGGGTGACAAAAAAGCGACCGCTTAGTACAGACGCCAGCAGGTCAACCTACCCCAATCTGTCAAAATTCTTTGATAGATTTTCAACTTTAGCACAAAAGAATAAAGTTCATAATCAATTGGGAAAATCTGACAGATTGGGGTAGCTTGATGTGCTGGCCACCGTACATTAAGCTATCTTTTAAAATGTTTAGTTTAATACACCTTACAAGTTCGGTACAGACGCGTTCACTGTTATATACTTACATACAAACAATATTATAATATCTGTAGGTACTATTTAAACATTATTATTATTATCTTTCGGCTACCTATTAGATAGGCATCTATTATTAGGTGCCGTTGGCCCCGGCTGTCATTCGTGGATCTTTGACAGTCGTTACGGGTAGTCAGAAGCACGAAAGTCTGCCAACCAGTCGTATGTACCAAGGAGTATCGTATTACCCAGCAACTGAGTTGTGGAAGTCAGATAGGCAGTCGCTCCATGTAAAATGCTGGTATTCAGCTGCATCCGGTTAGACTGGAAGCCGACCCCAACATAGTTGCAGCAGATGCTGATGATGCCATTATTATGTGGACAATTGCACATACCTAACAAGAATCGACGATAACACGTCCAGGTGGGACGCGGAAGGGGTACCTACCTACTTTATTGTTTGCATAGCGCACTACATTAGTCACATAATTCGTCTTGTAGAGTGCGTGTGCGCTTCCGCAATTCCGCTTTCTATTTTTGCAAATATTTAACGAGTGCGTGAGAGCAATGATACTAAAAAGGAAAGATATGCTACGTTCATACTGAGCGACGTTTTGTGTTGTTGGGATAGTGGTTTTCAACTACGACTGCGACAGATAATACGGAACGTATGATACAGAAAGAGGTAGCTATCTGTAGTGTGTTGCGCTTGAAGTATGTCAACTAAAGGAAATTACAAGAATTGTCTGAATTTGACTGCAACAATTTTCGCACGCTAGTGCCCTATCTACCTATTTATTGTATACTAGCGGCCCGCCCCGGCTTCGCACGGGAGCAATTTTTTTTTATTCGAATTTCCAGAATTTTTTAGAACCTTCTAGAGCTTTCTAGATCGATTGTTATAGTTGCATACATTTTGGAGTTTTCACATGAGTTAGAAAAGGACAGATTTAGATAGCAGCGAAACTTTCTAGATCATTTCAGAAATTTTTAGAATCTTCTAGAACTTTCTAGATCGATTGTTACAGTTGACATCAGTTACAAAAGGACAGATATATACAGAGTTGATACGACAGAGGGGCATTAAATTACACTACGTATACTATACGTGTTTAGTATTAATTCGATAAGGTATAAAAATAAAAAGCTCCAAAATTGAGAATTTTTTTTTTCAAACAAACTAAATAGCTTACAAATCAGAGTAAAACGCAACCACCCTTTGTAAATAAAGGAAAAACCCAAATTTCATAGAAACTTGGACCTGGCGACTGACCTTACAAAGTGGCAACGTCGTCACACGCACGCGCGCCGGGGCGCGGCATGTGTTTCGTGTCGAAGCGGGCGGCCGGCGGTGGCGCGGGCGGCGGCTTAGGCCTCCGCTCGCGCTGGCTGTTATGTTAGATAGTTTTGAAGTACGCCGACAACAAAAACACTAAATTTTTAAATTCTCTATGTGTCCTCCATTCACATTAATGCACAAATTATTCCGACGGAGAATATTGTTATTTAGTTTTCTAATTAAATCACTGTCCGTCGCTAAGCACTTTAATTTGTGAAATGCTAAAATAATCCTGCTTTTTAGTTCAACAATTGTATTTACCTCGGAGGCATACACTTCACCCTTAATGTATCCCCACAAAAAGAAATCCATGGGAGTGAGGTCCGGAGATCGTGGTGGCCACCGAACAGGTCCGAATCGACCGATCCATTGCTGCCCAAACATTTCTGTGAGCCGCTCCCTGGAAGCCATCACAGAATGTGGAGGCGCACCGTCCAGCTGGTACCACAACTTGCGATGAACGGCTAAAGGTAGTTAGTCAGTGTACTCGGCCACAGGACCACTTAATAAATCTAAAAATTTCGCCGCTGTAAGGGTGCCGTCAATAAAAACAGGGCCGATAATATTATTATTATGGATACCAGCCCACACATTGAGAGAAAATCTGTACTGGTGTTCAGATTCTCGAAACACGTGTGGATTTCCCAAACTCCAGTACCGGAGGTTTTGCCGATTCCAGATGCCGTTCCGAGTAAAAGTACACTCATCGGTCCATATTACATTTGTTAAGAAATGGCGGTCTTCGGATGTTTTATTTAATAGCCTTTGGCAGTAACTGTTCCTGATCGGTAAGTCTCTCGATAACAAAGCATGCACCTTCCGATATTTATAAGGTTTGCGTTTGTTACGTTTTAGAACCTTGTGGATGGTTCTATGGCAACATCTAAACTGCCGGGCGGCTCTGTGCAGACTCGTTGTCGGGTTGCGGGAAAAATGATCTAATATTCGTTCGTCCCATGCAGCGGGTATTTGCCGCGGTGGCACTCCCTCCTGTTGCGGCACTACACGTTTATTGTCCCGTAATCTTTGTACTGCCAACTGTATGGTGCGGGCGTTCCTAGGGCAATTCCGGCTGTCACCATATCTTTCTCTGTATGTTCGCAGAGCTAATGCTGCGTTTCCACGGCATTCACCGTAAATTAAAATCATGTCAGTGTATTCTGACGCCGTGTAAGTTAGACGAGGCATTGTTGAACACTTTAATTAGGTATACACACACACACAACCAAAGTTTAATTACGTGTCCTATCACAATAAAAAACAGTAAATCACAAAAAAAAACACTAACACTAAATAATTATAATAGCAAGTTACGTGTCTTGTCACAATAAAAAAAAAGAAAGAAGTGTCCTATTCACAATAACAAAACAAAATCACAATTGTCAGCGCACGAGTTCGACAAAACAATAGCGGCACAGGACTTCCGTGTTACGTAACGTACGTCCCGGAAGGATAGCGTTGGCGCACTGAAAAACCAAGTTTTTTAGTTTTTAGAGGCCCCCCTCGCAAGGACCAAAGATGCAATAGCAACACACTGACCTATTTCTATTTCTTTTACGCGCGTGATGTTTTGCTAATGGGATTGTCACTTTCTTTTGTAGGACGTATTTGCTTATGACTTGCGTAAGAGCGGCAACAACGTATCGTAGATTTATCGTTTTAAGGTGCATGACCTATGCCTATAGACATAATCAGCTGTTAAGAGAAATACATCATGTTCAAACGGGCCAAAAACTTAAAAAGTCATTTGCGACTAAACTACTGTTTCAATTTAAATGATATTTGGTACAGAGCTTGAAAATGGTACCTAGTATAAGCAGTTTAAAGGAAAGCCTTTCTGTCGTATCAACTTTGTATATATATTTTTTCACATTTTCGCCACCCACAACCACTCATTTCCACCCACCGCGGCCAAACTCCCTGACTTACACCAGGAAACCAAGGGGTATTTACCACCCCAACGGGAAGTTGATTGGAGTTGGTGGTCATAGAGAAAACCCTGTCTTCACGTACTAACATTAGCATTTTATCTAATATAGCAGCGCCCCGCGGTTGCACCCGCGTTAGTAGTGTTAGCGATCCCGTGGGAATAACGGGATAAAAAGTTTCCTATGTGTTAAAATTTTCCGTACGCAAAATAGAGAGGCGCCACGGCGCCCTCACCTACCGCCTGACGCAGGTCCTCACCGGACACGGGTGTTTCGGGAGGTTCCTGCACACCATCGGGCGGGAGGAAACGCCTGGGTGTCACCACTGCGAGCATCGCCCAGAGGACACGGTGGAGCATACGGTGGAGGTCTGCCCCACTTGGGCGGAGCACCGCCGTGTTCTCGCAGAGGCGATCGGCAGCGGCGGCGACCTCTCGCGCCCGGCCCTGGTTCAAGCCATGGTCCGGGGAGAGAGGGAGTGGGAGGCAGTCACCTCCTTCTGCGAAGCAGTCATGCTAGCGAAGGAGGTGGCGGTACGGCTGAGGGAGAGAGCCTCACGTCCCAGCCGCCGCGGGAGACGCTCCGGGCGTCGGGAGCCGCGTGACGACTTCCGGCCACCGTAGGCGCGGGCCTGCGAGCGGAGAGTAATGGGTAACTCTCCGTCCGATCAGGACCAGGCCCGTGCCGGACGGCGCGTACGTGTTCCACGCGCGCCTCAAAGAGATGTCAGCAGCAAGGAAGGGGCCCGAAAGGGCCGAAGCCTGCCGGGGCAGCGGGATTGTCCGAAAGGGTTACCGCTACCCCGGAACACAAAGGGCTAAGGAAGAAACACGGGTGGGTTTTAGTCAGTAAGAGTCTGACACTCCCTTCTGCTTCACCCAGAGCGGGAGGGGTCATTTGATGATTTCCCCATCCTCAAAAAAAAAAAAATAAGCCCGTATTACCTATTACCTATCCTATGTGTTATTCCTGATTATAAACTATCTGTGTGCCAAATTTCATCCAAATCTGTTCAGCCGTTTGTGCGTGATTGAGTAACAAACATCTTCACAAACTTTCACATCCTACTAATATTATAAATGCGAAAGTTTGTATGTATGGATGTATGGATGTTTGTTACTCTTTCACGCGAAAACTACTGAACGGATTTTGATGAAACTTTACAGTAATATAGCTTATACATCAGAATAACACATAGGATACTTTTTATCCCGATATTCCCACGGGATCAAAACTTACGCGGGTGAAACCGCGGGGCGCAGCTAGTTTATAATATTAGTAGGATTACTTAGTTCGCACGGCTACACATAACCAGTATGAGCTGACTTCTGATTGTACGAAAAACGTATACAATGCGAGGTCAGCTAAAACTGGTTAGCCGTGTGTACAGACGCGAAACTGTCAAATTTTCCCAATCAACTTTGAACCTTATACTGTAGCGATAAAGTTAAAATTGTAGTAGCTTGATGTGTGTGCAGTCTATCGATTCTGTAAAAATCTCACCGTTATAGCACAGAATACCTAATAGTACTTCGGTTATAGTAAGTAAGTAGGTGAAGTGAGCGTGAAGTACCCTATCAATGGAGGCAATCCCTAACATCGGGTCGAATGACAGCTCACTTCTTAAGGAGAAGTGAGCTTTTATGGTGTGATTTTTACAGAATAGCACTGCTGGCGTCTGTACATTACTTTATGAAGATATTTTAGGTACAGACGCCAGCAGGTCAACCTACCCCAATCTGACAAATTTCTTTGATAGATTTTCAACTTTAGCACAAAGGAATAAGGTTCATATTCAATTGGGAAAATCTGACAGATTGGGGTAGCTTGATGTGCTGGCCTCTGTACATCACGCTATGATCAGTAAGAGTGAAACTAATAGTGCTAATAGTAAACTTCGTAAAGCTAACGGGCGGCGCGCGGCGGCCGTGCTGATTTATTTTAAAACTATGATATCTCCTAAGATATTCATTGAAATCAAAAGATGTCAAGAGCAATTTTGTTCAAAATTAAATACTTGTGATGAATAACGTATTTATTTGGATAAGGAATTAATATGTTTATAAAAACACCTTCGCAAATAATGCATTATTTTAGAACAAATTTGATTATCATAAAAACGGTTATAGTGAGTGAACCTGAAAAGATAGACATTTATGCTGTCGCGGACTTTTTTTTAGAACTTTTAAGGGGAAACAATTCCGTCATACATTATTTTTGCGTAACTTTAACCGTTTACGCAGCGCACGCAACGGAAGCTCTATTTTTTCCCGTTTTTGCAACTTTTTTCATTGCTATGACGCTCCTATTGGTTGTAGCGTGATGTTATTTATAGCCTATATTATTTCTCGATAAATGGACTATCTAACACAAAAAGAATTACTTAAATCGGTCCAGTAGTTTCGGAGCCTATCCATTACAAATATACATACAAACATTTCCTCTTTATAATATTAGTATAGATAATATCATTGCGTGAGAGTTAATCAATGGTCCCGATTCTCTTGTACACCGAACTAAACTAACTAAACTAAGTATCACTAAAATTCCTTACTTTCGGCTATGAGAATCTTAGAGCTATTCTGCATTAAAATATCTCTAAATTTAAAAATAATTTTGACACAACCTTATCGAATTTGACAAACGCGACTCCACGTGGTAAGTAGGTACTTTTTTTTTGTTTGTTTGGCTTCGCACGGGTTGTGCATTCAGCCAAAAAGTACTTATTTGCCCTCATCATCATCATCATCTGCTTAGCGTTTTCCAAACTATGTTGGGGTCGGCTTCCAGTCTAACTGGATGCAGCTGAATACCAGTGTTTTACATGGAGCTACTGCCTATTTGACCTCCACAACCCAGTTACTGGGTAATACGATACCCCTTGGTAAGACTGGTTGTCAGACTTTCGGGCTTCTGACTACCCGTAATGACTGTCAAAGATCCACGAAAGACAGCCGGGACCAACGGCTTAACGTGCTTTCCGAGGCACGGAGGGGTATCGGTATGTAAAGATGGTCACCCATCCACAGACCAACCGCGGCAAGCGTAGCTTAACCTGATCGATTGACCTGTGCGGCTGTTATTATTTAGCCACGGGCCCCTCCCCGTGTTTTTTTTGAGCCGAAGGTGCGCAGTGGCTTCTTCTCTTTTTTTCGACTTCGACCTCTTTTTTATGGAATTTCTCACTTTTGTATGGAAAATATGAAAAAATATTACCTACGTGTTGAGTTTTAGGGGTTTACGAGTTTCTACTACGCAACTAATTATTGATATAAAATTTATTTCATATATCCACATACAGGTTTATCGGTGGCCAAATAACTCCGCGCGCATTTTGACCGTGAACATGAAGAACTGAATATCATCATAATTTGTTAGTTACTTACAGGATACTAATGAAACTTCACACACATTTGAAGGCAGTTACCTCAGTAGTAGTAGTAGTAGTAGACCTCTTCACACACATTTGAAGGCCTCAGTTGACACACACACACATTTGAAACCTCAGTTGTAGTAGTAGTAGTAGACCTCTTATTTAGAGTGTTAGGACTTTTTGAAGCGTTTTCATATTTAATTAAATAACCTTTAAACGGTGCATTATTTTGGTTTTTTATTGCACAACAAATTACAACTAATTCCTAAGAAGTTATGTACAAAAGATGATAAGAATCCGCTTAACCGTTTCAGAGATCCAGCAAAACCACAAACGTTACTCCAGCATGATCTCGAATAACTTCGCAGCCGACCAAAGAACAAATACATAGTAAGGTGCAACATTTACCTCGTCTAGACAACTAATTATATACTTAGCTAATATTTGTTTCAATATTCCCATTTAAAAAAAAATGTCTGGCTGCGGTAACGTTTTAAACGTTACCCCAGCAGGAAATGTTTTTGTGAAATAACTAAAAATAATATAAGTGCAACAAATTTAAAAACGAGCGCAACAATTACAGGAGCTGGGCAACTAATTATCTTTATGATGTAAATGACTATTTTCGACATTATTTTGCTGGGGTAACGCACACTACAGTATATACTACATATCTGTTACTTGCGGGGTGTTTTTAGATGGTTTTTAGTCCTCACGTAGTACTAATGAGACATTTACTTTTTCTATTGTTTTGTTACTGATCTTTTTCACAGCGCGACATTGGAGCGGATATCCGGCTTGGTATATTGCCGTCTCTTTATTAACAATTATTTTTTGAGTTATACACTATAATAGCGTTGATCACGGCAGACCGCACTGTTTGTTGGGTTCGATTCGCAACAATAGGCATTCTCCTTTGTAAAAAAAGATAACAAGAGGTTTTGCGAATCGGACGTTCTGCGTCAAGACTATAGGGTAATAATGTTCTTTGGTCAAGACCATGATGGACCAAACTTATTTATGGGTATTTCTAAATAATAAAATTATGTTTTATCATCATTTACTGTATTTTTTACATTTATTATTTTAATCTTAATTTATTTGTTGTTTTATTACTTATGTTTTGTAATAAGAATAAAATGACACCAAAAGAAATAACTAACTAAAATCAAAAGTATAGGTAAGCTTAAATTCTAATAAGAGTTTGAACATTGCAAGAGGAGAATGTAATTATGTCTGTATTGGAATTATTGCCAAATGTAATTGGAGCAATAGGATTAAGTGATGTTTGCAATATGGTTACAAGACTAAAGACAGGTAAAAATGGTTTATTCCCAGTCGTCCCCACCCCGTCGTCCCCACTGGGCACTAGTGGGAAAAAAAGTTTCGTTCCTCCCCAGTGATGACTATTGGAACTTTTTATTTCCCATTCGTTCCGCTATAGACGGAGAGTCAAAATACAATAATGGGGATTTGAAGAAGAGATTTCACAGATTGTTAAAATGTGCCCAGTGGGGACGATGGGATGTGGACGACCGGGAATAAACCGTAAAAGCTGTCCCAACAAAAAATAATTGGTAAATAGTTTTCAGTAAATAACTTTGCTCCCAGTAACTGGGGGATTCTCAACATCATTTTAGTCTTGCTCTTGGCATGAGGTTCTTATTTTTGGTAGGCAATACATATTTAAATCTCAATTATGTTATATGTACATCATTTCAGCCATAGATGACATTTTTTTTGGTATGTGTACCAAAGTTTCAAAATAGCTTGCTAATTCATCAATGGTGATGTCGCAGGGTGGATTGAGAACTTGTTGAGAACAGCTGCCAGATCTACTACTCTGTTGTTTTGGTTCTCTCTGCTCCTGTGAACTTGATACATCATGCTTCCACCATCTACTCACACTGCTTTCATCAGTCACTACACTTTGTACATTAGCACTAGACGATATGGTTAGCTGGTTACAATTATCAACAAGTGTGCATAAACTCAATGGGTCGCATCTTTCAATACCTGTCATATTTTTACTTGTTGATTCTTGGCAGTTCTCTGTTTCCAATTTCATAACAGTACCACCATTCTTTAATATATTCAATACTGGTTCTTTGAGTATCTTACTATGTTTCTTTTTGTAGATTCCAGGTTTCAGTTTTTTTTGTGAGGAACAGGAGCATCTTGACTCTTTAGGAAGGACAGAAATCTTGGGGAAATTCCTTTTCTGCAGGGGGTTTATGAATGGATTTTCATTACTTCTATTATTACTTATATTTAATGGTTCTATTTCTAGCCGACCCATTTCCAATCCTAATAATATGTCTTCTTTATTCATGATTCCAAGAACTGTAACAAAAAATAAGGCTGTTTGTTTATCCACTTGTTATATTATATTAACAACGCTGCTGAACTCCTGATGTGATTTTTCCATATTTTATGTTTATATATTTTATCTTATCAAGCAGAAAAGGAGCACAGCAGTATTATTAGTAATTTATTGCTGTAATTTTTTTTATTAAGTGTTTGCTTAGCTGTTTTCTTTTCAGTCTTCTTCTAGTAGATAATATGCATGTCAACAATCTAGGGAGATTGTGTTTGATCATGATTGTTTGTTTTGAACTACAAGACCGTTTTCTCCTTGTTCTGGAATGCAACAACACTATAACCTGCAGAACGTAAGGTACATAGACAATGTTGAAAGATGTTCCGGATATTTATATTTTTTTTCTTCGTTCAGCACAAATAATCAATCAATGAGTCAATGAGCAATATTATTGAGCTTTGGCGTTCTTCGAGAAATGCTTTGTTTATGGAAAACATACCAGTGGGCTCCTGTACTAGTTAGTAATTTCACGACGCCGTTTGATAATATAAAAACAATAATCACTTTCATAACACTATTAAATGTAGGATTCATTTAGAGAACTAAAGCGTATAATTTACTGATAATAAATTGGACATTTTATTTTGTTTACGTCATGGTCGTCAGTTACTCAGTTGACAGTTCACAGATTACCAAAGAGTACTTTGTATAATGCAGAGTACCATCATTGTTCATTGCAGTGTGACCATCATAAAAATGGCGAATCTGCCACAGACTGGGCAAAAAATCTGCCATCACACTTGGCGCCAAAAATATGCCTTAGAAAATAGAAAATATACAACGAATTCAATGAAATTTCTTTAATCCCCTCATTTTTTAGCCAAAAATTAAGAACCTATTCCTTATTTTTATTTTGTTTAAATTCACCTGAGAAATCCCCGTATAATTTGGCCGTGAAACAGAAGTTGAAAAAAGATGAATTATTTGAAAATTCTAATTAATTAATGTGGATTTTCTTGAAATCTTTCAAATCTGCCGAAATCTGCTACTTTTGTAAAACGTCAGCATGATTTGCCACAGACAAAATTTAGGAGCGAAATCTGCCAAAATTAATTAACAATACAGTGTTACAAGAAACTATGACCCTCGAATGACATTGGCAGGCGGCGCTGTTGGTACATTTTGCAGTTTTGCAATAATTTGTTTTGTAAAAAATGTTACATAAAGTGTAAAAATGGTACCAACGAGAGATTGCGTCACAGAACACCTAATAGTGCTTCGTACAGAATGGCCACTCCCTTCCCCGCGCTGACATCAGCGGTGCTATTCTATGAAAATCTCACCGTGAAAACTTAGGTGAAGTGAGCTGTCAATAGTGTCAATTCCTAGAAAAAACAAACTCGCTTCACCTAAGTTTTCACGGTGAGATTTTTACAGAATCGACCGGCAGATACCGCACCTCACCTCGCACATCGCGGCGTTCGTCGGTGGGTCATTAGCTAGGGGCGCTCACAAAGAACCGCAGCACTGTACTGCTGACACGAACACTCAATTTTGCGATTTAAAACTTTTATTTGAGTTTTAATCACGATGGTTGGATATTGTGATGCTTTTCCGAATTTGTATTTACATAAAAATGTTTGTAAGATATCGCATTTTAATACCATGCAATTTAATAACCGATTATTTATAGTTAAGTAAGTAATTAAACGAAAATATTTTAGTGTAAGCAATATTTAGTTAGGTATCTTACTTTGGTATTATTGATTGAATAGATAAACCTCTTTTAAACCGACTTTAAAAAAGTAGGAGGTTCTCAATTCGGTTGTATTTTTTTATGTTTATTACCTCAGCACGCCCTCATTTGTAAACCGATTTGGAAATTTTTTTTTTATTTCTAAGGATATACTTAATTCCAGATTGGTCCCATTGTGGTCAAAATCCAGTTGTGATGACGGGATCCTGGAGAAATCGAAGGAACTCTTCAAATATTATAGGCACACCTATAGCGATTCGGGTATTAAGTATTTATAGTAACTCGTGCATTTGCTCTCGGAAAGCAACATTTAGTGAAGTGAAACTGATGATGAAGACCACAGATGGCCACCGGACTACCTACTCAATAATAAGTATTTCACAGGTTGCGATTCGATTACTTTAATATGGTTGCTAAGCACAATTTATGCTCGTCACAATGCGAACGGTGAAATGGAGCTGATGGTGGAGTACCAGGAGAACTCCTCAACAATTAACGTCCCTGCATCCGAAAAAGCAATATGTATTATGTAAAAGGCGATGAGCAAGTTGACATTAGGCTATTGTACAGAGGCCAGCACATCAAGCTACCCCAATCTGTCAGATTTTCCCAATCGAATATGAACCTTATTCCTTTGTGCTAAAGTTGAAAATCTATGAAAGAAATTTGACAGATTGGGGTAGGTTGACCTGCTGACGTCTGTACCTTAGTACAATATGAACAGACTCACTAAAAAGCGAGAAATAAAAACTTTTTACAAAAAAAAAACCGACTTCCAAAAAAACAACAAAGTGAAAAATAACTTTAATTTCGGAAGTCGGTGGCATTAAACTAAAATACAGATCCAAAGACATCGACTTCCGAAATTAAAGTTATTGTTAAAAAGTTTTACTTATTATTAACTAATAAAATATTATTTTTATTTCATTACGAACCCGACTTCACTAGGATTCGGATAGTGGCCGCCGAAGGGGACAGACGTGTCGTGTCGTGACCCGCCTTTGTTTTTACTTGATGCAATGTGCACAACACGTGGCTGACTCTGAGCTTGAAACTCGAACGGGGTTTCGCTTGCTGTGTTTTTGTGGGTGCAAATTAAAACACCTTAAAACGGTGGTAAAGTGGCATACGTGTGTTCCTGATATACAAGCCTGAGGTCTAGGCCTTCCGGCCGAGAATATCGACGACGTGGATTTGGTGAGATCTTTCCATTATATATTTCAGGGACCTCCGATAGAGGCTTGGAGGCTAATTTGGACTTTTGACGCCACGCGTGAATTTAACATCATTGTAAGCTATAAATAGGCTTTAAGGAAATGTCTTCATATTATATTTAGGAGCGAAGGACAAAATAATAAATTCTATTATTTTAACCTGAAATACGGTATCGCTCTAGAATTAGTACTTCACGCTTTTCATAATTTAACATTGTACTAAATTATCAAAACTGTCTTGAACAAGCTACCTATTTCCTAGCTTGTAAAATTTGTATACCGCGCGCAAAATTGTACCCAAAGGGTAAAAAAAAAAGGTTAAGTAACAAAAAATAGCGAAGCTCATAAATTTCAAGCGTTAAGCTCCCCTGTCAGCTATAGTGGTTCACAAACCCAAAGCTACACAACACATGTGTGCAGAGCAGGTCTTGTAATACCATAAAAACAAAAAGTTTCTTCTTTTAAAATGGGCACAATTGTGCGTATGACAAAAGACGGAAACTGCCTATTCAGGGCCATAGCACATCAAATAAATAATGTAATGGGTTTAACTTTCGATCACGTGTCTGTTCGTCAGGATCTTGCTTCATATGTTTTAGTGCGTCGAGATGACGAAAGAATTCGCCTAGCCCTTCTAAATAATGTATGTACAAGAAATTCTTCCTAACAGCATTCTCTCCCAGGAACAAAGAATAACAAAATACATAACACAGCAGTTTAACAAGACGTTCTGGGGAGGAGAGGATATCTTAAGCGCCGCAGCCGAGTTCTATCTTGTAAATTTGCACGTGCACACGGATACAAGACACAACCTAGTGTATTCACCTACCGGCGAACCAGTACCCGGCAACATACACATCCTCTACAAGGACCAGCACTACGATAGCTGGGTCATGACCGACGACAAACACTATAACAGCAACCCGATAGATATAATGCAAAAATCTAACAATGTCACAACAACACTATATAATAAGCCTTTAATTAACCAGTACAACACACGTGAAGAGAAAGGTCAACTCACGAAATCCCAGTCTCAAACGAACAGCCCTCAATTAGCTAGCTCATTAACACAATATGAACAACAAGCACCAATGTGTACACCGTTATCAGAAGTAGTCGCAGATGTCACTGGGTTCACAGTACTTAGAAACCAACCGTCTACCTCAATAAAGTACACTTGCCTAGATTTGCGTACTGCAACTTGGAACGTCCGCGTACGTATTGTAACATTGTACTGAATTCCGAAAACTGCCTTGAACAAGGTATCTAATTCGTAGCTAGTAAGTCTGCATACCCACGTGCATTCAATTTGCACCAACAGCTCAAAAAAAACAAAAAAAAAAAACACATTACCCGAACTCTCAAGTTTGCATAACAAAAAAATTTTTGGTAAGAAACAAAGACCGAGCCCATAAATTTCAGACGGTACACGGTCCCCTGTCAAGTCTGGTCTATAGTGGTTACCAAACTCAAGTTGCACATGTCGAGAGAGCTGACCACTTGTGACAGCCTACAAACAAAAGAATTCTTAATAAAATTCAAGAAATTCTCCCTAACAGTAATCTCTCTCAGGAACAAAGGATAACAAAATACATAACCGCGCATTTTAACGAGACGTTCTGGGGAAGAGAGTATATTCTAATCGCAGCGTTCAAATTCCTTGTATCGTGCACACAGATACCAGAATCACACTAGTGTATTCACCTACCGGCGAACCAATATCCGGCAACATACGCATGCTCTACAAGGATGTTACAAAGAGAAGCACTATGATAGCAGTGCCAGGACCGACGACGAACATTACACAACAGCAACCCATTAGATCTAACTCAAGAACTAACCAAACCTCAAAACACAACTGAACTTTCACATAGGGGCATTCATGTGATATGATATGAACTCAGGAGCATACAACTAATACGAGTCATAGCCTCCCCGACCGATTTCGGTCACGGTGGCCATTCTCAAAGGAGATTGGCCGGGTACACGGGAGATATTATGGTGCACAAGTGTGTGCGCGGACACAGGTGCACTCTCCGTTCCTGTACTATCATGGTCCGATGGGACGGAGATCCGACACGGCCGGAGAGAGATCAGGCGCAGGACCGACGGCTTTACGTGCTTTCCGAGACACGGGGGTATTAAACCGCCAACTTCCAAACTCCGGACTGCTACTAAGAAATTCCCAATAGAAAAACTCAATAACACATTGTCCGACCCTGGAATCGAACCCAGGACCCCACGCTCAGCAGTCGCGCTTGAAACCACGAGACCAACGGGGCAGTTAAACTATACACACCACGAATGGGGCGGCTCTCTGAACCCGCAGATAAAGCATACCGGGGACTTGCAATTTTAATCAGAAAGGATGTCCAAATGGAATTAGTCAACAGCAATCTTAATGGAATAAGCATACCAACATGTGATGAAATTAAATACCTACGTACAGACGCCAGCAGGTCAACCTACTCCAATCTGTCAAATTTCTTTGATAGATTTTCAACTTTAATGCAAAGCAATAAGGTTCATATTCAATTGGGAAAATCTGACAGATTGGGGTAGCTTGATGTGCTGGCCTCTGTACAACATACATAGCATCTACATTACGCAGAAAAATCACTATTAAAAATCGTTGCGAACAGGCCATGAGAAACCCCAAATCGTTTACTACCATAAAAAAAACCACTCTAGGAATAAACCAAGATAAAAGAAAATGCATGAAATCTTAGACGGAAAAACAGTAACCAAACGTATCAAGAACGACAGGATGTGATACATCGCGCATGTTAAAAGGCACCGCAAAACAATCCTAGTGCATACAGTAACGTAGTACAAGGCCAAATCCAAGAAGGTCGGCCGACCTATCTACACATGGAACGACAACTTAAAACAGGACATGAAGTACTTTGACAAGAGAATCAATTTTTGAATGTATACGCCGGAAAACAGAAATAAGATCAAGATTGCTGCTCGTGAGATTTACAAAAACCGGAAACGAATAGTAGCGAGACCTCCGACGATCACATTGAAAACAGCAACATCTAACACAACATAACACAGCAGAGCTATTACATACAAAAGGACCGAGAAAACAGTAGAACCCCGCTAAAAGAATCACCGATGTAGCTCGACCTGAACCAACCTGGAGAAATAAGATCAAGATTGCTGCTTGTGAGCTTTACAAAAACCAGAAACGGATAGTAGCGAGACCTCCGACGACCACATTGAAAACAGCAACATCTAACACAACTTATCACAGCAGAGCAATGACATACTAAAGAACCGAGAAAGCAGTAGAACACCGCTAAAAGCCTCACCGATGAAGCTCGACCTGAACCAACCTGGAGGCAAGGTCGTTAAAAGATGCCCATCCATAGATAATAATTACCCATCTCTCCACTAGTCCAATGCTTGCTCTAGGATGCATATCCGGTAGGCTCTTAAATCCTTCCCTGTCCTACGGGCACGTCCTCCCTACCAATTACCGCGCCCCCCGGTCTATTCCTTGATATGCAATGGTCGCTGTAGCACCATGAACATGAGGCTACAGGAGCTAGTGCGAATCTTGGGGTTCATTCGATTAATCGAGTCTGGTTTAACCACGCTGGGATCGGTGCAATTCATTCATTCATTCATTCATTCATTACGAACCCGACTTCACTACATAGTATAAAACAAAGTCGCTTTCTTTGTCCCTATGTACGCTTAGATCTTTAAAACTACGCAACGGATTTTGATGCGGTTTTTAATAAATAGAGTGATTCAAGAGGAAAGTTTATATATACAAAGTTGATACGACAGAAAGGCTTTCCTTTAAACTGCTTATACTAGGTACCATTTTCAAGCTCTGTACCAAATATCATTTAAATTGAAACAGTAGTTTATTCGCAAATGACTTTTTAAGTTTTTGGCCCGTTTGAACATGATGTATTTTTCTTAACAGCTGATTATGTCTATAGGCATAGGTCATGCACCTTAAAACGATAAATCTACGATACGTTGTTGCCGCTCTTACGCAAGTCATAAGCAAATACGTCCTACAAAAGAAAGTGACAATCCCATTAGCAAAACATCACGCGCGTAAAAGAAATAGAAATAGGTCAGTGTGTTGCTATTGCATCTTTGGTCCTTGCGAGGGGGGCCTCTAAAAACTAAAAAACTTGGTTTTTCAGTGCGCCAACGCTATCCTTCCGGGACGTACGTTACGTAACACGGAAGTCCTGTGCCGCTATTGTTTTGTCGAACTCGTGCGCTGACAATTGTGATTTTGTTTTGTTATTGTGAATAGGACACTTCTTTCTTTTTTTTTATTGTGACAAGACACGTAACTTGCTATTATAATTATTTAGTGTTAGTGTTTTTTTTTGTGATTTACTGTTTTTTATTGTGATAGGACACGTAATTAAACTTTGGTTGTGTGTGTGTGTATACCTAATTAAAGTGTTCAACAATGCCTCGTCTAATTTACACGGCGTCAGAATACACTGACATGATTTTAATTTACGGTGAATGCCGTGGAAACGCAGCATTAGCTCTGCGAACATACAGAGAAAGATATGGTGACAGCCGGAATTGCCCTAGGAACGCCCGCACCATACAGTTGGCAGTACAAAGATTACGGGACAATAAACGTGTAGTGCCGCAACAGGAGGGAGTGCCACCGCGGCAAATACCCGCTGCATGGGACGAACGAATATTAGATCATTTTTCCCGCAACCCGACAACGAGTCTGCACAGAGCCGCCCGGCAGTTTAGATGTTGCCATAGAACCATCCACAAGGTTCTAAAACGTAACAAACGCAAACCTTATAAATATCGGAAGGTGCAAGCTTTGTTATCGAGAGACTTACCGATCAGGAACAGTTACTGCCAATGGCTATTAAATAAAACATCCGAAGACCGCCATTTCTTAACAAATGTAATATGGACCGATGAGTGTACTTTTACTCGGAACGGCATCTGGAATCGGCAAAACCTCCGGTACTGGAGTTTGGGAAATCCACACGTGTTTCGAGAATCTGAACACCAGTACAGATTTTCTCTCAATGTGTGGGCTGGTATCCATAATAATAATATTATCGGCCCTGTTTTTATTGACGGCACCCTTACAGCGGCGAAATTTTTAGATTTATTAAGTGGTCCTGTGGCCGAGTACACTGACCAACTACCTTTAGCCGTTCATCGCAAGTTGTGGTACCAGCTGGACGGTGCGCCTCCACATTCTGTGATGGCTTCCAGGGAGCGGCTCACAGAAATGTTTGGGCAGCAATGGATCGGTCGATTCGGACCTGTTCGGTGGCCACCACGATCTCCGGACCTCACTCCCATGGATTTCTTTTTGTGGGGATACATTAAGGGTGAAGTGTATGCCTCCGAGGTAAATACAATTGTTGAACTAAAAAACAGGATTATTTTAGCATTTCACAAATTAAAGTGCTTAGCGACGGACAGTGATTTAATTAGAAAACTAAATAACAATATTCTCCGTCGGTATAATTTGTGCATTAATGTGAATGGAGGACACATAGAGAATTTAAAAATTTTGTGTTTTTGTTGTCAGCGTACTTCAAAACTATCTAACATAACAGCCAGCGCGAGCGGAGGCCTAAGCCGCCGCCCGCGCCACCGCCGGCCGCCCGCTTCGACACGAAACACATGCCGCGCCCCGGCGCGCGTGCGACGACGTTGCCACTTTGTAAGGTCAGTCGCCAGGTCCAAGTTTCTATGAAATTTGGGTTTTTCCTTTATTTACAAAGGGTGGTTGCGTTTTACTCTGATTTGTAAGCTATTTAGTTTGTTTGAAAAAAAAAATTCTCAATTTTGGAGCTTTTTATTTTTATACCTTATCGAATTAATACTAAACACGTATAGTATACGTAGTGTAATTTAATGCCCCTCTGTCGTATCAACTCTGTATAATACATGCATGCATGTATAGTAGAGAAACATTGATAATTTTAGAGGTTTCTAATGTGATGTCGTAAATAAACACATTTTTTTGCGCTTACTTTTCAAAAGCTGGCTGAACCCTACGAGATAGGTCAAAATAATGTACTACAGTATTGTACAGTCAGCATCAAAAGTTGATGACCACATTTAGATTTTCAAAATCGCTGTACACCGTATTATACCTAAATCGCTCGACATGACAAGCGCCAGAAATGAATGATTAACATAAAAGGGCATAAGTAGGTGACCATCACTTTTCAAAAGTCGCTAAACAAAGTTATAGTAAAAAAAAGCATAACATTCTTCGTCTCTAAAGTCTCTGAACAAATTTTTGACAAAAATAGCATACCATCGTTTATCTCTAAAGTCCCTGAACAAAATGAAATGTGTTTGGGTTTAATATGTGCGTGTATTTTTTTTCGGTAGGTATATGTGTTTGGTATATAAATTAAGTAGACACATGCACATGTAAATCCCCCCCCCCCCCTTATCCCCTACCCACCCTGTACCCTTTTATTTACTATCAACAAAATTAAATTAAATGGTTCGATAAATCAATACAGGTAATAATTATTATTTGTTTTTATTTAAAATCAACAAATTTAAACTTTCATAATCAAATCAATGTTTTATAAACAAAAACAAGGTTTAATTTTTTATCAATTACAAATATGATTAGGCTTAAACTACTTAGAATTAAAACAAATAATAATGATAATTAATTGATGATTATAATAATGTTAATTAAGTAGAAATATTCTTTTTAAATTCAAGGGTAAACAGTTTTTCAAATACCCCCACAACTACCACAAGAATTGAATTAAAACGGAATTTCTGTGAATTTTGAAAATGAGTCTTATATGTATACAGATTAGGTTCTAATTCAATCGTGCTATAAAAATCATAAACTAAGGTCGACGGTTTGAATTTGAACAGAATTTGCGTGATTTTTGAAAATGAGTCTTATTGCTTCACGATTAAGGTTACAATTCAATCGAACTAAAAAAATCATTAATCACGTCGATGGTATAAATTCAAACAGAAACTGCGTGATTTTTGATACTTAGTCTTATAGCTATACAAATAAGGTTACTATTCAATCGTAATACAGAAAGCTTAGACTGATGACGTCGACGAAATAATTTTTAGTTTATCTTTTTAATCGTGCTTGCGAGCTTATTTTGAAAAACAGGCTTAAAAATGTGCTTGCCGCTTGAACACCCACTTCTAATATTTCTCATTGACACTATGAAAAAAAAAAACAAAATTATTTTATTAGGTTAAATTTCAAAAATATTAATTATGTTAGTTCCGTCATTATATCCCGAGAAATTCAAATTTTCACACATTTTATTCCAAATTGTAGTTCTGTTACAATTTTTTTTATTCAAATTATTATCAATTATCATCAGCGGTCCATTGACGGTAACACGTCTTACGGCTTAGCTGTGAAAGATGGACGAACCTACAAATAACATAAATGAAAGACTTAAGTTATAAAACTTGAGGTATTTTTACCCGTAGATATGGTACCGTGAGTCCGTGACACAAAGAAACATTCCCACTATCTTTTATCGATGTTATTTTATAGAAATATCTATTAGGGGCTGCTCTATTAGCCGCCATTTTATCCTCTCAGTAAAGTGTAGGTATGCACGTTTTTCTTGTAGGTATGCCGGGTCCATGTGATTGGTACGTCAGTGGTATTTTGGAGTCGAATACCCCTGTGAGTGACGCTAAGAATGAAAAATTGCAATTATAGTCACTGTCAAAAACACTGTTATCCTTTTTCACTTAAAGGCAAAATTAAATTCGTAATTTACATCCATTTAATTTTTTTTTTTACATGATTTAGTTTGGATAGGACAAGATTGGATTTATAACTGAAGATAGTAACGAGCACTTTTTTAGTTTGCAGTTCAGTTACTTTTGATAGTAAAGTTTACACGCTACGTATCCGAAACAAAGTAATGTTCAGTAACTTTTGTTATTATGATGTTAAGTTATTTTTGGACGTTGCCGTGATTACACTAGATAACCAAAACAAGCATTCTATATTGTTCAGTGACTTTAGTTATTTATGATGTTAAGTTATTTTTGAATGTTGCCGTGATTACACTAGATAACCAAAACAAGCATTTTATATTGTTCAGTGACTTTTGTCAAACTGAATATTATGATGTTTTCGGATATTATAACGATCAGCAATTTTTGACAAAATGGTGTTCAATGACCATTGACGAGTAGTGTTCAGTTAATTTTGAACTTTAATGATGTTCATTCAATACTAGCGCCCTTTCTTGTTGAGCGATTTACGGGTGATAGAGTGTACAGTGATTTTGAAAATCTGAATGTGATCATCGACTTTTGATGCTGACTGCACCTTAAAAAGGTCTACAAAAAAGTCCGCGGTGGTATATGTCTATCTCTTAGGGATAACCCACAATAACCATTTTTTTTCCTTTACTTTTTACGAGATATTTACGAAGTGATTTTAAGCAATACAGCATTAATCCTTATCCAATTAAGTACCTTAAATGAATATTTTCGAAGATATTACAGATTTAAAATGCAGGGACATAGCGGTTGCTGCGGTACCGGCCGCGCGGCGCGTGCTGACATTCTTGAAATACCTATACTTAGTATCAGCATTGCACCCGTGCGCAGCCGGGGCGGGTCGCTAGTACTAGATAAACAATTGAACGCCGCTCGTACAAGGTCACGTATCGTCCCTGCTAGAGTTCCCGCACACATTTGCACGTGTACTAACGTCATTTGGCAATGTAGTAGTAGTAGGTAATTATTATGCGCGCGTTGTACGGAGAGTCCGGGGTAGGTGATTGCGTTCTCGACACCTGTCAGTTTCATACAAACCAATACATGTTTTGCGAATTATAAACATTATTGTCGCACTGACAGGTGTCAGGAACGCATTCTTTCGACATTCGGACCAAAGTGAATGTAAGCACTAGCGACTTTATCCGTTTCATGAAGGAAGTCTCGTAGACGCGGCGTCATTGACGTAGGTACAGAGGCCAGCACATCAAGCTACCCCAATCTGTCAGATTTTCCCAATTGAATAAGAACCTTATTCCTTTGTACTAAAGTTGAAAATCTATCAAAGAAATTTGACAGATTGGGGTAGGTTGACCTGCTGGCGTCTGTACGACGTAATCATAAATATTGATTTATTTAAATGTCTTGATATTGAGGAGGGTGACGGTATCAATAAAACGTCCGTGTCACCTTTAACTCTTGTATTCTTAGTATTTTGTTGCTACAGCAATAAGTGCACAGCCCGCGTACGGTCCCGTCAGGTGGCGAACTGGTGTTGCCACTAGTTTGCGCTAGTGATGTGGTAAATAGCTATCGCCACACCACCCCCTACGGTGTAAAATAACCCCTTAATATAAAAAAATATAAAAATAACAATTTACAGTAACGGTGTAAAATAACCCCATAACAAAAAAATAAAATAAAAATACCAATTAACAATAAGAAAAGAATGGAAGGAAGGGGGAAATTTATATCAGACGTCGATGGGCGTCTTGAAGCGAACATGGCGTCCTGAACGAGATACGTAGTTCTTGGGAGCTGGATGATTGCTGTCAGATTTAGATGCAATGGTGGGAGATAGGTAGTAAGGAGTTCGCTCACCGGATTGTTGATTTTTACCCACTGGTCGATGTAGATAGCTACCGTCGACGGCCGAAACTTGTTGCTATGCTAGGGGCGGGCGCGCTAGTCGTGATCGAGCGCGGAGCGGGCAGAAGCGGCGAGTTTATGGCAGGCGTCAGCGTTGACATCGAAAGTTCGGAGTTAGCGACACGGCAAGCAAAATGTGTCTTGCAATTTGCCTTGGTCGCTTGATTGCTACAGCAGTCAAACTGGTGTTGCCACTAATGTGCGCTAGTGATGTGGTAAATAGCTATCGCCACAATATCATATTACAGACACTGGTTATTAAAAAAAAAAAAACACAAACATCCGAACATAGTACCTCCTCCTTTTTGTGAAGTCGGTAAAAATGCACAATTTTGTAAATGAAGGTGTCTGGAGTAGGAGGGTTGCAGTAGGAATGTTGCTAACTATCTAACAATAATTAGTTCCACTTATTGCCGCGGGACTTCTGTAAAACGAGATCTACTTGAAATGTATAAAACGGCTAAAAGATGGCGGTGTTAGTTCTTGTTTTGGCTATACCATAAAATAACCTTTTAATGCTATAATATACGGGGAAGAAAATACAATTATAGTCCGTCTAACGAAAGAAGTCTTGCAGACGACGCCGACGTGGCGCTACAGTAATGCGACGAAGTCATAAAGTCTCTATGTAAATGGTGAAATTATAAATCTTTATTTATTTGGTTGTCTCAACATCCAGGTAAGTCACAAATAGAGAATGGTGTCTGACGTAGAAGGGTTGTTCTAGGAATGTTGCTAATATAAAATAATAGTTAGTTCCACTTACTGCCGCGGGACTTCTGTCGTGAGACGTACTCTTGAAATCAGCCTATCGATTCTGTAAAAATCTCACCGTGATAACGTAGGTGAAGTGAGCGTGAAGTGAACTATCAATGGAGGCAATCCCTAACATCAGGTGGAATGACAGCTCACTTCACATTAGTTTTCACGGTGAGATTTCTAAAGAATAGCACTGCAGTATACTATTGTAGTCTGCTTGAAATAGAGCTTTACCTCATAAGAGGCTCTAGGGATCAGATCTCATCGAGCTGTCAGATTGTATAACAGGATACAAAATCTGTATAATTTGCCTTGTTTAATTAGATACAAGCAAAATAATTAGAATTTTCGACGAAAACTTGTTGGTACTACTAACATTAGTAGGTAACCGTAAAACGGTGAGAACAAATATTGTTCATCGATTCGATAAAATCATTTTATAGAAAAATCTTTTTACAAAAAGTTAAATAGACGAAAAAAGAAACTGAAAAGCAAAAAATTAATAAAAACCTTTGAGTCCAACAAACAATCAACAAAAATCAATCAAGATGCCATCAATTTGCTTGGCTCCGACGTCATGGTTCTGCTGGTGCGCTCCGAACTCTAGGTCTATGCAGCGGGGCAATTGCGTAACACATTATCAATGGGAATCGGTTTCATTTTGACAGTTCAACATCATTCATTGCGTTATTTACGTGTTGAGCAAACACATTTTTCGAACTTATGAAGCAATGGATTAGCAAATTGCTTCAAAATGATTCAGATTCTGATTGATAGTTTGTTACGCAATTAGGGTGTCGGTATTACTTTTCCGGAACAAGTCTAGAGTGACGAGCCAGACCAAGAGAGATACATCAACCTACAGGGCACCATGTGGCGAGCTGTTAGGCAGTAGCGACCCTATCTATCGGGATAAGTTTTGTTCCTTATTTCTGGCTTGCCTCTATTGACCAGCCAGATTGAACACTGACGACAAATAGAGCTCCCAATTCTTTCTTGTCTTCATTGGCTGGTTTGTGGAGATTCGCGAGAGTAAAGGTGGTCGGAGGCAGGAAGTATTCCAGTAAGATGCTGATAGGGGTCTTGACCATATTCCAGGCTCTGGGATTGTTCTGATAGCTGTGGAATTTCTTTCAAGCACCTCGGGATATCTTGTCTCTTTGTCGTTACGTTACTAAGTGCTAGCAACAGTTTTTGGGGTCCCATTACTGAGTGTGCCATTTTATCCATGTATTGTATAAATAAATCATTTGTCAGACAGGGGCCATAATCCTTTCATAGATCTTGGTAAACAGTCCATTTTAGTCATCCAAGCCCATAGTCCAACTATTAATTTTGTTTCCATAATCTGGAATAATCCTACACCAACTGGGGGTTGTCCTTGGGTGCACTTGCACAGTCCGTACAGGTATAATCTTCAGTTGGCGTTACATTTTCTTTACTTATACAGTCTAATGGGCTTCGCGAGTTGACTTTGGCCCCCCGTATGTCTACCAAAGTTCCAGGATCCCACGGTCTCAAGATATGCGAAAAGCTAAAAAATAATAATATAATAATAATACCAGCCGAATACTGTCCACATGGAGGAGCTTACTTAGAAAAGCATGCAGGTATATAATATGTACTTTTCGCTTTTATGTTCCATTTTCAAATAAGAACTTCCCTCGACATACTTCCATCTCCATCGCCATACAGTCATTCCCCAACTAGGTCTATAGTTCTCATCAAGATAAATGAAATAAGCATAAACATGATTTAGCTGACGTAAACTATTGTTCTTTGCGAGGTATTGCCTATATAATTGAATAAAGAATTGTCAAAATCGGTCTCATCTGGAAAAAGTTAGGTGTTCCATTTTTCGTCTGTCAAAGAATAGTTTGATAGTTTTTTTTGTTCTTGATCTATCTTTAAAAATAAAAAGAGAAGTCCTGACTGACTGACTGACTGACTGACTGACTGACTGACTCATCAACGCCCAGCCCAAACCCTTGCACCTAGAAAGCTGAAATTTTACACAGGGGTTCCTTTTATAATGTAGACAAGGAATAAGGAAGGATTTCCCGAAATTCAACCCCTAAGAGAGTTAAATATAGGGGATGAAAGTTTGTATGAAAAATCTTATTCCTTGGGTTAATAAACTTGAAACTTGGCACGAATACTCATCTAAGTAAATTATGAAGTTTCACATTTTCTGTTTTTCTAAACTACCCCCTAACCGGGGATAGAGGGGTGTGAAAATTTGTATGGAAGAATTTTAACGCGCGGTTCGATTAACTCGAAACTCAGTATTTCTGCTTAGGACTAAAAATTAAGATTAACGTGTATTAGGGTTTTTCGAAAATCTACCCCCAACGGGGAGAAAAGGTGTAGTTAATTAGACAGGGGATTATTTTACTGCGTGGCTTGATTAACTTGAAAATTGGTATAAGTAATTTGTGAGTCAATTAATGAACACATTTCAAACGGTTTTTCGAAATTCCACCCCTGTGGGGGTGAAAAGCGGGGATACAGATAATGAATAAGATTTTTCATTTTAGAAAAATCTTATTCATTTGGTTAATAAAGTTGAAACTTGGTACGAAAACTTATCTAAGTAAATTATGAAGTTTAGCATTTTTTGCTTTTCTAAACTACCCCCTACAGTACAGGGGGATTGTGGGGGTCAATATTTGTATGGAAGAATTATAACGCGCGGTCCGATTAACACGAAACTCAGTTTTTACACTTAAGATCAAAAACAAAGAATTACGTGTATCAGGGTTTTTCGAAAATCTACCCTTAACGGGGAAAAAAGGGGCGTAAGTTTGTATTAAGGGGCTAATCTCAGGAACTACTGGTTCGAATTGTAAATTTATTTTTGTGTTAGATTGTCCACTTATCGAAAAAGGCTAAAAGCTATATAACATCACGCTACGACGAATAGGAGCGGAGCATCAATGAAAAATGTTGCAAAAACGGGGAAAATTATTTCTTTTCCGAGCTTCCGTTGCGTGCACTGCGTAAACTGATAAAGTTACGCAAAAATAATGTATGACGGAATTGTTTCCTCATAAAAGATCTAAAACAAAGTCCAGGAGAACATATGTCTATCTTTTAGGTTGTTTTACTATAACCTTTTTTATGGTACCTAATCAAATTTATTCTAAAATAATGCATTATTTGCGAAGGTGTTTTTTATACACATGATATTAATCCTTATCCAAATAAATACGATATTTATCACAAGTATTTCATTTTGAACGGAATTGCCCTTTGCATCATTAGATTTAAATGAATATCTTAGGAGATATCATAGTTTTAAAATAACACTTACTAATAATAAAGCTGAAGTTTGTTTGTTTGAAAGCTCTAATCTCTGGAAGTATCGATCGGATTTATAAAAATCTTTTTGCATTTGATAGCCCAATTAACGCATGCCAATAAACGCATTTTTCTTTCTTTCTTTCGTGTTTTTTGAGGAAGGAAATCCTTGAGGAAGGCTATGGAGCGCAGGCAGGCGATGCGATGTGACAGGGTGGGTCGGGGGAATAAAAAATTTCACGCGTACGAAGTCGCGGGCAGAAGCTAGTTTTGTTTAATTTCCGAGATACAAAGGTATAAATGTAGGCTCTACTCCCAGCCCTAGATCTGTCGCGTCACGTCAGCTGCTGTCAGTCAAGCAAGTGTCAGTTGTCAGCACTCAGCATTCAGCATCTTTTCTTGATTTCTTCATTATTTCAGTTCTGTGTCGCTGAGGTATAAGAAATTACTCGAATAACTATAATTAATTCACAAACAAACAGAAACTGAGAGAAGCAGAGACTCAGGGAGATTAAATATAGTTCGAAATCAATACATAACGTGAAGAGTTTTATGAAGTTTTATTGCGTTAAAATTAATATTTTAAAATGTCTTGCATTCGAAAAGACGTATTTTGGATCGGTATAATATGTTTCATTAGTTTCTGTTACGGAGAGCACCTGAAGTCATCTACTTCATCGAGTGAACAGAAAAATCTTAAGACGTTATTTACTGAACCACTTAATACATTACAAGGAAAAGTACATACTAATTACAACAGTGATCACGAAAGTGGTTTGGCAAGGTCAAAGCGAGCCAGTTTACCCAATCAGATGGATTCGAGTTCTAGTGAATCGCCTGTGAATAGTCAACCTGTGAATTCAACACCAAGCTCCTCAACTGAAAGTTTAAATATTGCTACAGAAAAGAATAATAAGGAATCTTCCATACTATCAGTAGTGCTCGTAAATATATCGTCATCAGCGATTCCAAATGCCTCAGTTGTGAGTCCCTCTGATGCAGCACCATTGCCGGAAAAGAGCTCTGCGGAAGATGAACACAACAGTTCCATGGCCATATTTTTTGTGTTATGTGTGCTTGCACTAGGCATTTTACTGATTCATCTCATGCTTCAAACTGGATTCTCATATCTTCCTGAGAGTGTGGTAATAGTGTTTCTTGGTGCTTTAATTGGTATGATCATCAACTTGATGTCCATTAAAAACATTGCAAACTGGAGGAAGGAAGAAGCATTTTCACCAACTGCTTTTTTCCTAGTTCTTTTGCCTCCCATTATATTTGAATCAGGTTATAACCTTCACAAGGGTAATTTTTTCCAGAACATTGGATCAATCTTATTGTTTGCTATAGTCGGAACTGCTATATCAGCATTTGTGATTGGTGCTGGAATATATTTGCTAGGGTTAGCCCAAGTAGTGTATAAACTAAGTTTTGTTGAATCATTCGCTTTCGGCTCCCTTATATCAGCAGTAGACCCTGTAGCCACGGTGGCAATCTTCCATGCTCTTGATGTAGACCCAGTACTCAATATGTTAGTTTTTGGAGAGAGCATACTAAATGATGCTATTGCTATTGTTCTGACAACTGCCGTTTTAGATTCAAATGATCCTCTCATGTCCACTGGGGAAGCAATTCTTTCTGCAATCAATAGGTTTTGGTTAATGTTCTTTGCCTCAGCAGGCATAGGAGTGTTGTTTGCACTTGTTAGTGCACTTCTATTGAAACATGTTGATCTTCGAAAGAACCCATCTCTTGAATTTGGTATGATGTTAGTGTTCACTTATGCTCCGTATGTACTGGCTGAAGGTATTCATTTATCAGGTAATTATTTCATTTATTAATTGTATTATTATAATGCACTTGTGTGAAAAAAAAAATGACTCACCTCATGCTTTTCAATTTGAATCAAGGTAATTCAAGTTTTATCAACAATGACCCAATAAAACATATTATGATTTTTTGCATGCAAGTGTACTATACAGGTTGTCCCTGGAAGTATGGATCAAATCGAATAGGGCCGTGGGCAAGGTCATTTCCAAACTTTTTGATCCTGAGAATGATTGATGATTGAGAATTATTTTACGGTTCAAAAGTTGTGATTGTGACCAATTTTTTTCAATTGTGTTGTTTTCGCATAGTGTTCAAAGAAAAAAAATCATTTAAAAAAACTATCAGGGCTGTCTAAAAAACTTAAATTGACAGTTCCTGGTAGTTTTTTTAAAATGTTTTTATTTGAGCACTATGCAAAGTGACTGAAAATAACAAAAGTTGGTCATAACTTTTGAACCATATAAAAATTCACCAACATTCTCAGGATCAAAAAGTTTGGAAATGACTTTGCCCACGCCACGGTAATATTATTTACAGTATTCCAACTTCATACAAATGGACGAAACGCGAGATATGCCTACGCGCCTCGATCTCGGCCTGCTCTCGGCACGCAGACAGTCGCGACTGAGCCGCAGTGACGAACGGACGGAGTGTTGTTTTTTTAACAATAACCGCGTGGTATTTCCCTAAAAATAAGTTCAAGTACATATTTAATATGACGAGTAGGATATAATTGTGCTGTTTTTGGTTGCATTAATTCGTCAATAACGAACCCAGAGATAACTTTTTTTAGATTACCTGGAAACTCTGAAAGGTAAGACTATAAAATAATTTTACTTACTAGTAGGTAGGTATATAATGTGTGTCTTTTTAATGGATAAGTATTTCCTCTTATCTCCCGAAAAAAGATGTCTGAATAAATAAAGTCAATAGAGTAAAGGAAAGTGATTGACACGAGTGAAATAGGCAGTTATAGGCGGTTTATGAATCATGAATGATACGGTAGGTACTTACGCTTGTGTTAAAACCTCAGGGCATGTGTGTTTTGTTACTTTTAGTTTGTATAATTCAAAGTAAAGACGTGGTATTTTATTATTAATAATAGATGTTTATTGTACTGTGGGTATGAATAATACTAGAAAAAATAAATTTGACCGTGCGTCTGTCTGTCACTAGATAGTTGAAATTTTCTCAGATTAAGTATTTCTGCTGCTGCTATAACAACATATGTGGTATATGTTGTTATAGCAGCAGCAGAAATACTTTAATTTTTAAAAACCAAAATTTTAAAAACCGTTTTATTTTCTCGGTATTAATAACAACAACAACAGTTAGACTCATGAAATATTCACAGAATATTTAGATGTTTACAATCACAAAAAGTATATTTACAATCATAAAACCAAATGGAAACACAAATTAGGCAAATGTAATTAAAATGCTGGAGGCGGGCAGCCCTATCGCAAGTTTACGTACCGCGCGGCTGTAGGCATTTATTTTTATGATACGGCCGAGTTACAATACTGTATATAATATTACCGTGCCCACGCCCCTATTTGATTTCATCCATACTTCCAGGGACGCTCTGTATATGTGTATTTTTTTTATTACTAGATTTTGGTGTTTGAACTTAATTGTAATGTAACTTGATTAAGGATATTTTGTTTCAGGAATAATGGCAATATTATTTTGTGGTGTAGTAATGTCTCATTATACACATTTCAATTTATCAACGGTAACACAGGTCACAATGCAGCAGACTATGAGAACACTGGCTTTCATTGCTGAGACTTGTGTGTTTGCTTACTTAGGATTAGCTATATTCAGGTATTTTATTTAACATAATTATTATTCAACACTGAATAAAAATAAACAGGAATTATAAGCTTAATTCTTACATATTTTTTATATTTACAGCTTTAGACATCGTGTGGAACCAGCTCTGGTAGTTTGGAGTATAGTTATGTGTTTAGTTGGTAGAGCTGCGAATATCTTCCCACTTGCTTTACTGTGCAATAAATTCCGTGAACATAAGATAACCAAGAAAATGATGTTTATCATGTGGTTTAGTGGTAAGTACTTCGTGTTTTAACCCTGCTTACCTTTGAATGCTGAGATGACGACTAATAGAGATGTATGGAAGATAAATACCTATTGTGACCACCACATAAATAAATAGAAAATTAGCAGGAGAATGATGGTAACTCATTAGTTATATATGTATAGTGTATCTAGGAATTCCTTTATCACCCTAACTGTGAAGTCAACTTTGGAATTACTTAACCTTTTAACCGGCTTTGCTTTTTTTTTTATGAGAAATCGTCAAATGACCCGCTCAGGGTGGAGCAGAAGGGAATGTCAGACTCTTACGGACTAAAACCCACCCGTGTTCCTTCCATAGCCCTTTATGTTCCGGGGCAGCGGTAAACCTTTCGGACAACCCTGCAGCAACCTTTTAACTGCCTGACTTCATATCAGTTGTAATGTCCCCAGCGCACGGCACAGTGATTAAAAAAATATTTATTTTTCGAATAACCTGATAGAATACAGCTTAATTAATAAAAAAGCAGAGTAAATGAGCGTTGGTATTTTGTCGTAAATATACGACCCTGGCGAAATGGACACGAAAATATTTGTCGGATTAATCCGACGTAAGCGGTTAAAAAGTTAAAAGTTTAAAATCATGCATTTATCATTTGATTTGACTCGCGTCAGTGGTCCTTTCATCAGTGGTAGATGAGATATAAGTAAGGCCGCTGCCTCGAATTTTGCGGGCAGCGGGGCGGCGGCGGCGGCGGCGCGGGAGCGGCGCGGGCAACGCAGACCAGTTCTCGAAACCAGCGGGTAGATCGCGCGGCGCTATAGCGGCGAAGTGTTGTGTTTGTGGTTGTGTCGTCGATATATTTGTTTTTATTCGCGAATGAAATGTCTGACCAACGGCGACAACATCTTCAACGCTCGATTTATAATATCTACTATAGAGCAAAGAAAATAAATGGCGAGTTATTTAGAAATTATAATGAACAGAGGCAATGTCCCGACAAATTCTACGGCTACACCAGAATTAGTGTAGAAACTTTTGACTATATTCTTGAAGCTATCAAAGGCGATTTAGAGTCTGAAATTAATCCAAAACTATACAGAGGTATATCTCCAGCAGAAAAATTATACTTGACGCTAAGGTAAGTATAACAATTTCACGTCCTAGGACATTTCCATACGTCACAAAAATAAATAGCACAACACTGCAAAGCAATTAGCAGACGCGCGGGCGGTCGCCACTTGACTGGAGTGCACCGCTCGTTGCCCGCTCCCCCGCCGCTCCCGCGCCGCTGTGTTCGAGAACCGGTCCATTTAAATGTACGCATAAGATCCTGCCGCTCCCGCGCCGCCGCTGCCGCCGCCCCGGTGCCCGCAAGATTCGAGGCAGAGGCCTAAGGATAGAATGTACGAGGGAATTCGTTAGAACAACACACATAGCTGGCCTCATTTTGTTGGTTCTCACCAAATGGGTCAGCAGTTTTTAGATAAAATTGGTCACTGACATGGTCGTCTTTGTCCGATCTTATGGCCGTTTGCCTACCGGCACCGTCAACGGGACGTCAAGGGTCAGCGCAGACAGAGAGGAATAATTCTCGTGCGGTCTCGGGCATTTTCTGACGGGGCGCCGACTCAACGTCGCGCGCGCGCGTGCCTTCCCGCGTATTTTCGAGGACGTGCGAGCATTTTTTGTCAGGTTCAAGCATAATATATGCACTTTATTTCAATAATTTTAAAGTTGATTTTCGAGTGCCTTAATAAAATCCTCTCCGCTGCGCTCCTCTCTGTCTGCGCTGACCCTACGAGTACGGGAGGACGGCAGCCAAGTAACGATACATACATTTAGTCCCGTATTACAGAACGTCACTCAATACTCAAGCATTACTTAAAACTAGTTTCAACCAATCAAATGGCTTGAATCTAGTTTTAAGTAATGCTTGAGTATTGAGTGACGTTCTGTAATACGGGCCTTAGTCATTTACTACAGCCGCGTGTCCACCGCATACCACAGCCGCGCGCCGGGACGTCACGTTCAATTCGAATAATCTCGTTTCTCGTTGATCTTTCGTTGACGGTGGCGGTGGAAAAACAAGCAATTTAATACAAATAATTATGTAACTATTACGTTTTACAGGACTAAGAGGAGCAATATCCTACGCTTTATCACTTCATCTGGGTTTCTCGGACGAAACTCGACATGTGATTATAACTACAACGCTAATAATCGTCCTATTCACGACTCTATTCTTCGGTGGATCTACAATGCCTTTATTAAAGTTTTTACGAGTAAGTAAATAATAATATTTGTCTAATTAATTAACCTTTTTATTAAAGTCAAACGTTTTTGAAAATAATATCTTCAAACCAAAATTATACAATATTATAGGATAATTTCGGTTGCATCCACAAAAATTGCATCCACAGAAATACAGACATTTTTTTTTGTAATTTCAATTTATGCTCCGCGATGTGAATTTGATTTTCATCTCTAAAATCGAAAGACTGGCGTTTTTATCGCGAGAAGACGGACAATAATTAAAAAGTACTTTTTAACAGGCTAACAAAAAAACGAAGCGTTCGAGATCATTACGTAAGCAGAAGGAAGTGAGTTTATCTAAAACAAGGGAGTGGGGCCAAGCTATAGACTCGGAACATTTGTCTGAGATAACAGAAGAGGAATTAGAGGTAAGGGAAAATAATGTGTCTTCTATAGATAGTCAACCTCGTAATTAATTTCGTCCAAGTAAGTCGAAAAACATCGTATAAAACGCAGCATTTAATTTTGTCTACACTCCGTTTCATTACGGTGTTTTCATATTTACTATATTCTTTGGTTTTGTCACTTTTTAACCGACTTCAAAAAAAGGAGGAGGTTGTCCATGCGGTTGAATATGTTTTTTTTTAAATGTTTGTTACCCCGTTATTTATAAGCCGATTTGCAAAATTCTCTTTTTATTTGAAAGGATGTAGGTACTTTACTCTTAGTGAGAGGGAGGTGGGTCGTAATTCACCATGCGAGCCCAGTGCGGATTGGTCCCATAGAAATTTCATCAAAATCGGTTCAATAGTTTGGTTTTTAAACCAAAATCACTCTTAAAGATTCAAGTAATAGAAATTGCGTTTTTGCTTTCCTATGACTCTTCAGTGGTGGCTTAGTGGAATTGTCATGGGATGTATCGTGGCTATAAATCTTTACATACTTAATTAACCGGCTTCAAAAAGGAGGAGGTTCTCAATTCGACTGTACTTTTTTTTTAAGTATACGTGTATGTTACGCGATATCTCCGACAAATTGTGAATAGATTCAAAAAAAAAAAAAATTGTTTTAATGTTTTGTTGCCTCTGGGGTGGTTCCATACAAATGCAATTAACTTTGCTTGGGTAGTATTTGAGTTAGCTTCAATACGTCTTTTTGGGGTAAGTACAACTTAAAAGTGAAAACTAAAAACTTTTACAAAAAAAAAAAAAATCATCCGACTTCCAAAAAAGACTACAAAGTGAAAAATAATTTGAATTTCGGAAGTCGGTGCAAACAACGAAAATGCGAACCTAACGACACCGACTTCCGAAATTAAAGTTATTTTTCACTTTGTAGTGTCTTTTTTGGAAGTCGGTTGTTTTTTTTTTGTAAAAAAGTTTTTGATGACATAAAGTCGCAGTAAATTCAATAAGGTTAAGACTATTTAACAGTTACAGGCCCGTGGCTAAATAATAACAGTCACACAGGTCGATCAATCAGATTAAGCTACGCTTGCCGGGTCTGTGGATGGGTGACCATCTTTACATACCAAGACCCCTCCGTGCCTCGGAAAGCACGTTAAATCATTGGTCCCGGCTGTCATTAGTGGATTTTTGACAGTCGTTATGGGTAGTCAGAAGCCCGAAACTCTGACAACCAGTCTTACTAAGAGGTATCATCGTATTACCCAGTAACTGAAGTGTGGAGGTCAGACAGGCAGTCGCTCCATGTAAAATATAGATATCCAGCTGCAACCGGTTAGACTGGAAGCCGATCCCAACATAGTTGGGAACAGGCGAGGCAGATGATGACTATCTAACAGTTACATTGGCAATTTAGAAATATATAGTGTTCATTAAATTAAATCTTTTTGAACTTAAAGTGTGTAAGCGCAAAAATATCCAGATTGATGAAGTGGGTGTTATACGTATCTACAATACGTCGGAGAGGCACCCGTGCATCAGCGTGAGTTCTGCACCTTGCAGTGTGGAACAGCCGGGGCACACGCGCCTCTCGACGCATCTCAGTTCTTGGTACAATGTAACATAGATTATTGGTAATACTTATCTGGACAATAGGGCTCCTATTTAAATTTTTTAAAATATATTTTCGGCCAAAAGGCTCCATCAATCCGTCAGATATTTATATATCAGAACATGTAACACTATTGCACAGAATAACTTTTATTCGCCCTGAATATCCTTTTAAAAATTGTCCAAATCTGAGTTTTCAAAGCCGTCAGATTTGGGGAAAGCCCACAATATCTTCGTCAGATTTGCAAATTTAATATGAGATAGACAGACGGGCACAAAATCTTGACGACGTGAATAACTCTATTCTTAGGTCCAAGATTGGTTTACGGTAGATAATTTGGTACTAAATGAAAAGAAAATCAAATGCATTCGATTTAAATTACCTAATGTTAGAAGTAGTGAATGTGACATTACATATACTGAATAGAGAAAAACTGGAATTTGTTGATCAAACGGTTTTCCTGGGAATCACGCTAGGCGAGAAATTACAATAGGGACCTCACATAACATCTCTTACGGGGCGGCTTAGCTCGGCCGCTTATGCTGTTAGAAAGATAAGATAGTTAAGACTGTGCCGACTGTACAGTGGCTCCCTCATCGTTTGTTTGGTTATTTCATACAATTTAGAATGAAAATGCAGAAAATAAGCACGTTAAGTTGTGCTTCACAAGATTACACGTTAATATTATTAGAAACGGTAGTTTTATATTGTTTAGTTTCATTATAATCCTTAAAACGGACAAAAGTGGCCACTATATTCCGTATTTCCTGGATTGTGTCATCAACTGCCTAGCCTTTTCTCAACAATGTTGGGGTCGGTTCCAGTCTAACCAGATGTAGCTGAATACCAATGTTTTATATGGAGCGACTGCCTATCTGACCTCTACAACTCAGTTACCGGGTAATACGATACCCCTTGGTAAGACTGGTTGTCAGACTTTCGGGCTTCTGACTACCCGTAACGACTGTCAAAGATCCACGAATGACAGCCGGGACCAACGGCTTAACGTGCTTTCCAAGGCACGGAGGGATCTCGGTATGTAAAGATGGTCACCCATCCACAGACCAACCGCGGCAAGCGTAGCTTAACTAACCTAATCGATCAACCTGTGCGGCTGTTATTATTTAGCCACGGGCCCCTCGCTAGCCCGTAGCGCAGAGGTTCTCAAACTTATTTTGTCCACCGCCCGCTTTGAGAATATTTTTTTATAGTGTCCCTAATTTTTTTATTACTCACCATCTGTCGTGAATATGAAACAGCTATTGTCACGATTATATTTAAGTGAGTAATATTATACAGTCGTAAGATAGGACATATAATTTTATCTGAGTCTTCTACTGCCCTCCCTGAAGTGTGTAGCGCCCACGAGGGGGCGTTATTGCCCACTTTGAGAACCTATGCCCTAGCGTATACTGGTTATTAATAGCTTGATGTGTAGTCGTGCGTACGTAGTATCTTAAAGTAGTGGAATATATTTTAGTAGTTTTTTTCCTCAATCAACGCAGGTGAAACCGCATGGCACTGCTGGTTATTATATAATAGGTAAAACGGGCTGGTGTCCGCAACTCCACGTCAATGCGCGTTTTTTGCGTATATTTTGTATACATTAATTCTTATTATATAATAATTAAAGTACTTATACAAAATATTGTAAAACATTTTAAAAGAGTAACGGTGGAGTTCTTGTCCATTCTTCTCCATACAAAAACTACCTTTTGGAAGGGGTGACTAGAATCAATTCTATTTTATTGTAATTTTTGACGTTCAAAAGTGCCTTTTATGTGCCTATTTGAAATAAATGTTTTGACTTTGACTTTATGGGTTAGGAGGCCGCACACGATCATATGAAAACTAACAGTTCTGAAGATCACTTTAGTTTTGGCCCTTTTTTTAAACCAAGGGGCTCCTATCTGAAACTTTTAAAATATATTTTTTGTGTTCTCTCCACATGCTACATCTACTCAGCTATCAACTTTATGCTTGCTCAAAAACCCTCTGGGCTCCTACCACTAGCTTAACTTCAATTATTATTATATATTTTTTCTTAAATTTTAATCGTCAAACTTGATGAGAATAACACTAATATTACAAAAGCGAAAGTTTGTGAGTATGTGTGTATGTTTGTCTCTTCTTCACGCTCAAACCGCAGGGCCAATTTTGATAAAATTTTGTATAGAGGTAGCTGACACCCTGGATTAACATGTAGGCTACTTTTTATCCCTATATTCCCACAAGATCGAAACTTATGCGGGTGAAACCGCGGGGCGCAGCTAGTGTGTGTGTTTATAAAGGAATGTATTATAAGAAATCTGGTACCTTTCCAGGGCCTTATTCTCTGTGACACAATGAACGAAACCGTGCCAAATAAACGCGGGGTTGGCGGGAATAGCTAAGGAATTGACGTGGTTTCGAAGTTAGGAATCGTTAAGTGGTCATAGTGAGTTAGGGCTCAGAACGTGAACCTTATTACTGTACTTAAAACCCTGTCCCCGACCGCGGCAGGGTCAACAATGATCATACAGAGTGTTTGGAACCAGAGTGCAAAGCTTTAAGGGAGTGATAGTTGACACCATTTACAACATTTTGAGCCATACGTCTTAGACGAAGTATGTTTTTAATTTTTTTCCCAGTTAAAGTTGGTACTATTTGCCAGTTAAGGTTGGTGTTATTTTTGAATAAAAGTTTGCATTAAAAAATAAAAAAAAACATACTTCGTCTTTTTTTTTTGTGGATGGTAAATCATCAAATGACCCCATGGAGCAGAAGGGAGTGTCAGACTCTTACTGACTAAAACCCAGCCGTGTTCCTTCCTTAGCCCTTTATGTTCCGGGGCAGCGGTAACCCTTTCGGACAATCCCGCTGCCCCGGCAGGCTACGGCCCTTACGGGCCCCTTCCTTGTTGCTGACATCTCTTTGAGGCGCGCGTGGAACACGTACGCGCCGTCCAGCACGGGCCTGGTCCTGATCGGACGGAGAGTTACCCATTACTCTCCGCCCGCAGGCCCGCGCCTACGGTGGCCGGGAGTCGTCACGCGGCTCCCGACGCCCGGGGCGTCTCCCGCGGCGGCTGGGACGTGAGGCTCTTTCCCTCAGCCATTCCGCCACCTCCTTCGCTAGCATGACTGCTTCGCAGAAGGAGGTGACTACCTCCCACTCCCTCTCGCCCCCGGACCATGGCTTGAACCAGGGCCGGGCGCGAGAGGTCGCCGCCGCTGCCGATCGCCTCTACGAGAACAGGGCGGTGCTGCGCCCACGCGGGGCAGGCCTCCACCGTATCCTCTGGGCGATCCTCGCAGTGGTGACACCCGGGCGTTTCCTCCCGCCCGATGGTATGCAGGAACCTCCCGAAACATCCGTGTCCGGTGAGGACCTGCGTCAGGCGGTAGGTGAGGGCGCCGTGGCGCCTTTCTAGCCACTCCTCAAAGAGGGGTCTTATCGTCACTATCGTGGCGACAGTCGCTCTTTCCATGCCGCCATGAGATCGCGCCGGAGGTCGGTTCGCTCCGCCGCGATTTGCCGCGGAAGCGGAGTTTCCCCCCGGCGTAGTGCCTCCGCGCGCCACTCGTACAAGCGCGCGAGGACTATCGCCACCAGATCCCATGGCGGCAGTCCGGCAAGGAGGCTTGCCGCCTCACCCGAGATCGTGCGGTACCCCCGGATCAGCCTTACGGCTACAGCCTTCTGGGGCGCGTTCAAATAGTGGGCGGCTCGCCGCCGCAGTGAACGCGCCCACACCGGGGCCCCATACAGGGCCATGGACCGCACGACCCCCGCGTAAAGCCTCTGGCAGGAGACGTTTGGCCCCCGACATACTTCGTCTAAGACATGATTGTATGGCTCAAAATACTTTAAATGGTGTCAACTATCACCCTCTTAAGAGTAAACTAGTCGCGAGCTCGAACTCGTTGTTGGTCATGACCAAAAAGCGCACTGTCTCGCCTGGCTTCGTGTCCGACAGTGCTAGTATCAGTGATGAGCAGTTAGACGCTAGTCTACATGAACAACGTCTAGTTCTCACGCACAAAAACACCGTTTCGAACTGATAGGCGCGTAAAAAAATTCGAAAAGTGCTTCGGAAAATCGAGTTTTATGAAAAAACCACTGCATAGATCAATTACAAATAAAGTTTATTGATCTCTTCGATAACTGAGCTTTGTCGGTACGGAGTTGGTTTTGAAGATTTTAAGTTTTTTTATTATTTATTTACACCCAAAAAAACGAATCTTTGTTGCCTCATAAGTTTTTAATGGCTTTTTATTTTACTATTCTGTTTCCATACAGACACATTTAATATTAAGTCAAAACGATATCATGTTTAACTTTGGATGCATAATGTCAAACAGTGGAGTAATATTCTCCCGAAATTTGTATAGAAAAAATATCGAAAAATGGCACCTTAAGGCTTTGCATCCAGCTTCCAAACCCCAATATATTTGTGAAGCTTACCACCTAAGTTCACATGTGGAAGCAATAAATATATTGATTTTTAAAATGTTTTAGGTTAATTATTCACATGCAGCGCGGCTAAGAGGTTTCGTGAGGTTAGACATGAAGTATCTGACTCCGTTCTTCACCAGGAGATTCACTCATCAGGTAAAAACTGCTTTTTACTTACTGGATTTATGTTCTGTCTCACTGAACAAATTTTTGGCCCATGTTTGATTCGTGATCTGACGATAGCATTAAGAAGTGGTGAAGGGCGGGCTTTTGGGAGACTGTCTTTTGTAATTTTGTTCGAAAAGTGCTGATTCTCAGCCTAATTTGAATAAATGACTTTTGATTTGACGCAGCTTATTCTATGTTAAATGGAAAGATCGAAAACCGAGGTTTTGAAACATTAAAGCACATACAGTTTTATTGCTATTATGTGCCCAATCTTTGAATAATGTTTTTTTTAATCAACGACGTAGACACTTAAAGCAAACTACCTCTAATAGTTTCAGATTTGTACGCTGTCTTCACCTTGTATCTAAATAAAATTAATATTCTGTCTGTGCTAATAAAAAAACAAGGCATAGTTGGCCTCTCACTGAGTTGGGGTGGAATGAGTGATTCTACTTCCCACCAGAAAATACGCTAAGGACATAATTCTATATACCAATATCAATAGCCAAACAAGAGACGTGCGCAGTCGCATTTCGCGTCTCCGATGCGGCATCCGTCTCAGTTTGACCAGAGCTTTGTACTTATATAATTTTTTTTTTTTTTCTAATTTCAGGAGTTAAAAGATTGTAAAAGTCAAATGACGGATCTTACCAACCAGTGGTATCAGGCTATAAAAATATCGAATGATCGGGAAACTGATGAGGAGGAGATTCTTCAACAAAGCTCCCATACTAATTCGCAGACCAGTCTTCAGCGAGGCGTATAAATTAACACAATTGTAATAAATCGTTGAAAGATGGGAAAAACACTACAAATCTACTTTTAAAACACTGAAATAGTGTATTTTTTATGTTAATAGTCAATTTGGGACCTGCCTCCCTATTGCGTAACACACTTTTCAACCCGTGCCTCGGAAAGCACGCTAAGGCGTTGGTCCCAGCTGTCATTCGTGGATCTTTGACAGTCGTTACGGGTAATCAGAAGCCTGAAAGTCTGACAACCAGTCTTACCAAGGAGTATCGTATTACCCAGTAACTGGGTCTGCTGCATCCGGTTAGACTGGAAGCCGATCTCAACATAGTTGGGAAAAGGCTAGGCAGGTGGTGTGACTTCACAATCCGAAAGATTTTTGAAAAAGTTAACATTTTTGTGCCTGAACGAATTTTGATGAAAGTTTGCACTACAGGTGACCATGACCTGTGTTAAGACAGGAATACTTTTTGTCCCGGTAGTACGTTCTCGTGGGATAATTTTGGCCTCCACGCGGGCAGCGTGTAAAGGGCAGTTCAGGTTCATAATATTATGTTTGAAAAGTTCGTCTGTTCGACAATGTAAATAAAGTAATGAATACTGTTGAATTGACTAAAAGGCATTGC
Organism: Globia sparganii; assembly: GCA_949316385.1. Classification (NCBI taxonomy): domain Eukaryota; kingdom Metazoa; phylum Arthropoda; class Insecta; order Lepidoptera; family Noctuidae; genus Globia; species Globia sparganii. The sequence goes on along the minus strand of OX438663.1, from coordinate 13,017,687 downwards.
CGTTATGTTTTTAGTGTGTTACGCAATAAGGCTATTGATTTCTTTAGCACATTTCTTTTGATTTCCCCACATGTTTATTAACAATTCATATTTTCGGTAACTTTTCTTTCTGCAATTTATGGTGCTTTCCTTTCTCAAATAGTTTGGTTTACCAGGTTCAAATTAATGAAGTCGTACAATTTTCGGGGAAAGTGTTATTGGGTTATTCCATCTGGAATTTCTCAGTAATAGCCCGGAGTCTGGATTTGCCGGTTGATGGCATTAGACTCGCCCCCATTACATGGGACTTGTAACTGGACTGGTGTACTATAGGTACACCTCTGCTTAACCCTTCAGGGAATACAGCCTGTGATGTTACATTATGTAATTTAATCAGATGCTTTAGTAAATGTTAGTATTTTATTACTTTAGTACCTACTTGTATATTTTGTGTAGTGTTAATATTTTAATTTCTCATTCCTATTTAGTATTACGTTTTAGTCAAGAAATGTGATTTATTTAAGTATTGAATTGAAACAGAACTAGAGTATTGTTCATTACGAAGAAGTGGGCGCCAAAGATTTACGTGTTTTTTAAAAGTATTATTGCAGAGAAATCCTAGTTCTATGCTCAACAATGCCAGCTCTTGGCACAGTATCGCAGACATTCTGAGCATCCACGGTTGTATTAGAATTGTTTTGTAACTAAGGTTACATTACATTTTTCCAGGCTATTTATTGTATGTAGTATTCGGTTGTGTAATTTAACATACACATTAAATGTGATTTAGTAATTATAGCTACTTTAAATAATATGTACTTAAGTGTTGATAATAAGCTTTAATTTCATAATCAGTTTTTTTCAATGTATTTCTTTAGTATGCATTTGTTATGTTTCAAATTCTGAAATTAACTTAGTTTCGCCTGTTTATAATAAATGTGAATGATAAAGGTACCTATTTGATACAATGACATGGTGTCATATTAATTTAATGTGAAATATTTTTAAAGGAAATCTACAAAGTATATACTATTAAATTTAGTGGCTAGTCTAAAGAAATAGCTGTATTATATCATATTTTTATTTTAAATGTATTGTTATTACAATTATTATTATAGTAAAAGTTAGCCAATCAAGCTGAAGCTATTTGCTGATATACGGCCGTCTGTCACCAAAGGAGATAAGTAACCAGGGTTGTTGGGTATAGTTGAAGTTTAGTCAGAAACCGATTGATGTGTTTGAATGAAATTTAATTTGATAAATGAACCTGTTTGTTTTCTATTAATTAAATTAAATTTTATTCAATAACATACCAGTAACTGGGTTGTGGAGGTCAGATAGGCAGTCGCTCCATGTAAAATACTGGTATTCAGCTGCATCCGGTTAGACTGGAAGCCAACCCCAGCATAGTTGGGAAAAGGCTAGACAGATGATGATGATGACTTATCTCCTTTGATGACTATACATAGGATTCAGTTCAGGTGGCTCAATTTTATTACAAATCATTATTTAAACATAAGAGGCAGGCTAAGCAGCTGTAGTGTTTATATTATGGTAGGCAATACTGAAACGTGACATATTAAACATTGGCATTATGTGCAAAGGCATTTTTTATTTATTTTAACCCATTATGACTTATTGCAAAAATTTAATTAATAGCTAAGAGATTTATAAATTTTAAGTTAATACAATTCAATCTTCCTCATTTTCCAAATTGATGTGACTACCAAATTTCCCATACAAGTGTGCTTTTAATTCACCCATTTGTCCTTTGAGCTCCTCACATTTGCCTTCAAGTTCATTTATTTCATTTACCTTTTTTGCTTTAGCGTCATCTAATGATTTCTGGAAATAAAAAGGTTTGGTTAAAGTTGCGCAACTCTAAATGAAACAATTCCTAAATGCTGATTCAATTAAAAAGATAAGGCGGAGATATGGGTAGAATGTTTGAGAACTGGATAATTTTATTTTATACATACAAGTACCTAGTTGGGAGATACCACAGATCTTTGCGTCTGAGAAGTTGAAAGAAGAAAATGGGAAGCTGTGGATGGGATTTTCTTTGAATTTTTTATGCCTGACACCATTTTCTACCACATTTTTGGATTTCTTTCTGCTTCTGTACTTTTCACACAAAGATCCATTGAAATGTAATTTGCCAAATAAATATCCAGTCAAATTATTGCAGTATAAAATATACCTATTACCCTGCTGTTTTAACTTAGATCAAGGGTATAGGGCAACTGAATATTAACATAATTATACATCATAAATTCATAACTTCAAAATTAATAGATATCCATTAAAGAGCTAAAGTTGTGTAAGTATCTCTGGAAGTAATCATGCAAACACAAAAATTATTTAACTGATAAAAACACTATTTCTTAGCTGTGTTAGGCTACTTTAGGATCAAGTTGGTAATGGGATTATTGCCCAAGAAATTTCGATTCAGTTATCTATACTAATAAAGAGGAAAGATTTGTATGTATGTGTGTAACAAATTGGCTCAAAAAGTACTGGACCAATTTTAAAAATTCTTTCACCACTTGAATGCTACCTACATTATCACTGATTAATATAGGCTTTTTCTTCTTTTTTTCCACCCGTGCGAAGCCGGGACGGGCCGCTAGTTACTATATAAAAAGGGAGGATAAAGGATCATAGATTGGTTTGCATTGCTGTCAATAGGCAGCATGACAATGTCCGTAAGGATTGAGGAGCCACATCAGATTTTTAAAATCTGATCTCACCATTATTTAGCAGAAATGTAGCTGATTTTGCAGCACGAATTCTAGATTTAGCAGCAAAATTTATCACTAGTTATATTTAATGCAAAAGTGGTTCCTCAATCTAAACGTCTGAATTGAGGAGCCCCTGGAACTCGTTAAGTAATAGATGAATATTTTAGAAAATTTTGTATCATTTAGTAGCAATTGTGCATATTACTGTCTAAAAATTTAGCTTCTGTAGCGCTAAAATGAAAGAAAATACAATACTTTTAGTATGGCTTCTCAATCTACACTCAAGAGGTGAATTTCTGTTGGATGTGAGCAATCAATTAATATATTCGACATAATAATCATTTAGCAGCTGTTGTTTGTTTTTGCAGTATAGGAATAAAATAGTAAAACAGAGTAGATTTTGTAGATGAATGCATTTTCTTTGGCTCCTCAATCCTGACGTTCTAATTATACAATGTGGAGAGGGCAATACGATCATAAATGAAACTTCGTATAAGTCATGATATTCCCAACCTGCACACAAAACATCAAATGAATATATCCAGTAGTTTAGCCACAGGACATTATTTTTCATTTTAAATATTTTCTACATGATGTATTTGTAAACAGGAGAGCACGCGACAGGTTATTACTTCCTGTTACGCACTCATGTCAATCGCAAAATATGTATATGCGAAAGAGATAGGTAACTTTGCTTGTTTCCACTTTGCTTACTTGTCGAAACCTGCAAATAATTACTCGTGTCTGGAATTACCAGGTACCAGGGGAATTACGCGCACGCGGTCAGTGTGTCACTGTCATCGGACTACCTTCCTGCCTGTGGCGCGCTTTGTTCCGCTCTGGAATTTCGGATGCGCCCGCGCCCGTTTGAAGTCGCTGCGCGAGTGTTATTGTATCTTTGTTGTTGTGTTGTGCGAAATTTTACGCTTTGTTTTAATAGTGACAATAGTGACACGACGTATTATTATTATACACTATTGTACTAGCTGTCCAGAGGATACGGGAAAATCAATCCTTGAACCCGCACGTAGACGGTGCTCCTTCACGTGTAAATGTGATTCCAGACGAAAGAGTTATTAATTATTATGATTGCAATCCGACGTCCAGTCTGCGTAATGCACATAACTAAGTGATCGAAAAGTGATTGTAAATAATAAATTGATTATTGAATAACTCGCGGGTGAAAGATGCCCGACTATTTGGTTAATAATCTGTGATTTGATTTGTATAATTGAGCATTAATAATAATATTAGTAATGGCACCAAAACATTACGTCGCTGCGTCGGCCGTCGTCGGCGTCGCCGCGCAACCCCGCGCTTTATCATGAATGAAATCACGCTGCGTCGGCATTCTTACCGCAGGTCAGTGTATCAATTTTATAATAGTATATTTCATTACAAGTGCGGAAAGGTTGTCATTGCAAAGAGTTCCGACAAATGTCTACCCGAGCCGAGGTGCAGCCGAAGGCGAGGGTTGACAGTCGGAACAAGTTGCAATGACGGTTTCGCACGTGTACTGAACGACTATTTTTAATACAGTTGCGAAAAAATGAAGCAATTTAATAAAATAAGGTGGTGTTAATTCAAAAAAACTAGGGTCGAAATTACTCGTTTTGTGCAACAAACAACTAAAACTCGCAAAGAAAATTTCTGAAAAATGGCGCCAACCGTAGAATATAAGCAGAGATTTATTTTCTTCACCCATTCTGGTAGGCAAAGGGAACTATGCCCATACAGCCAAGTCTTCAGTAGAATTTTTTTATTGATATGAAATGAAAATGAAATTTAATGAGATGAAATGAAATGTGAAAAATGATACCTAACCTAACTTATTCAATCAAATCATTAAATCTGATATTGAAACAAATTAGTAGCTTCTTTTTAGAAATATACGGATTTGCATGAATCATAAAAACTTCTATGAATTTTTTTAGTAAAAACTTCATGGTTGGTTTTTCTTTTTAGTAGACATTATTTTGACAGTTGGGAAAGAGAACGCACGAGTTCGGGAAAGGTAAAAAAAAAACACGAATATGTAATAGCCCACATCCCGAACGCTATACGTCCCTGCAATACGCCACTTTTTGAGCAACTGTATTAAAAATTATGTTTTATTTTGTTTGCAGTTTTATGCTATTTAGTTTGTTAGAAAAATTAGTTTTTTTAATTTCGATGTTCGGATATATTTGATAGTTTATAAATGTTACTGTAGACCAGTATTGCCAGTGTTTTCATTTAAAGTCATATTGTCATCTCCACATTGTATATGTTTGACTGTAGCCACCTGAGATCTCAACGGTATCTAAAGCCAGATTATACTAACTGTGCAGATATATTTAGCAGACATTTCTGCTAAATAGAAATGTCTGCTAAATATATCTGCACAGTTCAGCAATGTACAATATTATATATATACATATATTGTATATCTTGGATTCTGCAAAAACAATCTTAACTATTTTCTTGTAAATCCAGTGTGAAGGGTGACCATATTATATTCGTATTAATGAAACCAGGATAAGTAATTTATTAAATTTATATTTTCATTACAGGTTATATCTATCGTACCTACGATTTGGTTATTTAGCAATCAATTTCGCTATAAGATAAAGAATGAATGCATATTGGCTGATCAGTGCTTATACGAATTTTTGAATCGTAATTATCGTAACTGTCAAGCATTTACAACCTTTTTTCCTCTATATTACTGAGCCGGATAACATCAAGAATAGACAAAAACCAACCAAGAGAACAAGCCGGTTTCCGCCAAGGATTCTCCACTATTGATCATATACACACATTAGACCAAATACTGGAGAAATATATAGAATATAATCGACCTCTTTATGTAGCCTTTATTGACTACTCAAAGGCATTTGACAGTATATCAGTATACGCCTCGATCTGGAAAGCACTTGCCTGTTGCAGAATAAATAGAACCTATATAAATATCATAAAGAGCATCTACTCACAAAACAAAAGTAGAGTAAGATTAGAAACTAAAGGAGAAGAGATAGTTAATAGGAAAGGGAGTCAGACAGGGGGATCCCACGTCACCGAAACTATTCATAGCTGTGTTGGAAGAAATATTTCAAGAACTTAATTGGAAAAATAAGGGACTCAGAATGCAAGATCAATATCTGAGCCACCTCAGATTTGCTGACGATATCATCCTCTTCGCGGAATCAGCAACTGAGCAACAAATGATACAAAAACTGGACATAAATAGTAAAAAAGTGGGGTTATACATGAACGCAAGCAAAACAAAAATCATGACGAACCATACAGAAAAAGAAATTCACATGTCGGGAAACCTCTACTATAAATAGAAACTACTATAATAGAATATATCTACCTTGGAAAACAAATATCATTTGATACAAGAAATAACGAAACTGAAGTGGATAGAAGGATCAACTGCACTTGGAAGAAATTTTGGTTACAAAAGGAAGTCTTAAAAGGGGACTATCAAACGAAGTTCAAAAGAATAATAATGGACACCTGTATTCTACCAAGTATGACTTATGGAAGCCAAACGTGGACATACACTAACAAAATAAAAAATAAAATCTTATCATGCCAACATTCCATGGAAAGGAGCATATTAACACTTAATAAAATTCAGAAAACCCGAAACCGAAGAGTTAAGGAAAAGAACTAAACTAACAGACGCCCTCCTACACGCTCTACGACTGAAATGGAAATGGGCAGGTCATATTTGGAGATGTAGAGATCAAAGGTGGACATTGCAGTCAACAAAGTGGTCTGGACCGGGAGACAAGAGGAACAGGGGCCACGCAAGATGTGGGCGGACGACATCATTGAAGTAGCTGGTCCACGTTGGATCGAGTTGGCCCAAAACAGGGAAAATTGGTACGGGTTGGAGGAGGCCAAAAGGTATCCATATCCAAACAAAATATAAAAATATAAAACTATAAATTTGTGAATAAAATGAGCTTATAATAAATAATAATCATCATAACAGAACTTCTCATCTTTCAGTGTAAGATAGTGACATTTGTAGTGGCCTGTGCCAGTTTCGATAATTGCAGGAATAAATTCTATAGCACTTATTAATTTATATGATTTATTCGAAAACATTACAAATTCTGGTATTTCTCTCACTCTTAAATTTTTCACAGCCATTCAGTTCATATGAAACTGTGTTTGATAGAGTATATTTACACACAGTTTGGATGTTACGTCTACAGCAATTAAAGTTGCATCTTCTAAACCTTGGATGCCAAAAAAAGAAATTATGTACAAATTCAAAGGCGAAAATGCGATCTGCCTGGATACTGGGGTAAATGGCACGAATCATTAGTATAATCATAACTAAATATTAACAAATATTTTAACTAAATATTAATAGATATTTTAGAACATTAAAGTGCTTTAATTTTGTCTATTTTAACCTTTTAACCACCTACGTCGGATTAATCCGACAAATATTTTCGTGCCCATTTTGCCAGTGTCGTATATTTACGACCAAATACCACAGCTCGCTTACTCTGTTTTTTTTATTACTTACACTGTATTCTATCAAGAAAAAAATAGAATCACTGTGCCGGGTGCTGGGGGCACAACAACTGATATAAAGTCGGGCGGTTAAAGGGTTAAGAATCGACCAGACTATGTATTTTAATTTGTAATCTTCGAACCTGAACATACTGCATATTAAATAAATAAATGTAACAATATAACAATAGTTGACACAAATGTACTTACATTGAAATCAGGATATCAAACTGCAATTAATTATCAGTCACTGCACGATATTGCACATATTAATATCCCCACAATTCAATTATGATGACACAAACATGATGATTAACTTTATAATATAAGAAATCCAAGATAATTATTTATTTCGTAAATGAACATATTCATGTACAAACGAGAATACTTCACCGCTGATGAATGTTTTGTTACTAAATAAATATTATTGTGGGTAGGTAAGTGAAATATTAATTTGTAGGTACCCCCAAAATGTGGTCACCCTTCACACTGGATTTACAAGAAAATAGTTAAGTACGGTATTGTTTTTCAGAATCCAAAAAATATACATTGCTGAACTGTGCAGACATTTCTGCTAAATGTTGGTATATCTGGCTTTAGATTCCGTTGAGATCTCAGGTGGCTACAGTCAAACATATTATATAATTAGAACGTCAGGATTGAGGACCCAAAGAAAATGTGTTCATCTACAAAATGTACTGTTTTACTATTTTATTCCTATACTGCAAAAACAAACACAGCACCTGCTAAATGATCATTATGTCAAATATATTAATTGATCCCTCACATCCAACAGAAACTCACCTCTTGAGTGTAGATTGAGGAGCTATACTAAAAGTATTGTATTTTCTTTCATTTTAGCGCTACAGAAGCTAAATTTTTAGACGGTAATATGCACAATTGCTACTAAACAATACAAAATTTTCAAAAATATTCATCTTTTACTTAACAAGTTTCAGGTGGCTCCTCAATTCAGACATTTAGATTGAGGAGCCACTTTTGCATTAAATAGTTATAACTAGTGATAAATTTTGCTGCTAAATCTAGAATTCGTGCTGCAAAATCGGCTACATTGCTGCTAAATAATGGTGAGATCAGATTTTAAAAATCTGATGTGGCTCCTCAATCCTTACGGACATGCATGACATACTAACCAAAGTGTCTTCAAGCCCTTGACAAATGAAAATTTCACCGATGAGGTATGGGATTTTTTCACCATCATCAGCAAGACTGAGTTCTTCTGCAGCTTCTTCTAAATTCTTCATATCATTCTGTTTAAGTTTGAGTTCTTCTTTAAAGTCATCTACTTTGGCATTTAGACGAGCAAATTTGTTAATTTTCTGCTGATCTTCAAACGAAATGTGAACATCTGAGTCCTAGAACCAAATAATATAAGTGACCATAATACCTCAACATAACCTCATTACATTGAAAATTATAACGTACTGGTTGAAAAGTGCCTTTTCCAGAATTCGCCATTGTATTTACGTATTATTGCAATGAATAAATCAAGAATAATTAATAACTTTAGAGTTTTTATGAACAGATTGTTCGAGTTGATAGTTCCAATTCCAATTCTAAAGAGTTGATACTTGATCGACCACAGACCACAGTGACAGTGACAGTGACAGCTGGGTGGTGTGTGTGGTGCTTATACTATAGAAATCTTATGGACCTGAAATGTTTGACTATAGAAAAAACAGTTATACAAATATGAGGCTTATCGACGCCAAAATCATAAAAATATTGTCATCCCTTTTTAACTTTCTTAATTTTGCATAGGTATGTGAAAATGGATAATAGTGTTTTTGACAGTGACTATAATGGCAATCCTTCATTCCTAGCGTCACTAAAATACCTATTTGCGGCCGGTCGCCATTTTATCCTCTCACTGTTTGGTACCCACTAACGTACCAATCACATGGACCCGGCATACCTACAAGAAAAAAGTGCATACCTACACTTTACTAAGAGGATAAAATGGCGGCTAATAGAGCAGCCCCTAATCGATATTTCTATAAAATAACATCGATAAAAGATTGTGAGAATGTTTTCTTAGTGTCATGGACTCACGGTACAATATCTACGGGTAAAAGTACCCCAAGTTTTCTAACTTAGGTCTTTCATTTAAGTTATTTGTAGGTTCGTCCATCTTTCACAGCTAAGCCGTAAGACGTGTTACCGTCAATGGACCACTGGTGATAATTAATAATAATTTGAATAATAATAAAAAAATTGTAACATAACTACAATTTGGAAAAAAATGTGTGAAAATTTGAATTTCACGGGATATAATGACGGAACTAACATAATTAATATTTTTGAAATTTAGGTGTTAAGTTTCCAACACCTACCTTTTATAACATGCAGATGATAGTGGGCTTTAATTAAAAGTCAACAATAAATTATAATTAAAGTATATAATTAAATTCAAACAGGAAAAAACAACAACAAACAAATCACTCTCATTTATTTCTGAACTATACAATTTTGATCAGATAATTTCGATGTGATATTCTTTCAGATTTCTTTCCATAATATTTTCGCCTGCATTAAAAATTTCTCGTTAAGTCTCTTTATCTTCTTGGGCTGTTTTTGACATTTGTCCTTTAATTCTCTTAATAAATCTGAAATAAATAAAATATAAGTAAGCTTTAATAGATATTGAAGACAAGCGAGAGATATCTCCCACTCTGTCTCAATTACTTTTTGAAACTAACTTTATGAAGAGTGACACTAACCAAAAAAGCTAATTTTAAATAAAATATGCTATAAATATGCTATATTTTATTTTTACATTGGTATCATGACATGATACTAATTTTTTATTCTTTCTGGTGCAAAACTAGTAATTACTGTTTGGAAAAACTTTAAATGCTTCAACTGAAGATATAGCTTCTTTTTTGTTTAGTGTCACTGTTCTTATCAATGTGCGAATTGTTTTTGTTGACATCTCTAAATTTTCAACACCGATTGTTTCCAACCAATAAAGAACCATAAAATAGCATTAACGATAAATACATAATAATGTCAAATGCACTACTCTATTCCTACAATAACAAAGAAAATGATTTCATGAAATACAACTTGAAAATAAAGAGAAAAGGGAAAATATGAATGCTTTGCTGTTGAACCGCTCAGGCTCCAACCGTGACCATATGGTCACGCCCCGTCCCCGCTGTCAAGCACCGCCGTGACCATTTTGATACGGCCGTTCACGCGGCTTCACAAAAAAGGGTCCATCCGAGTTTCTATTGATGCTATTCACTTAAAGTAAACTGTTTTGGGTTCTTAAATAAACAGACCATTATATTTTAATATAAACAATACTTGTAATAAGAGAGTTTTATTTATAAACAAATGATGTTTTAGTGGAGAATTGGTTTGTAAGTGTTTGAATCGACCTAACACGGGAATAGGTCGATTTATGATAAAACGGCTTTATGAATTTAAACGAAACTATGCAAGTTATATTATGATTAAACAAGTAATCTAACAACAGTGTTTTTTGAGAGTCCTACCTAACATTTTCATAATATTCAAACTCAAAGTTCATAGTACGCCGAGCCGTATGTAGCCGTTACACCACACGACTTTGTAAATGCTCAATTATAGTTATATTGAGTTGTTTCTAATAAAACAAATGCTATTAGGCTACTACTTATACCTTTATTGACTGATAACTACCGTTGTATTGTAAAAATGTACCACTTAATTCTAAAATTATAAGATTTTCTTAAAGTGTTTACGTAAAAATTTTTGAAAAATTTTTTCATCAAAAAGGATTTTTGTGATGTTTTTTCGTGCAATTTTTATCTACAAAGATGTATAATACGTTATTTAATCCACTTACCATCGATTTTACACAAAAACACTAACAAAACACTCACTAAACAATAACAAAACACTTAAAATGAATCACGCACTCGCGGCCATTAGAGAATCGTAAACACTGATTTTTACTTTTTTTTTTCATATTTTTCGTCCGGAAATGTTTACTCGATTAGTTTATCTACAGGACCATAGAGTAAAACAGTCGCACAGGATATTAGACCTTAAACAGCAGTACAAATAGATGTTAAAGCCGCGCGAAACGGCCGTATCACATTGGCAACGGCGGTGCCTGAGACCGCGCGTATCACATGTGATACGTTGGGGCCTGACCGGTGAAACTCTTCAACGAATGCAGAATCTTTTGTTTATTATCTAAATTTAATGATATTTCAGCTGAAATTAAGTATACATATTGGTGCTGGTGGTTTTCGGGTGATTTCTGCTTCTTTTGATGCCACATCCGATTGCTACTGACGACTTCCACTATAGAACCGAGTTCAAACACAATAACACAGCAAATTACTCCATAATTATTCATTCAAAAACACTATTATCCTTTTTCACATAAGCAAAACTGCGAAAGTTAAAAAGGGATGGCAATATTTTTATGATTTTTGCGTCGATAAGCCTCATAATTGTATAACTGTTTTTTCTATAGTCAAACATTTTCAGGTCCTGATTTCTATAGTCTAAGGTGGGGACACTTGAGGACCACAGACACCACAGATAAGGGCCGCATTCCGAATTAGCTGTAATCGCTCACAGCACTCAAATCATATAACATGCGTTCCGATTTCGATATTACCACAGATTACTTAGAGATATATATAGATAGATAGAGATAGCGCCCCGCTTGAGTTTCTCAGGAACTAAAATTATTCAAATAAATAAAGTTGTGAATGTTGCACGCTGATAATGTGTAGATAATTTTCTTTAGACAGTGAGTAATTATAAAATGTCTTTCAAATAGAAAATTAATGTCGGTAGAAATTTCTGCAATTTGACTAGCTAAAACATGGCTAAAACAAATTATCAAATAAGTACTAGTTTCTAATTTCAAAAGGTAAATATTATATGTATGGTTTACTTGTTTCCGAAGTAGGTAAACACCTAAAATCGAAATAGAACTTGCCATCTACAATATACTGTATACTTTAGCATTTTTACTTTATTAAATAAATGTAGTTATGGCTTAACCATAGTGGTTTTCAGGCTAAGTTTTAAGCCTATCCTCATATTTAAGGTGAATACTTCAGGTAGCCCGCGAAATTCAAATATTCCTACGTTTTTGCAATTTGCAAGTCAAAATAAGTTGTATGTTGATCAAAATTTGATTTGCGGCCATAACAAGTATGTGTTGACAGAATTATAATCATTAAAGTCATCAATGCAACTCTTTAAGACCAGGTAATCCTAACATCATGGAATTGTCGTAGTTAGGATAGAGTTGTATTGATGACTTTAATGATTATAATTCTGTAAATACATCCTGATTACACCCGTGAATCAAATTTTAATTACCATATAACCTAATACTGACTTACAAATTGCAAAAAACGTAAGAAATTTGGATTTCGCGGGCTACCTGAAGCACCCACCTTAAAGCTCACTGATCTGACCGTCTTGCGCTTTATCTTTACTAGGACACTATCCACTAGTTTATAGCTTGCGATCTGACCGTGCTCTAATGAATTTTCAGTTAACCTTTGCAGCAGTTATTCTATTACAAAAAACATAAAAATAACTGGGAGTGATTAAATTTTTTTCTCATGCGTAATAAAAAAAAAAGTTCAAGTATTTTTTATCGAAGGATAAGTCCCATCTCTAATATTAGTTCCACGGACTCTCACGTTGCTATCAGCGCCAAAATGGTGAAAATCAAATGTCTTCATTATGACGTTATCGATACTCGATAGTATGGAGTCCAGCGTACTATTATCTCAGCTAAGAGGTAAGAAATAAGTACACAATTTTAGATACCTATTATTTAGTAGAAACTTATTACTAAAAGTTAAGTACACTAGACTTTCTGTTATTCCTCTCGTCTAGCAGCTAGCACACGCACATAAATGTCAGTGGAGGAGAGGATGGAGGGACCAGCACCCTAATTACGTAATACACTATCAATCGGAATCGGTTTCATTTTGACAGTTCATCAACATTCATTGCGTTATTTACGTGTTGAGCAGATAAATTTTTCGAACTTATGAAGCAATGGATTAGCAATTTGCTTAAAAATGATTCAGATTCCGATTAATAGTGTGTTACGCAATTAGGGTGCGGTTTTAATCATCGCTATCTTTAAAATACTTCGATATACACACATCAAAAGTGTCTAGGGATCAAGCATTTTTATGCGGATTTCTTGAGATTGAGATGTGGCTTTGTAATAAATTTATGATTTTATAAATTTATATGGATCCTTTTTGGTGCATTTCATAATTTGAATCAGGAACTGTGAATCAAATTCGAGTAAAAGATGAAAATCAGCTGTCAATATTTTCCCTATAAAAACATACAACGCATTGAAGACATTATTAGTGCTACTGTTTCCCTACTACTGATTAAAACCAACGTTATTATGGAGCGGCGACGTCATTTAAGCAGGGAAGAAATGCTCAGAGCCGTGGGAATGATAGAAGCTGGTTCCCGGCAACGTACTGTGGCTTTAGCTCTGAATACAAGTCAGAGTGTTATCAGTCGACTTTGGACACGTTACCGAAGCACTGGTACCGTGGCTGAGCGCCATGGAGGACGGTATCGCTGCACCACACGGAGACAAGACCGATACATTCAAATCTTAACTCGAAGAGCTCCAACAATAACCGCCATGATGTTAGCCGTGAGGCTTCATCACTCTTCAGGGAACTTAATTAGCGACCAAACAGTCAGAAACCGCTTGCATGAAGTGAACCTTCATTCCCGAAGACCGCTACGGGTACCACCTATAGCAATGCACAATCGTAGGATTCGATATCAATGGGCTCTTGAACACAGAAATTGGGCAGAAGAACAATGGCGTTTCGTGTGCTTTTCTGATGAGTCTCGTTTTGGTATGAGACCGGATACAAGACGTATACGACACTGGAGAACCCCTGGACGCCAACAGCGATTAAAATCCTGCCAGGAAGTCCATCCTTATAGTGGTGGAACCATCATGGTATGGGCGGGTATTTGGATCGGCGGAAGAACTGAGTTGATTTGGATCAGAGGCAACCTCAACGCTCAAATTTATGCTGAGACGATTGTATCAGACGTCATCGTTCCTCTACAAGTGCAAATCGGTCCCTTATTTCAGTTAATGCATGATAATGCACGACCGCACACCGCAAGAGTTGTAAGACAGACTCTCGCCGCAGCTAACATCAATGTCCTGCCCTGGCCTGCTCAGTCGCCAGACTTGAACCCGATTGAGCATGCATGGGATATGCTACAGAGAAGAGCTCTGCCGAATATGGAGGGTATCCAGTCGCAAGAAGACCTTTTTTTGTTGTTGCAACGAACATGGGCGGCCATTCCACAGCGTGATTTGGATGAACTCATTTTGAGTATGCCAAACCGATGTTCTTGTGTTGTTAGTGTTCGCGGTAGAAACACGGATTATTAATTGTTTAAGTTACCCAATAAAATTTTAGAGAAAACTGTTATTTCAGTCTTTTTTTCGAACTTTTGTGTTAGTGGTTCAAATGTCAAAAATCCCTTTATTAGGAAAATGGCAAATTTCTTTATTAATGCAAAGGTGACTTGGTTTATCGTTACTGTGACAAACGAAAACACTTTATTTGATGAATCCTTAAAGAAAATTTTAATTAATATCAATCAGGAGAAAAGTTATTGCAAAAATATATGTTGATCCCTAGACACTTTTGATGTGTGTATTTGCTGCATTTCTTTTTTACAAATTGTTTTAGGACTTTTACTAAAAACTTTATGTAGAAAAGGAACGGTTTTATTAATTGTATTTATTAATATTCACTAAAATATTTATCTTTGTTATGTGGAACCACAGTTCAGTCGTTATATATTTTTTTATCTTTAATGCTTTGTGGTCTGTTATTTAGTAAATATCTTTATAAATTCTTTACTAAATGTCTGTATTCACTAAATCTTCTTTTTTAAGATACTTTCCGAGATCTGGCTGATCGTCTGTGAGAACTGAGGGACTACACTTTATGGGTCGTAGTTTTTAATATATTTGCTTACAAATTCCCAGATTCATTCTACAATTGTTTTAAGTGTACTACTAAATCCTAGGATTTTCATTTCGCGAATTCCCAGTGTGGTCCCTCAGTTCACATGCACATACAATCTTGACTTCTTGACTAGGTACCTACTGGAAAACTAACGCAGAGTTTTAGAATAGTACTCCTTAACAGAAACAGAGTTTAACTATTATTCAGTCATCTTAACATTTACGATTTTATATTTATTTGAATGAAAGAACAAATTAGTGCGACTTGCTGATATAAACTAGATGCCAAACAATTTATACCAGCGGGGTAGTTGCGTAACACATTATCAGCAGCAATGGCTTTCATTTTGACAGTTCAACAACATTCATTGCGTTATTTACGTTGCTGAGCAGACAAATATTTTTAGAACTTAAAGAAGCAGTGGATTAGTAATATCCTTCATAATTATTCAGATTGAGATTGATTTATAGTGTGTTACGCAATTACGGTAGGTACAGGCTAACATTATCCCCCGCATTTACGCGGCAACGATATCCGAAATCGATAAATTGATGGAGTGCCTAAATTATTTTGTTTGGTTCGCCATCCCTGGGGTAGGGTACCTATGCCTTAGGGGTGGTCCCTAAATTTTTATTAACTTTGCTTGGGTAGTTTTTGAGTTAAGATTCAATAATACGTATTTTTGCCGCTTAATTGATGATGATAAAAAAACTTCCTGTCACTGATATTTACATAGCAAGTAGTGTTATATGAATTTATCTCGGGAATGTAGGTACATACAACTTCAAAGTGAAAATTAAAAATTATTTTACTTTGCAGTGTTTTTTTGGAAGTCGGTTGTTTTTTTTCTTTTTGCTTCCTAAGGGTCGTAGCGCGATGTTAAAAAAACTATGCCTAATCGTCCTCCAAATAAAAAAATAGGTATATTTCAAATCCCACGGGTAGTTATAGAGTTAAGCGCGTTCAAACAAACTCTTGAGCTTTATTATATTAGTATAGATAATATAATGTATATTAAATATGTTATACCTACCTATATAAATAAAACAAAGTCGGGTTAGTTACACCATTTATAACTCAAGAATAGCTGGACCGATTTGTATGATCTTTGATTTGTTGAATTTGTCTCCGCCCCGAATAGCAATATAACTATTAAAACATGGAAAAAAATCAAATTAAGATGATTCATATTCTTAGGCAGTGCGTAGTTTGCTGGGTCAGCTAGTATATAGATAAGTCCAGGTTTCCTCAAGATGTTTTCCTTCACCGATGTTAGTATTTCCATGGTAAACTTAGAAAGTACTTACCTATTTATGAATTGAAGAAGTCCATTAAACATTAATACTATAGAAGTATAGAAGCTAATTTTTCCAAGAAGCTTATTTCCTAAACTACGGGTTGATCTGTAGGTAGTTAGGTAGATAGTTGTAGGTAGTTGGGGTAGCTTGATGTGCTGGCCTCTGTACAGTATGGTATAAAATATAAGACTAACATAATGCTTTCACTGTCTAAAAATCAGATCTAATGTATAGCCAAGCCCCTAACTCTACAAGGCCTAAGTCTACAAACTTAACATTTTGGTCAGAATGTACAGCTTGGTCGTTTCGCGGCTGTCGCGCAGACACTCCTATAATATGGGCGTTGCAGCATCCTATAATTAATTTTGGCTCGTCAGATAATGGTGTGTGATATTTATTGGTGTTCCTTCGATGTCACAAAGGTGCTGACACTTGTCTACGCCGTCCTCAAATGTTCATAAGTATAATATTTGCCATCATCTTGACGATTGAAATAAAAAAATGGAATAAAAATGAAAGGTTGAAGGCTTGGAGGTAAATATGTTTAAGTTTACGTATATTTTTATTATTATCACATATTTGGACGCCGGAAACAGCAGAATATTATAGAAATCATATTACGTGTAACACCTTTGTAACAACAATATTCTAACAAATAAATAAATTTATAAAACTTATTATACCAGTAGTTCTTTATTACTTTATCGAAGTGAATTCCTGATGCGTCATTAATAAAGAAAGAAAAATTTTTTCGCGATTTCATGTTTGGTACCGTAGTAAAAGTTGTTCATAATAATAAGTACAATGACCCTTCAAGAGGTTATCGATTAATTACCATACACTCTGTATAAGAGTGGAAGACGAAAAAAAACAACGAGAAATAGTATAAGACGCCCTCAGTCTAGGTGGGGCCATGTTCTAGACAGAGTGGTTAGTAGCTGGAAGCTGGATGTGACTAGCCGATAAATAGAATTAAATGTTTTTATTGGTAGTGTTTGTAGTTTTATTTTATACTAGCGGTCCGTCTCGGCTTCGCACGGGTGGAAAAAAAAAGAAAACAAAATAGCCTATAATAATTAGTGATAACGTAGCATTCAAATGGTGAAAGAATTTTTAAAATCGAACCAGTACTTTTTGAACCAATTCGTTACAAACATACATACAAACCATTCCTCTTTATAATATTAGTATAGATTAGGTACCTATTTTTCTTGAGCAAGAGATCAATAATAGTAAATACAGAAAGGACATGCTCATATAAATCTAATTAGTGTATCCTCCGAATCCTTTACAATCCGAATTCATTAGTGTATCCGAATACCATGGACAGCCAAAGGCACAAATGTGTCTATCCTTTCCCAACTTGATGTCAAGACCCGATTGTCTACAATATGCCTACAGCGTATTCTGACCTATTTCGGCCACATAATGCGAAGGGGAGATAGCAACCTTGAAAAGCTGGTAATTGTTGGCAATACTGAAGGAAAGAGAGGACGAGGCCGGTCGCCAACACGATGGTCCGACCAAGTAAAGGAAGCTACGTCCTCAAGCAATTTTCAGCAGGTGGTGATGGCAACTTTGGACCGGGGTAGATGGAGGCAGATTGTCCGTTTAAAAGGGTCCAGTGACGACGATCCTCAGTGATGAGGGACCGATTGAAGAAGAAGAGTGTATCCTAAGGAGATAATCGTGTCAAAAATCATAATCCATAAAGCAATCATTGGATTAGGATCGTAATATAAACTTTTCCGATGCTCATATTTCAAGAAACCTATTGTACCTACAACCTAAGTGATTGTAAAAAACGAATGTTTCTCAGTTAGATTTTTTTCTTATTATAGTTTCTTCTACTAATTCAGACCCAGTATCTTCTTTGTGGTCATAAAAGTATTCATAATTTCTATTATGTGATAAGTAAGTATAGTGATTTTTCCGACATTTTTTATGACAGTCACATGGCGAACAAATATCATTTTTACGAGGAAATAGCTTCTCGAACTTTACGAAAACTTCTTTTTATTTTTCTAACGGAACTGCACATTTTCGACCTCTTCTTGTATTCATCTTGTAAATTTATATAGAAAATAAACACCAATACTGTAATCCCTTCCGAACGACGTTTTAAAATATAGGTATTTATTGGAGCCATGTAATAACAATGACAAAGTACAAATTCTTACTACACCACATTAGAGCGTTTTCATTATGATTTAAGTATCTACTGACTTTATACAGTAAGAAGCAATGTTTCTAAAACAATAAAAGACAAAACGGTAACATTTAATGATTGAACATACTATTTACTGAAAAAAACGATAAAGTGAAAACGTTAAAGTTTACTGTCATGACGGTAACATTTTGCCTGAAGTTTTAACTGTTTTCGGACCAGTAAAAATACTGTTGAACGTTAGGCTCATATGGAACTGTTTAAGCAGTTTAGATCAATGTTTTTCATTTTTATTTACTGCTTATTTCTTTCAGTGCACAGTTTCTTTTAGAAATAATGTCTAAGATTGTGTTTTACTACATCAAATTAAATTTAATAAAAAGTTGAATGATAAATGCATACACAAATGTTCGTATTGAGTAGTTTAATTACTCGTATAAATCAATATGTTGAGTATTACTATAGGTACAGTTAGATAACACAAGTTTTGCGAAAGTAAGGATAAACTAATGAGCAGTAAATATAGTTTTAATTATAAATTGTTATATTTATAGATTCTTATTTATTTATTTTCAACATGTTGTTTCGTTATAAAGTACCTACTGGCTTAAAAAAAAATTAAAATCACTTTTTTAAATGCCAACAAAGATTAGTTTAATATCATAGCATAGCCTATGATGTTCCCACTGCTGGGGCACAGGCCTCCTCTCTATGAGAAGGAGTGGCCGTAATCTACCAGGCCCAATAGAAAGGCAGGCCCTTTTTTTTTCCCAGTTCGGGTTGGTAGATGTCACATGTCTTTGAATTGTTGGTTCTAGGACATGCCGGTTTCCTCGCGATGTTTTCCTTCACCGTTTTGAGAACAGCGTCGATGAAATAATTTACACAAAGTAAAGCCCCTGTCTAGGTTCGAACTTACGATCTGTAGGTCGTACTGGTAAGTTACGAGCCGCGACTTACGAGTTGTAACTCGTAAGTCGTGGCCGTTACCACTGGGCCACCACTGCTCTAACAAAAAACAAAAATTACTATGTATTTATCATTTATCATCGAAATATTTTCTGAAACGTATTTTCTTTGTACAAAAATAAACATATTTAATATGCAAAATTTCTTCTAGGTGTAACTTCTTTTTGATTTATTGAAAATATGTGAAAAAAAGATATGTTGTGGTATCCAATGAGGTACCTCCTAAATTTAACGAAAAAACGAACTAGTTATAACGCCTAAAACTAGGTGAAACCGTCAAATCCAACATTTCATTACATAAAACAGCTACCAAAAGCTATTACCGAAAACTACGCGATAAAAATAAGTCTGAACTTGAAGTGACTTATGGAAAGACTGCACTAATGAATAAGAGTACGTTCTGTATGGCCCAAAAAATATTTAACAAACTACCCGAGAAAATAAAAACGCCGGATAACTTAAAAAAAGAACTATTGAGAATTTTGATAAACAAATGTTATTACTCAATAAAGGACTATTTGGACGACAATTCTATAATTACTGCTTCACAAAATTGCAAACTACCCGACTTATTTTGATAATCTTGAATTTTATTGGCATTGGCACTAATATGACATGTACCTAACTTAATCTTTTTGACATTTTATTTAAACTAATTTTATATTTAATTTATAATGATATGCATATGCCTAAAAATATTGACTTTAATAATGATATAAAAGTTTACTTATTGAAGTTGTACATCACCTGACCTAGGTATATTGATAATCCTAAATTGTATTTGACATTATGAAACTTAATCTCTGACATTTATTGATACTAATTTTACTTAATTTATCATGATATGAATGTGCCTATTATTATTATTATTATTGACTTTATATAAAAGTTCACATAATAAAATTGCATGTCATCTGACCTATTCTGATGGTTCTGAATTATATTTGACATTGGTATTGATATGACATATAATTAATTTAATCTCTGTGACATTTAGTGAAACTGATATAATTTAATCTAATTTGTAATGATGTGCCAATTAATATCAATTTTGAATTTATTAATGATGTGAAAGTTTACATAATCTAAGAAGGCAAATGATAATTGACAATGTTAATTATATATATTTGTACGCCTCTGGGCAAAACATAGAGAATCTATCTATTTTTAACACCTCCCACTCCGTTGTAATCTGACCTATGTTTACAAATAAATAATTCTGATTCTGATTCTGAAACCGACGCCGACATGGTCCAGCCATTCTGGAGTCAGAATGGCTGGCCACTTTCTTCATAATAGTTTTCCGCCTTTAGCGAGTTACGAATTATTTGATGTCTGGTACCAAATAGTACCAATTAGGTAGTACAAAAACTTACCTAGCACTTATTGCTCAATCTTCCAAAATCTCTCTTGGTCCAGTCATCCTGACGCAGACGCTCGTTGCCGCTGGAATACCATCATTTTAGGTCTTAGAAAGAGTTATAATAATAGCCTCCCCGACCGATTTCGGTCACGGTGGTCAATCTCAACGGAGATTAGCCAGGTACACAGGAGATATTATAGTGCACAAGTGTGCGCGCATACACAGGTGCACTCCCTCTTCCCTCACTCTCATAGTCCGATGGGACGGCAATCCGACACGACCGGAGAGATCAGGCGCAGGACCAACGGCTTAACGTGCTTTCCGAGGCACGGGGGTATCACACCGCCAACTTCCAAATTCCGGGCTGCTACTAATGGAAAAACTCAATAACACTTTACCCGACCCGGAAATCGAACCCAGGACCCCACGTTCAGCAGTCGCGTTTGCGATCACGAGACCAACGGGGCACTTAGAAAGAGAGCAGCAGAAAGAGTTATATCTATTGTTGCGAACGAACTGAAATGGAAGCTTGGTTGAATTAATTTTGTTTGGTTTTATTTTTACACTGTAGGGGACAAGTCTCTTCTCTGTTATCTTAACAATCACCTCTAAAAGTCTATTCAAACTGTACCTATATACAATTATATACTCTTTGGGTCTATGTCTATTGTCATAATAAGTGAATGCGTTATGGCAGTGTCGCGCGGCCCCACCACCGAATGTCGACGACGGCGGCGCCTACGCCGTGAAGCGCCGTTCACTCGCGCGCACTTCTACATCGAACGTCCAACATTACGCGCGCGACAATACCTGGGCTCTACTTTTTTTTTGTGAAGATTAAATTGCGTGATGGAGAAGGAGCATCAACCAGATTCGATGGCAACCATCACCATGAAACCGGAATATCCACCATCTGAAGTATACAGCACGTCGGAACCCCCACCGGTATGATAATTTCCGTTATTCTCTTTGAATATAATGTTAGCCAAGTATAGTGTAGGTCTGTTGGCGGTCCGTCACCATCGTGACTGGAAGTCAGTTTTGGTATTTTACATATTAAGCTCGATTAGCTAGGTAGGTACTTGGAAAACTTTTGTTTAAACATGACTTTATTTAGTAAGTGCTGATAGAAACGTATAACGTTACGTTAAGGTAGGTATACCCAAAGGTAACCGCAACAGCTAGATTATAGCTGTTTATTGAAATCTTTTAAGTGTAACTCTTGCGTTTATAGACAATGATATAAATGATCTATGCTTATCTAGTAGACTAGTGATAAAATATATTAATGAGTGGTCTACTAAGTGCGGGGCATAACTGCGGGAAAGCGCCTTTCTCTCGGACGGGGCTGTTAGCAGTGAGTCAGTGAGGCCGCTGGCGCGTAGCGGCTTCTTACTTGTTTGTAAATATGCTTTACTTAACATGGAAAGCGCTAGGATAGCACATGGAATTAAAATCTATCTTTTTTGCAATTTGCAGCTCAGTATCGGGTTGTATGGTAATCATAATTTAACGCGCCCGTAACAAATAAGTAGGTATGTATTTACCGAAGTATACTTAATCATTAAATTAATCAATATATCGTTCAAATTACTCGATTGAATTACTTGGAAACTTGACATTTGAGGCCAATTTTAACGTAGAGTTTTATTGATGATTATAATTCTGTAGGTAAGTATGCTTATTTAAAACGCATCCGTCTTGCTTTTTTATTACCATATCTACAACCTGATACTGACCTGCAATTTGCCAAAAAGGTGGCTTGGAAACTAATTACTGAGGTACTTACTAAGATTATGATTTTTTTTTATGCGCTTTTCTCCATCAGTTTTATTACATTCGAATAATTATAATCTGTAATTTAATAGGACATAAAGTGGTTCCACTTTATCTATTAAAGCGTAAGTATGTTGTGTTCTTAACGTTGTGGGACAGTGGGATTTAACCGTCATCAATGCCTGACCCGGTTCGTGCTTGGCAGGCTATTTGTTTATCTAAGTAAGTAAGTACAATGCCAGAGTTGTTGTAAAATGAATTGAGTCATAAAATGAGAGTTCTTCTAGTTTTACGTCATTTTCAGTCAAATCAAACCAGCCACGGATCAGGATAATTATTTATACGAACCTATTTAAACAGACTAACCCTTTCCGTGAATTGTGATATGTCTAAGTTTATGTGGGAAAAAACATTGTTCTATTGTCTCTGGCCATCTATTAACATAGCCTTCGCCACTTATCATAGTTATCACGCAACTTCATCATAGTCTAGTAAATAGGTACATTTATATTAACATGCCTAACTAGTAAATTCTGACGTCAGAAATTGCACCACTCATTTGTAGTAAGAAGCTTCTAGTACCTAACCTTTTAGTCGCCCAACTTCATATCAGTTGTCGTGACCCCAGCGCCCAGCACAGTGAATCGAAAAATAAATGCCGACAACAAAGAGAGATGTGCAATACTTAACTATTTTGATGTCGGTATTTCGTTTTAAGCTACAAAACTAAGACTGAGCATCAGCAGCATGCCTAACTTAGGTAGGTAATTAGCACGAAATGGAAAAATATTTTCTACATAATATAAGCACAGGATGTTTATCCAAGGATGGCAAGCAATCACAGCTTATAGTTACTAGGTTTCCGTATCAAAATAAAAAAATAAAACCTTATGGTGCGACTTTGTCTGTTTGTCCTTATATAAGCAGCTGTGACAGACGGACGGACGTCCGTCTGTCACAGCTGCTTATATAAGGAACTACAAAAATATCGGTTTGTTTGCAACTTTTTCTTCGAATCGTGGTCCAATAATACCCAAACACGTTATGCAAACTACCCAGAGATGCGACAGATGGTAATTAATAATTAGAATTAAGTGATTTTTGGCTTTTATTTTTAAGCAGTCATCATCATGAATGAGTGGGCATAGGTTGGAGGCGTCAGGTGTATACCGTGTATATAACCTTAAGTTATATCAACTGTTATTGAAGGTAACCAGTATTTCTCTTGATGCACCCAGCATCATAGAGAAGCAACTATCTTTGTTTAAAAAAAAAATCATGACTTGGATACTTATGAGAGAGCCTATGAAACATAAAGACGTGTGACTCAAAAAAGGCGGAGGACTTAGGTGTATTGAATAAGTTAAAGGACAAGATACAGTGAGATTCCGTAGCCGTCAGTTTCATACAATCTACATAAATATAAATAAAACAAAGTCGGGTTAGTTACACAATTTATAACTCAAGAACGACTACAAATCCAACATTATAAAAATCGGTCCACCGATTTTTATAATGTTGGATTTGTAGGTTTTGCGTCCGCTCCGAATAGCAGAATAACTATTTACACATGGGAAAATTAAACGAAAAAAAATCTTATAAAAATTGTATTTATAAATTCTGAGGCGACGATGTTCGCCGGGTCAGCTAGTATTATAATATTTGCGATTGAGTAGAGTCTATACACCAACTATCACACAAACATCAAATGGAAGGGGACCATTCTTTCATAAAAACAACCACTGATATAAAAGGACAAATTGAAAAAAAAATCACCTGAACAAAATAATTAAATTAAGTTTTAAGCAAGGCAATCGAGTACAAAGTCTGGACAGTAAAAAATATAAACAGCTACAATCTGAGTGAAATCGTTATTGGTCAAACGAGCAAGTGGACACAATGCCGCTTGCGTCACATCCGAGGCGGACAGCAGCTCGCAAACTAGATATTTGCACGAAATATACCTACACACTTAATATATTCCACAGGCTTATAAAAACATAATTGTTTACACGGAACTCGTGGCTAAGTGAATGACTGCATGTAACGTCAACGTTTTAAAGTGGAGATTCGCGTAGTTTTTGCGCAGAAAACCTTCTCGATTATGATGATTGAGATGAGAGTAGGTACATGATATAAGGCGCGCTATTAAGCAAATTATTGCACAATTCATGATTGACCAAGCCGACATGTAACTGGAAACGAGTCGATCGTTTACAGGCATGCTTATAATGATACTTTTGAACGTGCTTTTGGGACTAAAAGTTTCACTTTCAGGGGCCGTATTCATTCCAGTCCGAAAAAGAGATGGTGCTATCGGCCATGTATAGCTCCGTCACTCTCTCACACAACTGTGTCACTGGAATCACGATGGCGTTAATCCGTCATAATTACTAAAAAATTTGTTTACAAAAAAAAAAAAAAAAAAAACAACCGACTTCCAAAAAAAACACTACAAAGAGAAAAACAACTTTAATTTCGGAAGTTGGTGTCGTTGGTTTCGCATTTTCGTTTATTGACACCGACTTCCGAAATTAAAATTATTTTTCACTTTGCAGTGTTTTTTTTTTGGAAATCGGTTGTTTTTTTTGTAAAAAAGTTTTTGCAACTCATCTATCATATCATCACCTTTAAAAATATACTGCTTTTCCCGATGCAGGGACGTTAAAGGTTGAGGAGTTCTCCTTGTAAGAACCAGGAGATCTGGAGCTGATTGAGAAGTCACCATCAGCTCCACTTCATGATACGCATTGTGCTTAGCAACCATATTAAAGTACCTAATCGAATCGCAACCCGTGAAATATTTATTATTGAGTAGTTCCGATGGCCATCTGTGGTCTTCATCATCAGTTCCACTTCACCGGATGGGTGCTTTCTGACAGCAAATGCATGAGTTACTATAAAAAAATACCCAAATCGCTACAAGTGTGCCTACAAAATTTGAGGGTTTCCCTCGATTTCCATGGGATTCCCTCATCAGATTCCGATTTGGTGACAATAGGACCACCTCAGGAGCATATCCATTCAATTAAAAAAATAATTTAGAAAATCGGTCCATAATTGACGGAGAAATCGGTGAACATACATACAAAAAAAAAACATACATAAAGTCGAACATATAACGTCCTCCTTTTTGGAAGTCGGTTAAAAATAATAATTATTGGACGGTATTTGCATTTCATATGAATATGATATTGTCTTATTTTGTTTTAGTTTCAGTCAATTTCTTCCACCTGTCGTAGATTCGCATACTAAAGTGGACTGGTCAATTACACTGTGCCGATTTTAGTAAATTTGTTTTGTAAATGAAACTTGGCTGGTTGATGAAGAATTATGTAAATAAAAACAATGTCTCTAATTAGCACAGTATTTCTAATAAAAATAATTACAAAAATTGCGACACATAAAGAGAAAAATAAAAAAAAGTCTGAAGTTATGTGAGAAATTTCCTAACAATATTAAAAACCGTCTAGCTCATAAACTAGAAATAATCGTTGAACATAGGTACATGGTGGTATTCAGGAATGCCCTTGGAATAGAGGCTTCGAAAATTTTGCTTTGGACTTCTTTTATTGATTTAACCATTTATGTACACACTTAAAAACAGACAAGAAGAAAGCAACAGAAAAATACGTACAATAAGGTGATGCTTATTTCTACAGAAATCTCTTGAACCATACTTGCGATAGGAAAGTAGATAAAAACAATAACTTAAGGTATGTAAACAACGTATGTTAGAGTACAAGAGAAAACAAAAGTCATAAATAAAAAATAAAAACACTTTTCTCGGGCCTATCATTATTACCCTTCCTGTACCCTTCACATGTAAACTTGTCATGTAGTTATCTATTGTACCTCGAATTGTTATTTTTACTTTCATGACTTTATATTGATTGATTTTTATTTCGGCCATATAGTTTCCTATGATTTCGATTAACTTTACAAACGGCCAAAGCGGTATTGTATGCGCGAGACGAGCAATTGACTCGTTGGAGCAGAAGACTCTATCTTCATATTTATGTTGTGTGTGGTGTGATTTGACGGCGTGACAGTTTATAACATAACTCGCGGGTAGAAAGTTTTCAAAGCTGTTTTATAAAATACCGTAACATAAATAACAAACATTGTATTATGTATTAATTAGGATATTGTTTACATTGTAACGTTCGATTGTAATGTGCTGTTTCTTATAAACAACTACCTATTTATAATAAGTTGAATGAGGTTTATAGAAAGTGCGTAACATTCGCACTGAAGTGCGAATAGGTACGAAAGTCTGGGAAGTCATTGACCAGCCAGCTGTAGCAAATAAAGCACTTCGACACGGTTTAATGAAGATGCGCTAAACAAATCGTAAGATTGAAATCGACATCGTTTTGTAACTCGCTAAAGATTGGTTTCTTAAATGCAACAGTAGAATACACTTTCACCGGAGCTCCCCCGCTTCGTCCCCCAGGTCGTTTCGTCCGCGTGCGCCAGCGGCGCCGGTGACCGCCCCTACCCGTCCACGGTTACGTAATTTTTGTGTATAGGTAATCTACCTACTCGGGTCTGTTAGTAAATCACAGCTTCATTAAGTACACCTCGATAAGGACAAAGCACTCTCAGGCTATTGCAGTTGCGCTTTGCTGTAATGAATTCTCATGTGCATGTAGGTATTGTGTGGGAGATACTTAAGTAACTACTAGGTATTATTGTATTTATACTTAGCACAAAAAATTTGTTTGTTCAAATATCTTAAAGTACTCTAAGTTCCACTCTCAGTACTTTCTTATTTAAAAATACTAGCTGACCCGGCGAACTTCGTACCATCTAAATGTACGAGAAAATTAATTATCTTTTTTTTCGTGCAAATTTATCATGGTTTAATAAGTAGTTATTAGACAAATCCAACAGATCAAAGATCATAAATATCGGTCCAGTCGTTTTTGAGTTATAATTGGTATAACTAACCCGACTTTGTTTTATCTAAATATGATATAATTATGTATTTTATAGATGTATGTATTTGATAAACTGCCGATCGATTCTGTAAAAATCTCACCGTGATAACTTAGGTGAAGTGAGCGTGAAGTGAGCTATCAATAGTGGCAGTTCCTAACATCAGGTGGAGTGACAGCTCACTTCACCTAAGTGTTCACGGTGAGATTTTTACAGAATAGCACTGCTGTATCTTTGTCGTAAGTTACTATGAGTATTTATATAACTATGAGTATTTCAAAGCTCTTGTGTTTTGAGGAAAAATATAAAATAAATAAAAATCCCATTTACCTACTTTAAGCAGTCTTTTTTGGTGTCCCAAATCCCAGTGTTGGTTCAGATATTATATCAAGAAGAGACATGATAATTTCTGAACCATCACTGGGATTCCCCACTTATCTACTATTTTTGGAGATGTGTGCTCATCACACTGAGAGATAATTGACACATGACAACTTGTAGATTAATTCTTGTTTATTTATTGTGTACAATAAAAAGTATTATTTTAAAACATTGTACATTTGGCGACTGGGCGTGACTAACACATGATTACACGTCTTTCAGATCGTAGATTTGTAAATTAAAAATACTACTAATAAATACTGATTACTTATATCGATTAAAATTGGTCTCTGCGTCTGTTTCTAGTAGAAAATAAACATTCATGTTTGATATAGCATTTATTTTCATAGTGTTATGCTCGGTATTGTTCTCTTCACCTGATTCACAGTAAAGACAAACAAATCAAACGATTTATAATAAAATTTATGTTTGTTTGTCTGCTTAAAACACTCATTTTAATTGACTTCTGCTGTAAATGCCTGTTCGGGGAAAATTGCGGCAACACAACGTAGTACAGCCTATTTGTTAACGAATGCAAGTAGATAATAAACGTTTTAGGTAACACTCTTGATATAAATTGCTTGATTTTCTTTCACTTTAATGTTTTCATAGTAGTTTATCTCTATTTGGGCAGGACATTTTATTATATAATCGTACATGCTTAGATATATGAAGCTCTAAAGTCCGGTTTAGATAATTGTAAGCGTCATTTTCCGGGTAGGCGACATGACATAATCGTAGGTACGGGTGCAATTACCTACAACATGTTTATTACCAACATGTCGCCAAACCATGTCGAAAATTATGATATACCTAGCTGTTTATTCTTTATTTACAGCGAATCATATTATCCATTTACTTATAAACGAATAGTCTTAAAATAACAACGATTATGCATAATTATATTAAAGGGGGGAGGAGAGGCTCCGCATCACTGTCAACACGAAAAGTGACCAATAGACTGGCAGTAACATTATGTTAGTTTCGTACTTATAATCACCAATAATGGACTATTTTTTTTTGGTTTGATGACGTACCTAGGTAATTTAAAATATTATGGATGTTTTTGTCCGCAAACGCTCTATCAACCACCTAGCAGCAGAAATTGAAACAACAATTTCAACTACAACAATGCAACAGAAATGGTATGAAATCATTTGCAAGAAGTTGACCGGAATAATTATGCAAAGTTAAAACTAAAACACGTTATAGTGCCTACACGCGTTGAACTCTTTACTTAAAACAAGATGACGTAATAACATAAATCCATTGACACAATCTGGGCACAATTTGCGCGGAGAGTTTTTCATAAATGCTTGTTCTTAATCATTTTAACCGAGTTCAAAAAAGGGAGGAGGTTCTCAATTCGGTTGTATATTAAAAAAATTGTTTTTTGTTTGTTACCTCAGTACCTACGCCGTCATTTATAAACCGATTTGGAAAATTCTTTTTTTATTTAAAAGGATATACTTCCAGATTGGTCCCATTTTTGTCAATCCAGTTCTGATGATGGGACCCATGAGGAATTGAGGGAACTCCTCAAATTTTATAGGCATACATATAGAAATTTTGGTATTTTCATCAACAAGTCAAGCATTTGCATACAGAAAGTATAATTTGGAAAAGTGGAACTGATGAAGGAGACCACATATAGCCATAGGAACTCTTCAATGTTAATAAGTATTTCACGGTTGGCGATAAGATATCTCGACTATGACGAAGTAAATTAAAAAAAATGGTTCTGACGATAATGGTACCATCAAATCGATCTGATGATGAAGCTGGAAGGTAGGTACCGGAACTCTGCCTTTAAAAATGCTCTGCCTTTAATGTCAAATTGCGCTATTTGAGTCGTTGCTACGTTAGGTGTCGTTTGGGTTGTCAGAAGACAGATTTCGTATCATATATTGCTACGATATACAAATTGGTGTGGGGTAGGTACAGTCAACAGCAAAAGTAGATGATGAAAATCAGAAATTCAATACTAATTAATGAACGGAGTTCGCGTCAGAACTGTGTTGCGTTGAAGTAGTAAATGTTTGGTATAATTTACAATCACATAACGACACTTCGACGCCACATAGTTCTGACGCGAACTCCGTTCATTAGTATTGAATTTCTGATTTTCGTCATCTACTTTTGCTGTTGACTGTACCACAACTAAAAAGTGAAAAATAAAAACTTTTGACAAAAAAAAAAACAACCGACTTTAAAAAAAAAAACTACAAAGTGAAAAATAACTTTAATTTCGGAAGTCGGTGGCAAAAAACATAAATACAAAAGCAAAGACACCGACTTCCGAAATTAAAGTTATTTTTCACTTTGTTGTGTATTTTTTTGAAGTCGGTTGTTTTTTGTTCACATAATTTGCAGTTCTAGTAAACGATGGACTAAACTGTTGCCTCGAAAGAAAAATAAATGCCGGCTATAATATTTAAATCGAAGGATGACTTGAGAATACACAATGAACAAATTAAGGAATCCAGATTTTTTTCGTTAAGTTAAAACCATTTTCCGACTGATATTTATTTATGTTGAGAACATCGCCTCCGCGCCGTCGAGGTAGACTCGGGCGAAAGTGGTGTGACAATCTGATAAGGTTTGCTGGTACTTCTTTAGCTATACGGCGATGTTTAGGTATACTGTAGGTATAATATACTAGCTTTTACCGCGGCATCGCCTCCGTCGTCGTCGGAACATATCCCACAAATAAAAAAATTTTTACAAAAAAAAACAAACAACTTCCAAAAAAACACTACAAAGTGAAAAATAACTTTAATTTCGGCAGTCGGTGTCGTTGATTCCGCATTTTCTTTTATTGACACCGACTTCCGAAATTAAAGTTATTTTTCACTTTGTAGTGTTTTTTTTGGAAGTCGGTTGTTTTTTTTTTGTAAAAAATGTTATTATTTTTCACTTTTTAGGTGGCCAGTTTCTAACTTGTCTAAGTTACAATAGCCTAATGTCAACTGCTCATCACCTTTTACAAAATATTGCTTTTCCCGATGCAGGGACGTTAATTATTGAGGAGTTCTCCTTGTAAGAACCAGGAAAACTGGAGCTGATTGAGAAGTCACCATCAGCTGCACTTAACGATACGCATTGTGCTTAGCAACCACATTAAAGTACCTAATTGAATCGCAACCCGTGAAATATTTATTATTGAGTAGTTCCGATGGCATCTGTGGTCTTCATCGTCAATTCCATTTCACCGAATGCTGCTTTTTGAGAGCAAATGCACGAGTTACTATAAAAAATACCCAAATCGCTATAGGTGTGCCTACAAAATTTGAGGGTTTCCCTTGATTTCCATGGGATCCCCTCATCAGATTCTGATTCGGTGACAATGGGACTACCTCGGGAGCATATAATTTCAAATAAAAAAATAATTTTGAAAATCGGTCCACAATTAGCGGAGTAATCGCGTAACAAACACACAAAAAAAAAACATACCGTCGAATTGAGAACCTCCTCCTTTTTAGAAGTCGGTTTAAAAAAATGTTATTGATAAAAGTATCGTATTTCCTAACCCAGGTCTGTCCGTGTACCTAATCCAAATCCATTTAGCCGTTAAGGTGTTAAAAGGTAACAAGACTGATACAACAGACAGACAGAATTACTTTCACATTAATTATATTAGTATAGATTGTTAGATGACCTCTTTCAAGTAGGTACGATGGCAGCTCTAGAAAATGCAGAAGTTATTACGATCCGTATAAGAATAGAACGTAGATTTACTCCGCGTTGCGGTTTGATTGAACATTTTCTTTGTATATGCAATGCAATGCAGCTACAATGCAACAGATGAATATCGAATAGGATTTATTTTGCATGTTCAGTTACATCAGTTTGTCACCTCTAGCAAGGTAGTTGATTAAATTACCTATGTAGATAAAAATAAAATGGTGTATATTTGTGAAGATATTTGTAAATAATTTATTAATCTTCTTTGATATAAATTATCATCATTCATTACTCCAAGAATATTAAGCTATTGAATAAGTATACTTAGTTATATAGGTTAGTTGTATAATATAAATCAAAGACAGTTTTACTTTCTGTTATTGTATGTAATAAAAGCTTTGACGGCGTTAAAAAATGTTATGAGTAGGTTATACTTTATAAAGTAGTTTAAAACAACAGCTTTCCAAGGTTTTTCGTTAAAAAAAAAGATAAACAATGACAATAAATGAATGTGTTTAATGGTCTCAGGCGTATCGGCAGAGGGTGTCATCTTCAGTACAAATAGCGAGGATCGCGGCGTTGACGGTAGTGGCAGCCTCGTTCATCCTGGGCGCGTTCATCCTGGCCTCCAGCTGGGTGGCGGCGCGCGCCTCTTGCCACCAGCTCGAGCAGCTCGACGCCATGCTAGACAAGGAGCTGGCGCTCGAGGGACGAGCATACGGGAACGACGCATTACTGGCGGTAAGTACTTACAAAAATTATGTCACACCTTTTTTCTACGTAGAACCGCGCAGAGATATATTGCAAATTTGGTGAACATCCACAATTTCCATTCAGTATTTTAGATTGTCACATATCCTAGGGACTTGTGTCTCTTAGGCCTATCACTGTTTAATTAAATCCAAAAGTTCAGATTTGATATAGATAAACCCAATAAATATCTGATCCTGGGACTGATTTCGTTAAGATAGTCAACTATGATGACAACCGAATATGAAAAAAGTGTTTCCTGCCTACCCGCCTAAGTAGATTGACGGAGTACTTGAAGCTGTGTAGGTGCAGAACTGCATATATACTGTTGCAGACTGCCAGCCCTCGGTTATCCACTTACACATCAATTGCTCTTTTCCTCACAACCTTTATACTTACATGTACAGACGCCAGTATATCAAGCTACCCGAAACTGTCAAATTTTCCCAATCAATTATGGACATTATGCTTTAGCGATAAAGTTGAAAATTTATTAAATAAATTTGACAGATTGTAGTCGCTTGATGTGCTGGCGTCTGTACAAATCGACATGTACCTAAGTCGTACGTCGGATTTCATAAATTTTAAATGTTTAGTGTTTCTCTAGGTAGTAACAACTTTCAGTGTGTAGTCATAAAGTGTGGCCTAATTTAACCAGTTAATTGCACGTTTTAGGTAGAAAACGTCATAAAAACTGAGAAATTTTATACTTAATCACCTTTCCAAAAAGTATTTATCTTTGTCGTATTATAATTTTGAATTTACATAGGTAAGGTGCAGATATAGAGTGCAATAAGCACGCACGTATAGTGTATTTATTGTATTAACTTAAGTATAAATAAAGTTAAATTAGGAATGTAGGTATACTCATAATGTAGAGAACTAGAGACGTAGATTGAAAACTAAACATTTACAATGTAGGCAATCAGGCAAAGCTTACCGATACGCAAGTTATATTCGTTAATAACAAATAGATTCTTCAATGTTTAAATAGTTTTAAATGATAAAATATGTTTTCTAGATTAAAATTTACTTGGTTAGTAAGTTTTGATTTATTTTTGTCGTACTGTAACTTGTCGGTAAGTTATTTAGGCCCGCTTGTACGACAAATCAGAAATCACTTTAATGAAATGTGTTTTCGCTAAACATATTAAAAAACATCATTCTGTCGCTGTTATCTTCAAACGATTGTCTGAAACAGAGCGATGTTTTGAACATGTTTAGCTGTAAACGTACTAGTGTTTAAAAGATTATTATTTAATATCAAATCAATACGAACTAATCTAAACAAATAACCAGAACCAGAAGTGCTGAGCCCATAACTGTTTTATTATTATTAGCATTGAAGTGGCAGGCGACGAAGATATCGATTGAGTCTGCAGTTCACGAAATCAAGAGAAGTCACGTTCCTCGAGACCAGCCAGTAATGTGCATGACTTTGTTGTACATTAGGTATCGCGTTTTTACGTGTTTTGTTGTTACAACATGGTTTTAATCAGTTATGAAGAGTTCATTTTGCTTATACGATTACTACGATCTTAAAGTAAAATTATGTTTTGATGTTACTTAATTCTGTACCACAGTATTTTACCTGTGTCACAAAGCCAAGATACTTAAAATAATAATAGGTATGTATGTCGCAGTAAGATGGTTAAAGCCGTGATATAGTTATATCCTTAGGAATATAACACACTAATAATTATAAAGGCGAAAGTTTGTGAGTGTGTGTGTTTATGTTTGTTACTTCTTCACGCTCAAACCACCTCAAACGGCTGGACCAATTTTTATACAATTTTGTATGGATATAGCTGACACTCTGGATTAACATATAGGCTACTTTTTATACTGATATTCCCACTGGATCGACACTTATGCGGGTGAAACCACGGCTCGTAGCTAGTGCCGTAATATAGTTATATGAAAGCGGTTTACGTAACTACTGTCTTACTAGGAATATAACTATGATACGAGCACGATCTAGTAATATAACTATCTAAAAAACCAAGCCAAGTGCGTGTCGGACGGTCCGACACGCACTTGGCCGGTTTTTCGATGCGCGGTCCGACTCGGACCACGCATAATGAAAGGTTCCGTAGTTACAATGAATTTATCCCAAGAACAATCTTAACATTGTAGTTAAAAATCATGTTTTCCTACACATTGTAACTGCAAATTTAAGTTGGTCGCCTATTACACGTAAACTTTTAAAGCCTACTTAGCTGTGATAGTTTTCTTTTTAATTTTGTTTTACAACGTGTAACGTTAAATGCGCAAAACCTCATACACCCCAATTAGAGCATTCAGTTAATAGCATAATATAATGTCCAAAACTATATTTTTTTAAAGCTAACTATTGTTATTAAGAAAATCGTGTTGATTCTAGCATTACTTTGTGCGTTCAAATTGAGGCTAATGGTCTTAAAATGAGACTTAATTTTCTTTGGCTCAATCGGGGGATAGTATGGCAAAATACTTAATTTATGAAAAAAAAACCTATATTAAAAGTTACTAAAATCAGTTCAATAGTTAATTATAAACAAACTATTTTCAGGTTTTGCGCATTTAACGTTACACTTTGTGTATACTACTGCCGTGATTTTTTCACATATCCAAAAGCAACCAGTTTGCTGGCAGGGGGGAGTGGAGACTCTTGACTCTAACAAAAATTAGCACTTAAAGCTTAATATTTCACAAACGGATCCCTAAATCGAAAAATGGTTTGCATAAACCTGCAATATTTTTGAAAGACCTATCCAACGATACTCCACAACATGGGATAGACAAGAAAAAA
This sequence comes from Globia sparganii, assembly GCA_949316385.1. NCBI lineage: Eukaryota > Metazoa > Arthropoda > Insecta > Lepidoptera > Noctuidae > Globia > Globia sparganii. Next base: position 12,982,302 of record OX438663.1, on the reverse strand, counting down.
AGAAAAACGTCCCCATCACTTTACGTGTAGAGGAGGTAAACTAAAAAAAAAAATATTTTCAAGATTTTATATTACCACTTTGTCTGCGTGATTAATTTGTATACCATGCTGAATCTGGGGGCACGGGAGTGCTCCCGCCAAGACGAGCCAAGCGAAGCGCAAGGGCACTACCTACCTTTTCTCGAAGCACTTCGTATTTTTGAACCTTCTTAACTTGGGTTTGGATTATATCAGATAAACAAAATTTGCGGGATATGATGTCAGTGGTTGACTTATTAAACCTATAAAGTTTCAATTGCATAGCTCTTATACTTTAGATTTTATTGATATCTAAAATACCGCGATTTCGTCACTGATTCACTGACTCACTGATGATCGTCAAAACACTTAGGGTATTTCCTGAAGTCCTAGAAAGCTGAAATTTGGTATGTAAGCTAGTAATAGTACACAAACAACAAAAAAATCTTAAAACTTGAAACTTTAACCCCCAACCCCTTAAGGGGGTGAAAGTTTGTATAAGACTTCCGTAAATTTTGATGCTAGAGATCTGAAAATTTATATGGGGGGTCCTAGTAAATCATCCCCTACCCTTTAAATTAAGGAATGACTTGTTTCGGTTTTCCCATATAAACTTAATTTCATGCTTGAGATCTGAAAATGATACAAGTACATTCTTCTTACAAATTAAAACATAATTAAAAAAAAAACAAAGTGAGAAGAGTTGTAATAATTTTTAATGACGGTCTTAGACACGAACTAGCACCTGTAAAATCTAAATTTGAAACTAACAATAGAGCATTCTTCACCGAGAACTGTTCCCAATATGTGTCACGTATGCTATCACCATACATAAAAGTCAAGAGTTAAGTTTGAATAATGCTCTCATTGATATCGGGTCATCCACGTTCTCTTGTGGGCAGGCTTATGTAGCTCTCTCTAGAGTGACTAGTTTGCAAGGTATTCACCTTATAAATGTAGACTTCAGTAGTATTAAGGCACAACAGACCGCGATAGTTGAATATAATCGCCTAAGAGCCAAGTATCGCCGTGATCTATCGCTTATTGTAAACAGTAAGCCAACAAAGAATAAAGGCAAAGATAGAGAATGGGCTATGAAAAAAGGCACCTCTGATGTACAAGAAATACACCCCAAAAAAAGAAAGAAAAAATGAACAACAGAAAAAATACTCGTATAAATATCATAAGCCACGCCAACGACCAAGCCATATATTTTGACTAAGGTGTAGTTTGCGAAGTTAGGCCTTGTAGAGTTAGGGCGTGTAGAGTTAGAAGCTTGGCTCTACATGAGATCTGATTACTTTTTGACAGTGCGAGCTACATGGTGTCGAAATCTGGAAGGTTCTGGAAATGTTTTTGTGGGATTATAGTTTTCTAGTACTAAAAGTCTCTGAGCTAACCTGCAGGCGGACGGACGGACGGACAGACGGTAATGGCGAAACTATAAGGGTTCTTTGTTCACTACGGAACACTAAAAAGAAGAAGTTAGAAGTTTGTAACAGATTAGATAATAAAAGATCTAAAAAATAAGTTATATTCTTAAGTTTTGAAAATGGTAGCAAGTAATTGAATGCAAATGATTGCTGAAAGCAAGAAAGTTGTCCATTACATCAGTGTTTAAACACACTATGCTGAAGTAACGCGATCGAAGTTCAGCACAATTACGCCTGAAATGCTATTTGAATTACTGACGACACACTATGCCGAAATTACGTCGCGCCATAGCGTACAGCCTAACTTCGGTCGGGCGTAAGTTCAGCGGCAACTTATTCTGTGAGCACACATTATACGCGACCGAAGTTCGGTTCGATTGCCGACGAAGATCCGCGGGCGGGAAGCAGCGGGGAATTGCGGAACTGAATTTCTGCCGCGTAAGTTCGGCACTTATGGTGTGTTATATCAGTCGAATACGTCGGTACGTAAAATCAGCCGCCGAACTTCGGTCGCGTAACTTCGGCATAGTATGTTTAGACACTTAATAAGTCTGGTACTTAGTGCGAAATGAGTTACATACTCCGTGAGGTACCTACTCGTGAATATTGATTATTAGTCGCCACAACGCAGTTCCAGACACAATTGCAATTTATTTGTAGGTAGGTAAATGTCGGACAGGTCTTTAACAATAATTACACTTTTTGTCAGGCTTCAGTATTAATGACACCTTGTGTTGTTATGTAGGTACCTAGATAACTTTGAGAAACCTTGGATTCAACATCATTAAGTTTTAACTGAGTTTGCTAGTTTCCATATTTTTTCCATTTTTTATTACCTATCATTTTCATGATAATGAATACACTATAACAACATAGGACGAATAAAATAATTTGAATACTTATATGAGATATAGATCATAATGTGAATATGTGAATACATCATCCGAGACTGGTACATCGTATTAACGTTTACCCGAGTTATGTAATCTTTGTAGAGATGTGTTGGTTCCGTGGTACGGAGCGGTGGGTTAGGTACCTAGGTGGCGTAATTGTTGTGCGTGGTGACATAATAACAAAGTAAAATGACGATAACAATAGTATTTGTCTCGATAACGAGTATTCTGACTTATCGATATGTTTTACTCGAAAGTTCTAATTTTCTTCATAAATTATTGATTTTCCAAGAGATACATTTATTATGCATGTAAGTTGTTGGTGTTTGTGCTTTTGTAGAGATGTAGGCCAGTATGCTAACAACATAAATAATATCTACTAAATTTTGATGCAAGCGTAAAATGACAAATGTTCACGCGTATCAAACGACGATTTTGATTTTCAACATACAAAGCAAAATAAATAAAATTTCATAAAATAATATTTTTTAACAAATAATGATGACAAATCCCGGATGGGCTCCCCGTGTAACAGCCTCAGGGTTGATAAAAATCATGATTAAAAAAAAAAATCAAAATAATCCGATTAATTTGATTTAAATCGGGTTTATTTGATTTAAATCAGATTTTTTTGAATTTTTTTACTTGTCTTTTTTTTAAATTTAATAGTCAGTTATTCATTAAAAGGAAAACAACATATTTTGGGTTAATTTTATTATTAATAGGTACAATTAAGGTAATTAAACAAGTTCTACTAATAAAATCAACAATTTAAAAAACGGTGGGGTAGAATAAATTACAAGGAAAGTAATAACTTATAGACTAAAAAAGAAACATGAACCAATACTTATGGTAAGTAAGTATTAATAAACTTAGTAGTAAACTTTATTATTTTTTAGTATTGAGTTCCTTCAAAAGGAAAACTAATTTTTCTGCCTTCTCAGTGCCTAATCTGTTTCTTATTTTGCTGTGCACTAAATTGAATGCCGAAAATATTCTTTCGACCCCAGCCGAAGAAGCAACTGTACTCAGCAGTTGCTTGATTATATCCAATTCTTCTTCTGTTATACATTTTTTTATATTATGTATTGCTACCCACCAATCAATCGGGGCAGTTTTCTGTATGACTTGTTTATCGACTAATACTCATGTGAAAGGCTCAACTTTTGCATTTAAACGAATAATGCTACTCATTAAACTACTACCAGTCTCTCCATAGTTTGGAACTGTATCGGTAATCTGTATACTCGCATGGCATTGCACACGTGTGCGCGCCGTAATCTATGTCGGGGGATGTCCCTAGACAATTTTTGGCCAACTTGGTTGCAGTAAAAATGTAATGATTTAAATCACTGATTTAAAAAAAAAATCACTTGATTAAAATCACGATTAAAATCACTAACTAAATCAACAACTTTTACTAAGGGAACAAAGTTGCAATTGCGAAAAAAAATCAGCTGTTCCCTACATTTTGACGAGTTATACGAACATAAATGTATGGAACAGATTTTTTTTCGCGATTTCAGGTTTGGTCCCATAGTAAAAGTTGTTTATAATGATGATTACAATCTCCCATTTCGATTTGTCGCATGTTTTCAATTTCACCCTGTATATCTTTCGAAATTTCAATTAACTAAAAAATATGGCTAATAAGTATGGTGTAGTCTATCTATCACCTTTGATCGTATCTATCGCGTAAAAAAATGACTATATGTCAAGCGTTTTATGGAGTCCACAACCGACCCCTGTATGACCTTCATTAGAACCAACTTTACGAGTAAAGATTTAAAGAAAAGGTTCACGATTTATTTAAATGAATATTCATGTCATAATCGCTTATCCTTGAAAATCCTTTTATAATAACATTCACTGTCTATCTTCAACATGTAGGTACTTGCATGGACTATTTGACTGAGCCGGGCTTGATTTAACAGCCTCAAGCCATCATGGTAGTGTGCGCTAGGCACTAGGCTAAGACAATTAATTGTACTGGTGTACAGGGAAGGGAGACTTGAGTTTAATGGTGGACAACGAAATGACACCTGGGCTATGATGTAACGTGTAACTGACCGAAGCTTCGAGTTAACAGGCCACACGTTGTTGTAGGTCCACACGCAGCAACGACACGCGATGAGGAAATATTGTAACGCAACATTTACTTAAATGTATGTATACTTGTATGTAACATAAGTATACGTATATATGTTTGTAAGTTTCCTTCCAGCTCGTGGAGCACTGAAGAGGTACCGAGTTGCGTTGCGACCGGATCACCTTGAATTTCCACACAGAACATGAAGTTGACTTGTGACTTTAATCTAACGATTTCTGTAATGTACGATTGCGAAAGTTGATGTATCTCTAGAACCTATCTGCCATATTTATAGAGAGTTCGGCGCAACTGGTAACTTAAAACATTTTGTTGTTAAGCCCGAGGCTAGCTTTCTTAGTTTCTCGTGCCTTTCCGAGAACTTTGTTTAGTAAACAAAGTATACATTACATTGAGTATTTTCTGTTTAACTAATTGTTTATACTCTCAATACGAGCATTTTCACAACACGAAAAGTTCATTAATTTTAACGATCAACGAGAAACCGAGAAAATGACAAAACAGAGAGCCTTGAATTTAGGTATCTAACTTATCTTTGAGATAGTCGTAAGTCATAACAGACCAGTACAAAGTAATGTGGGTAAGTATACCTGCAGGGTAGAACGCAAACGATCAAAGGATTGCAATGGGGGAAGTCAAAGTTCAGCTAAGCTTCATCTAGATTCTAGACAATCTAGAGAGAATTTAGATGTAGGTACACAAATACCTGGCCGGAGTTGGTGATTATGGATCTGTAGCGAAAGCGGCTGGCGAGGGGTCGATGAACCCGTGGCGTGCATCACTCCGTGATCGTGACACATGGTAATGTCATGTGAACTGATGTGCGTTTTGAGTATGGCACGCACAGACGCACTCGGTACCTGACGATCAGACGATGATAGCATTACAGCTTCATATTGCGTCTACAAAATTTAGATGAATGCAATATGAAACTTTAATGCGATATTTGTCTCAATTCCATCGAAAGTATTGTACAGGAAACCTATAGTCGTTCCGAAATAAATGTTTGTTTCGAAATACCTACACAACGGTTCTTGTGTGAGTAAAGTGAATGTCGCCATATATGGCACACAAACATTCAAAAATGAAACAAGCAGGATTTCACGTTCTGCTTTGTTCATACGAACATGACGTGTTGCCAATATTGGTAAATGTCTATGAATGACAAAGACTGACCATTTACTTTAGCATAGCCATTACACTGTCTGTGGATTTTGAACACCTCTTACTTATTGTTAAAGTTTTATAACTTTTATTTCCATGAGGAAAAATCAATCTTAGCATAGGTTATACTTTTTTTTTTGTGGATGGGAAATCATCAAATGACCCCTAAGGGTGGAGCAGGAGGGAGTGTCAGACTCATACTGACTAAAACCCACCCGTGTTCCTTCCTTAGCCCTTTATATTCCGGGGCAGCGGTCATACTTGGCTTACAAAATAATACTTTGCACGTAAAGTATATTATGTGTTAAATAATATTTCTATAGTTTCATTGTTGTGAAAGTATCACAGATCATAAAAATATTTATATGATTTCCGTTAGCATGTTTCAGTTTTTTTAATTACAATTGCCTAAGGTAATATTAGCAGTCCAAATATTTTCTACCGTAACAGAGAATGTAGGTAGGTCCTTAACTGTTGTCTGTGCCATTTAGGCACAGATCAATAGTTGCTTGTTTCAAAGAGTTTTCAATACTTTCAATGGCAGGACTTTCTTTTTTCTTTGTTTTCGTTCTGGCCTGTAACATATTCCTAATGTTGTTCGCTACACTACGCCACATGTATCACGGATTCACGGTCACATTTCACTATACCTGTTTGTTGTTTATTCTTGTACTGAATCTCATTGCTATGCGGTGGGTGGTGTTACTTAAATCCGTGGAGAGTCTGATCAAATTTAGTTTCAGTCAGTATATCCTTTTTCTGTAATTTTTTCGTTTTTCGTGGCCGAACAAATTTACTGCTGGTCAATTAACACTTTCAAATAATATATTTACAGAAAATCGTCAGTTACAACAACTAAAGGCATAACTGAAAATGCAGAAGTAATTACTTTTTCCACAAACTTTCTCCAAACGTTGTAGTTGATGCACCTCTTTCAGGTTCACACTGCAGTCACAGATAATATAATACTCTACGTACAATGTATTAGTATTGAATACGCGTGCTTTTTACTTGGCATTGAAAGTACGCTACAGTTAACTATAATATGTAGTGTACTAGTCAGAGCTGTGCATTTTTTATCTCGGCAAAGAACCTTCATTCCTTTTTATGCCTCAAACTTTTATAAATAAATAAAACATGATAAATGAACATTACTTTTCCCATAATGAGTTGTTTGTCAACAAATTAATATTAATGAGTGTTCTATTAATAAAATTAACTCGTTTTATTAGTTTTAATAATAGGCTCGCTTTGGTTAGAACTAGGCTTTGAGTCAGGCACGAACACACATTAGATTGTTGCTATTAATAATCCTGGTTTTGATAAAAGTACCTCCTTTTTATGTAACTTAAGTTTTATAAACGCTTAAATGTAATTATTAAAAGATTGAAACTGTTTTTCTTTTACTTTTACCAAAGAAAAACCTATAGACAAACAATAGACATTTTTTTGAATTTTCGTGTTCGGCCGAAAAATATCCATTTTCGATCGGACTCTACCTTCACGTTAGTTATCGGTCCTGTAAGGTGAATTACCAACATATTTGTATTATGTATAAGTCCACAGTAGTATTTGTTATTAGATGATATCACAGCGAAGGCGTCACTCAATAGCTTCTTTCGTCGTGAATCTCAAATTAGAATGTATTTATTTATTTGAGCTATCATATCCGTATTGGTTGATACAGCTAGTTAGCGTCGATATTAAGCAGTTGAGTGTTGTCCCTTCATGTGGAATTTACGTCAACGCAATAGGTATCTATAAAAATAAAGGAATTTTGAGTCAAAACCAAACTGGCTGGCTCTTACAGCGCTAGAAGGAGTTTCAACATTTTATTTATCGACAGAGGTCGTTGAACTTACTATATAAAAATCTTCCAATTGGTTCCGTTTTCAACGTCGCGTCAATTATAACTAATTTTGTTGATTCAACTTCGTAATTAGTTGTTCGTACCTATACGTAATAAATAATTGTTTACGATTTTGACTGTGTTCAATCGATAAAGCTTAATACCTATCTTGTCAAAATAAAATATTTAGGTACCTAGTTTAAGAGAAGTTACATTCTAGCGTTTAACAAAATACTGTACAGCTAGACTATCCTATAAACCCACTCTCACATCACTTAAATTCCCCTTTACTCAATTTTCTTTACTAGGGATCGACAAAATGTTTAGAAAACACACAACATTATCTTTTACAAAAACACTGCTAGCCATATTTGATGTCATAAAGAACCACAAAATAATTTGTATGTCATATGTCAGCCATCAAAACCATTTGATAACAGTTAGTGCCAAACACAGGCCTTACCCATAGACAAACGTAGTGGTCGTGTGCGGGATGTGAATGGATAATCCGGGTGTCCTATTGTAGCCATGGTCGTTGTTGTGGAACCTTACAATGATCCTTTAGTCCAGTCCGTTCTCCCACACCCGGAATGACTCGTAGTACAAGGGTACGAGACGTGTACCAAGCTGCAAGTACCTATGTACTGTAAACCAACCTACATGTTATAAGCTATTGTTCTTACACTATACCACAGAATACCTAATAGTACTACGATTATACATAGCCTATCTATTGGCTTCCTATGGGAAAGTTATCTACTACAACTATCTCATTGGTGAGTAGGTTTTCAGAAGATATCTAATCAGTACTGGTCAGTTCTCATCTATACATAGAAATGATACATTCATATACAATATACATAAATGTAGATGCAAATAAATAAAATTAAAGTGTCTGTTTGTAATGCCAAAAATAACAGCTTTTTACTAAATGTATAATTGAAAGTATGTACGTATTTATAACAAAAAAAAACCTGTTTTTGACTGTCTGTCTGTTTGTTCCGGCTCATCTCCGGGACTTTCACTGGCAGATACCTGATGTTAGTAAGAGTAGGTTAAATTTATTTTAAACAAAGAACTTGAGTTCCGCGCAAAAAAATAAATCCAATTTGTTTTCCGACATGCACGTGAACAAAGTCGCGGGCACAGCTAGTTACTACTATTTAAAAGTTTGTTTATTTTTTTATTTATTTAAATTAAATAATGCACTTATGAATAACTTTAAGATGATTGCTTAGCATTTTGGGTCAAGCTGTCATTATGTATTTATGTTGTCAATATGAGTTCACATTTAATAAACTTTGTTTCTCACCTCACCGTGTTTTTGGCAATACCGGCGAGTAGGAATGTAAACATTCAAAAGGCGTGAAGTCCTTGCCTTGAGTCAGTCGCCGTGACCGATTGTATTGAAAATTAACACGTAGGTACTTGGCTTGCTTATTACAATGAGAACTTGAAAACGCCATTGGTAGGACAAAGTCTTGTTTGTACAGTTTCTAGTTTTGTTCCTAATTGTTTCAGCATTAAATTCTGTTAATCTCCATAATAAGTAGTTGGCTAATTGCCAGGCAACCATAATTTCGAAAAGTCTGCCTTCGAATACTTGTCAGGCAAAATGCTCAGGGTCTCCGAAGAACAGAATCCTTCTTGAACGTTTATAACGAATACACTTTGATACACTTTTTTGGGCACAATATCGTTTCTGGCGCAGTAAGAAGGCTGAGCGACTACTGTCTAAAACGATCGTATGATACAAGACTTTATTTTTATTAATATTTTTATATACTGTAACCATGGATTCAGAGTACATGATTCTGAACACCGTGGTTGAATTTTTTCGTTGGTTATTAAAATATCTTAGTTGTTTTCCATACATTTTGACCGCGTAGGTTCTAATACCTCATTTACATTCAGCCCCTGCCGCTGCCCCTCGCGCTGCCAGCAATACTTCCCTAAATACTGCCGCAGCAGGATCGAGAGAAGTGTGTGTTTACATACTGCCCTACCACTCACTTCGCTTTCAAGTTTCGCCGGGCAGCGCGAGTGGCAATGGCAGTGGCATGAGAAGTATCGCGTTTACACACTCGTCCTGCCCACTTCCCTGCTCACTACGGCTGAATGTAAATGAAGCAATGCATAATGAAACAGATAATAACCGATTGATAACCGTCGAAAAATTTCTACGCTAAGGGGTTTACAATCATTTGCTGGATTCATCGTTCAGTTTGCGCGTCGATGTATGCCATCCTGTATACAACAGAACTTGATTGTTTAGTTTGAGATTTTATTTCGAGACATACATCAGGAGGTAAGGGAAGTGCGGTAGTAGGTATCTAATCGGCCACTATAGAACATTACATAGTGAATGCATCTAGACTTTGTCCGTGTACCTATTACCTTATCTGTGAAAATTTTCAAACCAATAAAAATAGCCGTACTTATGTCTAATGAATGTGTGTGTGCGCGTGTTGAGCGGAAGCCGTCGATTTTCCGCGCACGCGCATCACAATGATCTTCCTCGCATCCGTCCACCCGCGCGTCCCGCCCACTGCGCTGTCATCGTCTAATTATTGACTCGCCATCGTACTTTAATTAACATTCTTTCTGCTCGGGTGACTCCAGCAAGTGTTCTTGAGACTCGATCATATGTTATTACATTTGATGTTATGCTAGTTTCGCTTTGAGGTGTACATAGGTAAGCACCTATGTAGTTTTTTCATCCGCCAACCCTCACTGGGCCCGCGTGGTGGATTAAGGCCCACTCCCTTTAACAGAGAGGGGGTCTTTGTTCCAACAGTGGGAACTTTATAGGCTGAATAAGAGAGAGATAACTTTTCGTTTTTTTTTCTTCGATTAACAAAACTTGTTAAATCCTAGAATGAACACTATGAATAATTTAACATTATCTTTTGTTGTAATAGACCTTTATGGAATCATTAGCAGTGGAAGAAACGGAGCAATTCATCTTAGGTCATAGACAAGAAACAACTAGCGTATTGTTCTTTCGAAAGATTCGTTGCTATTGATTTCGCCATTCGAGGCTACGGAACCTTTGATCGCCCTGGAGTACCTACCCATCTAAGTCTAAAGGATAATTTCCACCAAACGGCTCGCACCGCATCATCCTTTAAGCTAAATTATTGCAACCTGCCGGGGACACGGAAGCCGTATTGTTTTTTTTTCGCTCAGAAAAGATCAGCACCCTAATTGCCTAACACACTATCAATCTCAATCTGAATCATTTTGAAGGATATTGCTAATCTATTGCTGCATATATTCGAAAAAGAATGTTGTAGAACTGTCAACATGAAACCCATTGCTACTGATACAGTGTTACGCAATTATCCCGCAGAATATGTTTATTTATTATTTTAGTTCGTGCCTAAGTAATAAGTATGGTTTATTCTTTTTTTTAATGTCTAAGTAATAAAATAAGTATGGTTTATTTTTTAATTTATTATCTTTTAGCTGCCGTACTTAATATGATATGGTATAAAGATATCTATTTGTACTGGCTAATTAAACCTGCAAGGCAATTTTCATGTAGGTAAAATCAAAAAACTTATCTTTGCAAAGCAAATATACAAGTTTAACATCAAGGTTGTTCAACTAGGAACCTGTGTTCAGGTATACATATATATACTGTTTCATTACAACACGAAGGATTATGCCAACATTGTTTTCCCAGATTGTTTCCAACTATATAAAACAACTAAGTTAACAGTTCTGAATACATACCCGAAATATGTAGGTACAGCTACATAAACAAAAGCACACAACTCAACCGGGAAACTTTCTTAAGAAATGAACTGGTAATCCGTAGTCTACCCACTTACGGGGCGTAAGTTTACCTACTGGGAAACTAGTTATTTTCATTAACTACCGAAGTACTAGTAAGTCGTATCGATGACATGACAAACCAATTAAGGGCTGTATAGGTTCACTAGTAAGAAAAATAACAACATAATCAGACTATAATGTTACCACTTTATGGATATAGTGTCTTCTCAGTGACAGGGAGTGGGCCATAATCCACCACGCGGACTCAGTGCGGGTTGGTAGATGTCACATGTCTTAGAATTGGTGCTAGGATATGCCGGTGCTATCGTTGTGCCATCACCATTTTTCTTAACATGGCATGTTAAGAAAAAGTAAAATAATATTCCACAATTGTAGCAAACAGTAAAGCAGAATATGCAACTGATTTTATCAGGCAGACTGCGTCTTGATGACTTCAGATGATCTAAAGTCTAGGTTCTGTCTCGATTCCTCGATATCTCTCGATACTTTTGGTTTGTAGTCAATTAGCCTATCATAGTCTACTATAGCAGGAACTCGTTGTTATTACATCCAGTAGGTACATTTTCACCGTAATTACTATAGGGTAATTTTATTTGGCGATCATAATAATGATGGTCATTGATTGGCGAACAAGTATGATTATGTATGCCCGTAACTGACCTTTGTTGGCTGTCAAATTATACATCTATCGTGATGTTAGCATCGACATACTTCACCGCGTCTGAGTTAAGTTCGAATTCACAATTATTTTACAAATATTGAGGGTATGGTTATCACACTTATTTATATTATAATCATTGTATCCTATGAACTTTTTTATTGCATAAATATCTCGAAATAAGAAATCAAAATGAATTTGTTAATTAGGTAATACTTAATTACCTATTTTACACCATACTACCAATATCTCAATAGGAATAAAAAAAGGATTTTGATTTTATTAGTAATTTTATTTTTGTTGTGTCATTCACATATACGAGCACAATATTTGTATTCAGGGCGCAAGCGCTGCTAGCTTGCTACTTATGTATTTATAAATAAAATTGCGTACAGAATTCCAATAGGTCCGGGCGATTTTATACCATTTGCGCACGCACGACTTATTACAATACAATATTAATAATTGTGAGCTAAGCGTTTAGGACTCTTTGTTCACAGACGATTGCTTACTTTCTGTGTTCGCGAGACGCGCAATTTCCTCGTTATCACGCAACGATTGGTGCGGCAAGCGACAATAACTACTAAATGCTTAAAATGTTTCGTAAATCTAGTAAAAGTGCTGTGGGCGTAGTGCACAATGCGACAATAGTTGTCGACGTAATCGTTGTTTTCTATCAGTTGCGGTCGCAAACACTTCGCGCTCCGCTGCGCCTGATACTTGACAGCGCACAGAACATCATTTGCACACCAAGATACATATCTCCGTGAAATCTGACAAGTTTTCCACAGCATGTTTATAATTCATCACTTGTCATAAGCACAGTGCGACGCACGTATCTTCTAAGATGACTAAACTCCACGAACCACCTGCGTGCAATTGACTGTTAATCGTCGTATTTTCCATGGATTTCAAAAAGCTTGCGTAGGAGTAGCTCTCGTGGCATGCATAATTTTCGAATTAAATAGTTTTCTCAACTAAGACACAATCCATCTAGATGGGTACTTACAATAGTCATCTTTAAGTTCGACATCGATCGGTCGAGATTAATAAACGGCTGTCTGGGGTGGGATCGAGACTACAATTTCACTTTGTCAGCTTCACTTAAATCGCGGTTGGATGACATGGATGAATAAATTACATAGGTGCATTTTACTTTAAACCTAGACGGGTTTTGGCAATAGGCCAAAAATACTCTTAGTTTCTGGTTATACGTACCTATATTATTACGTACGTACCTATATTATTTTATGAAGCCACAATAGATACAGTGCCATAATAGTACTCCTTCGGTAAGTTTAAATGACCTTTATAAGTAAATAAATAGTTGGTGATCATTCAAAGTAATACTAATCGATTTGTGATTGTTTTGAAAAGCGTATTGAATCTTTTAAAGTGTCCCTCAATTCATTTGTTTTGTTTAACAATCGCCGGCCTGTCCGCTGGGCCTGCAGCCTTGCACTTTGTTATATGAACGTTTTTTAAGCACATTGCATGACTGTGACCGGCCGACTGTAGTCATTATCCAATGAGAATACAGCAATTGACATGAACAATGATGAGACGCGATACCGTGTGGGTAAATACATAGGTACATGAACATAGCCTATGTACTCAGGTTACGTAAGAGGTTGGCTGCATGCTAAAGGCATCCGCCATTTTGCGATGAACACTTTGATGGTTTTTGCGCGAAAAGTGAGCGGCGAGGTTGGCAATGCTTCAACTTTAATTTGTTGTAGAAATTACGATTTTGCAAAGATTTCCTAAATAACTTTAAACTACTTGAACAAAAAGTGGCTACGTGGAAAATAAAATTGACACAGTTGTGGCTTGGTAAACGATTCAGAATCTGTAGTCATAAGTGCTACTGCCAGTTACCACAATAGGAGTTAAGCGTGACCTTCTTATTTGATTCGATTAACTGATTCAGACCTTTAGCTTGGGTAGGTAACATTATGTGCATTACAAACAACTTACGTGTGATTTTAAGACAACATTATATTCAATCTATTAAGGCTAATTAAAATGTAGGTACTACTTATTCAAACTCTATGTAGAGCTAGAAAAAGAAACTTGAAAAGCTTGTTTAAGAAAAGATTTAGATGCTACAAAATGTATCTCGCAATTCATCTGGAAATGGCTGAGGTTTGCCGAAGGTTCTAGATGCGGTCACTGAAGAATAAAATATAATTAGGTTTTTTGTTGTTAATCGGACAGAATCAGGAAAATGCTCGGAACATTTCCATTTGCATAGCGATAGACACGTTTTATCCGATTGGAAAAATGTTGGATGGTTCACCTCTGCTTAGCTGTTAAATCTGACATCAGTTTGCCACAGTGCCATCATAATGTTTTGTGCAAGATTTTTTTATTATTATTATTTTTTGAAAATTACTTATTAAAATTTTTAATATGTGTCTGTTTTAGGACGAGCCTCTCCCCATAAACAACGCGCACGCGCTGCACGGCGTGCCGCCGCCGCCGCCGTCTGTGGCGCCGGAGCCAGCGGCGCCGAGTGCGCGAGCGCCCGTCCCCGCCAACCAACTCAAAGACGACGCACTCAACCATGCCGAGTCCAAGATCGACGAAGACAAATTACAGGTGAATATGTTTTCCCACACTGTCGCCGCTTGAATACTAAGGAGTTGATGTGTCTATATTGTTGTTTGCAAGATGCCTATGTTTTATAAGGATAAACTGGGCTAGAAAGAGTTTGAGCTGGGTTTTACCCAGCTTCGAATATTGTATTCAAATTAATATAGAATTGGCGGAAGCCAAACAAGGTACTGAAATCACTTTGGCTAAAAGTACAAACAGCGTTGAAAGCTCATTGCCAATAAGAATGATGTTACAACGCCACGTTGAGTCAGCACGTCTCATCAATATTCTTTTAATTTTGCCTCTCTATTCCAAGAAAATGTGGATTAAGCTCTTTATCGACTATTAACGCTTTTTTAGATTTCTAGAACATACGTCACTCAGTTGTATATTATCTTTCCTATAATAGTAAAAGTGCGGTCGACAAATAACCGATTGGTTAAGGCCAGCGAGTGGTTTCTCTCGGTAGTTTCACGCGTGAAAGGTCTAAGAAAATTATAATCGTGTTGGACGCAGGTCATCTACCTGCTCTTAGTTGGAATAAAGTAAAAAAAAATAGAAATTGTGAATATAATTGCATTATTTACATAAGTAATTGATGCGATTAGAGCTTTATAATGGTAGGTTTAAGAAGTGACGTAAAAGTTACGAGAACGTTACTGTTCTGAGTGAAGAGGTTTTGTAGAAATGTGCATTTGTCAGTTGGTGCAATTGCTGACGTCAGTCAGCTTTCACTCGCGGGTGAGTGGGGGCGCGGGGCCAGGCGGTGGTGCGGGGGGTGGCGGAGCCCGGCTGCTGCACCACGACCATGTGAAAGCGACCACTTTGTATTATTTGTATTGCCCAGATATTGTAGAGGAACGCCAATTGACATGCAGATTGCAGATATATGAAGGTTTCGAATACAGATGACTAATAAATAATATGACTTGTCCGACGTTTATTTATTGCAGTAACAGTTTTCCAATGTCCTAATTTACTTTATGAGTTTCTTCGAGCTATCTATACTAGGTAG
The DNA here is from genome assembly GCA_949316385.1 of Globia sparganii. Lineage (NCBI taxonomy): Eukaryota > Metazoa > Arthropoda > Insecta > Lepidoptera > Noctuidae > Globia > Globia sparganii. The sequence continues at coordinate 12,966,766 of OX438663.1, read as the reverse complement.
TCTTAACTATGCAGATTAAAACACGCTGTTATGTCTAATATATCTGCTGACTCTACATATTGACCCCGTAACACCACCTTACTTACTAGACGTCATTTTCGTTCATCGTTCGCGGTACATTATGAAACTAGTGTCTAGATACAATAGCTTGACTGTTTTGTTTAGAGCTATAGCTAACTTACATCCGGATTTTGATAAATGTAACTAACACGCTGTCATATCTCATGAATGTTATCTGCTCAGATTAGTTGGCTGAAATAATTCTTATTATTACTCTATAAGACAGCATATAAGTTGTATTTATCAGCTTTTCAAAAACCGGGTTTTAGCTTTAGGCCGAAACAGAACAGTCAAGCACTACACACTAGTTAAGGAGTGGAACTGGTTAGCAGGACAGCGCATGCAGTCAACATTCGTATGTATACTGGGTAAGGCCGGAGTAGAAAACAATATGCTGGGTCTGATATTCTTTTGATACAATAATAAGATTTGCATAGACATAGGCTGATTCAACGATGAGCTATCTATCCGAATGTTAGTAATATTTACAAACGGAGGGCGGTGGAACAATGGCGCGCGGGCGCATTGTCTCGCGCAGGATGTCCGAACCATTGTACCGGGTAAACAGCACAGAACGAGATATTTATAATGTTCTTGTTTCACACGTTGCATTTCCATTAAGTGTTAAATGTAATTTATCGCAGCATTTTTATGACATTATAAAAATTACATTCACTCTTTATCAGGAATTATCTTTAATAAATGTCGCTGCTTTCGCTTCCCTTCCAGTTCGAGCGTTACGAAAGCGAAAGCTACCTTTCTAGGGCTGTTCAGGTCAAATGTGTGAGAGGTCAAGTTAGCTGCTGAGATTCCCATGTAGAGCTAATAATGTATTTACTGTGCAGCTGGCAGGCTAGACGTCTAGGAAATGAATGTGTGCATAGTACATTCATACCTAATGCATGTACTATGCACACATTCATTTCCTGAGTTTTTTATTCTAATGTGGTGCTTAGAGATTAACATCTTATACTCACGAAATACGACTCTTCACATTAATTATAGTCATATAATAGTTTATTGAAAGGTGACAGCCAAATGCAATTTACAGTTTTTTTCACGATGATATTTCTTCACGTTTCCAGAAAATCGACGATGAAAGGAATGACTCGCCGAACTCAGCGAGCGATGACAGCTCGGAGTCTGACAGTTCGGCCGAGGAGGAAGACGAGCTCGACGCTGTGCGGCCGATGCTCAAGCTGCCCGTCCAGTTCGACCTGGATGAGCTAGCCGGCGCCTTCTTGGCTAACAATCAGAAGTAAGTTCTCAAAACATCTCATGTTTTCATTACCGCAGGACTAACCACTAATTAATTCTTCAGGTCCGCCTGTAAACTAACATTTTGAAGCATACAGCAATTTTTTTTTCTACCTTTCGAACTAGAGTCCTGAAAACCTTTTCAAAGACGGCTAAATCAACATAAGCTAATGTGTATTACAAAGCACACGACTAGGTTACCTATGTGCTAATGATTCGTTGAGTTTCTAGTGTTACCTAGAGCGCCTGCCTTGTTAGAACTGCAATAGTACAATCAATAAGGAAACGTTGGTCACAGTAATTAGATCTAAAATCTCCAAGTTACCTTTGACAACCCACTATGAAAGGTGGGTTGACATGTTCCACCCCATAAAGGGGTATACAACTAAAATGGGCACTTACTCATTTAATCTGGGGACTACACGTACCCGGTGAAGCCAGGATTAAACAAGACGCTGTTTCATGCGTTGTTGTTTTTTCAACATTATTTTCTGCTCTGACGACCAATTATGTAAATAGGAACAAGGTCAAGTTCTCTTCAGAGATAAGTATCAAAAGTTTGTCAGTTTGTTTACCGTACAGCCTTGTCAGAAATGTTGCAAGAGCCTGCTAAAGAATAATCAATTCATCACGGGTCAGTTGTATTGTTGTAACAAATCCCGAACACCATTAACGTATCAAATATTTGTTTTGTACTAGTTTCTCTTTTTGGCGTAGTTTCTCATCAAATGTTTCAAAGGCACGTTGAAAAGAATTTCCAGAAAGAAACATAATATGTACATAAAAGAATGTTGGTAAACAAGCAATGGTACTGAAAAACCGTTGAGTATCTAATCAACGAAATTTGAATGCGAATGAGTTAACCGGAACACATTTGAATGAGAAATATATCGACCAAAGCACCGCAACACCTAACGGATACACTCCAAATGTTAACAGCGCTAGACAGTGTCATTAAAAACGGTATTAGAAACAAAAGACGACGTAGTGATGTTTATATTAATTAATAGGTATTTTGTGTGTCCATTTATTGTTGTATAAAGAGACGGAATTTTACCCAGAGCAAGTTCCTCAGTTCTTCCTGTGGTCTCATATTATAACGATTTGAGTAGTTGTGTAACACCGGTGCCGGCGCTAGGCGGAAGGAGCCGGAGAAACTTGTGTAATCGCATTAATACAAGCTCATTGGTAATCTGTAGGAATATATTGTGTGATGTGACCTAATGCAGCGCGGATCCGCGATGCACTTCGATGAATATTGCAAAGCGTTTCATTTATAGAATATGTATAAATCGAGGCGTAATAGCATTTTATGTTTTAGATAGGAAATCATATCTACTGATTTTAGATGAATCGTAATAGGTACGTTCACACATCGATTTTTTTGTTATTTTATCTTGCTTAACACACGACTACAGTGCTGTTAGTCCGCCTTAGTAATAGATGATGTAATAAAATTAGGTCATGTTTTAAAAAGATACAAAACGATTTATTAAGAAATAAACGTCTGCTCGTAATAACACTATCAAAGCTTGAAGTGAAGCTAATTGCAGATTTCCATCACATTTTATCGTAAAATGAACATTCTGTAACTTGTACTTTTTTGAGTCGGAACATAAATTCAATAATTGCTGCTCCACATTAACAAATCAGTCGCAGTAAAAATTCCTAATGAAACGAGAACCCAGAAAAAGGTTTTTACAGTCAGAACCTACATAAAAACTGCCAACCAATCAGCCGCTTTGATTATTGTTGTTGTTCTAGATTGCAGTTTGAAGGTTATATAAAAAAGAAACCGGTTTGTGTTCAATATATATTTAGGGTAAATCTTGTTTTTTTCATAATCAATGCTTAAACTATTAACTACTTAGTCATATAAAATAAATGTGTTTGTTTCCAGCGGTCGCATGAACTGTGTGGTTGAGAGGCGCCGCGACGACCCGATGGAGAGACGATTCCCCTTCAACATCCTCGGAGCGTTCGCCCCGCGCAGCGCACAGGCAGAGCGCATCGCCATCATCTGCCACGGAGGCGATGAGCCCAGGTACACTAACTCATCTTCATTTCTTAACAGGAAACACCCACTGTTGAACATTGAACCCTCCTATACATCTTGGAATAGGATGTTGCTATGTATCTTGTAGACAGATTCGTGATCACTGTACCTATGTTGTTAAGTACTTACATTATATGAAACCGCTGCGTATGTTTTCAAACATCAGAAATTCAGAACACCTTTTTAACATTCACGGGAGGAGAAAGTGCAGCTTCTTTAGCCGAAAAAACATGGCACTGAAATTATTCAGAAATCTCACATAAATAGACAGAGCTAGAACTTTCTCTACAAAGGTTATGTGCAGTAGGTACCTATTCACAAGCTGTTAGGTAACCGTTCGCTTTATGATAACATTGTTTTTGTTTTCGATTACGTTATAAACTGGTTTGTCATTTGTAGCTGATCTTTATAAGAATAGATCAAAGATATTATTATGTAATGTCGCGTCGCAAGTTATAAGTTTATAACTTAAACAAATAAAAAGCTGTTGCCGAGGGCGAACTACAGCTTCTTTCATACATGGTACTAATTATTTTAGTTCAATATTCAAAAAATCCACGGAAAATGTAACATCATCGTTTGAGGTTTAACGTGTCTCCGTTATATTTAATCCGTATTGTTAGTTATATATGATGTATACGTAAGAATAAAACATATAACTAACAATACGGATCAAATTCTTTTGTTGAATGTTTAGCGTGGTTCGCATTGAGATGCGGCGGAGTGGACCGATTATAATTCTTGTTTCTTAGAACCTCCGAAGGCTTGGCGTTCCATTCTTCGTGCTTTATCGTACGCACCGTGTATATATTTTTTGTATGGCCTTCTTTAAGTTTTAGATTTATACGACAACGCCTATATGGGAGGCGAAGGTCAGGCGTAGGTTTAAGTCAGGCGCCGTGTTCATTGTGAACAATAAGTACGTTTTGCATAATAATTGAGTCACAAAAAAACATTTATTTATTCGTTTGTTCACTTTGACGTTATAACAACTTACATGTGTCTGTTATTAAGTAATTTCATGTCTCTAATCATCATTCAAACGCAGTAATTAGAGACTTAACTGGCCTCACATACGTATGTCTTCAATACTGATGACAAAGTGAAAGGCTGGTAGTTGGCAATAGAATGAGTCCCTCAGAGCGTGCTTGTAAAACTTTATCAGGCAGGAATACACTTGGGAATCTACGACTTACTTACGCAAGTATTTTCATTATATCGTCTATCGGTAGGATACCATACGATTATGTATTTACTACTTAGGTACATTGATACCAAATTCGTTAACTGAAACTGAATATAGGTAACTATACTTACCCCTCATAATTTAATCTGTAACTTATTTTAGTTACACTTAATTTGATCAATAGTTCCCAAACTAAGCAGTTGCCTATATCATGGTTAACTTAATTGAATTTTGTAGAGATGTATTTTGATGGAAGCTGTTAGTTGTGCTTCAACCTTGGGAACACCTGTGTTGCCACCGATAAGATGACTGGTGTAAAATAGCGCACGAAGAAAAAAAAATAGTGAAATATCTAAGTGAGTTAGTACCTATCTATGCAGGGTCTAACGTATACACCTACAGCAGTCTACTGTCGGATATAGTCCTCTACAATCACATTTTTGCATACATATTTGAAATAGCATATTGTCAATATGTCTAGGGAGTGTAACAAATCTACTAACCTAACAAAATAAAAGGGTAGGAAGTAAATTTGAACAATATAATTTAGAGATAAAAATACATAAATGATTAAAAAAAAATACCTATAACACTCAGTAGAAAGAAGAGAGGTTTTTGTAGTTGCAGTCCGTTTTTCTTTTTTCAAGTGCGAAGCCACAGGTCACAGTAGTTATAGATAGTGGAGAATAGATGAAGAGAAGATGGTCCTCTGGACTTCAGCGTAGTCACCCCGTCAAGATATGAAGTCAAAATAGTTCCTTTAGTAATTGGACGTAGTCTGTCGCGGAGATGTTTCTTTGAGCGAAACCAGAGCAGAATCATCACAATAATGTGTCAGAGGGCCTTTTATATGAGTCTCCCATTTGTTTTTTCATCTTCACTTCTTTAGTTCTTTCGAAAATTGAAGTTTTCTTCATAACATATGCTCCTGTCATGAGCTTGAAGCGGCCAGAAATATTTGTTTAAAAACCTCTTTGATGAATACGGAGAGAGTGTTAATTATTTTTATGAATTTAAATTAGGATACAGTTATTCAATAAACAGTCACAATTATCTATAAAATACAATATTTGAGCTAACATAAACATAAAAATAATTTAAAATTATACAAATCAAGAGTAACCTTCATAGACTAAGCCAGTAAGAAATTACGAAAGAAAATTAACAGAAAAAAGTAATAGCAGTTTGACAGCCTGACGTAAATGTCATAACAATGAAAACTATAGAAATATTTAATTTGGAAATTATATAAGGAAATGAATCGTTTTAGGCCGATTCGCAAAATAAAATGTAAACCTGATAAAAGAGCATGATGAATAAATGTGAATGTATGTAAAGTGTAAGTATATACATAGGTCTGTAGTAGGTAGATGCTATATTTCCCAATTACCAGTGGATAAAGGAATGTGTGTGGGGGTGTAGTATAAGTGAAGTATGAAGATGTGTTGAGTAAAGGAGTCTTCAAGAGGAGTGCTGAGGGCCTGAGGAGGAAAAATTAGATATTAAAAATTTGAAAGAACTAGCTATTTTACATTGGGCGCCAAACTGTAACAAATCTACTAACCTAACAAAATAAAAGGGTAGGAAGTAAATTTGAACAATATAATTTAGAGATAAAAATACATAAATGATTAAAAAAAAATACCTATAACACTCAGTAGAAAGAAGAGAGGTTTTTGTAGTTGCAGTCCGTTTTTCTTTTTTCAAGTGCGAAGCCACAGGTCACAGTAGTGATAGATAGTGGAGAATAGATGAAGAGAAGATGGTCCTCTGGACTTCAGCGTAGTCACCCCGTCAAGATATGAAGTCAAAATAGTTCCTTTAGTAATTGGACGTGGTCTGTCGCGGAGATGTTTCTTTGAGCGAAACCAGAGCAGAATCGTCACAATAATGTGTCAGAGGGCCTTTTATATGAGTCTCCCATTTGTTTTTTCATCTTCACTTCTTTAGTTCTTTCGAAAATTGAAGTTTTCTTCATAACATATGCTCCTGTCATGAGCTTGAAGCGGCCAGAAATATTTGTTTAAAAACCTCTGATGAATACGGAGAGAGTGTTAATTATTTTTATGAATTTAAATTAGGATACAGTTATTCAATAAACAGTCACAATTATCTATAAAATACAATATTTGAGCTAACATAAACATAAAAATAATTTAAAATTATACAAATCAAGAGTAACCTTCATAGACTAAGCCAGTAAGAAATTACGAAAGAAAATTAACAGAAAAAAGTAATAGCAGTTTGACAGCCTGACGTAAATGTCATAACAATGAAAACTATAGAAATATTTAATTTGGAAATTATTTAAGGAAATGAATCGTTTTAGGCCGATTCGCAAAATAAAATGTAAACCTGATAAAAGAGCATGATGAATAAATGTGAATGTATGTAAAGTGTAAGTATATACATAGGTCTGTAGTAGGTAGATGCTATAGGAGGCATGTCAAAAGTCAAAGTATAAGCATTTATTTCAAATAGGTCATAAATAGGCACGTAAAAGGCACTTTGAACGTCAAAACTTGACAAAGATTTCCATTTAATTCAATTCAGAATAATAGGTACACACACAAACCAACCATTATCTGACCAAGTTTATGTCTGGACTTTAAAAGAGCCTTTGACCCTTGAGTTTGTTTCGCAATTTCTTCCCAAGATAGGAAATGTCAAACCCATCTAGCAAATTTTTTGTGATATGACGTGTGAAAGTGTTTCCGATATCCTTTTTTACAGAATAAACAATTTCATTGAATTTCAAACAATGTACTTACTTTTTGCCTAAAACGACGTTTCTTTTGCCTTAGGGCCATCGTAGCATTTAACGATTTTGCTGTTTATATCATTCCTGACATAATCTCCTACACTTGAAGACTGTGGTGAAACTTTATCAAGCGTTAATTAATATAACACACCCACATGAGAATCAAAGACTTAAATAACTTCATATTACATCTATAATATATAAAAATGAAACCCGTTTTCCGTTGTCACGACATAACATGAAAACGGCTTGACCGATTTGGCTGATTTTTTTTTTGTAGTTTTCTAATACTCTGTACAAGGTTCTTACGGAAAAAAATATAAAGAAAAAAAAATCTGAAAAAAAAACTGAAACTCCAAGAACACTCTTTTAAAAAGATATTATAAAATCTTGGGTACATTATTCTATTTAACATCACGCAATTACTCTTAGGAGCCGAACAAAATGAAAAAAGTCAGAAACAACGATAATAACCGCCAAAAAAGTAGCAGCTCGGGCTGGTACCTATCGGATCCCACGCGGTGGGAAGGTTGCAATTTTACGCGGACGAAGTCGCGGGCAGACGCTAGTAAATAATATAAATCTAACAATTCCTGTTTGAAAGTGATAATAATTTCAGCCGAAGACACGTTTTGAATTATAATTTTAGGAAAGTTCGAAGTAGGTGCGGATATATTATTACTTGTAGACAAAAGGAGTTATTAGTGCACGTATGTGATGTCTTAAATCTTGGGCACGCCTATGGCATTTGGCAACTAATTAGCTAAGTGTAAGCAGGTCTGCAGTACGCTGGAGTTAGGAGTTGAATGTGATTTTTTAATAATTGAATTTAAGGTAATTTGTTGGCCAATTGATTTTGTTTTCTTCCCAGATATAAATAATGCAAGTAATTACATAGATCATGGGTTCTCTCTGCTTCATTAACCGATACAAAACAATCTATATAAATATATTTCAATAATATGATCTATTTGTGTTCCTTAGCCGTGATAGCGTCAACAGATATCAAAACTTTCACATTTATTTATACAGTGTTTGGTAGAAGGACTGACACAATTTTCTAAGGGATACCTACGAAGTGCCTTAATATCCTAGTTTTCACCGATAACATCTGTCTTAAGTGTCACGGTAGGTTATTGAGATAATAATAATAATGTTTCTTTTTAATCACCCATAATAGCGCCACAGCTTTTTATTTGTGGTTGTAATAGAGCGCAATCATTTTTGGTGTTATCTGCAATGTACATTTTTACAAGGAACGAAAAATTTTAATTTAGAAAATTCATAATAAAAATGAAAAATAAAACAATTTTGTGCTATCAAATGACATCACCAATCCCTCAAAAATTGTGTCGGTCCTCCTACCAAACACCCTGTATTAGTAAGTTGACAACTTCGACCTGAGTCTTCGGGCTTCTCCTGTTGCGTCACAGCCCCATCGTCGTTCCAACTGTATTTTATTTGTGCATAACATTTTTAAAGCTTCTTCCACTTAAGTGGGGTATAAAAGAACGAGCTTAGGGTTTACTATGCGCTTTTACTGCCAGGCCGTTTAAGTGCTGGTAAATTAAATTCCTGCTACCTAATTCAAACAATACCGTTGTTTAATACCACAAAGCGCAGTTTTTAGAAGTAGTATCTGATCTTGTAAGTGTGTAACATTCGTAATAGGAATTATCCTACGTATTGGCAGTTTATCAAGAAAGCAAAGTTCTTTGTTCAAAAGACTAGAAGAAGTTACTGGAAGATATCTTTATTTTTGTACTCGAAAGTTGTGAAGCTTTGTTCGAAAATATTGATGAAAGATTTTTGTTTCAGACCAATGAACTTCCCAGAGCCCCAGTCGCAGGTGTTCGCGTTCCCTCTGACAGGCCCCGTGCGCCTGCCGCTGCGCCCCCAGCCCGACCGTGCGCCCGCGCCGCCCATGGCTGGCCCTGGCCCCCAGGGACCCCGCATGCCGCCTGGCTTCGCGCCCCTTGCTCACCGTCAAGCACCTTTCCCCCTACCCGTAAGTACTTTTTTAAATTCAAAATGAGCATCTGAGATGTCCGTTCTTGTCAATCTATTCTTTGTCTCACTAACGTTATAGGTACGTCGAATTCTACCTATTTATACAGAATAATATCACAGAGAAAATCTTGTAACAGACTTAATATAGCCCCGGAAGCGGTGGTCACCTTGTGATGAACGAATGAGGCATCTTAATGTGAACATCACAAGTTTGTAATTGACCATAATAGCTTGCCTCGTCTTCCGGAGTCATAAAGAATAAATCATTATATAACTAATTAAATAATGGTCGAGAAACAAGTCTGCACGTAATAAATATAATGACGACATGAAACGATTATATTTACTGGAGCTTAGGATGTACCTAATTATTATTATAAGTCGCAGGGTTTTGTCAAAGAGAGAAAGGGATGACTTGTGACCCTTGCATGTAATCGTACGTTTCATGTGGTAGAGAGGCACGTAATATGAATTGGTATTTGGGTCAAGTGAGACTGTGATTGCTAGGGATTATCCTACGATCGTGTCGTATATCGACCAAGGGTTCTAAAACTTTCAGCTCGCGCGATGGCGTTCTGTACACTGTTTTCGTTTCGAAAACTAGGTATGTCACAAAGGTGATTTAGAAAAAAAACTACAGTAGGGACGGGATTTCAAGTTGAATTTGTGATACCAAAGAATTTAAGGTTAAACCTGAAATTAGTTGAATTCTCATTTGAAATAGGTACTAAAACGGTAGATTCTGATTTTACAAGACGAGATGGAGTACAAAGAGCTGTTAGTAAAATTGAATTCAGGTTGATGCACGTGACACGTGCAACCTGAATTCAATTTTCATGTTCAAAGCCCGTCCCTATCTACGTTCGTTTTTTTTAAAACCGAAGTTGTGGCAAGATTTTCGAAACGAAAAAAACGTTTTTCATTATTAAAAACCTAAAGAAATTGGTCCGACTACGAATACGAATCACGAAATGGATTCTGTAAATACTGGCCCCGATTCTGTTGTTCACAAACTAAACTAAATTTAAGTTCAGTGCATCTTTTTCTTTCTATTTCATTATGAAAAGGACAGAAGATAAATATTAGTTTAGTCCTGTCAAATAAGATAATCCATAGACAAGTTTAGACGTGATTAAAAATTGGCTATTAAAAATACGTCAATTACGTCATGCGCTGACTAATTTAACAGGAATAAACTAATATTTATCTTCTGTCCTTTGCATAAAATAGAAAGAAAAAGATGCACTGAACTTAAATTTAATTTAGTTTGTGAACAACAGAATCAGCGCCATTGGAAACGGGATTATGAATCCATCACACAGATGACACACATGCACATCATATCAGCCTGAAACCGAATGTTTGTCAGGACACGGGAGAGTATTCATCAAATTAATCGTTCGGTTCAAACGGCGCGCGACATATAATGTCGACCGCTATAGTACACCGGTGAAATTAAGACCATTGTGTTCCTAAAGCGTCTGTACCTCCGTGAACTTCTTTAGAGACGTCTTACAAATGATTTCTATTGTTATTGGTGATTCGTGTACCGGCGTGTATATCAGCGGTTCAGTTGCTACCCGACACAACATTCTTTTACGTTTTTTTTATAATTACCTCAAGCTTGTGGTTGAATGTTTGTTTTGTTTGCTATCAATATTTATATTACTGTTCTAGAATGTTTTAAATTTATATCTATTGAGTCTATTGTTGATTTGTAGACTTCTCTACTCTAATGAATATCTAGGTACCTAATCTAGGTATTCCTTAGCATAATAGCATAATCAGCCTATAATGTTCCCACTGGGACACACAGGCCTCCTCTCGGTGAGAGGGAGTGGGCTGTCATCCACCACGCGCGCCCAGTGCGGGTTGGTAGATGTCATATGTCTTCGAATTTTTCGGTGCTAGGACATGCCGGTTTCCTCATAATGTTTTTCTTCAGCGTTTTGAGAGCAGTGGTGATGAAATATATACACAAAGTAAAACGCCTGTCTGGTTCGATCCTATGACCTACAATTCGTAAGTCGCAGGCATTACCACTTAGCCACCACCACTCTCCTTAGATTAGAGATTTAGTTCTTGAAATCGATCAAACGCTTGCAAAGAATATAACTATGTAGGCAGATCGTGTATATGAAGATGTTCTATAGCACTGCTAAAGTAATGTATTTGGGTCACAAAGCACTTGAAGTGCTAAACAATAAAAGTGATGTGTTTCCGCACAATAAGAGCTGTTACGGCGAGGGAGCATTTATTACGTCTGTCATGTGTTATGGTCGCTATAATAATTTCATTACGTCAAATTGACGCATTTGAGTATGATACTTACTGGTGCCAATTATTACTGAACGCCAGTAATTAAGTTTAATGTACACAGGTACTTAAATCAGTCGTTGTTTCCTCTTATTCTAATGAGATCAGAATTTGTCGCTTATGTCACTGTCTAAACTAAATCTAGGTTCAAGCTAAAATTGAAAACGAAGCCCAATCAAACTAGCTTTGTAGAAGTTATATGCAGGCGTTTTAGATGTTCCGAATTTTCTTTAGCTCTCTACTATTTGAAGAAAATAAATGCAAAAGAACAACTCTATTAACTCCAAAGTATGTTGAGAATTGCATGCATAACAAATTACGCCCAATCGTTTATATCTAGATACAGTTATGTTGTGATGGACCCTGCATACATTTGGTGTATGCAGAGGTCGAACATGCGATCTGTGTCTTCGTTACAGATAGTGCGATCCACGAAGACGCGCACCACTCTTTTTCCTAATACTTGCAGCAGAAGTGTGCAACATTCCGCTAATGTTTTAGTTTTGTAAATACACATTAATTATTATTAGTGGGTAATTAATGTGTATCGAAAGAACTAAAATACTAATAGAATTAACTAGCGACAAACACTAACGATTCGGAAGAAGAGTGGGGCGCGTCTTCGTGTATTGCACTATCTGTACTATAAGTAGGTACTGAACTTGTATGTATTGATACAAAAGTAAAGTTATGTACAGCACGCACATCTTGTGTGCAGAGCTAAAGTTCGCAACAGCGCATAACTTCAAGTGATTAGTCGCGTGAAGTAGGTACTAACGGCGGCCGTATCTCTCCACTGACTGTTATAACTTTGCTAGCGAGATAAGTACTCCATGTTTCTCTTTAATTACTAAATCGGCATGGGAATACACTGATTAAAACTGCTCGTCTGCTTCATATAAATTGTTAAATCTTGACGGATTTTAGTAATAAATATAAGCAGAGTTTGTGGACTAGGCGATAAGTACCTGGGTATTTTAAAAAGGAAAGCGCCAGCTTTTCTTAGATTTTCTTAGAGACTTTTTTCTAGAAGCCCAAATTGCTATTTAAAAATATGTAGTAGGTATACGTAATATGGCAATCATTAAATCATATTACCCAGACATGTTTCAGTAAATGGTTTAAGGAAATAAAAACAATAAACAGTGTAAACCACTAATCTTATAATTTTTGTACGTTTGTATGTCACTGAACTCCTCCTAAACGGTTGGACCGATTATGATGAAACTTTTTGTGTGTATTTGAGTGTGTCCCTGGATGGTTTATATTCATAACGGGACCCGGTAGTTGGCGCTGTTTGGGCAGGACAACGTCTGTCAGGTACACTAGTTACGTTACATACAGTCAGTCGTTCATTTCGGTTGGAGGGATAGAATCGAATTAGCGATTAAGTTGATAAAGGCATGATGAGGCCGGCGAGCCACTGCAGCGGTAATGTAATCGAATGAAGTCGCGCAATTTTACAATCTGGAGAACTGCCTACGTCATATGCAAACCCTTACCTACATATATTGTGTTTGAATGTATATGACCCCGCAATGTTAGTAGCTATATATACGTACCTACAAACAAACTTCTATCAGCTCTTTGAATTCCTCAAGTTTCGAAATCATTTCATAGTGCACCTTAAGGAACATAATTTGTTTCTGTGGCTGTGATTTATTTGTCCGTCAGAGAAGGACCAATTTTTATAAGAAAATATATTAGCATCATCTATATCCATGTCCCGTGTTCATTGAATATGCCTTAGTCATCTTAAAGAAAAGAGTATCGAGAAAGTTGTCAGTGTACCTTATTTATTCTAAAATCTAACTGAAATATATAGCTAAAATGCCATGCCAAGCTCGAATAAAAATGTTATCATAGTTAAAACTGTCTTAATGCTACAAATCCTACGAATTTCAAAACATGAGAAAAGTAGTTATGTAATTCTTAAACGGCGAGAGTAGAGTAGGAATGCATGAATATTTTTTCAACACTCTTGCTGGAAGAGTGGTTTTTATTGCACCGCTTTTAGGTTTACAATGCATCGTATTTAACACGCTAGCGTTTTACTTTGCATTTCCGCACTAGTGCGGGAAAGTAAGCCACAGATTACTATATTATGTATATGTGTAGTTTTACTTTTACTAACTTTTGTGTATTTATCCTCAACCGTTTAACGTTCTTCAACATAGAAGAACGTTAAATGGTTGAGCGTTTGTCATTGCACATTTACCTATATTAAAATGTGTCGTTTCATTCATTGATGCAGTATGTTTTTTGTATTACTTTAGTATCTGATCCGTTATTTTATGTAACGTACGATTTAAGAACGGAAGTACCTAGGTAGACCTTTAAGAAAATTACGGAATATGGTTCATAGCTCATGCTGTACCTAGTTACTTACTATGATTTTGCCTGCAACATAACATAGCTGTTATGTTATAATAGTAAACTCCTTGGAATGTCGAATATGTTTTATGCAACATAGTGATGTTAATATCTCTTAATTGCCTACTTTCCCGGAAAACTTGAAAACTCTACTTATTGTTATATAAATACACTTACTCCAAAACAAAAAATCTATTTTAAATTTCAAATCTTTTTGGTGTTGCCAGTACAAACAAACTGTTTTGTACTAAGTTGTAAAATGTATTACTTAAATACTAAAAACTGTTTTCACACCACCTAACGTCACGATAACGTCAAATTATATGTCATTCAAACTTGACTTAAAGCAAGTGATTTAAGTCCTAGGCTTTAGCCGGGCATTAATATTGTACTGAATTTCATTAGGACCCGCTGGTCTTTGATCTGGGGGCCGATTCTACTAACAAAACTGATCAAAAACGCAATGGAACCACAGCTGAATCACGGCTGATAAGCGTTTTCATATTCATCTAAAGAACAACGATTGAATTGCGGTTACGTTTTAGTTTAAGCCAACGATCGATCGAAATAATTTCAAAATATATTCTGCTAACAAAATCGAACATGAGCGTAACGTGGTAACACAGGTTACCCGCTGTTATGTTCCCGCTACCATTCAGTTACGATTCAGCTTAGGTTTAGTTTCCAGTTTGCTTATGAAATAGTAGAATGACTTTATATGTAACTATCGAACGGCGAACGAAATCGAACTGTTACTATAACGCAATTGAACGTGTAACGTTGCAAATTAGTAGAATCACCCCCCTGATTTAAATTTTGAACGTCAACTGTGAAAAACTTATGGAAACATTAACCAGAAAAAAAAAACTTTTTTTCTATTAATGTACAGATTGACCAAAGAGTTCTTACTTCATAGATTTTTGTCGCCATGGCCGAACAAAATGATCGGTTGCTGTGGTGCGTATACCCCCGAGTTAGAATTTTGGATTTGAGCTGACGCTCCATTCACGATATTGTTTACTGTGTTTTTGATGAAAATACATGAGATTAGATTGAAAAAAAAAAACCGACAGGCAATATGTAGGTATATTATTTTAGTTGAATCTCAGATTTGATGCCACCAAATGCACCAGACTGCTTGAAAAGTGAGCTAGATTTGAATCTAAGTTGCATTTTGAACTTTTTAATGTGTTATATTTTTGAAATCGTCTCCTCAAGCCCTTTGTTTTGATACCCCACATAGTAATGGAAGGCATTTATTTTTTTTCTCAAGATCTTCCTTTGTTATCGTCTAAAAACCGCTATTTTGATTTTATAAAAACAAAACTTAGCCTATACTTAATCTTCGCGCGACCCAAACGAGTCGATAGACTCCTCATGTATTAAAATCCATCCGGCCGTTAGGATGCTTCGAGGCTATAAGGAATTCCACATACAAAGATACATAGTTAAGTATCTTCGCATTAAAACATAACCCTGTCCTGTCACGTAATCGGGTAAATAGTGTATGACACTGCATATAACTAGGTATTCCCTGGTTTTTAACAGTTTCATAAACTATTAATTCGATAATCGAATTGGTTTTTATGACCTCGCAGTAGGTGTCAAAAGTAGAGTATTCGCCTTGGGGATAAACGGGTCTTCGTCTTGGGCGAGTTTGGATCCCTCACTGCACTCAGGAATCTAGTCTTAAAAAATGTGTTAATTATATGCAAATATCATGTTTTAGGCTATTGTTAGAACCACATCCCACTTTCTCTGTTTACAACAAACACTGGGCATTGTGTGTCAGCGGAGATGGTATTTTTATGGGGCACGTATTCTGAGAAAGAAATTATTTTGATACTTTGTCTTCCGTAAGAATCAATATGTTACACGTGTATGTAAGTACGCACGACGACAAGCTATACATTTCCAGTTTTTGCCGACCTCGCATTGTATGGGCTTTTCGTACAATGAGAAGTCGGCTTATACTGGAAATTTATAGCTTGATATGTCGTCGTGCGTACTTACTTAGGAACACACCTGTCAGCTTGTAACATTATCTACATATACGTAATAAACGATTTATTTTGTGGCTACGAGAACCACATAATAACACAGTTTATCTCTATTAAATTATTTTGTATATATTGACATAAACGGAATGGTATATGAACAGGCTTTTCGCAAGAACACAAGCAGGTCATAATAATATAGATTGTTCTTACCACGTTAGATTATCATCGAAGTTTATTTGGACGTAGTTATGCAAAAAGGATCCAACCCACAACATGACCGAAAATGAGTTAAGTAAATCAAACTGCTTGTCAAGGTCTATATTTTCGATTATCAAAAACAATCCAAGTAAAATACGAATAATTTGACATTAAAAATTCGTATTTTACTTGGATTGTTTAATACATGGTAAGGTCTTATGAATTCTCTAGTACCTACTCAGTTTTCCGTCTGTTTGGTAGTTAATCGGTTGCGTGAGCGTGTCTCAACTTATCTCAACGCTGCGACTTTGAACGATGAGATCCATAATAAATCAGCTTTATTTGTTGCCAATTATGTCGGTGGATTTGAGCGCTGTTTTTGATGAGATTGGAAGGAATTTGGACCGTTTTATTTTTACCAGAACACCGTTTTGTTTTCATTTGCCATGATCCCGGGATAATTTACAGATAGAAATTTACAGATAGATATTCTATAAGGAAACTTATTTACTTTTCATGATTTTACAGCTTTAGGTTAAAAAAAAATCTATGAAAGGTAAATATTATAAATTTTATCTATTAAATAATTTATTTATTTTATAGACGAACATGAGCTTCAAATATCCCAACTAAAAATAAAATAATGATGAGGAAATTGACTTCGTACGACAAAGGTTTATTTCTAGACTTTATTTACCCCCTGGTTTTCCCGATCGGAAACGGCAACTATTATCGCTGTTTATTTCTAACAAAAGGCAGTTGAGGGGTCCGGGAGAGTATTCATAGTTCCGCACATTGTGCTCCTCTATGAAATGACGTCATAAGTTATATCAGTATATTAATTGACTGATAACTAAGAGTATTCTTGTAACCGGAGCGCGTGATTAAATGAGATTAAATGTTATAAATAGCTGATTGCTAGGTGGAGAAAACATGCATACAATAAATTATTAGACAGGTTTCTATTAACTTGAGAGCTGTGGTGGCCCACTGGTATAGGCCGCGACCCACGAGTTGTAGGTCGTAGGGTCGAATCCAGACCGGTGCTTTACTGTGTAAATCTCACCACCACCGCTCTTAAAACGATGTAGGAAAACATCGTGAGGAAATCGAGATGTCCTAGGGCTAGAACCAAAAAATTAGACTAACAACCCGCACTGGGCCCGCGTGGATCCACCAGGAGTGGGCACACAGCCCACTCCTTCTCACAGAGGACTGTGTCCCAGCATAATCAGCCTATAATGTTCCCAATGAACATTATAGGCTGATTATGCTATTACAAGAGTCTCTAGGAAACAGTTGGTTTTTATGCTTTGAAAATTTGTAGTTAAAAGTGGCAAAATATGTGGCAATGTTAGAACTGCCTTCTAAATGACTAAATCTAGTAAGTAGTATATAAATACGAGAAAAGGCTAGTATTCAGTGTATAACTAGGCGTGTGCACTGAATAGTAATCGTAACAAAAATCTGTGAATTGTGGTCGAGGACATATGAATTACGATCACTTATTAAATACTTGCCACTTACTGTACCTATTTCTAACATATCGCCTACATGTGCCCTACGTAGCAAATAATATGCTTATATTATATACCCACTCAATATTTTCCTTCGTTATTCTGTCGGTAAAGTAGGTACTTCACCTCCTACATGCTGTTAAAATACCTATGTTTTTCATGAAATACTGTCCCGGTTTCCCAAACGTATAAAAAAACTATGCGAGAGAAAGCTTCCTTAAGGTGCCACTAGTCGATATTTTTCAGAGTATTACTCCAGTGTTTGACATGGTGCATCCAAAGTTAAAAATAATATCGTTTTGTCATATTATTAATTTTGTTTGTACGGAAACAGAATAGTAAAATAAAAAGCCATTAAAAGTTATGAGTCAACAAAGATTCATGTTTCTTGCTATTTTTAACGTAAATTTGGGTGTAAATAAGTAATAAAAGAACTATAACATCTTCATAACAAAGTCAGAACTGACAAAGCTCAATTATCGAAGAGTTCAATAAACTTTATTTGTAATTGATTTATGCAGTGGTTTTTTCATAAAAATCCGTTTTCCAAAGAATTTTTTTACGCGTCTTTCAGTTCGGAACGGTGTTTCTGTGCGTGAAAATGAGAACTAGACGTTGTGAGTGTAGACTAGCGTCTAACTACTCTTCACTGATTCTATCTCTGTCGGACACGAAGCCAGGTGAGACAACGTGCTTTTTGGCCATAACCACCAGTGAGTTCGAGCTCGCGACTAGTTCCATCTTAAGATCCGGCCACGCGTCTTCTTCCTCCGTAAAGTGAAAGAGAAACGCTTTGTAATAGAACCCATCACGGGTAAGTTTCTATGACTACATTTCGTAAGAGAACCGAACATATTTTTCCTTTAAAACCTTTATAAGGTCGTCTATTTTTCGAATTCAGAAAAGATAAATGAAATCTACAAATATACAGGATGGCAGAGATTTCGACGCCAAACTGTAATCATGAATTCAGCGCATGATTCTAGATGACTAGCGTAATATTTTTTCTTCGGATACAAAAAAAATGGCTGTTTCAATAGAAAACAGTAATTATTTTTTAAACAACCGACGAACATTTTCAACGAAGGGGCATACTGAATTTATGTTAATAGGTGCGCGTCGATGTTTCTGTCACTCTGTTTTGTTCATTGTATCTACAAATTATGTTACCTATTAATGTTCCATACCTAGAAGAAAATGCTTCTGTTTTCCACAAACATATCGTGACACTTTCCTTTAGGTGATTTCGCATTTGTGTAAGAAAAATGTAATGTCACAAAGTGTAAAACCATGTAGTATAAAAGCGGAGTATTTCAGTAAAAAAGGGTATTATCGTGAGTGTCGTCCGCACTGATCTGCAACGTGCCCGCAACCCGCAGTAGCAGATAGTAGCAACAAAGTAGCGCATCAACAATATCAGCTTATCTGATAACGTTACACACAGTTGTACAGGAGTTTATGGCTTTGACAATGTTGTCTATGTAACATGACACCAGTAGGTATATATATTTTCTCATTTTATGACATGGCAATATCTAATGACACCGTATCACTCCGTCACAGGCTTCTGGATACTTTAATTTATCCACAATTATTACGAAATTTCACACGAGAAAGATGCTTTTAGTGTACCCAAAGGAGCGAATGAGACGAAAGTGCAAAAAAGTAAAGCAATTTTTTCGGAAGTTTCCCCATAAATAGAATGTTTGCGATGCTATCTAACACGGACCAGTAATGCTATTCTGTAAAAATCTCACCGTGAAACCATAGGTGAAGTGAGCTTAAAGTGAGTTGTCACTAGTATCAGTCCCTAGCGTAAGGTGGAATGACAGCTCACTTTAAACTCACTTCACCTAAGTTACCACGGTGATCTTTTTACAGAATAGCACCGCAGGTTCTATGGAAATAACAAATAACATTGTACCTAACTAACTTTGGTAACTCTAACTAGGTATTTTGCGTTATCAATGTTTCTAATTGCAAGTCTCCAAAGAGGCCTTTAGCCCTAAGCTTTTAATCTATTTATGTATTTGCAAAGTTGTTACAGCGTATCATTACTTATGTGTGATAAAGCAAACCTACAGAGAAAAAGCACGCTAACTTAGTTCCGACTCTTACAAGTGAATTATAACGTGGTAACGTTCTACTGTCCGAAGGTGTGTGACAAAAAGAACAAGTATTATAAAGCGGTTGCTACTTGACGCTGCAGTGAACAAAAACTAGCTTGACCGGTGTCGTCCTAAGATAAAAGGGTACCCAGTACGTACTGGGTACACTTTTATATACCTATCTATTGTACCTTTACGTTTACACAGGTTCCTCTTAATTCACACCCCTATCTCGTAGTCTATAAGTAGGTACCCATAAGTATCATTATTATAATAATTATATTCGTCGAATAACTTAAGGAACATTAATTTGTTAGCACTTTGTGTGAAGAAAGTTTTATTTATTTATCTAAATATAAGTGAATAAAACTTTCTACGAACAAAGTTTCAGACTTAAGTTCAAGTTTAGAAATTTAGTTACTACTTTCTTTTATAAACTCTATGTAAATTGCTCAATTAATTAATTAATGCAAAAGCGTAGTCTCATAGACAGTTTTATAAAAATCTAAAATAATGCAATAGGTAACTTATACTGCTGTTGCTACATCGGTTCTTGTCTGTAAAGTAGTTACATACATTGAAAAAAGTGGTTATTTTCGTACCCTTGGCGATGGCTTTGCGACACTACTCTCGTGGGCGAAACGATCATGCGACTAAGCTTTCTTCCATTGTATTCTTTAAACCTAATATATTATTTTGGCACGTGATCACAGCCTCACAGGCAACACCTACGCAGTTCGTGGTTTAACTATTTTCAATCTCGCGAATTTTCCCTATTATCAGAATATATTATTTCATGTAACAATCAATCATTTCCACGCCATTAAGCTGATGTATAAATTTTGCGAGTGAAATATATATGCGACGATATGCGAGTACTTTAAAAGCTCTCGGGCCGCGTTTCTTGAACCGAAAATTTTGCAAAAATCAGGGTCGATCGGTCATCGGCCCGAGTCCCCGACACTGGTTGCAGCGTGCACATGTGCTTATGCAATCACCAACGTTCCGGTTTTCGGGCTCACTTTACTTGTTTTACCCTTTTATTTATCGTTATCGAGCACAGCAGTTATAAAACACTACTGCTAAACTATAAAACACAACCAAATAGCCTCAAGTTGTGTGTGAGCATTTACGAAACTGCGGAAATTGATTTTATTATCTAGGGAACATTAGTTTCATTAAAGTGATACCAGTGAGAGCGCGCGTAACAAACGGTTCTTTGTCAGTGAATACGAGTATTCACCAGAGTTATTTTTAATATGAAACATAATATAAGGAATTCAAGAAACATTTATTACAACAAAGATAACCCCGAAATGAAATTCCACCTCTGAGTGTATACCTAGGTAGTAGAAAAATGGGCACGTTGGCACTCAAACGATTTTCTTTATTCCCATTGCTGTTTTCATGTAGGTAATCGTTTTTCCTGTTTACTCTCCAGCTGTTTTCTCAGAATAAAACTGAAAAAGAAAAAAAAAGAAATCGTAAACAGGCATTGTTGTTCTAATAAATCTTTCAATGAAAAAAGTTCAGCTTGTTATAACAAATGCTCTAAAAATCAAGATATTTTAATAGAAAGTAGGTAGTAACATGTAATACTTCTTCGCAACTTTCAGAACGACTATCATTTGAATTGAGAACTAGTTTTATTATTAAAAGACAACAATCAATACGTCGTAGCGAACATAAAAATAGTTTTATTTTTCTTCATCTGTGAGCTACTGTGGGAGGTAAAATATTTAATAGCTCGAAGCAAAGATTCGAAGTAAAACAAAATTGGGAGCTAGTCGGATTACTTAATACTTAAAGTAATGGATGTTTTCAGAAAGCTATAAAAGTTTCAGTTGGTAAAAAATTACAAAATGATAAACTTAATTTCATGTTTTACTCTTTGCTTTCGATTTACATAAACTAACCGAACTGAAGCTGTTAAGGCTAACAATCACGACTGAAAGTTTCCCTAATGAAGTAAAACAATACACGCAGACCTGTGGAATTAAACTTCATATAAAGTTTCAGTAATGTGATACTTTATCTTACTTTGCAAGGGACAAGGGTGAAGATATGAATGAAACGATTCAAGTCACGCGAATTCATGTGTTTTGTGCGGGTTGTGCCCCATCCCGGTACAGATTCCGGACTTGTCGCGGTGAAAGGCGCTTCGACGCCTCGCCAGGAGGAGTGAGGTGGTGCCCAGGTGTGGGGGATGGGACCGAGGCATTTAGAGTTTGGCTATGGAGGGACGGCGCGCGTACCTACGTAAACAAATGTAAACGTTCCCGATCACAACAAACAAACGGGTGCGGAGACGCTCAGCCTCGCCTCGTGCCCGCTCCATTACGCGCGCCGTGGGACAGATGTTATAATTAAGTTTTAATCATTGATTGAAGGCCTTGCTATAATCCTCCAAGATTATGTTTTTATACCTCTCTTAGTTTTTGTTTCGATATTAATTAATCAACTCGTCTGTAGTAAATGTGTTCCGTCGGCAGGTACATTAATTAGATAAAGGAAAATGAATCACTGCTACTAAAAATACACATAGAATTGTGTGTGATAAACAACACAAACCAGCTTACATGACGTTGTGTTATTATGCTAACGATGGGTGTTACATAAAACGATTTGGATGCTAAGTCATTGATTAGTTCCAGGTAATAGTAATAATAACTGAGAAAAATATGTTCTTTCATGTTTAAGGCCAGCCTTGTAGGAGTTTATAACAGAATCTGTAAGTACGGTTTGTATAGGTACAGCTAAAGCTTTGGCGTCTTTATAACGATACAGTCATAAAAGTCTGAAACCAGATATTTACCTTTGATTGATCATTATGTGCCTTTTTTGTAGTTTGAACACGTGTACCTACAGGTCTAAAAGGTTCCACATATTATCTATGGGGAGTAAAGTTATAGTCAGGTTGTCTCACGACGACACATTTACTGACATGACATATACAATAATACACCGAAGAGGCTGCCTGGAACTGACGCCCGGACAAGACACCTAATGAAATAAAAGAAAAATAAATTCTCCACGATGTTGAAACGTATGAAGTGTAGTTCAGACAGTTTGTCACGCTATCACACAATTGAGTTCCACGTAGTGGCTGGGGCTTATTGCTCACTAAAACTGGTAATAGTTTGTCCACATGTCAGTTCAAGTTATCTTTGACTAGTTAAGTATATATTTCACACTTCCTGCTCAAAGTAATTTCTGTTTAGCAATTACTATAATAATATCTACATCATCCCACGTTGATATCATTCATAGATGATTACGGCTAGTTTGATTTATGCGGTGAATAGTATTATTATTTTATATCTACGTTAAGTATTTCAAATTAATAGGTTAGGCCTTGGATAGGTCAGCTCGGTATACATATAAATGCAATTTGTTTCCATATTAATTATGTATTCATTAATTCTAATATTAGTTTTTGTTCTTTGTGGCGTTCGATTTCACAATTAGTAAACTCGTTCGTGTATAGTCGTAATTCGTATTCTTTTGTGTTTTGAATTATCAGTTAATGTCGTGCTGTTGTTTCCTGTGTTATGCTTGTGAGGATGTCAAAGACAGAATATAAATAACAGATTGGCAATCTGAAGCCAGCACTATAACAAGATCACGTAGGGCGCGGGCGCTCGCCACTGCGATATTTCGACCAGATATGAAATATTTTATTGCTTTTTGAGACGCGCTAGCACAACCAACAACAAAGTTAACAGCAAAATATACTAATTATGATGGAACTGAACCTTTTAAATGTGTTCAAAGTAATTCTAATTATTCGTATGCTAGCGAACTTTTAGCGTCCACCCTTCAGGCATTGTAAAATCTATCTTTGAGAAAGATTGTGCTTGATAAGATAGAGGGTTTAAATTAGTGACCGACCGAAACACGATTTTCAGCCGAAACTGGGTGTCTACTCCGAAGTGACACAATCGAATGATCGGAACCGACCGACACACGGCCGAACCGAATATTGTTGTCCTACTACGAAAAAGTTTCGGATAGGCTCAGTTTGATCGGGACCATAGTCAATGTTCGAAAAGAGTGACGGACCGAACGAAATGTAGTGCTAGAGGTGAAAGTTCTATCGATATGTTTTTATTGGTCATTAATACTCATTTTGATATAATTGAACTATTGAAATACATGGTAAAAATATTTTTTATAGTAAGAAAATAGAACTTTACTTTTAATTCAATATTTATACCTAAGAAAATTGTATTATTTCTCGAAAAAACAATATATTTGTAGCTGGCATACAAACTGCTTTGCCGATTGTCAAAATAAATAGAATAAAAAGAAAAAGGATAAAAGTCAAAGGATGACAAGTAAACAAATAAGGAGAAAGAATAAAATTTTATAATTGCAAAATTTAGACAAAATACTTTTAAACTCAAAACAAATCTTGTCTGTCGCTATCGCTATAGCGATAACCGTATTTCGGTTGTTTATCGTCAAGTTCTGGCTGAAGTGTAAAGTGTTAAAGTCAAGTTATGAGATGTATACAAAAAACAAGCTAAATATAATAGAAACTACATAAATTATTCACTTTACGCGTGATAAAGTGTCCCTTGAGTTTATCGTTTTCTCATGTTCGTATTCTGGAAGTTTGGAAATGAATGTAATGTACAAACATTCTGCAAGAACAAGTCACCATGTCCAGACCAACAGCGCCACAAATTGATGCTCTCCTCATCGAGATTTAGCTCAAGCCATCTTGAGGGGCATCGACGGTCGTACGCTGAATCATCGACTGTGGGAAGAAATTTGCGCCACGCTGAATGCTATATTATTTTAGTTTTACTTATTACTATACCTACTTCCTGAAGATTAGTTCTAGTATTGTAAAAAATATATTTTATTAATTATTTTCTAATGATTGCATCAGTCTTTCCCTTTCTCTTTGTACCCTCCTCAAAGCATCTGTGACAAATGTAGCAGGCTGATATGTCACTTGCCGCCTTGCCGGGAGTTATCCGATTCTAAATCATCTTGGGTTAGCACCGGACCATTCACACCGGGCCTTATGCACACATAAGGCCCGGTGTGAGTGCTCCGGTGTTAACTCAAGACACATTGAATGATGGACATTTGGGATAGTCAAGAATAATCTTACCCTGATGTGTGAGATTATTCTTGACTATCCCAAATGTGCATCATTCAATGGTGGAGCGGGCTCGCTTGTGCACAGCATTAAACCTGCCGTTTGGGCTGTCTTGCACAAGTCAAAATGAAATATTATCGCCCCACAGAGCATTGATGAGCTCCCCAGAGCGTAAAAATTCAAGGCAACAAGAATGATTAATTGTTATTATGTTGCTAATAATATGCTAGTCTAGTATTTTTAGTCTTTATTCATATTAAATAACAATATTTAACATATATGTTTACAATAAAAAAATCTAGAACATAAAACTTAAAAAATGTAGGTTGGTACATTTTCCTTACACAAATCTTTTAATATCTTCCGAATGTGTGGTCCGATATACATCAATCTAATTGGAATATTAGTTTTATGCGTAACTCTATCATTTGAGACTAAATTTATTTAAATATCTACATAAACAAGAAATCACATTTTCAAGTTACGTAATTATATGACAATCCTTACATATTCCAAAAAATGCCTTACAAACTTACTTTAATTCAGTGTTATTGGATTAAAATATGAAAATTAATAATAAAACTAAGCTAGATAAACTAATCACAAACAGATAGACTTCAAATTAAACAAAATCTCTTTAGATAGTGAGTGGATTGCTGTGGAAAACTTAGATCTTACATCTACGTTTTATGTATCAAAAATGCTTTTGTAGCAGGCTCAATTGCATGGCTATTATACTTTCGAGGTAACAGGGGCACTATATCCTGGCTGACTGAGTCTGTAATTAGCTACAAACTCAAGGTCGGGCACTAAATTGTTAATGAAGGAGTCACGAAGTCTTCTGCGATTCCTTCTACGCTCCAAATGCTCTTCTTTGGGAGCCTCTTCCAGTAAACGCATACGTACTGCCATTTCGCTACAATTTCAAGTATAGCACATTCACTTTAACACTTTGAACACATATAAAACTCAATAAAATTGTAATAATTCAAACTTACGATACTCAAAAGATAGCTATTTTGCTGTCGTGTATTTTGACATTAATTTCACGACGTAACTCTTGTCAAACTCAAATTATCGGTCAGTCTTTTCTCGTTCAGAGTAGGGTAACGATACAACTAGTGTCAAAATGAAGTTCAGTCGGATCGGTACCGACCGAACCAAATAGAATGAACTTCGTAGTAGGAAATGACCGAACATTCGGCCGATACGAGGCCGATACGATAAATTTACCACTTCGGAGTAGACCCCCAGAAACCATAAACGAACATTCGGCTCTTCTAGTTTTGGCCGAAACCAAAACTTATAGATAAAGGTAAGAAAAGTTAGTTAATTAAATGACATTACTGTCGGAGAACCGTCGTTTCTTGTAGATTTCCCTCATTACTAAGTCTTCGCTGTCTGTCTATCGGTCAGTTGTTCGTATTCTATCAAAACCAACAACTCATGAATTCCATGAAACCAGTTTTTTTAGCCGAAACTGGTAGAAACTGAAACCGAACCTTCGGTCGGCCACTAATTGAAATAGTAGAAGTGGTTAAGTAGAAAATTTCACAATTATCCGTAGGTATACATACTTAATATATTCTTTCACATGTTGTTTTTAATGTTAGATACATACCTACTTTGATTCGTACTCTAGTGTACTCTACGCAAAAGTTTCTAACGTTTTGTATAATGGAAACTGATCGATCATCACTGAAGCTTTTCCATATCATCAAAAACCTCAAAAAATATATAATAATAAAAAAATAAGTACAAAACGGTTTCAGTATAAACTTTTACAAAGAAGTCTTACATTTTTATTTCTAAAACAAAGAAAACCAATTCGTTTTGAGATAGCGCATGGAATCTGTTGGCTACTCTCATTCTAAATGAGCTGAGATGGATGATAGCTGATCACAAATGAGGTAAACTTGCAATGAAAATAATGAGCTATTTACTAAACAATTTAGGTTGACAGACGAGGAAGTATATAATTATTACTTTTATTTAAACAGATGGTTGTGTAGGCGCAATGGCTCGGTTGTGTCCTGGATAGTCGTTATACAAATAATACTTGTTTGTCAAAGGAGTGCAAGTACCACTCAGTTGCTTGTATAGCTGGTGAATAGCGGTACTAGATCGTGAGAGTACCTACATAAGACAATAATTAGGTGTCAGTCGGCCAAATCGTTCATCTCACACAGAAAGTTAACTGTACATGACGTTTTTACACGTCTGACAACTCAACTATTGTCGAACAGAAATAAGCGCTCACCACCTTTGTATCTTTGAAAGGCATGAAACGTTGAGAGAAACCTTTCAAAAGAAAGGTATAGTACTGTTTGTATAGGTATATTGTAAGAATGGTTTAAATGAATACTTTCGAGAATCTTCATACAATTATGTCTTCTGCGTGGAAATTATGAGCTTGCCACACGTTAGGTCTAAATTATTACACTAATCTAATTTGTATATTCAAAAAGCTTTTTAATTCAATTTAAAAAAGATTGAGGTAAATTTTAACAATTTTTGTAAAATAAATTTTCCTTAGCGATTGAACTTTAGCACTTAGGTATGTATCGATTTTTAGGCTTCCGAAACTCATTTGAATAATCTGCTTTCTAAACATAATAACTCGGTCTGCTTTTCTACTTAGTCTGGGGTTTGGACTTGTCATAATGTCTAACTACGAGTAATTATCTAGTAAATTAAATGCGACCGCAGTTCGCATCCCCATTAGTCAAAAGGTATATCTCTACGTCTATTCAACCCATCAATTATCAAAGGGATGTGAAAGTCGGTGCTAGATACGCTTTAGAAGTTTACAGTAGAAATCTAGCAAGTTGAATCATAAATATTCTTTTATTTCATGAGTGGATCTGTGGAAGCGACGTACATTTCTGTATTGTTATGACAACTTTCTTTTCACCTGTATTTTAAAAGTGAAATGTAACTTTTCCCGGACTCACCCACATTTTTATATTCACCAGCCATATTATACGCTTTCTTATGAGATCGCACAACGCTCGCATGAAGTTTATCCAATGTATCAAAAGCATCTAGTAGGGACCTAATATTTTAAGGTAAAACAGGTAGGTCTGAATATTCAAGTGTATTAGTGAGACTTGGGAAAGGACTATTAGACTCCGAAAAGCCTACCCATTACTTGATATTACAATTAGCTGAACATAAATATAAAAGACAATATCATCTTTGTTATATCAGCACGTATACCATATCAAATAAATAAAGCATAACATAAGTAAACATTCTGATACTTTTAATAAGTATTTACTTACGTTGAAATCTGTCATTGTAAAATATTAAGATGTTTTTATTGTGGAACGTTTGAGTAAAAACATCTGACAGTAATTGTGTAGGACCTAAGGGCGGAGGCGGAGGGTAGTTGTCCCGGTTGTAGGCCGAGGGGGCTCCCTGTGGGAGTATAGTGCGGGCCGCAGCCGCAGACTGCACGACGACAGTTCGGCACAGCCTATGACACCTCGACGTCTAGTTGCCGGTTGCCACAACACCCAATAACGACATTCTCAACCTTCTTCAATGTTGCTTCTTAATCTCTTTGTTTCGGTACGTTCTACTGATTCGTCTCGTGAAATTCTTATGCATACCAAGTGCCTAAAGTTTACATGAATACTGCGTATATTCTGCGCCCGGTTACATATGAGGTTTTCGTCAAGGTTCCCTGTACCTACATTCGGAAGTACCCAGCCAGCTCTGATTTGAATTTTACTTTAAAAAGAGAAACATTACCTTGGAGCTCTCAGTTATTTAATGAGGAACTTTATGTAAGACCGTATATTTTTATTATAGAAAATAACTACCCAACATTAAGTTTAGACGTGTATTCAATGTTAATAGACTGTATTAAAATTGATGCCTCCAAATTGTTCCAGCTGGTTTGCCTACACCGCATCAGTTCCATTGAAATATAAGTGATGAGGCAAGTTTAGAGACGGGCTACTACAGATTATTATTAATAGGTTTTTTTTTTTATTTTATGACTGATTCATGTTACAATATTGATATTACAACATTAGAGATTGCGTTATTTTTAGGCTACTGCGAGTATGGTTTTCCGCTTTTTTTGTAGTGATGTTTAAGGAGCTTATTTTTACTAGCAAGCATTATCTGGTGAAGTAGTTTTAAATGATTTGAATCGAATGACGTACGGATGCTTAGATACATCTCTGGTACAGTAATCGTTTTCAAAACATGTTCTCAATTCATCGAGCTTAATACGGCTCCAACCTCGAAAAAGAAAACCTCTATATATTTTACAGCTGAACAAAGTCTTCAATGATTCACTGAAAGTACCCCTTACAAGCGCGTAACTTCATCGTAACTCTAAAAACTTTAATAAACTTTAAGTCGTTGGGCACCATGAATGTTACCATTATTTGCAGAAATCGGAGTCTCACAGACCTCGGGATCTTACAGACTGCTTTCAATAATAAAGACAAATGAACTATTCTCGTTAAGTAAGCGACTTTCATTAGCTTTCCAACATAGGGAGGAGCTTCGATTAGAAAGTTTGTCGATTAGAATTTTCGCCGCTGTGATGATATGAGTAGTTAACCGCATGAGGCTAATTATTTCCAATCGGCTCGGCTTGAGCAACAATTGTTTGAATAAGTAATTACTGTAACAATTCAAGCATGGCTTCAGAAACTAGTCAGTGTTCAACTTTAATGTCTAAGAACAAGCCTGGCTGACACCGATTGTAGCAACTGCATTTTAACCTCGCATATATTATAATTCATTGTTCCCATTACTAAATGATAGGGTCTAATTACTTTAATACATAGGTACATGCGCAGGAGTGCGAGACTATTCGTGTTTACACGCGATGTCTTGATTGTGTTATTGGTAGGTAGGTAGGTACTTGGCCATTTACCTATTATATAATATGCAGAGATGTCTGCATAGCACGTTTCAAATACCATTATAAGTATATTAAAGATTTCGAATGGGTACAAAAAGTTCTTCAAATACGTGACCTTCCAAGATTAATTCACTGACGTGTATCCATGAACATTATTAAGAATTCTTTCGAGCGAATGTTTGTCAATTGTAGGTAATTTGAAATTGACGATTTCAAAATACCTACTCACCTTAAATAAAAACCATATTTATTCAAAATTATGATCTGATTATTCAGGGACTGCGCAAAAATATCATAACTGACTCCGAGAGGGATTTAAAACCGAATTGAACTAAACGTTTTCACGTGTGTCAACATCAGTACAGTTAAAATCAAAAATATTTTTTTAAATATTATCGTGTATTATCTAATAGTATCTAATACATAACTTCTAATTACACTATCGTCGTGCAATTCATATTAAATCTATTTTCTGTCAATCGTTGCCATTGAACCGTTCAGGTAACGGCATAACTTGAGCGTTCGATCACAGCCACTTCATATAAATAACATTAAACTTAAGCACAGTCTGAGCTTGGTTTGCGCACGTTCGGGGGTTGCGCGCGCGGCTCATCCTAGTCACAGTGAGCTATCAGCGCAGCCTTGACATTTGCTGGAGGCGTGCACGGGCGGCGAGCGGCCACTAGCCCCAGCGCCGGAAGCGGTTATAGTTCGGCACTGGGAGGTACGGGTACCGCGCCGGAACCCTCACATTCTCCAGATTGTATCCCCGCCGCTGCCGAACCAGCACATCACTCACTTGGCTGTCCACGTTTCTTTTCGCCGGTCTCACTATACTTAACACATTCGATTCTAATAACACATTATCATCAGCTACGATGTCGATGGGACTCGGCCTGGTGATAAGTTTCACTCTGTTCTTCTGCGAGGCGACATAGTCTCCGTCGAGTACGTAGGGTTCCAGGCGTTTGTGTAGCAGGTTCATCCTGGAGGAGTCTATCTCTCTCTCGTAGCCGAGGCGGGCGGGCGCGGCGAGCGCGGGCGCCGCCAGCGCGATCACTAGCGCGAGGTACGCGTGCATGATGCGGTGTGTGTCGAGTGTATGAGCCGCGCTCGAACAACACATTTTTATATATACCACCGATCGATACCATTCGTGCCCAATTTGTGTAGATTCTTATTTATTTTTTTGTGATCGCTATGTTTGAGTCGCTCTTGAACTTGTAGTGTGTCGCGGCGGCGCAGGCGGCTGCGGGTCGCGGTGGGCCCCGCGCCCGCGCGCCTGCTCCGGGCGCGCTCTCCGCCGCGGTGCAATTATTCGTATAATTTGATGCACCGGTGACTACGAACGCTCATGAACCTTGTTCCACTTACATTAACCAACATTAAGTGATGTTGTTTTCACCGGCACAAGGCGACCGTTACATAGTTAAGATGGACCTATGTAGATTGTTATCATTCAATCATCTACGATATCAATCGCGATTAGGTATATTTTTTATTCGTTTGGTATTGGTTCTCAATTATTTTTTTTCTATACCCATGTACCCAATTTATTAAAACAGGACCTAGGTATGCTAGTTATTCTTTGTTTGTACATAATTTGAAGCGTGTATATTCTTGAATTGAGATAATTATTACTTAAGCAGTGTTTACATATTTAAAAGTTTAATTTGTGTTCAGAGCATAACCACCTCAAATTGCACATTTACAGACATAGAGCACGATTTGTTCAAGGATAATGTACCTACCAACAACTGCGGGTAAACATTTAACGCAACTTTGTCTTACGCGTATTATCTTACTTCACTCGTACCTACTTATTACTGAGTTATTTTTATCTTTTCTATATCTTCTATTATGTTGTACGTATGCGCTACATAGAAAAAGTTTACTTTTCTATAATTAGGCCGCTAATTGTTGTAAAGGTGCATCCAAACAGAGTGAGGCATGCGCCGCAAATGATTTTCTTATATGTACGGTTGCCTCAGGCTGAGGCATCTAGCATATAAAAAAAATCGTTTGCGGCGCATGCCTCGCTCTGTCCTGATGCACCTTAAGCTTTTAATTTTCAATAAATTGTTGATATGACACACAGGTAATGCGAGCAGTACTTTAAAGAACTTGGAATGCGTCAGGATAGGTAATTTCATTAATGCAAGTTATGGTCATTTAAACATATTTTCCGTCGCAGTTTTCCATATTTCCAAGTACAGCGTGTAGACAATAACAGACAACCTTTGTTAGTTGCCAATATATTGTCATAAGGAAGTAGTTTAATGAAGATTGAAGATTCTATTGTAGAACACAGACGAAGTGTTAAAAATAAAGTGCATATTAAAAACATGTCGCACGCAAGTGACGCACATTGCAGCAAACTGGTTGGCTGATAACTGCTCTAATCTAGCAGTCTTACTCTAGTGCAATAAGCATTGATCGTATTGTTGTTGAATACTTCAGAAAAAAAGATGCACATAGTAGTACCTTCTATACAGTTCAGACATCGCTATTGTTTATAATAAAGTGCAAAACAATCAATAATAAGTAAACCTACGTCAATGCCAATATGATAGAGTTTTTGTCACAGGTTTAAAAATACTAACGTCGCTCTTCAATATGCATGTTCGATTTTGATATTTTACACGAATGGCCTTCCTATCAACGAATATTTATGAACTTCTGGTTTCTTCATCCTTATTTGGTAGTAGAAACTAATAAACGATTAATTGCAGCGATATTTCAAAATAGAAAGCATCCGGAACCAAACACTCGAGGTCGTCTCCAAAACATATCTCGCATAGAAGCCTAGAAGCACAATGTATGTGCGTGTGTATACAGGAAATACAGGGTAAGCTGTCGACCTTCCGAGATATGTCTTGGTCCGGTGATTACATAACACTTATTTAAGTAAATTAATAATGTTAAAATAGACGTTATTGTAAACATACTTACGGTAAACATAATACATTTTCCACGGTTTGTGAGAAAACTTAAATATGCGCAGCTAACTAATGTTTGGATGAAAGTGGTCAGTCTGCTTCGTGTCTCTATCACTGCTTTATTAAAATGTTTGTCTAAATGATTATGCTAATATAATGACAAATTGGAATTTTAGAGACGTTCATTGTCATTTTAATATAAGTATGTACGTTTGATATTCATCGTTTTTCGCTTTTTATTTTCTTTTAAACAGATGTTAAGACTGTCGACTTCGCCTCTTGAACATACATTATTATTATTGACATAGCCTTAAAAACATATCTGATCTAATAAATAATAAAGCGGAAGATTAATATAAAATGTTTAAAAATACACATACGATGACAAATCGTAACCCAAGTAAATATTAAGAAATAATAAATAAAGCATTTACCGCGCAAGTATAGCAGCACACCTAATTAGCATATGTAACGCGTTAAAATATTATGTTCTATTTATATTAAACTAGCTGCGCCCCGCGGTTTCACCCGCGTAAGTTTCGATCCCGTGGGAATATCGGGATAAAAAGTATCCTATGTGTTATTCTGATGTATAAACTATATTACTGTAAAGTTTCATCAAAATCCGTTCAGTAGTTTTCGCGTGAAAGAGTAACAAACATCCATACATCCATACATACAAACTTTCGCATTTATAATACTAGCTGCGCCCCGCGGTTTCACCCGCGTAAGTTTTGATCCCGTGGGAATATCGGGATAAAAAGTATCCTATGTGTTATTCTGATGTATAAGCTATATTACTGTAAAGTTTCATCAAAATCCGTTCAGTAGTTTTCGCGTGAAAGAGTAACAAACATCCATACATCCATACATACAAACTTTCGCATTTATAATATTATATATATAGTAGGATTAGTAGGATGGTAATGAGTGAACAGGTTTCGTTTAGTTGGGACGGAAATCGTTATATTATAAACGGAAGTATAGTTAACATGCGGATAGTGGATGTGAATGTGGCTCGAAAGGAGTGGAAGCAGCCAAGGCGAGGAGCTGCGGACGAAGCCACCTCGAATCCTTATCATCCGATTGCGATATCAATTGGGAACGAAAATGTTTATTCAAAAACTTTGCAATAGGGTAATTCGTGTGTCAATGCATTAAATTAGATGACATTTGCGCAGTTTTATGATAATTGAATCTTTGTATTTAGATTAATGATTTTTAACAATCGTATATTTTATTACCTATAATATTTTGCTTATATCACTACCCATTCACGAGTGCTGTGATTAGCTTATTCATAGTTTACCAATATCTGTGACTTTTTCGGCCACAATTTAGATTCTAAGAACTTTTTATCATGATCCTCCTGCGCTTATTTCGTTTCTTTTCACTTCTTTACTAGAAGTTATCTCAACCCCATTTCTTGCTACCTACCTATATCGTCTTTTACGCAATCCAGTCATCATTCCCAGGAACTTTTATTCCCTTATAATATTGTTATTGGATCGATGTGTATTGTGTATGTAGCAGAGCTTGGTCTCTTAACTCATTAGTTCAGAGTTGGCGGCTACCATCTTTAGATTAAGGAATGTTCTGATAAATTACGCGATCCTTAAATTGTTGGTGTAAAAGATAGGTAAGGATGAGCATTCTCATTCTGTGGTACAAAAACGAACAGTATCTTAATATGTAAGAAACTGGTAACAACGTAGATATGTCGACGATAGGAGGCTGGAACCTGTTTAAAATAAATCCGTCAGCGAAACTAATGACGCTAATTAATTCAATCATGCTAGTCTGCTTGATAACGAAGTGGTCGGTGCCGGTTCTTTGTGATCAATAACACCTGACAATGGTTCAAAGCGAACAGCTCGTGTCCACACTCTGCAATGAGACTGAGAAGCCAACGCACAAGGATGAATGGACAATACGGTGCTCGTCGCTGCTTCCGTGTTTTTGTCTCGTTCCGCATCAAGCGGCATCATCATTAGAATATTAATATTCGTTATCCTAATTCAATGTTCGTCGAGCTTCTTTGTCCACACAAACCGTTAGGTTTTTGCTGCGAGATCTTTTGTTACTCTAACATTTAGCTTGTAACATCTAAGTTTGGATAGATCGGTACCGGATCAGAGTTCATGTTTCATTTTTGCATATTTAATATCAGATGTCTTTGTTGAACCTACATAGGCCAAGGTCTAATATATTTTATTTTGACAATGATTTGAGTACTGATTTTTGGTCGGTGGGTGTTTATTAGTTTTGACACATCGGTGCCTGTGAGGCGTGACGCGAAGAGTTCGTCGGCTTTGTTTTGCGCGGCTCGGGCAGGCCGCGGGCAGGCGCGAGCGCGCGTCCTCGGGTGTCAGCGGTCATTGCTTCCTGATCGTTCGTGTTTATCTCTCAGAGATGTGACGTTCCCGCTGCGTTTGCGCAACGTACGGCATGCATTATTCATAACCGACATGATCGTATCTCCATTATCCTTTGTTCCAAAGTAATTTCATATTACAATGCTAATGCACTTATCACAGATAACTTGGTATCGTTTTATTAGGTGACTCTATTATTATGGACAGATACTTGTCGAGGTTATATTTAGAGGTCTCATAAAATATGCAGTGGCTACTACTATACTGTGATAATGTTTCAAATATAGGTAAATATTTATGACAATATTGTTTCTCTTTTTGTTTAGATGCCATGGGACTCCTCGGAGGAGCAGATGGGTGGACCCCGTGAGATGCGCATCCACGTCCAGCGCGTGATCGCCATCCCCGCGCCACACAACATGCCCCCCCCGCCGGAGAGCATGGGACCCTTCGCGCCCCCCCCACCCCCGCCACCACAAGGCCATGACCAGAACGAAGTAAGTTTATTTTTTTATTTAGTAATAACCAACTCATATTAACAGTTTGCACCACACACAGGCCCTATCTCTATACTTATAGGTGTACTTTGATAGATATCAGTGCACATCGCATGCTGATCAGGTTTGGGTTTTGAATATAGTGCGTTTCCTTGCACTTCCATCCATAGCTGATAGTATAAAAAAAACAATTTACTGAATGTGTAGTCAACGCAGTGAATCGTATACAGAGCCTGCTTAATAAACAGCAGCAGGCAATGTTTGTACTCGATGAACTACATTGTTTAAAAGTTTTTATATACTTATGCTGGTAAGGTCATAAACAGAGTATGGGGTTGTAAAAGAAAATTACCATTTTGTCTGCTATGACAAGTAGGTAGTAAGGTAAGTAATATAGGCTTCATTGATTGATTGTTTAACAGAAACATAAATAAAATATTGTGGAACAACTCGGCTGCGCAATTTCAAAACCTAGCAACTGACATTAAAAAGTAAAATCGGTGTTTTCGCTTATTTGACTTGCTAGATATCTAGCAAGTCAAATATGCAAAAACCGCGATTTTTTTAGAAATGTCAGTTGCTAGGTTGTGAAATTGCACAGCCGAACTCCAGTATTTATACTCGCAAATGAGTATAGAGCTTATTTTAATACTTAGCCGCAAGTTAGCGTAATTAAAGTCTTTATCTGTCTCGGTACCTACGTGCAACATACTTTTTAATGTAACAGAAGTTACATGATCACTTTTAATAATTAAATTAAATACACGATTGTAATTATCATCGGAAAAGTAAAAATGAATACACCGCGAAGAAACCATGTTTTGTAACAGTTTTTTGTTCAATTAAGGGCTGATTGTTCAGTCGACAGATAATTTTTATTCGTGGAATAAAATTGACGTCTGACAGTTTATGTTTGGAGGAACTGTCTGACTGAACTGAAAAATTCCTCCAAAAAATTGTTCCTCGGATAAAATGATCTGGCGATGGAAAAATCAGCCCTAAATTAAATGAATCCCTTTGGAATATTTAAGTAATTCGCTACACTAATTTAGAATCTCGAACAAGAACCCCGGTGTCGAAAAACTTTTAAGAACTTGATGCAAAAAATACTCCGTCATCAAGCAATTTATAAGTTCTGTAGCGAGTATTGAGACGATGTTACACGGAAGCTTAAGTGTATCATTATGTACGACCGTGCTTCCATAATAGCACTGGCCAACAACATTGAATTATTTAAAAATACGTATGTTATGTATCACGTCAAGAATCGTAATTAATTAATTATGTAATAATAAATATGTCAAGAATGAATGTCAGAGAAGCCTCGTAACACCGTAACTTTGTAACCATATTAGGAAACGTTTAAAATAGACTTTATCAACAGGGTGTTTATCATAGATATGCTTATTTGAAATGCATGTAGATCTCATCACATCAAAAGTGAATATTTATTTAAATAGCTAGCTGCTGTTGATTTTATTTCTTTTAAATTCAATTTGCATAGAATGCCTATCCTAGATTGAAATTGCATGGTTAAGTACTAAGCTCTAACTTGCTGCGTAAAATGAAGAATCCTTTGTGCTTAAATATCTACAACAAAGGATTTACATATAAATAAATTAATGAATAAAGAAGTAGTGGATGTATACAAAAACCTTACATTGAGATCACTGAAGCGTTTTCTCGGTAGAGGTTAAAGAACTCGGCTTAAGATTGTTATACAAGGGTACCTGCCTGCATCGCTGTCAAGGATTGCCTGTACGATTTACAAGATTTTGATTGACATATTATTTTTGTATATTGCAGCAACCCACCGTGCTCCACCAATTCGTTCCTCAGTCTGCCCCCACACAAGAACTTGACCAGCCTGAGGTAGGTCCTTAATATTCTTCTTGAATGCATCTTATTTTTATTTGTGACCATGTTTATGTGTCTTTATAGATTCATTCATCATATCATCAGACTTAGGTAATGATTATGACATTGTTGCTCGTCAATAAACTCATCACATAGGTAGTATAGATTCATGAGTAACGATGCTATTGCTCCAACGGTTAATTGACCATCACTAAAATACCATGAATGTATGTATACCCGTATTTATTTTACGTATGTTTTATGTTGACTCGTTAAGCTATGAAATATAAACAAAATGAAGATTAACGTTAACAGATCGTATTTGTCATGTGTATATAGGAAACTTGCACCAACTTGATCTCCTAAATATACATAACGCATAAGTTCAGCAGTTTCCGTCGTCAGACCCACAGCAAGGACATTGACAGCAAAGAATACTTTTAAAAGCTAATTTTAAAAAGGAATTTTATTGTATTTATTATATTCTGCCTTTTACGCATACAATTAATAACTTTGATAAGTGTGTCGGTGCATCACTTTATTTAGTTGATCAAGATTTTTGTGTCCGTTTGTAGAAAGCTTACGCAACATTAGTTAAGGATTAGAATAATTATCCTTTTTCAGTATGCAATGGAATCCCGTGCTTTTAAGGTGGAATTTCATTTGAAAATTAGACCTTTAAGAATCTTTTGTTGTATGCAGGTACAGAAGATGCCCCTCGACGGTGCTGTGCAGATGAACCTGCCGTGGAACCTGAGCCCCGAGGATTTGCACATGATCCACCGCACGGCCGAGGACGCCGCCGCCAACCAGCGCCGCGAGCAGCAGATCGACAATGACATGCAGGAGGTAAGGACTGTCTAGGCTGCGCTACAACGCAACGCATTGTAAAAAATCCTCCTTCATCACGTTCGTACTTTTTCTATGATCTAGTGCAAACTACAGGCGGGCCTCACCGTACTTTTCTGTATGAAAATGTGTTGCGCTGCGGCCCGTTGCGGCTGTAGTGTGCGCTTGGCTTTAGTGTTGCCAGAAATGCTAGCCGATAGTGCACTTTATTAGGTGGGTACTTGTGTTGCATAGAAAAAGTCAGGTACTTATAAATTTTCGTTCATGTCTACGTATTATATAGTTTGAACAGAAAGTTTTTTCGAAGTCATCGACGTTATCAGCTTCGTTTGACTGCGAACACAAATTCATAAAAAAATATACATTTTTGACTACCGCTCGTAACAAACCTAAAGTATTCTAAAAATCGTTGCTATTTCAGTAATACAATTGTGTAATTGTTAGCAGGTATGTATGTTGTGTTTGTAGTAGGTACTCGTATTTATTTGGTAGCACACGTTAATAGCCACAAATATGAAATAATTAATATTAACTTACTGAATGTGCGCAGTTTGATAGAGTTAATTAAGAGGAAAATGATGAAGTGGTTGGCAGAGATCTGGTTATTAATTATTATCCTCGTATTAATTGTATTGAATGACAACGCATTGCGTAGGTAGCAAAGAGTACTTTGTATAGACTGAAATAGAGGGCCATCTCGCGAGATTTGGATGATAACAAAATAAAAAGCGCCCTCTGCGATGAAAATACTAAACTACATCCGTGTCGGCAGTATTTTATTCGAGCGACCTATATCCATCCCTATTGTTGTTTTTATCTAAATATTCTTGTAACAGATAACTCTGTTACAAGAATATTTAGATATTATTTGAATTACATTAATCTAAATAAATGGGAAATAAAACAATATTGATACTTTCATTTCTTTTTGTTTTTGTAAGATTTATTGTAGTATATTTCAGCCATACTCTGAAGAACATTATTATTGTCTTTTTTTCTTTTTCCACTTATAACTTTATATAAATCATTGCAATAAGATCGTTTAAAAAATCTCACTGATTATACGGCACATGTCCTGAATTTGTGAAAATAGATAGATAAAACTTTCATTTGGGTAACACAACGAACCACACCTAGAATATTCTCTGCACCTCACACAATCACACAACACACATAGAGTTAACTTAGCGGAAAACGAAGAACGATTACACATTAAAGCAGAACGACATCGAAATTCGAAACAACAACAAACAACCATTTTTGTTTATTACTCAGGGTTGCCAGGCGTGTTTTTTTATTTTTCCCCAAATTTGAAATATTTTTCTTCAAAATGATACAATTATTTTAAGTTTTACCCAAAGGCAAAAACATTTTAGTAGAAAAAAAACCGCCCAACTTCTTAACAGTTGTTGTGCCTCCAGCGCCCGGCACAGTGATTCGAAAAAAAAAACAGCGTAAATAATAAAAAAAACCCAGAGTAAACGAGCTCTGGTATTTGGTCGTTAATATAAGACCCTGGAGAAATGGACAAGAAAATATTTGCGGAGTAATCCGACGTACCTAAGCGTTTAAAAGGTTAAACAATTGTAACCATTAGGAAACAGTTTTTAATGACAAAAATAAAGCAGAATATCCTAACTGAACACAACATCGACATAATTATAAAAGAGCATTGCACGCTCTTTGATTGAAACTAAATGGATATCAGTAATG
This sequence comes from Globia sparganii, assembly GCA_949316385.1. Lineage (NCBI taxonomy): Eukaryota > Metazoa > Arthropoda > Insecta > Lepidoptera > Noctuidae > Globia > Globia sparganii. Next base: position 12,926,693 of record OX438663.1, on the reverse strand, counting down.
TAGTAATTAGATTTTATTAATTAACCATCAAGCAAATTATTTCCAGTAATCTATAAAAATAGTTAGAACTTCAAGTTTCTACTTACTAAAATAGCGTACCATGATGCACATCGTTTTTTTCTTTGGTGTTTCTAGAGATACCCACGACGAAATAATATCAAGCTATAGGTACGTTTGCGGTTTTAGCTGAGCTCATATTGTATAGGCTTGTCGTACAATAAGAAGTCATCTTATACTGGAAATGTATAGCTTGATAAAATATGTCGACGTGAGTACTCTCATCGATTATCATCGAATAATTATAATATTAAAAATACCCAAAATTCTCCATGATTTTTTTCCTCTTTCCAAACATTTCTCCAAATATTTCATTTCTCCAGGAGCCAAATTTTTGCCCAAAATTGCGAAAAAGTACCCAGTCTGGTAACCCTGTTATTACTTGCCAGTTGCCAGTGCTGCCAGGGCATATATTTAAATATGTCTAAATTCTTACCAAAGTATTTTTGTTTCGACATTTTTTTCAGCAAAAATGACTTATCATCTTGGACACGGATTTTTATATTTAATTTATTCTAACAAACCTTATATTTACAATAAACAAATGTGTGTCTTTATCTTCATTACAACTTTCAAACTCCTATTTAGCAAATAATTAATTTACTATAGCAACATAATTTTAATAGTACTACTAATATTATACCATTTATTTAAGGAGAACATTGTAAACCTTAGTGCAGTATTAAGTTTTGAGTATTTTTTATTTTCTTATATTATACGCTACACCAGCGCCTCTGGATTTACAATACTGAACTAGTAGATTAAAATACTACAAAATTGTAAAGCTGTTAACTAGCTGGAAATATATCTTATGTACTGTCATCTGTAATAAGTTGGGTTATCACGATGCTGTGTTGCAGGGTGTAAAGTACTAAGATTGTATGGCATGGTAGGTAGGTACTGTACCTAGGCCCTGTCAGAAGGTAACACAGATGTCTACAGTTTAGGTATTTAAATATTATAATTGGAGTCAAATAAGTAAGAACAACACTTTTAGTTATTATAGGTGGCAATAGTGGTCGTGAATATTATGTAGGTTTTTCGCTAATCGGTTTTTATTCGTGAAAAATGTTGATTAAGTATATATTTTACGGACTTTTTTCTATTTTTGTAAAATTAATAATGTCAGAATCTTTCTTACTCACACCATGGTCACCGATGCTATTATCATCTAATTTCCCACTACCTTAGAATAGAATACTATAATACCATAGAATCTATCAATGTTCACAATTTGTGAGACAATTAAATGAATGGATTTGTGAATTTTCAAGTACCTACCTAATTTGTGAATCGCAGATTACTTGAAAGTTTATTTGTCTCATACACACACAATGCTTTCAGTGTTGACCCCATGAACTAGATATTATTGAGTTTTCAGTAGTTGCGGCGGTATTGTGTGCGAAGTGCCGACCAGTGAGGTGTTCACTATCCCTTGTTTAAATGACAATTAGACGGTTCAACAGATCGATAGCATACCTATTGAGTTCAACCTCGTTATACTGACCGCCACTGTGTTTGTGGTAGAACCAAACTTAAAAAAAAAATTACCCTTTTGCACATCTATTCGTTGTTTTATTTATTTTGAAGCCGAGTTGCCGCGCTTTGGATTTTATCCTCTCTTTTTCTATCCATTTTTGTTATGTGCAAATGTGGATGATAATTTGGGTCACACGCCATGTTGGTTATTTAAAACTTTCCATTTTAAGTAAATATGCGTCACCATGAGTTTCTACAGACGAAGAGTCATGGGTTATTTGGTGGGACTTCTTATAGCATATCGATATAATTCAACTGTCAAGTTTTGCTGGTAGGTAAGATTTTAACGACAACGATGCAAATTGACGAAATGTAATCATAATAAGTTACCTATACTTACTGTTTTTTGTGACACTTGAACAGGTAGGTAGGTAAGTGCCTACTTAGGTATTGCGAATTTATTTGGCAATGATCTGTATGTGTGTTTGCGCGGAAAATAGACAAGTCAAGATGGTAATTCCGTTATTAATTGGCAATCTATACTTAGCCACAAAGATCGAGAAGTGCAGGAAATGAACAGTATTGACCGGTGTTGTAGTACGTGAATATTCAATGTGCTTTGTAGCAAGGTAGGCACAGACCGAGACTTAGCTTTCAGAGTAGTGCTATGTCACGCGTGCCAGCACCTTTTTACTAATAATGTCATTGCGTGCCAGAGACGCGTTCAAAATGAATGGAACAGCAATATTTTTTTTAATAACCGTCGACTAATTTTCACTGGGGGTCCAGAATCATGTACTGAATCCATGGTCACGCGTCGATGTCCCTCCCACCCTGCACCCTGTATATAAACGCATAGCTACTATTAGCGTTCTATTAGGTAAGTGAACAAAAGATACCATTCTGTTCCACATTTCACTCAACGCTTCTCTTCGTGAAATTTTAAGTGACCTCTGCCACTCGCTGATTGTGTTGTCAGCAGTACCTACCTTCATTATAAGATACTGAAATATAACACAATCATGTTTATTTAATCAGAGTTTCACTTGCTTAAATATTCCCCGGTTTTACATTAAGACCCTTCCCATCTCCTCTCAAGGGATGAACACCTCTATACATCCTAAAGTACTTGATCATTTAATATTTTATACGAAACAAAGACAAAAGAGGTTCTTAGTAGGTATTTATATATATGGCGACAGGCCATATTTACTAATACTTAGAACCTCTTTTGCCTTTCGTTTGATATACCTACGTACGTATTGTGCCTGTGGTGACTTGAAATGGAGACATATTTTCGGCGACATGTTCACTTAAGTGACTCATACCTACATTATTATATGCATTGTATATTCTTATATTTCAATCTGTAGTTTGATAATACAGTAAAATATTCTGTACCCAAGCGAGTGTATTTTTGGGCACAAGATTTTCAATACAGAAGTATTTTAGTTAATAAAAACTTGGGAGTTCGGGAGAGGTCGCGCTGACAGGGTCTAGCGATAGTAAACATTTCTGTGCCATCTGGGACACGCTAGGCTTAAAGGTTGCCTACCTAACAATATTTGGTGGATTGTAGAAAAAAAAATGCAAGAAAATATCTATAAATACTGTGGAATACAAAGTTCAAGGGAGTTTAAACATGAATGTAAAAAAACCTATGTGACAGACGGACAAGTTTCTATCTTATCGCACCCGACCCTTAAAAAGTACCATTGTTTACAATTGAATGTTTCTAATCAGCCCTTGACATAATAAGCAAAAGTTAGTTAAGTAAAAGGGAGAAAAAGTGTAGTGAAGATGTCCGTAAAAGAGATTTAAGCAAGAATACACGTTGCGTGCGCAAAAACTTAAGGACAGGAGGACTAGAATTTAAAATATATTTTCTCTTTGGTCGTTTCCTACAAGTAACCCTAAGTAAACATTAAACACCCCGGACACTCCATACAACGCTCGCAAAATATTTACCTATTACTACTACATAAACAAATTACGTTTGTACACGTGCAAATGTGTGCGTGAACTCTAGTAGGGTTGGCTGTCGAGCGTAGCGTAAAAAAGAATGGCGGTCAACGACGACGACTAGAAAGAATACGTGACCTTATATTGTACGCACGGCTACACATCAAGCTATACATAACCAGTATAAGCTGACCTCTGATTGAACGAAAAACCTATACAATGCGAAGACATTAGCTGTCTTCGCATTGTATAGGTTTTTCGTTCTGGAAATGTATAGCTTGAAGTGTAGCCGTGTGTACGGGCGGCGTTCATTTGTTTATCTAGTTAGTCGGGTTTGTAATGAAATAAAAATAATATTAGGTCCTTACATATGAAATTAGCGTTTTGTCGTACTGACCACTTTGATCTGAAATATCTCCTCTTTGGTTAAGAATTCCAAATTCAAATTTATAAATTCATTTAGCTGATACATTTGAGTTTTGAAAACAGTCATTCATTTGTTTTTTCCTCATTATTTTTTTTCTTTGGAGTCGCTTATTACCGCACAATGGAAAACATAAAATAGCGGTATATTTACGAGTACGAGTTCTACCGTGGCACCAGTGCTGCAGAAACAGCTCGAAGGATTAATGATGTATACGGCGCTGGTGTCGCAAAAGAAAGCACGGTAGGTTTTTGGTATCAGCGTTTTCGTTCTGGAAATTTCGCCCTTCAAAATCAACCCCGTGGACGGCCGGAGACCAAAGTGGAAAATGAAGAATTAAAGGCTATTGTGGGAGCGGATCCATCACAAAGCACTTCAGAGATAGCTGCAGGCTTTGGGGTAAGTGATAAAACTGTATTAATCGACTTGAAGCAAATCGGAAAAGTAAAAAAACTTGAACGATGGGTACCTCATGAATTCAGTGAATCGAACTTGCAAACACGCGTCGACTGCTGTGTTTCTTTGCTCAACCGACACAATAATGAAGGGATTTTAATCGAATCATTACTTGTGATGAAAAGTGGGTACTGTACGATAATCGGAAGCGCTCGTCGCAATGGCTGAACCCTGGAGAACCAGCCAAATCCTGCCCTAAACGAAAATTGACTCAGAAAAAGTTACTTGTGAGTTACTTGTTTGGTTGTTACTTGTAGTGCTGGTGTCGTTCACTACAGCTTTTTAAAATCTGGCCAAACGATTACAATAGATATCTATTGTCAGCAACTGCAAACCATGAAGGAAGAACTAGCTGCTAAACAACCGGGATTGGTCAATCGCTCTAGGCCACTGCTGCTTCACGACAACGCAAGACCACACACTGCACAACAAACAACCACTAAGTTGGATGAGCTACAATTGGAATGTCTGCGACATCCACCGTACTCCCCGGACCTTGCTCCAACAGATTACCATTTTTTCCGGAATTTGGACAACTTCTTACAGTGAAAAAAATTCAACTCCGATGCGGCAGTCCAAATCGCCTTCAAAGAGTTAATTGATTTTCGCCACCATGGTTTTTTTAGTAAAGGGATCAATGAACTACCTATGAGATGGCAAAAGATCATAGATAACAAGCATACTTTGATTAATTAAATATATTTTACAAAAAAAAGTGACTTTATATTCCTCCCGTACAAAACGCCAATTTCATATGTAAGGACCTAATATTATAATAGTTAATATGTAAAAGAGATTTATTTATTCTATCAACAATACCAAAATAAGGTACCTAACTGAATATTGCTTACACTAAAATATTTTCGTTTAAATGACTTATTTAACTAATAATCGTTTATTAAATCGCAAGGAACGCGAAATCTTACAAACATTTATGTAAGTACAAATTCGGAAAAGCATCACAATATCCAACCATCGTATTAAAACTTTTAAATCGAGAAATTGTGTGTTCGTGTTAGCAGTACAGTGCTGCGATTCTATGTGAGCGCCCTAGCTAAAGATTCGGCGACGAATACCTCGAAGTGCGGGGTGAGGTGCGGTATCTAATATCAGCGCAAGGAAGGGAGTGTCCATTCTGTACGTGGTACTTACTATTAGGTATTTTGTGCCTAAGTGTAACTCGGATATTGAAATTCACCCCATACTCATTGCCTCAAATTATTTCCTCAATGAACGTATTAACTCTTGCAGGTGAAGACCATCGTAAAGACGCTGGCGGCGGCGGCTGAGGCCGAGGCCGAGGCTGAGGCGCGCGCGCAGGCTGAGGAGCAACAGGGCGAGGCGCGGCCCGACCTCGCGCATGCGCCGCGCGCTCCTCGCACGCTGCTGCTGCCTCAGGATATGCCCATGCCCTCGGACGAGAGGCCGCACTGTAAGTAGCCAGCTTGAGATCATTCATACCTAAGTACGAAGAGTGCTACAAGGATCTTTTGGCGCCTGAATGACTTTGACAGATTGTTGGTAAAACATTTGTGAAATTGTCACAGAAATTGTATTGCCAAAACAAAATTTTGTTGCGTTAGTTTAGATTTGATTTTGGCTACGCGCAAAAAGAAGCTCAGTGAAGAAGAACAGTGTGCAGTTATAACTACAATTGCACTGTAACTTGTTTGCAATTTCTGAAAACATTAGGAGGTATGGTATCCATGGCAGATTCGCTGTTTAGAAGTTTATTGATTAGTCGACCAGCAGCCTGGGAAACCTAAAGATCATGATCTCATAGGCTAGCAGTCGAATACTAGGTAACATTGACTGAAGTTTTTCCTGGATCTGACAACCAACTTTGTAGGTAGCATTTATACACTTATAAGTGTACCTACGTGGACGGTGGAACTACCCAAATTACTTCGGATAGATACTTGAAATTGTGAATTTCACAACTGCGCTGGGATATGCTGGCGACGTTAAAAACCATTGCTTTATTATTACGTGGAAAACATCCTTTCATGACTGCATGTTATTGAAGCAAAATTCTATCCAATCTGCATTCCTACGAATAATAAAAAGTCAGAAAGCATAACTATGAACAAAATCAACGAGAAATTCGGCTCTAAACTTCACTACATTGACAAATACCTCAAGTATTCGAACGAAAGAAAACACATGCAACTAAGCCAATCAGCTGCGCTCGCGTAAAGCGTTGTATTCCGGCAAGCGCCATGATTGGTTTTGGTGCGCGGTGGCCTTTTCGGCAACGCTCATCGCGGTAAACATATGCGTGGTGTTATTTTTGAGCTTGAGTTACATTTCTTGACTTTTATTATTCGTAACTGCATTAAGAGAATTCTAAATGATCGTAGAAATTTCCAGATAAATATAAATTGAATTCACAATATTATGATACGAGCACTCAAATTGAGTTGCATTTATATTACTGAAGTGGTATTAAAAACCTTCTTGCTTTACATTATTTTTCTAACTAATAGAATATATTATGAGACTGGGCAGTCCAGAAAGTTTAATTAACATTGTTAAATTATTTAAACTTCTTGTCAAAGAAAACTACCTTGAACAAAGGAGAGCTTAAACTTGAACTGTCACAAATTAACCGCGTCTCAGCTCATGCCTGCTCTTGTGAACATGTCTATAATTATGTCCGTCTGAGCGTCTGCTAAGTTGTAACTCAAAATATTTCTAAGCTTGTTAAAAATTCAACTCCGTTCATTATTGATATAACACTTAACAACTAGGGTATTAAACCAATTGTGGAATATGAACGTTGCTCGTGCTTCGACGTTAAAAGTATTGACTTTTTTTTTTTTTTTTTTGAGCAACGTTCATATTTACCTAATGGGTATGTGCGTTTTCATCACTGATAAAACTTCAGATAATATTAACAAAAACAAAGCTAAAACATACCAATACAATCAAATAACATATTTATCTATTTTCATGACCAATACTATCACTAGCTAGCTAGCTCTAGCTAACTATCACTCACTCAGCTAGCGGAATCATAGCAAAATAAATAAAAAAATATTCAAGTAAAGTAAAATTATGATTTACATTAATTAAAATCGAGGAAAGTTAAATTCTTACTAATAATGCTAAACACTAATAAAGTAATAGTGCTCATTCATGCAATGTTTCCATAAACAAAATGAATGAATAGACACAAAGTCTACCACAAAAACACATGAGTCACATCAGTTCCAATAAATCAGTGCCGCGTGTCTACCTAACAAGTAACGAACGGTAGTCAGTCGCTTGGTACCTTTACCAACTCTTATAAAGTTCAGGTGAGGTACTTGTGCAATGTGCATGCTGAACAACGAACAATATCCATTCGTGCATAATTAAATGCTAGTGCCAAAGGACGCTCCGAGATTTCAAGATCGCTAGATGAAGTTTCAAAAAGTAAATTACTCATGTCCTACTAAAAATAACATATTTTTGTTAATAAATTTCATGAAAATTCATTATAATGTTTTTAACTTACCTACCAAAAAATAAGCGAGTTCATCTCAATAGTATATTCGGACAATAGGCACCTTATACCTATATCAATTTCAATCATAAGGTTGCCGTTCTAGATATATTCAGAGCAGTTAAATTCTGTCAAACAGTTAAGTGGAATACAGTAAAGTAACAGATTGCGGTCGTGAACTTCGTTAACAAGCTTTGGTTCACTGATTATGGAACAGTAATTTGAGATCAAAATAATTTCAGCACGTAACTGTACTGTTGTATGTACACCAATTAGTAACTAATGACTTGTAATTCATACAGGATGTCACAAATAATGTTTATTGTATTTTCCATTAAGAGTTACTTAGTCAACAAAATCATAGCTAAGTGACGTCATAGGCATCGTAGGAAAGGCGTAGTATACAGTAACCCAGTTAAGTTGACGTCGTTGCACGTAATTTCAACTAATTGAGTCGTTCTTGCACTCACTGATTCCTCATAATTGGTAGGTAATTAATACAGGTTAATACTGTTTATTGACCTGGATTAGTCTCAACATGTCTTGCTCTTGATCTTGCCCTAATTTGTTTACAAGAGCATTAGGAGAATGGATTGTGGGATATGGGACCGTAAATTGTTCATCACTCTCGGTCCCTTTCTATTTATATTTGTACTGAATGAATATCATAATACTTTATGCGATGCCGAGCTACTGAAATGATACCATGTTTGATGTTGTTGCAGATCTGCAGCCCCGTTCAGTCCGTAGCGTGGACGCTTTGGTGAACAGCGAAAAGCGCGTGAAGCGCTGCGCATGCAGCTGCGGCCCGTAGAGGCGTACCATGCGCCCGCGCACCGCACTGTTGTAGTGCACACGCGCTTCTCTCCGTCCAATTTTCAATCTCCAATACCTATTCTGTAACAGTTAATTAAACCTGTTGGTTAACATAATAACGGCTTATCTCTAACATTTCTGTAAATAAAGTTGTTAATCCATGAGCTTCCGATGATGGTTTTTAATTACCTGTCGCTGCATAGAGGTTGTATTTATGGGAAATTTTAATGTTTGTTAAATAATTATAAATTTTATAGTTCGTTTGTTTCCTGTTTCGATGTAGGTACCTATGCATTTCTTTTACCGACTGTTTACTTGAGAATGCAATATGTAAGGTTTAATAATAGTTTTAACATTAGGTACGTATGTATAGGCGCATACGTATATGTTGTATTGTGGGGGTAGCAGGAGGAGGTCGGCGTTGCAATATCCACCTGCAGATTAATTCACAACCTCGAACACACTCTGTTCTGTTTGTTGTAAATTGGTTTTCGAGAAAATAGTTCCAATTTTTTAAGATAAGAATATTTGCATTTGTTTGGGGTAAAAATAGAAATGCATTTACTTTTGAAGGAACTCTTAAAACTTGTTTGCATACCATGCTCCATAATTAACTAGTGAGGTGATATTGTAAAATTAAAATCAAACTTGTATTCTATTATTGTGATCCTAAATTAAATTTGTACTAGTTTTATTTGACTGAAAGTTTTATTTGACCGCTTGTATTGACAGACCCAATTGTGTTTACAATTGTTAAAGTAACGGACATTCATCATACATTCTAGTCCACAATTTACTTAATGTACATTTAATACCTACTCAAAAATAGTAAATGAAGACACGGAGCTTAACGCGTTCAGCGCCGGGAGTCCTCCTGGAGGGCTCCCTCTATTCGCAATTGGGATGCCGGGAGCTCTCGCGGAGGGCTCATTTTAAATGTAGCTTTTTTGGTCGTCGGTTTTAAAGTTCAAGTATTTTTTATATTATTTTTAATAATTTGGGCCTCAGGAAGAACGGGCCGGCTGTTACAGTTCAGGGTTGGAAACCCATTTCCATGGTTACAAATATTCATTAAAAAAAATTACTTTGAGATTATAAAACAAGAGGATGAGTTTAACAATCGTGGCTTTTCAGGGTTCCGTATCAAAATCTTAGGTATAAAAGGAACACTTAAGGTGCGACTTTGTCTGTCTGTCCCGGCTGTCCGATCGTCTGTCACAGCTGCTTATTTCAGGAACTACTAATAATTCTTTCAAAAACTACATATCTTTATTAATATAAATATAAATATATTCTTGAAATTTGGAATAAATATTAATAATGCTTGTCCATCTCCAAGAGAAATGAATTGAATAAAATATTTTTACATGTAATTAAAAAACAACTTTCTTTTCTGATACAGTTATCAAAGTCAACAAAACGAGAACACAATACACCGAGCCGCGCATAATGTTTATTTTTCTCCAATGACAGGAAAAATTTAACCAAATCTTGTTAAATCGTAAACCTCAACAAAAAAAAAAACAAAAATACTAATAAAAGTGACAATAATGCGATTTTATCTATGTCATGTTGTTTGAAAGGCATCTAGTTATGGTAAGTGTTTTTTCTTTAATTTAAATATTTAATGAATAATGAAGGAAACAGTAATTTTGTCTAAATCGATGTCTGTGTGACTAAGGGTAATTATCGTTCTTAGTTTGTGTTGAAGATGCAATAAGAACCTTTCGATAAATGACGTGCAAACCCCTTTAACAGTTTTTGTTGGTTGATCTACATATATTAAAATATGTATAATTTACATATTATAATAATACAGTAACGAAATCAAACTAAACATTGAATTAAAAAAAAAATTAATTGCGTCGTCGAGAAACGAGTCTGATGCCGAAAATATAGTTTTTATAATTTTTAGTCCGTTTCTGTATTTCTGGATGTATATTCTGGATTAGAGTAAAAATGGCTAAAACACATCCACGGCGTAAGCACTTACTCTCTCCTTTAAACATCATTATAATATTTTTTTGCTCCTGTTTCATGTTTATTATTATAATTTATATACTCGTATATTTATTTAGATTATAATATACATTATGTATGTATTTATTGTATTATGTAAATGATACTCAGACTACCTACAGTGTTTTTCTCTCCTTCCCCTTTTTATCCATCCAAAGGTTGTCTTTAAAAGATCGCTCTTAGCGATAAGATCACCCATTGTGTCACCCTTTGTAATGTTTTTATATTTATGTCTGTAATTTATATAGTGTACATAATAAACAGTTTTCTATTCTATTCTAACGGCTGAACGAATTTGAATTAAATTTGGCACACAGCAGATAGTTTTTAACCAGGAATAACACGTAGAGTATTTATAATTACGGTAGTACGTTCTCGTGGGGATATTCTCCGACATCCACGTCTTCGAAGCCTAAAATAACTAGTATAAACATAAAAAGCTAAATTCAATGGATTTTAACACCGAGTCTGTGACTGAAAAAGGTATAAATCTTAGTTGGTTTAATTTGTATCATTCGGTCAACCTTCTCTTTTTTGGAAATGAAAGGTAGGTAGGTACCTACGGGACACGCTGGCCCAAGCAATTTCACAAAACTGGGCAAAAAAACATGACCATTCAGTACATTTACATTTATAACTCAATCGCAACATTTCCTGTCAACTAGTTATTAACTTATGTAAGAAAAGCCTCTTGCACGCGGCTACGTAAGACGGCCTTGCATTTCCATTTAATATTTTTTTCGTCGAAAATATTAAGCATAGTTTCCCCCATTTCTTTAAGGGCACATGATGAAGACTCACACTGTATAATATTTGGTTTAGCAGCCTTGAAGACAAAGCTCAATATTTTCAAAAAAACCGTTCCTTCCCTTTATCTAGGATTATTACTACTGTTACTAGGTTGGCGAGCGACCGTTTCTAAGACTGCTAAAAAATAAAGTAATATCGTGTTTCGCACCTGTTCCAATGCATAATGTATTAAAAATAAAAACTTTGACTTGTTAATGAACTGCCTTAGTCTGCCTTGTGCTAACCTAATCCGAAAACCAATGCACGCTACTGGTAGACTCGAATATCTTCCAATAGTTGGCTTCCAATGACATTCGATGTGACAGAATTTCAGTATTGTATACGGATCTTTAGTTGTATCATTTGTCAGACAATCGGCTCCGGAATGCTTGTAACCCGACGACAAATAGTTTGTGCTCACTGCGTAGAGAAGTCTCGATGTAGATACCAAAATCGATCGCTCATCGGTACTCGGCTTGCAAATCAGTCGAGTAATGGTAGCCTTTCACCATGATGTCACGGTTTTTCCAAACACTTCATGGGACTTAATGTATGATGCAGTAAATGCCACAACTCCGTACCTAGTGTAAACCTGGATTTAGATAAATAATTCATTCACGATAAACGAATGACATGTCTACCTTTTAACATGATTCACACGCCACAGGAGATTCACTTTTAAATCATAGTTCAATGGGCTTGGAACTTAAAGTCACTGGCAATCAAATGTGTGTCACAGTTTCACTCCTCAGTTTTACTCACAGGCACTCACTAACGCAATGTTTTCTACCGCCACACAGGGATTCAACAGAGCTGTCTCAGACATTCAGTCACCCATCATAACCATTCAGGGGTGAAAATAAGGGCTTCAAAATGCTACAAACTTAACGCACTACTTGAAGAGAGCAATGTGTTTATTTATTTATTATTAAGGCACATCAACAACACATAAACAAACATTTACAAATAACAGAGAACAGAGACATGGACTAGTGTTTACGTCAATTACAGACGTGCACAACATTCACAACAAAATAGAAGAAAAAACACAGTATTCACGTTACAAAAAAGAAAAAAATATAAAAGAAAACAAAAAGAATAAAAACTCTAGCTAAAATCTCTGTAATAGCGAGAATACCCTCATCGACTTAAACATTGACTTATTATATTATGTTATATTACACTATATTGTGTGTGTGTGAGTGTTCTACAATCCTATCCTATGCTGCACATGTATGTGCTTGAAGTATTAAATAAATAAATCAAATAGAGGTTGTTAGCTTTCTTTCTATTATGTCTTCAATAAAACACCAAATATCGTAATTTGTGTATTGAGCTAAGTAGCCTAGAAATACAAGTGGATAAAATCATAAGAGTAGGGTAGGAACAACAATAAGATGGAGGGTAGACTCAAAATCCAATAAACATAAACTTATAAACTAGGAAGTATGTAGGTACCTATATACAACATATCTTTCCCCCAAGTATACAAAATATATTTAAACTTTAATTTATACTTAAAGCTAACAATTTTGTATTTATTTAAATATCTAACATAAACATTATGTCTATTCAATATACATCAGGCTTTTCATAGGGACCTTTTGTATGAGATAAAACTTTACTTTTAATCTTACCCCCAGAATAGCCAGACTCATAATCACTAACACTCCGCCCATTGGTCCGGACTCGGTATTTCAATAACTTCCTCACTCAACCCCGTACCTCCCATATCCACATCTTGATTTTCCATTTCCAAATTGGCCTTTTCATTATTCACTTCTTCTTTCTCTCCTTCCCGGTCTGTGTCTTCTGTGACTTTCTTTTTAACCAGTTGGTCGATGTGTCGGTTCACAACATTACCATCACCAGTTGCAACTTGATAATTAGATGGCCCTTGCCTTTTAACAACCGTACCAGGCAACCAACGAGGTCCACCACTATAATTTCTATACATCACACTTTGGCCCACATTAGTTTCTCGAGTTATCTTATGAGCATTATTGGTAATCTGTTGATCAGTTTTATTTTGAACAATATTATCTGGATGTATAACATCAAACAAGGTACGTAGGCGCCTATTCATCAAGAGTTCAGAGGGGCTCTTGTTAGTTATTGTGCAAGGAGTTACCCGCAATCCTAGTAGCATTCGAGGAATCTTAACATCCCAAGAGATGTCATCCATTTTGCGTAGCTTGTCTTTAACAGTTTGCACCATTCTTTCGGTCAAACCGTTTGTGGCAGGATGATAAGGCGCTGTCTTAATATGTTTTATTTTATTCGCGTTCAAAAATTGTTTAACTTCAGCTGACACAAAGGACGTTCCATTATCGGAAACCAATGTCTCACACAAACCATGTATCGCAAATAAATTTCTGAGGTGTCTGATGACCGTTCCCGCTGTCATATTGTTAACCAAGATCACCTCAGGCCATCTGGAATATGCGTCTACAACAATTAAAATATATTTACCTTGGAAAGGTCCCGCAAAGTCCACATTTATTCGAGACCACGGCTTTGTAGGCGTGACCCACTCAGATTTAGTTTTCGGAGGCATGTGCCGATTTTCAAGACATTTGTCGCAGCCGCCTACTAACGCCTCAATATTTTCGTTCAGTTTTGGCCACCAAACATAACTCCTGGCCAGAGATTTCGTTTGGACGATGCCGTTATGTGTTTTATGTAAAGCACGTAGTATAGTTTCACGCAATGATGACGGTACCACCACTCGACAACCCAGTAAGATACAATCTTCATGCATAGAGAGTTCCGAACGATGTAACCAGTATGGACGCAGTTCATCATCGCTAACTCTAGCTGGCCAACCGCTTAGTACATGATGACTGACACGAGATAACAGCCTATCTCGCTTCGTTGCTAATGCAATTTGGTCAGCATCCACAGGAAAGTCGGTAGGAGTTTCTGCCATCAGCAACACGTCACATAACTGCTGTTCAGGTTGGTCGGGAACCGGCTGTGGCCATCGGCTCAATCCATCAGCGTGACCAATTTGTTGTCCCGGTTTGTACACAATTTCGTAATTATGTGACGTCAATAAAATTGCGATCCTCGTTAGGCGAGGCGACAAGACCGTAGGCATAGGTTGCTTCGGATCGAATATGCCCAACAACGGTTTATGGTCCGTAACTAGAGTGAAGGATCTTCCCATTATATAGTTATGAAACTTGCTAACTCCAAATGAAATGGCAGTAGCCTCTTTATCTAATTGTGAGTAACGGCGTTCGTGAGTATGTAGAGTTCTGGAACTCATAGCTACAGGGCGCTCCTGTCCGTCTTCCATAACGTGGGATGATACAGCGCCGACACCGTACTCTGAACTGTCACAAGTGAGTACTAACGGCATATTTAAATCGTAATGAACGAGTGTCAGGTCAGATGACAGTAACCTTTTAGCCGTGTCAAAGCTCCTTTGCTCCCTGTCCGTCCATTGCCAAGATTGTGCTTTGTCGAGCAACCTATGTAGGGGCTCGAGTATGGTAGCTTTGTGAGGTACGAACCTCTCATAAAAATTGTATAATCCTAAAAACGCTTTTAGTTGTGTAACGTTCTTTGGTTCAGGAGTGTTGACGATAGACTCAACTTTGCTAGGTGCAGGATGAATACCCTCAGCGTCTATGACAAAACCTAGAAACTCTACACGTTCTTTGGCAAACTTACATTTGTTCCGATTGAGCCGCAAACCTGCCTTACCGATGCGCTCCAGCACTGTGTCGAGGCGCTGCGTCATCTCCGACATCGTCCGGCCACTGACGATGACGTCATCAATCAGTACCGCGACGCCGGGAACGCCCGCCAGCAACGCTGTACTGAAAACAAACCTTTGCATGTGTTTAAGGTTAACAGCTGTGCTGTGGCGTCTGTGACGACCACCTGTGTATATGCACGGTCAAGGTCGAGTGTCGTGTAAAATTTGCCACCAGCAATCGTAGCAAACACTTCACTTGCAGTCGGCATAGGGTAGGTATCAGACTCGGTAGCCTGATTAACTGTACTACGGTAGTCATCGCAAAGACGAATGTCCCCATTTCGTTTGGGTATTGGAACAACCGGAGTCGCCCATTCTGAAAAAGATAAAGGGCGAAGTACCCCTTCCCCCACTAAACGATCTATCTCTTTTTCAACTTTGTCTTTAATAGCATAGGGTACGGGACGTGCCTTCAAAAACCTAGGAGTTGCACCTTGTTTCAAATTTATAGCCACAGGGTCCCCCTTGTAAGTACCGAGTCCGTCCCTGAAAATCTCGCTGTGCTTACTTACAATCTGATCGTTCGCAGACATGTCCAGTTCAGATATCACATTAACATTTAAAGTAATACCTAGTGCCTCGAACCAGTTACGTCCCAACAGATTCGGTCCCGAGCCCTTAGCTACAATGACATTCAAAACACACTTAATGTCTTTATATTGTACTTGCACTTGAGCTTGTCCTATAACTGTGACCGGTGAGCTGTTCCACGTGCACAGGCGGTTGGGTACCGCGACCAAAAGGTTGCGCGAGCGTACGCGCGCCCACGTCTGCTGGTTCACCAAGGAGAAAGCGGCGCCGGAGTCCACCTCCATTGCTACCTGCGCGCCGTCCAGTAGTAGCTTCACCTCGTATGCCGGAACGCGAGAGCTCCTCGTGCTCTCCATGTTATATATGCCATTAAGGTGCATGTCAGTCTCGTTTTCGGCTACGTTAATTTTTTCAGAACGACTTTTCTTTTTCGCGGTGCATATTCTCTCGATGTGACCTTTCTTCTGACAAAAGTGGCACACGGCGTTAACGAAGCGACATTCGCCCGCGTGCCGGTCTCCACATCGATAACACCGTCGAACATTTGCTTTGGATTGCACGGCGTTGACGTCCATAGGTTCACATGGCGGCGGCGACGTCGCCGCGGCGTCCAGTGCCGTCGCGTCGTAGCTGACGGCGGCGCCGGTGACGGAGGCGCTCTGCACGATACGAGCGTCCCTGCCTGCACTTTCGGTCGATAGCATAGCATCCAGCGCAGCGTCATGGTATCGCAAATTATCTTTCTTTAGCAGTTCGTATTGCAAATTGTGATTGTTCATACCGCATACCAATCTGTCACGAAGCTGTTTCCATGTCTGTAAAGTTACAACTGGCACAGATTTTTCTGAGTTGTGCTATGTATTCCGCGGCGGACTCACTGTGTAGTTGATCGCGCTTATAAAATTTGAACGACACAGAAATCTCATTAGGTTTTGGGCTGTAATGTTTTGTTAGGATCGCTTCAATTTCACTGAATTGATTGATCTTCACAAGACTTTTTTGGTGTAATCAACGCCAGAAGAGTTTCGAACACTTGTACGCCGCACACTTTATAGAAATTTGCCCTTTTTGCCGAATCTGAGACGACGCCATTCGCCTCAAAACAATATTTAAGTCTGTCGATGTAATTGTCCCAATTATCACATTTCACATTGAACTCATGAAATTTCACAGATTTACACTCCGTTGCCATGTTTTCTACTCGTCGCCAATATTATGTCTTCAATAAAACACCAAATATCGTAATTTGTGTATTGAGCTAAGTAGCCTAGAAATACAAGTGGATAAAATCATAAGAGTAGGGTAGGAACAACAATAAGATGGAGGGTAGACTCAAAACCCAATAAACATAAACTTATAAACTAGGAAGTATGTAGGTACCTATATACAACACTTTCTGTTTTCATTAATGATGAATATTGTATTATATTGTCAAGTAATTTCATAAACCTAGTATTTATGCTTTTAAAATAAAATACTTATCGTGTATTTATACTATACGTACGTACAATGGCTCAATGTGGTAGCTCAATAGGAAAAACAAATAAATCTCTATGTTGATACCCTTACCAGATTGTGGACTTTAATAAAAAAATGTTAATGATTACTACCTAGGTACTAAGTACACAAAAACTGGCAATTTCGTTTTAATTGAATCGTCGTGTGGTTGTGGCTTGTGACCGCTAATGATTATGTAGTACATCGTTCGAACGGTCCAGAACAGTTGTCGGGTTCAAAGAGATCTCGAAATACGAGAAAAAGGGTACAGCCCGCCATAATTGCAAGCTAGGATTTCATT
This sequence comes from Globia sparganii, assembly GCA_949316385.1. Taxonomy (NCBI): domain Eukaryota; kingdom Metazoa; phylum Arthropoda; class Insecta; order Lepidoptera; family Noctuidae; genus Globia; species Globia sparganii. The sequence goes on along the minus strand of OX438663.1, from coordinate 12,909,109 downwards.
AAATGAACATGTGTAATCAATAGTTGGTTTATACATGACATGAACGTACGTAAACGTTGGGTAGGTAGGTAATATCCCATCGAAAATGTGAAATAACGGTTATTAGAATAATTTTACGACGTTATAGCCAACATAAAAACATTCAAGTACTCTAGTGAACAGAGTATCGCACAGTACAGTAGTATCGCACAGTTCTCTACAGACTTGTTTCCTATTTCCGTACAAAGACGATTGCCCTCTGTTCAAGGGAAGCTGTTACAAAAGCCGTTTGTTAAGTTCCTCGCTCAAAATCGTTATGTAAGAGAATTACGAGAAGAAAGGTGCTCGATCCTGTTTCCGTTCCCTACTACCGGCATTATCGTGCACAATGTACATAGAAATAAAAGGATTGTATAGGACTTAAAATACTATGTTGTTGCACTGCAGAATTTATCAAAATAAAAGAGCTCTGATTTAGGTGTGTACAGACGCCAGCAAATCAAGCTACTACAATCTGTCAAATTTCTTTAATAGATTTTCAACTTTATCGCTAAATTATAAGGTTTAAAGTTGATTGGGAAAATTTGGCAGTTTCGGGTAGCTTGATGTGCTGGCGTCTATTAATAGAGTTTTGTTTAGTGTTGTTAATTATGTAAACACATAAAAAAATATACAATGCAACATGAAATGTAACACGTTCGGTGTTATATTTCATGTTGCATTGCATGTATTTTTTTTTTTTTTTTTTTTTTTTTTTTTGTGGATGGGAAATCATCCAATGACCCCTCCCGCTCTGGGTGGAGCAGAAGGGAGTGTCAGACTCTTACTGACTAAAACCCACCCGTGTTCCTTCCTTAGCCCTTTGTGTTCCGGGGTAGCGGTAACCCTTTCGGACAATCCCGCTGCCCCGGCAGGCTTCGGCCCTTTCGGGCCCCTTCCTTGCTGCTGACATCTCTTTGAGGCGCGCGTGGAACACGTACGCGCCGTCCGGCACGGGCCTGGTCCTGATCGGACGGAGAGTTACCCATTACTCTCCGCCCGCAGGCCCGCGCCTACGGTGGCCGGGAGTCGTCTCGCGGCTCCCGACGCCCGGGGCGTCTCCCGCGGCGGCTGGGACGTGAGGCCCTCTCCCTCAGCCGTCCCGCCACCTCCTTCGCTAGCATGACTGCTTCGCAGAAGGAGGTGACTGCCTCCCACTCCCTCTCGCCCCGGACCATGGCTTGAACCAGGGCCGGGCGCGAGAGGTCGCCGCCGCCGCCGATCGCCTCTGCGAGAACACGGCGGTGCTCCGCCCAATTGGGGCATACCGCCACCGTATGCTCCACCGTGTCCTCCGGGCGACCCTCGCAGTGGTGACACCCGGGCGTATCCTCCCGCCCGATAATGTGCAGGTACCTCCCGAAACACCCGTGTCCGGTGAGGACCTGCGTCAGGCGGTAGGTGAGGGCGCCGTGGCGCCTCTCTAGCCACTCCTCAAAGAGGGGTCTTACCGCCGCTATCGCGGCGTGCCCTGCGCTGGGTTGCGACAGTCGCTCTTTCCATGCCGCCATGAGATCGCGCCGGAGGTCGGTCCGCTCCGCCGCGATTTGCCGCGGAAGCGGAGTTTCCCCCCGGCGTAGTGCCTCCGCGCGCCACTCGTACAGGCGCGCGAGGACTATCGCCTCCAGATCCCACGGCGGCAGTCCGGCAAGGAGGCTTGCCGCCTCGCCCGAGATCGTGCGGTATCCCCGGATCAGCCTTACGGCTACCACCTTCTGGGGCGCGTTCAAATAGTGGGCGGCTCGCCGCCGCAGTGAACGCGCCCACACCGGGGCCCCGTACAGGGCCATGGACCGCACGACCCCCGCGTAAAGCCTCCGGCAGGAGGCGTTTGGCCCCCTCAGGTTGGGCAAGAGCCGCTTGAAGGCGGCCCCGGCCCGTTCCAGCTTGGGAGCCAAACGTCGGAAGTGCTCGACGAAGTTCCACCGGCTGTCGAGGACGAGACCCAGGTATCTCATCGTTGTCTCGACGCCGATGTGAACCCCTCCTGCCGTTATTTGGGATCCCGAAGGCGGCCCGTTCCGAGGCCCATGAAAAGACATGGCCTCGGACTTGTGCAAAGCCACCTCGAGACCCAACTGCCGGATCCTCTCCACGACTATCGCAACCCCGCGTGTCATCGCGTCGGCCGCCGCCTGATGCGACCTCCCCTGCGCCAGGACTAGCGTGTCGTCAGCGTAGCAAACCACGCTGACTCCATCAGGGAGATCGGCCCGCAGCACCCAGTCGTAACCGATGTCCCACAGGAGCGGCCCCAGAACCGATCCCTGTGGGACACCGCACGACATCTCTCGCCGGTTCCATTCCCCGCTGCGACCGGGGTAGATGACGGCTCTGTCCGTCAGATACGCCCCGACTACTCGACGGAGGTAGGTCGGCACCCGGTGATACCGGAGTGCCTCCCCAATGCAACTCCAGGGCAGGGTGTTAAACGCGTTGGCGATGTCGAGTGACACCGCCACGACCACCCCACCCCGGGACACCGCGTCCCCCGTCGTGAGGGCCCTCACGCGCATGATGGCGTCCACCGTCGAGCGCCCCTTGCGGAAGCCGAACTGGCTGTCCGCAAGATCCGGCCCCGTCCTCACCAGGTGCCCGACGAGGCGGCCCGCAATCACTCTCTCAAAGAGCTTGCCGACCTCGTCGAGCAGCACGATGGGCCGGAATTACGAGAAGAAAGGTGCTCGATCCTGTTTCCGTTCCCTACTACCGGCATTATCGTGCACAATGTACATAGAAATAAAAGGATTGTATAGGACTTAAAATACTATGTTGTTGCACTGCAGAATTTATCAAAATAAAAGAGCTCTGATTTAGGTGTGTACAGACGCACGGTATTTCGCCTAGAACATGCTAGGTGGACAAAATTCAAGTTTTCATTTCCAGGAAATCTTAATTGCATAACACAATCAACACCCCCAAACTCCAAATTCCGAGAAAAAGTTGTTTTTCAAATACTTAACTGATGAGTCATAGAGTCCAGAAGTCAGGTAATGAGTTTAATGCAAGCGTTCCGGCAATCAGTTGCAATTTAGCGACACATTTGTGCACATCTCATAGTGGTTTATAGTGATATTGTGAAAGTTTTTTGTGATGGATATTAATACTGAGGGTATGTACTATTACTTAATATATTATTTTTATCAGAATCTATTTAAATGAATTTTTAGCATTTTTTTAACTTGATGCATAAATTTTAGCGTAATTTTTTTCATAAAGAAAACTTAGAACGTTCAGGAAATACATTGATTCGCCTCTATTCGGGCTAGTTTTTAGATATATTGTAGGTATAACTGTGTAGTTTGTAAAATTATACATATTGTTCAGCACACTTCAGTACAACATATTTTTTTCTTTTTTTTTCAGAACACGTTTACTCTATTTCAAGGGTAGCCTTTTTTGAAGAGTGGTTGAAACACGCAAAGAATGATAAACGGTCGCGTATTTATGACTATCTTTCTTCAAAATTTCACTTTGGTGACATTACTGAAAGCAGCCAAAGAGAAATAAAGCTGAAAATATCTAAATTTTCTACCAAGATTGGAGCCAAATGGTTGGCTTCGGGAAAATCGAAGGAGCGTTTTTTAATAACAAATAAGACATGGCTGGATGAAGGAGACATACAGTTTACTGTGAGTTCTTTAGCCCCACAACCTTCGACATCGAGTGAGGCTGTGACATCTGCAGGAAGACCTCGCAAAGATTTTGAGGAAACGTCGTTTAAGACGAAGAAACGTCGAGTCGTGGATCTCGTAGAATCTCGAAGTGCCAGTGAATTAGTGACTGCTGCCGAAATTGCTATGCGTTCAGCAGGGCAAAGAAAAGTTGCCCATGTGATTAGAGACATTAGTGAGAGCCCAGATAATATTATTAAGTCAAAAAATACCAGTTGTGATCCTAGGCAGTTAAGTAGTGACGAAGCCTTAGCATACTATATAGATTCTAAGTCAACAACACATGCTTACAAACAAACTAGGAAGTGGTCCATAATGGCAGGACATAATGTGTTTCCGTCATATTTTAGTGTAGTAAAATCCAAACAGGCCTATTACCCTGCAGAGGAGCACATTGCTATAACAGAAACTCGTGCTGAAATAAATTTGCAAGCCTTATTAAATAAAACAGCGGAACGTCTAGTATTAGCACAGAATCAAGTTATCAGCAGTGTCCTCCCAACAAGTTCAACGTTTACACTTGTTAGTAAATGGGGATGTGATGGAAGTTCTGAGCACAGCACATACAAACAGAAATTTGAGAACACTGAAGATACGGACGAATTTCTTTTCGTATTTTCTTTCGTTCCCCTTAAGTTATATGATGGGTCCAAAATTATTTGGCAAAATCCTCGGTCTTCATCAACTATGTATTGTCGCCCAATCAAATTTATATTTGCTAAGGAAACGAACGACTTCACGTTAGCGGAGACAAATAGATTGTTGGAAGAAATTAATGCTCTTCTTCCAACACTTATCAACTTTGGTGATTCTCAAATCTCTGTGAAACACGAACTTCTTCTGACAATGACAGACGGAAAGGTATGTAACGCCTTAACGGAAACTCGTTCATCTCAAAAGTGTTTCATCTGTGGTGCCACCCCCAAGACGATGAACGATGACCCCGCAAAGTTTAACAGCAATCAGGAACATTTTGGCTTTGGTTTATCTACACTTCATGCTTGGATTCGTTGCTTTGAATGCCTTTTACATATCAGCTATAAGTTGAATATTAAGAAATGGCAGGCTAGAAGCGACGAAGATAAAGCTGATATCAAGGTTCGTTCCGAAGAAATCAAGTTGAAATTCAAGAACGAAATGGGACTCATTGTAGATAAACCAAAGCCAGGATTTGGTTCTTCCAATGATGGAAACACAGCCCGTCGCTTTTTTAAGAATGCTGAGATGAGCGCTCAAATCACAGGGTTGGATGTTACTATTATCAAACAATTTGATGTTATTTTGAGGACATTGTCTTCTGGGTTCGAAATAAACTTAGTTGAATTTAATAAATTTTGTCTTGAAACTAGAAGACATTACCTTAGTCTCTATTCGTGGTACTATATGCCTGCTACTGTACATAAAATATTAGTACACAGTACTGAGGTCATCAAAGCGGCATTGCTTCCAATTGGGCAGCTTTCCGAAGAGGCTCAAGAAGCACGTAACAAAGATTGCCGCAGATTTAGGGAGTACAACACCCGCAAGTGCTCACGTGTTGCCACGAATAGAGACTTGCTGTCCATGTTAATAATAACATCTGACCCTTTGATTAATAGCCTTCGTGAGATTCCCCAAAAAAAGCCGGAAAAAATATGTGCAGAGGTATTAAACTTAATTGTAAGCCCGACCATAGTAGCATCAAGACCCGAAACGTCATCATATTGTCGCACATTGCCGCAAAATGATGACGATTCACCAGAAGATTTTGATGATGATTCTGATGATTAGGTTTAGGTTAAGTTAATTTGAATTGTAGGTATTTATTTATTTAATGCAATTTTGTTGTTTGTTTATTATTTTATATAAAATTTTCTGTTTAGATATATTTTGTTTGTTTTTTATTACAAAATCATACCAAAAACTATTAATAATGCCTCAATATGACTACTTATATATAAAAGCATCGTTAAATATCATAAAATAATATTGTCCACCTAGCATGTTCTACGCGGTACACTGTGAGACGCCAGCAAATCAAGCTACTACAATCTGTCAAATTTCTTTAATAGATTTTCAACTTTATCGCTAAATTATAAGGTTTAAAGTTGATTGGGAAAATTTGGCAGTTTCGGGTAGCTTGATGTGCTGGCGTCTATTAATAGAGTTTTGTTTAGTGTTGTTAATTATGTAAACACATAAAAAAATATACAATGCAACATGAAATGTAACACGTTCGGTGTTATATTTCATGTTGCATTGCATGTATTTGGATGGCATCTGTTTTTCAACGTATGTTACATTTCATGTTACGTTCACATAATTATGTGTACCCAACACAGGGAACACATTATTTGACGATAATTAAAATGTCGTTCCATTAAAGCTAGGACTGAAAGCCTTCGTCTCTTATAAATAGAAGTCTGTAGTCTGAGGGAAATAAATAAATTTAAACGACATTTGGTGTTAAATAAATTATATTTAATATTGGTACGAGTATTATTCGCGAGCCAGCAAGTCAGTTACACAGTAACATTAGTTATTAGTTAAAACCACTCACACACAATCCAATCACAAAATTGGGAAGGGTAATGTTTTAACATTTCATATTAACATCAGCTAAACTATAGTCAGGTAATGTTCTCGACGACTGTGTCTTATTTTTATAACTTAGCATTATTAGAACGATATATAAAACAAGAATCAAGAAATTCATGAGGAAACCAGATATGTAACTTATGAGTAATGTTGTTAAGGACCATTTCAAACTCCGCAAGTCCATAACGTCCTTGGAAAACAAGTAAACATTTATGGTCAAACAAAGTAAAAATGTAACGACTGCCAGACTCCTGGCAAACTGTCTTTTGTTATCTGACATCACTCTGTACACTATAGCGATATAGAGCCCCGTGCCGATGAATATTAGTGGCCACCTGAATATACTGCAGATCAACAAGTTGACGTACCATTTGCTCATCAAGTCGGTGATGATGACAGCCGTGCACGCCACGCTGATAGGGACAGGTATTAGCCATGAACAAGACAGGACTCTATAAAAACTCACATGGCTTATTTTAACTAACACTATTATTAAACTGTTATACATATGTTTTATAAAAAAGAATACTAGTATAACTATAACAAAGTCCATATAAATCTGAAGAAAATTTAATATATGAGTGACTACCTCGGTAATTGTTATATTACCCTGACATTCTAAAAACTTAAATGTAAATATAATCCTTTTAATAAATCTGGCAAAAGTTAATTGCATTAACATTTGATTTCTATAATTTTTTCTCCATCGTGGCATCTTGATAGCTGCGAAAATTGATATTATTAACTCTACAGTCGTCATAACCAGTTCGATCACAACAAAAGTCTGAAATGTTGAGTATTCACTGTACAGCGCACTTTCCACTTCAAAACTGTTGGGGGCACTTCCATTGGCGGCAAACACATTTGCTGCACTTGGTGGTGAATAATCGCTTTTATTGAACGGCGTGTCCGCGGCTGTCGGCGCTGCCGTCGTCATTAAATCCAGAACAGTGTCTGTGACATTGTCGATGTCAATCGATGGCACAATTTCTGTCGACATTTTGACCACATGGACGTATTTTACTATTTCACTATTGAATACATCAAAATGTTTTGTGTATGTCCTGAAGGCGGTAGACGGACTGGCGGTTAAAATGATACTGTAATGTGAAACGGGAAACAACAACTTACATAGGTATATATATTATTCATAGGTAAATGATACAACAAGTTATTGGAATGTGCGGTTAGCAGACGTCATAGCGGTGGGCGCGAAATACCCGAGGACGAGTAGCTTCCACTCGTTATTGAATAGTCTTTATCCATTTTCAGAAGATATATTGAAGTTTAACATTTAAGTTTAACAGTATTATAAAATATTGATTTGGAAGCAAGGAGAGGAATGAGTTATTTTCTCGTGTTCGAGTGACCTTGATATCACGATTTTAAATGCGCGAATTTCATATTTACCTTAACCACGTTGCTGACCATGCTATTGTATTAGTTTTTATGACGAGCTATGTTTTTAATAGGTAAACAGGAAGAATACGTATTTTAAATAATGCAGTTAAGTAAAATCACGAATTTAACTAAGAAGACGTTGTATGTTTTGGTACATATTTTTCTTCTGCAGTAAGAAGATCGTTTAAATGTTATAGGATATTTAATGTAAAAGTAGTTAAGTTTTGGACACGCCAACTGTAGACTGTTGACGTGTGTAACTTACTTCTTTATCCTCCTGAGGTTTCCGACTAAAAGCTACACACAAGTAAAAGTGGGGGTTTTACGAAACAATTAGTGATTAATAGTAGATTATTGCATCGAGCGCAGTTTTAATTCACGATTGTTATGTTGATGGTTGGTGCCCGAACGCATGCGAGGGCATTAAATTAACACAAGTGCATTAATTACTCGCTTTAGCCAGCTTTAGCAAAGTGCATAATCTACTTTTCTTTTAACTACCAATCTACCTATCGTGATAAAATATACCTACTCAAAATAAAAACCCAATGAAAACAAAATTATCCCGCGACTTTTGCGGCAAAAGGTTATTAACAATTTCATTTGCAGCTGTTTTTATACTTTCTGGAGATGAATTCATATCGCTATCGCTGCCTATTTCCATTTTTTTTAAAACTTTTCTTGCTAAATTTTTGAAGTCAAAATGCGCGCCTTTTTTTTCACCAAGTCGGTTTTATTCAGCCGATTTTTATTTTCAGCCAGTAGGTATCTTTTTGATCAAAAATTTTATAAACTTAATGGGAGACATTAAACCTCTTATGTAAATTTATATCTAAATAAAAAATAAAAAAAACAGTGCATTAATGAAAAACTGTGCAACCATGAGATTTCATATAACATGTCTGCACAGTTTTGGTTCTAAACAAAAAATACGTCCTTTGTGATCGGTTTTGTAGTGATTAATGATAACATTACTATGTAGTTGAAAGAATGCGAACTTACCTGTAAGTGAAGTTCTATCATAGCCTCATAGTTATATGATAGCCTCGTCCGAAGAGATTAACAACCCACCCTTCTAACAAAAAAATAAGCTGACCAATTCAATGTAAAAGCGTTTAATAATAGACAACGGAATTCTTACATGGTGTGAATATATTTCAGACTACCTTACTTTGCGAGAAGGTCTAAACTTGGAGTGTCAAAAATGTTTAAATACTTCTTGAAAAGCGTAATCTCAGAACCCACCCCATGTCAAGATGGATAAGTTCATCTTGACTCAGCGTATGCAACACCATTCTCAGCTGAATAAATGGGAATACAAATAAATACCCTGCACAAAAAAAAAATATTTAGTGGTGTTTGTGCGATGATGAGGGAATTATACCCGCCTCTGCGGTTTATGACTTAATCGTATCGTCATTACTCCCAACACCCCGCAGTCTCGCAGTCACAGTCAGTAGCAATAGAGCCCCTCTAGTAGTTGAGGCAAGGAAAATAGCTCAACATAACAATAATAATTTATAATATTGTTTATCGAATGGAATTTACACCTACCCACCAAACGCAATGTGAGTGTACATTTATTTTTTATAAAAAAAAAGTGTAGCGTTTCAATTACTTGGTATAAGTTAAGTATATCAAATCATTATATTCAACAGGGACCGGGAGGTAAATGCAGTCCTATTAATTAGGCGTGCCAATTCTCATAAAATGGGTTAGTACTCTGAAATATATTAAATAATTTTAATTTTAATTATTTTTTCAGGGGGAGCTGATATATAAATTTAACCTATCCTTTATACATCCCAGATATACGCAAGTATTACCTAGAGGATTTATTAAAACCTAAAGCTGAAGTTTCACTGCATTAATGTTCCAAATACTTACATGAGTTATGTTTATGGACTGTTCCACAAAAGTCAACCGATTATAATGGTGTCTACAATTTATTACATACACATGTAACCATGCGAGGGTAGTAATTTACCACTGGGAAGATTCTAGTAGACCAAATGGTATCTAATATTACCATATAAATCCTTAGAACTTTCTTGAATTACTGTGTACTTAGCAGTTATGATCATAACTGCTACACAGTCATTCGTACTCATACTATAATTTAAAAATAAATTATCGTTACACACGCATTTTTACACAAAAAAAATATTTTTCGTATTTAACATAGTATACAAACAAAAATATTTTCCGAATTTAAATTAAACATTTACCCTTTGCTCTCTACAAGGTGTAACAAAATAAACGCAAGTCCTGAAAGTAGTTTGTTCATAATTGCCTACTGAATCGATTTCAGTAATTTTTAATATAGCTATTATTTCAAAAATTATGTATTTTTTCATACTAACCACCGACTAAGCCAAATAAAATTAAGAATTCTTTCGATAAGATAAGATTAATTTAAATAAATGGGAATGAGAATCTGAATCTCATATGCATACCCACATACCAGGAAAATATGATTATATCGGAAGTTATCCGTGACCATCCATGAAGCTTATAAAAATGGGATAGTTTAACAGCATAGCGTACCAGATTTAGCGGCTGCTGTTGAAGAGCGTCTGCCACGACGGTGTCGACAGTGTATCGGTGCTATCGCTGTACTCCCCGTCGTCGCTGACGGCGGCGCCGACCTCAGGGTCGGAGCAGACCTTACCAGTATTTTGCAGAAACGGTTTTTCTATTTTCCGGCAAAGATTAAGATCTCAATCTTAATCTTTGCCGGAAAATAGAAAAATTTTAATTTGTCAATTTTAATTATGTTCCAGATTTCTGAATGCTTTTGTATTGCTAACTGTGCTAGGTAGTTCATTTTTAAACAAGAGTTTTTAGCTATTCTTTGGAACTGCCCGTGTAAAGATAGTTATCGAATGGTATTCACACAATCTTTTACGGTTTAAGACATTTATTTCTCAAAAGTTTACATTAATCACTTACAGAGAAAATACAATAATAAGTAAACAAAATAACCGATTAGCGGTTAGGTTTTAATTACTACATTCAGAATTTCGCTGATTTTTAGCTTAACTTGATGGCAACAAAGTGATTGTTTGACTGAGTGAGGACATTACAGAAGCAGTACTTAAGTCTTTGTTTATCAAAATAACTTTAATAACAATATCGGTCAATGTAGACAAACAATAAAAACAAATTACCTTAGATTTCAGTATTCTAAGCAGGCGTATTGATCAAACAGGTGGTAAAACATAAACAGTGACAATCATTAAATAGTGACTCAAAATACTTTTACAAGCAGAACAAGTGCAGCGAAATAGTGCCTGTGTCACACAGATCACCCCCTGTGACATCAGTTTGCATCACCGTAGAACAGTGAATACATATTACACATTTTGTTTCTTACAAGTGTTACATTAAAAATTACTAGTCCAATAATTGGTGGCGTAGGTAGATGAAAAAACAAAAACATTATCTGGCAAACCGTTCTTATCCATATCGTCAACGTACGGACATAACACCTAATTTCGTTAACATACACTAATACCAGACAGCAAGTGTAGTTCTATCTACGACCGGCGTGTATGGTGTTAAGAGTTCGGATCTCAACAACTGTAATTCTTTTTGTGTTTAGTTGAGATTTAAAAAATTACAAATATGCAGCGTACACCGCCACCTGCTGACAAGGCGAAAGATCCAACTAGCGACACGGATTTAACGACGGGGACTCAGGGAACTACGCGTTATAAACGGCCTAGAACAACTTGTAGCCCCAACAGCTCGATTGAACCTTCGAACCTTCGCCCGATAAATCTAACAACGAAGCAACCAATCCGTCTATTACACCAGAACTAATTCGAGACATTATACGTACCGAACTGCGTAGCCTACTAACTTCCGATATCCGAAATATTGTGCAAGAGAGCGTGAGAGCCGAACTAAAGGATATCAGCACGGAACTATGCCAGATGAAAGACTCCCTGGAGTTCACTAGCAATAATATGATGATATGCGCTTAGTTTTTGAAGAAAAGTCAAAGCAATTAGATCATCTGCAAAAAGAAAATAACAGCATGAAACCTTTAATAAAGGACCTAACCTTCAGATTAACTCAAATGGAACAACATGCCCGATCTTGTAACATAAAAATATTATCTGTGCCTGAGTACAAGTCTGAAAATCTAAATGTTACAGTGCTCCAGTTATGTAAAGTAGTATCATGCCCTATAAAAGAAAATGATATCGTTCTGTCTACAAGGATTGCTAAACTAAACCCAGAGGGAACGCGTCCTAGATCTATAATTGTAAAACTTACTTCACCTGCAGTACGTGATGAAATTCTAGCTGCCGTGATTAAATTTAATCAAGCAAATAAGACAGATAAACTTAACACTGCCCACTTGGGCATAGGGGGAGATAAAAAACATGTCTATGTAGCTGAGCACTTAGCCCCACAAAATAGATCTTTACACCATGCTACGAGGATGGCGGCCAAGGAAAAGAACTACAAGTTTGTATGGGTGCGAAACGGTCGCATTTTTGCAAAGAAAAACGAAACTTCCGAGCGCCTTCTCATAAAAGACATGGACTCTCTGGTTAAATTAGTTTAACACGTTTAAACTGTTCCTCTTTTTGAATGTTTCATGAACAAAAATTTATAATTCGATTTCCAAATTTATTACCAAAATACCAGAGGTTTAAAGACAAAAACGCATGATCTATATCACAGCATATTAATTAATGATTATGATGTGGTAATTCTTACGGAAACTTGGCTTAATGATGATATCTCTAGTACGGAATTATTCGATGATCGTTACAATGTTTATAGAAGAGACCGTGAACTCAATGAGCTCTGTAGGAAGAGGACTGGAGGCGGGGTATTGATCGCAATTTTGAAAAAACATAATTCTATTGAAATGGCATCTTATAACAGTTTATGTGAAGATCTATGGGTTAAAGTTCAAGTTAAAACCAAAAACAATGCAGTCAGTGTTTGTTTTTGCGCAGTATATATTCCATCCCCAGTTAAAATTGATGTTTTGGAGCATTACTTTGAAAATGCCAGTAAAGTCATTGGTGCAGAGGGCAATACTTTTATAGCAGGTGACTTCAATCTGACTAACATCAACTGGCTCAACAGCGATAACAGTAGCTTCCTAGTCCCTGAGACCACTAATTGCTTAACTAACCACATTTTTACTGAGTTCGTTGCGTTAAATGGTTTAGATCAATTCAATCATGTCAGGAATGATAAATCAAAGATCTTAGACTTAGTTTTATCTGATATAACTAATGTTAAAGTGTACGAGTGCAATGATCCCCTATCGAAAGTAGACACACATCATCCTCCTTTAATGGTCCATCTAGATATACTTCCTGAAAAAACTCTGAACTGCAGTATGTTACCTACTCGTAACTATCACAAAGCTGATTATCAAGCTATAACACAACATCTTGACTCTATAAACTGGACTACAATGTTACAAAACTGTGGGACAATAGATGAAATGGTTGAAATATTCTACGAAAACGTAAAGGGTGCTATTAGCAACTACGTTCCTTTTTCTTGTAAAGTTAGTAACAATAAACTACCACCGTGGTTTACGAAAGATCTCACAAAATTATTGAAGGAAACATACAACCTTAGAATACGAGTAAAAAAATATAATAACGCGATGGATAAGATTAGTTTAGCATTACTAAAGGAGAGGTGCCGGTCATTAAACAAATCATCTTATATTACCTATATTGAAAAAATAGAAGCTAGAATAAAAACCAATTCTAAATACTTTTGGACATATGTTAAACACAAGCGTAAAAATAAAAGTACGATCCCGGAAATAATGAAATTAAACGATGAAGTAGCTGACAACAGTACCGATATCTGTCAACTATATGCAAAAAACTTTTTATCGGTGTATAATCAGAACCACCCCACACAGCTAACTAATACATCAAATACACACATCAAAAGTGTCTAGGGATCAAGCATTTTTATGCGGATTTCTTGAGATTGAGATGTGGCTTTGTAATAAATTTATGATTTTATAAATTTATATGGATCCTTTTTGGTGCATTTCATAATTTGAATCAGGCACTGTGAATCAAATTCGAGTAAAAGATGAAAATCAGCTGTCAATATTTTCCCTATAAAAACATACAACGCATTGAAGACATTATTAGTGCTACTGTTTCCCTACTACTGATTAAAACCAACGTTATTATGGAGCGGCGACGTCATTTAAGCAGGGAAGAAATGCTCAGAGCCGTGGGAATGATAGAAGCTGGTTCCCGGCAACGTACTGTGGCTTTAGCTCTGAATACAAGTCAGAGTGTTATCAGTCGACTTTGGACACGTTACCGAAGCACTGGTACCGTGGCTGAGCGCCATGGAGGACGGTATCGCTGCACCACACGGAGACAAGACCGATACATTCAAATCTTAACTCGAAGAGCTCCAACAATAACCGCCATGATGTTAGCCGTGAGGCTTCATCACTCTTCAGGGAACTTAATTAGCGACCAAACAGTCAGAAACCGCTTGCATGAAGTGAACCTTCATTCCCGAAGACCGCTACGGGTACCACCTATAGCAATGCACAATCGTAGGATTCGATATCAATGGGCTCTTGAACACAGAAATTGGGCAGAAGAACAATGGCGTTTCGTGTGCTTTTCTGATGAGTCTCGTTTTGGTATGAGACCGGATACAAGACGTATACGACACTGGAGAACCCCTGGACGCCAACAGCGATTAAAATCCTGCCAGGAAGTCCATCCTTATAGTGGTGGAACCATCATGGTATGGGCGGGTATTTGGATCGGCGGAAGAACTGAGTTGATTTGGATCAGAGGCAACCTCAACGCTCAAATTTATGCTGAGACGATTGTATCAGACGTCATCGTTCCTCTACAAGTGCAAATCGGTCCCTTATTTCAGTTAATGCATGATAATGCACGACCGCACACCGCAAGAGTTGTAAGACAGACTCTCGCCGCAGCTAACATCAATGTCCTGCACTGGCCTGCTCAGTCGCCAGACTTGAACCCGATTGAGCATGCATGGGATATGCTACAGAGAAGAGCTCTGCCGAATATGGAGGGTATCCAGTCGCAAGAAGACCTTTTTTTGTTGTTGCAACGAACATGGGCGGCCATTCCACAGCGTGATTTGGATGAACTCATTTTGAGTATGCCAAACCGATGTTCTTGTGTTGTTAGTGTTCGCGGTAGAAACACGGATTATTAATTGTTTAAGTTACCCAATAAAATTTTAGAGAAAACTGTTATTTCAGTCTTTTTTTCGAACTTTTGTGTTAGTGGTTCAAATGTCAAAAATCCCTTTATTAGGAAAATGGCAAATTTCTTTATTAATGCAAAGGTGACTTGGTTTATCGTTACTGTGACAAACGAAAACACTTTATTTGATGAATCCTTAAAGAACATTTTAATTAATATCAATCAGGAGAAAAGTTATTGCAAAAATATATGTTGATCCCTAGACACTTTTGATGTGTGTAGTTTATTGAGTTGTGGAAGCCTAAATGTATTAAGTCACCTATCGCTTACAGAAGATATGGTCGCTAGCAAACTAAAAGGTCTGGATATTCGCAAAGGACCAGGTCCTGACGAGATTCCCCCAATTCTCCTGGCTAAGTGCGCGAAGTCATTCTCGGCGCCTTTAACATTACTCTTTAATCGCTCACTTGAAACAGGTTGTTTCCCATCCGCGTGGAAAAAAGCTAAAATAGTCCCTATTTTTAAAAATGGTCGAAAAAACGATATAAAAAATTACAGACCTATATCGATCATCTCTATTATCCCTAAAGTTTTCGAGTTATTATTATATCCTTATCTGTATAGCCACTTGAAAAATCACATAGTAGGAAATCAACATGGTTTCTTTCAGGGTAGATCAACTCACTCTAATCTAGTTGCTTTTTCAGAAAATGTCATAGACTCAGTGGACAAAAGGATTCAAGTTGACGCAGTGTATACTGATTTTAGTAAAGCTTTCGACAAAGTAGACCACCAACTTTTAATACAACGACTTGTGAGCTGCGGAATCCACGGTCCACTATTGCTATGGTTTCAGTCATACCTTAAGGGTCGTCTATCGTTTGTTGTTTTGAATGGATCCCGATCAGAGGATTTTCACGTGACGTCTGGGGTACCACAAGGCTCCCACTTAGGGCCCTTGCTTTTCAACATTTTTATCAATACGATTATTCACTGCTTCCATTACGCAGAATCATATTTATTTGCAGATGATCTCAAGTTGACCCTGCCTATAAAATCTATAGAGGATTCTTACTTGTTGCAAGCTGACTTGGATAGATTAGTTGTGTGGTGCAAAGAAAATAGGATGAGCTTAAACTTACAAAAATGTTTACATATAAAATTTTGTCGCAATAAAAAAGTTTTTAATACAAAATACTCTATTTCGGGCGAGACACTCAACGAAGTTAATAGCATCCGGGACCTGGGAATCTTGATAGATAGCAAAATGACCTACAATGACCACATAGATAAAATAATATCAAACGCAAACAAAATGTTAGGTTTTGTATTAAGGACCTCCAAGCCATTCAACAACTCTAAAACTAAAATTATTCTTTACGAGACGTTGGTTCGCAGTAATTTGGAATACTGTTCACAGGTATGGTCACCCCGTTATAACGTTCATAAGCAGCGTATTGAACGAGTTCAAAAGAGATTCTTGTATCATCTATCCTTAAAAAGCAAAAATGCGATACAATTAAATTCCTATAAAGAACGTGTTCAGCACTTTAAATTCCAAAGTCTCACCAATCGTAGAAAAGTTCTAGATCTTTGTTTCCTACACAAATTAGTGACATCTAAACTAAACACTGAACTACTATCCAAAATATCTTTTAATGTTCCTCGCAGGTTACCACGGTCACATACCTACAATCTTTTTAGACAACCTTTGCACAAAACCAACTTAGGTGACAACTCTCCCCTTACGAGGGCTACTAAATTGTACAATGATATATGCCGCAAAGCTGTCTTATTACTTTTAAACGTAAACTATATCACCACTTTCGTTTGGAGGATATTTGATCTATCATTCTAATAATTAAATTATTTATAATCTATATTTATACTAAGATACTTATGATTGTTAATTCCTATTAAAAAAAATGATCTGTTTTATTGTATTTTGTAAATGTAATTTTTAATCTTGTAAGCATGTCACTCTCTTATTAGCATTTTATTGTTTTTTATTATATTTATAATTCATTTATGTATTCAGAGCATGTGTACTCGATAATGTGTAAGCTGTGGTTACCTGTAATTGAGTGTGCATTACAGGATAATGTATAATACAAGTTCTTTAGTGATAAAAGATAATTGTAATGTATCTCGTTGGTAATCCTTAAATAAATAAATAAGTAAGTACTACCAGAAGATCTTTCCGTAACTCGCACCCATCTAGACCAGCAGACAGAAGTAACTAAATTAACATACCGATTTGCTGATTCCATATTTTTACAGGATTTCGATATTGCAGGATCCATTCTTAAAACCTCGAAAGTCACTTTATACTGGGTCGTTGTTTACTGTTACAGATGCGGGCATAGTCTTGGTCACAGATATCAAAGCCAACTCTTTCCTTAAGGTGGAACTAATCGCGAGCTCGAACTCACTGGTGGTCATGGTCAAAAAGCACCCTGTCTCACCGGGCGTCGTGTCTGACAGATATAGTATCAGTGATGAGCAGTTAGACGCTAGTCTACACGCACAACGTCTAGTTTTCATTTTCACGCACAGAAACACCGTTCCGAACTGAAAGGCGCGTAAAAAAAATCAAAAAGTGCTTTGGAAAATCGAGTTTTATGAAAAAACCACTGCATAAATCAATTGCAAATAAAGTTTATTGAACTCTTCGATAGCCGAGTTTTGTCGATACCGACTTTGATTTGAAGATTTTACAGTTCTTTTATTAGTATTAGGTACTTATTTACACCCAAAATTACGTTAAAACAGCAAGAAAAACTATTCTTTGTTGGCTCATAACTTTTTAATGGATTTTTATTTTACTATTCTCTTTCTGTACAGACAAAATTAATAATAAGACAAAACGATATCATGTTTAATTTTAGATACACAATGTCAAACAGTGGAGTAATAGTCTCTCGAGATTTGTATGAAAAAATATTGACTAGTGGCACCTTAACGGGTGGTAGCAGCAGCTGCGGCATCATCGGCCTAGTGAATCGCCGTCGGTTCTCGACCAGGGCCGTCAGAAGATGCCTCTGTGTCTGGTCTGATTTCACTAGTCTTGGCAAATCTATGACAATGTTGGACGCCAAAAGCTCATCTGGAATCAGCTGTTAATTGTTCCAATAGTTACGTACATACACACGGTAGTATGTTATAGATGCCTGCTTGAAATGGAAGGTCTTCATAGATAAATCTGAAATAAGCGATTCTTTGACCAAATTTTTTGTACTACCTACATTAAAGTAGGTAGGTTACTGTTAGATACCTACTTATAAAGTCACCTCGAGAAATTTGCTCGTGGGGATGGAAAATTAATATAGTGAGTTAACAGGTATGGGTAAGCTACATCTCGAAGCGTTATACCGTGAACCCAGTTTCTTTTAAGACCAGTCACACCTCGAGTCGTTGTGACGTGAGCCTCATATATTTAAAGAAATATTTACAGTTTCAATGTTCATCATGGGTTAGAATAATTCTGCTACCATGCATTAACTATGGGTAAAGTAAACCTCTAAGCGTTGTGCAGTGAACCCTAGTTTTGAAACAAGCGACTCCCGTCGTTGTGACATAGGATAATGTTAGCTACGATTTCTACGCGTATACTACGGGTAAGGTACACCTGTAAGCGTTTGTAGCGTGAACCCGAGATTCAAGACAACTCACAACTTCAGTCCCTGTGACGTTAGTCTCATATTTTAATAATAAGAATACTTACAGTAGATATGGTAATCATGCAGGATAATATTATCACTATGCGTATACTACCGGTAAGGTACACCTCTAAGTGTTGCACCGTGAACCCGAGTTTCAAGACAAGTCACACCTCGAATCATTGTGACGTGAGTCTCATATTTTAAAAGTGGGAATACTTACTGTTGGTCTGGTAATCATGCATAGGATAATGTTATCACAATGCGGAGGTATACTACGGTTAAGGTCCACCTCTAAGCGTTGTACTATGAGCCCAAGTTTCAAGACAAGTCACACTACGAGTCCATGTGACGTGAGTCTCGTTTGATAGGTAAGTAACAACTCGAATCGTAGAAACGTGAACCTTCAAAAAAGGGTGCTGTAACCCTGCAGAGACATCGGACCAACGCGATGACCTGTGACGCCTCCTCGTCAAATTCCTTTCCAATTTCCTTATAATTCTTTCTTGACGGGGTCGATGTAGTTTCTATGTGATCGCATCCTTTTCGGCATAATATTAATTTATAATTTTATAGTTTTATAGCGAGAAAACGATGTAAATCATAAATAAACAAAACAGCATAATTATATTTAGTGCGCAATAGTGGCGGAGCACTAAGATGTGATTGGAGCATTTACGGCAAACTGACAGCGACAGTCTTAAACACTGACCTCTATTAAATAAGTGTATAGGTAATACAGGTCAGTGGTCTTAAAAAATCTTAAAAAAGTTTAAACTAAATGTGCATAAGTGGCGACATTATATATACTATACAAGTATACAATGATAATTTCGAGGACGAGGCTAAAGTATAACTTAAAATTAAACTTGGCACTTTTCCTTAAGAAGATCTTTAACTGCGCCAGATAAACATGGCTGACAATTGCTTCGAGTGAAGGGTCCTTGCGAAAGCGGTGCGATCAATAGGTTTAAAATATGGGTCAAGCTCAGTGCGAGTCCTACGCTACAGCGCACAGTGCTCACCTGTGCCGCGGATTTCAGTGCACCCACTGTGACCAATACTGCATTCTCGATACGTTTGCTTTATGTACATTATTTATTTATTTAAAGTTTTCGCACAAAAAGGCACAAAGGCGGACTGAAAATCCAGTGCGCGATATAATCCCGCTGCAATATTATCCCGTCCGTGCGAACGTGGGCTTACCCTTTTTCCGGAGACAAATAATAGGGACATTCTTTTTACTTGTGAATGTGAAGAGAGTATATGGACAGCAACTCTCGGTTCTATCATACAGTTTCTACTCTGGCTGGCTGGTTGGTCCACATTATCATTGACCTACGATAGGTTCACTTCAGTAGTCCGGTATTCTTTGAAAATTGACTGGCGATTTATAACTCATCTGCCTAGCCTTTTCCCAACTATGATAGGGTTAGCTTCCAGTCTAACCGGATGCAGCTGAATACAAGTATTTACATGGAGCGACTGCCTATCTGACCTCCACATCCCAGTTACTGGGTAATACGATACCCCTTGGTAAGATTGGTTGTCAAACTTTCGGGCTTCTGACGACCCGTAACGACTGTCAAAAATCCACGAATGACAGCTGGGATGAACGGCTTTACGTACTTTCCGAGGCACGTAGGTATTAAACCGCCAACTTCCAAACTCCGGACTGTTACTAAGAAATTCCTAATGGAAAACCCAATAACACTTTGTCCGACCCGGGAATCGAAACCGCTCAGCGGTCAAGCTTACAACGACGAGACTAACGAGGCAGTTGGCGACTTATAACTACGCAGTGTAATAGTTTATATTAGTTTTAAGCTACCTGCTTTAACCGTACAGCTATTTATGTTGATTGTTATTCCAATTAGTGCTTCGATGCCGATATTGTAGTACGGATCATCCCGGCTAATCTGTTAGGGATCACAGTCTGATTTTATTACTACAAATTGATACAACATTGTTGTTGTTCCAGCAGCGCGGGAGATATTCGCAGATATTTTTTTTTATTTTCGTCGTTGTTATCTACAATTTACGGACACTATCGATTGAAAGTTCGCGTTTCACATTTTTTTTACTAGCATACACTGTCCCACTGCTGAGCAAAGGCCTCCTCCGAATTCTTCCAGGCATCCTTGCCAAAAGCCACCTCAATCCAACCCTTGCGGTAAGTGTCCAGGTTTCATTTAATTACATTTTACATAATTATTGCGCAATTGAAACTATTTCCCAAATGTATCTGCATGCAGCGGATTACAGATATTTTTGGTGAAAGTGTTAAACCGATTTTCAAAACTAATATTCAGTACCTATTCCTTATTTCAGTTTAAAAGGAATTTTCTCGCACATAGGCAAGGATTATTTTGTGTTTTTATATAAACTATTACTTTTAAAGACAACGATGAATAAAAAATAAAAGCGTGAAAATTGTCCTTAATTGCAAAGTCAAACTACATATAAATTAGTAGTGCCTAGTTATAGGGTAAACATTTTAAGTTGGCAGGAAGTGGGTTCTCGACGCTAAGTCTAACGATTCCACAACACTAGTGAATACAGAAGGTCTGCTACAAATAGAGTAATAACAAGTTTATCTATAGACTTTCAGCATAATCAGCTTATAATGTTCCCACTGGGACTCAGGCCTCCTCTCTGCAAGAAGGAGTGGGTTGTAATCTACCACGCAGGCCCAGTACGGGTTGGTAGGAACGTATGACAAAATAACATTTACATATTTCGGGGAAAAGACAGACTGTTTGAGAAGAGAGTGTAAAACTACGATAAGGAAACTTGCTTCTAAACATTCATCGAATGACACATACGTACGCACGTCGCGTCTGGATATTGACCGTGACACATCTGTGGCGGACGACTAAGGTAGGAAGTCAAGAATTAGGAGTCATGTGACTCATAAACTGAACTCCGCCACACTGTTCATCACCTGCCTTTTCACAAATATGTTGGGGTCGGCTTCCGGCCTAACTGGATGCAGCTGAGTACCAGTATTATGCATGGAGCGACTGCTTATCTGAACTCCACAATCCAGTTACTGGGTAAAACGACACCCCCTGGTAGACAGCTTGTCAGACTTTCGGGCTTCTGACGACCCGTAACGACTGTCAAAGATCCATGAATGGCAGTCGAGACCAATGGCTTAACGTGCTTTCCGAGGCACGGAGGAGTCTAGGTATGCAAAGATGGTTCCAAAACCCATCCACGAACCAACTGTGGCAAGGGTACCTTAAATTGATCGATACTTAGCCACAAGCCCCTCACGTGAGGTATGTGTGACGGACGACAAACAAAGGAAGTCAAGAATTAGGAGTCATGTGACTCATAAACTGAACTCCGCCACACTGTTATCAGACATAATAATTATAACTAAACCATGTAATGTAACGACTAAGCGATAATCCGCGATATCTAATCACATCCTAATGAATAAACACCTAATTTAAAGTACCTGGAAAATACGATAATACTTAAATATTATTTCACTATAATTCCAGGACTTGCTATTGGTGTTCATTGAATAATGAGCAGGTGTAATTGTAATTCATCGTCTTACACGGTTGTCTTTAAAGTGTGTTCCCACTTTCGTCTTCTGCGCTTTCTTATGTAACGGAGTAGTGGAGTGGCTGTCACTCGCTACGCTCATTTCCGGTCGCCAATCGATAATTAGATCCATTGATGTGCACTCCGCTTAGATTGGATTTGCGACCTGTGGATATACGCCCTGCTTCGATAGGCACGTCTGCCTCAACCATATGATAATCCTACTATAATCTTGACGATGTTATGATAGCGATCATTTAATGTAATATATTATGATCTGTACGTGAAATTATGGATGAAAGACCTATGTTGTTGAGTAATCTTGAAGAAAAGGTCAGATTTCCTTCTGAAAGTTGGGTTAGTACCTAATATGTATAATATTCATGTAAATCTTAAGGTATATACTAATTCAACCATTCAAAAGGTTTACAAATTCCCAAATACCTTTGGGAGTCAGAGAATGTGTTGGTAGGTATACTGGGCATACTTCCAATCTAGGCTATAACATTTTTTTCAGAAAAAAATAGTTCGCCAGATCAAAAAGACCATTCGTTTCTTTTTGTTTTTCTTTTTGGTCGACATTTACAATTTTTGTTTCTCCTGCGAATAAAAGTCCAAACCACTCTCGAGGGACAAAGGTTGCAGTCATGTAGAGTTCCTTTTATTACGTTTTCTATCTGGAGTACAATGTTCTGAACTTATTCCTACTATCAACTCATTTTATCACATGTCATGTTTGATGAGTGATAACATTCAATATGTATTTTTATCGCCGAAATGGAATAAAGCTCAATGATGAAGGTTGATATCTGTATATTTTTTCAATGAACGTTTATCGCGGTAATAATCTTTGTTGTTGCTTTTGACGTACTGACAGTGTTTTACGCGAATACTCAGAATTCGTATAACTTAATGAGAATTTTATGACGTGTGTTAATTTACGCACTCATAGCAGCTACATCAGTTGGTGTGTAATGATTGGGGAAGACAATTAGAAAGCTATCTAATAGGTTGTTTACTTAAATGTTTGAACCCACATCCGACACAGACCCTTTTGACATGGAATTACAAACTTTTTATTATTAAACTCATTATGACGGGTTAATCATATTAAAAGCTTTTACGAAATTATACCAAATGCTCTGTATCTTAATGAAATACAGGTATTTTATCACTATTTATGTAAACTGTAGTGTTTGTGTCAGTATAGTAACTGTAATGACAGTTATATATATGCACATACACTGTCTCGTGCACACGGATGGGTGGGGCGCACGTCAGTACACTTTGAGACACGGTCGAGAGCGGACGTGCGCCTGCGCATATCGTGTGTTGTCGAGCCAGTGGCAATCTAGTGATAAGTGTGATACGGAGTATATTACAAGTGGCGACGAGGATAAAGCAGAAGGAAGGATTCTGACGGTGTTTTATTGTACTTAATAGCTACTAATTTTGTAAAAAAAAAAAAATAATTGATAAAGATGGATCACCCAGGTAATCAATATTGATTTTTATTTTGCATCGTGTTTGGCCATCACAAAATGACTACTACACCCAAAATAAGGTAAGTACCTAAGAATAAAAACCACAGTCCCTATGCTATTAGAAGTGTTAAGTACTTCGGTACCTACCTACTTATTTGAAAACAGCAAAAATACCTAAGTACTTATCCAGCTGCAGAATAAACTGGGGTTGCTCCCCACCCTATGACTGGACAAGGGCAAGAGGATGATGGTAAACTTTGTATTTTTCTTTAAATCTTTAATTAATGTTCTATTTTACTGTTATCAGCGGGATGGGACCAAGCAACAGCATTCAAAATATATTGGTATACTTTGTGATTTTCAGGAATAAAATGTAAGCTAGGTATATCAATGATGACATCTTTATCTCTGATTTAGGTTTGTAATGATATCCTACCTATTCATTATAATAATTCAATTCAATTCAATTCGTTTAGTGCTCAACACAGTTCATAATAATACATATCTAGATGTCAAGTGAATGCGCAGTCCACTGTGTCCACCATGTCAGGCATGCAAAATTATTATTAAAATTATACTAAGTATGTCATAAATTCCAGTTAATACCATAAAAATGTCATAAATTCAGATAAATACGTTATACAATTTAATTAATTCAAAATAATACCCTATACAATGTCATTGATTCAGATCAAAAAGTTAAACAATTTCATAAATATAAATAAATAAGTAAGCAGTTTCATAAATTCAAATTAATAAGTAGGTAATGTCAGAGTATATAATGTCATAATAGTAATGTCTAATCTAGTTAACACACAGTAAATTAACAACACAAATAGAATAATTTAATAAAATAATAAAATAAATCGGACCCAAGTATTCACCATAATTATATGTAGGTATTATTATTATACCTACACACAAATTTATGTCTGACAGGTATTCATTAATTTTATAGTATGTCTTACTTATCAGTAGATTATTGAGTTGCTTCTTAAATACATTGATATAAGAATATTTAATTATTTACTTGCCTGAAACTGTAGGTATGGGTATCTATGGGTTTATGAAATTGGACACTGATGGTAACAGAAATACAAGCAGTGATAGAGATGTTATGCTGCTTCGGATCTTTTAAAAAATACAAATGTTAATGCTGGCTTACTAAGATTTATAAGAATAAAAAGGGAGAATTAGGTAGGTACTCGATTGTACGGGATAGTGTAGAGAGGTGTTCCGCAGAGGATAATTTCCTGCATGTAGCAAGGACTAATGAGTACTACCTACTGATAATGCTCAACATGTATTTCAGTTCTAGGGTGACATAATTTGGATTGGTATCAACAGACTCTAAGGAAAAGACAAAAGCTATGTAATTTTTACTATAATTAAACACTAGTACCAACTGGTAAATTAAAATAATAAGTATAAGTACATAAAATGTGTGCAAGTGAAAACAAAAGTCACAATAATAGTAAACTGCTGTTTGATGTTATTGCAATGATTACCTAATTAGAATAACATAACATTTTCTTAAGATTGATATGAATAGGTATGTTAATCGGTAAATCAATTTTGTTTGAGAAAAGAAGTTACCTTCTTCTGTTGGAGTATAACTCCTTAATGTGGTAGTACCTTCAGATTTCACTGTTACAAGTGCCATGTAACATAATGTGAAACCAAGACATATTATGTACTTATAAATAAAGATTGCTTACCTATTCAAACATAGGTAATTATAAATACATAAATGTTGCTGCGAGAGTGTCTAGCTGTTAAAATTTTCATTATTTTAATAGTAAATAATAAATAATTATTATAATTTGTGGTCTAGTGGTTGCAAGTGCTACTGCTGAGTGTGGGGTCCTGGGTTCGGTGCCGGGTGACGCCAGTGTTGTGGGGTTTTTCCATCGGGAATGTCTTGATGGCGATGTCAGCCTTAGTCAGGATTTGTGCAAAATTCATGACTGTAGACTCACTCCCTGTTGCTTGGGATTTAGCCAGGATTGGCTAAGGTATGTTAATTATACAATACTATTATATATCTCCGTCTGGCCCTTTGGTGGGAAAAGGCGTGATGTTGGGTTATGAGCATTGTAATTCTTGTTTAATCATAAACTTGATGACATTGCCCTCTGTTGGGTCCTGTTACCAGTATTACAATGACCTGTGTGAGGGTATTGAAGCCTTAATTATGAGAGCGGCACCATCTTGTGTATTGTATGTCACATTAAGAGTCAGCATGTATTGCTGGAAGATTAGTTCAAATTAAAATGTATTTATTGGGGCACAT
Organism: Globia sparganii; assembly: GCA_949316385.1. NCBI lineage: Eukaryota > Metazoa > Arthropoda > Insecta > Lepidoptera > Noctuidae > Globia > Globia sparganii. The sequence continues at coordinate 12,883,234 of OX438663.1, read as the reverse complement.
GGTATGCCGTAGTGGTAACTACGTGATGGTATGAACTTCATGAAGTCGGAAAATGTGTTGTATCACCATGTGCTGCCTCGCAAGGCGTACAGGTGTTGCTTATACAATAGGTACCTGTAATAGGGGAATAAGCAGGCCTGCATAATTGCTGGTTGTTGAACTAAATTCAAGGACGGTTGTTGTAGTTTCGTTTGGTCGACATGCTTCGAGCGCGGCACGCTGCAGATGGCTGTCTCTTTCTATGTCGTGCGTTCCGTATTATCTGTCGCAGTCGTAGTTGAAACCCACTATCCCAGCGGCACGGTGCGTCGCTCAGTGTGAACACAGCTTAGCTTTCCTTTATAATATCATTGTAGATCATTGTGTATTATACTAAAACAAGGAAGCATTTTATATCATGACTTAGGTTTCGGATGTAGGTAGTTAACAATATTATTGCACAGTTGTGATAGTAGGTCTGCAGTTGGTTGAGATGCAGCTTTACCCAGTATTCTGGAACATGTTACGATTAAACGATTAATTTGATCTTGATGATTCAATGTTATAGGTAATGAAAATGAAATCACAAACTTAAATAATTATTAAGATTATTTTACATGACAAAAGAAAGGAAGAATAACTACAGAAATACGCGCATGTTTGAAGATAGCTTAGTACTGTAATAGGTACACAGTAATTGTCATAAGTACACAATTATTACGAAAAATTGGAAGCGCTTCAATACTGTTCCGAAGTTTTATGGGCGTTCCGAATTGCGTTGTAATCGATGTGAGCGTGCTTGCATACCAAATTAGCGTGAGCGCGATGGGGATGTCCCGTGAATCGTCATAGATGACGTCATGACATGCTCCATCTTAAGATATCACCGTGAGCGCAGTCAAAGTGTCAGTGTGTTTTGTTTTGAGTTGCTTATCTTTGACTAGCGCGGCATTTTCGAAATTGTGCTTCTGGTTGACAGTTGCCACCTAACCAAAGAAGAGGAAGGAATGTGGTGTTTATACAACAAAGAAATACTATAGTATCGTTTGTGACGTCGAGTAAGCACAATGAGCGCGTTCACGACTGTCTTAATCGTGATATCTAGATCGGAGCGCATGTGGGATGATGTGGGTGCTGTGGACGATTATAGCTGGTTCAGAATGCGGCCTTAATCAACTGGTAATTAGAAGTTTCTGTATTTTGAATTCAGAACCTCAGATAATTGTCAAGTTTTGGTACCAAAGTTGAACTCATAGCTTCATGATAAAGTTCAAATTCCATGGCAACTGTTGGGACCATGATATAGTAATACAAGTGGGGAGTCTAAAGGTAGGTTCTTGAATATGGAAAGAAACGAAGAAAGACATATATTCGATAAGAAGTGTAAGGGCACAACAACAATGACAGAAGTAAAATAATAGAAGAAAATGAAAACACTCGCGTGCACTCTGCGCGGTGTCATGGGCTATGGTCATGAGCCTCGTGTAAATTAGAAGTTGTATCAAGTTAATATAACATAGCATAATCGGCCTATAATGTTCCCGCTGCTGGGGCGCGAGCCTCCTCTCTGTGAGAGGGAGTGGGCTATCAAGTTAGTCACGACAGTGGTGGTGGTCTAGCCCGACTACGGTCGTGGGTTCGAAACCAGGCAGGCATTTGTGTATTTTCACTCATCACCACTGTTCATCAACGGTGAAGGAAAACACCGTGAGGAAACCGGCATGTCTGAGAACCAATAATTCGAAGACATGTGACATTACCAGTACGCACTGTTTCCGCGTGGTAAATAGGCATTCATTAAATTGGACGCAATGGGCATCCATTAAATTGGACGCGTGGGTATGCAGATGATGATGATGTTATAATTGTGGTTTCAATAAATAATTAAAAATAAATAATAAATAAATAAATGATCAGGCTCTTATGTTTGTTGCAATAGAACGTTCACCTAATAGGTATATTAAACAAATGCATCGGTGATAGACAATTATGTGACATTAATTTAATTCCCTCAAAACTCGGTTGTGTTGGAGTAAATGATTTTTTATGCAATTCATACTTAATTATCATCGTGTAATTTAAACTTGTAAAAATATTGTTTATGGGTATACCTACCTCCACTAAATTAAGAATTTGTTATAGAAATGTTTGGTAGTAATGTAACCCTATTAAATTGATTATGCCTGGTACGGAAGTACCTCCATTAAATTGGAACCATTTGGTACAAAGGTACCTCCATTAAATTGGAAACATTTGGTACAAACGTACCTCCATTAAATTGGAATCATTTGGTACAAAGGTACCCCCATTAAATTGGAAACCTTTGGTACAAAGGTACCCCCATTAAATTGGAAACATTTGGTACAAAAGTACCTCCATTAAATTGGAAACATTTGGTACAAAGGTACCCCCATTAAATTGGAAACGTTTGGTACAAAGGTACCCCCATTAAATTGGAAACATTTGGTACAAACGTACCTCCATTAAATTGGAAACATTTGGTACAAAGGTACCCCCATTAAATTGAAAACATTTGGTACAAAGGTACCCCCATTAAATTGGAAACATTTGGTACAAAAGTACCTCCATTAAATTGGAGTCACTTGGTACAAAGGTACCTTCATTAAGTTAAAAAAAAAAAAAAAAAAAAGATAGCAAGGTTCTTATTATTGGGTGGTTCGGGCTATAGGAGATATTCTACAACTAGTACTTCATTCCTAAACAGAGTAAAGTTATGAAAAGCATTTATTTCGTCTGTTAAAACAGGAAGAAGAGGACAGTTAGACAGAGAAGGAAAAGCTTCTAAATTAAAAAGATGAAGGGTTATTCCAAGTAGGAATAAACGATGATAGTCTTGATAAATAAAGTTTTTAATTTAAAATAAGAAAGGGATGTAGTGTTTGTGTCAGTATAGTAACTGTAATGACAGTTATATATATGCACATACACTGTCTCGTGCACACGGATGGGTGGGGCGCACGTCAGTACACTTTGAGACACGGTCGAGAGCGGACGTGCGCCTGCGCATATCGTGTGTTGTCGAGCCAGTGGCAATCTAGTGATAAGTGTGATACGGAGTATATTACAAGTGGCGACGAGGATAAAGCAGAAGGAAGGATTCTGACGGTGTTTTATTGTACTTAATAGCTACTAATTTTGTAAAAAAAAAAAAATAATTGATAAAGATGGATCACCCAGGTAATCAATATTGATTTTTATGTTGCATCGTGTTTGGCCATCACAAAATGACTACTACACCCAAAATAAGGTAAGTACCTAAGAATAAAAACCACAGTCCCTATGCTATTAGAAGTGTTAAGTACTTCGGTACCTACCTACTTATTTGAAAACAGCAAAAATACCTAAGTACTTATCCAGCTGCAGAATAAACTGGGGTTGGTCCCCACCCTATGACTGGACAAGGGCAAGAGGATGATGGTAAACTTTGTATTTTTCTTTAAATCTTTAATTAATGTTCTATTTTACTGTTATCAGCGGGATGGGACCAAGCAACAGCATTCAAAATATATTGGTATACTTTGTGATTTTCAGGAATAAAATGTAAGCTAGGTATATCAATGATGACATCTTTATCTCTGATTTAGGTTTGTAATGATATCCTACCTATTCATTATAATAATTCAATTCAATTCAATTCGTTTAGTGCTCAACACAGTTCATAATAATACATATCTAGATGTCAAGTGAATGCGCAGTCCACTGTGTCCACCATGTCAGGCATGCAAAATTATTATTAAAATTATACTAAGTATGTCATAAATTCCAGTTAATACCATAAAAATGTCATAAATTCAGATAAATACGTTATACAATTTAATTAATTCAAAATAATACCCTATACAATGTCATTGATTCAGATCAAAAAGTTAAACAATTTCATAAATATAAATAAATAAGTAAGCAGTTTCATAAATTCAAATTAATAAGTAGGTAATGTCAGAGTATATAATGTCATAATAGTAATGTCTAATCTAGTTAACACACAGTAAATTAACAACACAAATAGAATAATTTAATAAAATAATAAAATAAATCGGACCCAAGTATTCACCATAATTATATGTAGGTATTATTATTATACCTACACACAAATTTATGTCTGACAGGTATTCATTAATTTTATAGTATGTCTTACTTATCAGTAGATTATTGAGTTGCTTCTTAAATACATTGATATAAGAATATTTAATTATTTACTTGCCTGAAACTGTAGGTATGGGTATCTATGGGTTTATGAAATTGGACACTGATGGTAACAGAAATACAAGCAGTGATAGAGATGTTATGCTGCTTCGGATCTTTTAAAAAATACAAATGTTAATGCTGGCTTACTAAGATTTATAAGAATAAAAAGGGAGAATTAGGTAGGTACTCGATTGTACGGGATAGTGTAGAGAGGTGTTCCGCAGAGGATAATTTCCTGCATGTAGCAAGGACTAATGAGTACTACCTACTGATAATGCTCAACATGTATTTCAGTTCTAGGGTGACATAATTTGGATTGGTATCAACAGACTCTAAGGAAAAGACAAAAGCTATGTAATTTTTACTATAATTAAACACTAGTACCAACTGGTAAATTAAAATAATAAGTATAAGTACATAAAATGTGCAGACCACTCTCGAGGGACAAAGGTTGCAGTCATGTAGAGTTCCTTTTATTACGTTTTCTATCTGGAGTACAATGTTCTGAACTTATTCCTACTATCAACTCATTTTATCACATGTCATGTTTGATGAGTGATAACATTCAATATGTATTTTTATCGCCGAAATGGAATAAAGCTCAATGATGAAGGTTGATATCTGTATATTTTTTCAATGAACGTTTATCGCGGTAATAATCTTTGTTGTTGCTTTTGACGTACTGACAGTGTTTTACGCGAATACTCAGAATTCGTATAACTTAATGAGAATTTTATGACGTGTGTTAATTTACGCACTCATAGCAGCTACATCAGTTGGTGTGTAATGATTGGGGAAGACAATTAGAAAGCTATCTAATAGGTTGTTTACTTAAATGTTTGAACCCACATCCGACACAGACCCTTTTGACATGGAATTACAAACTTTTTATTATTAAACTCATTATGACGGGTTAATCATATTAAAAGCTTTTACGAAATTATACCAAATGCTCTGTATCTTAATGAAATACAGGTATTTTATCACTATTTATGTAAACCAATTAAATTTTCTTAAAGTGTAATTATTATTATCGGTAGGTAACCGAAACTTTCAGTGTTTAGATATAAATTGCCTTCGATAATTGATAGACTTAAACCATATTCAGCTGCTAACGATTATAACTGTAGGTATCCGCGAGCGATCGAAACGGATGAAGTTACGTTCAAATTAGTTGATTAATTGAATCTTGGACTCAGTCGCTGAGGGGGCTCGATAAGGCGCAGCCAGGTTGGGCGGGGGGCAAACAAAAGACGGCGGACACTGCGCGGTATAACCACAATAGGTTCCTAGGTACATATAAAATAATAATTACCTTTACTAAGAAAATTCTATAGCAGGAAAACTGAGCAAATATTCAAAGAACGTACTTATTTTACATGAATCTGTTATATTGACATACCCATACCTTCATTTACAGGGTAAGGTGTCATCTATGTTGTTGACTACAATATTGACATGGGCCCGCATGCCGCAGCCATCAACTTGACAAATTGCCGGCACCAGACACTTGTCACGTGTCACGTTTATATAAACTTGACGAAAAGTATAATAATATTGTTTAGTATCGCTAAACAAATGTCCTATTTTGTGAAGTAAGTTGGTACTAATCAGGTTACATAGTATGTGCGCTGACATTAAACGTTTTTTCCTGTATTTGTTTATATTTGTAACTAATTTGTTTGAGAAGATTTAGGTGAACACTTACATTTGAACTTATTGAGCCAGAGGCTGCGTGGAATTGCCAGTGTGACTTGATCATTTAATAATGTGGGTTTTTTTAGGGTCCTGTACCTCAAAAGGAAAAACGGAACCCTTATTGGATCATTTCGTTGTCCGTCAGTCCGTCTGTCTGTCAAAACCATTTTTATCAGAAACGCGTGAAAGTAGCAAGTTGAAATTTATATCAAATACGTAGGTCTACGGTCCCTTAGAACTCAAGCGCCTAAGTCAACGCAATAAAAAAAGTATGCGACATTTTTTTACGGTGACATATCGTCTACGTATGAGAGAACGTTTTTTCAACTAAAAATATAAGTTTGTTCTTGGGAAAATTCACCCCAACTTCATTGTGCATGTTCCGACGCGCGCTTGGCAGGTACTTAATCTCCTACAAAGCTTATGAAGGTTTCATTGAACAAAGGACATACATGCTTGGTAAAAAAACCATAAATACCTACCTAAATGAGGGTTTTTGAAAAATCCAGTTTTCTATTTAATACAACCCACGCAACTAAAAGAGGGGTGTGTAATATATGGCATAATAACAGGTAGTATAATATTACTTGAAATAACGTTCATATGATATAATTTTCATATGCTATAAAAACGTATAACCTAATTTCATGTGATCGAATGTTTATATTTCATATAACCTTCTTTTGCTCTAATAACATTTAGTATAAAGTTCATTACATATAATTTACATTTTACATAATGCTCTTTTTATATAACTTGTAGTTGACCTAATTTTCATATTTACTCATTTTCAGACAAAATTCTGTAATGAATAGTTAGTAAATATCAGGAAACTTAATACTGTTATAACCTTATCTTACCCAAATGATTCACCAACTCCAAAAGAGGGGATCTGGCGCTCGGCGGCCGCTGCCGCGGCACGCTCGCTTCACTCGCTCGCCTTCGCGCGTTATTGGTCCTTCACTGTTCTAACCTAACCTAATGAAAATGGTAGGCGTTTCTAATCAGTTTTTGCAAAAATATGTATATGTCGGCGGCGTCACCGATCAGGCCATCGACAAGTACGTCACAGAACTTCTCCCACCGCCCCGCTGCTCGACTTGTTTTGCTATCAGTATAAAGGAGCGAACAGCGAACCGGAAGGGGACTTGACCATTGGACATCGTATGGATAACATGTGCTCGGAAATTGTCTTGCGTTACGTATCTGGTTGTGTCATGTACCTACAGTGTGTGATTTGCTAGTGTGATTAAATTGTTTGTGAAATTATAATCTGATTTGAACTGCTAAACCGTTTTTCTATTGCGCAATAACCAACACTACCCACAGTTAGCCCACAGTACTTAAAATATGTCTGATAATAACGAGATACACATGTCCTCACCCGACATCAGAAGTGGGATTCGTGTTGGTTCATGCGCAAAATCAGAACGCTAAAAGTGAAAGTAACCGTTGACATTTGAAAAACAAAGTTCAAACGTGCGAATGGTTTTTAAATAATCATGTGGATCTGTTCAAATTGGACCCAGACAACCCAGATACGGATGCGCGATCATGGTGCATGTTGTTATGGGCAAAGGCTGTATGCAGAAATACCTTTGCCGAGTGACGCGCCTGTTGCGACTAGTAAGGAGCACAAATGAGCAGCATCAACATGGCTATCGTAAATAGCATACCAAGGACGTAGCGTGGAGCTACCAGTAACGTGGAGTGACTTCGCACAAGCGGCCCACAGCGAAACCCTTCGTGTGCTACAAGTGAGGGAGACCAGGACATGTCGCGGCCCTGCAGAAGCAGTGTCAGCCAAGCGGATGGTGGACGACATGCTGGAACAACTACCCTCAGGCACATTAGAAAATAAAGGTGAGCTGTATTGTTTTGTTAACGATTCTGGTGCTGAATGCTCGTCAGTAAAAGCGAGTTGTGCAACTAAATTAAGTGGCAAACGAGTTAATAACGTTATTGTATTGACTGGTATGGGTCAAACGCGTGTATTCAGCACAGAACAAATCATATGTAGCGTTGAAATTAGCGAACACCAATTAGAGATTTTATTACATTTCTACCCGACATTTACTTGCAAAGTAATATAGTACGTGAAATATTGAACCTAGGCTTTTCGATTAACATGTCTGCGACAGAGTTTTCGTTGCACAAAGCTCTTGTAATACGTCCAGTTTTAACGATTAACAACAAAAAGGCTAGATTTGATGAGACAAAGGCAGCTATAACAAAATTTTGAGTTGGCGATTTCATGTTATTAGAAATCAAAGAGTGAAATCAGATTATCAGACTAAGTTAGATAGGAAGTTCAGAGGTCCATTTAAGGTAGCAGAAGTTTTGCCAAGTGATTGCTGTATGTTAAAAGCTTTACATTCTAACCGTACTTACAAGTATGCTCACGATCGCATACGAAAGATGCCTCTAAGTAGTGTTTCTGACAATTTAAACGTAGTAAAACGGTGAGCAGAGTTCTTCCACCGAGTAGTAGAGCACATACCACGGCTGGGTCGCACTGCACGCACTAGTTTGTAGTCGTAACTGCAACTCAGTGTGGAGTTGTTCAGGGAGCGATGGGCAGCTGGTGGTGCAGCGGAGACCAGGGTCTCAGAGGAGACTATTGTTGTGTTGGTCATGCAGTGACCTGGGAGTCGTAGACTCTATGTGAAGTGATGTGTGTTGGTCGTATCACTGGAGGTGATGACGATATGGGCGGCATGAGTGTCACTAGCTGCTGCGGCAGCCGGGCCGTGAGCTTTGTATGTGGTCTACTCGTAAGTTGATACAGTTCCTGACCAATTGTTACTAAGGCTTAGAGGAATCTTTTGTTATCGATGATTGTTATTATTAAATTATTGTCAAGTAATGTGTTTCGATAACTATGTGATCAGAATTGGCCGAGTGGAACATGCACTGCTGTTGCTTTTTTTGGGTTACAGGTTGACACACAATGACGTATGCAAGCAGAATGGCAGTGTTGGACAGCGCTGCACTCTTTGGATCTCCTGTACAAACAATCGGGGACAGTGCTTTTCGAGCAAGCTGTCCAGAGAGATTCGATTGCGGTGGCGGCCGAGATGAGAAGCTATCATTAAGTCAGCTACAGATCCATTGTCTACCGAATCTGGTGAGTCATTTTCATTTTGTTTTGACTCTGGTACTGAGTGCTTCCCTGGTTATAACAACAGCAAAAACGGTTACCCGGCTAACGGTAATCTAGTTAACAATGCAATTTTTAAATATGCTCACAATAGGTTACGAATGATGCCAGTAGGTCATGTACCAGTCGAGTAGATGGTGATCACAATGGTGATGAGCAAGCCTAAGTAGTGGGAGCCACGCGAGTAGGGGTTATCTATCGCCCGTAGTAAAAAGTGTGTAGTCATTGGGTGATGCACACCAATCCATGCGCTGGATGTGTGAGAGCAATGCGATTACCGCATAGCTATTCACAACTACTCGATACGCCTCCGTACCGTATCGAACATCAAGCAATGTTATCGTAGCGAGTCATAAAAACGCTGTTCACAAGTCCTAAACTCGAAAATTTTGTCAGTTTAAGTCAAATACATGACCACCATTCTTCCGAAAGCTGTTTGCTGTCGGGGGCAAGGCAAATCAGGTTATTGAAATGTCATTTTCGATACGATAGCTTGTCTTGTGGTTGTGAATTAAGGTGCTGCTCGGCCGGAGAGCCGTGGCGTTAAAGTGGTTTACTCGTGTGTGGTTTTCTCGGTATCTAAGGCTCTCAGTGTAAAACATGGTTGTTAATGTGGATAACGATGGTACATGGCTCTGGATGATGATTTTCACTATTATTAGATAATCGAAGTTTTCTTATATTGCTCTAGTTGATAATTTTCACTATGATTGATCAAAGTTTGTTGGCACATGCCAAGGGATCAGAGTATTACTAGCGAATTTGAGGAAAGTCAAGTAATAGTCTTGTTGATGAAGCAGAGTAGAGATTGTCTTGTGATAGTGGTGAATCTTAGTTCGGCTGGTCGGAGACCGTACCATAGTATCGTAGCCATAGCCCGTTAGAAATCGGCATTTCTTGCTAGACCCTGGGTACGTGGTACACGGTAGCTCTGGGTAGTATGGTCAGGTCTAGCCTTGAAGCCAAGACCGTAGAGTCAAGGACGACTCAGCATTCCTCCGGGAAGTGAGTATGTGACAAATGTGTGGGCCCCTGAATGAGATACTTGAGGTTTTATTTTCTTTGGCTAACATGGTGTGGAATCTTTTATAAGAGTAGCTTAATTTTTGGTTTTTAATTTGAATGCTTATTGCAAATTGATCGTGAAATAAAACAGATTTTAAAGAGTCGAGTTCCTTTTAATTATGTCATCAGTCTTTTTTTGCGAGAAATGCCAGAAAATCGGAGTATAACTGACGAAATTGTTACTACTACTATGCTCAATAGTAGTAGTAACAATGAGGAGAGTAAGTTTACATGATGATTGGACCGTACCAGAGGTTGTCGTGTAGCGGTAACTCCATAGAAATCGGCGTCTAATACTTTAGTAGTCCATGAGTGCGCGGTAGGCAGTCAACTCTGGCGAAGGTCGAGTTTCAGTGAAAACCATAAAGTCCAGGAGAAACGGCGCTCCCGTGGGGGTTCGCATAAAAGAAAGATGAGTAGCTGGAGATTACTGGGCTATGCGTAGCGAGAGATCACATGCAGAGCTTAAGTATGTTGATTCATTTGGTTTAATTATCTCTTTTGTGAGATAGTGCGGTATATATGTAGTCAGTTGTAGTTTGAATTTCCTGATTATTGTTAGTAATAGGTTTTCTAGTGTAGTTCAAAATTAAATAAAGAGTTCTGTCAAATTTTGACTTTAGTAAAGTCTGATAAATCAAACTGATTCTTACGGGTTAGTTCAGGAGTGACCGAGCTATGTGATACTTTGCGGGTATGTTTGTTTACAGATTAACACACGAGGACGTGTGCGAGCAAGGTGGCCATGTCGGCGTCATTCGTCTGACTATTCGGAACGCCAGCACCCGGCGCGCTCGACAGAGTCTATCCTGAGCTTGCGAGGAGTGGAGAAAAGCGCGCAGCGGTGTAACGAGTCAGTCTTGGCTCTGGCATATCACGGTGGGGTTGAGGAAGCATCGTACGTTCCCGCAACCACCATCGTGGATGGAATACCGGGGTGGTTTTTAGTCACTAAGAGTCTGACAGACCCCTCCGCCCGCCCCGGGGCGGAGGACATCCATGAGGATTTTCCACCCCGGAAAGCGTGTCACGGGGCAAAAGTGACGTATGAATTGTAAGCGCACGAGGACGTCCGCAAGTCAGTATGGCCGTGTCGGCGGCGTCACCGATCAGGCCATCGACAAGTACGTCACAGAACTTCTCCCACCGCCCCGCTGCTCGACTTGTTTTGCTATCAGTATAAAGGAGCGAACAGCGAACCGGAAGGGGACTTGACCATTGGACATCGTATGGATAACATGTGCTCGGAAACTGTCTTGCGTTACGTATCTGGTTGTGTCATGTACCTACAGTGTGTGATTTGCTAGTGTGATTAAATTGTTTGTGAAATTATAATCTGATTTAAACTGCTAAACCGTTTTTCTATTGCACAATAACCAACACTACCCACAGTTAGCCCACAGTACTTAAAATATGTCTGATAATAACGAGATACACATGTCCTCACCCGACATATACAAAACAAAGTAGACGTTTAAACGTTACTTATAGATTTTGAATATTATACTAATTGAATATTAATTCAAATGTGCATTATAGAAAATGTCCGTTATACCATATAAAATTAGGTAAAATGAAATTATATCATTTTATCGTTATATTAAAGAAAAGTATATTAAATGAAATTAGGGCATATAATCATTAGAACTTTAGTTATTATATCAAACGTTACACACCCCTAAAAGAGAGAGGTGGTGCTCTATCGCCCACGCTATCACATATTAGTTCGCATCTTTGAATAATATCACAGTCTAGCTTTAATCCAAGCCTACGCGTAGATATCAAGTAGGTATACAATTTGATTATAAATTCGTAGATTTTCTCATACATACTCTCACACTCCGCTGAAACCCTTCTTAATAATTATTTTACGACTTCTTTTATATATACTTGTTCTGTGACGTTGCAACTCCTTGTATTACACCTTCTTTTCAACTCTTAGGGGTTGATTCTCAAATCATCTCACCTCTATAGTCTCTAACGGCCAACACCTTTCGAGCTTGTGTGTATAACTTGAGACTATTGTATATTTGCAGAAAAGGATTTATTTAATAATATCTCAAACAAAAACAAACACACAACGCCTTCCCAGATTTATATGTGTTTGTTTTTGTATGATATAACTATAGTAATATACGAACAATTTGATAAATTAAGCAAAATATGAAAGAGTAATTTTTCTTATTTTATCAGGGAAGGACGTGGCAGTTGAAACTTTGCTAATCACCGTTCAAACGACCACTCGCTTAAGAATAAATTACCGCAAGAAAGTTTTACGCAAAGTAATTAAGTTACCACAGTCAAGTTGGCACTTGCTAAATATATTCGTGCTGAAATCGGGCTAACTCTGCAAGCTAACAACTACAGGAGTGGTTCAAGTGCTAGGCGCAGTTACGCAGAATGCATGCGGACTAACAGATGTACAGTAAGTTATTCAACTTTGTGCTTATATGACAGTAATTAACTCTGACAAAGGAAGCAGAATATAAAATTAATTTCCACATTTTCTATCTTTATCATCATCATCTGCCTAGCCTTTTCCCAACTATGTTGGGGTCGGCTTCCAGCCTAACCAGATGCAGCTGAATACCAGTATTTTACATGGAGCGACTGCCTATCTATCTATCTATTCAACCCAGTTACTGGGTAAAACGATACTCTTTGGTAAGACTGGTTGTCAGACTTTCGGGCTTCTGACTACCCGTAAGGACTGTCAAAGAAAAATCCATGAATGACAGCCGGGACCAACGGCTTAACGTGCTTTCCGAGGCAGGGAAGGGTGGGTCTCTGTATGTAAAGATGGTCACCCGTCCACAGACCAACCGCGGCAAGCGTAGCTTAACCTGATCGATCGAACTGTGCGGCTGTTAGTCTTTAGCAACGGGCCCCTAATATTTTCAATCTATATAAATAAAACAAAGTCTAGTCTAGCCTATACTGTCCCACACCTGGACAAAGGCCTCCCAAAATCCTTTCAGGAACTCTTTTCCCTTCTTCTCCGATGACGTAGTCGATAATTAAACCTTCAAGTTTAAAAACAAGTTTTTACTAACATGCTGCCGTCCATCATCTGGATACCGTTTAGCTATGAAATCTCAACTTGTCCAAGACGATACCAGTTACTAGTCAAGACTTATATATATATATACTAGCTGCGCCCCGCGGTTTCACCCGCGTAAGTTTTGATCCCGTGGGAATATCGGGATAAAAAGTATCCTATGTGTTATTCTGATGTATAAGCTATATTACTGTAAAGTTTCATCAAAATCCGTTCAGTAGTTTTCGCGTGAAAGAGTAACAAACATCCATACATACAAACTTTCGCATTTATAATATTAATAGGATGTGTGGAAACGACCCTGGTTACAGCATCAGGTCATCTACACCACATAAATGTATTTATATCGAAAAAACAAGAAACGTCCCAAGTAGAGGAAGTGGATCAAAATTAACTTCCACAAAACTATCTTTAGACACAACTATCTTTCTTTACTTTTTAACTGAATAAAACGGAATAAACGCAAATACTTTATTGATATTTAGAGACATTAGAGTTTTGTGTTTGCATGGCTGCTTTGGACGCCTGCAAGATTGTCACAAAAAAAAATTCAAGGATAACGGACATGACGAAACTATATTGGTCCTTTGTTCAACGAAGTAGAACATGATAACAGAAAAGCTTATTGCACATTTTCTGAAATCTGAAGGTTCTATTACTTTTTTATATTAAAGTTTGCAAGCTGTAAGTGTACTCGTAGCAAATATATCTTGTATACTTTTATTTTTCCTGTGAAGTTCTTCATTATGACCAGCAGTGCACCCTGAACGTGATCTGTATTGTGAATTTTCTTTAAAATGTGCTGAAACTCCGTTCTATTTGTAAATTTTTCTATGAAAGAAAGTTATGATGCTACGAGTGCTACGGTTGCTACGACCGCTACGATTGCTACGCCGGCTACGTCCGCTACGCCAATCTTTTAGTTCAATTATTGAATTTGTAAAAAACAGTGATGAGAGTGCGCATACAGTAGTCTGTATGCGCACTCTCATTCACTGTTTTTTTATGTTGTTACATAAAAATAACATCAACCATCTGTTGACCGATAGTTCGGTCTGAGTCTGATAAGGCTCTTATTGCAACTTGCTATTTCGCATTTATCGATAAAGATTCCGGTAGTCATAGTGTTTACATTGTTACTCCATTACTTTGGCTAAAAAGCATTTAATACACATTGTTAGCAATCCTATCCAACTAAAAGTAAGTACCTAAGCACTTTTCATTATCCTTGCAATGTATTTATTTATCGTGAATTTTTCTCATTTTTTCCCACTTTTCCTTCGCTGGAATTCGTAAATGGAAAGCATTGCATCTGGTAAAGTGCATAAATATGTGTTTTCTTACAATTATATAATACTGTTTGATTTTACATGTCAATACACAAATGTAGGTTATTAAACATACTTTATTTCAAAGCTTAAAATAAGGGACTGTTATGTACTAAAATACAGTTAAGTAGGTAAGCAAAACCATTCTTATTTTCTGCGCTTTGCACTTTCAGTTCAAAGTAGATACTGATAAAGAAAACCGTACTAGCGATATGCTACAACAATTAAGCATTGAAGTGAATATCCATAAATCAATAATATGATAGAGTCGTAAACAGAAGTTAGTGATTAAAGAGGTTTGAGATCACCTGTCGCGTACACGATCAACAGGAAGGCACCCGGGCGAGGCTCGCAGGAGTGGAGAGGACGCCAGTCACCGCCCAAGCGCCCTTCGCGACGCACGTCACCCCGCGAGGCAGCCGCCCTGCGCCACCGACCGTGTACTCGACTCACTTACGCCTCATCACGTACCAAATTCAGTTATTCCATTTATGAAAATCACAAGAACCAACAAACCTTTCTCACGAAATAGAACCTTTTAAACGTTCGTCGCGAATTAAGTTCGAATATCGGTAAAAGAACTGAGATCGCTCGAAGTTTACAGAGTGCCAACGGATAGCGAAGGATTCTCCGCGCCCTCATCATGTATTTCGCCTGAGGTCAGGTAAGTTTTAAGTAACATTAAGTGCCAACTTATATTTCGCAAGTAGTTTTTTTCAGATAAAAATATTGTTAACTTTGCTTCAAATGTTTAAACTAGTTCAGATACCTATTTCTTTGCATAATGTCTTATTCATTAGAAAATATATATGTTTATGTGGTTATCCGTTTAATTACTTTTTATTAAAACATGTTATGCCTAAATATTGCATTATTTATGCATTTTAAAATCATTTTTCTATTTAAAGATATGATAATGATTAAAATACCTTATTTGGCAATACAACACCGCATTATGCACACAAAATAATAAATGCAACAAAAAGCACATACTACGTAACACAACACTTTATAAACATCATTCGTACACAAAGAAACAAGACCTACATTCTGTTCATTTACAAATAAAAGATTCTCTCGGTGAAGACATTTTCTTGTTTGTACTTCACAAGTTCCGATGAAATTGTATAAAATACTTATTTATATTGTATTACTTTCATGACAAACAGTGGAAAGCTGGACGTGCTCTGTATCTCCGATTTTATTTTGTACCGTCCTCAGTTATGTAGATGGGGTTCGGATGCCAAAATGTGAAGGCCGCGGCCGCGAGCCACTTAATTGCAGCTTTGCATTCGTTCCGCTCAGGGATATGATTGGACACTTTAATTTGTAGTTAGCAGTCACCGGACATTAACACCTTGTGCCAACAGTCAAGCCTAATGCAGGTAGCTCTTTATTAACACAAAGATGAATGCTAAAGTTGTGTTAAAAAGTAAATTACATGCTAGGGAGAACGTTTGTTTTAATTAACCTTTATGAATGTGAAGGTTTGTTGCATCGCTGCAAACATATCGAATGAATTGAAAGGTTTCTGTAAAGCTCGTTTTAAAGTTTTTGCAAAAAATCGTGGATGAAACCAACGTACATAGCAACGCTCTTTTTAATTATTCGTCCGCCGTTTCCATCGTTGACTATTCCCATTTATGAAACACGTCGGAGCGGCGGGTGACTGTCGGCAAATTCGTAATTTCAGTGCCGGACTCTCAATATGAATACACGTAAAAAATTTTAATTTTATAATATTTAAATTACAATGGACGAGAAAGCTTTGATTTAGAATAAAATTTACATTTTATCCAGGACTAATTAGCTGTTATAATTTTGGTGAAATCTCTCTAATCTTCTGATTTCGGAATTAGTTTGCAACCCGCGGATGTTATCGTCGTATGGTTGAGTGTAGACTCGGTACTTTAGCAACATACCCGGTACTTTACATACATAATATGTTGAAGCTTATGCTAATGAATTAACTAGAGGTTAGAAATTAATATTACTTAGCTACTTAAAATGTAAAGGCAGATAGGCACCTCAGTTTTACAGTAAAATTCATCATTATCATCCCCATGCCCAATAAGGGCTAATTTAATTGATTTGGGGTGGCTGCAGCGTGTCTTTTTCTTCCTCAATTATTTCAGCCATCATTTTAGTAGGTATTCAACCCGTTTCTAGCCATCATTAATATCTTAGACACTATACAAGAGGGGCAATTCTCGTAATTTTTAAGAACGTTCACAGTCTGATCTCAGTCTCTATCTGTCAAAAATACTTCAAATTTCCCTACATTTTGACAAGTTTTTGACATTTGTTTGTCGCCGAGATGAGACTGCGACTAGATTTTGGACGTTTTATATTAGCAGAATTGGCCTACAGGTGTAAGATAATTAACGCAATTGAGTTAAAAACACAATACAATGATCAAAACTTATTTTTTTAAAGCTTGTTACTTTTATTTGGAAAATCGTAGTGACATTACTTTGCATGCATTTAAAATTGAGTCTTATTGCCTTGAAATAAGATTTAATTTGATTTGGCTCAATGGGCTCTTAGTATGAAAAATACATAATTTTTGAAAAAAATAGCTACATTAAAAGTTACTGAAATTGATTCAGTAGTCAATTATGAACAAACTACTTTCAGGACTTACGTTTATTCTGTTATACATTGTATAGTATATATATCGTTTCACCGAAAAATACAGGTAATCGTAACTAATATTATAAATGCGAAAGTGAGTTTTTTTGTTTTAACGGATTAGGATGTTTGGCACATGGGTATACCATGACTTGGGTTAGGACCTAGAATACTTTTTATCCCGGTAGTACGTTTCCGTGAGATAATTTCCGATTTACATGCGGACGAAGCCGCGGGTAAAAGTTCGTCATTTATAATTGTAAAAACAAACAGTGAAAATATTATTTCCCATTAGCGTGGTGCGAGAATAGTTAGAAAATAATATTTGCCCTGATACCAGTCTGTATCAGTCCCACTGTAGGGCAAAGTCCTCTTTTCATAAAAACAAGGCACGAGCGTAAATCACCCCGCTTGCTCTAGGCGGTTTGACGATTACACACTTATCTATCGATACATATAATAAAATCATAGCCACATCAAAACTGTACATTGAATATTTTTGAAAAAAAAAAGCATTTGGTAAGGTCTGGGAACAATTCTAATGCCGAAAGTACAGTTTTTAGAATGTTTGTCTGTTTATCTGTTTGTCTGTATGTTCCAGCATTACACAAAACTTACACAAATACTGGTGACTTGTACTACAGGCGTTGCTTGCAATGCCTATTTCAAGCACCAGTCTCTCTCAAATGTAAACTTATCCTTAAGCTTGTTTTAAGCACTACCTACTACTGTACATTTGTGAAGAGACAATAAACAAACTTATTATCATATTATTATAATACTACCTGGTCGATTCTGTTCAAATTTTGCATACATATTTCCATTATGTCAGGTCAGTCTGTAGGCTATAAATTATTAGAATATTTGTTATGGTAAATGATTTTACTGTAAGTTGGTTTGCACAAACACTTTAACACGTCAATCATATTTTAAAAACTATATGAGGTCGGGCTCGGTTATGGGGGATTTATTATAATATCAGTCCTTACCTATGAAGTTGCCGATTTTTAATACTGGCTATTGTGAAAATCAATATCCTTCATTCTATTTAGAATTCCACATTCAAATTAATTTTATAATATACATATACAAAGTGTTAAAAAATGAACCCGACAAACTTTAAGGGGTGATTTAGATCATCGAACTGAACATCTTTGAAATCACGAAAAAAAATCAGCTGTTTAATACAGTTTGCACCAGATTTTTTTTCGTGATTTCAGAGTAGGGTCCCATAGTTACACATAATAAAAGACATTTTGTTTTTCAAAATAAGATGTTCGTTTGTTTTCTCGTCGTTCGATTTTTTTAATATCGCTGTTTCTGTAACCAGGTATAAAAACCGAAATTGCGCGCTATTTTCGAATACGACTTCCGTCGTCGGGGCACCAATGCAGCACAAACAGCACGCAATATTAACGACGTGTATGGTCATGGCACCGCATGTGAACGCGCGGTCCGTTTTTACTGACTTCAAAAAAAGGAGGTTATTGGTTTGATCGCTTCCGTTTTGGAAATTTTGATCTCAACAATGAGCCCCATTACATGACACGTTGAATTGAAAACCTTAGTGGAAGCAGATTCACCTCAAACCATGTTGGAACTTGCAGCAGCCTTCAACGCAAGTGATGAATCGATACTGATTAACTTCCTTCAAAATTGGAAAGATAAAAACGCCTCTGTACATTTATGTGCTTGAAGTATTAAATAAATAAATAAAATCGCGTCGAAGCACCGCACAACCGGTCGATTCAAACCTATAGTAGTTACGACTGGAAACTCTCCGTCACCTACCATTCTCACCAGACCTTGCTCCAACTAATTTCCATTTTTATTCGGAATTTGGATAACTTTTTACAGGGGAAAATTTCAATCCAACAAGTCGGTGAACAACGCCTCTAAAGAGTTCATCGGTTTCCGTCTCCAGGATTTTTATAGCAGAGCCATCAACAAACTTCCACTAAAATGGCAAAAGTATATCTTCAATAATGATCAATACTTCGATTATTGAAATAAAAAAAAAATCTTTAAAATTTTTTTTTCCGTATATTCCCCGTGGTTCCCTGCCGTAGTCCCTGAAAGGGACCACGAGGATTTTTTTCCTCGTGGTTCCTGCGAGAAATATAATGCTGCCGAATTAAAATGGTAGTTCCTCCCGTAGTCCCTGGAAGGTACTAGGGGTATAACGGCAATTTCATAGGTAAGAAGAAAACAACGAAAGTCTGTGGCAAACAACGAAAATGCGAACCCAACGCGGTGTCGTTGGGTTCGCATTTTCGTTGTTGTTGTTTCGTACTACCGAAATTAAAGTTATTTTTCACTTTTTATTGTCTTTTTTGGTAGTCGGTTGTTTTTTTTTGTTAAATATTGAATGGTGGTAGGAACCTTTCGTGTGCGAGTCCGATTCGCACGTGTCCGGGTTTTTGCGCGACTCAAAATGCGAAGTATTAGAGAGTGTTTTACGATCGACTTTTTTTTCCTTTCTGCACCTGTTTATATTGTTAATCTACTTAATTTATATGTACCATTGTATAGGTAATTTAATGGAGATTAATTCTGTACTTAATATTTCTAAAAAAATCCCGTCAATCAAGTGTGAAACCTGAAAACCATTGTACGAGCAGCTTGTGAAATAATCAATTAATTGAGTAATTTTTTTTTACAGATTTGTTTCTCCCATAGGAGGAACCTTATTGAAAATTGTTCTTTTATTCAAAGTATTTTAATTATAATTAATAGAAAACTAACTAATATAATAGGTATCTATGATTTTTTATACGATCAAATGAGCATTACGAGTCGTGCCGTTTTGGATTTCCCAATTTTTTTTTTCTTATTGTAAGAAAGATTGTAGAACGTACGCAGAAAAACATAAAGTTAAGGCCTTTTCTGTCATAACAAATAACAATAAAATAATATCTATGGATATGTGACTGTTAATGGGAAATTCCGTATGTTTACAATCTACTGATATATTATTTTAGAGATCGCCGTTCGTCAGGACTAATCTGTTAGAATGCATTAGTCAGTGTACCAGTTTTGTGCCATTAAACTAGGTACAGTATGCAGGAACGCAGGCGGTTATTACTTCACTAAAAATGAAAATTTCGGGGGACAATGCTACCAGTCCTCGCTCTCTGTAAATTTTTGCTGCTGAGACCAAACCTACAGACGTAATAGTATACAGGGAAGTTTTATAAAAATGTGGCTGTTATTTTGGTATATTGTGTGGTGTCTCACGACTTCCACGCCACCGAAGTCGCTAGCAGAAGCTATTGAATTTAAGTCTAGGTTCTCTCACTGTGTTTTTCTTCACCGATATCAGTTATGAATAAGATAAACTTAGAATTACATTGAGTAGATGTTGCACTGATGAAAACCAGAACTACCTACATGAAGTCGCGGTCGCAGCCCAAGATTTTGGCACCATGGGTGCCAAGAAATATTTTTAATATTTTTAAAAATAGTAGGTATTAAAACCGTAGATTATGTACGGTGAGAAGAGCGAGCGGAGTGAGCTCGATAAATTTTAACAAAATTGTTTTTTTCAAACAGAAATAGGAGTTACATTGACGACTTATGTAGGAAAGTCTAAGCAACTAAGAGAACGTAGAATGCAACTGCGAGCGAAGCGAGCTCGAATAATTTGCACACTCTCGAATAGGTTAGATTTTCTTTTGATAATTCAAAAATCTAGGAATTACTTGCTTTGTCGACTTATAGCGAAAATCTCAAGAATCAAGGGAATGTAGAATGTAGAATTTCTTTTGACCAACAGAAAGAGGACTTACTTTATCGAGCTATGACGAAAAGCTAAAAAACCTTAGTCTTTCGAACCTTACGTACGTGCGGGGTGCCCAAATTCCCGAGTTTGCTTCGCTCGCTCTCGCATTCCAGATTCAATTTGATATTTTTAGCAGGCTTTTGAAGTAAAAACTTCTTGAGGCGCGATGAGCGATTTTTGGTAGGGGAAAATCTTGTATATCGGTTCGCGCCATCGAAATGCTTATGTTAACAGTATAACCTGTAGCTAAGAGTGTCATACTCTATTTGGTCTCCGTGGCTCAAGTACAGTTTTAAGTTAGTAAGACAAGTAAATCATCTAGGCATCTAGGCCCTCGGACCAAGCCTGCCCACATGGTTTTTGTTTAATGTAATTCGTTACAGACATTCACATCAATCATCATGTCGTGACCCGCGTGACACGGGTTTAACAGATCCTACAAACTTGGACACCAACTTGTTCTAGTCGGAACTCAGTGAACGTTGTTTGTTGTTTCATGGACCCGACCACATTGCGTAATTTGCACGTTTCCATCATTATTTATATCAATTGACATTTCCTGGAATTGAGATTATAAAGGTAGCTGGTGTCGGTAAAACTGAATTGATCGGAACGACAGTTCTAAGTATCCCGTTACGCGGTACCCGGTATACGTACATCAAAGAGATTTCAGAATTCTAGGTGTTAGATGAATCCTACGACTATGGCGCTGGTCCAGTCCCTCTTTATGCTATTTTCTCAGAGTGTTTGGCGAGACTGGGGAGCGGGCGCGGGGTGGGCGCAGCGCGGCGAACTCAAACAAATGAACTTCCTTTGAGTGTCCATAGTGGGCACGCGGGCGCGGTGAGCGGCGCGGGCTGCTCGATGCGGGGAGCGCGCGGGCAGCTCACGACATAGCTCGTTCATACAAGTGACCGCAGTGGGTGCTCGGTGAAAACGCGGGCGACCCGCACGGGGACCGGGGTTCTCAAACTAGTACGAGCTTTTTTCTAATAAAAAAAAAACTTCTTCTCTTTATCCATATTATATTTTGACAAACACTGGACACGACAACACGCAGATCCCAGACGCGCTCCAGTGCGGCCAGGCAGCCCACGCGAGTTCCTGCAACGGCGCCGCTCCCGCCCCGCGCTGCTAGTCTGGCCAAGCACTGAAGGTTAACAAAATCACGCTTAAAATTAGCTACGCTGTAAAGTTCAGTCCTAAGAAATTTGATTTTTATTACAAACTAGCTGACCCGGCAGACTTCGTACTGCCTCAATCGATAAATAAAAGACAATTGACTCTACATTTTATTTAGAAAACGTTTGTATGGGAAATAAAAAAGGTCTGTTTTTAGGGTTTTCACGGGAAATATTCGATTTTTCTCACCTTTTAAACCTTCCCTAAACCCCCACGAACATTTCATTACCAAGATAAGATAAATCCGTTCAGCCGTTCTCGAGTTTTAGCGAGACTAACGAACAGAAATTCATTTTTATATATATAGATACAAGTTTTAAAGCAAGTCCGAATATTTTTATTTGTTACTAGCTGCTGCCCGCGACGTCGTCTGCGTGAAAGCTTTACAGCACCAAAAATACCTAAGATGCCAGTATCGCTATAGCATTATAAGTACACAACTTTTAAAATAGCATTAAAATATAAGTTTTTTTTGCAAGCGAAGCAAGTGAAGAGAGTTACATGGGAATCCTGCTGAGTTCAGTCATAAGATGTGACTGAAGGAAATAGAGGAAATAATGCAGGAATACATTCCAGGACACAAAAGAGTAAACATACGTACAAAGGTATCATACCTTACAACACTTCTCTATAAACTACGGTGGCAGTTATGCTGCCAGGAGCCAAAATGTAAAGAGAGTCAGGACTGGTGACACGGGAGCAAGCGACGTACAGTTGCCCTTGTGAGAAGCAACTCGTCCTGAGGTCGACACCCGCTGCCCTCAGTCAATCAATCAATCAATCAATCAATCAATCAATCAATCAATCAATTTATTTTCTCACCACAATATACATTTTTACATTGGTCAGATTCGACAATGACACATAATTCAGGTAAGTATATATTGTGGGAGACTGGTGCCTAAGTTAGGCTCGTGGCCTGTGTTTCAGGACACCAGGATCCCCCACCCCTTTACATTATCATTTCATAATTTATGTACTAAGCGCTATGACAGAATGTAGTAAGGTATCATTTAAGACACTTTGTAGTTTATTTATTTTGATTGATATCTAGGTTAAGTATGCAAGACGAATGTTAGTAGATGTGTAGTACGGGTGATTGTGTATGGGTGTGTGAGTATGTGGGTGTGTGAGAGTGTATGATTGTCTGTAGGTCTATAAAAAAATGTTTTCAGTATCATTATAGTTTAATGTTAGTAGCCAGTCAGTTAGCCTCTTTTTGCATTTATTCTTTGTGAGATTAAAGGTATGTAGCATCTTATGAATTTTATTGTATAAGTAGCCACCTAGATAGCAGAAAAAACGCTTTGCAAAAATAGTTTTGTGACGTAGGTGATGACGCTCTACTGGATCATATCGTCTTTTCCCCCCGGACAGGTTTGGATTATAAACCAAGAGAGTATGCTGTTTCAATATAATGTGCAATATAAATAGTTGACGTACTGTCAAGACTTTATTTTCATTATATAACTGTTCAGTGGGGTAGCGATACGGTCGAAAAGACGACACTTTCAGTATAGCTCTTTGGGTTCTTTCAATTTCTATTAGGGTAGTTTTCGGAGCTCCACCCCAAGAGGTGATGCAGTAGCAAATTATAGATTGAGCAAGGGTATAGTACACTGATTTCATAATATTTTTGTCGAGTACATGTCTCAGCGTTTTAAACACATATATTAGTTTCCGCAACCTGTTACTAAGGGTGGTTATGTGGTCTTGAAATCTTAGGTTTTTGTCGATTGTTATTCCCAGATATTTTGCATTCTCAGCCCTGGTGAGTGGTTCACAGTTGCAACTATGAGTGAGTGGGTTTATGCAAGAGTGAGCCACAATACTATTAGGTAATGATTGGGATGATCCATTGTTTTTCATGGAGAATGCTATGTAATTGGTTTTGGTTATATTAAGGGTCAATAAATTGTCGCGTAACCAGTTGGATATCATATTAAAGCCTAGTTGTGCACGCCCATAGAGATCTTCCCACGAGCTCGCGCTAAATAAGAGGGCAGTGTCATCAGCAAAACTAATGATTTTGCCATTAGGGATAGTGAGCGTACCCAGATCGTTGATATAAATGAGGAATAGTGAAGGTCCGGAGGACACTACCTTGGGGCGT
Organism: Globia sparganii; assembly: GCA_949316385.1. Taxonomy (NCBI): domain Eukaryota; kingdom Metazoa; phylum Arthropoda; class Insecta; order Lepidoptera; family Noctuidae; genus Globia; species Globia sparganii. The sequence continues at coordinate 12,859,033 of OX438663.1, read as the reverse complement.
GCCGTAGTTGATTGTTTGTTCCTCACTGATAAATTCATCTATCTTTACTCTCTGGGTACGCTCAGTATCTGCCCCTGTGACTTATTGATGGTCATCGCGAAGCAAACACTCACGGGGAACTGTACGCGCTTGAACTGGAACGGGAAATTATGAGCTATGAGGGGAATGCGTGGTATAAATACTATCTCGCCGACGCCACAACCCGTAAGAATTTCCGCCTCAATGGGGTGTCTGTGGAGCGAGATGACTTTAAGGCGGTTAACACAGCTTCGGAGGAGGTTCCGAAGAAGCATAATCGGAACACCGACCTTCAGCTTGATGGTATACGCTGGAAGTCCACTTGCTGACAGGGAGCTCAGAAATTTCACGGGATAATGTGTGGCGTCATCTTGCTCGACAACAGTGTTTATCGAGGTGTAGACCACTTTATTCCCCTCAATTTCCGAGAGAATGCATTCGTTAATTGCTGCAGCCTGATCAATTTTGGGCATCAAAATGGCCCGCTCACACACCCAAGAATTCTGCTGGTGCGGTATACGACTGATGTCCTCGTACACACAGCGAATTAGTTCTTCTAAGCTGGATACCACTCTACCGAGAGACTCTGGAAGCACCACCTGTCCACCTATCTCTTCTGGTAGAGTGCCTTCTCCAAGACTTAGAATGACATCGGAGAATTCTTAAGCACGTGCATTGTCGCCGAGCCGAGCTCTCATATTAATGGTCAAGCGCAGCGTACAAATTCGTCACCACAACGAAGATCGTTTCAACGAAGCATTCACCTCGTCAGTCCTCGAGCCCCGCGTCACCACGGGAAGCGTTTGCCGAAAATCACCACTGAAGAGAACTGTAACACCACCCATCAAATGTTCGTTCCTGCGGATGTCCTGCAGGATTCTGTCCACGGTCTCTTACTGCCTTCCTATTGGCCATCGTACACTCATCCCATACGATCAGAGAGCAATCCTTGAGCACGTGTCCCTTATCGCTGTTACGTGACACACCACAAACAGGCGTTTCGGCGCTCTCTAAATCGATGGGAATTTTAAACATGGCATGTGCTGTCTTGCCACTCGGAAGCAGTATGGTAGGGATTCCCGACGACGCTACAGCAATAGCCATTTTGCCTTGCCTCCTGACCCCTGCAAGTATGCCAGTGGTAACAAATGTTTTTCCTGTTCCACCAGGAGCATCCAAGAAAGACATTTTACCCTGGTTTTGCCCAACGCTTTCAAGGATGGTGTCATAAAGTTTTTGCTCTGAAGAGAACAAAGCGACATGGTCATTTCGCCCGGATCGTAATTTGCTCAGCGTTATACTCCCGATTTCCACGATCTTGATACGGTGATGATTGGGGAGCTGGTAACTTATATTCAATCAGTGGATTGCCGCCGATAGAAATGACCACATCTTGAAGTGAACTGAGACAGGTGTTCAGCACGCGTTCATCAGTTACTTCGACTTCGTCTCCAGTGGCACGCCTCAAAGCTCGTAGAAAATCTTCAGACAGATGATGGCGATACTTCTCCCACAAAGCTACCGGGTTCGCGACTCCACAAAACACCAAGATGACGGCAAATAGATGACGCATGCGGCTGGGACTGTCACTGACGCTAGCCCCCGCGAGGGTGTCATGAAATGAAATGATCATCATCAATGAACATAACTTTTTTGTAATACTTAACACCGCATTTTTTTTTAAATTGTCTTCCTCAACTCTGCTCAAGATTTTATGGGTTTTGTTGTAACTTGAATTTGTCAAAACGAACTATACGATACAACTTTTATGAAGAAAATGCACATCACCATCTATGAATTTTAAGAATAACTAACTACTTACCTCGCCAACATGATCAAATTTAAATTATTAATTTCCAAAAAATGTTAACATGTAACTTGATTTGATTTTTATGAAATCTCATAGATGGCGCTGTTTTAAAATTGTCTTTATACTACTAACATTCATTAAACTATATTTCTCAGCCCAAGTTACTTAAATGGCGTAGTTTTTATAGTGTAAAGCTAGATAATAGCATGGCTTACTCAAAAACAACATTTAAATATGCGTCGTTAGATTACACGCTGTCACAGAATGCGTAAGAAAAATAAAGATTCACAGCTCCTCCCCCGTAGGTGATAGCGTGATAATATGTAGCCTATATGTTGACCCGACCTCTTAGTAATATTCATGCAAAATTTGAAGTAAATCCATGCAGTACTGTTTGAGTTTATCCCGGACAGACAAACAGACAAAAATTCTAAAAACTATATTTTTGGCTTCGATATCGACTGTAGATCACGGCCTAAGTATTCTTTTTAAAAAATATTCAATGTACAGTTTTGACTTTCCTACGATTTTATTATATGTATGTATATAGATATATCAAACCTACACTTAAGGCACAGAAAATAGAACTGAACCTAATATGACATTCCACATTCGTGGCTTTGTTACAGCAATATACTGGAGGCATCTTCAAAAGGGTTTACAACATACCACAGACTTTTAATGTATGTACTTCGGCTGAAGTTTTCAGTTCTTTTTAGAGATAATGAAGTCTTGTAACTCCATTATTGTCTCCGAGCTAAACTATAAGAAATGTGCGGAGGCTTTGTTGAAACCTTGACAAGAATTACTCAAGATTTTTATTAAAGAGGTCGACATTATGTCATGGTCGAAGAACGGGCTTAATTTTTTGTCAGATTTTTTTTTAATATTTGGTGGATATTCCACTTCTTTTCAAGTAGATGGTACTTTTTAAATCAGTTGGACCTAGTAGTAAACCCGGCCCGTATACCGATGGACCAGGTTTTCCAAGTCGTGTTTGCAGCAGTTTGCCTGAGTAGGTACCCAATCGATTGAGTGCTTTCGATCTAAGTAATATTGGTTTCTACTAATAATTTATCGAAATTTTCATTTATAATATATCTACTTTGCTATCCGCTAAGCTCCAACACTTATTTGATAACCTTTGGCACGGAGTCTTACCGGATATTTTCATCTTTCGTAATCAAATTTTCTGTTTCCTTATGGGATTTTGACGAATTCAAGCTTCGATGGTTTCTGTTTTGTGTTCTTGGCGCATGGGTAAGCTATTTGTGAGTGAGTTAGAACTTCGCAAAAATATTATTACGTCAAGAGTAATACGTAATTTAAAAATATTTGGACTCGCGTAGATAAAATAAGCTTGTTTTCTCCGTTCATTTAATGTGGATTTTACCCGCGGTTCGCTCGTGTGGTTATGTTTTCTTGCAAAACGAGATCTACGTTACAAATAATGTAATGAAAATGAACTCCAATACATTGGTCTCCAAACCCTGATCACCGTCACGTATTGAATAGCTCAGTTTTATGAGTAAACACAGGAAGTAAATTATGCAAGAAACATAAAATTTCAGCCCTTCTTACGAAGAGTTCGCATGACGTACATAAACGGAGAAAGTTTTTCTAGGCAAGTGTTCTTGATCGTCGGCCGATCGTCACTGAGCGTCAAATGAATTATGAGTATAAAGCACATTAAAACCGCTATATTAAATATTCAACAAAATACAGGTTCAATAAATTTTAAAGGAAATCCAGTTTGGATGACAAATAAAGCACGGAAACCGATTGAAAAAGAGGCAGAGGAGATGGAAGTCGCAATTTACATGAAAGTTTATTTGCCAATTCTGCTACGGACGCGGAGTAGAGGCTTTAATTAAACGAGCCGCAGGAAGATAAGCTGAGCTGCTGTTCAAGAGATTATTTTGTAATTTATTTTACATTATTACTTACAGACATATTTATTTTATTAATATATTTGTATTCAGTTATACCGACATCGTTTCCGCAATTTCGTGGAGTCTGTTTTTGTTTTTGATGTAAAACTGGATGAGTACAGCGTCAGCATCATTTTATCACTATTCACACTACATCGTCTGTGGTCAGTAAAACCATATTGTGCCAGCTTATCGAACTATCTACACTGCCATAAAGTACTTCCTACATCGTTGATATCCCAGATTAGCATTGAAATTGTGTTTGATACTCTTACGTCGCATCACCCTTGCTTTTCGTTTGGTGTGTTGAGGCTTTTGATGCACTACAAAAACTGTTTTGATGCACTACAAAAGTCGAAAGAGGAAAGTCGGAAAGGGTTTCGAAGTCGAGGTCTTCATATAGGTATCTATCCGATTGCCATTCGTCGTGAGTCCATATTATGCACAGGTTGCACAAGGTATTGATTAAACGACCTTTGTTTCCTGGACCTTCATTTTCTGATAAATAAACTGTTGTGTCCCAATTTTTCACGAGAATATTGTTTTTCGTTGTGGAAATAATGAAGGTATGTTCATTCATTCATTCATTGTTATCACAACGTATTGTTTTGGTTAGTAGGTTAGTACACAGGGTGAATATTTGAGATGAGACTTTAGGACATAAATCTAAACTCACTAAGTACTTTTTACTCAATTAGTACTACCGTTTTGTGTTGTCTTACGAGCCCCTTCTCTTACATTCACCATGTACTTAGGGTAAAAAAAAAATTACTGAACTCTTTTTGCTGTTGAGCCAGTTGGATTTGTATTCAGTTGTTGTTGTATTTTGTGGTGTGAAATTGAAAATACAGTTATTATAGTCTTATCATTTCTGTACCATGACGTGATAATTATGCGCCATATCGGCAAAAGAGATATTTTATTTGTAAACATAACACTGGGTGAATTTCTAATGAAGTCAAGTGAAATTACAATCAAGCAATTTAGAGCTTGTAAGAGGTTTCATTGTTTCATGTTCTTGACGATCGCTTTGCTAGTCGCTATCTTCAAGGCGCTCAGATCCGCTCTGTGTTATGTTTTCAAAGTACACCTCCGTTTTGTTCCACGGAATAATTAATTCTATTGTTCGAACCACGTTTCTGAGAATGACAAAATTTTGTTACCTGTCCGGAGCGCAGTCCTCTTTCATGGAATTAAACAAATGGGAAATATAATAAATTTAGGGTGTGCCATAACCGGAAAATAGGCCGAGAGCTTTGAATAGCAAGGATTTGTTTTATAGATAATTTGCGAGCTATTCGGGCAACTCGAAAGTGTCGGGGGTTAGGAGAGCATCCAGAACATGGCCGGGATACAGTTTAAATATAGTTATAATCGTAGGCTTTTGTCTAATCCATAGCTGATGTTTATTAAACCGTTTATGTTGATTTTATTTTTAGTATTGTGTGTTCATTTGCATGCCCTTCGGCAACTGGAGTTTACATAATATATAACATAACCAGCCTATAACGTTCCCACTCCTAGGAAACAGGCCTTCTCTCAGTGAGAGTCACCACGCGGGCCTACTGCGGATTGTAGATGTCACATGTCTTCGAATTTTTGTTTCTAGGACATGCCGGTTTCCTCACGATGTTTTCCTTCACCGTTTTGAGAGCAGTGGTGATGAAATAATTTACACAAAGTAAAGCCGTTACCACTGGGCCACAACTGCTCAACTGTAGTTTATTGGTACAAAATAACACTGAACATTCTTAATTGGATAGGAAAGGTAATAAACAACGAGAACGAAATGTTGTCTGAATATGTAAATGTTATAAACAACCCTGACATCTTTGGATGTGCGATAGACTGTACGATTAGAAGAATGATTTCAAAACTAGGTGTTCTCTTCGCAAAACATTGTGTATTAAAACATAATAATAACCAGCAGGGGATCAGATCAGGGGATCAGACCGGAATAACTCATTATTTATTTAAGTATAGTTAATTAAAACGGTACAACACCAATTACATTTTATAATTAACATAGAGAAAATTTACGTTGACAATAATTATGTTAAATATGGTTTAACTAGCTTTTGCCCGCGACTTCTTCCGCGTGGGTTTCGTACTTTCCTCAAATAAATTTAACACCCTCTCTACCTCCCCTTAGTAAAATTACTAAAATTAATTTTTACGATCTATAGACTTTATTCAGGGAAATAAGTATTCGGACCAATTTTTTAGTTAAACTACCTAAGATGTTTCAAATAAACTGTCCCCTCTTTTCATCACGACAGGGCTTGTTTCTATTAAAAAAGCGTTTGGTTCGTTTCAATTTTTATGACTTAAAGATTATTTAATTATACCCATTTTCGATTTAATGGAAATTGGAGTTTCTACCCCTTAAACTTTATTACCCTTTTCCACCCCGGTAGGAGTAAATTTTTGAAAAACACATACTTTTTTTGTTCTGGGCAGTCGATACGTCCTAGTAAGGTCTTACAGGCTACCGTGAGCAGAACTGAACAAAGCCTGTTCTTACCTACAACGAGTCAAAGCCCAAAGTCCCTAAAAGATAGTTGGTAGGGTACATATATGGAAAGAAATGGTATAACCATTGGAAGAGACATCTTAAGAAAGTTTTCTGTACATTATCTAGCATCAGTGTTTGGGTCGCGTTATAGGGGTGCCAAACACAGGTGCTGGACTCGAGTTCGCTTCGAACCAGAGCCGTGTACAACAGTCTAATAACATCTGGATTGCGAAAGTCACTAGAATTTCTCAAAACAAATCCCAAGCGCCTGAACGATTCCTTCGCGAAGGCAGAAACGTGATCTCTAAAAGTCAGAAAGCGGTCGAAAGTCACTCACAAATCCTTTATGTTGGTGACCCGAGTAATTATTTACCATCCAAACTATAATCATAATGAATTGGCCGCAACCCTATATCGTATGTTATGATCTTCTATTCTTTAATACTTGCTCGTATTAAAGAATAGCTTATTCAATGCTCCAATCGTGGATGGCGTCATTATGCCTTTGTACGAGTTTGCAATCTTCATCCGTTCGGATTTGTGCGACTAACTTATGGTCGTCGGCATATAGCAGGCATTTAGCAAACTTAACATTAGTTATGAGGTCATTGATCATAATAAGGAACAGAAGCGGTCCCAAAACGGATCCCTGACTTACACCCGAGCGTGTATTATAAGGCTTCGACTCGAAGCAACCATGTCTTACAAACTGCTTGGGATCGCGCAGATAGTCGGAAAAGAAGTTAAGAAAACCGGACGAGAAACCAATGGCCCCGAGCTTTGTCATAAGTACATCGTTGTCAACTCTATCGAATGTTTTATGGAAATCGAAATACAGAGCATCAACCTGCCTACCAAATCCAAGCCACGGGATAAATAGTCTATGTAAATAAGTAAATTTGAATTTACGGAGCGACCTGGCCGAAAACCGTGTTGGGCGTCAGATAAGGACATATTCACGCGTTTGTAAATGAAAAAAAACTTGTTAATTGTTGGCAGGATAGCGATGGGTCTGTGTTCCTCTACTGATGTTTTGTCACAGGTTTTATGGATGCCAGTGACTCGCGAAGTTTTCTTTTGTTCCGGACTGGAGGGCTAGATTAAAAACATGACATAGAGGGGCTGCCAAAATATCATATAACATCCCTTTTAGGGTAAAGGCTGGAATGTTGTCAGGGCCAACCGAGCTACAGGGCTTCAGTTTAGCAATCTCCTTAACTACATCCGGTGGAGTTAAAAAAGGAAGAGGAATATTATCTCCCTCACTACTCACATTTACTTTCCTAGGGTCCAATTCAGGTGTATCGGCAGAAACACGCTAGCAAAATACTTAGCTAATGCCTCGGCCCGGCTCGGTCTGAACAAGTCATCATTGTACACCACGTTTGGCTCGAAGCCACCCTTTGATCGCAGGCTAGAAATATGCTGAGAGAACTGTCGCGGAGTTTTGCCTATATTATTTTCTAAGGCATTACAATATAATCAGTAGGCGTCCTTGGTTCTTACTTTGTGATTCGATCGCAGAGCACTAAACTCCGCATATACAACGTTAAATGCGCAAAACCTCGAGTTAAAAGCATAATACAATGAACAAAACTATTTTTTTTAAAGCTCGTGAAAATCGTGTTGATCCTAGCATTGCTTTATGCATTCAAAATTGAGTCTTATTACCTTAGAATAAGATTTAATTTTCTTTGGCTCAATCGGCGGATAGTATTGCAAAATACATCATTTTTGAAAAAAAAAACCTTTATTGAAAGTTACTGAAATCGATTCAGTAGTCACTTATGAACAAACTATATTCAGGTTTTGCACATTTAACGTTACACGTTGTATAAGATCGCAGCGTGAAACTTTCCATTTATTATGTAATTTGGTTTTACGTTGAGTATCGTTTACTATTTATTTAGTAAACCAGACTGGATACCGTCTATTTCCAGCGATCAGTCGCTTCTTCTTTGGAATGGAAGAATCAAATAGGTTATACATAATTCTTTATAACTCACTAGCAGCGTTAAAATACCCATTAGAAAAATCGGAAAAACAACCGTTGAACTCTATAAAGGCGTTTTTCACCGTCTTGTTGGATTTGAAATTTTTCCCCTGTAAAAAGTTATCCTAATTCCGAATAAAAATAGAAATTAGTTGGAGTAAGGTCTAATGAGTACGGTGGGTGACGAAGAGTGTCCAGTCGTAACTCCTATAGTTTTGAGACGGCTGGTAGTGCAATGCGTTCAGCTCGACGGGATTTTGTTGTTGTTATTCAGCGAGTTCATACGGTACCCACTTTCCGAGCTTTTTTATCTTTCCAATTTGAAGGAATTGAATCAGTTTCAATTTATAACTTACTTTGAAGGCTGCTGCAAGTTCCAAAATGGTTTGAGATGAATATGCTTCCACTATGGCTTTCAATTCATCTTGTTCCGGGCGGCCACGGGGCTCATTGTAGAGATAAAAATTTCCGGAACGGAAACGATCAAACTAAAAACGGACCGTGCGTTCACATGCGGTACCATGCCTACACACATCGTTAATATTGCGTGCTGTTTGTGCTGCGTAGAAAATAGCGCGCAATTTAGATTTTTCCATGGTTAAGAAACAGCGATATTTAAAAAAAAATTAACAACTGATTGTGAAAAACAAAATGTCATACTATATCATAAAATTAATTTGAATTTGGAATTCTAAATATAACAAAATATATCGATCTTCACAATAGCCAGTAGCAAAAATCGGGAATTTCAGAGGACCTACTAAGTTTTTTTGTCGATAACTTACTAAATCTCAAATCGAAATATTTTACTGAAGTTTTGTGTCGTGGTTGTAACCATGTAAACCTGCAGTCGACACTTCAATTTTACGATACTGTTGTCGCTGCCACGATTCTGTAGCGCATCAGGGATGTTTGCAGCAGCGCGTGCAGATGACTTTTTTGCGATCATGCGTAAGAAATCCGCATCATTACTGCGTCGGGTGCGAGACAGCGACAACAGTCTCCTGACCATTGTTGCGAGTAAAACTGAAGGGCATCTGATGAAGCACCTGTGCGCAGTGCATGTATTGTTGGCGGGTGTCTCCAGAAGATGGCTTAATAGGTAGATACCTTTAACTAGAACATCTTAATTTATATTGATTGTTCCTTATTGTTTATGTGTATGACTTAGATAAGTATTATACTAACATAGTTTAATTAATAGTATCAAAACTATGGGTAATGTGCCTGAATTAAAGATGAATAAATAAATAAGAAAAATACGTCGTATTATGGGCACTGGGCAGGACTATTATCATAACTTGAATATAATTCATAGGAATAATACTGTGGACTACTATCGACTATCCAGTAAAATGAAACCCACTCCAATTACTTGACGCTCATTCGCCACTACAAAGCGTGCGTGATCATAATGGACTTATACTCGTAGTATTAATTAAAATCACACATAGATACTCGTAATAGGCTTGTCAACTGAAAAAATCTAATTAGTCCGTCAGTCAGATTATCAAAAAATATTTGACCTGTATTTTTCTTTTGTTACGTAAACCAAAATTGACGAAGATGCGATGATGACGATGATTTAAAATTCTCAATACGTCACACCTTGGTATAATTTTTAGTGCGTTCTGACGTCACGAGCTCCCACTCCCGAGTTTTGATGCGTTTTATCTTTATTAATATTCATTGATTTACAAAAACAAAAAATACGTGTCCATTATTTTCCAATACTCTAATTGACGGACTATTTATATTTTTAATTTATTGATGGTGGAAACTAGCCTATACTGCTTTAGAACTTAATTTCAGTATTTTATTACGCGTATAATTATGGATTAAAATGATGGATTAAAATGAACTCATTTAAATTCAATGCTGAAAACCACTATACCACTTTTGAAATGCACAAATTATTTTTTGTCAGTCTATCAAATCAATGCCTAATGCCTGTCGTTCTACAAATGATTACAACAAGAATCACTCTTGTGTTTTATTGTGGAAAATAATATACTGTGCAGTATGTAAAAAATCACAACTTAATTAAAGTACTTTTGACGGCATTATAAAATGCGAGGTGTGATTTTTTTTTATAAAACTCATTTTAACGAATTAAAGCGGCCGAGCTCAGAGTGGCCCTGGGGGGACAACGCAGCCTTCTGGGGAACCCGCCTTAATTTGTTCATTAACCCTTAAACAGAAGCCGACCCTTTTGCAAAAATCTCAATTCTTATCTATAGTTACTACAATTTTCACAGCTTACAGAATTACTTTTGATGTAAAAGCCTTTCTGTGATCTTTAGTATTTTGCCCTTACTAGGCGAGTATGTTAGACCCATAGGTATGATAGTAACTCGTGTGCTAAACTTGTAGGGTAATATTTTCTTAATTTTTTCCTTTCTTCGTGAAAAAGCTATTTACAAAAATGAAAGAAACCTAGTGGTAAAAGTACATCATAATGAAAGCTTAAAATTCAAGCTCCTTAAAGAAAAGAAAAGAAACTTTATAACCTTTATAAAGTTTCTTCGTTTCGCTAGTTCTAATTGCAATAGCACACTGGAGACCAAAGGAGTTTGAATTTGAACAACTATAATTAGGTATGATACCATTCGATTTTTTACCCGAAAATACTTGAGCATTAATTTCAAACTTTAGGTATATATCTGGAGCAGTAATGGATTTGCTGTTAAAGAAGCAATACATTTTTGCTTAAATTGATTCATTTATAATTCAAATACTTGAGTCTAACTTTTTAATGAAAGTATCCGAGTAGCAAACGATGAGAATGACATATTAAATTACAAGATTATCGATTTTATTTAACTCCTTCTCTTAAAAGAGATAATACTCGGTGGAGATGTAGGTACTAGTAGAATATTAGTATTGCGGATGATTTAGCGACAATATTAATAAATGAATTTTAAGATAAAATGGCAAGTAATAGAGTTTCTATCCCATTCAGTGCAGGGCGGAAGCCTCACCGTCCGTCGTAATAGCGTGGTACGTTTAAACAAAGCCCTGCCTAATCAAACCCCAGTAGGCTGTATTGTAGCGCGCGCTTGCCGCGAGGGCTGTCGGGGTCACCTCCCAATATTGTAGGTAGTGAGCAGGCGGGATTACGGCGGAGCATCAGACTCCCAGCTTAATGGATTTACTGCTAGTTGCGCCCCGCAAATATACCCCGGATCTCAGTTTTTGTTTGTGTTAAAAAGTGCCAGTTTGGTATTTATAATTTAATTGTATACACAACATTTTGAGTTCTCTATTTAAATATTTATAATGTGGCAAAAGAGAAATTGACTGAACGTGGGGTAGGATCTGAATAATAATTATAGAGTAGTAGGAAATTCCTAAGCTTGAAGGAGAAAGCAAATTTTTTTCTAAGAATTTGTTCTTTGCTTAAAAAAATAAGATGATAAAATTATTTTCACAAGATAAGTTATTCCTGTATATAAAATATATTGCTTCTATTTTTCTGTTTCTGAAGTTTTTTCCACAGCATTTAAGTATTGGGAATTACGTTTTTTTATAGAACTCGCGTCGATAGCTTGAGATGTTCTCATCCTGTAGCATGAGTCAATGCTGGATTTATGTACCTACATCGTACGTCTGTTTCGATCGCATGTCATTCAGTTTACTCCTTGGCTACTCTCATTCAACTCCTACCAGCCACCATGCTAATTTCGTCACTTCACCTAGTCTCAGGGCGACCCCTCAGACTACCTTACGTCACAGAATACATAATAGTACATTTCCTTCCCCGCGCTCATATCAGATACCGCACCTTACCCCGCACTTCGAGGTATTCGTCGCCGACTCTATAGCTAGGGCGTTCGCGTAATCGTAAGAACCGCAGCGCTGTACTGCTGACACGAACACACAATTTTGCGATTTAAAAGTTTTATTTGAGATATAATCACGATGCCGCGATGGTTGTATATTGTGATGCTTTTCCGAATTTGTATTTATATAAACTGTTTGTATGATTTCGCAAAGATAACCGATTATTTAGAGATAAGTCATTTATTGTATGCAATATTTAGTTAGGTACCATATTTTGCCATTATTGGTTGAATAAATAAACCTCTTTTACATAACTATTGTACCTAATTGAACGCCGCTCGTTCAAAGTCACTAAACTTCATAATAATGCACACGTTCGGGCAGCGCCGTCGTCGTTCGGTTCGCCCGACGCAAATCGCTGCACTTTCCTCGCCATTTTTTACGCTACGCACGACGTTCATCCCTACCCACGTTCACACACACATTTGCCCGTGTACAAACGTCATTTGGTATATAGTAGTAATAGGTAATTATTTTGAGTGCGTTGTACGGTGACCGAGGTTTGCTTACGTTCGCCGGTTCGCAGAGTCCACTCAAGAATACGTCTACCTACCCCAAGGGTCATCGGTCGAGTCCGAAGCCTAGTAAATAAATAAATACTTTAGAATGAGGGAAGGAGGCCAAACTATGAATTTTCTCAATAAAAATCTTATAGTGTCTACAAAATGTAACAAAAGGCCATCCTTTTGAGAAAAATCTCTGCGATCATAAAATGTTTATGGCTTGAATTTATTACATGAAAATATTACAGCCTTTATAAACCCCGTATTTAATTTTTAATAGCTATCACATTCCTGGATTTTTACATTCTTATTACACCTACTAGGTATTTCAGTGTCATAAAATTTATCTTGAATAGATAGGTAGTTTAATTTTTTGTTCACTGCTTGTTTGTTTGTTTGATTGCGCTAATCTCTAGAATTACCTACCTGTCGGATTTGAAAAATTAATTTTGCATTTGATTGCTTAATTCTTGAGAAAGGCTATAAGCTATTTAACATCACGCTAAGACTCTTAGGAGACGAGCAAAAAGACAAAAAGTCAGGAAGAACGCGTGGTGAAAACAAAGTAGGTTCATGGGAGCAAGAAATTTCACGCGGACGAAGTCGCGGGCAGAAGCATACCATACCATAGAAAACCATTATGCTGCTACCTTAATAAAGCCAATGTAAACGATAAAGCTGTCAATTTTGATAATTGTTAGTATTTAATATCAATCAAAAGGTAGCGATGGAGGTTTGAGTTTCACATTATGAAGGTATTCTGATACAGCAAAGGAAGACGTGATTCATGTACATTCCTTTTACACAGGCTCTGACTGCAGCCACCCAACAACAGCCTTATTGTTACGAGAACAACGATCATTGTAATGTTGTCAGTGATGCAAAATCAGTGCTACTGCAGCACTGCTGGGCAAAAGCCTCCCCCATATTCTCCTACCTTTACTTATGCTGTGACTTCTCCGTCCAATCGGTTAGAAACGAGTGCAAATCGTCACGCCAGCGTTTCTCAGGCCTGCCTCGGTGATGACGCCCGTTTTCACTGTATGACGACTTTGGCCCATCTGTTAAGGTGACCCGTCTCACTTCAGCCTCGCAGACTTTCCGCCAACATCGGCGATACCTGTTTTGGAGCGTATTGTGGTGTTGCGAATTTGGTCGGTGAGTTTAATTTTTAAGATACTATGCTTCATCGCTCTTCGGCAAACCTTGAGTTTGGACTTCTGAGCCTCTGTGAAAGACCAAGTCTGGGCGCCATAGGTTAGTATAGGCAGGATATACAAGTCGACGAGCTTGCGCTTTAGTGAAATAGGAAGGTCGCCTTTCATTAGGGCCTTGATGGATCAGTAGCTCCTCCAGGCATTATCGACTCGACGGTCGATCTCTTTATCCTAACTGTTGTGGAAGGAAACTAGCTGGCCCAGGTATATATTCGTCGAAATTGTGTATTTCCTGCCCATCGACCTTGACCTTATATTTGGCGGCATTGGACTTTAGTCTTTGACTGGTTCATCGTCAGTCCAACCTCAAGGCTTGCAGTGCTCAGTTCTTGGAACATTTGTTGCAGTCAATCTACTGTCGAACGATATCTGTAAGAACGATATCGTCTGCAAAACGAAGGTTTGACAGCATTTTATCGCCGATTGGAACACCCCTCGTTGCCCATGTGTCTGCGAGTTAAGTATTTGGATATCTTCTCAATGGTGCTGGTAAATAGTTTAGGAGAGAGCGGATTACCCTGTTTTACCCCTTTGTCTATTTTGAATGTTGTGCCTACGCGGAATCCAGTTTAACGTTGGTCGTGCTATTATTATAAATAATCTTCAGAAGATCTATGTAGGTTTCCTCTATATATTGACTTCGTAAGTCTGAAAATATTGCGCTGTGTTTAATGCTGTCAAAAGCTTTTTTATAGTCCATGAAAGCCAGATATTTAGAGGTTTTCGAAATTCTGTGTTTTTCTATTAATTGATTTAAAGTTTGAAGATGGTCCGTGGTACAAAACAAATCCTGCTTGTTTCGGTGTGTCTAATTTTGCATAATATACGGTGCAAAAAATCTTAATGTATATTATTTTTAAGCTGGCTTTTCGGTCACTCTGAAAGCTTTAAATAATTAATCATTGCAGTAAAACCAAGGTCGACAGTAAAGCTTAGGGAAAGCACATCTTTTTAGTACAAAAACAATTTTGCTTTAACAACCAATGGCCGGTATTGTTACGAGCCTTAGTTACGTGATTGTTTTCCGTGTGTTGTGTTTTCCAATACGTACAATAATGCTTCTATCACGTATCTACAGAATCTCGACGTCCGCGTTCTTTTGTTTACTTTAAACTTGTATACCTACTCTTTATTTTCCCTCTGATTTATTTACTTGTAATAAGAAGAAAGTATCCTACAACATTGTTCTTTACACGAGTTCACGTAGAAAGTTGTAGCAAAATACCTTCATCACATTCAAACATATCTACCATCGACATGAGTGAAACTATGCCTGACACCGTCCGACCTCAAACAAATTGTTGTTCACACAACCTCTACTGTCCAGGGGGAAACGTGCAGATTTCACAATAATAAACAGCAATATCCTTTCATTTAATGTCCATATTCTGATACTAGTTTCAATAATACTGTTCACTGTTAGACGAAGGTTGACAGCCTGTTACTGCTTCCTATTAATAGGGTGCAATGTTTCATTGTTTCCACCCCAACATGAATGCCATTTATTTAAACACCGCATTTGCGACAAATGTGGTTTTAAAAAAATGTTTCGTCTTAATTGAAAAGGATAGAATAGATAAGCCTGATTCTATGAAAAAAGTGTGTACTATGATGAAAGGAATGACTGTCACCTGTTAGACGTAGGTTTCTCTTTCAATTGTTTTGATTCACGTTTATATTGTTTTGTTTCAGGTAAAGTGAACATCAGCTACACTAGTGTGACTAACGCGACGATATGTGTGAACTGTGAACGCTTAAAACGGAACAGTGAAATAATTGAAATTTGTGTTACTAATTGACTGGACACTGTACTGATTCAAATGAGAGCTATATAAAACTGAGTGGTGTTGTGTAGCCATGAGTTTTTTGACTTCGTTGGGGCAGTATGTGGCGGACGTGGCGGACAGCGTGGCCGGGCTGGCGCTGTCGCCGCGCCGCGCGCCCCCCTCTCGCCATCGATCCGCCGAGGAGTCGCAGGCGCACCCGCCACCACCATCCACTGCGACCATGAGAGGTGAGAAAATACAAATTTTAGAGGCCTTTTCAAATCTACCTTTGCCTTTGTAAAAAGTTCTGAAACGAATTTTATGTTGGAATTAGATAGGTACCACTTGAGAATATTGTTAGAAAAGTCAAAGCGGTCCCGGTAATTTTAAACCTGACATATCTAAGAGCAAGTGAAAGCCACAAGGCTAGTTAAATATAAAATGGTCGAAAAGGAGATATATAGATACAAGAAACGACCATTTATTGTTATCTACTTAAGCCTAACAACTAGCGAAAAGTCGACTAGCAAGTCGATATTGGCTGAAGTAGATCGATTTTCTTATGTTTAAATTACGTATGGTCAGTATAGCTTAGAAGCGCCCCCGGTTGGGGAACACGAACTTCAGCCGGCTCAGTATTGGGTCCAATTAGGCTCCAGAATAACGATATTCGACACCCTTTACAGATGAAAAATGTAAATATTTATATGCTATCTTTTATTAGTGTGCGATTGAAAGAGTTGGATAAAAACTCAATCTTTCTTATTTAGCTCGCGAGTTTATTAATTTAATCTTTATAAAATCAAAGAGTGATGACAGTGCTGGACGAGACTAAAAAAAAAATAAAACAATTAAAAATTAGAATTTCGTAAATCCAAACTCTACTGACGAGGCAGTGATTAACACATCATTTAATTATTTGACGAATTCAGCCATTGTTTAAGTTAAAATATTAGTAGTGATACCTAATGAAGTTTTTTTGATTTCCAAAGTCGAACTTTCGCGCCAGTCATACATGTTAACATTTTTATTTTTCGAAAATACATATCTTACACACGCATGTACCTACTATTAAAAACGTAGATATAATTTAATTTTGTCCTTTTGCATATTTTCAGCAAGAGAGAAGGTTGTTTATGTACGTATTTTCAGCGAAAATATATTGCCTACTTTTTTGGATAGGTGTAGTACAACTTATACATCCTGTTGTTTTCTTCGGGGATTAAAAATAGCCGTGGTAACATATTTTTTTTATTGAATGCTGAAAGTTGATGTAAATTTCTGAATTTAATTATGTAAATTATAATATTCTGTCGAATCATATTTTGTCATTATCTTATCAAAGTGTTAGTCAAAATCTTATCTAGCAGTGTTAAACGTAAAATTATTGACATATTTGTTCTGCTGCCATTTATCCATTATCGAGACTTCGATTTAAAGATTCCTCTAAGAGAAGAATTCGATGTATTATTGCACTAAGTCAGGCATCTTTACAGTAGGTGATTCTGCTTGTTTGAATTCAGACATAGTCATAGTAGTAGGCCTGCGATTTTCGAAAAACTAAATGTCTTAATAATGATAGTCGAAAGGTGGCAAAGTGGCAAAACCTCGAATTGGTTAAATGGTTACTTGAAAACCCGTTGAAAATACTGCATTAACATTCATATAGGTACCTATGCGATTTCTGGCAATTGTAATGGATATGAATATTATCAAATGAAAACCGATCTGTTGGGTTGTATTTAATTTAATACAAACATACATAAACTGACGCCTTCTTTCCACGAAATTAAATTTAAATTAAAAATTTATTAAGGGGGTTCCCCTTAATTAAATTAATTTAATAATTTACCACATACCCCATTGCTGCCATTTTCGGTTGAATTTAATTTCATAATTTACTGCATAGCCCATTGCTGCCATTTTTATTGACCGGTTGATAAATCTATATCTATATCTTCTTCTATCTATACTTATAATAAACCTGTAGAGAGCTCAATTCTGTACATGAAATATATTTCCAAAATAACTATCAGCGGGTGATTAGTGATCGATACTGACGCCAAAAATGCAATCAGTAAAATTTTTGTCTGTCTGTCTGTCTGTCTTTCTGTCTGTCTGTCTGTCTGTATGTTCGTTATAGAAACAAAAACCACTAGACGGATTTCGTCGAAACTTTGTACAATTGTTCTTCATACTCCTGGGCAGGTTATAGTATACTTTTCATCACGCTACGATCAATAGGAGCAGAGCAGTGAAGGGAAAAGTTGGGAAAATAGGAGAACTTACTCCATTTTTTAACCGACTTCAAAAAGGAGGAGGTTATCAATTCGGTTGTATTTTTTTTTTTTTTTTATGTTTGTTACCTCAGTACGCCGTCATTTATGAACCGATTTGGAATTTTTTTTTTATTTGAAAGGATATGCTTTCAGATAGGTCCCATTCTTGTCAAAATCCAGTTCTGATGATGGGATCCATGAGGAATTGAGGGAACTCCTCAAATATTATAGGCATACATATAGCAATTTGGGTATTTTCATCAACATGTCAAGCATTTGCATTCAAAAAGTATAATTTGGTGAAGTGGAACTGATGAATGAGACCACAGATAGCCACAGGAACTCTTCAATGATAATAAGTATTTCACGGGTGGCGATAAGATATCTCGATTAAGATAGTTAAGCGACTACGACGAAGCAAATTTAAATAAATGGTTCTGACGAAAATGGTACCATCAAACCGATCTGATGATGAAGCTGGAAGGTAGGTACCGGAACTTCGTAATAAAACCATGTATTCTAGCCGTGTTTGGGCTTATTGGAATTGTCATGAGATGCACTCTGACTATAAAAAGTAAAAAATAAAAACTTTTTAACAAAAAAAAACAACCGACTTCAAAAAAAAAACACTACAAAGTGTAAAATAACTTTAATTTTAATTTTGGAAGTCGGTGGCAAAAACGTAAATACAAAACCAAAGACACCGACTTCCGAAATTAAAATTAAAGTTATTTTACACTTTGTAGTGTTTTTTTTTTGAAGTCGGTTGTTTTTTTTTAAGCTTAATGGTTAAAGCTACACAGAAATCATGTATGACGGAAATATTCTCCTTAAAATTATCCAACTTGAAACTTGGCACGAATAACAAAACTTGAAACTTGGCACGAATACTTATCTACGTAAATTATAAAGTTTAGCATTTTTTGTTTTTATAAACTACCCCTTAACAGGGAATTGGGGGGTGTAAAAATTTGTATGGAAGAATTTTAACGCGCGGTCCGATTAACTCAAAACTCAGTATTTATACTTAATACCAAAAATAAAGAATTACATGTATCAGGGTTTTTCGAAAATCTACCCCTAACGGGGAGAAAAGGGGTAGTTAATTTTACAGAGCAGGATTTTTCTACCTGGCTTAATTAACTCGAAAATTGGTATAAATAATCTGTGAGTCAAGTAATGAACACATTCCAAACGATTTTTCAAAATTCCACCCCTGTGGGGGTGAAAAGTGGGGATACAGCTTATATGAAAAATCTTATTCATTTGGTTTAATAAGCTTGAAACTTGACATAAATACTTATTTATGTAAATTATGAAGTTTGGCATTTTTTGCTTTTCTAAACTACCCCCTAAAGGAGGATTAGGGGGTGTCCACATTTGTATGGAAGAATTTTAACGTGCGGTCCGATTAAGTTGGAACTCAGTATTTATACTTAAGACCAAAAGTAAAGAATAACATGCATCAAGGTTTTTCGAAAATCTACCCCTGACGGGGTGAAAAGGGGTAGTTAATTTTCCATTTTACTGCGTTGCTTAATTAACTCGAAAATTGTTGATAATCTTTGAGTCAAGTTATGAACACATCCCAAACGTTTTTTCAAAATTCCTCCTGTGTGGGGGTGAAATGTGGGGAAAAACTTTATACGAAAAATCTTATTCATTTGGTTAATCAACTTGAAACTTGGAAGGAATATTTGCCTAAGTAAGTAATAAGAAATGGGTCTTTCGAAAGTAGACCCCTGACGGGTAAAAAGTGGTAATTCGATTTTTAAGGCCGGTATTATAGTGCGTAGCTTGATTTACTCCAAAAAAATTTAAGATTAAAACTTGGCACAAATACTTATCTAAGTAAATTATAGTTTGTCATTTTATGTTTTTCTGCTTTAAAGGGAGATTGGGGGTGTCAAAGTTTGTATGGAAGAATTTTATCGCGCGGTCCAATAATATAAACTCAAAACTCAGTATGTATACTTAAGACCAAAATAAATAATAAAGTGTAACAGGGTTTTTCGAAAACCTAACCCTAACGGGGTGAACGGGGGTAGTCCATTTCACAGAGCGGTATTTTATTGCGTGGCTTGATTCAATGGAAGATTGGTATAAATAATTTTTGAGTCAATATATGGAAACGTTCCAAACGTGTTTTCAATATTTCGCACCTATGGGGATAAAAACTGTGAAGGTGAAAAGGCGGTCTTATTCCTTTGGTTAAGAAACTGGAAACTTTTCAACATTTGCCTCAGTAAATAATAAAGATTGTCACTTTTAGGGTTTTACTACTTACTTACTTAAAATAAAAAGGTATCAGTTTTAGGGTTTTACTTATTTAACTCCTACCGTGGCGGAAAAGGGTAATAAAGTTTAAGGAGTAGAAACTCCTACTTCCAACACGAGAATGGGTATAAATAATCTTTATGTCATAACAGTGGAAGCGTACCAAATGCTTTTTTAATAAAAACAAGCCCTGTCGTGATGAAAAGGGAGGATAGTTTATTTGAAACATCTTGGGTAGCTTAACTAAAATATTGGCCCGAATACTTATTTCTTTAAATAAAGTGTTAAGATCGTAATCAACAATTTTTAAAATAACTACCTTTCAAGGGGAGGTGGAGAGGGTGTTAAATTTATTTGAGAAAAGTACGAAACCCACGCGGACGAAGTCGCGGACAAAAGTTAGTATTTCATAAAATTATCCGTCTGTTGTTTATAAATGATATTCTTTAACATACTGGATAATGTATCAAACCGCACGTTGGTTTACTGCAAACTTTCAAAACAGCAGCCGTTTTAGAAGCTAACGAATTCTTAAACACTTCAAAGTTGTTATGGGCCAGATTAGAAAGTGTGTCGTCTCATCCTCGACAGACCTGTAACTTTGAAAGAAAATGTTCAAACTTAGTCAAATTAAAAATTGTAACCGTTAAACTAGACTATTTAAGTGTTAGACTTATTAATTAAAAAAAACTTGGTCGATAATCGAGCTTATGATAAATGGTATCGTTCGATCAGGCTAAGGTAGGTACTCAGCCTCTTTTGGATAAGAAGGTTGAATTATCAACATGTTTCAATACAACAGCAACAGCTGTTTAAGTTATAGCTATAATATCAAGAAAAGCTACTAGGTATCTCAATTCAATTCAAAAATTGAATTACGATACCTACTACTTACCTTGTCTTTTAGTGTTTTGCACACTAAACACTAAAACCTTAAAATTAAATTAGGTACGGTTGAAACGACTACTGCAGTGAGAAAAAGTTTAGGTATGTTACTGATCAGACCAGTTAGACATTTTTAAGTCTATTAAGAAGCTTTTGTGGTCTTTTCATGTCAGACGAAGCTGTTTAATTGAAACGTAAAGTATTGTTCGTTTGTAGGATTCCCTCGAGTCGTGCCAACGGAGGGAGCATCAGCGCTGAACGCCCGGCGCCGCACCCTGGACTGCCTGGCACCGGCGCCACCACCGCGCCGCGGAGGGTCACTGCGCGTGCCTCGCAATCAGCAGCCGCCAGAGAAACCCACCATGGCATTCTGTAAGAGGCGCCTCTCTTGGCCAGAAGTTGATAACTCCGTCAATTCGGGGTAAGTAACTCTTACTTTTTATGTAATAGGTAGTTTTCTTAAAGAATTCCTAAACACTACCGATACTTAGCTTTAATTCGTTAAATCTACGGGTTCTATTTGGCGCTTCTAAAATCGACAAAGGCTATCAAGACAAATAATGATATTGGGGAAATCACAGGCTCTCGAAGGATATTAACGTGTTCCCACGGAAATGGGAATTGCAAATTAGCGGTAACTCCTTACGGCCCCGAGACGAAACATGTCAGGAATAGAGATTAGTTGTTGCCTAAACCAAATACCGAAGAACGAACGGTTGTCGACCTAAGCTTTGTTGCGTTTGTGAACCCATTCTGGATAAAGCTACAAATTATTTTAAACGGTTAATACAAATGAATGACAATGAAAACAATAAAAATGTGCAACGAACCCCCCAGATACGATTTTATTTTGTACGTAATTCAAAGTTTCACAGCATATTTAGCGGTATGGCACTCGCAATAAGTATACGCTCATCATCATCATTTCAGCCGAAAGACGACCACTGCTGGACATAGGCCTCCCCCTCCACTTCGACTGGTTTTGTGCTTCTCGCATCGAACGGATTCCTGCGGCTTTCACAAGGTCGACGGGCCACCTTGTGGGAGGTCTTCCACCGCTAAGTCTTCCGGTACGCGGTCGCCACTTCAGAACCTTTCAGCCCCATAAGCCATCTGTTCCGCGAGCAATGTGCCCTGCCCACTGCCACTTAAGTTTGGCAATTCTTCGGGCTATGACGGTTACCTTGGTTCTCCTGCGGATCTCTTCATGTCTGATTCGGTCATGCAGGGAAACTCCAAGCATAGCCCTCTCCATTGCCCGTTGGATGACTTTTAGCCTTCTAATAAGGTTCATTGTGAGGGACCACGGTTTTTTATATACACTCTAGGAGTAGCAGCTAAAAGACTACGTGGAGTCCCGACTCCACGTAGTCTTTTAGGTCGAACCTGTCCCAAAACCGAATCGAGCACCCCGGTGCCCGATTCGTTTTTGGGACAGGTTCGACCTATTTTAACCATAAAGTGACGTGACGCAAATGGCGTAGTTTTTTTTTTACGTTCCGTGTCATCGATTATTATAGACCACAGACAATATACTGGACAAACTGGTAAAGATTTGATTGTCAATCGCCCATAATAACGTTTCGTTTTACCTTTTTATCTGATTGAGGTAAGAAACAATTTTTATTAATTTCTCGAAAAATATGCATTACCTTGTAATAAGAGTGATAACGTTATAATTAGGGACCCAACCCCTACCCCCTTTAACCCCTTTTACCTCTCTCCTGCCAAACGATACTAAAGTCAAGCCATAATGTCTCCCTGTCTCACACGTCGCTGCAGAAGGATAGTTTTCAAGGTCGGATCCTGGAGTCGGACTGACATAGTGTTTCGTACAGGCACTTCAGCACCTCGATGTACCGATAGTCGATCTGGCACAGTTAAAGAGACTGCAGTACAGCCCATGTCTCGATCGAATCAAAGGTTTTCTCGTAGTCCACAAACGCTAAGCAGAGAGGCAGGTTATACTCCTCGATCTTCTGTATAACCTGTTGCAGCCAATGGATGTGGTCTACGGTGCTAAAGCCTTCACGGAATCTAGCTTGGTCGGGAGGCTGGAAGTCGTCAAGCCTGCGTACGAGACGATTCGTGTAGTATAAGTATAACCTAATCTTAAGAAATTCATTGTAATAAATAAGATGTGAGAAATGTGATGTCGTTAAATGAATCGATTTACCAGCAGGAGCTCCATTTGGGAGAATAGAAAAGTTGATTAAACCAGCGGGTGGTTTATTTATACTACCATTTGAAATGAAATGTAATATTTTTTTACCTTTACAGAAAGAGTTCACGAGATCAGATGCGCATTATTTGTCTGTATAAAATGAATACTAATAAAATGTAACCTCGTGAACCGTTTATTTTTATGAGTATACTCTATCGAAACTTTCAATAAATAATCTCATATCTCTGATGAAATCCATTAAGCACTTCGACTAGTCCATATGCTACACAACGGAAACTTAATTCATTACGCCTTTGATAAGGTTTATCAGTGCAGAGCGGCAAGTACCAAACTCTATGGAGACAGATTTTATGTGCTAGGTAATAAAGTCAGCCTTAGTTTCTGTTTCAAAGTTTTTCAGCCGTGGTGGGTGCACTATCCCATTAGCGCGGTGTCTCGACATACGTTGTCACGAGAGGTTTTCAATTAGATAAAAGCTGGCAACAGTGGCGCGATGATTGCAAAGTAAAAGGCGCGGGATAAGGGGAAGTGCGTACTTGCGTAGGTGACGTAGGGGGATGGAGGGGGCGGTCGGCTGCGAGGGCGGGCGCGCCCGCACGACGCGCCCGCCGTGGGGACACGTGCAAGGACGTGCAACAGGTCGCCAGCTGACCTACTTACAATAATATTATTAATCACTGGATATGTTTATTGATTTGCGACGTGATATACAAATGGCCAGATTGAACTTCGCATGCGAAACAGATATAATAGAAACGTTCCTATTTTCATACATAGGTAAGTGTTAATTAAGCTAGCTTCCCACGGTCCGTGATATCGCGGACGGACGCTGACCAGCTCGCACGACACACCGTGCGAAGGATCTCGTCCGTGGTAGCGCAGAACGACTGTGGCGGTGCGCCGGTATCCGTCGCGAGGCGGTAACTTCAAAGGTGCGGTACGACGGGATCCGACAGCCGCAGCTGCAGCGACGATACGTTCTCTTTCACTTTGCATTTTGAAATTAAGCTATAAAAGATCTACACAGACCGACACGCACCGTTGAAAGAGCCCTGTTTGTGTGCGTTGCCGTCCGTGGTCGTCGGCTGTGCGTGATGATCCGCAGAATCACGCACCGTGGGAACCCAGCTTTAGGTAAAGCGCGAATGTAAAAAACATATTGTTTCTAATAACTAAAACCGACTTGACATTTTCTGTAACACAAACCAAAAATAAGTTCATAATCGTAACAAAATTAGTTGCCTTTCTTACCATCTATGGAACCAAAGAAGTTTTAAATAAGTACATAATATGTTGCCATTTAAAACAACGAATTGAGCACCATTAATCTATTGAGTGAAGTGGAAACCATGGACGAAACAGTAATGTACACATATTAGGCATTGCTTACTTTCTTGGTGGTTGCGCGAATATCTATTAATTAACAAACAAGATACTTGCAATGCACCTGCCATGTTATGTGTTTTCTCTTCACCACCCTTGGTTGACTGGTAGAGAATGCCTGAGGCATTAAGTCCGCCTTTGAATCTTATTTGTGCACAAAGTTTAATAAATAAATAATATTTCACCTATAAGCTTTGTAAGATACATTACTCGTAGGTACTTACTATTAATTGTAATTAAAGGGCTTTCAAAATCCAATTATTCATATAAAATACGAAACAAGCAACCCATCTAAAATGAGATTCTAAATTCAGTCTGATACATCATTTTATTCTTTACAAAATACAATTTTGCTTTACTCAGTGTATATAATATTCAGTCGGGTGGTTACAATTATTTTATCGTGTTCGCAAACGGAAACATGAAATATAAACCTTTAAATAGACATCGGAAAATATTAACAATGTAATGCGAATAACAACACACCGTTTTTCTCGATAAACGGACATCAACGGGGACAGAGGAAAATTCCGCGGATGGTTTACACTTCACTTGTGCGTGGTGAATGGAGCTGACAGAAATAAAAGGTAGACAAAGGAGAGGAGGAGAGGGATGAGTGAATCAATACAAATATTTATAAATATCTACATTTGTGTAGGATGTAACAAGACAATGAGGAAATATACAATGTTTGTGCGACAGACGGTAACGAAGGTCTCACGGATGACCGGAATTCGCTAGGATGTCAAACGAAACGCAAATGAAATATGTGCTCATATAATTATATACATGTTGTCACAATGGAACCGTTGACAGGTCACTGGCCACCAAACCTTTGTCAAAGTCGTATAGTTTACGTACAGTTTGCAGTTACTAAACAGTTGTTCTAATGAACTTTCTGCTGAAGGTTGATTCGGCTAGACGGTATTGCGTTCGTACATACTTTTTATGGTTATGGGTTGTATACCCGCGTCTTGCGAGATCTAACTAAATGATTAGCCCAAAAATGAATATATACGAACCATCTGGATAGTAGATAGGTTACAGAAGTTAGGGATTTAGTTACAAATGAGAATTATACCGGGAAATACGAAATGCTAAAATAACTCAAAACATACCTAATGCATGCAAGTACTACATTTTTTTTCCACGCATAGGTATGTAACCGTGTATATAAGCTGTTAAGTATTAGTTTTATTAGGAAAACATAGCGACCGAACTGAGTTCTTTCGTTGTAAATTTCCCGAGAGAGCTTAGTCATGGATCACAATGAAGGTATCTAGAATCGTTTCATTTTAAAATATTTGTTTACTTCGTTGTAATTCAAATTCTTGGGATTTTTCACATCCTTTATTTATGTGAATTGTGAAAGCTCGATCGGTCTTCACGAGTAGGATGATGAATGAATACGAAAGTAACACGCATAATTCCGGTTCCATGTAGATACCTATGAATACATTATGTTCGTTGTGGGGATGGAATTCGGGACCCGTACTAACTTTGCTGTCGAAAAAGATATATTAAAGCTGTAGGTTGTAAGTTGCTGTCTATCAATTTCATTATCAGCCCGTAAACGTCCAGTGTGAGCACGGGCCTCCCTAGCCACAACAATGAATGGAGGACCATTTATTGTAAACGTGGTCACGCGACCGGTTCGAAGCCTTAAAAACCTCTATAGTTGGCCAAATTAGTAGGTAATGTTGCCATATTATCGTTTCTCTTAATTAATATCATTGAAATTTTTCGCTATCTATAAACTTCAATAATTTTCTTGAGTCGCAAAATTAGATTTCTTAAGCTGGATAAGAAACACCAGAAGTGTAATTTGTAGCGAAATTAAATAAAAAAAAGTAGGTAGCACACTTCGCTATAGAACACGTTCGGTGGTACTATAATTGCGTTCTGCTTTGGAAAAAAGCCGAGAGTAATAAGCAATAGGATGCTAAATGCTTTCAATCTTTTGTGAAAGTACCGAACCAAGACCTACGGCTAATGAACACACCTGTGATGGCTTGTCCTGAGTTTTCTAAGCCATTCATTTTACAGTGTGATGGCAATTTGGTTCTCAGTACCAATCTTTCCAATCATCATAGTTCCATCAGCTATGGTTTCTCGTATAAAGAAATGTCGTAGCTTGATATGCTTGGTTCTGTATAAGCCAAGACTGGCTATGTTTTGTCGCCATTGGCGTGCACATATAAAGACTCTGCTGTTCGTATATCAAAATTCTTTGAAGGTGAATCTATGGAATCTCCATAGATTAATTAATTAATTAATTATGGAACAACTATTCAAAATAATAAAAATAATGGTGTTACTTCTTGATAAATATTTTCCCATATAAAATGTCTTAGATATATATAATTAAACTTATATTGCAACATTTATGCCTCTAGTTTCTGTTATTTTATTATGGTAGCAGATTTTAATATCAAATTGTTTACAATTTCTGCCTTTTGTGTTGTCTAGTCAATACCTACATATTTCCATGCGCTTTATTTAGTGATGAGATAAAATTAAATTATTAAGGTACTTACAGATAGGTATTTACTTTAAAACTCCATCGCTTCAAGAGTTATTTTTCCCAAGCGTGCGTCATACTTATTGTAAGTTATTATAAGTAGTGCCTATTTGCCTAAACTTCGAAGAACAGAGACAAGAAACGGAGACTTCCTTAGGACTAAATTTTTTCCGGGACATGTCCCGAATTTCGGGACAACACTTAAATACATTAAAAAAATATGTTGTTTGTAATAAGTAATTTGTCTATATTTACCTAAAGTTTGCGACTAGACATAACATAATAAATAACATACACAGTCGTTACAACCATAAAATTTTCTGTTTTTTTTTTTTTGAGAACATTTTGTAAATGACTTGTTGATCGTAATACACAATGAGTCACGGGATTTTATTGAATTTCATTCTTTTTGTCAATATGTATAAAAATGGTTTATGTACGCTATAAAACTTTTTGCCAAGCGTGCGACGTTGCCGCTTTGTTGAGACGCGCAATGTCGCCGCATTATGGAAACAAAAGAAAACAATAGCGGCGTGTTTCTGTCGCTAGAGTGAAGCACCTGTTTTTGTCTCTTTCTGTGCCACTAGAATTCAAATCTTTACCAACAGTAACTTGTTGTCTCACTCGATTACTTCGGTTCTTAGAGTGCGCTTGTTTGCTTCCTGTTGTGTGGTGAATATCTTCTGACCCTGGCTTATTTAACGGATTCTGGAACCTTCTTGCTACTACGACTTTGGCTAGCATTTACGGACTCTGATATTTGACCATATTGGATTGGACGTTTGGAGTTATTTTATTGGATACTGATTTGGTAAGTTCTATTTTTTAAGTAAAATATTGAATAAAACTAATGTATTAATCTTATTCTACCTTGAAATATTAGAAAAATTAATTGTTTGGGCTTAGCGAAAAGCTTGTTCTAAGTCGAACCAATAAAAACATTTTAAATACAAAAGTAAAGTAGGTAAAGTGTTATTCGCACAAAACGCAAAACCTTTTCTTGTTAGCTAAACTTTACTAATACTAATGTATTCCAATCCAGTATTTTCTTGATTTTAAAGTATGTCACGCACGTGTCAAAATTAACTTAGAAACTTATTAATCGCGACTAAAAATGTGTGGAATAAAATTAGTTGGCATGAACTAAAATTCACACCAACACCTCGATTTTAGGTGCAAAAACAGTACTGTATCTTTTTTTCTTTTCTTTTGCTTATATCTAGAAAACGGTGTGTCCTATCGCAAAAATAATGAAAATTTCGACCCCCTTTAGGAAACCCGTAAACCCCTAAAACTCAACACGTTGGTAATCATTTTTCATATTTTCCATACAAAAGTGAAAAATTACATAAAAAAAGACGTCGAGGATGCCCCACTGCGCACCTTCGGCTCAAAAAAAGCACGGGGTGGGGCAAATAAGTACCTAATTTTTGGCTGAATGCACAAATCGTACGAAGCCAAACAAAAAAAAGCACCTATCTACTTACCACGTGGAATCGCGATTGTCAAATTCGTTTTGTTTGTGTCAAAATTATTTTTAAAAGAGATATTTTTTGCAGAATAGCTTTAACCATAGTCGGCACTTTGTGCGTTTTAAGATTCGTGTGAATACTTGTGTAAGGGCTAGCAAAATTAAGTACATTCCTTTTAAAAACCAAATCCCGGGACTCGGGGAATATCCATATTATTCTAACCTCTGGCAAGTACATAAAACAACTCTATCTATTCCAATTTCTTTTTTATAATTTATATAAAAGGATTAAGTACATATATATATTTATAAATCAAGTTATATATTGTAGTGTCCCAGCAGTGGGTCGTTTGTTCATTTTTAGGCTGATATAGGATAAGTTGTTATTATGGAGTTATAAATTATAAATTAACATTTATAATTCCATAATAGAAACAAACCATAATAATCAATCCATAATAATATCTAGTCGCAAACTTTAGGTAAATATAGACGAATTACTTATTCCAAATAACATAATTTTTTTATGTATTTAAGTGTTGTCCCGAATTTCGGTACAGTTGTCCCAGAAAAAATTTAGTCCTAAGGAAGTCTCCGTTTCTTGTCTCTGTTCTTCGAAGTTTAGGCAAATAGGCACTACCTATTCCTATCACTGGTTATTACGCAGCAAAAAGTTCGAACTATAACGAAATTAAAACTTCTGGCTGATAAGTTCAGAAAAAAAAGTAACGCCTTTTTCTTACAAAAAAGTTTTTTAAATAAATTTTTAATGGTATTTTACAAATATTTTAATCACAAAATGCCAGTTAATTTATGTTTTCTTTTGCCGACCCTGCCGCAAAAAGGTTGTATTAGGTCACTAAGTAAGCGAGTTTTTATCTGTAAAAAATATAAATTCAAACACTCAATGTTGTTTTAGGGTTTACGGACTCATATTATGATAAAAATACGAAACCTAAACATAAAAAAGGAAAGCTACATCCATAGTTTTATCCAGACTGCTCCATAAAGTGAAACACGTTCGCCCAGCATGTTGTATCGTGTGTAATGTGTAAGTCCCGGCAAACTGACCGTCACGCACATGTCACGCGTTTCCGATACGCGTGGGACTGGTTTTATGCTACCTTTATGCCCATTGTACCCTCCCCTGAACCCCGGCAAGCCTCTAACTATTAAATAAAAACCCCTGTGTTACAAGTTACGAAAGGGTCCCGAATCAATTCTTATTTACTAGTATTGATTGTGCCCTTGAGGTTCTGTGTTTTTGCGTTTTATTTAACGTAGTTTCACATTGGGTTTGCTTAGATGAGAAACTATGATTATTTGGCTTCTTTAGTTAAAATTAAGATCACTCTTCGGATATCTATGCTCACTACAAAGGGAATACAAAATCAAACTTACCCATAAAATCATTTGTTTAAAACAATATTTTTAAAAACCCTCTTCACAAAAATTACATTATTCATATTTTTTTATATACAGGCCTATGAGTATCGGGTTCTCAATGTAACTGTGGCAACTTAATAGGGTTCAGTGAGGGTTTCAGCAAAGTTCCGCTCATCGTATTGATTGCCGACATCAATCAATAGGAACTTGTTGTTTTTCACTTCGACTGCATTACAACACCTTTGCTTGAAGGTTAATGTTAGCTAATACTTTCTATCGTATAAATTACGACAATAGAACACTTATTTGTCTGATTAATATACTGAAACGAGTACTAGTTTACTTACTTGCGATTGGACTGGAACCTTTCTGATAAATCACTAGTTTTCAGTAAAAATGATAAATGAACGTAACCGAGATAAGTGTGAATTGAAGTAGACTTTATCTATAGGAATATTGAAGTTCTATCGCACAAGTTCTTTGGAATAAAATTAAACTGATTATTTCACCCGAAGGTCCATTTGTTTTCTAGACGCAGAGATGAATAATTAGTAATGTTATAAGTGACGAAGTGTGTGATTTATTGGTCGAAGTTTTTTTTCTTACCTAAACATTCGTTTACCATCAATATTACTCCCGCCTTATATTACGTCTTATCCATATCACCACAGACTCGTATCTATGAAAGTAAATAAATAATGCGAAATGGTATACGTGATAAATGCTCCAATGGGCCGATTTAGGGATTACGGACGAATCACGAAATGTATTTAGATAGGTACCAGTAAATACAGGGTAAACAGCGGTCATAAATAGGTAAAAATAGATATTACGAAAAAGGATTACATTACGCCCTTAGAAAATAAGAATACGATCGTTTTCTTCAAAGTAACTAAAAGTTTATTTTAATAGTCATTTTAAAGCATAATAGTGTTTTAAATCGGTAACAAGTTCTTAACTATTTAAATTCGTAATAATTAGACTTGTGAAACAGTCGTTCAAAACAAATAAAGACCTCGGAGTTCGACTAAATGTTTAAGAATATGCTATTAATTATATTTTCCATTCAAGCTTATGTTACTTTTCTGTAAGCGGCTATCTGACCTTATAAAAATACCTCGCCATTTTTGGGGAAAAAAAGGAAGGTAGATGTGTGCAAAATAACAATGAAATTAACATCGTAAGCACAAGAATTAACAAGCTTTAACGCCAGTGAATTCTACGACCGAGTGTTAGGTTAACCTCCCTGTTACACCTCAACAAGATAATTATTGCGTTTGGCTGAAGTGAAGTGGTTCATTCTTCTGTTGTAATGCTCTAGCTACCCGTTATGTTTTTAGAAAGTGACGAAGAACCCTTCTCGGAACACAAGCCACAATTATTACAACATAGCAACCTAAGCATGCACACAATTTAATGTAGGTAGGTACTCCTGATTTCTACATGTTGTTATATGTCAAGAAAGCTTCGAATTTTATTTACGGGGGCCTCTAGTCTGTGACGGGGGCTTATGTCAAATGAAGAGTACAGTCTTTTCACAGTTATTTAATCTCTGACAGCAGCAACCCAATAGCAACCTTATTGTAACGATAATAAGGAACTCTGTAAATTTGGCAAACATAGCAGGAACCCAACAACTACATGATTAAAATAACTGAAGTAAAATCCTCCGTGCCTCGGAAAGCACGTTAAGCCGTTGGTCCCAGCTGTCATTCGTGGATCTTTGTCAGTCGTTACGGGTAGTCAGAAGCCCGAAAGTCTGACAACCAGTCTTACCAAGGGGTATCGTATTACCCGGTAACTGGGTTGTGGAGGTCAGATAGGCAGTCGCTCCATGTAAAACACTGGTATTCAGCTGCATCCGGTTAGACTGGAAGCCGACCCCAACATAGTTGGGAAAAGGCTAGGCAGATGATATTTATGAAATCTCTACCTTTAGTTATAAATTTGGTTGTAGTTTCAACAAAAACCATTATTATTTCATTTTGATTTCTGTTAATTACTGCTGAATGCAACTAGAGCTATCGTGTAAAATTATGGTTTTTTATGTTAATTTAGAGCTTTGAAGAAAAAGTTAGTTCTTTTCTATTTTAACCCTAATTTATAACATAATCATGCAAATTCAAGAGAGATTTTTGTAAAAAAATAATTACTACTAAAATTATTAAAATAATATGTTATGGTAAATTATCTAGTACCTATATCGAATCCTTAACGGTGGACCACTATTTACGCCACACCCTGTAAGTATAAGGAACTCTTATGCATTTCATGTTTCTCTAGACAGCGGTTTAGGATATGCGTTTTTAGTTATTGAATTAATTTAAGATTTTTTATTAATTACATTTTGATGTTTTGTCCAGAGTGCAAGACACAGACGGCTCGTACTTCGAAAACTTCACGGCGTTGTCATGGCGGCACGAGAACAGGCGCCTGGCTGCACTGAGGCTGGTGGAAGCCAGGTCGGAGAGGGCGCCACCAGCGCCGCACGACCTCGGCCTGCCCAGCGTGTCGGCACAGCTGTCGCACAAGGAACACGAACATCTTTATACAGAGGTATGTATGGTTCATGATTTTTTTGTCTTATTAAACTATGCCTTATCCCACTGCCTTTCTTGCAAAAAATAAAAATAGTCGATAGAAAAAGTTTCAAAAAACAGATATTTTAATTTAAAAAAACCTTATTACTCTCATATCGTAAAGATCTAATTATGGAATCAAAAAAAGTACTTAATGACAGACTTTATCCACGCACAACTCTAATAAAATTGAAAAGTTATTTTCAAAGACATTTTCCCAGACAAAATAATGCTTTAAAATTACTTTATTTTTATTAAATCGTCGACCAGTAAAATAATTAAAATAGTGATATTACAGTTGAATAAATCAAAAGGTACAACAATAAAACATATTTTCTCTGAATATTTTTGGGAATTAGGTATTTAGAGAGTATTATATTCTCTAAGGTGAATTATTATATAGTACATACTAATTCCATTTATGTATTATAAGTGTAGCATATTAGTAAGTAGACTCGCCCAACCGCTGTCTCTACATTATCTGTAGCGTAAAATGGCGGTACGTCATTGTAACAGCTGATCGGTTGGTACTTACCCTCGCGGTGGAAATTTAAATTGTACGTCTTAATGCCCACAGGTACAGTGTTAAACTCTTAAATATATTCATCACAGTCATTCATTCTAATCGTACACAAGTTTTTTAATAAATTCCAGTCGAAAGTACCTAAAGGTGACCCGAGACAGTGCGAGAACCCAGGGGTCGTTAAATCGGTTGTATATGTACCTACCTACATTATACAAAGATTTACAATGCCTTTGTAGGTATTGGCCAAATTACGAGCTTAGCTTTGTCTCAGATATTAGACGCTGTTTTGCCTTTGGCATCTGTATCTATTGTGTTTTTATACGTAGCTCTAGGTACATCATTATTTATTTTTCAACGTTTAGGATTACCATAGACATTTTACTACAAGTAGTTTGACTGCGAAGGTCAGACCAAATTCTAGCTTTAATAATCTATATAAAAATAACACAAAGTCGGGTTAGTTACACCACTTATATGATCTTTGATTTCCGTCCCGAATAGCAGAATAACTAATAAAACATGGGAAAAAAACACGTAAAAATTTTTAATTTTTTTTGGAGATAATTCATTTTTTTATACATTTTCTATGGAACAGATTTTTTGATGATATCTCGAGAATGGATTGACTGATTTCAATAATGATTTTGAGGCGGTACGAGGTTCGCCCGGGTCAGCTAATTTTATACACTTATTTTTATGCACTGAATTTAGGTCAGTAAATTCTTAGATAGATACATTACGCAATATACTTACAATGGTGGATATTTGTATAAAAAGTTACTGGCAAATATTAGTGGCTTATGCTAGAAATAATTGAATAAAAACCTAACGTAGTGTATTTAATCACGTTGCAGTCTGTAATCCATATGTCAAGGACTCATGGCTAATATGCGTGAATCGGATAATTGGCACATTATTCGACTAATTTGCATGAATCGCTAGTTGAAGCATTTAATTTATGAGTATGGTAATAGTACCTAGTTCACATTCAAAACATCAACATCTTATAACAAATACGATTCGGTTTGCTAATTTAGAACGGTAGGATATATTTGACTTTTACAAATAACGAAGACGAAACGACGAAAGACAACAAATTACACTCCTGCTGTTTGAGAGAAATCGTACGAAGTTGGTTTCATTCCAGCGTTTCCAAATGATTGACTATCACAAGGCCACTGAAAACGTCCCATAAATCGTCGGACCCAGACCTTTCTCTCAGGAGTCTTAATTCAGGAGGAAAGGGCCTCAAACTTTTTATTATATAATATTTTTTTATAATAATCTCCCACGAAATACATGTATATGTATGTGTGTATTTTGTAGGAGATTCACTCCAAATTCGTAATATTTTATGTAAGGGTATGCTCACCTAATATACCTTATATAAAATGTACCAGGTTTTTTTTTTCACTTACCCAGTAATAAAACAATAATGCCAGAACAAAAGAAGGCAGAATATCTACCCTAATTGAATACTTTGTCTGCTGCGTAACTATGTTGGAGCATGCAAAGTCGTCTTCCTGCGGAACACACATTCCGTCACGATAGCTCTTTCGTTACGGAGTCAGTTCAAAAGGTGATACTTAATAAGGTGTAGGTAGCACTAGCACGTGCGCACGTTCTACCCGAATATACTCTTTTTCTCGGATATTTTTGTACCCAACATGATACAATATACATGTTCAAATTAAATTAGTAAGCGAAACTTCGCAGACGCGATGGGTGTACATATCTAAACAGGATCAAATAAAAAAACATCGTATCTTTTTATTTTTGTATTTTATCGTGTTTAGATATCGATACCCACCACGACCTCAGAGTGTCAACCGATAAGGACACGATCTGATACAGTTTGAAGGTAGGTATTTATTAACCACAGAGACGACATAAAAAGACCATGTATGATTTCGATGCTAAGCGTAAGTATCGTAATATGATTACTTTGCCCAGTCCTGTGTCCATATGTTAAGTCAGTAATACCAATGTAATTTCTTTATTATATTTAGTTGATTGTAGAGATATATTTTTGCGCAATACTTAGCACCATTTAGTTGCCCGATTCCTTAACTTGAAAATGTTTGTCACACTAGGTGCTATACTGCATTGAAAACGCAGTAGGAGCGCCGGCCCCGGACGGGCAGTTCGCGGCTTATAAGGAAGAGGTGGTGGAACACGCGCGCCGTGCCTTCCGGGTGTCTTCCGAGGTACACGCGCGTGCGCTGCGCTCCGCTGGCAGCGAGCGACCACCCACCGTCGTGCTCGGCTGCTCCGTTATCGAGGCAGACGGACTTGAAGCCAAGGACGCTAATGGTAAGCTTATATTATGAGGTAGTCAATCAAAACCAAAACTCATTCATTTATTCAAATTAGGCTGAGAATTAGTACAAAATTACATAAGACAGTTCTCCAACGCCCACTCTTCACTACTTCCTAGTGCTTTAGCTGGGTAAAATAAGTGGTGCAATAAACTCTCCAGCATCATATCAGACGATAAAGTTAGAAAAAAAAAATGTTTCTATACAATACTATGCAAAGTAATTAACACTACAAAACAAAGAAACAATAAATTAAATTACTTATAGCTATATAGTATATTCAGCTAGCTCAAACCAATATACCATGATATTATAATAGCCGACACGTCAGCTTTAATAGGTGTTAAAAGCTGATGACTATTAAAATATGCTTATAAGCTGTTCAAAAAATCATCATTAGCCTACAGCTGAACATAGGCTTTTCCAACCGCATACAATTTATCTCGATTCTTCTAACTGATACCAGCCACCCTGCTTAGATCGCCGCTCCAGCTGCTCTTATAATATTCGTTCTTCAGTCCAAAAAATGTGTTGGTAAAAATGTAGAACTAAGTAATAGCATAACTTCTGATTATTATTTGATTAATGGACTTCTTCTGAAAAGTTTCCGTCGTTTAATACCTCCTGAGGTGAGGAAAGTAAACCTACGTTTAATAGAAGCGTCGCTTGTTGCTCACACGTCGACCTTTTATGTGCCCTTAACTCATATTCATAAATGATGAGTGTCGCCTTGGATACATTTCCTGACTTTCCCTCGGTTGACTTGCCGGCGGCGACATTTGGAACATTCATATTAATAAAACACTTCTAATGTTTCATAATTTTGTTTTCTTCACTCGACAAACAAACTCACACACATATCACAAAGAAATCTCAACTCATTACGTCTATATTTTGCTGAACAACTTTAGAAGGCTTTTCCTACTTCGCACTTACAAAATAAATGTTTCAACACACACAGCTTTTGAAGTAAGGCAGTGGGAAGAACGCGTAGATATTATTTTTAAGATACCACAAACATTTCTCTCGATATTCCGACATATGTGGCGACTAAATGCGGAAATTACTTAGAATATCTGCGTCTACATCAAAGTAGGTGAAATTAAAATGTATAAAAAATAATGTCTGCGGCGTGTAGTGGGGCTGGCGTGCTAACAGCTATGCTTGTTATATTGAATTACGCGTAAATTATGGGCGCGCGCCGAGATACCGCGCGATCGCCGACCAAGACTCGCGAACACCACTCACAATTACCACAAATGACATCACATTATACTTGAAACGCTCCAAACAATTCTCTTTTTAATGTAAAAATAATGTTTACATAAAAAAACCACATTTTCTGTACCATAAATGCTGCTACCACTGGAAGTTAAAATCAAATTTCTATTCAAGCAAAACTTTGTTTCGACAGCTTTGCAAACAGCTAGTAAAGTTGAAAGGTATTCAATTACGCTTCTCTGAGTTTCGCAAACATATATACTTACCTATATGTCGAATGGTGTGGTGAAAACGAAGCGAAAAGGCAATTTTAATTAGTTTTGTCCAAAAATTTTTCGCTTTGAGACGCTGTATTTTTATTTAGTTTAATATTTGTTTAGTCTCGGCTGAGGCCCTACATCTTTTTATTTGGCGTTCTCTTAACGATGGCCTATCTATACGGGTATCTGTTCGATGGAAGGTATCGTCCAGCTAGATATAAGCAACTTATTGGAAATATATTACTAGGTTCTGCCCGCGATTTTGCTCGCGCGGAAGTTGTAAGATACACAATATACTAAAATAACAGTAACATTTTCATAAAACTCCCTCGCCCCCGTCCTATTACTTCGTTTTCGCTTAGCGTTCTTCCCAACTTTTTGCTCGGTTCCTAAGGGTCGTAAGCATACTTAATGTTAAATTGTCTATAACCTTCCTCAAGAAATGCTATCAAATGTAAAAATATTCTTTCAAATCCGACTGTCACAGTAGTCCCAGAGATTAGCGCGTTCAAACAAAAAGGCAAACAAGCAAAATATTCAGCTTTATTATATTAGTATATAGAGTTTAATAGGTAAAAAAGGCAAATGCGTAAAGTATTTACAGCGACCACGATTATAAGCATTTCCCGAAAGCAAAAGCGTAATTTACAAAATATCGAAACCTGCGCGGTTTCTGTTCGCGCACTACAATACTCGTAGTCCTTGCTACGCTACGCAACGGGCTACGGCGTAGCATGCACTGCTACGACGCGATCGAGTTACGTGTAGCCGCACGCTTTTGGAACGGTTTAGTTATTTATTGTGATATATTCAGTCATTCAAGCGATACATTTTTAAGTATTTTCATTTTGCTATAATCATAATTTGGATTAAGTCAAATTAATCCAAATAGGGCTATTTATGTATGTCATTGACGTCTTATTCATTTCCAGTATGACAACGTATTCCTTTTGACTGAACTGGTATGATATCCCTTAAAAGGCGCCAACTTATACCATCTAGGGTTCAGTGACCCGTATTGCATGCTGGGGATCCAACCAGCGTCCCTGCCAGCTTCACCGCGCGCCTCTGAGGACGAGGGCCGTAAGCACGGCTTCAGGCTTAGCTTCAAGCGACGCGACGGTCGCCAGCAACGCGACAGTCTCGGCAGGCTGCCGGCTCGGTACATACGAGCCACCAGTGTCCGCCAACACACGCTGTCACCCAAGTGGAATGAGACATTCAAATTGTAAGTGTTTCATGCGTTACTAAATAGAATCAAAGTATCATACACATACATTCACATGAAATCGGTCGCAACTTTTGCAAAGTATATAGGTACGTAAATAATTATAGGTACATACCCATACACATTCAGTAGTAGGTAGTACAAGCATGATCAAAATCTATATCTATACTAATATTATAAAGAGGAAAAGTTTGTATGTAAATGTTTGTAACGAATTGGCTCAAAAAGTACTGACCCATTTTAAAAATTCTTGCACCATTTGAATGCTACATTATCACTGATTGATATGGGCTTTTTTAATTGCAAGAAAAAAATAAAATGTTTAAAAAATGAATGTGCACCCGTGCGA
Source organism: Globia sparganii (assembly GCA_949316385.1). Classification (NCBI taxonomy): domain Eukaryota; kingdom Metazoa; phylum Arthropoda; class Insecta; order Lepidoptera; family Noctuidae; genus Globia; species Globia sparganii. The sequence continues at coordinate 12,820,569 of OX438663.1, read as the reverse complement.
AGCCGGGACGGACCGCTAGTGTTTAATTAAACTCTTGGCATTCAGTAATATTGTTGGTTCGATTTCAAATTTGGTATTGATCGATGGTGTTATTCATAGCGATATCGATGACATATCATCGGATGTGCTGCACCTGGACATCTGGGATCACGATGACGAGAGCTCGGTGCTGGACGCCGTGTCACGGCTCAACGAGGTGCGCGGGGTGCGCGGCCTTGGGCGGTTCTTCAAGCAAGTCTGCCAGAGTGCACGTCAGGGCAGTCAGGATGACTTTCTGGGTAATTTTCACATGTCTAATCAAACTTTTGAAATTTTCTTTCTAGTTTACATCTACCGGACACCAGCATGCCTATTCTCGTAATTTAAAACGTTCAAAATCTCGTCGCAGTCTCATCTCGGCGACAAACAAATGTCAAAAACTTGTCAAAATGTAGGGAAATTTGAGGTATTTTTGACAGATTGAGACTGAGATCAGAGGGGCAATTCTCGTAATTTTTAAAATCGTTCACAGTCTGATCTCAGTCTCAATTTGACAAAAATACTTAAAATTTCCCTACATTTTGACAAGTTTTTGACATTTGTTTGTCGCCGAGATGAGACTGCGACTAGATTTTGAACGTTTTAAATTAGCAGAATTGGCCTACAGACTGTAAACGTTCTTAAAAATTACGAAAATTGCCCCTCGGGAGTTACACTGCAACAGTCTTTGTTTTTTAAGATACTGTTTAAGCTTGAAAACTACCTTACCTTATTAAAACTTAAAGTTGTAAGTATCTTTCTGGGTACAATGTTATTAATTATAAGTCGGATAGTCGGCGACTTTCATTTTAACCGACTTCAAAAAAGGAGGAGGTTCTCAATTCGACGGTATGTTTTTTTTTTTGTGTGTTTGTTATGCGATTACTCCGCCAATTGTAGACCGATTTTCAAACTTCTTTTTTTGTTCGAAATAAGATACTTCTGAAATGGTTCCATAGTCACCAAATGAGGATCTGATGATTGGATTCTGGAGAAATCGAGGGCAACCCTCAAATTTTGTAGGCACACTTATAGCGATTTGGGTATTTTTAATAGTAACTCGTACATTTGCTATCAGAAAGTACCATTTGGTGAAGTGGAACTGATGATGAAGACCACAGATGGCCATCGGAACTACTCAATAATAAATATTTCATGGTTTGCGATTCGATTAGGTACTTTAATATGGTTGCTAAGCACAATGCGTATCGTAAAGTGGAGCTGATGATGACTTCTCAATCAGCTCCAGTTCTCCTCGTTCTTACAAAGAGAACTCCTCAACAATTAACGTCCCTCCATCGGGAAAAGCAATATTTTGTAAAAGGTGATGAGCAGTTGACATTAGGCTATTGTAACTTAGATAAGTTACAAACTGGCCCACTAATGCCTGGTTTCTGAAGAATCCTTAAACGGAGTTTAAACTTTAAATAGCTATTGATTCGACAATTCCTTCCTTATGCTCGGTTTTTGAGGTTCTCAACTAAACACTCGATAGTAATTCACTCGACTTTTAAGCTAAATTCTTCCATAATGACGCGTACAGAAACACGACATTGAACCAATAATCACTATCAAATGAATAAACTCCGTTTAAAAACCTCAGAAACCGGGCATAAAAAGTGAAAAATAAAAAACTTAAAAAAAAAAACAACCAACTTCCAAAAAGAAAGAAGAAAGAAAATACGTTTATTTGCGGCAAACATGACGCATAAAAATTACCATGAACAAAAAAAAAACAAATTAACAATTTGGGAGAAAACATGCGTCATATCCACGCAAAACGGCCATCGCTCAGCATAATGCCAAGACCCCTATACGAGACAGAGCCCCAGCGCTGATTTTCAGCGACAACCGGCGTTGACGTGATGACGTCAACCAGTGCAGCATACGATTAAATACAACAATCAAATAAATAAAATATAAATAACAAAAAACTGATGTAAACATGAAATATATAAAGTGGTAACATTCCGGGCAACGACCCACGCGCCGCCCCCGGTTTAATAATCTGTGCGCGCGCGCAATTTTCATGTCACAAAGCTATAGCTATCGTTTTGACATTACAAATTGAAAAAAAACACTAAGTACAAAGTGAAAAATAACTTTAATTTCGGAAGTCGGTGTCAATAAAAAAAATGCGGAACCAACGACACCGACTTCCGAAATTATTTTTCACATTGTAGTGTTTTTTTGGAAGTCGGTTGTTTTATTTGCGAAAAAAGTTTTTTTTTTCAAAATCATTTTGAACCTTTTACACAGGGTTTTTAATTATTTAGCGTAATTTAATGGTGAAAACCGAAGCTAAAGCTGTAATGGTGCTTTTATCATTATTTTATTATAATTAATATACCTAGTAATGGACGACTGAGTCAAGGCGAATTTAACTATTTAGTATTTACTACGTAATTTCGAAATCAGAACTCGGCGTAACGTTGACCTAATCTTTGCAATTTAGTATAAATATCTAATAAAGTCTTGATAAATTATTTATTTATAGTTTCGAACACTTACCGAGACCTCTCCGTGCCTTGGAAAGCACGTTAAGCCGTTGGTCCCGGCTATCATTCGTGGATCTTTGACAGTCGTTACGGGTAGTCAGAAGCCCGAAAGTCTGACAACCAGTCTTACCAAGGGGTATCGTATTACCCAGTAACTGGGTTGTGGAGGTCAAATAGGCAGTCGCTCCATGTAAAATACTGGTATTCAGCTGCATCCGGTTAGACTGGAAGCCGACCCCAACATAGTTGGGGAAAGGCTAGGCAGATGATGATGATAGTTTCGAATACTTATCTTCCCAGATCATAGGCAGTTTATTTTTGACAGCAAAGTCAACCTAACCAAACTTCACAAGTTAAGAAAATTGGTGTTCCTCGATAATCGAGCCATACATCAACACGTTTGTTTGATTTCATTCCCACATGAAAAGTTTAAGCGAGTTATTTCGTTATTCATATCTCTTAATTACCTTTGAAGATGTCGATCTACCTAGCGATTTACGACTTCTTTGAAACAATTTTCTGTCCCAAGTTTTGCTAAATAAACAGGTTAGAATTATCAAATAAAGTTATCTCAAACCTCAATTCGAATAATTAGGTGTAACCTTACCTAACGTTCGCCAATATTAGTTTGCCTAAACATGATCCAGGTAGATTAACTTAGTTAAGTACAAACTAATATTTAATTCTGAATCGATTTGCGGTCAATCTGCCCCGAGTCGCTAGCTTCATTGAAAATAACTTAGGCTAGGCGTATGTATGCATATCTGTTGGCGTGTTTTATCTCTTTTGTGTAATCAATCAGAGAGTTTAAATCAATATCCGTAAGTATATGTAGGCATGTAGGTTAAATTAACAAAGATTATATAAAATAGATATGGACAAATAATTACTTGATGTCATTGTAGACAAATATCAACAAGAGTATCTAACATTCATATATGGATTAGAATTTGTAAGAAATGATGTACAGACGCAAACACATCAAGATACTACAATCCGTCAAATTTCTTTAATAGATTTTCAACTTTATCGCTAAAGCATAAGGTTCAAAGCTGATTGGGAAAAGTTGACAGTTTCGAGTAGCTTGATGTGCTGGCGTCAGTATCATAAAGAGTGGCAGGAGCATCCACGCGCAACAATGGATTCAGTTCATGTCTCTGAACACCCCTGCGTTGAAATTATTCGTCGGTTATTTATAAAAGAATTAGCCCTTCCACGCCTTTTGACCGCGTAGGTATTATTACACTTTTCTAAGAAACTTTTTATTTTCTATGAAACTTTTTATTTTTTTATAACCGACGAAAATGTTATATGTATACATGGTTAGAGCTTGGGCGACGCCGTCCCTGGCCCCCTGTATGATTTAACCGGGACTCATCGACGAAGCAGTCTAATAGTGTTCATGTGAATAATTGACTTGAAACTAACCTACATGCAGTCCGTATTTCAGTTTCAAAGAACAAACTATCCAACACACTAATGAGTTCGTGTGTGTTACTATTTTAATGAGTTTATGAAGGATAAAATAATAATATGTTGTAGGTACTTTGTATTTTAATTTCACTTAATGTGAATGCTTCAGGTAGCCCGCGAAATTCGAATTTTCTTACGTTTTTTCCAATTTGCAATTATGTATTAGGTTGAATGTTGATCAAAATTTGATTCGCGGCCGTAACAAGTATGTGTTTACATAATTATAATCATTAAAGTCTCAAGTCACTCTATAAGACCATGTAATCCTAACTACGACAATTCCGTGATGTTAGGATTACCTGGTCTTAAAGAGTTGTATTGATGACTCTAATGATTATAATTCTGTAAATACATCCTTGTTACAGCTGCGAATCAAATTTGGATCACCATATAACCTAATACTGACTTGTAAATTGCAAAAAACGTAAGAAAATTTGGATTTCGCGGGCTACCTTGAGCATCCACCTTAACTTCATTTATCATCATCAAGACAGATATTTTTAAGTGTTATTCTACCAAAGTATAGACTCCAAGTAGTAGATATCTTTAACATTTAATTTAATTTTGACATTTTTGTAATTTTAACTTTAACCCGTCGCGCGTCTAATTAGCAGAAACAATAGAAGTTTTAATTTTTATCGGTACACATGTTGTACACTTGACGTGCGAAGAGTTTATGACCAGAATTTTGTTAAAAAACGATCACATGGTCCAAATACCTTTCTAACAGGTGCACAATATCCTGAATGGAATATATTACCTACTTAATATTACTATATTTTTTATTATACTAGCTTCTGCCCGCGACTTCGTCCGCGTAAAATTTCTTGTTCCCCATTTCACCCCGTCGCATCGCATCGCCTGCCCTCGCTATTACTTCGTTTTCGCGCAGCGTTCTTTCTGTCTTTTTTTTGTTTCTGCTTGGCTCCTTAGGGTCCTAGCGTGATGTTAAATAGCCTATCGCCTTCCTTATGAATTGGTCTATTAAATGCAAACAGTCTTTCAAATCCGACTGGTATATCCAGTGATTAGCGCGTTCAAACAAACAAACTCTAGTATGTAGTATAGGATAGATATAGATTATTAGGTACTTACTATATACAATATTATAATGTGGTGAACCGCAGCTCAGCATATCTTGCTTTGGTTCCACAATCCGCAAACCTTTGGTACTAAGACGCCACAACATACTTACATATACCTAGGTAGGCCAAATATCTCGAAGTATTTCAAACCAATGTCTACCGAAGCGAAGAAGCCTAGAAAAACAAAGGCTAAGAAAATAAGCTCTTATTTTTTTGTATTATTGTGTGAAAAAGTGACTTTTAAAGTGTTCCCTGGGGCTCCGAGGAGGCTAACACGCGATCAGAGGGGCAATTCTCGTAATTTTAAGAACGTTCACACTCTGATCTCAGTCTCGAATCTGTCAAAAATACATCTAATTTCCCTACATTTTGACAAGTTTTTGACTTTTTTTGTCGCCGAGATGAGACTACGACTAGATTTTGAATGTTTTAAATTACGAGAATTGGCCTTCTGAACTCATCACACCTTTACTTACTTTACCTACTTAGTACCGGGTAGATTATGCTTTGAACGTGTTTACTTTTAAGATTACTTCGTGAGGTGATGAAACATGTAGCATGTACACACGGTAAAGATAAGTAGGTAGCGAGACTGAATGTAGTAGTAGGTGCCTATACTTAAGAGTGCGTGCATACTTTGTGTGTGCCCTGGTGGCTGAAAGTATGTCATGCTCACTCAAATGTCTCGCTGGTGGTGGCGTGTGTGTTGGGTCATTAAGTTACCTTCAAAATGGTTGAGCTGAATGGTGCTGATCCATACATCATGTTCGTGAACGGGCGCCGTCAGTAGGGACTGGTCATCTCTTAGCTGTCACGGCTAATTTTAATTTCTGAATTGTTTCTTTTTTTTATTACAGACGCATGTATAATTTCAAAATGAATGATAAATTTTGAAAAAAAATACGATTTAATAATAACAATAAATTCATTTATTTTCAGGTAAATAACACCTATTGCCACATATATATTAATGTAAAACATAGTAAATACAATCAAATAAAAGCCAAATAAGAGCAAACCAAATCAAGTAAATTCAAATTAAATTAAATCAATATCAGTTAAAATGCAATGTAAACAAACGAAATCGAATTTAAAGAGTGTTCGTCAAGTTTCTTGCCCGTTCTTCTCCAGAGGTACCTACTACGCTTCGGAATGGGCAACTAGCTTCATCTTTCTGACTGACGGACCACTTGACAATTCAGAAGTGCCTATATAAATGCTTCGAATTTGAGTTTGTAGGTATGTAATCTCAGAATTTACATGGAAACCTATTTTTCCCGATTTATTCATCATAGTAATCTTTGCATCCGTAAGAGCCATATAAACCTCTATTGTAAGTCAGAAACAACAAACAAAAAGCAAATCTACATAAATCTAATAGATGTAACACAGATTGATGAACGACGCCAAAAGATTACCTACGTGTAATTGATAGGAACCTAATGAACATGTGTGATGATTGATGAGTGATGAGGCAGCCAGACGAACATATTACATTTGCTTTTGACTTAATTTTTTTCATTATCAGTCTATCACCCTGGAAAGACAGTAATAAGGTTTCACAAAACTAATTGAGGAATATCAAAGGTCAGGTTTTAGTTTGTTATAGCAATATTTACATATCCACATTAAACTGTGATGGTTTCTTCCAATTAAAAATACTAGGTACAAGGAATGATTAGAGTGTCAGTTAATTAATAGAGAACTAATTGGCTTAACACATATTGATATTAAAACAGCTGTTAAAAAATGATAAGAAGATTGGGTGGGGTTATCTCTGTATCTAACATATAGCTTGTGAGAAAAGAGAACTGGACTATTAAATGAGCAAGTGCGTTTAGTTCAACGCTGTTTGGGGACTAGCTCTTAATCATAGAAAGTACAGTATTTATTCAATCCCCATAATGCCTCACATAGACAGCGAAGCAGTTAGTTAACAAATTATATTTTTTATGGACATGGAGCGCGCAAACGGGGATCAGTCCGATGTGACCAATTACAGGCCCATAGCTATTCTTTCCATAATTGCAAAGGTATTTGAAACCCTCGTATGCCCTGTGCTAGCTCGACATTTATCACAGCTAATAATAGATAGCCAGTATGGATTTATGAAGGGGAAATCGACATCCACCAATTTGGTGGCTTACGTTGAGAGCATTGTTGAAGCGGTTGATGCAGTCTACACCGACTTCAGCAAGGCTTTTGACACCGTAGACCATGATATACTCGTCAAGACGCTTAAAATGTATGGCATTTCGGACCCTCTCTTAGGTTGGTTCCAATCATATCTGTCTGGACGGATGCTCAAAGTTGTGGTAAATGGCTGCTCTTCAGATTCGTACATTGCAACATCGGGAATTCCTCAGGGATTTCATTTAGGTCCGCATTTATTCATTCTTTTCATAAACGATATCTACAAATGCTTCCCGAACTTGAATACTTTCTTATTCGCTGGTGACCTCAAAACCATAAAGTTTACAAGAAATCCTACGGACTCGATACTATTCTAAAGCGACTTAGACCGGCTGACTGAGTGGTGTGAGCACAACAAAATGTCTTTGAATGTAAAAAAAATGCCAACATATCAAATTCACAAAAAAAATATCATTCAGTTAGTTTACAAATTGAATGGAGAGCGGCTTTAGGAAGTTGAAACTATACGAGACCTAGGCGTTCAGTTCGATAATAAGCTAAGTTTTGTCGAACCTAATGACAATACAATATTAAAAACATCAAAGGTGCTTGGCTTCGTTATGAAAGAATGTAAAAACTTCAAAAAACCCAGCGTTAAAATAATTATGTATAACTCGCTAGTTAGAAGCCATCTCGAGTATTGCAGTGTGGTTTGGTCACCTGAGTATAGGGTCCACATCAAGCGCATTGAACGGTTGCAAAAACGGTTCTTATGTCATCTTACCTATAACAATAATATGGGAAAAAAGCTCAACTCATACCAAGACAGACTGAAGTATTTTAATATGCTGGATATGGTTTTCCTAAAGAAGTTAGTAACGGGCTCTCTGAACTGTCCCGATTTGCTCAGTAGGGTCTTATTTCATTATCATCTGCCTAGCCTTTTCCCAACTATGTTGGGGTCAGCTTCCAGTCTAACCGGATGACTATCTGACCTCCACAACCCAATTATTGGGTAATACGATACTCCTTGGTAAGACTGGTTGTCAGACTTTCGGGCCTCTGACTACTAAAGATCTACGAATGACAGCTGGAACCAACGGTTTAATGTGCTTTCCGAGGCACGGAGGAGTCTCGATATGTAAAGATGGTCACCCATCCACAGACCAACCGCGCCAAGCGTAGCTTAACCTAATCGATCGGCCTGTGCGGCTGTTATTATTTAGCCACGAGCCCCTCAGGGTCGGTCGGAGGGTAGGGTCTTATTTTATGTGCCACGTAATCTGCCAAGAAGTTCTAATAGGAGACTTTTCTGCATGCCAAGATACAGTAATACTTTCCACTGTCTAGAATGTATGCCGCATATAAAGAGCACGAAGTGGACATTGACCTCTTTCACTCATCAGTACCTGCTCTAATAATAGCTACGCTTGCAATTTAATGGGTGTTTCTAGTCTAAAATCAAATATTTACCTAATCTTATTTATACTTCTATACTATTAATAATTAATAATAATATAATATTACAAAGAGGAAAAAATTGTATGTATGTTTGTAACGATTTGGCTCAAAAATTACTGGACTGATTTTAAAAATTCTTTCACCATTTGAATGCTATCGTACATTATATCACTGATTAATATAGGCTATTTTTTTTTCCACCCGTGCGAAGCCGGGACGGGCCACTAGTATAAAATATTTCAATAATAGATTCTAATCTAATATAATTTAAATTAATCTGTTTTTTAATTAATTGTAATCAACTTAGCTTTAACCATTTATTTTTATTATTTTTCTTTTTCCAACTATGTATTACTGTTTTAATTAATTAATTGTGTTATTATCTGCGCATAATGTAGTGCATGCTGTGCTCTTCTGTAAGTGATGAGGCGCTTAGACTTAAGTTTGCAATGTACAAATTATAAAGTAACAGTGTATTATAAAGTAAAGTGTCATTGTTAAAAAGCCTAATAAATAAATACTTTACAGAACTAATAAAGCTTTACTTATGTGAAACAAATGAAAGTTGATGATGAATTTCTAGTCTAATACAATTTATGAATTCAAATGAGACGTGAAAAGCACTTGCTCAGGGCGGCGAAGGCCAAATCGAACGGCGCGGCGGGTGTGAGCGTCCGCTGGAACCTTGTCTCATTTCCACCGCCATACGTCAATGTTTGAACTGCGTAATACCCATTCACGCACTCATTCCACATAAATCTGTTTATGGTAGTGTGAGGGTAATCTGATAACATTGCATTGCTCTTGTGGCATCACCCCTTTGACGTCAAGTGTGTGACTTGTGTTGATGGGAATCGATAAACAGCGACCCGAGAGCAAACCTATTCTGCAGGGCATGTAACTCGTTGTTATTTTTAACCGACTTATAAGGATAAATTTAAAATGTCTCATGAAAATATCTCATTAAAAAAGACCTACTTAAGTAATTACATTTAATCACATTCAAGCCAAAACTTGGACTACATTATCAACCAATCAATCAACTCAACCTATCGCAGTCCACTGCTGGACATAGGCCTCTCCCAGGCTGCGCCACAACACCCTGTCCTCCGCCTTCCTCATCCAGTCCGTTCCAGCCACTTTCTTTAGGTCGTCCGTCCATCTAGCTGGGGGACGTCCTACACTACGCTTGCCGATACGCGGTCTCCACTCAAGACCACACACACACACTACACTACATTACCTACTTATTAATATAGATTCCAATTCATTTGGATACAATATTATGTAGTACGCATAACTATGAATATCAATATGGCAGCAGTCCCGAACTACAAAATCCCGCATTTCAACGTTGACATTTTCAAATCTCTTTTTTAGGCTTAGATATAAAATGTGAACTCGTCGGAAAACTGAATGATGAATTGATGGAACCTATCCATTCAATATGTTATATTAATTCTCCAATGAATACCAGTTGTATCGGTTTATTTTATTTGAACTGAATCAATTTGTTCCTTGTTGTCGAATTGAATAAGTTCAACCTAAACTGACCATGCTCGAGTAGTCTGAATGTGAGGTGATCGAGAATATATTTTCCAGGAAGCTTTCACTTAGCACGAACGTGTGTGTAATGGCATTCAAATATTGAACAATATTGATTGTACTAAATTAATATCCGTTTTCGATTTTACATTAAAAGTTTTTACAATAAAGCTTAATAGGTAAAATAATTGTATCAGGCAGCGAAACAAAGCTTCATAATATTAATGCATCAATTTAATTTCCATTTATTTTGTGAACGTAATCGGCTTATGAAGCCTTCGCTGCAGAAATCTGTTGATTTTCAGAACAAATAACATAACCGATACGTACCGCTACTGTAGAAATAAGTAGGTAAAAACAAATATTTTGGTAGGTACGTACTAGAAAATATTTCAAATTCGCAACTTTGAAATGGAAACATAACTTCGTTAACTTCGTAAATAAAACAAGCAAGATTTAAAAACACGGGATTGATGCTTTTTCATATTTGATATTTTCTGTAACATAATTTGAATTTTTAGATTACATTAATCAACTTTTCAGGAAAATATGAGCAGTGCCCTACAATCCAACTTTTTATCATTTCGTCTTTTGTCATTAGTTACCTTTTTTAAATAAAGGAAAAATACATGTTTATTTTAAATCCTTGTGTAGGTTGCGTAAACATCCCGCTCCGTGAGATCCCGTCGACAGGCAAGGAGGCGTGGTACAAGCTGGAGGCTCGTTCCCAGCGCTCGTCAGTGCAGGGCCGCATCCGCCTGCGCCTGTGGCTGTCAGCCCGCGAGGCCGGCCGTCACGACGATGACAACTGGCAACAGGTAACAACGTCATTTAACGTCACGTTTGTAGCTCGGCAATTTGCCAATATAGCGATGGCTTTTTGAGTTCGTTTTTGTTTTTGTCTCCATTTATGTGTTCCCTGCAAAACTTTCCGACGTTTTCAATTTAAAATCAAATTCAAAAGTATTATTTCGATTCTGTGTGTTTGGGGTTATTTAATAAATTGAAATAAAAGTCATCCACTAGGATTTCAAATAAAATAGAGATAGCCATTACACACAAAATACATTTAAATTAAAGTAATAAAATTGTTCTTGTGTCTGTGTTCGCTATATGACAACAATAGGTATGTAGGTACATCGCATCTGCACTACAATCGAAACTCCTGTGCTCCTCATTTGCACATTGATTTATTCACAGAGTTGTCCGCTGGCGCTGAAACAAAAAAACATCTACTAGCACAAAAGTTAGCTAATAACTGAAATAGAGTATCACCCATTTGTATTCATCGTTAGTTTATGAACTGCATAATAAAGGTACAATTTTTAATAAAAAAAGAGTATCATAATTCAACTCGAAGTTTGATTACACGAAAAAAAATCGTAAGTATATTTATATTTATATTCTTAGAAACCAGAAGTGGAATATATTGAAAAACAAATTACTAAATGACCTACAAAGTTGTATTTCTTACAAATTACTTTTAATTAGCAACAAACACACAGGTGAACAGTAAGTGCATAAGAAATACATAACACGATCCTAATCAACACTACAACGTCCCTAGAATATGCCCGTTGCATCCGAAAACCAAGCAGCCAACAGCCTCCACGCCCGTTGACAGCGCACCATGCCTTTTTTTCTTAAACTGTCACTCCGACCGTGTAGGTTGGAAGAAGGAGTATCTAAGACGGCCTTCCTGATAGCGTGACGTCCTCGACCGCAACATCATTAGCATCAGATCCATCTCTCACAACCTGTCATCATTATTTTGATCATCATCATTATCTGAAAATATATAAGAGCACATGAGTAATAAATAACATGAGCACTATGGTTTGAAGCTTATTCAACCTGAAGTAGTTTAATAAATTAGAGTTCACAAATTTGACCAGTGTTCCAGGCGCAAGCGTGCACTCAAGCGCCAGCAACAAAGACCACCAATAGTGATTTTTCAAGTTTGAAACAGCTTCAAACCCAAGAAATTCAATGCATCGCTAATGATAGAATCCGGATTTCCATCACTCGCCATACATTGTTATCGACAGAGGCCCAAACGTTCGCTTGTCGTTTTCACGAATACATAGTAGAGGCCCAAAGGTTATGCTTACTATGAATTTGTGACACATCGCGTCATTGAGACAGAGGCCCAAAAGTTCTGCATGTCTCCACTATGACCGCGGAACAATTAGTAATACATCGCGTCATTGAGACAGAGGCCCAAAAGTTCTGCATGTCTCCACTATGACCGCGGAACAATTAGTAATACATCGCGTCATTGAGACAGAGGCCCAAAAGTTCTGCATGTCTCCACTATGACCGCGGAACAATTAGTAACACATCGCGTCATTGAGACAGAGGCCCAAAAGTTCTGCTTGTCTCCACTATGACCGCGGAACAATTAGTAATAACATCGCGTCATTGAGACAGAGGCCCAAAAGTTCTGCATGTCTCCACTATGACCGCGGAATAATTAGTAACACATCGCGTCATTGAGACAGAGGCCCAAAAGTTCTGCATGTCTCCACTATGACCGCAGAATAGAGCAGAGGCCCAAACGTTAGCATGCTCATAACAAATACCTCACCACTCTCAAAGAAAGCTGAGCACGTATCCGGGCGTCCACTCGCCACGCCATAACATCATATGTTCGGCAGCGGCTTGAGTCTTTTTGCCATAAGACCCAGCTGGTAATTGTAGCTCATGACGGTAGTGTGGCAACGCTCGGCCAACCTTACACCGCGCATGCCGGAGTCTAGTTTTCCAGTAGTCTGAGCAACTTTGCTTACAAACACGATGTTACCAACAGCAAACGTACGTGGCTGCCTTCGATCTTTATTTACATAAGCATCCTGATAATGCTGATTGGCTGTGAAAAGCTCAGAAGCTCGTTGTCTTCTTAGATTTAACAAGGCTTCTCTATTGAAATGCGTGTTTTCAAGTGCAACGTCTCGCACCAAAAATCTGACGACGGGGTAGCCGCATCTATGCCCACCAGCAGCTGTAGTGGTGAAGTCTGGGTAGTGGCTTGTCTGCAGATGTTGAGGGTGAGCTGTATCTTCCAGAGCACGTCTGACCATTGCGAGCCTTTGTTGCTGACTTCAATCCGCAGCATGTTAAGAACAGTTCTCGCAATGCATACCCGGCGAAATAAAGTGCTTCAAAGATCCCAACTCAGTGACCCAATTTTGAAAAGCTCTACTGTCGTACATCCAACCACGGTCACATGCTATCATAGAAGGGGCACCAAATAGCGATACTGAATTAATGAATACACGCTTTAACTCATAAGCTTCTTGTCTATATAAAAAATAAAGTAAACAATACTTGGAAAAGCATCGATTGCTATTAAAACGAATTTAAAACCATTTTTGATTTTGGAAGAGGTCCAAGAACATCGGTATGTACAACAGAAAAAGGAATTTCTGGCTTAGGCCAGGACTGAATCGGCTGAGAGAGAGCCCTAGGATTTCTTTTATGTGTCAGACATATAAGGCAATTACTTATATACTTCCTCAGAAATTGCCATATGCTCGGAAACCAAAAATGTCGTAAAATCAGATCAATAGTTCTGTCAGTACCGATATGATCATGGTCATCATGGAAAACCCTTAAGAGACTGACCCTATGACACTTCGGGATGAAGCACAAAAGTAGCGATTCTTCCCCAGAAGTTATACATTTCTAAAACAATAAATCGTTTTGATTGTGTACCTCGTGGAATCTAATGGCCCTTGCCTCAATTTTAGACATCAATTCCTGAGTCTCTACGTCAACGGTTTGAGCAATCTTTGCCCATTTGCTCGGGTTTCGAATATGAGAGACATTATCGGTAAGGGAAGGAAGGTTATGGCTTTAAAAATCCTCGTGTTGCATCAATGAACCCTTTCTATAGTCGAGAGTGAACGTAAAATACTGCAAGTAAACTCAAACTCAACTTAAAGAATTACAATCCGTCACTATCTTAAAGTGAATACCAATTAGATAGTGGCGAAAATGCTGGAGCGCACGTAAAACAGCCAACGTTTCTAATTCGTAACTGTGGTACCGCGATTCCGCGCCCTGAATGAACTTGCTGATATACCCAATCACCCTCTTTCTCTCACCGCTATGCTCTTGGAGTAAAATAGCACCAAATCCAATAGCAATAGCGTCTGTGTAAAGCTCCGTAAGCAACTGGGAGTCAAATATCGCTAAAACCAGTTCATTACTTAGGCAATTTATAATGTAACCGCTAGCAGCTTCCTGCTCAGAACCCAACGAAAAAGATTCACCCTTCCTCAGCAGCCTTGCTATGCTTGCTGTCTTAGAGGCATAGCCAGCAATATAACGGCGAAAACACCCTGCGAGCCCCAGAAACTGGCGAACCTCTTTCACATTTTTAGGTTTTGGAAAACATACAAGTGCATCTAATTTTCCTGGACTCGGCCGCACCTGACCATGTCTAATCAGTCACCCTAGGTACTCAATCTCTACCTATAAAAGGGTACACCTTTTTAAGTTAATGGAAAACCTCGCGGATTTAAGTATCTGTAAAAGTTCTCATAACATTTTATGACTTTTATCTACCGAATTGGACAAGATCAGTACGTCATCATATAGGTTAGAACCCTACTAGTGCCAATGAGAGGTTTTAATGTTTTAGTTAAAAGCCTCTGATAGACGATCGAAAAGGAGGACAATAACCGGCTTGCGCTAGTTGGATGCAACGGACTATCTCTGCTAAATGCTGTTGGCAATCAACACTCAATAATTACTTCTAACCTCGTAAGAATTCGATCAAGGGCTACATCGTGCGAGTTTTCGGGATATCTGCGACAACGAGAGCTATGCAAAACACTACAATGCCTAGAAGGCCTATCTCTACGGTCTATTGGACTGTTTCGACGATGGTCTGCGACAATTGACGGCGTATCACGATCATCCGAATTATCGCGACGATTTTTGCGATAACCGCTACTAGATGTTCGCTCACGAGAGTGTCTACGTCCTCTCTAGACGGCGCCTAGAACGCCCTGACATTTTGTAAGAAACACAACTTTGATACTTACAGTTGAGATGTTTGCACACAATTTTATTATCCCAACACTTTTACTTTAACACCGTTACTGAGTATTTATATAGATGGCAAACGGCCTAGAACGCGTGGCGATCCCACTTCTGATCTTAGAAACCAGAAGTGGAATATATTGAAAAACAAATTACTAAATGACCTACAAAGTTGTATTTCTTACAAATTACTTTTAATTAGCAACAAACACACAGGTGAACAGTAAGTGCATAAGAAATACATAACACGATCCTAATCAACACTACAACGTCCCTAGAATATGCCCGTTGCATCCGAAAACCAAGCAGCCAACAGCCTCCACGCCCGTTGACAGCGCACCATGCCTTTTTTTCTTAAACTGTCACTCCGACCGTGTAGGTTGGAAGAAGGAGTATCTAAGAATATATACTTTATTGTACACCAGAAAATACATAACAAAAAAAAACAATTATTACTACAAAACATACATTAGACTATAATACTCCATGGGTAGACCCAAACAGACGTGAAATCGAAAACCAAAGCACTTTTCCGTCCGAGTAGAATAGTAGATACAATTCAACGACGTGATTTTCTTCTTCCTTCGTTAAGACTAATTTTATACTTCAGTAACTCTGATATTAATAACGGTGCCTTTCTTAATATCGCAGAAAGATCTTGGCTTAACAAGCTTTGATAAATGAACAATAAAGATAATCTCTGTGGAGCAGATTATAGGCTTACATATCAATATTGCTGATCTACAGAGCCACTGCACCGTACATAAAACATTTTATTGGCTTTTGCACCGAACAATTAGTTGATATATGATGTATACCTACGTGTATGGGCCGGCTTTGTGTAGCAGCAAATATAGCGCTATCGTCAGGGCCGAGCCGCGTGTCGACCACGCTCCATCGCCCATGTTGTTATTTTGGATAATACTGCCTCTTTTATTTGCTTAACAACCCATACCGATAAAGATTTATCAGCTACAATATCAAGTTATGATTAGCGTTGAATTTCGCATCACTCTCGTCTTTAATAGTAATGATACCTTTTTCTGGAACACTTAGCAATTATTCATAGTTTGTATTATGATCGCAACATGCTCAAGTGGCAAATAATTCCTTGTGTTCATAATAAATCCAAGAAGAGCGCCACAGTAAATGAAATCAACAGAATAACTGACTGCGTTTAACCTCACATTTATTACATAAACACATGTACTAATATTTCAACTACAGGCATCTCGTATTTACAATAACTTAGAATAAATTTCCGTTTAAGGATCTCTTACCGTCTCGATAAAGATTTTCCAGTATCTCGATAACGTATTCAAAGTATTCAGTGACTGAACCTCTCTTTTAGCCCCGCGTAATGAACTGAGCGAGCGACTGAAGCGAAATTGTGATTACACGATAAATCCAATTTATTGCTCATAGGTGCTTTTTTCAGTGTGACTCGTCAGTCGGACTGGTTTTTGTGCGCTTCAAAAGTTTTCACATATTAATTTTATTATTTAGGTTTTAAGCTTTATTTATTGCTGAGATCTCTTGTAAATGAAAAAGGTCGTTTAAGCCGGTCCCACGAAGCAAAGTCAATCAGGCTCGGCTTTCCGCATTTTACTCTTAAAACTCTTTACTTTGTACCTAATGAGTTCACTCGAAGTAAATTAATATATTATAGAATTATTTAATTTTATTAATAAAACAAATTGTTGAGGTTGTTACATTACAGCCTCTTGTAAGGGTGATTTTCAAAATTATTGTACAGTTACAAAAATGAAACAAAAATGAATATCGTTACAAAAGTTACCAATGTTACAAAAAAATGGAAACATTAGGGCTATTTCACAACACTATTAAAACAATGAAATTAGATGTTAATTATTTATTGATAACATAAGCAGTCTTTTTACCGACTTCACAAAAAGGAGGAGGTACTATGTTGGGATGTTTGTATGTTTTTTTTTTTTTTTTTGTGTTTGTTCATCGAATACTCCGCCAATTGTCGACGGATTTTCAAAATTCTTTTTTTGTTTGAAAGGGTATGCTCCCAAAGTGGTCCCATTGTCACCAAATTGGAATCTAATGAGGGAATCCCATGGAAATCGAGGGAAACCCTCAAATTTTGTAGGCATACATATAGCGATTTGGGTATTTTTTATAATAACTCGTGCATTTGCTCTCAGAAAGCACCATTCGGTGAAGTGGAACTGATGATGAAGACCACAGATGGCCATCGGAACTACTCAATAATAAATATTTCAAGGTTTGCGATTCGATTAGGTAATTTAATGTGGTTGCTAAGCACAATGCGTATCGTGAAGTGGAGCTCATGGTGACTTCTCAATCAGCTTCAGTTCTCCTGGCTCTTACAAGGAGAACTCCTCAACAATTAACAGACCTGCATCGGGAAAAGCAATATTTTGTAAAAGGTGATGAGCAGTTGACATAGGCTATTGTAACTTAGATAAGTTACAAACTGACCCACGAAAAAGTGAAAAATAAAAAACTTTTTACAAAAAAAACTACCGACTTCAAAAAAACACTACAAAGTGAAAAATAACTTTAATTTCGGAACTCGGTGTAATAAAAGAAAATGCGGAACCAACGACACCGACTTCCGAAATTAAAGTTATTTTTCACTTTGTAGTGTTTTTTGGAAGTTGGTAGTTTTTTTTGTAAAAAAGTTTTTTAATTACAAAATCAGTCTCAGAATAAATTGTGCATTCCGTTTGGTCACTAAGTATTTATTAAAAAGTTTAGCCTACAGAAAACAATCCTTTAGTGATGGAACTTACGGTTAAAAATTGTTAATTACTTTTACATAATTCAAAAAATAATTCCATTTTGAAATCGGCTTTGCTTCATATTTGTTACATCCTTTTTGTTACGCAACAAAAATATGTAACAAATCGTTACGAAAATGAAAATCAACGGTTTGTTGAATAACGACCTTCAACATTTGAAGGTTAAAAATAATGTTGTTGGACTTGTATAACACCATAATCAAATTGAATTAATATTATTCATTGAATTTACGCAAAAATAGTAAGACAGAGACTTATCGTTGTTTTTATAGCTGATCAACTAAAATGAAAACTTTATTGTGGAAAAAACACTACACCGCAAGAAACACACGTTTCACAACAATGACACCTGTAGACAAAATAGCGGAGTAATATTTTGTTGCCATCTGATTGGATGTCTTTGACAAGAATGTGTTGAAAAATTGTTGCTGTAGAATCTACTAATATTTGTGTTACAATAATGATCAACAAAATGGAATAAAATAGAAGACACATTTTGAAAGGCTTATATTATAATTATTACATAAAGTTTTTTATTACAATTGTGTATAATTTACATAATAATTACCCATTAAGATATTGCGCAAAGAGAATTTACAATAAAATGAGTAGTTTAATCTTTATGATGGTTTTTGTAACGCGCTCTCGCTTAGAGACACGAGTTAGATGTATGGAAATATTATCACACTAAGAGCATAAATGTCATATATTTCAGACTGCTTATTTTTTTTTTAAACTGTTGTTGAAATCCTTCTCAATAAACTTTTATTCAATGATAATAACAATAATTTGATCGTTTAATATGTTATGCCTGGACAATATACCGGGGGACCTTTTCACGTCCCACAATGTACATAATTTTTTAAAATCACCCGTAAATGTACTTAACTTTGACGATATGTTAACACAAAATCCAATCGTTGGGAAATTTAATTATGCTCCATATTAAAGTTATACATCATTGGTAAGGTGCGTCAACACGAGCGCCTGTTCGGCGTGCTCTTGGCGCACGAGGTAGAGCTGCAACGCACTGCAGCTGCAGCTGCTGCAGCGGCGGCCGCAGTTGCTGCAGCCGCCGGGCAGCCCGAGCCCAGCGCTGCCACGCCCACGCCACCATGGGACGGCGATCTCTGCGGAGCTGCACAGACTCTGCTCCACCAGCATGCCATACAAGGCGATCTTAGTGCACTTCAGGCATCTATTGCACGTTTCGCTGCGGCTTGCAGACTCAACGCTGATGCTCCTCTTGATCCTAAGTAAGTATTACTGCTGCTACCCTGCTTATCACGGGAGTGATATACATAAGTCTCTATGAAAAGGGTCATGCCTTTATCAATCTATTTGTTTTGGTCAAGGTACATGCACAAGTTATTGATAGAGCTGGAGCGCGCTTGGTGCGCCTGTGAGGCGATATCTGGAAGTGGCAGCGGGGACTCAGGGTCGGGAGCTTCCCGTGACGAGGAGCGCTGGCTGGCTGACTGCTTCGGCGAATATGTGGACCGAGCGCTGCATCAGTTGCGACTGCACCGGGACCTCTACCCAGTGCTGCACCAGTACAGCATCAACAAGTTAGTTATTTAATATATTGTTGTGCTCATTTTGTTAAAATGAA
This sequence comes from Globia sparganii, assembly GCA_949316385.1. Classification (NCBI taxonomy): domain Eukaryota; kingdom Metazoa; phylum Arthropoda; class Insecta; order Lepidoptera; family Noctuidae; genus Globia; species Globia sparganii. The sequence continues at coordinate 12,800,900 of OX438663.1, read as the reverse complement.
TGGCAATTCTGATATCGTTTAACTTCAGAAGCGTTCATTAATGTGTATGTTGTATGTAACAGTTTGTTTTTATGAAGCTGCAAAAAGAATAAAAAAAGAAACAAATATTATATATTAACAGCTATATTTTATATTTACATAACTTTTATGCGTTTTTCAAGATGCAATTGTAAAGGGCACCCGTATATCGATTCATCTGAATCCGAAATTGTATAAAAAGACATGTATTGTTGTAGAATAACGTAAAATGCATTAAAAAGATTTGGTTTCCAAGCGAATGTGAGTGATTAATTTATTACATTCCGCACAAATTATAAGTGATAGCGTTTTTTCAAAGCAACTCCGGTCAGTCCTGACGAACACTCATGCGTTGGTAGTTGTAACTGATTGAGTCAACTCAGCTTATAATAATAATAATATTCCACAACTATCACACAACGCCATCTAGTCCCAAGCTAAGCAGAGCTTGTGTTATGGGTACTAGACAACTGATAAACATACATAAATATTTCTAAATACATACATATTATAGATAAATTACACCCAGACACAGAACAAATGATCGTGCTCATTACACAAACATTTGTCCTGGGTGGGAATCGAACCCACGACCTCCGGCATAGCAGTCAGGGTCACTAACCACTAGACCAACAGGCCTGACAGGCTTATCGCAGTCCACTGGACATAGGCCTCTCCCATGCTGCGCCACAACACCCTGTCCTCCACCTTCCGCATTCAGTCTGTCCCAGCCACAGAATATATATACCATTCCGCATATTTCAATCAATATAATTTAAGTTCACAATAGGTAAGTCTGACGATCCTGTAACAATCATTAGGATCTGTTTGACCGAAGTGACAAATCACTGGTGCATTGTGTTGTTAATAGCTAAATTACTTTTCAATACATCGCTGTGGGGCCAACGCTAAACTTTATCAGGCTATATTGGAATTGAATGGTACTTTCCATTCCTATTTAGTTGCTCAAAGCGAGCTCTTACACGCAAAAGATTCGATTAACTTGTGCTCGTGGCATCTGTATAGATAAAAACTTTTATTCCGACCACTACGAACAAAATTAAAATCACCTATATTCCATTGTACCTAATCTATATAAATAAAAGAAAGTCGGGTTAGTTACATCATTTATAACTCAAGAACGGCTGGACCGATTTTTATGATCTTTGATTTGTTAGTTTTTTCTACTCCCTAAATAGCAGGATAACTATTAAAACAGGGGAAAAGTTCACGAAAAAAATAATAATTAATTTTCTCATAGATTTTGTACGGAATTCGCCGTGTCAGCTAGTTTTACATAAAGCATTATATTCATAGTTCTAATGAATGTTATCAAAATTTAATCTTTATTAGTCAAACATAATTAAAATATCAAACATTGGCTCTGATTCTGTTGTTCACAAACTAAATTAAAATTAAGTGATTAAAAAAATGACTAATTTGACAGGACTAAACTAATATTTATCTTCTGTCCATAATGAAATAGAAAGAAAAGATGCACTGAGCTTAAATTTAGTTTAATTTGTGAACAACAGAATCGGGGCCATTGTATGTTTATATATAATATTATGTAATAGAGATAGTAAACTCGTTAAAATAAGTTAAGTAAAAGTTTATCAAAAGTTTCTTTTTTTTTAAATGTCTTTATTTTTCTCTCTCTCTTATGTCTGAGAATTGTTTCCTACAATATCCTCAATTCTTGCAGTTGTGAGAACTTGAAACTTTAGATTAATAAACCGCCCGCGAAGCACCGGAAGGCAGGCTTTCCTTTCTACTATTCTCAATAAATCAATATTGCAAACTCAAACTTGATGGACTGTAAAGTGTTTCGTGCAACTTAAACCTCAGAAATAAACAAAACAAATATCATGTTTCTTGACAAGTTTACAATAAAATATCTTTAGGGAGTTTGAATAATTGATAGAAGCAGGTAAACACACCGAATAGGTACTAGTTGGAACGGACTCAGTCGGCATTAATTTATCCTAACTACATAAAATGACGCTTATGATTTATTTGGATTATTAATTACACGACAGCGGGACCTGTGTTTCCACTAAACGTATACAAAGCATAAATTACCTAGTAGAATATTTTGGACACTAAACAGTTTACCTCATACGGCACGGAATGATATACTTAAACGTGAATTAATTCATTGGTACGTGAACCTTTGTAAAGCGGTAATGTAATTAATACAAACCTGGACGATAATATCTTAAATACCGTTGCCGATACATAATCATAATAATATCGACCGTGGAATGATTTAATATCATTAGGGACAGATAGTTCGTATCGGAGCAAACTGCGTACAAGAGAGATAGCTGTTCACTACTGATATAATACAAAACTTAAGAATCCAAGTTCTTATAGACGTAGAAGTTTATCTCCAGCGCCCTGCCTGTATGTTCTAAACTACTAATTGTGAAACTTGAGAATGTAATTGACTTTATAGAAATCGATAAAACTTCCAGTGGTTCCCTGCAGTGAAAGCCCTTTAGCCGCTTGTGGGTATCAAAGGCGTCAACGCACACGGCATTATTCACCTCTCAACCAGTCACAACAAACTGCAATTAACATCCGTCTGTAAAGAGCGTTGATTGTACACAAATATCCTTTGACAGTTCATTTGCAGCGGTTATTTTGAGGCTCAGCATGTTAAACATTTTACGTATACGCCAATGTAAAATTCAGAAAGCACTTTTCAAGCTATATATAGCTTGTCGATCGAAAATTGACACCACTGAACAATTTATTCATACACCTACACTTTTGTTTTTTGTTGTAATAGTTCACTTAGCATTCCCTAGTCTGTGACTGAGGAGAGGATAAGCTTTTCAAAGTGAAAAAATTATTCAATTATGCTGAGTGGGCACTTTCAAGATTACCTACTTCGAGAACAAACAATATTTCTTTTCTTTATTATATTCGTTTAGACGCGGTGAAGTATTAGAAAGCCATGTTTTACTTGAAGAATATCATTTTAAAAGCTTTTTATTGCTAGTAAAATGAGGGTTCGTTTTTAATTTCTTTACTTTGAGACGTACTGATGTACACTTAATATTTGCAGGAATTTGGACTCATAAAGATCGAACTTAATAGAAAGATAAAAATTCCTTATGTCGCTTGTTCCGCTTTGATGTCTTTATTGTGCCTACTATTATCGTGTATAATGCATTGAGCTATAGTCAATCACCAGCCTAGCTCATAAAATTTATGTGCTAGGCTGGCGACCGACTTTAATGACTAGACATTTTATATCTAATCGTTAATCGATCTATATTACGGACTCTAAAATAGCACTAAGTTGACACTACTAATTTAGTTCAGAGATTAACATGTAACAAGTATATAAAATGGTGAACTGACTGACTGGGTTATATAATGATATTATATCAATTTTAAACATAGATACCTTATACAGTGTAGGCTGACTTAGGGTACTTAGGAACGAATTATTACCCCTAACGTGGTAAAATAGGGGATAAAATTTTGTATGAAAGTCCGTCAGTTTGCAAGTTAGGATCTTCAAATTTTGTGTTTAAGCTTACGACTGAAAATTGATTTACTCCCGATGGGGTGGAAAGTCTTCTTTTCATTCATTTTCAAGTAAAAATCGTAACGAAGTCAAAACTGTACGCTGAATATTTTTGAAAAAAATAATTGCTACGAGGTGTGTGGAACAAGTCTGATGCAGAAAATATAGTTTTTAGAACGTTTGTCCATTTTTCTGGATGTATGTTCCAGATTGGCGCAGAAATGTAGTTTATTACCTGGATTAACACATAGGGTACCTATAATCCTGGTAGTACGTTTGCGTGGTAAATTTTCGCAAATCGCAGGCGAAGTCGCAGGCAAAAGCCAGTTTAAAATGTAGATCCTTGTGTAAGAACTGTTACGGAATGGTAAATGGTATCAGGTAAATGGATCTGGTAACTTTAAATTGAGTTATTGCCTTAGGTTGGAGTATCTGCTGCGTTGCTTGAACCAGCTATCACAAATGAAGGCTTTCTGGCGATGCTGCCCCTTTAACAAGGAAATCAGGCAAGTGCAACCATCTAATCCTCGTTTCAGATATACAAAGTGTTAAAAAATTAACCCGTAAAACTTTAAGAGGTGCTTTAGACCATCGAAATCGAACTCTGAAATCACGAAAACAAAATCTGCTGTTTCATACATTTTGGTCAAGTAGGTATTAAAGTTTTGTAATAAACAGCTGATTTCTTTTTCTTGATTTCAGAGTTGGTCCCATAGTGAAAGTTGTTCAGTTCGATGGTCTAAAGCACCTCTTAAAGTTTGTCGGATTAATTTTTTAACACCTTATATAATTGCTCCGTTATGTTGTAATTTCAGCTATCATAACATAACAAATTCTGCGAATACTACAAAAGCTTAAGGATTTCACTGTGCTATATGTAGATACTTACCTACATATGCTTTTCAAATATAACGCTTTTGTTTTTTTGTTGTGAATGAATTCAGATTTAAACAAAAAATAACTCTATTGATAAAACACCACTTTAACCAAATGTTTGACGAATATTTTAAAATGCTTGCACCTACGAATATAATATGCGCAATAGGTACCTACCTAATTATAAGCTACGGAAAAATTTTAGACGGGAGCATTAGACAAGCGTAAATTATTCGGAAGAGACAGGGCGGCTTCATAGTTCTCAGAGTATTTTTCGCGAGATTAAAGTCAGCTTTTCACCCTCGCCAAATGAGTTGGAGGAAAGGATCTAGCACAGCATTTTTTAAATAATTGTCTTTGCAAATGGGGACGTTAAATAGATGTGGAATTGAAATTGTGTGGTGAAGCGAAATTAGACTTTTTACTGACTGTTTTGTTACATAGAAACCAGTGCGAAAGTATCCTGAAATTTCACTTTTGTAGCTATTACTAAACTAAAACGTTATTTAGCAAACGTGAGAGGAGTACTCGTAAACCAGAAGACATTTTAAATTCCCCAGAAGGCTTGTTTTAAATTTACCTTATACTTGTATCCAGTGGGCACATGTACCACTAATATTGAATGCAGAACACAAAGGCTGCTGTAGGCACCAATAACCGCGACAATAACTGTTGACAATAGGAGCGAGATCGTGAGCGCGCTCCGCAAAGGCACTTCCGAATGGTACGAGGCGCTGTGCGGACAGGACACTCAGTCCGAGCGCGGGGAAGACCTGGTCAACCTCATCACGCTCATACAGATCGACCTGCAGCAGGGACTGACCTACTACCATCCGTTGTTTGAGACGTAAGTTTAGAAATAAACATACTATCAGTGATCTTAAAGAAAGCTTTTATGAAAAACAATGCTGACAGATTTGCATCGTAGAACTTTTTAAACAATCTATGAAACATTCTATTTCATCCTTGATTTATCTAGATTTACTTTAGCCTAAGCTTTTAATCCTCTGGCTCGTACACTCTTATCTACGAGTCTAATTGCGGCTCAAAGCTAACAACCGGAACCAAAGCCCTTTGCCTAAGTACCAAGTAAGCGGTCTCCGAGAAGGACTCTTGAGATGAATTCGTCAAAATTTTCCTCCTCCAATTCATTTTATCAAGATTGAGGTAATCACAGTTTATTATATTGGAATAAAGGAAAGACTAACCTTTGGCATGTGTTAATATTCATTTATCGATATTTAACCCCGGGTGTCCAGTCCATTGTTGTCCGTGCCCCCATTCTTCACGATCATCAAATGAAAGGAACTATGGGCGGGAAGTGTTCGCGTCCTCAGCGATTTATACTGTTCATATTTTCAGTTGTACGAAATATTACATGCCTTTCTGTTGCAGGACCAATAACGTTCCGTACTTCAGCATAGTTTTCAACCAGATAGACAAAATGGTAAGTGGACAATTTGGTTACGTCTCGGCTGTAACGGCCTGGCGCAGTCGTATGCAATTATTGTCTAGTGCTGGATTTACTGTTACTAAAATTCACAAAATCTGTTACTCTATCTACTTTCAATACTATATGTGAGATGTGTGTAGGTACGTGGTGAATTGTATACCTACTCAGCTTTTCGCATTATATAAGGTGTTTCAAAATCAACTCTACAAACTTTAAGAGGTGCTTTAGATCATCGAACTGAACAACTTTCACTATGGGATCAACTCTGAAATCACGAAAAAAGATCTGCTTTTTAATGCAAAAGTGCAATGCCTACGTGACCAAAATGTATGAAACAGCTGATTTTTTTTTTCGTGATTTCAGAGTTGGTCTCATAGTGTAATTTGTTCAGTTTGATAGTCTAAAGCACCTCATAAAGATTGTAGAGTTGATTTTGAAACACCAATAATAATAATAATTGACTAGCAAACACAGACGTGCACTACCTTCGTACTACTACGAATATGTAAAAGATGGAAACTAAATGCGGTTAATGTACTTAACAGTAATCGCAATTCATTAACTAAATTCTTTTAATTTCCATCTTACCTATGTACAATCGAGTTCATTAATATATTAGCGTTAAAATGATGATCATTTTAACGCTTATAATATTTTGAAACTTTGTCACTGCCAATATATTAATGAACTCGAGTGTACAGTCCAAGGATACACAGGTGGTGTTTCTCATGGTGCATAAGTAACGACACGGGTGCATTCCGCGCTTCTTTCCCACCAACCATTATGGCAACCGTCATTAATTGTGCACATTTCAATGACTATGGGAATCGGGTCATTGCAGGTTAATAACGATGCTTGAATAACATTTAAAAAAAAATAACATGCATACCTGCCTATGTAAAGTCTATTTAATGTAATTAATTCTAATTAAATCGAAAGAAAAAAGGGCAGAGTAAAGTATTCGGTATGTAACGTCGTCGAGCATTTGTCCCAATGCTCCTAAAATGTTATCGGCTATCATTAGCTAAAGGATGCCACTTTTCCCCTGAAAGTTAACCCATGACAGTTATAGCACGTATAGGTCTTAATAAACTCGACTAAATTAGTATACACACAGCTATTAGGATTTGGTATAAGGAGTGAAACATTACACTCATCAGCTCCTGTCATTAACAATACAGCCTATCGATATTAGACGATCTAACAAGAATGTTAAGCACAAATAAGTTTTTTTATTCACTATATTTAATTTTCATGAAAACGTGTGTATCGTGTGTAGATGAACCGGTTAGGTTTATCTACACACGATACATAGGTAACAATACGAAGATTAATATAGGCAACCTTGTTGGTTAAAGAGATTACTTTCAAAATCCCTCTGGTGTATTAGGATCCGTTTCCAAAATACCTCTTGGTAAACGGGATTAGATTACGTGTAGAATATAATGTATCGGTACCTAAAAATAAAGGTTTAAATTATTTTATAGCTATCAGAGGATGTGAGACAGTGTGTGGAGCACTGGGTGGTCGAGGGTTGGTGCGGCGTCGTCGAAGAACCGATGTACGACGAACATGGAAATGGAAGTAAGCTGTATTATAAGTACACCTATTACGTAAAATTACACATATTACCACAAATTTTGAACAAAATAATACTATAACATGAGGCAGGATCTGACAATTTTGCCCAACTCTAATATATCCCTCTCAAGGGTTTTCTATTTCTTACATGAGTGGTCCCAGACTATAGCCAAGTTATGACACGGCCATACTATCGATAAAATATCTGGTGAAAATATACATAGTATCTATCTCGGTAACCTTTTGCTAAAATATCCGAGAAAAATATTGTACACTTTTGCTCAGCATTTTTCCACGTAGTGCATTCAACATTCTTATCAATTGAATATGCGTAGTAGAAACTTTTTACAAAAGTCCCGAACCTGTCGACTACAGCACTCACAAAGCCATTGAAAAACAAATATCGTGCATCCCTTCACTGATCTATTCAAATGGGAACGGCGGTTCCTATACACATGACATCCGTATTCTATGCCGAAAACGCCGAAATACGACATTTATTTTATTTTTCATGTTAAACGTATTGAATAAAACTATAAATACTTATGGTCAAAGGTCATTCAAAGATGCACGCTTCGAAAGGTCAGCGTCGCCGGTATATTAATTTAACTTACCTATCTATATTTAGGTTACAAATTAATAAACTAGAGTCAAGCGGGGTATTACGGGACCATCTGGCGCCCGCAAGCTTTGAAAGATGTTTTATTAAATATTTTGCTGAACCTGGGAAATGATTAGCTTTTATGTAAAGGCAACAAAGTATATTCCACTAAAGAAATAGCACCCGTTTTACTGCTGCGGTATGAATCCTGGTGATTTCGGGAAGCTTTTCATTATTATCCCGGCATAACCTTAATTTGCCAACTTCATGAAATGCAAAATATACCAACATTGCAGTTAGACAGCATAACTTTGATACTTTATACACATAACTACCGATCGACTGCTTGGTTGGTTGACCACTTTTTATCAATGACCTTTACTTATCTCCTGACAGTCCAGGGGCCCAAGTCTGCTGTTTTTATAAATTCGTCATTCCAACACGATCCCATTGTCATTTTGCTAAAAGTTCGTAATTTGCTAAATTCATAATGGTCGATCATTGGTCGGTCAATGGTCTGAGAAAAACTATGCTAGATTTCATTTATAGATTTTTACATAAGTGTTACGTATTAGTGTTTGCAATCTGAAGTAGTAAGAAGTTCGTAAATAGCAATAAACATTACATTTATTCATTTGTCATTATGTACGAGATTACCATTTTATGCCATTTCTTTCAATGGAGTGTCAGTGGTTGACCATTGGAAAGTCATAATGACGCCATTATATTAGTAGATTACCAAACTTGTTAAAATTAACAATAAATGATAAAATGAATGATAGACCATTCTGACACTATTGTAATAGCCAACTTGAGGCCCTGGTTCGTCGGTCAATCGTTCTAACTGTAATTGCGTAATGTAATAGAGCGTAGGAATGGGCTTCAGTCAACATTTTTTGTGATAATCTAATAGCCACCAGAATTTCTTAGATTGACAACCGAATTTCTAAATGATATAGTCCTTGGTTTTCCCCTTACTCTTTATAATTGTTGACTTGTCCGTCAGTATGCCTGCTGACAATAGCGAAGACGCTGCCATTTGAAGTGCTCTCGGCAGTCCGCGAGCTGTGCTCGGCGGCATCCCTCGCGCCGCAACCACAGACGCACCCCCACGCACCGCACGACCCGCCGCCACAGTTGCTTGATGCATACCTGTAAGTGCCTGAAATTACCTGTCATATAATTATATATTGACAAATTATGATTTATTACAAGATTACTTAGTAAAGTTTTATTTAGATCCAAATTAAAGCGCTGAACGAGAAGAAATAATTAATGAAGCAAACGCATATCTATTTTCGCTTTATTACATATCCAGATTTTCCAGGCTAAATTATTTTCCTATGTGCAATTCTTGGTTAAATTCGAATCGTCCTAAATCCCATTTAAATCTGTCCAGTCGTCGCGGCATAATTGAATTAGGAACTGTCCCATTATCCATTACTGGGATCACAAATCTGTTCGGAGATTAGGTATATTACGGTGAATCGATTAGGTGTTTCAGGAAGTTGTTCGAGACTCGAATTTACAGTTAATCAGAGTGACCGGTATCGACTAATTTCGGAAATAGGTACCTGCCATGTATTTTGTAACTAGACAGCAAGGCAAGCGTCTCGTCACGCAAGCGTGCATGCATGCACGTCCTATGGTGTATAAATATATAAGTACCTATGCTTAAAGAATGCAGCGCTATATTCCAGATATAGGCACGAATTTCCTACAAAGCTATCCGTTTTGCTGTCACACTCTGTTAAACTTTCGAATATCCTGCAACACCTATTACATTCACGCTAATACGATCTCCGCTGATCTGTCACGCTGTATGAATGGATCGTTAACATTAATCCGTTTTCCTGATAGTTTACCGGCACACAGACTGCTGGTGACAAATGATTGATTAAAATCTGAACACAATGAAGAAGGCGCCCGTTTCAAAACGAAATTGGATTTGATAAATAGATTTTAATGTTTTAAGCTCCTAGCGTTGTGAAAGGATTGGCCAGTCAGGAAAAATGTTCGCTGTGTGGACTGTTTATGGTTCGCCGGACGCCCTATTACCGTCTCTGGTGGAGGGTCTTTTGATGTAGGTATACCTACCTATTGTTAAGTTATTCATGGGAAAGTAGAGCTATGACTGGGAACCAAACTAAGTATATTTAACTGACTACCCGAGCATTGTTAAATATACAATAATAACTTCACGTTCCCATATTTTGCCTAGTTACATAAAATTGAAATCAAAGAAAACATCAACATTGTTGTATTATTACACCAAGACATCATGTTCGCCTACGGTAAAAACCGCAAAAACAACATCACATAAAACATTCATTGCAACAAAAAACAGCGAGCTTTATTTATTTCAACCCTCGAATGCGAGCGCAGAATAAGGGAACCAAAAGCTTCGTCAATATTCTTTTCAATGTTACGTAGTTATTTTTAGCTTTTGTATCATCTCCGTAGAACTCCGTACCTTTTTATAATTCCAAACTAACTACACCGTGCTTCAATATGCAGTACCCATACCTAAGTAACTCCTTTAGTTTTTTTTACGAAAACCGGTACAGGTAGTCTTAAAAGTTTATGTCATAATACTCTGCATAACACTTAAAACCCAACTCAAACTATAAGTTTTTGTTCAAGCACTGAGTTTTATAAGTCTTGTTAATTAACAAGTCTTATTAAAAGCTGAACGGATTAAGTAAAGGAGTACCTACTGGCAGTGTTCATGTTGCGCAACTTGGTAATTAGTGGTAATTAGCAGCAGAGCGTTAACGTGGATGATGATAGCGGAACGTGACAGACTTCATTTCGCTATGATAATGTTATTGTGGTCGCAGGTGGTTCGAGCCGCTGATCGATCGCTGGCTCGCCGTCACCAAAACTATGGCGCTGCAAAGAGTTCGAGCCTCCGTCGAACTTGGTAAGCCCTCATGTCATTTCTTATTTGTTACTTGTAGCATTACTTGTGTCACATTAATTTCCAGATGTGTCTAAGTGTAGTGTAGTATAAATTGGTTAATCCCTAGAAACGGGTGGAGGAGAAGCTCCAAAATATTAATAAAAACCTTACCTTGTGTAGAGCTATTTTCAAAGTGTATTGTGTATAGTGTATGTCCAAATAAGATAAGTAGCTCCCTTTCTATTCTGAGAAATTTAAAATAATAACTTTAGCACCTAGCGACAAGTATTTCTATATGAAAATGTTGGCCCATCTGTTACCTGATTTAGGACTCCATTATCAACCAGTATCAAGAAGGTATTAGATAAAAGACTATAATTTATTTTCCTCGTTCAATGGCACGTTATAGTGTCATCACAAACTAGATCTAAATAGTGCTAAATTCATATCCAAGTGTAGATTTGTATTACCTACATAAAATCCTACAAATAATCAATAATCGCGATAGATAAATAAACTTGCTATATTCCTTAATTATTCAATAATTTGACAGTACTATTGCTATAGATTATTTTGTATTATAATAAAAACTTGATAAATCTAACACATTATAAATAATTATTTTATGTAAATAACAATCGCGTTACCTAATTGGTCGTAAAGACATAAAATGTAGCCAGTGAGTTACGAATCGTAGTTAAAATAATACATCTAACCAATATATTTAGGAATTAGGTACTTACACCTAGGTATGCGTAGCTGAGAAACTTAAACCGGTGTCCATAAGAAAACCTCTAAGTTGCAACCTGTACGTGCTTATCAAAAGAAACTAAAACCTAGCGGGGTATAAAAAGAAGTGATTTTCGAAATAGGCTATATAATTGTTTTGAAGGCAAAAGGCGAAGGTTCACACCCGCGCTAGGGCGGCCGCCATTTAGATAAACATCGAGTTCTAACTGTGCCGTAACACGAAACGTTTTATTGGACCGAGACAAATAAAGGACTGCTTGTAAATTGATATTATACGTATAGATGACATATTTAAACCCTGCCCTGACTTCAAAAATTAAAGTCAAGGTTCTTATTACTACCTTAAGGTAACCTCAATTGCAAACATTAAAATCACTTCATTGTTTAAACTCTATCTTGTTCAGTAAATAGCTATGAACCGTGCTCTATTATTTATAATAATAATAATAATAATAATAAGTATATCTTAGGGCGAATTCCACCGGACGGCGAGCAATGGGCAGCTCGCTGTCCGGTTAGGACCAGCCTATCGATTCTGTAAAAATCTCACCGTGATAACACAGATGAAGTGAGCGTGAAGTAAACTATCAATGGAGGCAATCCCTAACATCAGGTGGAATGACAGCTCACTTCACCTTAGTTTTCAAGGTGAGATTTTTACAGAATACTCGTAGCACTGCAGGCCTGGGTCGACGGCGCGTTGTGTTCCACGCGCGTCTGAAAGAGATGTCAGCACTAATTGACTGGGTCCGCTAGGGCCGATGCCTGTCAGGGGGGTTGTTCGAAAGAGTTACCGTGGCCCCTGGCACAGGCAACTGAGGGAACACGGGTGGGTCAAGTCAGTACTTTAACACGCCCCCCGCTCCGCCCAGAGCTGGAGAAGTTATTTGATAATTTCCCACCCAAAAAAAGGGACGAATTCCACCAAACTTTTATACCTAGAATAAGTTTTATACAGAGAATAAATTTTGATTTTTCGACAGTTTTTCCATACTAGAACTGTCAGACGTCAATTTTATTCCGCGGATAAAAGATATCCCTTTGTATCACTAAGCATCTATATACCTAATGGTATAATAAATTGGTTCAATAAGAAATCCGATATCAAAGTAAAAGACCAATAATTGGTCTTTATAACTATTATAAGGACCATATCGAATTACAATTGTCAAAGGTCCAACCTTCTCTAATTGATCCTTAACTGACGGTTATACCGGACGAATCCGGTATAACCGTCAGTTAAGGATCAAACGACTCCTACGAATAGGAGTCGTTATTACTGTATTGTAATCTCGCTTTCGGCTGTATTCGTTCATTTGTGCTGTTCAAATCAATAATCCAGTTTGTTTTTTTTTTTATTATAAAAATTCAATCACGTTTTTTCATTATCTTGGATGATAACATCACATACAATTGATTCTATTACACCATAGCATAAAGGGAAAGAGACTATGATATTACATGTAGGTACCTAGATCTATGTAGGTACACATTATGTTACTGTATATCATTATTTATACTAATAACTTACTACACGCATACCTACATATATACATGAGGTATATATGTTTGATGTTACCAAGTAGGTTTGATAGAGTGCTTAGAACAATTTTTATTTGCTTAGGAAATTGCGTTATTTATCTCAATACTGCACACTTTGTAACGGATATATTATTTCCAGACCGACCTGTGGAGGGTGAACATCTCGTGAAACACAGCACCTCGTCAGTGGACACTGCCGCTTGGTAAGTTTAGCCTCAAATGGCCTAGATGAACAAAGAAAATACCTTCCTTCAATAAATAAACCTAAAATCCTTATAAATATCACCCCGTGTTTATAATTTTTATACGAACATGATGTGAGCAAATCCCGCCTACTGTGATTTTCAGGTCACGTACTTTTTAAAGGCTGGGTATTCAATACGTATTACCTGCCTTATTGGCTCATAACACAAACATTTTTATCAATAACCAGTCCGCCGTGTTGTTCTGTAAAGACAAGGGTAGAATTAAAAGCACTTCTAGACTAAAATTGATAACTTAATCATTGTTCTGCATAATTAACTCAAAGGAACCTCTCTTCATGCGCAATTGCCTGGTTACTCAAATTACGGGGAAATAATCAGACAAGCAATAAAAATAAGAGCCTATAATATACAGTGAACGTTGAAATGTGTAAAAGCCCTGCTCGCTACGAAGTTTATTGCTTTACACTTTAGTGCTCTCACCCGGTAATTCTAGGAAAATATACCGTAAAAGATGCATAGCAAGCAAGCAAATTTAAATTTACCATTTAGGTAACATAAATTAACCCGTGTAAAGTATAGGGTAGTAGCCATTCATACTGAAGTCCAGTTTTAGCGGCACATATTTAACATTGTCACTGTTATCTGGATAAAAATGAGCAGGGCGGCCCATGTCCTTGTTTAAATAAGCTTTTTGTACATGAGGTGAGCCCTGTGTCGGACTTTCGTAACTTTTTGCTTTCATATTATATTTTTGTTATTAATAAGCCTGCAAATAAGACCATTACATCATTTGTCCTTTATGAAGCGTAATATGATTTGTATGAATAATGTAATAACTAAGATATTCTAACAGGAAAATGTAGTAGGTATAGCATAATCAGCCTATGACGTTCCCATGCTGGGACACCGGCCTAATCTCTGTGGGAGGGAGTGGGCCAAAATCTACCACGAGCGCCCAGTGCGGGTTGGTAGATGTCGCATGTCTTCGAATTTTTGGTTCGTGTACATGCCAGTTTCTTCACGATGTTTTCCTTCACCGTTTTGAGAGCAGTAGTGATGAAATAATTTACACAAATTAAAGCACCTGACTAATTCGTAAATCGCGACCGTTACTGAGCCACCACTGCCCCTCAAGTAGGTTTTCGTATAATAGTTTTGATAAAGCCCTAGGAAAATAATAAGCTACTTGAGCACATACACTACACTATGCCAGCCGACTCTCACCATCTCCAGATTAAAGTTTTTACTACCGCAGGTATTAGTAGCATGTCGAACAAAATCAAAACATTATCACTCAGCTTACTAATCAGTAACTGAACTGTTACAATCGTAGATATGGAGACAAGGGACCCAAATAGTGTTTATGAAACGTCCGTAGAGTATCATGATATATATGACTTTTTCAATGCACATGTAGTTAAATACTTTCTGAGTTTATTTTAGACATCACTGACATCGGTGAAAGACAAACATCTTGAGGAAACCTGGATATATGGTTAATATACGTTTGAAATTGCCAACCTGTTTTGAGGAAGCGTGGTGATCACTGCTCGTACCTTGTTTCTCTGTATGAGAGGCCTTTGTCCTAATAAATGGCTAGTATTATAATTGTAGTGTTACGTACCTATTCTATATCTCTGTTTGCCAGATCAACATTTGTTCCTTCACCTTGTCTAGCTTATATCACATGCGCCTGGTATGGCGTTCGGTGGGTGGTGCCGAGGAGTGCACTGCAGGCGGCAGCGTGCGACTGCTGGAGGCCGCATGCGCCACCGCTCTGCACTACGCAGACCTCGTGCACGGCGCGCTTGCAGACCAGGGGTACTACGAGAACTACGGTGTGTACCAGGAACGTAGAACAATTAAGTTTACTTAGGACCTTAGCAGACGAGTTACTTTTAGCATTGGCGATAAGCGCGTTTTGGCGACTCTCTGCGTTCGGTAGCGATAACAAAATCCCTCGCTCAGCCATTGCTTCGATGCTGCGTCGCGTTTTTGCTATCAAAACAGCGCGATTTTCGTATAATCTGCAGATGCCAAAGAATAACTTAGTAAATCGCTACGACTAACATCAGAACGTGTGCGAAATGTAGCGTTTAGACGCTGAATCGAGCTTCCAAAAATCAACTAAATCGCTTTTTTTTTATATTTCGAACAGATGTTCAGAGGAATGCTATAGTTCAAACACAAGCTCCTAACAATAAGCTTTGCTCATTCTAACAAGTGTCCTATTTGTTTCCAACAATGTGCCTAGATAAACATGTCATTCACAAAATTGAGTGTTTGTGAACACTCAATAAAGTAGTTACTCAGTTACAATATTTGTGTTATTGTGTACCGACGTAATACCATTTCACGATCCATTATTCTGCTTTATTAATCGCCCGTTATCTACGGCATGCGGCACCTAACAACGTTTTTTCCTGTACATAGCCTCTCTGAAGTCGGATAAAACATAGTCTTATATAAACTCTTATCACAGGTCAAAACAAAACGACAGAAGAAATATGCACGATTGTGAACAACTTGGAATATGTGCGCCGCTCTCTAGCCGAGTACGACGACGATCACATGTAAGTGCGGGCTAATCTCTGGACCGTGAATATTGCGCGTCCTACACTCACGACACGACACGCTGTGGAGCACAAACTTCATAAATTCCACACAAACAAATATAAGTCTTAGGAATACCGTTCTAAAGCTTATATCAGCATACATTTCACTTTACTAGTCTAACTTACAGAAATTGTCATGCAACGATTGATAGAACATAAAATGCTCAGCTGCACAGCGTCTTCATCCAAGCTGAAAATAATAACAACGTTGATATCGTATCAGAGATTTTATTTATTTATTCATAACGTAGGTACTGAAACGTTAAACGTGTTTTGTTACGGAAGATCAAACAAGGATCTTAACAGTGGAGGAAAACGTTTTACCAAAGGGTATAACCCTAAACTACAAATTGTTTAATAATGTTGTTATTGTAACTGAATAGCTTTGCGTAAGCTCCTGAACATTTGTTTGTACGCAAAACATTGTTTCACGCGCCACACAGCCATTCAGAAGTTTTAGTGGTCCTTAAGAACAAATCGCCCTGGGATATAGCCATCTCGTGTTAATGGCCGAACTTGCACCGAATAAACTGCTGTGGAAAATCTTTTCACATTTTACGATGTAGTACATCAGCAAGTACTTACAAGTTATAACGTAAATACTTACCACGTAGTTGGCTATAAATCTTAATTAAAACTAAAACAACTTGAAAACTATCTCAATTTGAGTTGAAACTCAATCAAAAGTTCGTACATTACGAATTAACGATAACGATCTTTATAAGTCAATTGATAGTAATGATAGCTGACAGTTTACAACGTGAAATGCAGACTGTTTTGTGTTAAACGCATGTGTATGCCTCACTCGACGTTTGCATTCCACTTTGTGTACTGACATACATACCAATAACGATTTTCGTTTGCTGTCATAACTTCTGTTACGTGCTTATGAACATTTCACTTCACGAATCAAATTTTTCGATAAAGAGTATCAAATTATGATGGCCATTTTGGTACCCCCTCCAATAACTCTTTTTAAACTGAATAGAAGGTACAATGGCGCCTAACCCCAAATTCTTGTCCGTTCAGAGATAGTCAGATAGATATATCTATACTGTACCAAACATGTCAGGTTAAGCAATACACACATTAATAGTTTTTGCGATTTGTGACTTTTCTAGTATTCTAACCTCAGTTTGCCAAAAGAGTCTTAGAATCCTTATACAAAACTGCATTGACTGGCATCATAAAAATAAAATGTAAGAATTACCGTTTATTTGGCTGACTGTATAATTTTTCCAAAATCTGTTAATGCAGTAACCAATTACTCAAGAAGTTAAGGACAATCTTCTTACAACGTTTTCCTACAACGGTGCGGTGACTTTCCTTACTACCTGGATTTAACTTCCACCCTGTAGGTACCTATTACTCCCATCGGACAAGGAATGAAGACAAAGGCCCTTGGAATTATTGTACTAAATCTTAATACCTTTCTAATAATATATCAATTATTCCTATTTGAACGGGTACCAGCTTCCATACGTTTTGTGGCATCATCGTTTAATACTCTTGTCGGATCCTCACTCGTGTAGCTAAAGCTCTTTAATACTACCACAGGCACGTGTAACCTGCAAAATACACGTTAATTAACGAAAATCCTTAGACGCCACGAAATATTGTAAGTAACATGATCACAAAAAGTTAATATTGTAGCTTAAACGACGAGAACTCGCGTCAGCTGGTACGCGGTGCGCTAGGCACGCTAGACGCGCGGGCAGCACGCGCAGCCGCGCCGCTTTCCGCGCGAGCACGGCCACCCCTCAGGAAAGCCGTTTTCCATCTGGCATGGTCACCAGACACGCTGCCCACAACACAGGTTAGTTATTTTTGAGGTTACTCTTACTTAGATTTTGATTCGCGTGAATACAGGTTTACCTATAACAAAAAGCTTACCTAAGCACGTAGAAACGCCTGAGAAATGCTTGTAATTCTAATTCGGCATCAGGCAATAACTCCTCTGCTGGAGTTTCTGGACCAGCACCTGTCGTCGCTTAACACCTGGCTGCTTCCACGCGCGTTCATCCGCGCGCTGGCGGGCTGCTGGAGCGGCGTGCTCAAAGAGGTGTCATCGCAAGCAGACGCGGGAGGTGCCGAGCGTCCGCGCGTCTACCATCATAGGCTCAGGGAGGCACTCGACCTGTTAGCCGAATTTTTCCACGCAGAAGGAAAAGGTTAGGAATACATTTTGTTTTATGTTTATTTTTTAATCATTTCTTAATCGCAATCAGTTATTATATTAAACTAGCTTCTGCACGCGACTTCGTCCGCGTAAATTTTTTTTGTTTCCCCGATCCACCCCGTCGCAACGTGTCGCCGGCCTGCGCTATTACTTCGTTTTCGCTTGGCGAAAACTTCAGACTTTTTTTTTTTTGGCTCAACTCCTAAGGGTCCTAGTGTCAAGTTTAATAGAATATAGCCTTCCTCAAGAACTGGGCTATCAAACGCAAAAATATTTTTATATATGCGACCAATACTTCCAGAGATTTAGAGCTTTCAAACCGTGTTTCAAACAAACAAACTCTTCAGCTTTATTATTAGTATTATTTTAAAACTATGATATCTCCTAAGATATACATTGAAATCAAATGATGTCAGAAGCAATTTTGTTCAAAATTAAATACATGTGATGAATAACGTATTTATTTGGATAAGGATTAATACCATGTTTATAAAAACACCTTCGCAAATAATGCATTATTTTAGAACAAATTTGGTTAGCATAAAAGAGGTTATAGTGAGCTAACCTTAAAAGATAGACATATGTTGTCGAGGACTTTTTTTTAAAGCTTTTAAAGGGGAACAATTTTGTCATATATGATTTTTGCGAAACTTTAACCGTTTACGCAGCGCACGCAGCGGAAGCTCTCAATAGGAAAAAAATCCCCCGATTTTGAAACATTCTTCATTGGTGCTCCGCCCCTATTGGTTTTAGCGTGATGATATATAACCTATAGCCTTCCTCGATGAATGGGCTATCTAACACAGAAAGAGTTTTTCAAATCGGACCAGTAGTTCCTGAGATTAGCGCGTTCAAACAAACAAACAAACAAACTCTTCAGCTTTATAATATTAGTATAGATAACTCTTTACAATGCCCATTAAGAAAAATAAGAAAGAAAAATATTCACCCAATCAAAGAGTTAAAAGTTACATTGAAGTTACTTTGCAGCCATCCGTTAAAAAATAATCACTTTGATTATTATAATGTACCAAGTCTCTATAAGAATAAAATGTTTCGTTATTAATTGTTAAAATGTTGACGAAGTTTGAACGAGGAGTTAGGAACTCTCCGCCGGAGGTCGTAAGAGGCTTAGTTGGTAAACAATGGTTAATCGATATCCGTTTAGGTCTCCCGATGTCAGAGGTGCATAATGCGGAGTGGTTCCGTGTGGAACAAAGGATGGAATATCACCAGGCGCCCACCGAGAAACTGCTGGAGCTGTGGCTCGCTGATAGGCTAGCTGAGCAGTCTCGCACAGCCTTGCCCTCGCGTTATGGCTCTATACTTGTTCGGTCAGTAGAAATTTGTTGAAATATTATTTTAATAAAGTTCTAAATTATTCCAACAGGTTTCAAACCATAATTAATATCTGTTAAGCAAAATAGACGAGAGCTTCCTAAATGATTTTTAACAACTTTGTTCGTTTAATTTGTATCCTTTATATTCCTGTCAGTATATTTTTCTTACTTAGTTTACTCCCGTTTACTCTTATTTCGAAAACTTGGTCTCTTCGTTTTATATCTAAAAGGTTACGCTCCATCGCTCTTTGTCCTGTTAGTAATTTGGACTGAGTACATTTCGCCGAATACACAAGTTTGACGAAGCACGGAGCTATAGCAACCCTCAGTTTTTCAAGCTTTTCTATGTTACTTTTGGGTTTGTTTCATAACAAGTATTTTTCTACTGTTTGTGGGCTTTATCTGAGTATTTTCGATATGATAAACATTGTTAAAATGTCTTACAGTTAATGTTTACGTTATGTTTTCACATAATGTTAGTGTCAAATTAAATTAGCTATCGATACTCTGCAGACATGATGAGTATTGATATCTAAACACAGTAAAATTAAATAAAAACATGTTCTATGTTTTTTGGGTAGTGTTTTTACTTGAATTATTAGTTGAGAAAATCTGTTTTCTTTTGTTTTATCGTATTTAGATATCGATACTCATCACGTCTGCGAAGTTTTGCTGGCTAATTTAATTTGGCCCTATATTTTA
Organism: Globia sparganii; assembly: GCA_949316385.1. Classification (NCBI taxonomy): domain Eukaryota; kingdom Metazoa; phylum Arthropoda; class Insecta; order Lepidoptera; family Noctuidae; genus Globia; species Globia sparganii. The sequence continues at coordinate 12,780,594 of OX438663.1, read as the reverse complement.
TATTTGGAGTTCTGTGAGCTAAATAAGAAAGGGGCATTTGAAATACATACCTTTAATTTATCCGATAGCCTCATTTCTCTCATTTCTCAGTCAAGATTGTTTTAATTCATAACGGACAAAAGCATTGAGAGGAAGCCTTTCCATTTTTGTGTTTATAGAACAAAGATAAATTTATAGAAAAAATAAAAAATCCGTAGCTGTTGTTGGAAAAATATTGTTTGTTTGAGAAAAAAATTCCGTTCCATAATTCTATTTTAGAAGGCTATGCAATATCAGTATTGCTATTAAGAACACGATCCTACATAGAATATATAATACATACTTCGGTATAATATTTTATACGAATTATGTAGTAAAATCCATAACCAACATCTCGTGCTAGTTTTATGAATTATGTATCAACTTTTCTTCTCTAATGAGCACTCGACCGACTTAAATGTATAAAAATGTATATGTACTACTGAATATAGAAAAAAAACTAAGTATTAATTACTAGCGGCCTGTCCCGGCTTCGCATGGGTGGACATTTATTTTTTAAACATTTTATTTTTTGTTGCTATTAAAATGCCTATATTAATCATTGATAATGTAGCATTCAAATGGTGAAAGAATTTTTAAAATCGGTCCAGTACTTTTTGAGCCAATTCGTTACAAACATACATACAAACCTTTCCTCTTTATAATATTAGTATAGATTTAAAGTTACTTTTGTGGAACTTGTGTTACTTCTGCTGAACCACTGCTTTCATAATTACCTAAGTAATATCATAATGCATGAGGATTATATTCGATTCAATCTGAGTCCAAAATACATCGCAATAGTGTAAGTATCTATCCTGTGGCTGTTCTTACCTACGCCTAAGTAAAACTCTTTTACAATTCTTGTGAAATGAGTATCGCAAGATTTATAAGAGCTTCTAGACTTGAATCATTTCGCACTTGACCGGCTATTTATTCATATTTAGTTTCAACTTTCTTATCGTGTTCGAGTTACTGTAACCTATTAGCTTTTAGTTTACAAACGTTTGACTACTATGTAGAAAGTTGTTCCATTTAACGAGAATCGCAATTATAGATCTATTTTCAGTATACATTTTATACCATTATAATATATTTACTTATATCGTTATTTAGTGTGTACTTCAACCACGACTCACTGTGCGTGGAAGTGTTGTCTGCGCGCGACGTGATTCCGCTGGACCCGAACGGCTTAAGTGATCCCTTCGTAGTGCTCGAGTTGGTGCCCAAACGACTGTTCCCGAAGGCTCACGAACAAACCACCAATGTGCAGAAGGTAAGACATGGACAGTTGTGATACAGGAATACATATCATCAAAGTTTAAACGCAAATTCTGTTAGAAAAGAACTAGAAGGACACACAGCAAGATTTATTTTTTTAATATCTATTCTTATAAATTCTCTTCTAAGAGAATATTTCTGAGAACTTACAGCAAAGAATAGGCAGTCAGGGCTTTCCGGAGAACTTCTCATCTCTAGACAGAACTATGGAGATTCATAATTTTACTACCTACAAATACAATAAGATACCTACACCTACAGGGAACTGTAATACTTTTTCTGCTTATGGGTGTGCACGCCTTTACTTAATTTTAGAATACACTGCGGTAGATCGATGACACCGTGACAATCAACTGGTCGAAAACGATCGACAGCAAACATCTTAATTGCAATTTTACCAAAATCACTGGTTGTTCATATCTGAAGTCACCATGCCTTGATGCTAACGCAACTAATATGCTTCTACACGTCCCGTTATCGTGGATGCCGCCGTCTACGACTTTACCGTTGATGTTAAAACATCGGTGCTCGTTATAACGTTATCGTGGACGGAAATTTTAAAGCGATCGTTGCGTTAGAAATTGTTATAGTGCACATTGTGTTTAGAAAACGCTGAACCCGATTTGGGATGAATGCTTCGAGTTCGGCGTGTCGCTGGAGGCGTGCCGCTGCCCGGGCGCGGCGCTGGCGCTGTCGGTGTGGGATCGCGACGTGCTGACCGCGGACGACTTCGCGGGCGAGGCCTTCGTGTCATTGGCGCGCATACCCGGCGTCAACTGCCACGCCGCACCCGATCCGCTGCGTCCCATGGAACTGCCGCTCATGCAGCTACACGATCGCAGTCAGTATCAGATACTTTACTATCCTACTTTTCGAGTGATATTAAGATTATACACACTACTTCCTGCTTGGGTAGGATTATATATAATCGCTTGTGCTACTTATTCATACATAATACGCAATACCTACAATTTAAGGCCTTCTAACGGCTATTCAGGTTCCTTCAGTACCCATTTAAATTGACACTTCGTTGTTCACTGCTAGAGATAGGACGACTCAAAGAGCTTCCTATGAACAGCCCGGGCACATACTTAACTTCTTGGAAAGGAAAGCCTATTAACATTTAATTAACCAGTTATTAACAAAACATTTCACAAGAACACCAGCGTATTGATAACACTGAATAAATTTCCTGTTACTCAGCTGTCATTAATGTTGTCAGCCTAATTAGGTAATAAGTCAAATATAGATTTTCCAAGTATTTTCATGGTGCTTTATAAAGTCGGCCTTTAATGTTTTGTATAAAATTAAACAAGGTCACCTTCTGATCAGTTCAATTAGTTTAATTTACCGTAAATTAAAATGGTAAATTTTCATTGAAGGGACAAAAATTAGGATTCTGGAGATGTTCGTGTTGACATTTCCAAGTACTTTATGTTAACTTTGTTTGCAGATCATCCCATCATACAAATCCTTGAGTCACGTACCACAGATAAACTGGCCATTGACTTCGTCAAGAAACAAAAGTTAAGATTCGCCGAGCAGTAAGTTGTCTGACAAGTTTCAAGTATATATTTCTTGCTATACTTATTTCGTTAATTCTATTTACGCACAACGTCCATTAAAATGTTGACAATATATACAAAAATTTACAAAAAGGAATTCGATATTTTTTAAATAACATTTAAGTTATTGAGTACATACCTATTTATTATGATTAAGATGTATAAGTCATCAGTATTAACATATGAAATATTACAAAGACTGTGTAATTCTTCTACTCATGAGAGAATATGTATAAAGTATTGTGAATGTGTAATTTCAATGCATTTTATATGTGTATAGAATTAGTACGCACCCTCGGAGCTTATGTCCCTAGTCGTTAGTCTCTATTAGAAGTTCCCGACCAAGTACTTTAAGGCCCGTTGTTAACAAAGTCATACGTGCTACTGTGCTCCATCCGCCTTCTTCTTTACATGAACTTTACTGTTGCGCACTTTTTAAATCAAACATTATTATTACGGTGTTAGTTGTTAAAATACAGTAGCTTTGTCAACAGTATATTATTTATAAATCAATATATCGTCGTAATTCAATTTACATAACGTAATGACATGTCACTTGAATAGTGTTTGATCCTCGGAAAATATATATTATGTTTAGTATGTAATTGACAGTATCGAATCTGTATTTGCTGCGTATTTCCGATGAGTACCTATTTATACTCGTATTTATTCCTAGATATTGATGTTTCAATGTTTTGCTGCCTTATCTCTGCTGATTGTTAACTTACTCTAATTCATTGATATACATATTTTAGAATGCAAGAAAAAATGTGCTTTTAACACTTAATTGGTATAATTAAGTACTTTACGTTTAATGGTATTATTATTTTTATTGAGTTACATACATCCCGTATGATTTCAGAGGTTTTTGTAAAATGTTATATAAACCACAATGGTGCGTATTTCACAGCTCGAGGATTGGTAAAAAAATCTTTTAAAAATATATTGTGTACAAAAATTTTATAAAACTTTATGCATATAAAACGAGCTTTTTATTAACAACCGTCGCATCTTACTTAATGAATATATAATTTTAAATATATTTATATGGAATGCATTGTCTTCGACGACTGATTTTTCATCGTTAGATTTAATTGTACGAGATATATTTTATAACTGTACGTAACGTATGTACACTGTGTATACAAGTATATTATTGTAATAGATGATGTATTGATGTTTTAAATTAGCAAATGAATATTATATATACCTACTTTATACATGTAACAATTAATATAAAGGAATGTTAAAGTTAGGTATATGAGACCGATTTGTATTTAAAAGAAGAGAATAATTTGTGATTATGTAAGGAAAGGACGTGGCAGATTTATTATATTTTATGAGAAGGGATCCTAGTTGTAAAGTTGTAGGCAGCCTCTCAGCGATGCGGCACACAAACTGACGTACTTGAACGAAGGAACCGACACGGAATACTAACCAACATCAAGGGTCCTGTTAGCCACAGTAGATATAATTCAAAATCTTAATTTTAAATTAATGTGTGACCGTAAAATTATTCAATAAGATATAAGAAAACCATACATATAATATGATGATGTTGTAAACTTTCTGCGCTCCTGTGTACTTACCAACACACTGTAGTTGAAATTGTTATTGATGGACACCTACTCCGCACCTAATAGAACCCTCGAACCGTCATATCCAATGGTACCCATAACCATATCGCTGAGCTTTTAACGTCTACATAAGATAAATGTATTTAAACTTTATACCTGCGCAGCGCGGGCCCGCGTCCCGATGCCAGTCTTAGTAATCGATGCAGTACCGCTCTGCCACGCTGTTTTTGATACGTTGGTAAAACCTACTTATATATACACTTAATAGGCATTATGAAAACAAAATGTATGATCCTTTGGCTAAACAAGACCATTCCAAAAGTCAATTATTTAAAATAGGCTATTCAAAAACAACATATTTTACGAGTACGAGTACATTCAGATCTATATAAATATTTTATAAAATGTTAAAAACTCATGAAAAAAGTCATGTGCCAGTGACGATCGACTTTTTTTTAATATAAAATCACTATAAGTATACAAAAACTTTTATAAAAATTCTACTTTTCACCACCACTTTTTGAAGCAGAAAGTGGATGAATAATAATTATTTTGCGATTCTCCTATGATGTAAAATGCATATCACACCGTCGTGTTGTTACATATGTAGCTACGAAACTATTGTCTGCTTGTGTTATTTATCCTTCTATATGTATTATTTAATGTGTGTTATAGACGCAAATCCTGTATAGAAATATAAGAAAATATTAGTGTTGATATTGATGTATCCATTCCACATATCTAATTGTGTAATTTATAGTAATCCGCTAAACCTACAACCACTGCATCCTGGAACTGATTCATTCAAAAACATGAATATTTGAAGTTGTACGTACTATTGACACTTGTGTTCCTGGCTTTAATAAACTCTAAAACTAAATTGATATTTGAGTTTTATTTGAATAATTCAATAGTTTATATTTTAATACTCGTTTCCTACTGTTATTGTGGTGACAATTTTGCTTGAACAAAAATTGATCTTATTAATTGTGTCAGGTTAAAATTTTGTATTTATAACTATTTTAGGTTTTAGAATACCTACATAATAATAATAAAACGATCCAGGACTCATGAATTTGAGATGATGACTTTAAAATGAATGCATTAGAAAAATCTTTCCGGCTTTACCTGTCTTAAATATTCGCTTCCATAAAAAGCTATCGGTACGTAACTCATGTTGAACTGAGAAAGGATGTAGGTAGACATGCTTTAAAGGTCTAACACATAATTATTGAACATAATGTGTTGATAATTGACTACTGACGCAACGCCGACCTGCTAATGGGATTAGAGTTCGGTTAGATAGTTCCGAGGTTTTAATGGTCGGGGCCCCATAGTTATATGATACTTCAATCAATATCTCCACTCTATAAAGCGGTTCAGACTAGTTTCCTCGTTAACAAACTTTATGAAACCTATCACGAAATGGCACGACTGCCAAACGATCTATCTACTTTCACAGACTCGCGATAAATTGAACAATCCCCTTCAAGTCGCCTTTAATGACTAGTTTAAATGAGAAAAATATTGCAGCGAGACGTGAAAGTTCTCGCCATTATTTGTTTTTAATGGTTTCGAGTCTTCAATGATTCAAGCTACTATGCGATGGGAACAAGGCAAGTCTAGGCAAATCATTTGTAGTTAGTCTAGAAATAATGCAAGTACCTAATACTGTAGCGTACGCAGTTAATGCAGTAGTAAGTAACTTTATTCTCCGTGAAGTAAAGATTGACTCATTGATTCTCAAAATGAAGAAAAGTGTTTTTCCACTCTGGTTTTTATTAGAGACGTAGTTACTGTGGGTAGTGGTGGGAAGTGCATCAACATGCTACTGCTTGAGTTGATAGAAATACCTGAACTACAAGCGCTTTTATAAGTAAGACCTGCGGAAGTGAGTTATGACGTTAAAGAGAGAATAACCGGAGACACCACACGTTCACTTGTAGTCACAAGACTTCGACGATAGCCAAGGCGCATAAGTCCCTTCTGCCAGCATTGACGACCATGTTCTGTGGTTTTTTTGTTAAATATCGGATTAAAAATAGGTTTAAAAGATCTACATAAATAAAATTGATTAAAGCTGTAATCCACCTAAAGAGTCTTAAATTTCAAGTAGCTGCCAACTTTGTAAAGAGAATATCCTTATTCTTTTTTCATCGATTTCCCCGTCCGCTGTATTTTAGACACGCGACCACGTAGGCGACTTCAGTTACTCGTACCTGAACCTCCCTGTTTTTTTTCACGTATTTGATAGGAGACTAACATGCTCGGTAAGTTTACTATGAATAGATTGCTACTATACAGAGGATGCTGTCATCCTGCACAGCAAAGGTGAGGAGGTAACAAGATAATAAATTAGATTATTAGTTAGGTCGTGGTTCCGTGATCGTTATAAAGTGGGCTTGTTTGCGGTCATGGGCGAACTGCAGCGGTTTATTGTGTTAACTCGTGTCTCCAACTAACTAAATAATTAGATCTTGACAGGATATGCCGCATACTATACTACATTATGTATTCCAAATGTAATTAGAGTCCATGTTCGAGGTTTATGATTCAGTTATACGAGTAAGGACGGAGTTGTTAGGGACTCAGAAATAATTAGAATAGGAAATGTCAGGAGAAGGGAATATTTGGTTCTATTTTAGAAAACTCGAAGAAAAATTATTTGTGCTTTGGACTGTCAGTTAACTTCGGTACTACACCTGTTGGAACCACCTTAAAATTGTTACAATTTTATTAGGACCAACCAAGTTGTCAATTTGTTATATAGGCGTAATTGTAACATGTGTCTTTAATAAACACTCAATTAATAGATTTATTTTTCAATATCTAATAGGTACCTATACTATGATATTCATCTTTATCCCTTGATTAGATAATGTTCGACCACAACACCTAAAGAAAGACTTAGGCCTACCTTATAACATATTTTTACAATACAGATAGATAAACGGCTTTACCCGACATAATATATCTGATTAAATTCTTTCGCCTTAAATTACAAACAGCTAATGTAAACGTTTACTTGAGATTTAAATATCACGGCTAAATGAGAGAGTGTGGGTTTTTGTAAAATCTTGTGAAAACACTCCATCAAAATAAAGTCACAGGTATTACCGATGGAGCCACATCTCTAGCAGCTGTGGGTAGAGGAAGTAATGGGTTTCGATCAATCAATAAACTCAGCTGTCGGTGGAAATGAAAACCTGCCAGTTGCAAGTTCCTTTACGTAGAATAAGATTCTGTAGTCAACAAACGTGTTCGGAAGTCGAATAAATTATACAACTCACTAAGTAGGTATGTCTTCTTCTTCAAGTGTGGCAAAAGTGACTCATTTAATACTGGGTGGCAGGAAGCTGAACCCCCTGCGTAGAAACATTTCGTCGGTTATTTAAAAAAAAGCCATTGTTTCATTGAAAAGTATGCGGTCAAAATTTATGGTACAGCAATTTTTTTTTTTAATAACCGACAAATTTCCAACGCGTTTAAATTTTTACCGCGCTGAAATTTTTTTTGTAAGAAATTTCAACACATGGGTTTTAGGATCATGTACTGAATCCATGGTAACAAGTTGCGCATCGATGTCCCGTCACCCTGTTTATATTTTATAAACTAGGTAGGTAATCAGGTATTCATCAGTAGGTATATCATAGATAGATTTATTAAATATTCATTATTCCACACCACAAAAAAATACCTCATACATCATAAAATTAGGGTGATATAATGGGCGATCTTATCGCAATCAGTGATTGCATAAGTAGTTCTTTTTCTACGTTACATTTATCATTATTTATTTATTAACTATGGATGTCTTACATAATTGATTTTTGCCTACTTAGTAGATTAATGTTTAATGTAGGAAGTTGAGAATCTGGTGACTTGCTCATGAGGGGTAGGAAGACCTCCTAGACCTTTGTTCTAGTTTTTTCTTAATCAACCCTCTCTAAGTCCATTTCGCCAAAACGTCGTTCGCGCTGGTAAGACAGGGTATTTATATGCAGATCACTTTAATATGCTAATGTCGGTACCAACCTGCTCTCTATATAGATATGCTTCTTAGAAACCCTTGTAATTTTTTTATAAAGTTTCTTAAGGTTGAGCATCTACTAACAATATCTACCTTAGTTTTAATTTTGTTCGATTAGCAAGATTATATTTCTAGATACAGCAATGACTTCCTGAACTCGACCCTGACAAAGCTTAAGCAAGGCTGATTAAATTTTTTTATCGTATTCAGGAAATTGAAGAAAAAGACATGTTGAGCCAACTCCAAATGAATTGGGATAAGGGCCGGAGAATAATAATGATTAGTAGTTTTGTTTCAATTTAAAAAAAAAAATAAAAAATAAGGAAAAATAGGACATTTCTTTAGGTATACAACCATACTTATTCAAAAAGCGCCGAATGATGCACACATACCTATATCAACAACAACTTAAGTATTTCACTTCAAGCTTACATTCTTGCTGGTTAGGAATCAGTGAGAAAGCAATAAAGCGTGGTTAATGAGGAAAAGAGACAGACAAACGCTTAGCATGGGGTACGATAAGTAAACATAATATCAGGTCATGAAAACGGAATATTTCACAGTATGCACATGATCACGTCATCCGGCACGTGCCAACTATTTTGTTCGGAGCTCGCGGCGCGCGGCGGTCGCAGGCTCGCCTCGCCGCTGACCGTGCCGCCCGCTGAATTATAATAAGCCCGTATCGACTTACTTTTCACAGAAACCTACTCGGGACCAACCGATTGCTACATTCAAAATGAATTTGCAAGGTTTTATAAAACAAGAGTCGTGGTGAAAGACGGAAAATTGATTTCTGCTTTAGTTCGGTGCTTTGTTAGAACCGAACTATCGCAACTGAAAGTTTCAGTAGTTCGGTCAACCGGACTAACAACCGAACTACTGCTACTAGAGGCATTTTTCACAGGATGCCTCGACTTGCAAGTGAAATTTCTGTCTGGTACAGCTTTTATTGATATTATATTGCATTAAATCAGGCCCTTTTCTTGCTTTTCAAAAAACGATTGCTACAATATACGTTAGTCGTAGATGTATTGATCAGGGGATAGCTGTGATCAATACCGTTTTTATGAAATTAATTTTAAGAAAATGTTCACCTAAAGCTTTTCTAGAATATTAAAAATTTAGGTATGGGTTTGCCAAATCTGAAATATTACTAAATCGTGAATCTAATCCGTCTTTATTATGATGCAAAGACATTAAAATAGTTACGTAACATCTTAAATCTCTTTATTGTGATCTGATTTTCTGCTGACATAAATCGCATGAGAAATAAACTGTAAATAATTAAGGTGGTTACTGAAACATTTTCTAAGTAGTAATTAATCTTGTTCAGCCTGCAACCGAAACCGCTGAAGAAAACATTAGAAAACAAAACCTTTCTTTAATTATATTTATCGTGGGCTTAAGTAAACGTAGTGAAAATTGCTGGGTATTAGGAGGCTACAGAGTGGTATTAATGTAATTTGCCTCCGTAAATACGCTCTTGTTCCCTAAGCCCTGTGGCCCAGTCCATTCAATCTCAGCGCAGAGCCGGCGCGGGATTCTCTCAGCAAACGCCCTACAATACCATTGAATAAAAGCTTTATAAAATTCTGTGGCTTTTGTCACGCTACTTTTCTAAGAGGATTTATGTTCCTAGTTTATGATATTCTTACTAAAAATAAACGCTAAGTATGTGGGTCGAAGTCGGTTCGGTGTCGGTTCGAATTCGAAGACATGTGACATCTACCAACCCGCACTGGGCCCGCGTGGTAGATTACGGCCCACTCCCTCTCATAGAGAGGAGGCCTGTGTCCCAGCAGTGGGAACATTATAGGCTGATTATGAAGTATGTAGGTAGGTCACACATAAAGTTACTGAAAAAAATCTATGTAGTGACAACTAAAAAGACTTTTTACAAAAGACTAGAATTGTCTGCAGCTTTATTTTCTAGTAACACTTTCTTGTATTCACTTACTGCGCTGTAAAACACTTCTAAAAAGGTAACTCCGTATAATTTTATTCAGTAGTGATATTTAAGAGTCTTTATAACGACTATCAATAATCGATAGTGTAAAATATTTATCATATCTGGAGGCACGGCAGTGCCCCCGGAAAGACGAGCCAAGTCAAGCACAAGGGCACTACCTACGAAGCGCTACATCGTTTTTTTGAACCCTCATAACTTGGGTTTGGATCATACCAGATAAACAAAATTCTCGGGATATGATGTGAATAGTGTCCACTATTGACATCATATCCTGAGGATTTTAAGAGGATATTGTATAAGAGCTATGCAATTGAAACTAGATTTTATTGATATCTAAAAACCCCGATTTCGTCACTGACTCACTTATGATCATCAAAACTTTTAGGGTACTTCCTGAAGTCCTAGAAAGCTGAAATATGGTATATAAGCTAGTATTAGTACACAAACAACAAAAAATCTAAAACTGGTAACTTTTACCCCCCAACCCCTTAGAGAGCTAGAGGTATGAAAATTTTATTTATTTTTCAACTTACATCTATCATTACAGGGAAACCTATTGCGATTGCGTTTCGCTACGGTCACATGGGCGTAAGGTGAAAAATTTATTCACTGTTCATTACTTTTCTGTTATGTAACAATAGTTCTTGTAGTAACGAAACGGCCAAGCCTCATATTTTGACTAAGGTTTAGAGTTTGTGAAGTTAGGGCTTGTAGAGTTAGGACGTGTAGAGTTAGAAGCTTGGCTCTAACTCATATACGTTGTCGTTATTTTGACATAAGTCAAGGCCATAATTTTGTGAAACAACACTTTTTTTGGTTTGACGATAGCTTAGCGCCATTTTTGACGTATACGCATGGGTCATGTCGACGTGGAACAAGCCGCTCTAAGGTGTTTATTTATAAACGATGATTAAAGTTAAATGAAGTTAAAAACGTCTAAAATGTGTGGTTAAACAGTTGCTAATCACTACTTACCTTTAAGCAACGTTTATGTGGATAGTACTTCAAGTCTAAGTAAACATAGTTTGTTAGTTACAACGTTATACGAATATATAAATGTTCTAAAGCTTTCGTCGCAACCAAGTGCTAAGCCGGTACCTATCTAGACACAACAAATTCCAGCAATATGGTAATTATTTCTCTCGCTTTAGTGATATCCGGCTTCAAAGAAACAACGAATAACTTTTCCACCACGTTATGATAATCCCTACCTACACGTGTGTACAATTGTTCATACATTAGTCAACCTCGACCCAGAAAGAGAGCTCGCAAGCTCTCATAGTATGTATGTATGCGGATAGTAATGCCGGAGCCCACATGTATTTTTAAAATATTATTATGTTTATCTTTCGCAAAGGAAACTACGCATTCCCTGCCATTGTTATCGGCGCGGAATATGTCAACGACAACATACTCCGCGATCGCAGGCTCGCAGCCTATTGCCTTTGCCTCGGGCTACCGACCCTTACTTAACCCGTCTTGGGACACATGGCACTCCAAAATACTTACATTACATTGGGATTACACATTACTTACCTTTACCTTCATTTTGAGTAGTCTTTGAGGACCCTTTTTTACAAAAAGACCCTAATATACCTATTGCTTCAACATTACATAATCACGTTAAATATGAGTAGTTATAGCCTGAAAAAAGTTACTAACGATGATGTAACTCTATGTTACCCACTTTAAGTTTAAGTAAAGCAATTATAATGCTTATCACTTAGACTCAAAACTACAGTGGGGTCCTCAGTTAACTACACTTGTAGGACGGCTAAGATCAGCCGCTTACACTGTTTGGAAAATCCGTCAATTAACAGATCTGGATACCGCGAGACTGGTCTGTTATAGTTACTTTCATAGCATCAAGTTTTACGGTATTTTACTGTAGGGATGGGCTACAAATATTGATTATATCTCCATTCTGCAAAAGTGGCCTGTCAGAGACATCTACAACCTCAGCAGACCCGAATCTAAGGGAACTATTTTAAAAAATTAACATTATGACGGTTCCTTGTCAATATAAATATAGTAGGTACATTCGAAAAAATCTACATCTTTCTTTTTAGTAAGATAAGTGACAGGCATAATTTTAACACTAGAAATAGGAACAAATTAGACCAACCACGTTTCAGATTGTCTTAAGTAAAAACTTCTTTTATGGGTTACTGTGTAAAATGTTTTAATAAAATACAACTCAATATTCTTCAACTAAATGAGAGAAAATTTAAAACATGCATTAAACGCACACTATCTAGACAATCATTTTATAAGTTGGATGATTATATCGTAGATAAAAAGGCTTGGCTTAATGCTGGTCCTGCTCCACAGGCACTTGGGCTCACCTTTTAAAATTTTAATATTTGGAAGAGATGCTTACTTTTTTTCTTAATTGTTTCTGACATTACGAACATAATGTTTATTTTATTCAATCAAGTTTTAATTGTTTGAATATTCAATATATATTTCTTCCTGTTATGTTGTCAAATTTTATTCATCTCTTAAATAAATTTCAAATTATAGTTTTATATAATTTAGAAGCATTTTTTTAATTTTGTAAATGTAAGAACCATGGATTCGTTTATTAGGATATATATGCTGACTTGAAAGAGCATGGCAGTTGAGAATGTGTCAAGCTCACTTAAATGCCTCACTGATAGTGGCGCGCGTGTTGGATCATTCCGTTCCCTACAAAAAGGTTGACCTGGATGGTGCTGATCCACGCGTCATGTTCGTGAACGGGCGCCGTCGGTTGAGACTAGTCTCTTAACTGCCGGGGCTTATTTTTAATCTTATATTTTGAATTGTATCTTCATTTGATTTTTTTTACATTGTTCTCGCATATAAAAGCAACAAGAATAATGTACCCAGTATTTTGTACCTAATATCTTGATTGAAAAGAGAGTCCTTGGAGTTTCTTGCCCGTTCTTCTCCATAGAGATCTACGTTTTGGTGAATGGGCAAACTTCAACTTTCTGACCAACTGACCGACTATTTGACAATTCAAAAGTACCTGTAATTGGCTTAATTTTATGGAAATAAATACTTTGAGTTTGAGGTCATAATCCTCTAATTCGATTAGAATAGGTAGGGAAAACAAAAATTGCCGTTTTTAGAAGGCATTTAATTTAAATAAAGTGAACTATCCATTAATCACAGAGTTAGATCAATCTATCAAGCGGGGGCATTAACGAGTGACTCGCGTGATGAGTCGACACTACCTGCTAGAACACAACATACGCATTCAATATTGTTTTGAACTGTATCTATCGCAAATTGATTACATTGCAGATAACTTAGCATGGAGATAATATCTAAATCGTTTTGATTAATAATTTACGTACAATGTTAACGAAGGATTAATCTTGTTTTTTTTATCGATACCTACCTATTTGACCATCCTGAATGAATATGATTAATATCTTAATTATAAGCTTGTTGTGAATATCGACAAAGTAACTGATAGCTGGTACAATCACAGTTCACCTGGGCCTCAAGTCTGCTATTACAATAGTGTCAGAATGGTCTATCATTGATTTCTTATTTGTTGATTTTGACTTTTGACGTTTTATTTTATTTTATTTTATTTTATTTTATTTCTTCAGGATAACAAACAATTGCGCAATGCTTAATATGTAGGTACAGATATTTTATAAAACACTTAATTAATCACGCAACCAGCATCGTTATCCACAAATTAATCCAATTGTATAAATCGTTTGAGCAAAATCCAAGCAAACTTAGCAAACAATTATTGTCTATCATAGGTTAACTAGGTTCGGAGAAATAACATGTAACAAACTAGATGTGTGAATTTAAAACAACTAAACTATGTGGTACCTATTTGAGAGGATTTTTTATATTTAAACTATTTTTAAACTGTGCGAGTGACAATGCGAATATGTCAATATCAGCAAAATTATCGTTGTAACTTATCATTAGTCGACGTAAAGGAGCTCGTTCACCTGCATTGGTTCTGCACCGTTTCGGCGCGAATAGTCTGTGAGTGTAAGTATCACGAATACGTTGGGAATGACTAGGTATGCGAATGTATATTTGGTTTATTAGGTCATTACAATCAAATTTATTGTGACAAATCTTGTATAGGAACGATTGATCAAGATACAGTCTCCGTTCTTTAAGAGTTGACAGGGAAAATTTATATAGAAGAGTGTGATATGATGACCACCTCTTAAATAGTTTATAGTTAAGGAACTTAAGATATTTACGTTGTACTGATTCCAATTGGTCACTGTATTTATTGTAGAAGGGGTTCCAAACACAAGTGGCATATTCCAGTTGAGATCTAATAAGTGTTTTGTATAGTAATAAGAATGTAGATGGTTTCTTAAATGGGTTGCAGGTCCGCCTAACAAAGCCATACAATTGAAAACCCTTGGCAGTGATGTGATCAACGTGTGCATCAAAGTGTAACTTTGAGTCAAAGAGTACACCTAAATCTTTAATTAGGGAAACTTTTTCCAGAGGAATATTACAGAGAGAGTATGTGAATTGAACGGTATTAATTTTTTTGGTGAAAGAAATATACTTACATTTGGATAGACTTAGATGTAATTTATTGGTCAAACAATAAGCAGATAACCGATCAAGGTCTTGTTGTAATTTAATGCAGTCCTCAACGGTTCTTATTTTACGAAATACTTTAAGATCGTCAGCATA
This sequence comes from Globia sparganii, assembly GCA_949316385.1. Lineage (NCBI taxonomy): Eukaryota > Metazoa > Arthropoda > Insecta > Lepidoptera > Noctuidae > Globia > Globia sparganii. The sequence continues at coordinate 12,765,471 of OX438663.1, read as the reverse complement.
TAAGAGGAAACCACAGTTTTTAAAACATCTGTTTATATCATTTAAGAATAGGATAAAAAGTAGTGGACCCAGTATAGACCCCTGCGGAACACCAGATGTCATGCTGATCACATCTGAAGCGAATCCATTGATCACAACCTTCTGAGTTCTATTTCTTACATAAGACGTAAACCAACGAAGCAAACTCCCACGGATACCATTAAATTCGATTTTTTGTAAGAGCAAGATGTGGTCCACCTTGTCAAAAGCCTTGCAAAAATCCGTATAGATTGCGTCAACTTGCACTTGATTGTCCATATTTTCAAATAAAAAGTTAGAATACAAAACCAAGTTACTAACTGTGGAGCGATTTTGAACAAAACCATGCTGTTCAGGGATAATATTATTATGTAGAATGGGGTAAATTTCATTATGAACTAACCTCTCCAAGACTTTTGACATGGTAGACAACAATGATATTGGACGATAGTTGGTAACATCATTTTTTGCACCGCCTTTATAAACAGGCGTAACATTGGCAGTTTTCCACGATAGTGGCACAGTACCCTCTTTCAGGCTACGGTTGAATAGATAAAACAAAGGCACACACATTGACTCAGCTGTATGTTTTAAAAAGAATGGAGGAACACAATCAGGTCCAGAGCCTTTGGTAATGTCCAGGCCTTTAAGTGATTTAGCTATGGTGTCCCTAGATAAAGACAAATTGGATATACTCACTTCGTTGTTTAACGAAGACGCAGAATCTTTATTATCGTTGCTGACATTACTATCTGTCGGCTCATATACGGAACTAAAGAATTTAGAGAATAATCTACATACATTCATAGGTCCGTTACATACTGCAGTATTAGTAAATACTGCATGTTTATTTTTCCACATTCATACTTCTTTAAGTTTAAATTCTACCTCTTCTTTGATATTTTGCTTTACCAGAAAATTTATTTTCGTAATTTTTTAAATTAAGAATTGTTTGTCATTCGGTTGAGATTTTTCCTTTCAAATATGGTACTTGTTGAAATTTTGTCACAGATGACGGCCACGTTATTTTTATCTTGGAATTTTAAACCTAAATTATATGTTTCTTTTGAGTTATGTACTTAAAATATATTATTATGTGTTGCTGGTGATTTTTTTGCGGTATGTATTTTCTGTCTTTTTGTTTATTCATAGTCTTTCATCATGTTTCAATATTTTAATCCTTTCTGTTTTTTGGTAAAGGTTCATCGTTTTTAGCAGCGAGTTGAGACTTTCAAGGGTCACAACAAACTCTGTTCGTCTTTTTTTTGGTATGTATAATTCTACTCTATTTTTGGGTTCAAGTTTGATTGGATTCTGCTTGCTATTCGGGTTCTTATGGTTAATTTTTGTCCCAGGAATAGTACCCGAACATTTTGCAAGCCGATTCATTCGGCTCCACCCTCCCAGGCTACTACAATTTCACCTGATTACACCTGACTGATTTCCTTGTGGAAGCAGAAAGAATCGAACTTTCCAGGACTAAACTGAAGTGTTATTCTTCAAGGACGCCGTGGAAACAGTCGCAAAATCTTTCTATCCAAGTTTCGAAGACCATCAAACAGATATTAATTTATTTTTTAACTTCTAGTGTAGTTAGTTTAGTTTATTTTTAATTTTAAACTATATCTCTACGGTTCGTATTATAACTTTGTTCTTTAAAAATACAGCGGGTTCTATTTTTTATTTTTTTTTGCGGACTATTTTATTCACGTGGACGTAGTGTACGTTTTGGTTGCAACTAAAATCTAAACTCGTCGCGTTGCTTAATTAAAACAATATATTTTATTAAAAAAACCTAAAGTATTTCCTGATTCCATAATTTATGTTTAGTTTTGTGACAAGTTTCATCAAGCCTTTTTTTAATTGTATTTTCTACATTTTAATATTATTTTTGATATATTTTGTTTGTATTCGGACTTTTCAACTAAAATTATACGTGATAGTAGTGAAGAATTCTTGTCGTTTTTTTTTTTTTTGTTTCGCTACAAAATTGGCGCCCGAACATAAAAGTAAGTACTTTTATTTATTCTTATTATTAATTTAACCTTTTTTTTTTTGTTGTCGTGAGGGTGATTGCTCCTTCCGCGCAAATTTTAATCATTCATCTCTTTATTGTCTTTTTCAGGTTACTTTTCCTTCAAACTAGTTTGTTGTTACTATGGTTACCGTTGAAACGTATGGATTGTCAACTTATGTTAACCCTTCCATTGCTGATGGTGTTCTTTATTATTTTGTGCTATGTTGTGTTGCAATATAAATAATTACTTTGTAGAACTATAAAACATAATAATACTCTTTTATTTTTTCCCTTTAAATACATGTTTATCCTGGGTTTTATTTCACTCCTTAGTTAGAAGTAGTTGGCATCCTGTAGTGTGTGTTTGGTGTGTGAATGTTTTAGGCTTCGTGGCTAAGGTAAGCGTTTTTTTTTGCACGGCTGTTTGCTAGATTCTATTTGACTTTTTTTGATTCTAGCCCAGCTGTACGTATTTCTTTTTTGGTGCAGTTGGTTTCCTAGTTTCTATTTTGTTTTTCTTTGAATTCTTAGCCCAGCCGTTCCTGTGATATCACGTCGTCGTACCATTTCTCTATCAGCCATATTACTCGATGTCTAATACTTTCCTGCTACGTGGAATCTAACCTGTATTTGTTGATTTAAAACAAATTTGCATATTTTAATTTCATTTGATCTATTTGTGTACTATCATGGCAGAAGGTGATTCTATTCGTGAGACGCCACGACGTATGAGTCCCATTATCTCTAGACCTCCTCCTATACCCCCTAGGCCATCTTGTTCTTCGTCTCCGACAATTGTCCTTTCCCCGCAAAGATCTGAAGATGGACACCAATTGTTTAAAAAACAATTCTCTCTTTTGAAGTGGAGGCTTAGTTATTCTGGTGATACATGTGTTCGTGAATTTTTCACAACACTCGAAGAACATAAAAAGGCTGATGATATATCCGATAGTTACCTTTTGAAACGTTTCCATGAAGTATTATCTGGAATTGGTTTACAATATTATAGGTCGATTCGTCGACCTGACTTGACTTATCTCGAGCTTAGGCAGGCCTTTTTAAGTACGTTTGGTTCTGTTGACTTTGAATTTAAAACAGAGCAAGAGGTCAGGAACCTGAAACAGAAACCTGATCAATCCGTGAGAGAATTTGTTATTCGCGTTACTTATTTGAACCAAACGCTACGCAAGCCTATTGAAGAGTCTAATCTGTTAGATATCATAACCCACAACATGCATCAGAGATATTTCCCCTGTTTATCTATTCATAGATTTACTGATTTCAATACGCTAATCGAAACAGTAACTCATTTTGAAAGTTACTTACAAAAATCTGTAAAATCCGTTTCGAGTTTAAATAAACCAACCCAAGTAAGCACTTGTCATAACAGAACCCAATATTGTTCTAATTGTGATCAAAATCAACAATGTTGGAAATGTAATAAAACTGGACATTCCTATCGTTTTTGCCCAGATTTCCCAGGTATATTGTGTTATAAATGCCGTACTCCTGGTTTTATTACTCGAGATTGCCCTAAGTGTAATCCAAAAAATGTATAACTTGCCGGCGGCACGTTTCTCTCCGTACAGTGTCACCGGTGATTGAATCTAATTCATCTGATAACCGACCTTTTATAGAAATATTATTGTGTAATCGTCTGGTTAAGGCACTTCTTGACTCAGGCGCTCAAATGTCTCTTATTAGTGATAGTTTAATTCAGGATTATGGTGTCCCATTGGAGTTAAATAGTTCCCATCCTCGTGTTATTTCTGCTGATAACTCGCCTATTGATATTCTAGGAACTGTTTCACTTCCGGTTAAGTTCAATGGTACGACCTTTGACCATGAGTTTTATGTAGCTCGTTGTATGTCTTCTTCTGTTATTTTAGGGATTGAATTTTGGAACAAATTCGGTTTAACATCAGTTTTTAGTAGGGCTTTCAATAAAAATATTAAAGGTAACATGTTCCTTCCTTCTGTAAATAATTCACTTTCACAACCTTCCTGTTTAAGTGAGTTACGTTACATACATCCTCGTAATGTACTTACGCCTGACCAAGAGAAAGATTTACAACTGGTGATCGATGAGTTTGAAGAAATCTCATCAGAAAAGATTGGTCTTGGTAAAACCACTTGGCTCTCACATAAAATAATTACAACTGGCCAGCCAATTAGACAAAGGTTTTACCCTCTATCTCCTGTGAAATTAAAGATTCTAAACGATGAGATAGATAAAATGTTAGAGGTCGGAGTAATTCGTCCCTCTCGTTCTCCATGGGCTAGTCCGGTGGTAATGGTCACCAAGAAAGATGGTTCTGTTCGCTTCTGCGTCGATAGCAGGAAACTGAACAGCGTCACCATCAGAGATTCCTATCCTCTCCCTCGCATACATGATATTCTAGATAATCTTCGTGGTGCTAGATACATTAGTTCAATCGATTTTAGGAGCGCTTTTTGGCAGATCCCGCTTGCTGATAAGGAGAGTTGTGAGAAGACGGCTTTCATAGTTCCTCAACGAGGTTTATTTGAATTTGTTAGGATGCCATTTGGACTCACAAATGCTGCCTCTGAGATGCAACGTCTTACAGATTTGATTGTTAATTTTGAATTTACCTCAACTAGTGACGACTGCGTCTTTGGATATGTCGACGATTTAATTTTGATTTCTAAAGACTTTAATAGTCATCTCGCTCTTCTCAGAAAGGTACGAAACCGTCTCAAGGAAGCTGGTTTGACAATTAACCTAAATAAATGTGAGTTCTGTAAAAGTGAATTAAAGTATTTGGGGTACATTGTAAACGAAAAGGGCCTACAGACTGATTCCTGTAAACTTGAAGCTATAAGGGATTATCCTACTCCGACCACCGCTAAGTCTCTGCGCGGTTTCATCGGTATGTGTTCCTATTATAGACGTTTCGTTGAAGGATTTTCATCTATAATTGCTCCTCTCACTTCCCTTATAGGAAAAAGGAAGGGTCGTGATCCTATTAGTTGGGATGTCGATGCCGAGTATGCATTTAATAAACTAAAGGAGGCGCTAATGAACACACCTGTGATGGCTTGTCCTGATTTTTCTAAGCCATTCATTTTACAGTGTGATGCTTCAGCAGTTGGTCTTGGTTCGGTACTCTCACAAAAGATTGATGACGTTGAGCATCCTATTGCTTATTACTCTCGGCTTTTTTCCAAAGCAGAACGCAATTATAGTACCACCGAACGAGAACTTTTGGCTGTTCTAGACTCTATTAAACATTTCCGTTGTTATTTAGATGGAATAAAGTTTACAGTTATAACTGATCATATGGCTTTAAAATGGCTTCTTACTTTAAACAATCCCTCTGGTCGTTTAGCTAGATGGGCTACTGTTATTTCTCAATACACCTTTGACATCGTTCACCGCAAAGGTTCGCAGCATGTCGTACCAGATGCACTATCTAGGATTTATGCAAGTCCTATTTCTTTTGATCAAGGTCCCGAGCATACCACTGATAGATGGTATAAAAAAGTTTATTTAGGGGCACGCGATACACCCCAAATGTTTCCTGCTTACACCATACAGAACGGCGTGCTTTTAAGACGTATGCCTATTACCAGTCCCTTATCTTCAGATCCATGGCGTGTAGTATTACCCGTAGAGAAGGTTCCACTCGCTATTTGGGAGGTACACAATAGTTTCCCATCCATACATCCTGGCGTTACTAAGTCATATCTTAAGATAAAAGAGACCTTCTACTGGCCGAATATGTTTCGTGACGTTGCCGAGACCTTGAGGCAATGTGAGGTTTGTAAAGCTTATAAAATAGCAAATACTCAACCTCGTGGTCATATGTGTTATCCAAAGGATGTTACCATGCCTCTTCAATCGATCTCTATCGATGTTATTGGTCCATTGCCAGTTGCTTACTATGGTTATAAGTATATTTTATCTATGGTAGACGTTTTTTCAAAGTATGTTTGGCTTATACCTCTTAAGAAAGTTAACGCTTTTTCTATTATTAAAGCCATGGAGTCAGAAATATTTTTCAATTTCGGAGTTCCGCGAAGTATTCTCTGTGATAACGGAACTGTTTTTCGCAGTAACCAGTTTTTAAACTTTCTTAGATCTTTTCACATCGAATCACCGACCTATACTCCCTATTATACGCCTCAGGCTAATACTGTCGAACGCTATAATCAAAGTGTGGTAACATGTTTAGGCATTTTGGTAGGTGAGAATCAAAGAAGTTGGTCTAAAATGTTGCATAAAGTTAAACTTTATCTTAACTCTTGTATTAATTTAGCCACAGGTTTCACACCAAACTTCCTTATGTTTGGTAGGGAAGTTCTAATGGTTCCTGCTCGTGCTAATAGTCAGACTCAAGGCGTAAATTTAGCTGAAAGTCGGGCCCAGCACGCATCGAACTTATCATCCTTAGCAGAGGTGTATGCTAAAGTTGCTGATAATCTTTCTATGGCTTTCCTCCGTAATTCAAGAGCTTATAATATGCATCGTTCAGCCGTTACGCTGAATGTTGGTGATACTGTATGGAGAAAGAATTTTTCCAGATCTTCTGGGGACAATTATTTTTCGGGAAAGCTAGCTCCTCGTTTTATTAAATGCCGTGTGACTAGGGTTATTTCTAGGACCACTTATGTACTTAATGATTTTGATTCCACCCATTCAGGAATATATCATATCAAAGATATCTTAAAATAATTCCTCTCTTAAATTCATTTACCCATTAACATTTTTTTCATTTGGAATGTTATTTTTACATATAGCTTGAACCCCTTTAATTTAAATACCCTAAAAATTTATTAAGCTCGTTTATAAATTTTAATGTCAACAAAAACGTTAACAGCGTCATCTAGTTTTTCTTTATTGAAACTATTTGTTAACTACCTTTTTCTTAGTTGTCAATGCTTATAGTTCTGGCTACGCCCGCAGTTGTCGTTACGTTTCTCATGCACTTATATAATGACTGTCATGTCATGTCTTGACGTCTGACATAATAGCTCTAGTGTTGGGAAACGGTCGATTTACACTTATCGATAACTATAGTGTTGGCACACTGTCGATGTACTTAAATCGATAAAATCACAATAATTTATTTTAATAATGGTATTAAATATTTTTTGTTTATTGTAGATTATCCTCTTTTCTATATATAAGAAGCATGCATAAGCTTCTATTTCTTTGAAGTTCTCTCTCTTTCTTAAGTCTATTGTTTGACTTTAGTTCTTGTTTAGATTTAAGGTTCCTTTTTACTTAAGTCCTTTGTTTGACTTTAGTCCTTTGGTTGTTTTATGTCGTTTCTTTCATTTCGTCGTTTCTATCTTGACTTAACGTCGTTTATTTAACTTTTGTCGTTTCTTTTGCTCTTGTATTATATTTCTTTGGGGTTTCTTCTTTTTTACTTAGGTCTTAAGTCTTTTGCTGTTAAGTTAGGTTAGTCTTATTAGTTTCTAATTTTCTTGTTTTTATCTAGATTTAGTCGACGCGTCGTGAGTTCGCACTGATAACGTTTAAATTGAATGCGCTTTCATATTTATTCTGTATCCGTTGCACTTCGATGTCGTATGTTTAGGTTTAATTTCGATTACTTATAGTTTAGGCTAGGTTATTATAATTCTTTCAGGGTTTTCAATACTCTGAATATTTTTTTTTCTCTCTTTTCTTCCTCACAAATATTTTTTTTATTTTTTTTGGAAAGGGGGTACTGCAGTATTAGTAAATACTGCATGTTTATTTTTCCACATTCATACTTCTTTAAGTTTAAATTCTACCTCTTCTTTGATATTTTGCTTTACCAGAAAATTTATTTTCGTAATTTTTTAAATTAAGAATTGTTTGTCATTCGGTTGAGATTTTTCCTTTCAAATATGGTACTTGTTGAAATTTTGTCACAGATGACGGCCACGTTATTTTTATCTTGGAATTTTAAACCTAAATTATATGTTTCTTTTGAGTTATGTACTTAAAATATATTATTATGTGTTGCTGGTGATTTTTTTGCGGTATGTATTTTCTGTCTTTTTGTTTATTCATAGTCTTTCATCATGTTTCAATATTTTAATCCTTTCTGTTTTTTGGTAAAGGTTCATCGTTTTTAGCAGCGAGTTGAGACTTTCAAGGGTCACAACAAACTCTGTTCGTCTTTTTTTTGGTATGTATAATTCTACTCTATTTTTGGGTTCAAGTTTGATTGGATTCTGCTTGCTATTCGGGTTCTTATGGTTAATTTTTGTCCCAGGAATAGTACCCGAACATTTTGCAAGCCGATTCATTCGGCTCCACCCTCCCAGGCTACTACAATTTCACCTGATTACACCTGACTGATTTCCTTGTGGAAGCAGAAAGAATCGAACTTTCCAGGACTAAACTGAAGTGTTATTCTTCAAGGACGCCGTGGAAACAGTCGCAAAATCTTTCTATCCAAGTTTCGAAGACCATCAAACAGATATTAATTTATTTTTTAACTTCTAGTGTAGTTAGTTTAGTTTATTTTTAATTTTAAACTATATCTCTACGGTTCGTATTATAACTTTGTTCTTTAAAAATACAGCGGGTTCTATTTTTTATTTTTTTTTGCGGACTATTTTATTCACGTGGACGTAGTGTACGTTTTGGTTGCAACTAAAATCTAAACTCGTCGCGTTGCTTAATTAAAACAATATATTTTATTAAAAAAACCTAAAGTATTTCCTGATTCCATAATTTATGTTTAGTTTTGTGACAAGTTTCATCAAGCCTTTTTTTAATTGTATTTTCTACATTTTAATATTATTTTTGATATATTTTGTTTGTATTCGGACTTTTCAACTAAAATTATACGTGATAGTAGTGAAGAATTCTTGTCGTTTTTTTTTTTTTTTGTTTCGCTACAATACCTCATTGTTATATAACATAGTGTTGGGTATGCCTGTGTTACCTTTACGACTTTTTATGAACGACCAAAAACGTTTTAAATCTTTACGCATGCCGGTTTCTATTGAATGTATATACCCATTGAAACATTCAGCAGAGAGCAACTTAAATCTCTTTCGGTATAAGGAGAACTGCTCATAATCCACACAGTTTTTATATTTTTTCCATTTAATCCAGGCCTTTCCTTTATTTCTAAAAATATGGATTAGCGGTCGTGAGAACCAAATAGGGTATTCGTTGGATTTGACTGGCCGCATTGGTACGTGAGTCCTGATAATTTCATAAATTATTTCATAAAATCTTTGGGTAGCAGCATCTACTGAGATATTGTCTAGGACAGAGGTCCAGTCGACTAAATTAATGTCTTTATTAATGGCTGAGTAATCGGCTTCTACAAAACGATATCTAGGCGCGGAGCACCATGCCATAGGCTTATGCATTAATTCAAAGGATATAGCTGTCATGAAAGGTGGATGAAAAGTATCTACAGGTATAAGCGGAATGGCTGCCGGCACACACACACATAAGTCACTAGAAATCAGTAGATCCAGAGTGCGGCCCATGTGGTTTTTTAGACAATTATATTGCTTACAGTTTATGGTTGTTAAGAAATTAAGTAGCAAGATTTCCAGTGAGGCACTATCACTGCATACACGCGACGTTTGGTAATCTACCACTATAATGGCGTCATTATGACTTTCCAATAGTCAACCACTGACACTCCATTGAAAGAAATGACATAAAATGATAATCTCGTACTTAATGACAAATGAATAAATTTAATGTTTATTGCTATTTAACTATCCATTAATCACAGAGTTAGATCAATCTATCAAGCGGGGGCATTAACGAGTGACTCGCGTGATGAGTCGACACTACCTGCTAGAACACAACATACGCATTCAATATTGTTTTGAACTGTATCTATCGCAAATTGATTACATTGCAGATAACTTAGCATGGAGATAATATCTAAATCGTTTTGATTAATAATTTACGTACAATGTTAACGAAGGATTAATCTTGTTTTTTTTATCGATACCTACCTATTTGACCATCCTGAATGAATATGATTAATATCTTAATTATAAGCTTGTTGTGAATATCGACAAAGTAACTGATAGCTGGTACAATCACAGTTCACCTGGGCCTCAAGTCTGCTATTACAATAGTGTCAGAATGGTCTATCATTGATTTCTTATTTGTTGATTTTGACTTTTGACGTTTTATTTTATTTTATTTTATTTTATTTTATTTTATTTCTTCAGGATAACAAACAATTGCGCAATGCTTAATATGTAGGTACAGATATTTTATAAAACACTTAATTAATCACGCAACCAGCATCGTTATCCACAAATTAATCCAATTGTATAAATCGTTTGAGCAAAATCCAAGCAAACTTAGCAAACAATTATTGTCTATCATAGGTTAACTAGGTTCGGAGAAATAACATGTAACAAACTAGATGTGTGAATTTAAAACAACTAAACTATGTGGTACCTATTTGAGAGGATTTTTTATATTTAAACTATTTTTAAACTGTGCGAGTGACAATGCGAATATGTCAATATCAGCAAAATTATCGTTGTAACTTATCATTAGTCGACGTAAAGGAGCTCGTTCACCTGCATTGGTTCTGCACCGTTTCGGCGCGAATAGTCTGTGAGTGTAAGTATCACGAATACGTTGGGAATGACTAGGTATGCGAATGTATATTTGGTTTATTAGGTCATTACAATCAAATTTATTGTGACAAATCTTGTATAGGAACGATTGATCAAGATACAGTCTCCGTTCTTTAAGAGTTGACAGGGAAAATTTATATAGAAGAGTGTGATATGATGACCACCTCTTAAATAGTTTATAGTTAAGGAACTTAAGATATTTACGTTGTACTGATTCCAATTGGTCACTGTATTTATTGTAGAAGGGGTTCCAAACACAAGTGGCATATTCCAGTTGAGATCTAATAAGTGTTTTGTATAGTAATAAGAATGTAGATGGTTTCTTAAATGGGTTGCAGGTCCGCCTAACAAAGCCATACAATTGAAAACCCTTGGCAGTGATGTGATCAACGTGTGCATCAAAGTGTAACTTTGAGTCAAAGAGTACACCTAAATCTTTAATTAGGGAAACTTTTTCCAGAGGAATATTACAGAGAGAGTATGTGAATTGAACGGTATTAATTTTTTTGGTGAAAGAAATATACTTACATTTGGATAGACTTAGATGTAATTTATTGGTCAAACAATAAGCAGATAACCGATCAAGGTCTTGTTGTAATTTAATGCAGTCCTCAACGGTTCTTATTTTACGAAATACTTTAAGATCGTCAGCATATAAGAGGAAACCACAGTTTTTAAAACATCTGTTTATATCATTTAAGAATAGGATAAAAAGTAGTGGACCCAGTATAGACCCCTGCGGAACACCAGATGTCATGCTGATCACATCTGAAGCGAATCCATTGATCACAACCTTCTGAGTTCTATTTCTTACATAAGACGTAAACCAACGAAGCAAACTCCCACGGATACCATTAAATTCGATTTTTTGTAAGAGCAAGATGTGGTCCACCTTGTCAAAAGCCTTGCAAAAATCCGTATAGATTGCGTCAACTTGCACTTGATTGTCCATATTTTCAAATAAAAAGTTAGAATACAAAACCAAGTTACTAACTGTGGAGCGATTTTGAACAAAACCATGCTGTTCAGGGATAATATTATTATGTAGAATGGGGTAAATTTCATTATGAACTAACCTCTCCAAGACTTTTGACATGGTAGACAACAATGATATTGGACGATAGTTGGTAACATCATTTTTTGCACCGCCTTTATAAACAGGCGTAACATTGGCAGTTTTCCACGATAGTGGCACAGTACCCTCTTTCAGGCTACGGTTGAATAGATAAAACAAAGGCACACACATTGACTCAGCTGTATGTTTTAAAAAGAATGGAGGAACACAATCAGGTCCAGAGCCTTTGGTAATGTCCAGGCCTTTAAGTGATTTAGCTATGGTGTCCCTAGATAAAGACAAATTGGATATACTCACTTCGTTGTTTAACGAAGACGCAGAATCTTTATTATCGTTGCTGACATTACTATCTGTCGGCTCATATACGGAACTAAAGAATTTAGAGAATAATCTACATACATTCATAGGTCCGTTACATACCTCATTGTTATATAACATAGTGTTGGGTATGCCTGTGTTACCTTTACGACTTTTTATGAACGACCAAAAACGTTTTAAATCTTTACGCATGCCGGTTTCTATTGAATGTATATACCCATTGAAACATTCAGCAGAGAGCAACTTAAATCTCTTTCGGTATAAGGAGAACTGCTCATAATCCACACAGTTTTTATATTTTTTCCATTTAATCCAGGCCTTTCCTTTATTTCTAAAAATATGGATTAGCGGTCGTGAGAACCAAATAGGGTATTCGTTGGATTTGACTGGCCGCATTGGTACGTGAGTCCTGATAATTTCATAAATTATTTCATAAAATCTTTGGGTAGCAGCATCTACTGAGATATTGTCTAGGACAGAGGTCCAGTCGACTAAATTAATGTCTTTATTAATGGCTGAGTAATCGGCTTCTACAAAACGATATCTAGGCGCGGAGCACCATGCCATAGGCTTATGCATTAATTCAAAGGATATAGCTGTCATGAAAGGTGGATGAAAAGTATCTACAGGTATAAGCGGAATGGCTGCCGGCACACACACACATAAGTCACTAGAAATCAGTAGATCCAGAGTGCGGCCCATGTGGTTTTTTAGACAATTATATTGCTTACAGTTTATGGTTGTTAAGAAATTAAGTAGCAAGATTTCCAGTGAGGCACTATCACTGCATACACGCGACGTTTGGTAATCTACCACTATAATGGCGTCATTATGACTTTCCAATAGTCAACCACTGACACTCCATTGAAAGAAATGACATAAAATGATAATCTCGTACTTAATGACAAATGAATAAATTTAATGTTTATTGCTATTTACGAACTTCTTACTACTTCAGATTGCAAACACTAATACGTAATAATTATGTAAAAATATATATTCAATGAAATTTATCATGAAATTTAGTAGTTTTTCTCAGACCATTGACCGACCATTATGAATTTAGCAGATTACGAACTTTTAGCAAAACGGCAATGGGATCGTGTTGGAATGACGAATTTATAAAAATAGCAGACTTGGGCCCCTGGTTTATTGAACGCATAATAAGTGTAGGTACCTACTTTAGTCGTTGTAGTTACAGAAAAAGGACTGTTCTGAATTTTTGAGAAATTTTGATCATCATTAAGATTTTGAAAAAAATTACTGTCAGAAAGAAAATGGGCCATTTTCACAAAAAAAATATGCCATACTTATCTTTTTCTCCAAGTGAATTCAGACATGATGTCTTAGGATTAATTAAACTACTCCATGAGGACAACAAAAATTAACATAGTTCATAATGCTACCACTTTGTATCTGGGTACGGTCTAACCATTCTCCTTTCATTATTCTAATCATCAAATAGATAGTACTGGTGATACTTTTTGATAAAAACAAGTCAAACAATGATACTCGGTGGGTGCTGTGCACACTAAATATCACATTCCCTATGTATGTTATGAAATAATTTCACTATGCATTCATAACATCTCCTAATGCACAAAGTAATTTAATTTAAGAGCTTTTGTCACTAAGCCCGTATACCTTTAAGCCCGTATACCTAAGCAGGATAAAAAGGACTGTTAATATCGAAATTACCGAAACCAAAATTCATTTATTTCCATTTGTGTCATTCCACATTTTCCGCCGGGAGCGTGCGCCGTCCCCCGGACCCCGGGCTCGCAGCTGGACTCCCCAAGAATATAAATTACATTTCATTTTACCACTTACAGTATGCGCGTAAGTAATGCCCTTTGGAATCATTTCAAGCTTCAGAATATATTACAATTCAATTATTTGATACATTTGTAAGAGAACGTTTTCCTAAAAATACACCATAACTTATTCGTTGGGCAGTAAAATGTATGAATTAACTGAATTGATAAAGGTGCCGGCTATAAATAAGTCTATTTGCAATTATTCAAAGCGTGTCTGACTAAGGCCCAATACTCCGCTCTACTGATTCAAAAATAATTATGTTCAAAATCACTTTATCATATAAAGAGGCATGAGGAACAGGGTGTAAAGCTCACTCATACTCCATAGAAAAGGGAGAATCCTCCGACCTGATGGATGTTGTGTCTGGCGGGCAACTGCCCAATGATTCATGACGGGCCGTTGTACATATGTTAGTTGCGTGGTATACTCTGCTTGCGAGATGCAGGATTTTGTGTGACGTCAGTATGACGTAGTTCGCATGTGGCGTTTGTAGATACCGCTACAACCAAGTTGCCACTCCGTGCCAGCGTTGGGCTTTAAGTTACGGTTTAGTTAAGATCTAACTTCTAGTAGGTACCCATAAAAATTCCTAATTTATTCCACAACTAGCACTTCGCCCGCGACTATGTCTGCGTGTATTTCGTACTTTCCTCTAAAAAATCCAAAATGTATGTTTATGATCTTCATAATTTACTTTGATAAGTATTCGTGCCAAGTTTCAAGTTTATTAACCAAATGAATAAGATTTTTCATACAAACTGTATCTCCGCTTTTCACCCCCACAGGGATGGAATTTCTAAAAATCGTTATGTTCATCACTTGACTCAAAGATTATTTATACCAATTATCGAGTTAATCAAGCCACGTAGTAAAATCCTCCCCTGTAAAATTACTTAACTACCCCTTTTCTCCCCGTTAGTGGTAGATTTTCGAAAAACCCTGATACACGTTATTTTTTATTTTTGATTTGAAGCACAAATACTGAGTTTTGAGTTAATCGGACCGCGCATTAAAATTCTGGCGTACAAATTTTGACATCTCCCAATACCCTTTTAGGGGGTAGTTTTGAAAAACAAAACATGCCGAATTTCATAATTTACTTAGATAAGTATTCGTGCTAAGTTTCAAGTTTATTAACTCAAGGAATAAGATTTTCCATACAAACAAAATCACCCCTTTTCACACCCTTAAAGGTCGAATTTCCAAAAACCCTTTCTTAGTGCTCCCCTACGTAATAAAAGGAAGCCATATGCAAAATTTCACATTCCTAGTCCTAGCAGTTTCGGCTGTGCGTTGATATGTCAGTCAGTCAGTTTCTCCTTTTTGTATATATAAATAATATAGATAATATAGATGTATAATATATATATATATAAGATATAAGAATAAGATAAGATAAGATATGAGATAAGATAATACAATTTCAAGTTGGCTTATATTATACAACTAGCTTCTGCCCGCGGCTTCGCCCGCGTGGATGTCGGAAATTATCCCACGGGAAAGATATAAGATAAGATAATACAATTTCAAGTTGGCTTATATTATACAACTAGCTTCTGCCCGCGGCTCCGCCCGCGTGGATGTCGGAAATTATCCCACGGGAATAGCTACCGGGACAAAAAGTCCTATATGTTACTCCATAACATCAGCTATCTACTAGAAAGAAAGTCCCGTCCGCAAATTGGTCCAGCCATTTCGGAGATTAGCCGGAACAAACACAGATGGACAGACACAAAAAAAAAAAAAAAATTGTTTTCTTTATAAGTAGCGTATATACTTTCATATGCATTTAGTAAAAAGCTGTTATTTTGATATTACAAACAGACACTAATTTTATTTATTTGTATAGATTGTACTTATTATTCATTTAATGGGAACCAACATGGTCACCGTACGTTCGTCACCATATACCATGTTATTATTTTTATCGAAGGCTAACCCGTAGCCGTTATTCACTGATAGTATCTTTACAAACTCTTTGGTTCCTATGTCAAAAGAATAGATTCCATTGTCTGCCACAAAAAATGGCGTCCCAAACGCGTCCATAGTAGCTCCACGAAAGCTTATGTCATTACCGCAAACTAACATCGGTGATTTACAACCGTTCTTCAACACAAACATTCCAGTAGGATTAACGAAATATAAATCACTGTTAGCGTCGAATACAAAGTGCTGAATAAGATTTTCCTTCGCCTCTGGCACCAAATACTTCGTGTTGTCTTTGTATACGTACAGATTTTGCTCGGCTGTGTCTACGAAGTACAATTTGTCGCTGAAATACATGTCGAAGATATCTGTCTTGCGAACAAGGCCCGGCTTCTCAATGTCGTTGTTACAGTAATTGTATTTGTATATTCCGTCGCTCCCTCCGAGGTATACTTCACCGGTCGCCTGATCCACCGCACTCGCAAACCCATTACGAATTCCAGGTATAACAGAGGCCAACCCAGTATTGAGGTTCAACACCACCGACTGAAAGCTTTGATCCGAAAATTCATCCGAGTTTATACAGAAAAACAAAGTATTCCGATTTCTATCTATTGAAAATTTATACGGTATATTCACGTCCGCTAGTATCACATTCTTTTTGTGTGGTTTACCACATACTAAGACAATTAAATCTTTTGTATTTGTAAGCATTGTTGTAAAATCATTATGTAACAAGCATAAACAAATAATTTAACAAATACCAAAACATTTACAACTTGACTATGATTTTTCAAATGACATGATCTATCGCTGAAATTGATGTGACACGGTTTGTCAGCAGTGGCTATTCGAAGGAGTTTAAATAATAACTTTAAATGAAATATTAGGCTGTTCTCTATCTACGGCTCTGTCAACGATCTACAGTCAGCCGATCGATGTACAAACATGGCACCTTCTTATAGCGGATTCAATAAGAGAAGAGTATAAACGCTACCATAGACTTAGTGAATGTTTGCAACAAACTCCGTGCTTATAGCTGACTAGCACTTCGCTCGCGACTTTGTCTGCGTGTATTTCGTACTTTCCTCTAAAAATTTCCGAAATGTATGTTTATGATCTTCATAATTTACTTAGATAAGTATTCGTGCCAAGTTTCAAGTTTATTAACCAAATGAATAAGATTTTTCATATAAACTGTATCCCCGCTTTTCTCCCCCACAGGGGTGGAATTTCGAAAAATCGTTTGGGATTTGTTCATTACTTGATTGTTTATGCCAATTTTCGAGTTAATCAAGCCACGCAGTAAAATCCTCCCCTGTCAAATTAACTACCCCTTTTCACCCCGATAGGGGTAGATTTTCGAAAAACCCCTGATACACGTTATTTTTTATTTTTGGTCTTAAGTATAAATATTGAGTTTCGAGTTAATCGGACCGCGCGTTAAAATTCTGCCATACAAATTTTGACACCCCCCAATCCCCTTTTAAGGGGTAGTTTTGGAAAACAAAAAATGCCAAACTTCTTAGATAAGTATTCGTGCAAAGTTTCAAGTTTATTAACTCAAGGAATAAGATTTTTCATACAAACAAAATCACCCCTTTTCACCCCCTTAAATAACCTTTTCAAACCCTTTCTCAGTGCTCCCCTACGTAATAAAAGGAAGCCGTATGCAAAATTTCACATTCCTAGTCCTAGTATTTTCGGCTGTGCGTTGATACTAGTATTTCAGTCATTCAGTCAGTTTCTCCTTTTATATGAATAGAGATAGATCACTGCCCTTAATTATTCAAATAAAATTAGGAAATATAAACAACAAAAATTTTCCAAATATAATTATGTACTAACACTAGTGTTTATGATGTGTATGTATTACTAACAAATTGGATTCAATGATCTGTTGAATAAATTATTATTATTATTATTATAAGGGCACTGTATGTGTATAATAAAATGTAAACCTTTTTATTATAATAACGATGTATAGTCTTCCATAACAGGGAAACAAACTTTCCTATACTGCAAATAGGCGGAAGTGTTTCACGGCAATAATATCCTTGTAATAGTGATCCTTGACCTTCTTTCATGTGCTTTTCAAACAAACACAAAGTTCGGTGGAGATGATAGAGGGTGACCTCTATCATCTCCAGTGTGTGTGAGTGTGATAAGAACACTCTTTTTCAGTGGAAAAAAAAGAGTGTTCTTTTTCACACTAATATTATAAAGGCGAAAGTTTGCGTGTGTGTGTGTGTGTGTGTGTGAGGGTGTGTTCATATGTTTGTTACTTCTTCACGCTCTTTTTGTATGGAGGTAGCTGATACCCTGGATTAACATATAGGCTTTTTATCCCGATATTCCCACGGTATCGACATTAACGCGGGTGAAACCGCGGGGTGCGGGTGAAACTTAGTTGTTATTATCGAGTATTATAATATCTGTGTTATTATCAAGGAACACATTTACAAACTCTAGGGGAGGATTATACTCTTTGGTTCCCTATCAAAAAAGAGCGATAGCAGTATTATAAAAGCTATTTAATTATTGTACTCGTATAAAAGTGCTCTGTGGGCGGTAGTGATCCAAACTGTCACGGGGCAAGTTGTAGTGAAATTCTTCATCTCCATTTCCTCTTGTGAAATACCACATTTTAGCACGCGTGTGGTAGAATTCAGTAGCCCTTTCCCTCGACTACAAAAACAAACATACATAGTGATATCCTAAAGATGAATGAAAAATAATGTCAACACATTTTTGTTTGCATCGATTTTGTGTTTGTGTATTCAATAAAACACATTTCAGTGAAATAATTTGTTAATTAAACGTTATTATTGAACACGGTGTCGTCTAAATCTTTTGTTAATTGATCACTGAATCATAGACTAACTGTTTTGTGTTGCTGCCATAAATGAAATCAATGTGGCTGAAGGTGGTCATTAGAACCGCCACACCCACTACACACCAACCTCCATAGTCTCTATACTCTATAGTTAGCTAGTAGAGAGCCCTGGTCGTATCGACGAAAATGTCCGGCGTCTATTGCTTGATTTATCAAAAAATGCTGCGACCAATTTGGCAGTACTAATAAGTAACACCCCCTTCCCCACCATGTAAAAGCTGCGACCCTGATTAGCATAATTAAATAATGTGGAGCTGGAAAGTACCTACGGGAACATTAACATAACATCACGCTTTGAATCCCCGAAGAATTAGGCAGATATGTAAGTACTACATATAGTAGTTACACCCATATTGCGCCAGTTATCTTTAAGTCCCATGTCATAGGGGGCGAGCCTACTGCCATCAAACGGGCATAAATCCAGACTTCAGGCTGCTTCTGAGAAATTTCTGATGGAAAAACCTAATAACACTTTACCCGACCCGGGAATTGAACCAGGATCTCATGGTCAGCAGTAACGCTTGCGACCACTAGACTGACGTGGAGATTTACCACCCTAAAAATACTCCTTGGCACCCATGGTGACCCTCCAAAATCTTGGATTGTGACCGCGCCTGCCATAAACAGCAGCGAAAAAATATTTGCTAGCACATTAAAAGCAAGCTTGTTTGTCAGCAAGATATTACAAGATCCAAAAGTTACTCTTGAGACGTGCGCTATTCTTAACAAATTGCTCATCGGTTTTTTTTTTTTTTAATACGAGGCTACTAGTGGATAGGAGGGCCCACAGGCGTGAATTGCTTAGGGCATCAAGTAGTCTTAATCCGGCACTGCCTGCGAGTGACCCACATAGTGCAGCCTCTCTTCTCCAGACACCTACAATACATAATCGATGACAGCGGGTAAGTCAAAGTTTCCAAGAGAACCCCCAGACCGCCGTGCGCAGTAAAGCATCAGGGTTCAATCTGACGTGGTTACGAGAGTATTAGTTACCGCGCGCGCTACCCAACCAGACGTCGAATTCTTCCTTAGCGAGGAGGTAAGCTGGAAAAAATATTGTTATTAGTCCGCTATCTTGTAGGTATATGCTTTGCGAAGATTATGATTATGCATGTGATGTCAAGGGCAAAAGATTGACTGAGTCCCATAAATCTCAACTACGAGACCCATAATAATTGTGACCCCTATCCTAACCTAACCCGAGGCCTGGACCCATGATTGACAAAATCGGCAGATGAAGTATAATCCCATGCATTATGAACACAACTAGTTTCTTCTGATTCGGAACATTTGTTAGCGTCTCGTCCATGGGGAATTTGGTGCTATTCAAATAAGTACCCATCCTCAGTCGTTACAGAGTGAACATCAACAGAATACCGATCTTCTTCTTTTTCGAGTCACTGGCACGACTGTATTTAAATTTTGTTTTCCCAAAAGTTTGACACTTCCACATTGCTAGAAGTTAGGATACCGATATTTTCTGATTAGATCAGGCTGAAATAATAAATACACTAAATGTAATTAGGAGTTGATTTAACTTTGCTTTCGGTATCCTAATCCTAACTAATATTATAAATGCGGAAGTAAGCTTGTTTGTTACCTTTTCACGCCTAATCCACCGAACCGATCATCATGAAATTTTGGATATAACTATACGTTGTTCTTTTCGTACAGAAAAATAATACTGTAATAATACTGTTCCCGAGGAAAAAAAAACAATAACTTTCGACGGTCCCAATTGCTTTAGGACGCTATATGGCACTACGTGTCTTTCGAATCATGATTGAAATATGACCCGACTTTCTGAGCAGTATTCTAACAAAAAGAACTAGGCTTGCATGAATTCACGACAGTATTTCAATCATTAGTATTATGCTTTTAATAGGATTTGGATGAAATTTAGTACACAGATATTTTATTATAACCTCCGACCTCTACGCGGAGAAGCCGCGAGCAAAAGCTAGTGGTAAAATAATTCTACAACTCACCACATTCAACTGCAAATCTTCAAATACTTTATCAGAATATCGCGTGTCAATGCTGTTCAACCATTTCTCTGTGCTGTCAGCTTGAGGAGATCTCCTGACCGCCGCAAGAGTGACACATGTGAGTATGACTACCTAACAACCCTCCACGTAACATTATTCACATGCAGCTGGGAACTACTCAACGTAAACAATAATGAAATCAATCTTTTATATCTGCAGATTTGAGATAAAGGTTAAGCTTTGATAACGATTACAATCAATGCTACAATCTGAATAATGCTGCAGTAATGTGCATATTATCACATAAATCGAATACTCACAAACCTACATGACTATTATTTATATTGAACATTAGCTTGTCTTTGGGCGTCATTAAGATCCTATCTTGGGTATTAGCACCTTAAGTCGCTTTGTTTAAGAATTGTCTGTGCCCCACTATACGGACTAAATACGTGCTTGTATGTATCCACGATGTTCCCCTGACATCTTTGAGAAGATACGATGACGTTTTTTCCCAGTTATATAATTCAGGTATGACTTTTGTGTTAACTAATAAAATCAATAATTAAATATATCATAATAATAAACTCATCAAAACATTTCATTTTATGTAAGACTACTAAGACACCTATAAACGTAGTAATATAGCTGTCTGATCAGTGGGGCTACTCGTTCCAGGCACATTTCGTCGATAAATATCTCATAATATGCATGGAACGCTACGCAAAGCTCTACGCAACGCTACGCGCTAAGCCGTAGCTCTACGCGCAATGAACTTGGGTATGCGAAGTTGCTTAGTATATTACGTCCAGCTTGTATACTAGATTTTAAGATAAATTGATTTATTTCATAAACATTTATGTTTATACATTTATGTTAGAGCTAAGTATCGATTAGCTACGAGATAAGCCGACAAGTTTGAATCGTTGTACATCGTGGTACAGCTAATGAAATTAATTGCTTATCAAATTGATACACTACCTACCTCAATTTGCCGAATTATAGCCATCTTATACCATTGTCAAAAAATTAGTGTTTAGTTGGTAGTAAATTTGATAAACAATTAATTACCCTGACTTTATCTAAATTTTGTATTTATTTAATCTAACGATGATGCGGATTAATGACACGGGCCACTTTATTTATTTGTCGATCTGTTTGCCCTCGTGGTATCATGTGAGTCGGTTTCGGGATAATAACAAGACAATTGGAATCATTAATCTTTGTGCTAATGTTTTTTTTTTATCCACATTTTGCTATTATCTAGTTCCTTTGTCCTGTTGCGGAGTGGTCCTCTACAGTCTTATTATAGCTTCTTAGTTGAGTTGATTGCCTTCGCACTGAATAAATTATTTTACCCTGTATATTTTATCAAATGGGAAGTTTGTTGCGACACTTTTTCCCAGCTGAAGCACCAGGAAATGGTGTAGGACCGGGTGGTTTGGGGGACTGTCTTATGTAATTTTGTTATTCAATAAGCTCCTTTTTTTAAGTCGGTAAAAAGTGCTGATTCTCAGCCTAATCTGTATTATATCACATTCCTCACAGCTAGGGAGGCACATTTTTTCATTAAAAATGCAAAGTTGTTAAGCGGCATCTGTCCGGATCTCAGTCTGAGAGCTGTTACCATCAATTTTCTACTCATTTTAAGGTGGAAGATGTTGTTCATCTCTTAACGGAGTATGTCCGGTTTCAGGCTGAGAGAGATATATTAATTAATGAATTAGGTTTAATTAAAAATAATATAGGTTTATTTAATTAAATTTTATCTGCTCCTTTATCTGATGCGGCCAAAAAGTTGTATAGTTTTGCAGGTCTTCGTTTTGTTACATAGATATTAAGATTATATTCGTACTTTAGTGTAAGTTTAAGATATAAGGTACAATGGGACTGCCATGTATTTTTGTACAAAGTTCCTAATTAAATAAAGAGAAAAAATAAAATTGTATTATATGACTTTTGATTTTGACATGTTATGCAAATGAATGATTTTGATTTGTACTTTTGTACCTAATCACATCCTCCATCTTCGGAAGTCATGGATTTGGACTACTTACTATAACTACCTGCTAAACCCATTCAGTACTTACTGCTCTCATACATTAGGACTGTACCCTTCTGCTACCATCCATATGCACCATAAGGCAGAATACTATTTATGTATTGTACACATTTTTCCTTATATGGCGAAGAAAATAAATGTTTTTACCGGCTTCAAAAAAAAGGAGGTTATCAATTCGACACCTATGTATGTAATATTATTGGAACTGCAATAGGTATATTCATATATCATAATATATTAGGGCTTCCAAACAAATATACGAAGTTTGATAGATGTACCTATGTTTTTATGTTTGTCCACGCATTTCTCCGCAACTATTAATCGGATTGTGACCATTTTTTTATTGGCTTACGTTTACTTCAACTTAGTTAATAGTGAAAGTTTCATCAAAACCGACTCAGTAGTTTTCAAAATATGGACTAATATTAGTAAGTGGGCCTGGCTTATTGATACGAGCTACTGGTCTGTCAAAGGGAAAACATCTCAAAACCTTGGTCAAATTCTAGTGCAATATTTACAACAAAATTATTACCTATTTATAAACAAATCTTCCAGTTTTTACTTATAACTAAAAATTACGAAATAAAAAAATAATTTAAATTTTTAAAAAATCGACCAAAAAAAAACGAACTCAAAATTATAAAATAACTTTAATTTCGGAAGTTGGTGGCAAAAAACTAAAACTAAAATACAGATCCCAAGACACCGACTTCCGAAATTAAAGTTATTTCATAATTTTGAGTTAATTTCGTTTTGAAGTCGATTTTTTTTTATTTAAATTACTTTTTATTTTTAATTACTTAGGTATAACTTGACGGATGCGTTGAGTTCATACGCATACAGGTCGCAACCTCGGAAATGCTCCGATCCTTTGACGTGTTACAGGAACTGCTTCAGCTAAATAGACTGAAGACTTATATAAGACAGCTAGGTAGGGAGGACTGGGAAAGCGGAAGACCTACAGTAGTTCGTGTGATTTTCGTTGATCAAATTTTGACTGCAGCTAATGTATTGATTTTGTCTTCAAAAACAAAACAGCAACTAAATAATAAAAAACATATATTGTTTGCAAGAAAGTGTATTTACTAAACATACCTGTGTATTTAGACAAATATTCGGTGATTAAGTGGTATCTGCGAATCCTTCTATTGCTTCGATTGCATTGGCGTCCATAGCCCTAATGAGATTGATAACTCGATCGTAGATTAATTCCTTAGCGTCAATACCATAAACGAAATCAAGGTGAGAAAATTTACTCATAGGAATTCGGAATTTACCTATCGGCCTACCTAGTTCCCTGAACAATCGATCGACATCGTTGACGTGTGCCAATGGATCGTTATCTGAGTAATGAAGGAACACTGGAGTGGTAACTTTAGACAAATCATAACGAGGAGGACTGAAGGATCCATATGTTCTATAATTAGATATCCGAGAGCCCTGATCATAGCGACGGAATCCTCTGTCATTGATTCCTTGGCCGAAGTGTGAAAACTGCCTTACTGAAGCACCAGCCGGTGTGTGACCGAAGATAGCGGGCATCATCGTCTGCAAATAAAACGTATATTTCATACCTCACAAACTACATAGATGTCTGGCTTTACACTTAGTGCTTGTTGTTTTTATAAACTCACCGTGTTATGTTGGTCTTCATTCCATCCACCAACCAAAAACATGATGTTACTGCATAATGGTTGGAATACCACTTCATCGCGGCACAAGGCCTGACCAGCCCATGTGTACACCAAACTGTTGGGCATGAACTCACCGATGCCGACCAAAGAAGCAATAGTCTAAACATAGAAAAAAATAAAAGCAGACCGTTAGTAGAGTAATCGTTTTATAACAATGTTTATGTACGTGTGTTGGTCTACTTACTTCAATGTTATTAGCATAAGAAGCCAAAATCCTCAAAAGAAGACTTCTGTTGTTGGCCATATAGGCGACTGGTGCCAGTGCGTGCATTGAAATAATCTTGGCATTATACTCCGGTCGCATCGAGCCCAACACGAAAAAGGACGTAGTGCCCTGCGAGTGACCCACATAGTGCAGCCTTTCTTCTCCAGACACCTCCAACGCATAATCGATCATGGTGGGCAAGTCTATGTTTCCTATTTCATCCCAAGAGAACCGCCAGAACGCCGTGCTCAGTAAAGCGTCAGGGTTCAATCTGACATGCCTACGAGAATAGTAGTTACCGCGGGCGTTACCCATCCACACGTCGAATCCTTCCTCGGCGAGGATGTACGCTGAAAAAATTACATATATTATTTGTATTCTCTGTCGATAATTATAACTAACCGATGAAGGTACTGACAAACTCAGTATACAACTTCATGAATTCGATAGTACCACAGTTGATCGGAGGCGGTACTTACCCAAACCGGAACCTGGGCCCATAATGACTAAATCGGCAGATGAAGAAAGTAAGCCATGCATCAAGAACACCACAGGTTTCTTCTGATTTGGTACATTGTTGGCATCTCGTCCGTGAGGAATACGGTGCATTTGTAATATGTAGCCATCCTCAGTCGTCACCTCGTGAACTTCAACTGGATAACGATATTTCCTGATCAGATCAGGCTGAAATAATAAATGGGAACTTATTGATTATTGTTTAGCAGTTAGTATTTATTTAGGCTATCAGAGTTAGGTACCTACATAAAACGAAAAAGATAAATAAAGGTATTAGTCTTTTCTACCATGCTATATGTACTTGACCACCTTGCCACCCTTTAAGTGCCGGGCAGGTCAAGTTGCTTTGCGTCAAATATTGAGTGCATAGCCACCCCCGTAACTACCTTAGGTTTTATGGTTGGACACCTGTTTCTAAAGTTATTTTAGCCTTTTCAGTCTAACCTTCCATTACGTCGAATCCTAACGAGTTCGGACGGACGTGAAATTGGTGACTTTGTGGTTATGGCAGATGGCGGAATTTAAGTCAACATGGCTTATCAAAATTATTATTTGGATTTTATCTACGTAGAATATAATAATGTTAAACTATAACTCACCACGTCTAACTTCGCATCTTCGAACACGTTATCTGAATAGCGTGAGTCAACGTTCTTCAGCAATTCCTGAATATCGTCGGCTAGAGGTGAGCTTCTGGCTGCTGCCAGAGCGACACATGTGGCTATAACCACTAACAACCCTCCACTTAACATTATTCAGATGCAGCTGGTGACTTCTCATTGTGAACAATATTAGGTTCCGTCTTTTATAAGTTTTGCAGAAACATGATAAAAAATTAAGCTTCGATAAAATTTGTAATCAAAGGCAAAATCTGGCAAGTGGCTATAATAATAAACAAATTATCACGTAGCTAGACATTTACTTACGTAACGTTTACTATGTCAATACCTACCTAACATCTATTGTGATGTTCTGGCGTCAATTACTATCTTATCGGAGATTCACAGCAGTAGATGCCGTGTTTCCGTACCCGCAGTATCTATAGGCTAATTTACACATTCATTAAATTTGTTCTTCTTCTATCGTATCGAGACGTACTATTGTATTTATTATAAATAGCTCTTGCCGTCTTATAAGCTCATCAACATAAAGGTAGAAGGACTGACTGTCAGTCAACCGAACGTAGGCATCTAACCGGAGCGATTCAGCACCTCAGAGTACTCGGCTATGACAGGACTATGCGGTGTCAATGGGCAACAGCTTGTTGACTTGCAAAATGCAAGCACTTCAGATGTTCCGCACATCGTTTCCTGGTACCTTGACGACTACCCGGCGGAAGCGAGGTGGGTGCGAGTTGATCACGAACTGCATGCGAATCACTAGCTTATCCCGAGGTTAGTTCCTTAGAATTCCTTAGAAAGAATGCTGAACAGCTAGAGTTGAAATGATGCCGATCCAGTAACGAGCTGATAATATAATATCCTCCTGACCGTATTTCGATCAATCTCAACAGAGACTAGCCGAGACAGCAGGAGATAGGTGCATAAGTGTTTGCGCATGTACATAGACGTGACGGGACGGTCTTCCGATATCTGACTGTCGAACCGAGGACCCCACGCTCAGCAGTCGCGCTTGCAATCCTGAGACCAATACATTATTATCAGTTGTTGTCAAAATATCATTAAGCAAAACCCTATTTTTCACGCACTGAAATCGCCCACAATGCCTTCTCTAAATATGAGAAGAGATCTTAGTCCTGTAGTGGGACAGCTACATATAATAAAATAGTAACGAAGTCAAAACATATAAAAATGAATTTATTATGAATTTTTTATTCATGTCATTGAATATTTTTGAAAAAAAGTAATTGCTTCGAGGCGTGTTAATTTTTTTTTATGTTTTTTACCTCGGAACTCCGTTAGTTATAAGCAGATTTGCAATTTTTTTTTATATTTGAAAGAATA
This sequence comes from Globia sparganii, assembly GCA_949316385.1. NCBI lineage: Eukaryota > Metazoa > Arthropoda > Insecta > Lepidoptera > Noctuidae > Globia > Globia sparganii. The sequence goes on along the minus strand of OX438663.1, from coordinate 12,738,379 downwards.
TACTTTTTTTCAAAAATATTCAATGACATGACGACTTCAAAAAGGAGGAGGTTATCAATTCGGTAAATACAAAACCAAAGACACCGACTTCCGAAATTAAAATTAAAGTTATTTTACACTTTGTAGTGTTTTTTTTTTAAATCGGTTGTTTTTTTTTGTTAAAAAGTTTTTATTTTTTACTTTTTATAGTCAGAGTGCATCTCATGACAATTCCAATAAGCCCAAACACGGCTAGAATAAATAGTTTTATTACGAAGTTCCGGTACCTACCTTCCAGCTTCATCATCAGATCGGTTTGATGGTACCATTTTCGTCAGAACCATTTATTTAAATTTGCTTCGTCATAGTCGCTTAACTATCTTAATCGAGATATCTTATCGCCACCCGTGAAATACTTATTATCATTGAAGAGTTCCTGTGGCTATCTGTGGTCTCCTTCATCAGTTCCACTTCACCAAATTATACTTTTTGAATGCAAATGCTTGACATATTGATGAAAATACCAAAATTGCTATATGTATGCCTATAATATTTGAGGAGTTCCCTCAATTCCTCATGGATCACATCATCAGAACTGGATTTTGACAAAAATAGGACCAATCTGGTAGCATATCCTTTCAAATAAAAAAAAATAATTCCAAATCGGTACATAAATGACGGCGTACTGAGGTAACAAACATAAAAAAAAAAAATACAACCGAATTGATAACCTCCTCCTTTTTGAAGTCGGTTAAAAAGTAATTGCTTCGAGGCGTGTTCATTTTTTTTTATGTTTTTTTACCTCGGAACTCCGTTAGTTATAAGCAGATTTGCATTTTTTTTTTTATATTTGAAAGAATATACTTTCAGATTGGTCCCATAGAAATTTCATCAAAATCGGTTCAGTATTTTGGTTTTTAAACCAAAATTACTGGTATAAATTAAAGTAAACGAAATTGCGTCGTTTGCTTTCTTATGACTTTTCAGTGGTGGCTTAGTGAAATTGTCATGGGATGCATTGTGGCTTTATGTGCCGTATCTTTACATCGACTTCAAAATAGGAGGAGGTTCTCAATTCGACTGTATTTTATTTTTGTATGCTCCGGCAATTGTAAATCGATTTCAAAAATATTTTTTTAATGTATGGGGTATGCTTCAGGGGTGGTCCCATACAAATTTTATTAACTTTGCTTGGGTAGTATTTGAGTTAGCTTCAATAATACGTATCTTTGCCACTTGGTTTATATTGATAAGTAACTTCCTGTCAGTGATATTTATATAGCAAGTAGTGTTATACGAATTAGTATGGGGTAAGTACAACTTAAAAGTGAAAAATAAAAACTTTTTTACAAAAAAAAACGATTTTCGTTGTTTTTTTTTTTTTTGTTCTGGATATATGTTCCGGAGTAGCGCAAAATCGGCTGAACGGATTCGGATAAAAGGCAAACAGATAGTTTATCCTGGATTAACAAACAGGGTACTTTTAATCTCGGTAGTACGTTCCCGTGGGATATTTCCTGACATCCACGCGGCCGCGGGCAATGCTGCAAGCAAAAGCTACTTGTTATATACTTATATGTATATTCCAGTATCAAGAAGGCGTAGGCGAAGACCAATCTAGCCTCATTCCAACTTCATGCGTACTACGCTACGCTGTGCTACGGCGTAGGTATTCGGGCAATTATCTTCTAAAATTAATTTCAGTGGCGAAACATTCATGTTATCTTCTAACATAATAAACGCAATATTAATTTTATTTTAAGGAATAATTATTTGATATCGCGTACCTAACCTTACACGAAAATGTCACTGTGCGACAACCATTGCCCGGAATTTCATCTTGTAACTTTCATAAAATTATGTAAGCTAATAATAGTCTATAGGTACCCTGACAATATGTATTTAAGTATGTAAAAAACTTTTAGACCTTATGAGCCATTAAGAACCATAAAACCAAGTTAGCGAAACTCCGCAGACGTGATGGGTATCTACAAATACATTTAATTATTTTGGGGCATTACATCTATAACTAAAAATGATAACCTAAAAAATTTAATTTGATGATGTAATTTTTGAGGGTCAATGACCGTGGGTAATGTGGTTACTTGATAGGTATATCAGTTTAAAAACCTATTTTCTTTTTTTTTTTAAATCGCTGACGTAATATGTGTATCGATATCTAAACACAGTAGAACAAACAAAAAACTAATTTTGTCAACTCATTAAAACGAACAAATCTGTTTTTTTTTTTGTTATCGTTTTTAGACATAAATAACCATCACATCTGTGGAATTTCACTAGCTAATTTAATTTGACCTTGTATAGCTAATCCCTGGTCACCTCAGCCTTCAAGGAGTAATGAATGAAACTTTAATTATAACTATTATTTTTGCCTTGCACAGCTTGCACTATTTCAATATCCAATAGGTACTTCTGGACTTTATAAAAATCTGAACAAAAGATCGCCATTATGAGAACGTGCTCGTGAGGTTGACTATTTAAGTAAGCGATATACCTCTTAAGGGTTCAATGTACCCATCATTATGAACTTTTAAGTTTTACTATGGGGCCAAACCCGAAAATATCTTTATAAAGATATACCCATGAGGTTTTCGCAAGTCTATGAACTTCTTTTAAAATTTGCTCTAGAAGTACAACAACTTGCTACGAAGAAGTAGAAATTTAGCTACGTGCATAAACAAGCCGATGTTGGATTGAATCGGCTGTAATAAAAAGTTTGTGATGCCATACAACTTGCTCCCGTTTGTTATAACTTCCGGCTCAGACGAGTGCTAACACATCTTAGGTGCGGTATGGAGTAGAGCGACGTGTCTTTTTAGTTATATCACATCTATTTTTATTTCTTGGACTTCCCTTTTTATCCATAGCAATTTAGTAATTGCGTAACAATTAAAATCCACACACGTACTAGCGTGTGTGGATTTTAATAGTTACACCTTTTCGAAACATCTTGCTTTAAGTAAGTATAAAAAAAACATTCGTTGTATCCAGCCACGTGTTATTATTACTAGTACTTTTAAATGGTTTATTGGTGCATTCGCACTGGCAATTGAATGCGATCGTACAAATAAGTTAAACAAACATTTGGTTTTGATTTGAGTTTATCAATAACTAGCGACCCGCCCCGGCTTCGCACGGGTGCAATGCTGATACTAAATACACTACATATAAACCTTCCTCTTCAATCACTCTATCTATAAAAAAACCGCATCAAAATCCGTTGCGTAGTTTTAAAGATTTAAGTATTCAAAGGGACAGAGAAAGCGACTTTGTTTTATACTATGTAGTGATTTATGGTAATGTTTATAACATTAACTACTCAGTCTACTGCTGGACATAGGCCTCTCCCAGGCTGCGCCACAACACCCTCCGCCATCCCCGCCGTCCGCATCCAATCTGTCCCAGCCACCTTGTTAAGGTCGTCGGAACACTACGGAGTTTATTATAAACTATGATTAAAGTTTATGTGACGCTTAAACATCAAAAATGTATGGTTAAACAGTCGCTAATCACTACTTAACTTTAAGCAACGTTTAAGAATAAAGGGGTATATATATATATATAATTTATTAAAAGAAATTATATACTAGATCATATTATCATAACTACTTATATCCTTTCATTGCCACTGTTCTCGCATCACTTTTGCCGTACAAGTTTGTTAAGGTTAAGGTTGGTTTCATTCTTTTCAAATTCGCACGAGCCGCCTGACGTCGGTCCTCTGCAAATTGGTTAATAGTCGATTAGTGTTTGTTGTGTTTGACGAATTCGATCGAGTTTAAGGCAGGTGTCTCACCACACTGCCGACGAGGAAGCAACCTGCTATCATCGATTTTGTCGCTCAAGAAACGTACAATGTGTTATATAAGGGAAAATAGAAAACTAATAGAATTGGAATGTTACTGGGTCTACGAAAAGAAGCAGCCCAACGGAAAGTTAGATGGATTATGTGAAAGAAGTCGCAAATGGAAGTGAATACTGAGATGACGGCGGATACCAAGAGATGTAGGAAGGTTAAAGAAAACGACGTCCTTCACCGACCCCAAATGAATTGGAGTAAGGATAAGAGGATGATAATGATGAATAGGGACCTAAAAGAGAAAAAAGAGGTAAAAATAAAAAGAACAAGATCTAAAATATAAAATGCATGGTATGAGCCAAAAATTAAGTAGGTAGACACGGACTTATAAATACTTACCCATTCCTAAGCAGCTAAAACAGTTAGCATCAGTGACAAGTACCCAGTACTAAAGCTTTGTATGTATGGATAAATGCATGTGCACCCAGGAGAAGAACCAACATTTCAATTTTGAACACAGCATTCACCACCTCTATGTTCGCATCTTCGAGGAAGTTATCTGAATATCGCGAGTCAATATTTTTCAACAATTCCTGTTTGTTGACAGCGTAAAATAATACGCATTTTTATTGAACACTTCCTATTCAATTCACAAAGTATTTTATTTGTTTATATAAAAAAAGTATATTTACAATCACAAAACTAAAACACACAGTAGGCAAATGTAATTAAAATGCTGGAGGCGGGTATCCCTATCGCATGTTATAGGCATTTGTATCAAAGACTAGCTTGTGCCCGCGACTTCGTCCGCGTGAAATTTTTTGTTTCCCCGACCCACCCCGTCGTGTCGTATCGCTTGCCTGCGCTATTACTTCGTTTTCGTTTAGCGAAAACTTCTGACTTTTTTCTTTTTGCTCAACTCCTAAGGGCCTTAGCGTGATGTTCAATAGCCTAAAGCCTTCCTCAAGAATGGATATCAAATGCAAAAACATTTTTATAAATCCGACCGATACTTCCAGAGATTTAGAGCTTTCAAACAAACTCTTCAGCTTTATTATTTTAAAACTATGATATCTTCTAAGATATTCATTGAAATCAAATAATATCAAGGGCAATTTGGTTCAAAATTAAATGCTTGTTTGTGATGAATAAAGTATTTATTTGGTTATGGATTATTATCACGTTTATAAAAACACCTTCGCAAATAATGTATTATTTTAGAACAAATTTGATTCCCATAAAAAATTTCTCTAAAAATCTTATTTTATGCTGTCGTGGACTTTTTTTAGAACTTAAAGGGGAACAATTCCGTACATAATTTTTGCGTAACTAACCGTTTAAGCAGCATACGCAACGGATGCTCTCAACAGGAATGATTTTAACCGATTTTTGCAACATTTTTCAATGATAGTCCACTCCTTTTGATTGTAGCGCAATGTTATATAGCCTATATTATTTATTTATTTATTTATTTATATATACTTTATTGTACACCAGAAAATACTTAACAAAACAAAAAACAATTATTACTACAAAACATACAATGGGCGGCCTTATCGCTATATCATCAGATTAAAAATCGTTTGGGATGTGTGCATTAGATTGACTCAAAGATATTATACCATTTTTCGAGTTAATCAAGCCACACAGTAAAATCCTCTCCTGTAAAATTAAATACTCCTTTTCACCCTGTTAGGGGTAGATTTTCGAAAAACCCTGATACACGTTATTCTTTATTTTTAGTCTTATGTATAAATACTTAGTTTCGAGTTAATTTGACCACGCGGTAAAATTCTTGCATACAAATTTTGACACCCCCCAATCCCCTGTTAGGGGGTAGTTTAGAAAAACAAAAATTGCCAAACATTATAATTTACTTAGATAAATATTCGTGCCAAGTTTCAAGTTTATTAATCTACGGAATAAGATTTTTTCATAAAAACTTTCATCCCCTATTTAACTCCCTTAGGGGTTGAATTTCGTAAAACCCTTCCTTATTCTTGTCTATATCATTACAAAAGGAATCTCTGTGCAAAATTTCAGCTTTCTAGGTCCAAGGGTTTGGGCTAGGCGTTGATGAGTCAGTCAATCAGTCAGTCAGTCAGTCAGTCAGTCAGGACTTCTCTTTTTATTTATGTAGATACGGCCGACTTACAATACTGTATATAATATTACCGTGGTAATGATGTGCGAAAGCGATAATGCTAAACGATTTTTTTTTTTTAATTTCGATTGACTCGGGGTAATTAATATGGCGAATGTCGGAAATCGATACTCAGAAATTGAAATAATATTATTTTAAGCAATAAATACAATAAGCATTGTTGTGTGCAATGTAATTTTAATAGTTTTTTGGAGATTTTAAATTTAAACTGAGTCTATAACTGAGGACCAGTCATTTATTGAATTTCGCGCCGAATTGTTTCTATAATTGAATTTATCTTCGGAATGCGCTCGCCGTTTAAAATTATTTTTATTTATTGTACTATTATTTATTTTTGATATTTTCTAATAGTTTGCTACAGAATGCCTAGTATACATTAGCATAAAGGAATAAGGTTAAATCTGACAGATTGGGGTAGCTTGATGTGCTGGCCTCTGTACTATGCGCTAACTTATTAATCAATTTAAATGGTCGTACCTCAGAATACAGAACAAACCAGAAACCGCCAACGCGCTTCAGACTGAAGCAACTAAAACCACTCTTAACTAGAGTGGTATGACGTTCCTGCGATTAGTCGCTCTTTTGCGCGTGGCGTGTCGTGACATATTTACGAGTATCAATTTTAATTTTATAATGCCGTCTTGTGTTGTTCCTACGTGTAAAAATGCGGCTGGAATTACAAAGAAACAGGATGGGATCACATTTCATCTGTAAATAGTGACTTTAAAAGTATATTTATTTAATTATTGAATTTGTTCTAACAATGTCATCGACTTAGAAAATGACGCGTCCATTTTGTGAGTGTTGCCATTTATGCCGAAAATTTTACCCACTTTTTTATTTATTGCGGGTACTATTTTCGTCCATTATAGAACCTTTGTCATTTTAATTTCCCTGCTGACGAACAGAGAAAATCGGACGGGATGAAAATTATACAAAGAGCTGCACGGTTAGATGAAACGGATAAAACTCTTCAAATCAGTTCAGTCTAAAAGACAGTATCATAAAAAGCTAAACCAGAAAAAAGGGAACGTAATAAAACCTTTACTTACCTTATTGAACCTGTGCTTTATTTATAGTGCATAGTAAGTGTAACTAACGTTGAATACCTCTTTAGTCATCAGATTATATAGTAACTGCATGAAATGTGTGAATAATAGTTGCTTAGTTGTGTATAACGCTAGTTTACTACCCTATTCCCATATACCCGTATATATTTTTTAGCAAATACCTTTTCTCTACTGTTATAAGATTACCCCAAAAACAAGGAAATTGCTCTAGGGCTAGCAACATTACGCGGGTGGGAAGTGGGGCTGGCGGGGGACAGACGTAATGTTTTTGGACACAATACGGGATATGCAACTATCATTGATTAAGGTTTCTGGTTTGTTCTGTATTCTGAGGGGCGTACGTACTATTAGTCGCCATTTTGTTTTGGTCATTCGGAGTCATTCCGTCATTTAATTTTTTATTTATTTAATACTTCAAGCACAAAATGTAGGTACAGAAGCGGACTTAATACCATAGGCATTTTCTGCCAGTCAATCGTCATGAGTTCACCTCGTGAGTTTTTATTTGTTGTATTTTTTTTTTTTTTTTTTGTTTATTTTGTATTTGCGTAAGATCGTGTTTACGCGTAATAAAATAGACGTACAGAGGCCAGCACATCAGGCTACCCCAATCTGTCAAATTTTCCAAATTGAACATGAACCTTAATCCCTTGCAAAAAAAGTTTAAAATGTATCAAATAAATTTGACATATTGGGGTAGCTTGATGTGCTGGCCTCTGTAGGTACATACCTACTTTCTATAGATGCTCAGCCAAGGCCATCGACCAAAATGGATATTCTATCACTAGGTACCTAAGAGTGACAACGCACTACTATGTCTGTGTCTGAAGATCAATATTGGTCTTACGGCGAGACATTATGCTATAAAATGTTTAATTTTGAGACGCCGCTTCAGCGTGATTCAAAAGCACAAATTATTTTCGTGCTTTTGAATCTAAGTATAATGACTAGGGAAATGTTCACTACGCCTGAAACATCACTTTAGCAATGACATATCTTTGTTTATATTTTTGATCTGGCATTCCATTTAGGTATTAGGTAGGTAAGTATAATGTCATCATAACTCATTTTAAAGTATCTGCTAGGTCGGTATAATCGTTTTAGGACTTCAGAGACCTACGTTCGTTTACTTTATCATTTAAAATTAAAGCCTTTCAAAAATCACATAAATGAGTAGGTCGGTACCTACTTAAATCCAATTAAAATAGGTAGGTACCTACTTTAAATGAAAACTACGAAAACCCAGAAACCCACTTACTGCTACGACCACAGCTACGACAGGCGCTGGCGCCGGTCAATGTCAATAATAATACAATCATTATTTTTATTGGCACGATTGGCATGAACATAAATTAGGTACAGAGGCCAGCACATCAAGCTACCCCAATATGTCAGATTTTCCCAATTGAATATGAACCTTATTCCTTTGTGCTAAAGTTGAAAATCTATGAAAGAAATTTGACAGATTAGGGTAGATTGACCTGCTGGCGTCTGTACTTACAGAAAAAGTACCACTTCAGTTAGGTTGCAGTAGGTATTTCAGGAGCCAGTGACAAATTCAAATCGTCAATGACAAATTGTTACCACTGCCGTTGATGTGCGGTTGACCGTTGACGGTACCTATATCTATCCATCATAAAATTACAAGTACCTTCATAATCCAATTCACATTATTTACCTACATTGATTAACTCATTAAGTTGTGCTACTATTGATTTTTATTTTGTTAAGCCGTTACAATACAAAACGACCTACGTGCATTAAAAGGAAATAAAAGTACCGTTTAATGAATGGGTATGATTACTAGCAATGGGTAAATAAACAATTATTTTAATGACTTTTCGTCATTCTATGTATGTTGGCTCTCGCATATCTTGGGAAATTTCGCGCAATCGGCGACAAGATTGATCTAGCTCCAAAAGTACCTACCTAGGTAACCTAGGTACACATGTAATTACTACCACTAATATCGTGAATAATATGTCTAAAATCGGAATGCGCCCTCTGTCTGTGCGACCATGCGTTTTGGTTCACCGAACAAAAAGTGATTTACGAACGCGCAACGATCGTGTACTTCGCAGCTTCGCACGCGCGATGATCGCTTTTGAGAGCTTTCGCACAGAGTACTTTTTATCTTTTGATTAGGAGGTGCTAGGGCGGAGTAATCTTATATATAAAATTCTCGTGTCACAATGTTCGTTCCCGTACTACTCCGAAACGGCTTGATTCTCATGAAATTTTGTGAGCATATTGAGTAGGTCTGAGAATCAGCCAACATCTATTTTTCATACCCCTATTTTTTTTTTTGCAAAACGACGTTTGCAGGGTCAGCTAGTATTAGTATAAGGCTCTAGACAGACGGACTGCATTTCAACTGCAATGCAACCGCAAATTGCAGTTCGGATGCAGTTTGAATGCAGTTGAGACGACTGCTGCAAACCGTGTCAGGTTTGCAGCAGTCGTCTCAACTGCATTCAAACTGCACTTGACAGATTGCAACATTGTATTTACTGAGTCATCTCATTCATGATTTTGTCAGGACAATGTTCGTAGAAATTGTGGTGAATAAGTCCTCCAGCCATAATCCAGCAGTAAGCTAATGGTTAATCAAAAGTTGGAGTTGCATTCATAGAACTTCCATGAACTTCAGCAGTTTTTGACTATTGGAAATTAATTTCTATCAGACGTGGGCAGTGATAAAATTAATAATGATATTTATTTCTGTAAATTGGTACAAAATTTAAGTTCAAATTTTAAAAATAAATTATGTTTTAAAAGTAATGTTTAAAAACGTGGCTAGTTATCCTGCTATACTATTTAGACACTAGCTTTTGCTCTAATTAGATACTCTCGCTCTGCTATATCCTTAGTGAATGCCTACCTATATAAATCACCTTTTTATTGAAAAGGCAGTTGGCAGTACATAATACATTTTCACGTGTATTAAACACAACCCTAGACAATTAATAACAATTTATTATAATCCCTATCTTATTTCCAGTGTATTGGCTTGCTTAGTGACTAATTATAATCAATTTGGGTTAGGTAGGGATCATTTTAGTAAGTCATAATTTAACATTGTTTGAACTAAATTTAACAAAATTGATTCTTCGAATATGTATTATTATCGGTATTAAAATTACAAAAAATTATGTTCCTCCATTAATTTATAAAGTACATTTCAGTTACGTTAGACAAAAATAACATGATAGTAAAGATAAATAAGCTTTTAATATTTTGTTAAGGCATTCCAGTAACAGCATTATTCCATGAGTTAATTAAGCAATGCTAGAAATCATCATCATCATCTGAGTCAAGAGCGACCCTCCTTCTGTCAAACTTTACAGTGCTGGTGGATTTAGGCATCTGTTGATTTAGAGACTCGAGGAGTTGAATCAGTTCTGGTTCTGTTATTTTATTACGTACTTGACCCATCTGGGCCATTCTACAGATCATATTTTCAACCATGGCACCTTTTTCTGGTCTGCTGAGTTTTATAGTGTTCACTGCAAAGAAAAGTATAAGATTATTTTGATGACCTGTCACGATAATATTCTGAGTAGGTATCATGTGACGTTAAAATCATATGATTAAATAAATCAACAATATGTTATTACGTCTGGCTCTCGCGTCTTGACTGAGTGCTTGTGTAAGAATTGTGTGTTTAGCTTCCTCCATTTGCTGCATTCTTTCTTCCTGCTGTTTAGCATTATTGGGGTCACCGGTTCCCTGAAATACATGATTTGAGTTTTAAGTGACGTCAGATTGCCGTTTATTTGTGAAAATACGAAAGCTCTATAAAATTTTATTAAAAAAATCGAAGCAGGTATAAATGTATCGAACCAAACATAACCTGCCTAAAAGATTCACGCTTACCCCATGTTGAGCCTGTAGCTGAGCTAGCCGCTGTTGTCTAATCTTGTCTAATTCTGGATCAGCCATTTCACTAACTAAACGTTCACAACAATATTTTTTTATTCAATTTGCTAAATTGCTTTCGTTTTTTTTTTGACATCTACGGCGGTATCTTACTTTTTTTTTTTTACTCTTTGGGCGGTATTGCGTTCCGTTTCTTGCACTGACGTACCAATCACATGGACCCGGCATACCTACAAGAAAAACGTGCATACCTACACTTTACTGAGAGGATAAAATGGCGGCTAATAGAGCAGCCCCTAATCGATATTTCTATAAAATAACATCGATAAAAGATTGTGAGAATGTTTTCTTATTGTCACGGACTCACGGTACAATATCTACGGGTAAAAATACCCCAAGTTTTCTAACTTAGGTCTTTCATTTAAGTTATTTGTAGGTTCGTCCATCTTTCACAGCTAAGCCGTAAGACGTGTTATCGTCAATGGACCGCTGATGATAATTGATAATAAATTGAATAATAATAAAAAAATTGTAACAGAACTACAATTTGGAAAAAAATGTGTGAAAATTTGAATTTCACGGGATATAATGACGGAACTAACATAATTAATATTTTTGAAATTTAGATATTAAATTTCCAACACCTACCTTTTCTCACATGCAGATGATAGTGGACTTTAATTAAAAGTCAACAATAAATTATAATTAAGTTTAGAATTATATTCAAACAGGAAAAAACAACAACAAACAAATCACTCATTTATTTCTGAACTATACAATTTTGATCAGATAATTTCGATGTGATATTCTTTCAGATTTCTTTCCATAATATTTTCGTCTGTATTAAAAATTTCTCGTTAAGTCTCTTTATCTTCTTGGGCTGTTTTTGACATTTGTCCTTTAATTCTCTTAATAAATCTGAAACAAATAAAATATAAGTAAGCTTTTAATAGATATTGAAGACAAGCGAGAGATATCTCCCACTCTGTCTCAATTACTTTATTCAGTGTCCGGTTGAAACTAGATTCTTCAAAGTGAAGAAAACAAATATGAATTGTTTTTGTTGAATCTAAAAATTTTCAACACCGATTGTTTTCAACCAATAAAGAACCATAAAATAGCATTATCGATAAATATAATAATGTCAAATGCACTACTCTATCCCTACAATAACAAAGAAAATAATTTCATGAAATACAACTTGAAAATAAAGAGAAAAGGGAAAATATGAATGTTTTGCTGTTGAAACTCTTCAACGAATGCAGAATCTTTTGTTTATCCTCTAAATCTAATGATATTTCAGCTGAAATTAAGTACACATACTGGTGCTGGTTGTTTTCTGCTTCTTTTCATGCCACATCCACACATATTGCGATTGGGCATCTTGCTACTGACGACTTCCAATAAAGAACCGAGTTCAAACACAATAACCCAGCAAATTACTCCAAAATTCACAAATTATATCCACAGCTCAAGAGCATTTGACAGTTGACGTACCCAACTTTGGTACCAAACAATGAGAGGATAAAATGGCGACCGGCCGCAAATAGGTATTTTAGTGACGCTAGGAATGAAGGATTGCCATTATAGTCACTGTCAAAAACACTGTTATCCTTTTTCACATATGCAAAATTAAGAAAGTTAAAAAGAGATGGCAATATTTTTATGATTTTGGCGTCGATAAGCCTCATATTTGTATAACTGTGTTTTTCTATAGTCAAACATTTCGGGTCCATAAATATGATGTATAGTTTATGGTTTCTTGGTACACTAGTATACAGTGTGACCATCTTATAAATGACGAATCTGCCACAGACTGGGCAAAAAATCTGCCACACTTGGCATCAAAAATATGCCTTACAAAATACACAACGAATTCAATGATACCCAAAAATCGAGAACCTATTTTTTATTTTTGTTTAAAATTAAGAACCTATTCCTTATTTTTGTTTTGTTTCACCTGAGAAATCCCGTTTAATTTGGCCATGAGACAGAAATTGGTAGTTCGATAAAATCATTTCAATAAAGATGTAATCAAATTTTTTTATTAAAAACCTGATGTAAGTACTTCGAAAAAAAATGAATTACATAATTGAAAATTCTAATTAATTAGTGTGGATTTTCTTGCAATCTTTTATATCTGCCGAAATCTGCCACTTTTGTTAATCGTCAGCATGATCTGCTACGGACATTTATGAGCAAAAACTGCCAAAATGGCAGAAATCTGCCACAAATGGTCACACTGCTAGTCTATTACGTCCGCGGTCGTCGTTGTTGTTAGAGTCCGTCCCATGAAAGAAGTCCCGCGGCAAAAAGTGCAACTAATTATTTAGTGACAGTTAGCAACATTCCTACAACCAGCATTGCCAGAAGGTTACTTTTGTAACCTTTTAGGTGATTTTCAACACCTTCAGGTTACTTCTAGGTTACATGACTCGAAAGGTTACTTTTAGGTGATTTTGCGGAATTTGTAAAATTAATATAATTTGTAGAATCAATTTCTTACATGAAATTGAAATGGAACGCAATGTTGGCTAACGCAAAACTTCGTTCTTATGCAGTGAGTGAAACTCTTTCATAAAAACAAGTCTATCTCTCTCGCACTAATGATGTATCCATAAGACAAAATGACCAAACCGTCTCAGTAACTCGCTCGTTCAATCGGATGAATTCGTTCTTGTTCGTGTTCGTTTGTGCTTGTCTGTCACCGAATCGGTCAGTCGGTCGGTCTCGGTCGCACTGACGCATTTAGTATTGTTTAGCTTACATTTAGTTTTGTTTTGTTTGAAAAAAAAAGCTGGATACTAGATACCTAAGTGTACAAATTATTTAGTAGGTATTTGAGGATGAGGATCTGTAGTTCTTTAAGTTTACCTCAAAATTCGTTTGACTCGCTCGCCTGCCTGGATTGTACTCATTTCAACGGCGGGAACTTAGTAATATATATTTATATTTTATGTACTAGAAAGTACAACAAAAGCAAATAGGTAGGTAGGTACCTACTTTGCATACTAGTTAGGTACTGGAGGTCGAAAATATCATTGAGGTCGAACTAAAACTTTGACTAGGTATGTATGTACCTAGCTAGGTTTTAGAGCATGGTTAAATGCTCTAAGATCTGGGTACAGACGCCAGCAGGTCAACCTACCCCAATCTGTCAAATTTCTTTGATAGATTTTCGACTTTAGCGCAAAGGAATAAAGTTCATATTCATTTGGGAAAATCTGACAGATTGGGGTAGCTTGATGTGCTGGCCTCTGTACATAGTAGGTTTGAATTCTTAATCTTGCTGATGGAAAAAAAAATGAAAGGTTATTTTTCACAGGAAAAGGTTACTTTTTTATCAATTTCAGGTAACTTTTGACAAGACCCGGCTGGCAACACTGCCTACAACAATTCTCCTACCTCACACGCCTTCCTCTATTTCAGATTGTGCATTTTATTAACCAGTGCTTGCAATATGGTGTTGAGATAAATTAATAAATAGCTGTAGCGCCGCGCCAGCGGGACTTCTTTCGTGAAACGGACTCTAATGTTGTTATCAAAGAGTACTTTGTATAAACTGAAATACAGGGCCATTTCGCGAGATTTGGATGATAACAGAATAAAAAGCGCCCTCTGCGATGAAAATACTAAACTACATCCATGTCGGCAGCATTTTATTCGCGCGACCTATATCCATCCTTAATGTGTTTTTATCTAAATATTCTTGTAACAGATAACTCTGTAACAAGAATGTTTAGATATTATTTGAATTACATTAAATAAATGGGAAATAAAACAATATTGATACTTTCATTTCTTTTTGTTTTTGTAGATTTATTGTAGTATATTTCAGCCATACTCTGAAGAACTTATTGTCTTTTTCCACTTATAACTTTATTTACATCATTGCAATAAGATCGTTTATAAAATCTCACTGAAGGCACATGTCCTGAATTTGTGAAAATCTATACTAATATTATAAAGCTGAAGAGTTTGTTTGTTTGTTTGTTTGTTTGTTTGTTTGTTTGAACGCGCTAATCTCAGGGACCACTGGTCCGATTTGAAAAACTCTTTCAGTGTTAGATAGCCCATTCATCGAGGAAGGCTATAGGCTATATATCATCACGCTAAAACCAATAGGAGCGGAGCACCAATGAAGAATGTTTCAAAATCGGGGGATTTTTTTCCTTAAAAACTTACTCTACTGACTAAGTTTATACCTCAAAAATTAGTTAACAAATTGTCACAATATTTTTTAAAACCATCAAGGCATTTAAAGCTACTTCCATGTATCTATGCCAGTATCATTGGATCACTCAGTACAGACACCATTTTGTCTGAGAGATCGTTGTAAAAAGGTTTAGGTTGACTTTTTCTATACATCTTTTTTTTAATCCTACAATGTATGTTCCGAATATATTTGTACAATAAATATCATAACTTAGTCAGTAGAGTAAGTTTTTGTTGAGATTTAGCTCATAGCCGTTTTTGCGAAATGTCTGATTTGAGTGATCCACATTTTGGGCAATAACTGAAGACCCTTGAGAGTGACAAATTTTTTACTTTGGGCTATGAGTTTTGACTATTTTTGACTAAATGTACAATCAGATTTTGTCACGAAATAAAAAAAGATCACTCAATCCAAATGCACATGGCGACACGTTGCGACGGGGTGGATCGGGGAAACAAAAAAAATTTACGCGGACGAAGTCGCGGGCAGAAGCTAGTACATTATATCTACACTAATATTATAAAGAGGAAAGATTTGTTTGTTTGTTTGAAATGAATAGGCTCCGAAACTACTGGACCGATTTGAAACATTCTTTGTGTTGGATAGTCCATTTATCAAGCAATGCTATAGATGGCTATATAACATCACAATAAGCAATAGGAGCGTCCCACCAATGAAAACTGTTGCAAAAACGGGAAAAATTATTCCTTTTGAGAGCTTCCCTTCCGTGCGCTGCGTATACTGTTAAAGTTACGCAAAAATAATGTATGACGGAATCGTTCCCCATTAAAATTTCTAAAAAAAAAGTCCGCGACAGCATAATGTCTATTTTTTAAGGTTGACTCACTATAAACTTTTTTATGATAATCTTTGTTCTAAAGTTATGAAGTTCATTATTTGCGAAGGTGTTTTTATAAACATCATATTAATCCTTATTCAAATAAATACGTTATTCATCATAAGTATTTAATTTTGAACAAAATTACCCGTGACAACTTTTGATTTCAATGAATATCTTAGGAGATATCATAGTTTTAAAATAAATTAGCACGGCCGCCGCACGCAGGTAGCTGTGCGAGGTTTACTATAGTTCCACTCTTACTGATCATAGAGTGATGTACCTAAAATAGCTTCATGAAGTAATGTACACACGACTATACATCAAGAACAAATCTCTTCTGGAAAAGTGCTTATGGTACAAATCTAACTTAGAAAGATGTATTAATGATTCTAATGATTATAATTCTGTAAATACGTACCTGTTGTAGTCGCGAATCAAATTTTGATCAAGATACAACCTGACACTGACCTCCAAATTGCAAAAACCTAAGAAAATTTGAATTTCGCGGTCTACCACTGCGCATTCACCTTAATAAATCTTTCTATTTAACCAAACGTTTTAAATCATCAAACAGTTAAACGAAGAAGTTTATTAACAATTTCCAAAAATCATCTACATACATGAACTTTAACACCAGTTATCTCAACTCATTAAGCCTTGTGTTCACCAACATTTAAATCAAGTAATGAAATATTAACAGTTCTATAAAATTTCCTCAGGAAACTTGACAAAACCAACTGTTTAAGTACCTAACCGGTGGTTTGAATGTTGGTGAACCCAGGCCTAAGCGTACACATTACGGGGAAGACATCTTTATTTAATCAGCTATCTAACGAGGTACAAATATCCTACTTCCTACTTCCTTCCTACTAATCCTTTCTATCCTACTTCCTACTATCCTACTAATCCTACTATCCTACTAATATTATAAATGCGAAAGTTTGTGAGGATGGATGGATGGATGTTTGTTACTCTTTTGATGAACGGATTTTGATGAAACTTTACAGTAATATAGCTTATACATCAGAATAACACATATGATACTTTTTATCCCGACATTCCCACGGGATCGAAACTTACGCGGGTGAAACCGCGGGGCGCAGCTAGTAGATAGATAAAACTTTCATTTGGGTAACACAACGAACCACGCCCAGAATATTCTCTGCACCTCACACAACACACATAAAGTTAACTTAGCGGACAACGAAGAACGATTACACAATTACACATTAGGTACAGCATTTACAGCAGAACGACATCGAAACAACAACAACCATTTTTGTTTATTACTCAGGGCTGCCAGATGTGTTTTTTTATTCTTCCCCTGAAATATTTTTTTTCCAAAATGATACAATTTTTTAAAGTTTTACCCAAAGCACAGAATACCTAATAGTAGTACTTCGTACAGCCTTCCCCGCGCTGACATCAGATACCGCACCTCACCCCGCACATCGCATTCCCCAATCTGTCAGATTTTCCCAATTGAATATGAACCTTATTCCTTAGTACTAAAGTTGAAAATCTATCAAAGAAATTTGACATATTGGGGTAGGTTGACCTGCTGGCGTCTGTACAAAGATGATAAGAATCCGCTTAACCGTTTCACAGATCCAGCAAAACCACAAACGTTACTCCAGCAGGATCTCGAATAACTTCGCAGCCGAAGAAAGAACATATACAAAATAAGGTGCAACATTTACCTCGTCTAAACAACTAATTATAAATAGCTAATATTTGTTTCAATATTCCCATTAAAAAAAAAAGGCTGGCTGCGGTAACGTTTTATACGTTACCCCCGCATGATGATGATGATGATGATGGGACTCCCTTTCCGCACTTAGGCCCGTATTACAGAACGTCACTCAATACTCAAGCATTATTTAAAACTAGATTCAAGCCATTTGATTGGTTGAAACCGTGTTGAAACTAGTTTTAAGTAATGCTTGAGTATTGAGTGACGTTCTGTAATACAGGACTTAGGCCCTTATTACAGAACGTCACTCAATACTCAGGCATTACTTAAAACTAGATTCAAGCCATTTGATTGGTTGAAACTACACACATCAAAAGTGTCTAGGGATCAAGCATTTTTATGCGGATTTCTTGAGATTGAGATGTGGCTTTGTAATAAATTTATGATTTTATAAATTTATATAATAATAATAATGCTTTATTGAAAACAAAGTAAGTAGGTACACAATTACATAAGCGCACTGCCTCCCGAACTAGGTTGTTAGCCTGTATCTCAGGAGACAGTTCCCTTCCAGTTTACATAATTACTAAATTCTTACAGCGTTCTCAAGTAGTTGAAACTAAACACAAAAAGGTAAATTTAAATTTAGATAAAGACAAAAGAAGTTTATACAGTTCAAGGTTAATTTAACTGAGTGCGCACGTAGTTTGGTATTCATTGTGTTAAATGATGTAGTGTGTGTGAAGGAGTGTGAAAGGGTGTTTGTGTATTGGTACGATTAATTGTGCGTTCGGATTAGTGATGTTGTAATGTATGTATGTATGTAGTTGTGTGTGTGTATATTTGTATGTATGTGTTTGGTATGTATTTAAAATATGCGTAAGTTTGCGATTATACAGTCAGTTTAGATGCTGGTTAAGAGGCTTTCCACTTGCTCATAATCTAGCTTGGTTAGCCAATCGAGAATACTTTTTCCAAAATCGTGGTTATTTAAGTTATGACTATCCTTTGCTGTGAGTTTGTTATAAATACGCGGTGCGATTGAGTTATAGTGTCGTTTTGCAAAAAAAGATTTTACACGAGGTGTTGGACAAATAAAGCGTCTCTTGCTGGTCGGCAGTAGCTTTGGAATTGTAATGCGGTGATATCTACGGAGTATCCGACTTACGTAAAGTTTACGAACTGATAGAACACCAGTGCGATTATAGATATATGTCCGTTGTGGGGTGGCGGTATGGTAGAAACATAAAAACTTTAATAATTGCTCGCTGTGCACGTTCCAGACTTCCAGTTCAATCATATTTGTTTTCGCTGCAGCACCCCAACAACAGATGCCATAACTAAGTATACACTCGCATAATGCCTTGTAGGTTAATATCAGTAGTTTAGAGGGAGCAATGGTTCTTAGTTGCTTGAAAATGTAGATCAACTTACGAAGTCGAGAACTAAGACCAGCGATATGCCGATTCCAGTTTAAGTTCTCATCAACTATAATTCCCAAGTATTTTATATAGCTAGACCTAGTGAGAGCATCACATGTACACTGCAAACATGCTTCTGGTTGTTGGTTACATGGGAAAGTATGTATTTTAATAATAAGCTCATTATCTTTAGGACGAGAGGTGCTAGTTTTTGTGAAGCATATGTACTTTGTCTTGGACGTGTTTAGTGTTAGCAGGTTATCCTCTAGCCACCGCGTGACCATTGCAAGACCGCTTTCAGTTATCGTCCGCACTTGCTCCCAGGTACGGCCATGAAATAAAATGACAGTGTCGTCTGCGAACATGATCGTTTCGGCATTGTATAAAGCAAGCTCCGCAAGACCATTTATATATGTCAAGAAAAGAGCCGGGCCAGTCGTACTTCCTTGCGGAATACCGAACGAGCACGTTGCAGCGTCACTTAGGCACTTTTCTACCCTCACTCGCTGCTCCCTGCCGGACAGATAGTCCTGGAACCATTGGAGAACATGTCCTCTGACACCTAGGTTATACAGCTTTGATAATATATGGATCCTTTTTGGTGCATTTCATAATTTGAATCAGGAACTGTGAATCAAATTCGAGTAAAAGATGAAAATCAGCTGTCAATATTTTCCCTATAAAAACATACAACGCATTGAAGACATTATTAGTGCTACTGTTTCCCTACTACTGATTAAAACCAACGTTATTATGGAGCGGCGACGTCATTTAAGCAGGGAAGAAATGCTCAGAGCCGTGGGAATGATAGAAGCTGGTTCCCGGCAACGTACTGTGGCTTTAGCTCTGAATACAAGTCAGAGTGTTATCAGTCGACTTTGGACACGTTACCGAAGCACTGGTACCGTGGCTGAGCGCCATGGAGGACGGTATCGCTGCACCACACGGAGACAAGACCGATACATGCAAATCTTAACTCGAAGAGCTCCAACAATAACCGCCATGATGTTAGCCGTGAGGCTTCATCACTCTTCAGCGAACTTAATTAGCGACCAACCAGTCAGAAACCGCTTGCATGAAGTGAACCTTCATTCCCGAAGACCGCTACGGGTACCACCTATAGCAATGCACAATCGTAGGATTCGATATCAATGGGCTCTTGAACACAGAAATTGGGCAGAAGAACAATGGCGTTTCGTGTGCTTTTCTGATGAGTCTCGTTTTGGTATGAGACCGGATACAAGACGTATACGACACTGGAGAACCCCTGGACGCCAACAGCGATTAAAATCCTGCCAGGAAGTCCATCCTTATAGTGGTGGAACCATCATGGTATGGGCGGGTATTTGGATCGGCGGAAGAACTGAGTTGATTTGAATCAGAGGCAACCTCAACGCTCAAATGTATGCTGAGACGATTGTATCAGACGTCATCGTTCCTCTACAAGTGCAAATCGGTCCCTTATTTCAGTTAATGCATGATAATGCACGACCGCACACCGCAAGAGTTGTAAGACAGACTCTCGCCGCAGCTAACATCAATGTCCTGCCCTGGCCTGCTCAGTCGCCAGACTTGAACCCGATTGAGCATGCATGGGATATGCTACAGAGAAGAGCTCTGCCGAATATGGAGGGTATCCAGTCGCAAGAAGACCTTTTTTTGTTGTTGCAACGAACATGGGCGGCCATTCCACAGCGTGATTTGGATGAACTCATTTTGAGTATGCCAAACCGATGTTCTTGTGTTGTTAGTGTTCGCGGTAGAAACACGGATTATTAATTGTTTAAGTTACCCAATAAAATTTTAGAGAAAACTGTTATTTCAGTCTTTTTTTCGAACTTTTGTGTTAGTGGTTCAAATGTCAAAAATCCCTTTATTAGGAAAATGGCAAATTTCTTTATTAATGCAAAGGTGACTTGGTTTATCGTTACTGTGACAAACGAAAACACTTTATTTGATGAATCCTTAAAGAAAATTTTAATTAATATCAATCAGGAGAAAAGTTATTGCAAAAATATATGTTGATCCCTAGACACTTTTGATGTGTGTAGTTTTAAGTAATGCTTGAGTATTGAGTGACGTTCTGTAATACGGGCCTTAGACTCATTCGGTCCGTTGTGCGTGGGGATTCTGGCTAACAGAGCCAGCCTAACTCCGCCCAGAAGCACAGAATCTTCCTGGGAGCTTCACAGGCTTCGCGGAGTGACCTCACTGTTCCGAGGATTTCTGCGCGTTGAGAAGCCACAGCCTCGCATTCCAGGATGACGTGGGCGGCTGATTCCTCGGCGTCAAGGCAGCCTCCTTCTGCGAAGCAGTCATGCTAGCAAAGGAGGTGGCGGGATGGCTGAGGGAGAGAGCCTCACGTCCCAGCCGCCGCGGGAGACGCTCCGGACGTCGGGAGCCGCGTGACGACTCCCGGCCACCGTAGGCGCGGGCCTGCGGGCGGAGAGTAATGGGTAACTCTCCGTCCGATCAGGACCAGGCCCGTGCTGGACGGCGCGTACGTGTTCCACGCGCGCCTCAAAGAGATGTCAGCAATAAGGAAGGGGCCCGTTAGGGCCGAAGCCTGCCGGGGCAGCGGGATTGTCCGAAAGGGTTACCGCTACCCCGGAACACAAAGGGCTAAGGAAGGAACACGGGTGGGTTTTAGTCAGTAAGAGTCTGACACTCCCTTCTGCTCCACCCAGAGCGGGAGGGGTCATTTGATGATTTCCCATCCACAAAAAAAAAAAAATCAGCCACTGCAGAGGGGACTGTCTGTGGCGCCTATGATAAGACTATGCCGACCGTACAGTGGCGCCCTCATCGTTTGTTTGGTTATTTCATACAATCTATATACACACATCAAAAGTGTCTAGGGATCAAGCATTTTTATGCGGATTTCTTGAGATTGAGATGTGGCTTTGTAATAAATTTATGATTTTATAAATTTATATGGATCCTTTTTGGTGCATTTCATAATTTGAATCAGGAACTGTGAATCAAATTCGAGTAAAAGATGAAAATCAGCTGTCAATATTTTCCCTATAAAAACATACAACGCATTGAAGACATTATTAGTGCTACTGTTTCCCTACTACTGATTAAAACCAACGTTATTATGGAGCGGCGACGTCATTTAAGCAGGGAAGAAATGCTCAGAGCCGTGGGAATGATAGAAGCTGGTTCCCGGCAACGTACTGTGGCTTTAGCTCTGAATACAAGTCAGAGTGTTATCAGTCGACTTTGGACACGTTACCGAAGCACTGGTACCGTGGCTGAGCGCCATGGAGGACGGTATCGCTGCACCACACGGAGACAAGACCGATACATTCAAATCTTAACTCGAAGAGCTCCAACAATAACCGCCATGATGTTAGCCGTGAGGCTTCATCACTCTTCAGGGAACTTAATTAGCGACCAAACAGTCAGAAACCGCTTGCATGAAGTGAACCTTCATTCCCGAAGACCGCTACGGGTACCACCTATAGCAATGCACAATCGTAGGATTCGATATCAATGGGCTCTTGAACACAGAAATTGGGCAGAAGAACAATGGCGTTTCGTGTGCTTTTCTGATGAGTCTCGTTTTGGTATGAGACCGGATACAAGACGTATACGACACTGGAGAACCCCTGGACGCCAACAGCGATTAAAATCCTGCCAGGAAGTCCATCCTTATAGTGGTGGAACCATCATGGTATGGGCGGGTATTTGGATCGGCGGAAGAACTGAGTTGATTTGGATCAGAGGCAACCTCAACGCTCAAATTTATGCTGAGACGATTGTATCAGACGTCATCGTTCCTCTACAAGTGCAAATCGGTCCCTTATTTCAGTTAATGCATGATAATGCACGACCGCACACCGCAAGAGTTGTAAGACAGACTCTCGCCGCAGCTAACATCAATGTCCTGCCCTGGCCTGCTGAGTCGCCAGACTTGAACCCGATTGAGCATGCATGGGATATGCTACAGAGAAGAGCTCTGCCGAATATGGAGGGTATCCAGTCGCAAGAAGACCTTTTTTTGTTGTTGCAACGAACATGGGCGGCCATTCCACAGCGTGATTTGGATGAACTCATTTTGAGTATGCCAAACCGATGTTCTTGTGTTGTTAGTGTTCGCGGTAGAAACACGGATTATTAATTGTTTAAGTTACCCAATAAAATTTTAGAGAAAACTGTTATTTCAGTCTTTTTTTCGAACTTTTGTGTTAGTGGTTCAAATGTCAAAAATCCCTTTATTAGGAAAATGGCAAATTTATTTATTAATGCAAAGGTGACTTGGTTTATCGTTACTGTGACAAACGAAAACACTTTATTTGATGAATCCTTAAAGAAAATTTTAATTAATATCAATCAGGAGAAAAGTTATTGCAAAAATATATGTTGATCCCTAGACACTTTTGATGTGTGTATATAAAAATGAAACTCGTTTTCCGTTGTCACGACATAACATGAAAACGGCTTGACCGATTTGGCTGTTTTTTTTTTTTTGTAGTTTTCTAATACTCTGTACAAGGTTCTTACGGAAAAAAATATAAAGAAAAAAAAAATCTGAAAAAAAAAACTGAAACTCCAAGGACACTCTTTTAAAAAGATATTAGAAAATCTTGGGTACATTATTCTATTTAACATCACGCAATTACCCTTAGGAGCCGAACAAAATGAAAAAAGTCAGAAACAACGATAATAACCGCCAAAAAAGTAGTAGCTCGGGCTGGTATCGGATCCCACGCGGTGGGAAGGTTGCAATTTTACGCGGACGAAGTCGCGGGCAGACGCTAGTTTAGAATGAAAATGCAGGAAATAAGCACGTTACTTCATAAAGTGTTTCATAAGATTATACGTTAATATTATTAGAAACGGTAGTTTTATATTGTTTAGTTTTATTATAATCCCTAAAACGGAATATAGTGGCCACTGTTATCCGTTATAAGGATTATAATAAAACCAAACAATATAAAACTACCGTTTCTAATAATATTAACGTATAATCTTGTGAAGCACAACTTTTAACGTGCTTATTTTCTGCATTTTCATTCTAAATTGTGTGAAATAACCAAACAAACGATGAGGGCGCCACTGTGCGGTCGGAATAGTCATAAGGTGAATGGGAAGTGGTAGACCGCGAAATTCAAATTTTCTTACGTTTTTTGCAATTTACAGGCCAGTGTCAGGTTGTATCTTGATCAAAATTTGATTCGCGACTATAACAGGTAAGTATTTACAGAATTATAATCATAGGAAACATTCATACATCTTTATAAGTGAGATTTGTACATACCATAAACACTTTTCCCTAGGAGATTTCTTCTTGTGGTACAAATCTAAGTTATGAAGATGTATTAATGATTCTAATGATTATAATTCTTTAGATACGTACCTGTTATTGTCGCGAATCAAATTTTGATCAAGATACAACCTGAAACAGACCTGCAAATTGCAAAAAACGTAATAAAATTTGAATTTCGCGGTCTACCATTGTGCATTCACCTTAAGGGGGTCATTTGATGATTTCCCATACACAAAAAAAAGGGGGTTATGGTTATGGCCCGTAATTGTTCCTATTATTATTCTAAGGTTATTTCTACTCAAGCTGAGAAGTTTTTTGGTTAATCGCGGGTGTAGCATTGGTAAGGCTAATTTTGACTGTCTACAGTCTGTTGCCCGTAACCACCTGTTGTTATGGAGTTCGGCCGATCTTTGGCGAATCCACGCACGAAATTGCGAGAAAGGCAGAGGTAGAAGTGGGTACGGGCCTAGCACCCTCATATCAGAGCCTCTCTTCGCAAGTTCATCTGCAGCATCATTGCCCAAGGATCCACTATGCGCTTTGATGCACTGGAGGGTAATGCGATTGAACGTCGATAAACTCTCCAGGGCTAGATGGCACTCAAAAATTAGTTTGTTGTTAGTTTGTTTGTTCCCTTACCTTATGTTACCCCAGCAAGAAATGTTTTTGTGAAATAACTAAAAAACTATAAGTGCAGCAAATTTAAAAATGAGCGCAACAATTACAGGAGCTGGGCAACTAATTGTCTATAAGATTTAAATGACTATTTTCGACATTATTTTGCTGGGGTAACGCACACGCGCAATACGATTTTAATCGTTGCGATTTACTTAGTTATAAAATCGCAAACACAAAAGTTTTTCAAGCGAATTCTCAAGTGTTTTTTTCCGCAGTGCGCGGACTCTAGTATATTAATATTGTCCACTGATTGGCGATTATTTATCGCAACGATTAAAATTCGTAGTGCGCGCTTAGCCTGAGTCCGCGCCCTGCGGAAAAAAATCGCTTGAGAATTCGCTTGAAAAACTTGTGTTTGCGATTTTATAACTAAATCGCAACGCTTAAAATCGTAGTGCGCGCATAGCCTTAGTCAAAAGACCACGCCTGGCCAAGGATTACCTATTGGCAAGATGCCTGATGGATTCAGAGCATGACACGTCGACCTACTCGTGTTCCTACTAACTTCCCTAGGGAACATACCTTTAGATTAGACCTCTATTTTCACGTAGTTCATTAGTGTGAACTCTGTATATTATTTTACTCTTTGGTGTGAACTTTTGGGTTAAAACGAAATAGGGCTGCCATCACCTAAATTACGGACCCCGGATAAAAACTTCAATAACCCCGGACTTATGGGTGAAATAAAAAAAAAAAACCCAACTCCCTCGAAAAAAAAATTACAATCTATATATATAAAAAGACAAGTCCTGACTGACTGACTGACTGACTGACTGATTGACTGACTCATCATCGCCCAGCCCAAACCCCTGGACCTAGAAAGCTGAAATTTTGCACAGAGGTTCCTTTTATAATGTAGACGAGGAATAAGGAAGGAATTTTCGAAATTCAACCCCTAAAGGAGTTAAATGGGGGATGAAAGTTTGTATAGAAAATCTTATTCCTTGAGTTAATAAACTTAAAACTTGGCACGAATACTTACCTAAGTAAATTATGAAAATTGGTCTTTTTTGTTTTCCTAAACTACCTTCTAAAGGGGGATGAGGGGGTGTCAAAATTTGTATGGAAGAATTTTAATGCACGGTCCGATTAACTCAAAACTCAGTATTTATACTTAGTACCAAAAATAAAGAATTACGTGTATCAGGGTTTTTTGAAAATCTACCCCTAACGGGGAGAAAAGGGGTAGTTAATTTTACAGGGCAAATTTTACTGCCTGGCTTAATTTACTCAAAAATTGGTATAAATAATCTGTGAGTCAAGTAATGAACACATTCCAAACGATTTTTCAAAATTCCACCCCTGTGGGGGTGAAAAGTGGGGATACAGCTTATATGAAAAATCTTATTCCTTGGGTTAATAAACTTGAAACTTGGCACGAATACTTATCTAAGTAAATCATAAAGTTTGGCATTTGTTGTTTTTCTAAACTACCCCCTAACAGGGGATTGGGGGGTGTCAAAATAAGTGTGGAAGAATTTTAACGCGCGGTCCGATTAACTCAAAACTCAGTATTTATACTTAAGACCAAAAGTAAAGAATAACATGTATCAGGGTTTTGCGAAAATCTACCTCTGACGGGGTGAAAAGGAGTAGTTAATTTTCCATTTTACTGCGTGGCTTGATTAACTCGAAAATTGTTGGAAATAATCTTTGAGTCAAGTTATGAACACATCCCAAACCGTGAAAAACTGTGAAGGTGAAAATGTGGTCTTATTCCTTTGGTTAAGAAACTTGAAACTTTTCAACATTAATTGCCTCAGTAAATAATAAAGATTGTCACTTTTAGGGGTTTACTACTTACTTACTTAAAATAAAAAAGTATGAGTTTTAGGGTTTTACTTATTCTACTCCTACCGGGGTAGAAAAGGGTAATAAAGTTTAAGGAGTAGAAACTCCAACTTCCATTAACACGAAAATGGGTATAAATAATCTTTATATCATAAAAATGGAAACATACCAAATGTAAAAACAAGAGCTGTCGTGATGAAAAGGGAGGATAGTTTATTTGAAACATCTTAGGTAGTTTACCTAAAATATTGGCCCGAATACTTATTTCTTTAAATAAAGTAAGTATAAAGATCGTAATCAATAATTTTCGAAATACCTTTCAGGGGGAGGTGGAGAGGATGTTAAATTTATTTGAGGAAAGTACATAACCCACGCGGACGAAGTCGCGGGCAAAAGCTAGTAGAATATAAAAACATCGCCGTGTGTCATTATATTGTTTCTTATTTAAAGAATATCTACTTAAACCTCAACAATACAAATGAAATGCTTAATTTACTAATCAATTATAGTCTTTAGGAGAGAGGTATTCTGGTGTGATTCTGGTAAAAAAATAATTAGGAACTCTGCTTTTTGGAATCAGAAAATTAAAATGTAATTCAAAAGCAAATTATGAATTGTCACAAACACACGGCTAATTTTTAACTATCATTTATTATAATAAGTTATTCCAAACCATTCATAGTCGAATTTCCCCTAACACAGAATGTGTCTGGGGTTTGACCTGGACACTTTTTAAGAACCCCACCCGGACGCTCCCCCAATAAACTAGGATAATTCTGGGGAAGCCCAGATGGATGGCAGCCCTAAGTATAACACAAAAAATCACACCTGTAGGTATTTACCGACGAGGTATGCAAAAGTCTATAGTTCACCCATATTTCGCCAGTTTTGCGTCTCATCTAAAAAAGAAAGTGAACCCGGGAAGTGAACGCGGGACTCCCAAGCTCAGCAAGAACATCGACTTTATTCATTCTTTATCAATCATGGTTAGTTAGAAGTTAGTGCCAAAATTATTGAACCATTTTGCATTTATTTATCTATTAAACAATATTTTACAAATATGTAATAAAAAAATCTCCCACAAGTTTTAAAATGTAGGCACAGTTTATATTTCATAAAAGTTTGAAGATGGGAGACAGGAGCCCATTCTAAGTAAAACCTGTGCAACAGGTCTCCTGGTCTCATGAAACTAAAAAAAAAGGAGTACTTAACTAAAATGTTTTTGTTTATTTATGTAACATTATCATGCCACTGGAGTGTTTGGTATTCCATTTTCCCATAAGTATTGCAAAAGGCTAAAACAGCTAATTTATTTACTGCTACTGATAGTCTTCCAAATGCTACAAACTCGGCTGGGCTGATGGTGGCAGTTTGGTCATAAATACATCGCACCATGTATGTTGCATGAAATCTCACTGGGTCACCTGAAATTTTTTTTTAAATATGTTTAACCTTACATTTTATTTTTTCTAGCTTTTAACCCTTTCACTGCCAGTGACATCTTGAATGTTTATTCACATTACTAACAACATATTAGGAGTGAATTGGGTAAAAATACGACTTGGCTGTGGCAATCAATGAGTTACATAGATAAAATAGATATAACAGTTTTTATCATAATATATTACCAGGGTATAAAAGAAAGTCACAGCCAAATTTTGATCCATTTGTTATATGATGTCTTCTTTCCCATAAATTCTTAAAAATCCTGAATTTGATAGCACCTTTTCCTTCTACAACACTGGGTTTCAAAACATCAATGTTAACATTTTTCTTTTCTGTAACAATCAAGTTTATTAATTAATCATTTTGAAGTACCTACATAGTTTATTATATAAATTAATGAAACACTAATTACCTGTAGCTATGTAATGTTCTGTTGGTAAGTGTGTAAGAACATGTGCAGGAGCTAGCTTTGGCAATTTGTTTATTTCTTCTTGTAATAATGTTTGTTTGTCTAACTGAATGTCTGTAAAATAAAAAGATTCACAAGTAATAATTTTATTTCCAAAACTTACTGGCAAATGTTTTTATTAGGAACTTGCATAGGTACCAGTTACTCCTTTAGACAGTAGCTTTTGCCTTTTCCCGGCAATAATAATGTCAATTTTCTGTGACAACTGTTCTATTTTTCGCTTCTTCAAAGCCTCAGTTTGCTCTGATAAAACACTACAACAATAAAAATCATGTTAGCTTTTACGCAACCAATAACCAAATACTTCTTTAATCTCATTAGCCTAAAAAAATTACTAAGTAGCCTGCGAAATTCAAATTTTCTTACACACTTGTATTTCATGAAATAGTCATTCAATAGGATTATAATTATCAACTAGATAGGATTGTATTGATGATTTTAATAATTATGATTCTGTAAAGTCATATTTTTTAGGCTTGCAAATCATATTTTAATCAATATTGAACATGACACTGACCTGCAAATTGTAGAAAACCTAGAAATTTTGAATTTTGCAAGCTACCCTGGTGCTTGCCCCTTAAATACAAAAATTTACAGCAACTTGTCAACAAAACTGTATGGTGTCCTAGTGTTAAAATGGCACATAAAGTTTTAGAAAGAGATCCTTGCCGTGTATCATATCTGTGACTTACTAATACCTATGTGCCATAATAACGCCTTGGTATTATTATTTACTTTTGTTCCAGGTCTTTTATTAACTGCTTTTCATCATCTGTAGGTTTTCTTGTAAAATTTGGTAATTCAAACAACTCGCAAACACCCTTTTCCACTAACAATGCAGCTTCTTCAGATGTCAAAGCCATTGGTAATCCTAAAACATTTAAAAAATTGATTATTTGAAATGATTATGGACTGGTCTGCAATTAAAACATATTTTACAATTTTATTTTATTAGAGGCAATTGGCACATACCTAAAAAGTCATTTTGTCTTGGAAACGATGGTATGGAACCAATTAGTGAACCGCATATACGATGGCTACCTCGTAGGACGTACCAATCTAGATTTAAAACAAACTTTTTAAGAAAAAGCCATCAAGTTTTAATTCAAAACATTTTTAAATTATAAACTAAGTACCTTCAGAATTCCATACATAGGCAATGCCATTTTCAACGTAAAGTGATATCATCGTTCGATTTTAATATTTTCGAATTTTACTGTAGCACACAATAATCATATTATCACCCCACACACCTCAAAAAAGAAAACAACGACATTCCAAAGCAAAAAAATAACTTTGAAAATAAATTAGGGAATTGATTTTTTTTTTTTTTTTTTAATTCGCCCAATGGGCAGGCTAAAGTCTTTCGACCATACCGCCTCGTCTTTCGTGTAGAATTTCTTACGTGGTAAGTGTAAACAATAATGTCATTCGTTTATATACTCATTAGACACACATCAAAAGTGTCTAGGGATCAAGCATTTTTATGCGGATTTCTTTAGATTGAGATGTGGCTTTGTAATAAATTTATGATTTTATAAATTTATATGGATCCTTTTTGGTGCATTTCATAATTTGAATCAGGAACTGTGAATCAAATTCGAGTAAAAGATGAAAATCAGCTGTCAATATTTTCCCTATAAAAACATACAACGCATTGAAGACATTATTAGTGCTACTGTTTCCCTACTACTGATTAAAACCAACGTTATTATGGAGCGGCGACGTCATTTAAGCAGGGAAGAAATGCTCAGAGCCGTGGGAATGATAGAAGCTGGTTCCCGGCAACGTACTGTGGCTTTAGCTCTGAATACAAGTCAGAGTATTATCAGTCGACTTTGGACACGTTACCGAAGCACTGGTACCGTGGCTGAGCGCCATGGAGGACGGTATCGCTGCACCACACGGAGACAAGACCGATACATTCAAATCTTAACTCGAAGAGCTCCAACAATAACCGCCATGATGTTAGCCGTGAGGCTTCATCACTCTTCAGGGAACTTAATTAGCGATCAAACAGTCAGAAACCGCTTGCATGAAGTGAACCTTCATTCCCGAAGACCGCTACGGGTACCACCAATAGCAATGCACAATCGTAGGATTCGATATCAATGGGCTCTTGAACACAGAAATTGGGCAGAAGAACAATGGCGTTTCGTGTGCTTTTCTGATGAGTCTCGTTTTGGTATGAGACCGGATACAAGACGTATACGACACTGGAGAACCCCTGGACGCCAACAGCGATTAAAATCCTGCCAGGAAGTCCATCCTTATAGTGGTGGAACCATCATGGTATGGGCGGGTATTTGGATCGGCGGAAGAACTGAGTTGATTTGGATCAGAGGCAACCTCAACGCTCAAATTTATGCTGAGACGATTGTATCAGACGTCATCGTTCCTCTACAAGTGCAAATCGGTCCCTTATTTCAGTTAATGCATGATAATGCACGACCGCACACCGCAAGAGTTGTAAGACAGACTCTCGCCGCAGCTAACATCAATGTCCTGCCCTGGCCTGCTCAGTCGCCAGACTTGAACCCGATTGAGCATGCATGGGATATGCTACAGAGAAGAGCTCTGCCGAATATGGAGGGTATCCAGTCGCAAGAAGACCTTTTTTTGTTGTTGCAACGAACATGGGCGGCCATTCCACAGCGTGATTTGGATGAACTCATTTTGAGTATGCCAAACCGATGTTCTTGTGTTGTTAGTGTTCGCGGTAGAAACACGGATTATTAATTGTTTAAGTTACCCAATAAAATTTTAGAGAAAACTGTTATTTCAGTCTTTTTTTCGAACTTTTGTGTTAGTGGTTCAAATGTCAAAAATCCCTTTATTAGGAAAATGGCAAATTTCTTTATTAATGCAAAGGTGACTTGGTTTATCGTTACTGTGACAAACGAAAACACTTTATTTGATGAATCCTTAAAGAAAATTTAAATTAATATCAATCAGGAGAAAAGTTATTGCAAAAATATATGTTGATCCCTAGACACTTTTGATGTGTGTATTATTTATTTCATTTATTATGTCTTTCGTAGTTATTCCGTATTTTTATAATTAGTCATTTTATTTTTGTCATAAGTCAAATCCAGATTTTATGTCATTTAGTGTCAATGTCAAGCTAGTTGAACAATTTATAACATTTTGCATGTTTTCGTCATTCATTTTAATTCTTCCATTTCCAGTATTTTCGAGCTATCTCCTCATGTACCTAGTTATTTATTTTATTTACATTTTTCATGAATTATACCTAAACTTAGTAAGTACCTACCTATTACTATTTATAACAAATACCTAATAAAAATGAAAATGAATACACAAAAATCCAATACGTAACTAAATATCATTTACAGTCTCTACTATAAATTTGTACAAGTATAAATAAGTTGAGACATTCATAAGTAGCTCCTGAATGCATTGCGGGACCTTGTCAGGTTTCTTATAAATTTTAAGCAGCTCATCCGACAACACAAGGCGCTGAATGTTGAAAGACGAGCACTCAAAGAAGATATGATGTAGTGACTGAACTTTTTGTGATTGACAATACTCACAGTTAGGAGAATTGACCATTCTAAGGCGATGAAGATGATAATTTAAACGACAATGACCAAAACGCATACGACTGATAATTGAATAGAATTTTCTATTTATGAATTTGTCATTCTTGCAGAACCAAGGTATGGAGTTTATTTGAACATCTAAGGTAGCAAACCAAGTACCTTTATTTCCAACTTGAGTGCACCGGTATGAATGTCTTCCCCACTCTTGACACATACGTTGTCTTAAAAGACTAACTGCATCTGTAGGTGGTATAGAAACATCCATATCGGGGTCAGGATTGGGAATTAATTCCTCTAAATCAACAATTTTTTTGGCCAAATAGTCTACCTTTTCATTCCCTACAACACCAATGTGTGAAGGCACCCACACAAAACTAACTACTATATTTGATTGATATAATTCCACCCATAACTGTTTTATTAAATAAATTATATAATTAGTGTTAGCATTTAATTTGTTGTTTGCCAAGTTTTCCAGAACACTCATGCTATCACTTACGACAATCCATTTATTATGTCCTGAATTATAATTTTCAATATGTTTCAAAGCACTGAAAATAGCAACAGCTTCAGCTGTAAAAATACTTTAATTTTTGTCAATTTTTCGACCAATGCCTATATTTGAAGTGGGCTCATATATGGCAAAAGACACAGCCCTATCATTCTTCGAACCATCTGTATAAACAAATTTATGATCTGACCACTCTGATAACATTGCATTTACTTCCTCTTTTGTGGACAAGTCCTTTTTTTTCTTTAAAATTATATTAATAGCAGGAAATTTACCAATAAAAGTTCCTTCATAGCAAGGCAAAATATGTTTGGATTGATGGATATTCAAATTTTGAATAAGATTTACGAAACTTTGAAGAGCTTGTAGCATAAAAATTGGTTTAGAAACTGAAGGAGTAATTGAATGTAACAAATTTACCAAAAGACTGTTACTAGATACACTATAAAGTTTTAGTATAAATCTTTCTTTTAAGTAATTAAATCGAATGCTTAATGGTGGAACATTACAATCAATCTGCATTGCATTTATAGGAGTACTTCTGAATGCCCCAGTTATTACACGCAAACATTTATTTTGAAGAACATCAAGACTATTTACAATTTTAACATCTGCAGCGAAGCAAAAGAAACCATATTCAAAATGACTACGAACTAATGATTTGTACAACAGTAACAAAATTTTTGGGTCTGCACCCCAATATGAGCCAGACAGAGATTTCAGTACATTATAAGCTTTATTTGCTTTACTAATTATATGTTTTATGTAATTATTCCAGGTTAAATTATATGAAAAAAGAACCCCCAGAAATTTAACCTCAAGTGAAATGGGTAATGCACTTTTATTATATTGCACATTGGGCATATTATAACACTGTTTACCAAAAATAACAACTTTGGACTTGGACTGATTAACATTTAGATCGAGGTAAGAAAAATATTCATAAAGATTTACCAATGCATCATTGACTATTTGGACTGTTTGTGATAAATTGTTTCCAGATGTATACACAACCAAATCATCTGCAAACTGTAGATTTTTGACCTGAGACCCTAAAATAAGATTTAATCTACGTATATATAATATAAATATTAAGGGTGATAGTATACCGCCTTGACAAACTCCTTTTGACGAGAGTCTAGGACCATAGAGATGTCTATTGAATTTAGTAAATACTTCCCTATTGCTCAAAAAACTTTTAATCCAATTTATAATTTTTACAGGAATCCCTATTAACAATAATTCGTAACAAAGAATATCTATATTTACACTATTGAAAGCTCCTGCGATATCAAAGAAAACTCCAACCAAATTTTTTTTTGCCAATAAAGAATTATGAATATCAAGCTGCAATTGACAAACACTTTCCCTAGCAGACCGATTCCTACGAAAACCAAATTGATTAGAAGGTAAGATATTGTTTTGTTCTACGTAAAACTCTAAACGTTGCTTCAACAATTGTTCAAATAATTTTCCCACACAGGAAGTAAGTGCTATGGGACGATAAGAATCAGAACATAACTTTGGCTTATCTGGTTTTAAAATTGGTACAAGACAGTCCACTTTCCAATCTTGAGGTATAATATTATTTTCCCAAAGTAAATTAAGTATTTTTAGAAATGTTTCTAAACCTGCAATGTTTAGTTTTTTAAATAAGATATATGGTATTCCATCAAGACCATAAGCAGTATCTCTTCGAGAGGAGATGGCAGATATTAATTCATTAATTGTAAAAGGATTAAGTAGAAAACTATTTTCGGAATTAATATTATCAGTAAGAGTTTTTGGAGTATGTGGCACAAAGTCTGGAGTGTATTTCTTTAAAAAATCTAAAACCCATTCATCATTTTCATCGATATTAAAGTTATATGTCTTATTGTATTTGCGCATAAATTTCCATATAGCAGATAAAGGTGTGCATCTATTAAAAGTTTCACAAAGAGAAAACCAACTTTTTTGTCTTTCTGTTTTTAAAATGAGTTTTTTAACTGCCCGGAGCTTTTTAAATTGAAGATAGGTTTCTTCTGTTGGATTATCTTTAAAATTAATATAAGCTGTTTTGAAGTTTAGTACAGCCTCTGTACACTTTTGATTCCACCAAGGAAGGGAAGGTCTTTTAGTCTTATTTCTTTGGCATGTGTGTTTGGTGGTATTTGTGCTGACATAACAATTCAAATTATTGGAATTTATTTTGGAATTTGCAGCTGCTGTGCGCAAAATAGTACAAAATTGGAAATATGAATTAAGAAGACTTTTATTATCTATTTGAAAATCAAGTAACAATTCTTCCACACAATTGCTATACATTTGCCAATCCACGAGTTTATAATTTGGATAGATGGGCAAATGTTTAGCATTCAAACAATTCCCATATAAAACATTATTTTTGTTTCTGCTAACCATTACTTTTATTATTACAGGGATGTGGTAACTACTACCGAGAGGATTATCATGTACAGACCATTCACAATTAAGTGCCAATGATGGTGAGACAAAGGATAAATCCAGTGCATTGGGACGCCACGTTAGAGAACCAACTGTTGTTGCTTGACCATCATTAAGCAGTACCAAATTATTTTCGTCAATGACTTCTAAGATTTCTCTACCTCTTGGAGAGTCAGAAATACATCCCCAGGAAGTGTGATGGGCATTAAAGTCCCCAGCAAATATAAGAGGACCAGGAATAGACTTCACCAATAAATCAAAATCACCTTTATTAAAAGCTGGATTAGAGTTAAGAGGACTATAAAAACTGACTATACTTATTTCTTTATTATTAACTGTAATTTTTACACAAATGTTTTGTAAAGAATTATCAAAATAGGTGTTAATTTTAGTATAAGTAATGCTTTCATGAATTATAATTGCAACTCCATTGTGTTTATTACCACAATCATTTCTTTCTATATTGTAATTTTTAATTCTAAAAGATTGTTCAGATCTAAACCATGTTTCAGAAATTATTGCTATATGTATATTTTGTGCATAGAGGAAATTAATAAATATATGTTTATTGCTATTAAGACTTTGTGCATTCCATTGAACTATATTTAAGTTTGACAGATCCATTATGAGGATGAAGGAAATTTCTTACTTAGAGTTGTTTTTAAAACCTCTTTAATTGATGATGAGTTAATAGGTACATCTTTAGTGGTGACTATTTTTGTAATCGTTTCTACTAAAATACTTATAAATTTATCGGATTTCATTAGATTATTAATTTGTACATCTAAAGTTCGAGCAGATAGAGCTGGAAATGCGTTAACGTCGAAAAGATCAGAGTATGTGACAGTTCGTGACTTAATTTTATTTTCTTCAACTTTTTGTTTTTTAATTGGGCATGATGAGGAGATAGCTATGTGATTACCTTTGCAGTTTGCGCATTTAGCATCCTTGGGGTCAACCTGACAATTCTTAAAACTATGGTCTAATGTACAAAT
Organism: Globia sparganii; assembly: GCA_949316385.1. Lineage (NCBI taxonomy): Eukaryota > Metazoa > Arthropoda > Insecta > Lepidoptera > Noctuidae > Globia > Globia sparganii. The sequence continues at coordinate 12,702,123 of OX438663.1, read as the reverse complement.
TGAACATACCTCAGTATTACGACAGAATTTAGCAATATGTCCATATCGCAGACACTTAAGGCATTGTTTTACTGGTGGTATGTATTTACTCACTTCGTGACGCCATGAGTCCAAGTAAATATACTGAGGAAGAATAGTGGAGGCGAAGGCTACCGCAACAGCCTGTGTAGGGACGAAAGCTACGCCAGCGTCACTTCTGACCCTGCGCATGAAGCGCCTAACCTGAATCACATTTTTGGAACTACCAATCAATGAAAAAATTTGTTTATTGGACATTTCTACGGGAACCGAAGTAAGGACTCCCGTTATTTCGGTATCTCCAGCCGGTATGGATGCCTTAAGAGACAACTGATCCAATAACTTTTTGTTTTGTAGAAACATATTGGCGTTATTTGGTAAGTCAAATGTTATGCCGACTTTGTACTTGTTAATAGTACGTAGATGCATGACGCCTGAAACGCCATGCTCCCGTAAACCTTTTGATAGGGCCATACGATCCCTATCGCTAAATGTGGTATTTTCTTCCGTATGAGTTAAAAATACAACAAGGTCTGTTTGCTTGGTTTCTTCTGGATATTTACGTGAATACGCTTTTACCTTATATATGGCGTACTTATCCTTTTCATTGTTGTTGTTGTTGGTTTGTTTGCAGCTAACTATTGTCTGTTCAGACTCCCCTGAATCAGAGTCCGAAGATTCAACTATTTGTTGCTGCTGCGGGTCAGGATAGGATGTTTCATCCTTCCTCCGTCTTTTTTTCCCCATTTCGGGGTGCTAATGGATTGTGTAACTTCAGAATAGCCTATTTAATATAAATATTTACAAGAAAAATGTTTATAATACAATAAATTATTTTTTAAAGTAAATTTGTTTGAAAAACGCGCCTTCACACTTTTACAGTTTCCCGCCTTTTTTCTTAGGGAATTGAGTAATTGACATTGCTAGGGTTGACACTTGACAGGCCTTGTATGACACAATACATCAGTCCTCTTGACTCTTGATCACAGCTCTTGATTGACCATTTTTGTGAGCGTGGAAGTAGTACGTACAGCATTACAATAGTTAGAAAACAAAAAATATAAAAGTAAAAGCGCGTGTTTAATTGAATTAAGCGAAGCTAGCGCAATTAGATTAATAATTTTGCTTGGTTGAGCTCGATTAAGCTTAAATCACTATACAGCGCACGGTATTTCGCCTAGAACATGCTAGGTGGACAAAATTCAAGTTTTCATTTCCAGGAAATCTTAATTGCATAACACAATCAACACCCCCAAACTCCAAATTCCGAGAAAAAGTTGTTTTTCAAATACTTAACTGATGAGTATACACATACATAGAGTCCAGAAGTCAGGTAATGAGTTTAATGCAAGCGTTCCGGCAATCAGTTGCAATTTAGCGACACATTTGTGCACATCTCATAGTGGTTTATAGTGATATTGTGAAAGTTTTTTGTGATGGATATTAATACTGAGGGTATGTACTATTACTTAATATATTATTTTTATCAGAATCTATTTAAATGAATTTTTAGCATTTTTTTAACTTGATGCATAAATTTTAGCGTAATTTTTTTCATAAAGAAAACTTAGAACGTTCAGGAAATACATTGATTCGCCTCTATTCGGGCTAGTTTTTAGATATATTGTAGGTATAACTGTGTAGTTTGTAAAATTACACATATTGTTCAGCACACTTCAGTACAACATATTTGTTTCTTTTTTTTTCAGAACACGTTTACTCTATTTCAAGGGTAGCCTTTTTTGAAGAGTGGTTGAAACACGCAAAGAATGATAAACGGTCGCGTATTTATGACTATCTTTCTTCAAAATTTCACTTTGGTGACATTACTGAAAGCAGCCAAAGAGAAATAAAGCTGAAAATATCTAACTTTTCTACTAAGATTGGAGCCAAATGGTTGGCTTCGGGAAAATCGAAGGAGCGTTTTTTAATAACAAATAAGACATGGCTGGATGAAGGAGACATACAGTTTACTGTGAGTTCTTTAGCCCCACAACCTTCGACATCGAGTGAGGCTGTGACATCTGCAGGAAGACCTCGCAAAGATTTTGAGGAAACGTCGTTTAAGACGAAGAAACGTCGAGTCGTGGATCTCGTAGAATCTCGAAGTGCCAGTGAATTAGTGACTGCTGCCGAAATTGCTATGCGTTCAGCAGGGCAAAGAAAAGTTGCCCATGTGATTAGAGACATTAGTGAGAGCCCAGATAATATTATTAAGTCAAAAAATACCAGTTGTGATCCTAGGCAGTTAAGTAGTGACGAAGCCTTAGCATACTATATAGATTCTAAGTCAACAACACATGCTTACAAACAAACTAGGAAGTGGTCCATAATGGCAGGACATAATGTGTTTCCGTCATATTTTAGTGTAGTAAAATCCAAACAGGCCTGTTACCCTGCAGAGGAGCACATTGCTATAACAGAAACTCGTGCTGAAATAAATTTGCAAGCCTTATTAAATAAAACAGCGGAACGTCTAGTATTAGCACAGAATCAAGTTATCAGCAGTGTCCTCCCAACAAGTTCAACGTTTACACTTGTTAGTAAATGGGGATGTGATGGAAGTTCTGGGCACAGCACATACAAACAGAAATTTGAGAACACTGAAGATACGGACGAATTTCTTTTCGTATTTTCTTTCGTTCCCCTTAAGTTATATGATGGGTCCAAAATTATTTGGCAAAATCCTCGGTCTTCATCAACTATGTATTGTCGCCCAATCAAATTTATATTTGCTAAGGAAACGAACGACTTCACGTTAGCGGAGACAAATAGATTGTTGGAAGAAATTAATGCTCTTCTTCCAACACTTATCAACTTTGGTGATTCTCAAATCTCTGTGAAACACGAACTTCTTCTGACAATGACAGACGGAAAGGTATGTAACGCCTTAACGGAAACTCGTTCATCTCAAAAGTGTTTCATCTGTGGTGCCACCCCCAAGACGATGAACGATGACCCCGCGAAGTTTAACAGCAATCAGGAACATTTTGGCTTTGGTTTATCTACACTTCATGCTTGGATTCGTTGCTTTGAATGCCTTTTACATATCAGCTATAAGTTGAATATTAAGAAATGGCAGGCTAGAAGCGACGAAGATAAAGCTGATATCAAGGTTCGTTCCGAAGAAATCAAGTTAAAATTCAAGAACGAAATGGGACTCATTGTAGATAAACCAAAGCCAGGATTTGGTTCTTCCAATGATGGAAACACAGCCCGTCGCTTTTTTAAGAATGCTGAGATGAGCGCTCAAATCACAGGGTTGGATGTTACTATTATCAAACAATTTGATGTTATTTTGAGGACATTGTCTTCTGGGTTCGAAATAAACTTAGTTGAATTTAATAAATTTTGTCTTGAAACTAGAAGACATTACCTTAGTCTCTATTCGTGGTACTATATGCCTGCTACTGTACATAAAATATTAGTACACAGTACTGAGGTCATCAAAGCGGCATTGCTTCCAATTGGGCAGCTTTCCGAAGAGGCTCAAGAAGCACGTAACAAAGATTGCCGCAGATTTAGGGAGTACAACACCCGCAAGTGCTCACGTGTTGCCACGAATAGAGACTTGCTGTCCATGTTAATAATAACATCTGACCCTTTGATTAATAGCCTTCGTGAGATTCCCCAAAAAAAGCCGGAAAAAATATGTGCAGAGGTATTAAACTTAATTGTAAGCCCGACCATAGTAGCATCAAGACCCGAAACGTCATCATATTGTCGCACATTGCCGCAAAATGATGACGATTCACCAGAAGATTTTGATGATGATTCTGATGATTAGGTTTAGGTTAAGTTAATTTGAATTGTAGGTATTTATTTATTTAATGCAATTTTGTTGTTTGTTTATTATTTTAAATAAAATTTTCTGTTTAGATATATTTTGTTTGTTTTTTATTACAAAATCATACCAAAAACTATTAATAATGCCTCAATATGACTACTTATACAGAGTTGATACGACAGAGGGGCATTAAATTACACTACGTATACTATACGTGTTTAGTATTAATTCGATACGGTATAAAAATAAAAAGCATCATAAATGAGAATTTTTTTGTTTCAAACAAACTAAATAGCTTACAAATCAGAATAAAACGCAACCACCCTTTGTAAATAAAGGAGAAACCCAAACTTCATAAAAACTTGGGCCTGGTGACTGACCTTGGATAACTATACAAAGTGGCAACGTCCAACGTCGCGCGCGGGCAGAGCAACTCGAAACACACTGTGGATTTTCCAAACTGCAGTACCGGAGATTTTGCCGATTCCAGATCGGTCCGAGTAAAAGTACTCTCATCGGTCCATATTAAATTAGTTAAGAAATGACGGTCTTCGGATGTTTTATTTAGTAGCCATTGGCAGTAACTGTTGCTGATCGGCAAGTCTCTCGATAAAAAAGTTTGCACCTTCCGATATTTAGAAGGTTTGCGTTTTTTACGTTTTAGAACCTTGTAGATAGTTCTATGGCAACATCTAAACTGCCGGGCGGCTCTGTGGAGACTAGTCGGGCTGCGGGAAAAATTGTCTAAAATTCTTTCGTCCCAAGCAGCGGGCATTTACCGCGGTGGCACTCCCTCCTGTTACAGCACTATACGTTTATTGTCCCGTAATCTTTGTACTGCCAACTGTATGGTGCGGGCATTCCTAGGGCAATTGCGGCTATCACCATACCTTTCTCTGTAAGTTCGTAGAGCTAACGTTGCGTTTCCACGGCATTCGCCGTAGATTAAAATCATGTCAGTGTAAAACAAATCCACAATTATTGTCAGCGCACAAGTTCGACAAAACAATAAGGGCGCAGGAGCTTCCGCGTGCGTACCTACGTTCCGGAAGGGTAGCGTCGGCGCACTGAAAAAACAAGTTTTTTGGAGGCCCCACTTACTGATCGCAAGCACAAAATACAGAGAGTACAGAAGTCAATCTACATACAAAGTGCGCTCGAGCAACGCACACATAGACACCGCTCACGGACACGATATCTCGGACTGGTTGGGACTAGTGCGAGCGCAAGTGCCATCCGCTTGAGACATGCGTCTATGAAGTGCAAAAATGGAGCAATAAAAAAAAATTATAACTGTTCAGTGGACGGTTGTTTAAATTCAACATTAAACGGTGAATTGTCGTTTTTTAATCTACCAGTTGTTTCAGAGACGTAAGTAGGTATTTGCTTGTATTTCGATGGTTTGTATTAACGTAACACAGTAGTTAGGTAGGTAGGTAAGCGCCCCGGCCCCCAGTCCCGCGCCGTAAAGTAAAAGCGAACATGACTTTGTAGCACTTTGTGACAAAGTAATGTAACAATAACATTAAAATTAAAATATTTTAGTTATTATTGGTTTTTTCGTTTCTCATCATCATCAATAAATCAAACAACTAGATGCGAGTGCCACTACCACGATAGTTTTTTGTGCATAAGCCAAAGTTGACAACCATAGCGCGACCGCCGAGCGTAGACTTCTGTACTCTCGGTATTCTGTGTCGCAAGGATCTAAGATACAATAGCAACACACTGACCTATTTCTATTTCTTTTACGCACGTGATGTTTTGCCAATAGGATTGTCACTCTCTTATGTACTACGTATTGGTTTATGACTTGCGTAAGAGCGGCAACAACGTATCGTAGATTTATCGTTTTAAGGTGCATGACCTATGCCTGTAGACATAATCAGCTGTTAGCAAAAATACATCGTGTTCAAACGGGGCAAAAACTTAAAAAATCATTTGCGACTAAACTACTGTTTCAATTTAATTGATTTTTGGTAGAGAGCTTGATAATGATACCTAGTATAGGCAGTTTAAAGGAAAGCCCATCTGTCGTATCAACTTTGTATATAAAAGCATCGTTAAATATCATAAAATAATATTGTCCACCTAGCATGTTCTACGCGGTACACTGTGCAGCGGGAACAGGAGGAATTTTAAAAAATACTTGGTTTTTACTTTTAATTAAACATGCTTGGAACTGGAAGAGCTGAAGTGGAGGGCTCGTGGCTAAGTAATAATCAGAGATCGGAACAGGTAGAGCTGTTTTATGTACAGACGCCAGCAGGTCAACCTACCCCAATCTGTCAAATTTCTTTGATAGATTTTCAACTTAGTACGGTGGCCAGCACATCAAGCTACCCCAATCTGTCAGATTTTCCCAATTGAATATGAACTATATTCCTGTATACTAAAGTTGAAAATCTATCAAAGAATTTTGTCAGATTGGGGTAAGTTGACCTGCTGGCGTCTGCACAAAGGAATAAGGTTCATATTCAATTGGGAAAATCTGACAGATTGGGGTAGCTTGATGTGCTGGCCTCTGTACTTGCCATAGGTTAGCATAATAATGGATATTCCCCGAGTCCCGGGATTTGGTTTTTAAAAGGAATGTAGGTACTTAATTTTGCTAGCCCTTACTCATGTATTTACACGAATCTTAATATTTTTGAAATTTAGATGTTAAGTTTCCAACACCTACCTTTTCTAACATGCAGATGATAGTGGGCTTTAATTAAAAGTCAACAATGAATTATAATTAAGTATATAATTATATTCAAACAGGAAAAAACAACAACCTCGTTAAGTCTCTTTATCTTCTTGGGCTGTTTTTGACATTTGTCTTTTAATTCTCATAATAAATCTGAAACAAATAAAATATAAGTAAGCTTTAATAGATATTGAAGACAAGCGAGAGATATCTCCCACTCTGTCTCAATTACTTTATTCAGTGTCCGGTTGAAACTAGATTCTTCTAAGTGAAGAGAACAAATATGAATTGTTTTTGTCGACATCTCTAAATTTTCAACACAGATTGTTTCCAACCAATAAAGAACCATAAAATAGCATTTTCGATAAATATAATAATGTCAAATGCACTACTCTATCCCTACAATAACAAAGAAAATGATTTCATGAAATACAACTTGAAAATATAGAGAAAGGGAAAATATAAATGCTTTGCTGTTGAAACTCTTCAACGAATGTAGAATCTTTTGTTTATCATCTAAATCTAAGATATTTCAGCTGAAATTAACTACACATACTGGTACTGGTTGTTTTCGGGTGATTTCTGCTTCTTTTGATGCCACATCCGATTATATTGCAATGGGGCCGACAACTGTCAAAGTGGCGCTAGCAGCGCACAGACCAATAACAAAGCAGTTTTTCTAAGGAATAAGTAGTGAATTCATAAATAAAGACAATTATTGAGGAAATGCCTGGATGTTGTGTACCAAATTGTAAAGAAACTGGAGGATACCAGTTTCCTCAAGATGAGAAACTTAAAAAAATTTGCTTCAAAGCGATAAGGCTAGTAAAGTTTGAGCTTAAAAGCGGGGTGAGAGTGTGTCATAAACATTTCAAGGAAAGTGACTATTTTAAAAGACTGGTAAATACTTAGGTATGTTTTAAAAATTATTACTTTCAGTTTAACTAAGTTATCAAAAACTATTTGCTCCTATTTGTATTTACGTAACTGTAAGATAATGCGATTTAATAAACGTTAAGAAAGCAGACTGCCAATAATACATAAATTATTTGTTTGGGATCATAAACCAGCGCAAAATGTTGAAAAAGTCTGCGATCTCTTCAATGTTTCCGTGGAATATAAAGCCAGCCTCTACATTGAGAGCAGAACGCCTGAAAACACCTAGGTACCTAATTATAAAAAAAGCTTGTTTCAAGGAGGGAACTCAACTACTCAGAGCTTCAGTAATATCCAGCCACTTGAAGAATTAGATGATGTAAATGTCTCTGCGTGTGTAAATGTTTAACACAGAGTTAAAATTTTATGTTAAAATTTTATTTATCTCGTAAAATGACAAATAAAATGACATTGACAAAGGTTCGTATAGTGGTGGCGCCATCTGAGATCAGCTTTCACTTGCCAACCCCATTGGGGATCTTGCTACTGACGACTTCCACTATAGAACCGAGTTCAAACACAATAATACAGCAAATTACTCCAAAATTCACAAATTATATCCACAGCTCAAGAGCATTTGACAGTTGACGTACCCAACTTTGGTACCAAAGCTTACCAAACAGTGAGAGGATAAAATGGCGACCGGCCGCAAATAGGTATTTTAGTGACGCTAGGAATGAAGGATTGCCATTATAGTCACTGTCAAAAACACTAATAACCTTTTTCACTTATGCAAAATTAAGAAAGTTAAAAAGGAATGGCAATATTTTATGATTTTGGCGTCGATAAGCCTCATATTTGTATAACTGTGTTTTTCTATAGTCAAACATTTCGGGTCTATATGATTTCTATAGTATAAGCAAAATAGCGAGCGGTGAGCACGACGAGGAGCATGACGTGCGGCATGACGAGTGATGTTGCCACACTACGTCTCTGTCTCCTTTCCTCGCTACTTCCCATGCCACTCGTCGATTGTGTGGCAGGCCCATTAGAGAAACATTGATGATTATTAATGTGTCAAAAGCACTGACTAGGTCAAAAGCCAACGCTTGGGCTAATCGTGCCTCTCTATCGCTTGTTCCGCGCTCTCGCTTGCTCGCTTTTTCGTGCGTGTAGCTAGTGTTCATCAATTTTTATGACGATCACGTCAAAACGACTTTTCATTCTCAAAAATATCGGAAACCCAAGAAGAGTTCAAGATTTGGTTACGGCCTGTAACAAACGATCCTACAAAAGCCTTTTGTACTTTTTTCATTGTAAAATATTTACGAGAATTGGCGACAATAAAGACAATATATTATTTGTGAATTTCTGTGGATTTTTTTAGTTACGGTGAATGTTAAGTAGTAGACCGCGAAATTCAAATTTTCTTACGTTTTTTGCAATTTGCAGGTCAGTGTCAGGTTGTATCTTGATCAAAATTTGATTCGCGACTATAGCGTACGTATTTACAGACTTATAATCATTAGAATCATTAATACATCTTCTTATGTCGGACGCCTGGTCAGGGTCATTTTGCAGTGTAGGCTAAACCTACATACAAACATAAATATTAAACACATACATAAATGTGAAACACATACATAAATATGAAACACATACATACATATTAAACACATACATAAATATTAAACACATACATACATATTAAACACAATACATACTTAGACACTCAACAATAATAAAATTACTTACACTAATTAAATATCCACAATCGTGTGTACATGGCCTAAGTACTTCACATGTCTGTACACCGCCTTACTGTCTATTTATCGCTGAGACCGCGCACCGCGGCTAGCGGAGCCCTGCGCCACCTGTGCCGCACGGCGGCGCCGCGCGCCGTTGATACCTACGAGCGGCAAATTCGTGGAACACGATCGGATCGCCGCCGTCGCCCGCGCCTCTGCGTCTCCCGCGCACGGCCGCACCCCTCGGACGCCCTAGGGCGTTGCCAGATCGTTCCTTTTGGAACATTTTGCGTTCTATTTTCTGGTCATGCGTTCTCTTAGCGTTCCCATCTGTTGTGCGTTCTTTTCGTTCCTTTTTGTATATCTGGTACTAAGTAAGTCTAAACGTACTACTTCACCTCTTGCGACGTCGCCGTCACCATAGTACAGAGTTTTAAGTATCTGTAGTCTTTAAATGAAGACTAAGCTTACGATTGATTGTAATATGTCTGTGCTTTCAGTGCTTTGGCCTGTGGTTTTGTTTCGGCTACAGATTAGGCTTTGGCTGGCGGCTTTTAAAGAGATTCTTTAACTACGGCTGGCGGGGAAGCCAACTTTGTTTGTGGTTGATTAAAGAACGTTAGCGGAGAGCCGAGATTTCAATAATTTTGAAATTTCGGCTCTCCGGTAGAGGTAACAAAAATATTAAATTTTTTCTGGTGCTCACAGAACACATAAACCAGCGGAGCTGGTGCTGCCTTTTTCAAACGCTTCTGTAGAGCGTGTCTTCAGCAAACATGAATTAACTAAAACAGAAATCCGAAATAAGACACAAGCACGCCAGTGACAGCATAAATAAGAGCCTACACAAAATCTTCTACAAAAGCAAATTTCTTATAAAAATAGAAATACGCAGGAAGCTGTAGTAAAAGTACAGTTAAAGGAAATATGTTTTTTATATAAATATGATTGAGGCTGCCATCAAGCTATTTTTTTTTAACAAACTTGTACTACTTATTTATGTTAGTACTTTGTGAGCGTTAATGATGAATGATCTGAAAAAATTATATTGTAAGATGTGATGTTTGCTTCCTGCATGATACTGACAAAAAAAAAACTAACATACTTAAAATAACATAACTTGCTATAAAAATTGTAGATTTTTTTCATTTGCGTTCCTTCGCCGATAATTTCGTTCCTTTTCAGACATCCCTGCGTTCTAAATCTTCAATCACTACTGGCAACACTGCTAGGTAGTCCGCTACAGACCTCTACGGCGAATGCATGCCACATTGTAACTCGCGCCGCGCATGACCTATTGTTATTAGTTTCTTAAGGTTATTCATGTTAAAAACTCTTATATATTATTCAAAGTAGTGTTTAATTAATAGGTTACCGTAACCTACACCTAACACACTACAGCAGCTTACATTCGCTGTTACTTTCGGCCGCCGATCATGCAGCCGAAAGTAACCGCCGGCCACTCACATGACCGCTCCACACGCTTAACTAATTTAAGGTGAAGGTCTTGGACCATACCGTCTAAATTGAACCACTGCACTGTACCTCCACACCCGGCGCTTTTTTATAGTAGGTATTTTTTTTTGGATAGAATAGACCTTTTTTAGTATAAATTTGAAACTGCAAAGTTCGCAAAACCATTGCGGCCGAGAAAAAAATCAGTTTTTTTAGTCTACAAAAACTGTGATTTTTCCGGCGGGGCTCCTATTTCTGTCTTCAAGGTTTAAAGGAACCTAACACGAAGGGAATGACGGGGGCTCGTTCGCTTGCTTTGCTCGCTCACTCGAGCCCCCATCATCCCCTTCGAACCTAACCTATCCGAGTCGGGGTGCCCCAAGTCCCGAGCTTGCTACGCTCGCTCTTGCATCGCATTTGCAAAGTGCAGGATTTTGTGAAAGGGATATGTATAGCTATTAAAATTGTGAAGCTTCAGACGCGCGGATGTGGAAGTATAGTGGAGCCAAAAAATCCTTAGTTTACGTACAGTTATTTTATAACTAATAGTACAGAAAGCCGACTCCCATGATGTTGAAGAAAGCCGCTTTTATAACAGCCTACAAAATCACTTCCCTTTTTATGTGTCCTTTCTCGTCCGCAACATATCTACGCCACTTGACCGAGTACTAGGGCTGCCCAATTAAATATTGCCTCAGCTCTTGGTCTATTTACTACTCTATGGTGATTGCGCAGTGATTACCGCGGAATTCAAATTTTCTTACGTTTTTTGCAATTTGCAGGTCAGTGTCAGGTTGCATCTTGATCAAAATTTGATTCGCGACTATAAAAGGTACGTATTTACAGAATTATAATCATAAGAATCATTAATACATCTTTCTAAGTTAGATTTGTACCACAAGAAGAAATCTCCCATAGAAAAGTGTTTATGGTACAAATTATAAAGATGTATGATTGTTTCTAATTATTATAATTCTGTAAATACGTATCTGTTATAGTCGCGAATCAAATTTTGATCAAGATACCACCTGACACTGACCTGCAAATTGCAAAAAACGTAAGAAAATTTGAATTTAGCGGTCTACTACTACCCATTCACCTGTCTGTAACTATGATATGAGATATCATAAGCAAACTTTTTTTTGTGAATGATTTGATTAAATTAATTAATTAATTATTTTGTATGCCTTCTGTGTAATATACTGCTGTTTGTTATTCCTATCAAATAAAATAAATAAAATAAAAATTTCGTTGCCTCCTGTCAGCTGTCACTGTCACTGTCACATCACATCTCATTTGTCATTATCAGCTGTAAACTGTTATTTGAAAATAAAATTTGATTTATTGAATTTACAGTTGTTCGCTAATGTATAGCAATTAACAAATCCATAACAACTTCTATTATGATATTAAAGAAAAATAAAGCAATTGGAATTGTCTAATTTATATTGTAATAAATATGTTTAGTGACAATCACAAGTTGAAACAATAATTTCGGTAGTGGTTATATAATATTCTAAATAATGACGAGCAGAAAAGTTATAGTTGGTATGTACGTTTTTAAGCCTTTCATCATGTATTTGAGGCTTTTATATATCCATCTTGTAAAATCTGGAAGAATAAGAGGTTCCTAAGAGGAATATTATGCCTTTAGTGGTGCATTCGTATAAGGTCCATTATACTTTTACATGTATACCTTACACCAGAAGTTGTGCTTAGGAATATACTACAACCTAGGTAGGTAGGCGTTTATGAAAGTTTTGCAATTTAATTTATTATCATTTGCCCAAATCACATAAAGCTTATTTGGGCGAAAGACAAATATGCCTAAATCAGCTGATGTATCCATAATTACATCAAAATAGAAAGCAAAGTATAATTTATTAGAATTAATGAAAAATTATAATAATCTTTTTAAGTATAAGGCTAGATAAAAGTTTAATTAATATAATTTTTAATTGTGAAAGTTCCCAATTTACGCGATCTTAGATAATGGATATCTACTCACTACAATATTATTAGTTTATTAAGTTATCTTGCTAAAGAACTAAGTATTGTGAAGAAAAACTTTCTTACAGTAGGAATTTCCCACCATCTAAAAAAAATACTTTCAAGTTTCAAGAGTACCATTCTATTCCATACCAATACCAATAGTACCATTTAATGGTTTTAAAGTTCATCTATAGCTGCATTTCTGCCTGGAGTGTTGTCTCATTTAACTACTAACCAGGCAGGCTAAAAACAGCACTAAATAATTTTTTGACTACATATTAATAAACTAGCAATAGTATCTTCTTCAATAAAGTTTTTATGTGTTACAAATAACAATACAAGTTATTTCTATAAAAGGTAACTCACAGGTGACAGTATTTAGATTAAACATAATATTCTAAACATTATGCCCATCATAAAGTAGGTACACAGAAAGGTATGACTGTATGTATATTGTAACTTTCAGGTGGTGGCACTGGCTTCATTGGAAGTCATCTAGGTGAACTTCTTGCTCTAAAAGGATACAATGTTCTCAAGGTAGCTCGCATGCCAGCCACCAATAACATTTCATGGTCAGCACTAGAGATATCAGGCTTGCCCAAAAGGTCATTAGCCGTTGTCAACTGTGCAGGCCAACAATTCATGGACTTTACAAAGTCCTGGACACCTGGGTAAGGTATCCCATCATATTTACCTATTTTAATTTGTATTTCACGAAAAATCTTTTTCATTATTATTCAAACCTTAGGCATCCTAATAGAACTATTAAGCAATTGATAAGGGAGTGGAAAAAATATTGTACCCAGCAAAGCGACTATCTAGTGCTCACCTCCAGATTCTAAGAAGCCTGCATCCAGCCAGTGTGACTGTAACAAGCTATAGTAATAGACACTACATATTTTGATATTATATTTTTCAGATTTAAACAAAATGTCCAGAACTCCAGAGTATACACAACCAAAGCCCTTGCTAAAGCGATTAACCAAAGCAATGACAAGCCAAAAGTTTATGTTGTCCTCACTGGCGTGGGTGCATATGAACCTTCAGAGTGTAACAAGTATGATGAAAGCAGTCCCACCACAGGCCTTGACTTTTTCTCCAGACTAACCGTTGAGTGGGAAAAAGCTGCTCATGTAGATCCACCTGTAAGGCTTGTAAGTATAAAATAGTGAGTCAATAAACCAATGTAATTTGCAAGTTCTTATTGAACATAATATAATAATTTCAAACTATAGGTAGTCGTGAAATGACTGCAGTGTACAAATGCAGTACAATGCAATTAATTAGTGCTATGGAGCAGACTATGCTTGGATTTTCTTTGAAGGATAAAATCAGAAATGAAGTTATCCAGAAAAGAACCGGAGTTTCCGACAAAGCTTGCAGAGTTAGCAAGAGGAAGTGGCAGTGGGCTAACCAAGTTTGATGAAGGACTCATGGCCGGTGGAGCAGATGAGTCCTGTAGTGGAAACCGCGCAGCGGCAAGTGTAGTGTAGGACACCCCCCAGCTAGATGGACAGAGGTCAGACAACCTCAAAAAGGTGGCTAGGGCAAGCTGGATGTGGCAGGCGGGAGGTCAGGGTATTGTGGCACAGCATGAGAAAGGCCTATGTCCAGCAGTGGACTGCGATAGGCTGAGTTGATAATTAGCTAATAAAACATATATACTTTATTGTACAGACGCCAGCACATCAAGCTACCCGAAACTGTAAAATTTTCCCAATGAACTTTGAACCTAATGCTTCAGCAATAAAGTTGAAAATCTATTAAAGAAATTTGACAGATTGTCGTAGCTTGATGTGCTGATGGCGTCTGTACACCAAAAAATACATATTAAAAAAAACCGGTCAAGTGCGAGTCGGACTCGCGCACCGAGGGGCCCGTACAAATTTGTAGGTATGGTAACTACAAATTTACGGTTTTCGGATTTTTCCTTTACATGTGCTACATGACATTGCTTCTTGCTAAATTTCATGACTATAGTCTGATTTTTAATTCCAAGGAATTCTGACAGCGGTCATTTTTTGACACTTCAGATATCATAAACCTTTTCTGTCTTGTCCTTTTTCTAAGTTATTTAAATGACTAGAATTTTTCTGATAAAATAAAATAAAATGTGAAAGAAAATGAGATCAAGTAAACTATATGACAATGTAAACAATAAACAAAACGTAACAGCAAATAAAAACTCAACAATAAGTAAGTAAGTAATTATTTATTTACTAAAAGACTTAGCCTAAGTAACATCAGTGTTCTATCAATAAGGGATGGGTATGGCTATTACATATGAGAAGACCCCTGCCCTTCAAACTAGGAAAATCCTGTATCTTGAAGGACAGTGTACTTTACGGGATTGACACGTTTTACAAAATATTCATAACTGCGTAATAACTCTGATGCTAACATACTTATTAAAAGGGCTTAAATGCTAATTGTGTGTGTGTACAATAAATCGCAACAAACACCGTGAGCACATTAGAAGCCGAATAACATGCATGATAATGACACATTATAATGATTATAATTATTAATTGTCCGGAAGAACAGGCTAAGGAATCCAGGCCCATACCGCCAAATCTGTCAAATCCAAAGCGAAGATTTTTCAATCAAAAAGATTTTCTTAAAAAAGGTTTGTAACCCATGGATTAGTGGTCAGGGATTCTAGTGAAAGAAAAATAATTACCTTACTAATTATTGTATCTTCAGTAATTTGATAATAAAAAATCTGATTATCATTTTAAAATGATCAGTAAATTTTTAAGTTTTAGTTTTTCTAATTGAAACCTTAAATACAAGAGAGATTTTTTTAATTTCGCTTTTTTTTTTTATTTCGCTTAAATGCGTTCCGTTTTTAGTAGGACCGCTTTATTATTGGCAACACTTCGGAAATGTCAGAATTCCTTCGAATTAAAAATCAGACTATAGGTGAACGGGAAGTACCCCATAGGTTTTGATTCCCTTGCGAGTGTCAAAATATGCAGCATAAACGGATCATACTCATAAATGCCCGTATTTTTTGCGTTGACTTAGAAGTTTAATTTATTCATTGTTTCAAGGGATTGAAACCCTGAGTATTTGATATTAATTTCAACTTGATAACGCCACACGTTCCTGAGAAAGAGGGTCTTTACAGATGGACAACAAAGTGAGTGAACCCTAAAAAAATTTCAACAAACGGCGCAATTCGAGTATGCGCAGTTTGTTTTCGTAAAAACACTTGGTCACGAGTTCACGACTGTATCCCGACCTCACCTATTGAGAGGAGTTCCCTATACAATCCTAAGTCAATGCTAGCACTTTGTCAGCCAGTATCACACCAAGCTTGCTCCAATAACATCAAGCTAAGCTGACTTAATGAAGAGTTTTTCTAACTCAGCCCAGTGTAACGAACACAGTTTCGTGACGAGCCCACAGACGCGACTGAGCAAAGCGCGCCTATTCAAGTAATGAGCGAACAAAGCGAGCCCCTCCCACAAGTTAAACGAATGCAACACAAGCACAAGCATATTCTTAAATCGAGCGAGTGAAACGAGAGCCCACCTACGTCACGAGTCAGCTTTCACACCAGAAAAGCGAGCGAAGACAAGAGAGTGGAGGAAGATGACTCGACTCACTCGTGGCGAAGGTGGGCTCGCTTCTTTTGTTCGTCTTCAGAATAGTCTTCCTCCACTCGCTTGTCTTGTGGGGAAGGATCGCTCTGCGCGCTTTTCTGATGGGAAAGCTGATTCTTGGCTTAGATGGGCTCGCTTCACTTCACCTTCGTACTCGAAGGGCTTGCTTCGTTCCCTCATTGCTTGAATTAGCGCGCTCTGCTCAGTCGTGACGTCAAAGGGCTCGCTCGTTTTTGTCATGTGCAAGTGCGCTCGACACTCTCCGCTCGCTCATTGCTTGAGTAAGCACGCTCTACTCAGTCTCGCATGCCGTGCTCGCTTAAATTTGCTTTTCTTGTAGATAGCTTGCTTCACTCGCTCTTGTTATTGGTAAGTGCGCTCGGCTCACTCGCGTCAAAGATTTTTTTTTTTAACTTAGAGAAATGTTCTTGCATTCTGCACTACTACGGGGAGATAGTGCAGTTATGTGGGACTCTAATCCACTAAAACTCCACGGTGTCCTCCTCTGCCGTTTACGGCGGGAACATGGGTACGCGTCAGCACTCATCCGTGAACCCGCCGCACTCGTGTCAAAGATGGGCGTGCATTTCTCGCTGGTCTTAATACGTCCTGTATAGTGAGGGCGCTCGCTTTACGGGCTCTTCTATTGGGTAAGCACGCTTCACTGGCTCGGCTCGTAAGAAGTATTTGAAAGTTTTAACCTTACCGAGAAAGGTATAAGTGACCTGTAATAATCCCTAGCTAACCGATTCCTTCCACTATAAAATACAAAAATCAGTCATCTAATAACACAGAAGACATTTGCAATATTTTTTCTGACTTCCTTTATTCTGTTTATGAACCGCCCACCTTAAAAAGTGTACCGTCCTCGCATACAGATTGCTTCCATAATGCTCGCTGATAAGTGACATTCAATTTTCAGTAGCTGATGTACTGAGTGGGCTTAATTCATTAGACCTTCCTAAAGGACCTGGTCCAGATGGTCTGCCAGTAATCTTTATTAAGGATACTGCCACTAATCTTTATATACCATTGCATACCATATTTAATTTATCTATTTCACAGGGGATATTTACACAAGCTTGGAAACTTGCAAATTTATATAACCCCAGTCTACAAATCAGGACCTAGGCAAGACATCGAGATCTATCGACCACTATCAATATTGTCAACTTTGTCAAAGGTTTTCGAGAGATTAATACACGATAAAGTGTATCCTCTACTTCACAACGTTTTAATACCACAGCAACATGGTTTTGACTAGAGATCAACCGTGACGAACCTGGTGACTTTTGCAGATTATTTTTTTAATAACTTGGACGCTCGTGTTCCAATTGATACCATATACAGGGTTATTTGAAAAACATCAGCAACCTCTTAGTCAAAGTCAAAGTCAAAGTCAAATCATTTATTTCAAATAGGCACTTAAAAGGCACTTTTGAACGTCAAAATTTAAAATGAAAAAATAGAATTGATTCTAGTCGCCCATTCCAAAATGTAGTTTTCGTGTGGAGAAGAATGGGCAAGAAACTCCACCGTTACTCTTTTAAAATGTTTTACAAGTTTTTGTATACATTGTTTATATAATTATATGTGAAGACGATGCACCTAAAATAAAATTTAGTCTACCAAAAATGGTAAAAGAATTAAAAATATAACAGACTGGTAAATCAATTATGTGATAGATACATGGTGTCCACATATTTACAAAGATTGAAAAATTTTACTAGTATTTTAAAAAGTGTGTGTGTGAGTTACATTTGTCAAAGAATGTAAAAAACTATGTAAAAAAAAAAAAAAAAAAATGTGTATGTATAAAAATTAGCAACCAGTTTGATTTTGTCTAGACTCTAGATTGTCCTATGGAGCAGGACCAGCATGTTTCCAAACATTGTTATCTTGGATATAATCCTCCAATTTGTAATATCCTTGTTTACAAAGTGTACTTTTTATATGAGTTTTAAATTTTCTTTCATTTAATTGTAATATATCAAAAGGTATTTTGTTGTAGCATTTAACACAGTACCCCATAAAAGATGTTTGCACTTTAGATAATCTGAAAAAAGGTTGATCTAATTTATCTTTATTTCTAGTATTAAAATTATGTCTATCACTTATTTTATTAAAAAGATGTTGATTTTTTCTTACATACATAATATTTTCATAAATGTATTGGCAAGGTACCGTCATAATATTAACCTTTTTAAATAGTTCCCTAAGAGATTCACGACGACGTAGATTGTAAATGGCTCTGACAGCTCTCTTTTGCAAAATAAAAATGGATTCAATATCAGCAGCCCGACCCCACAGTAAAATGCCATATGACATAATACTGTGGAAGTAACTAAAATAGACCAAACGCGCGGTTTCTACATCTGTTAACTGTCTTATCTTTCTAACAGCATAAGCGGCCGAGCTTAGCCGCCCCGCAATAGATGTTATATGAGGCCCCCATTGTAATTTCTCGTCTAGCGTGATTCCTAGGAAAACTGTCTGATCAATAAACTCTAGTTTTTGGCCATTCAATATGATGTCACATTCGCTGCTTCTAACATTAGGCAATTTAAATTTAATGCATTTGCTTAAGAGGTCATTGCACTCATCATTATGAACAACTTTTACTATGGGACCAAACCTGAAATAAAAAAAAATCAGCTGTTCCCTACATTTTGACGAGTTACACGAACATAAACGTAGGGAACAGCTGATTTTTTTTTTCGCGATTTCAGGTTTGGTCCCATAGTAAAAGTTGTTCATAATGATCAGTACAATGACCTCTTAAGAGGTTGCTGGTGTGTTACAAATAACCCTGTATACTGATTTCAAGAAGGCCTTTGACAAGGTTGACCATGAACTGCTTTTGCAGAAAATTGCGTTTAATGGGATGAATTTTCATTTTCATAGAATTTTCATTACGAAAAGGACAGAAGATAAAATATTAGTTTAGTCCTGTCAAATTAGTCAGCGCCTGACGTAAATTGACGTATTTTTAGTACCTAGCCAATTTTTTAATCTCGTCTAACTTGTCTATGGATTATCTAATTTGACAGGACTAAACTATTATTTTATCTTCTATCCTTTTCGTAATGAAATATGTAGAAAGAAAAAGATGCACTGAACTTAAATTTTAGTTTAGTTTGTGAACAACAGAATCGGGGCCTATATCCCTACACCTTCAAAAACGAAAACCTAAAAAGAAAAACCCTGTTCCGTGATCTTGGAATTCTATTGTATGACAAACTCCATATTCCCATATTAACAAACTTGTTAATAATGCCTTCCGTATGTTCGGTTTAATTGTGAGAACGGCTACAATATTTACCCGATATTTAACCTATTTCTATCTATATAAATCGTTGGGTCGCTCTCAGCTGGAGTATGCTGTTTCGGTATGGAGTCCCCACAATGGTAAATATTCTGATATGATCGAAAAAGTACAAAGACATTTTTTAAAGGCCATGTATTTTCATTGTACTTGTGTATCCTACAATGACAAGAAATATAATTTGCAAAGTTTAAAGTCTAGACGAACTATTTTGGAAACGATGTTCTTGTTTGATCTGTGCAATACCTACTTATAATTGTATCGTTAGTCGCAACAAAATTAGCTGTCTAGTACCCAGAACAACGATATGCCGTGGGGTGTGCGCAAGACGCAGAAAGTTCGCAGTAAGTTCTTGTCGTACAAACGCAGGCTTGCGAACACCCCTACGCCGCCTTACCAATCAATACAACAAGATCTTTGAAGACATCGAATTCTTTTCTGTCTCTGCTCAAAAATTTTAGAAGTCTTATTTACATCGTTTGGCGGTAGTAATTCACTACGCTAACGCGCCACGTGACCTCACTGAACTCGTGAGCCGCGCACGAGTTAAGGGAACTGATCAACGAGGAGTGTAAAGATAATATTTGGGTAATTCTACGATAAGAGGTAACTTGTGCGGCAATCAGTTTAAAATATAAATTTTATTCTATAAGTTGTTATTTTTTGCAATTAAACACATCACCTAAATGCACTTTATTAAATAACGTCACAATTAAATGCCTAATTAAAGTATATTTTTCTGAAATTCCTTGTAAAGTCTAAAAAAGTCTCTACCCTGGCCTGTCCCCCTGTCGGTTTCAGTTTAATTTGCAAACTATACGTACCTTCTTTGTATCAGTTATTAAAGTAAAGTAAGTTAAACAAAAATTTCAATAAATATATTTAAGTATTGTTAAGGAAAAATAAAACAAAATTTATTTATTTGCAATATTTTTTAAACTTAACTTTTGTCCCAATGTTTTTGGGTATCTACCCTGGCAAATTTAATACCGCTACTACAAACACAAATTTTAAAACGGCCATATTCCAAATAGCGCTCCAGGTCATCTATCAACGTGAAGTTAGCAATGCAAACACGTGAGCCCTTGAGAGTGCCGACATTTGTTAGTTGTTGCGACGCGTTGGTTCAAAGTGTTGGTTTCGCGAGGTCATTGTGTCTCTCCACTGGTAAGTCATAAAAGTTATATTATTCATTTAATTTATTTGCATTTACTGGTCTAATTTAATAATAATGCAATAGTTTAAGTGTGATACATAATGTACAGAAACATTTCTTATATCAATTAAAACAATATAATTTATCATGAAAACGTCTCTTCCCTGCCATATTTCCCCTGGCAAGATAACTGTCAGGGGAGAGACTTGTTGACCAGGGGAAATAATGTTAGTGCAAACAAACTTAGATATAGCATATTTTTATCAACAAACAGATTTAAATAATTTTGGTAAATTCTTAAAACTGAAAAATAAAGGAGGTTCTCAGTTCATATTGTTATTATATTATTGTCTAATACTGTTACAGATCATGGAACCGCGGAAAAAGTTAACACGTGAAGAAAGATTACAGAAGAAACGTGAAGCGAGACTACGATATGAAAAGATTAAAAATGATCCCGAAAAATATGAATCGCAAAAGCAAAAAGAAAAGGCAAAATATTTAAAAAAGAAAGAGAAAGGAATTATAAAAACTGTCGACCAAATGACTCCTAGAGAGCAATATAGGCAAGAGAGTCCCTTTAATTTATATTTTTAATTTAATTTTATGATTAAAACATGTTCATTTAGTGAAATGTAGCATAGATACAGGTAATATGAAAATTATCCTGATTATCGCAAGTCTGATTATTTGTATTACTTGCGCAAAACCTGAAAATAGTTTGTTTAAATGGACTACTGAATCGATTTCAGTCATTTTTAATATAGGTTTTTTTTTTCAAAAATTAGGTATGTATTTTGCCATACTATCCGTCGTTTGAGCCAAAGAAAATTAAGTCTTATTTTATGCCAATAAGACTCAATTTTGAATGCATAAAATAATGCTACGATCAACACGATTTTCTTAATAAAAATAGCTTTAAAAAAATAGTTTTGGTCATTGTATTATGCTTTTAACTTAATGCTCTAATTGGGGTGTATGAGGTTTTGCGCATTTAACCTTACACATTGTATAATTAGTATTAATAAAAGAATATTTTATTATTTGTTGTATTGTAATGACACTAAAGACATTATTGTTTTAAATTTTAGAGCAGGCTGAAATAATGTAGTCTGTTGATGTTTAATATGATTGGTAAAAATGATAGTCTGATTCTATGTTAAGTACAATGTTTAATTAAAGTTGATTTTACTAATTTTGTTACTTTTATTGTCACAAATTCTCTCCCCTGGCTAAATAAGTATCTACCCTGATCTTATTGTCTCTACCCTGCCCAATGTATTTACCCTGGCCTTGTAAAAAGTAATAAAATATGCATAAAGTGACCTGCCCTTACGTGAAAAGATACATAAATAGGACAAAAATCGTAATAATATAAGTGTTGAATGAAAAAACAGCAACTTTTCTCCGCGGCCGTATTCTCTAAGAACTTAAAACCTCTTATCGTAGAACTACCCATTTATTTATTAAGTATTTTACATTTAAACAAGTTAGAAATACACAAGTAGTGACTTAGCTGGAGTCAATCAGGTAATGAATCCTTAATACATGGCACGGAGGCCTTTTATACTGTTACAATAAGCAGATCTCTAAGGGTAGAAAATGTTAGTTACATTAGTCATTCGGAGTAATCGCTATCTTAATTAGTTATAGATTATTCTGGTTTCCTGTTGTGAATATTCGGGTACTGTTATCAGTTCAGGTATTGTTGTCGGTGGATGCCACCGAGAAGTGTTCTTGACTCTCCTCTCCCAGCGTTGAGCGTTTTCGTGTGTCTTCGAAAAGCGTGATAAGCGATGAATAAGAGGCTTAGTTTATGACTGGTATATATTCCAATTGAAACGTTAGGTAGTCACTTTGTTATCATAGAGCTGATGTTTTTTGAGTATTTTCAGCTGCTGTTCAATATCTTCATCTGTTGTTGGAATATTAATAGGGTATTCGTTAATTATATTTTCAGTATTTGTTTTACAATGATATTATATACAATAAAGAGGTAGATAGGGCACTAGCGCGCGCAAATTGTTGCAGTCAAATTCAGACAATTGTCGTAATTTCGTTTAGTCGACATACTTCAAGCGCAACACACTACAGATAGCTATCTATGTCATACGTTCCGTATTATCTGTCGCAGTCGTAGTTGAAAACCACTATCCCAATAACACAAAACGTCGCTCAGTATGAACGTAGCATATCTTTCCTTTATAATATCATTGTTGTTTTATATATTTCAAGTTCAGTCGCTTTTTCTTGATGAATACACTCTGTATTATCTTCTAAGTAGTACCCTTTGATGATTTTCTCACTGGATGTACATTGGTCGATCACCTTTTCTTCTAGATCCCGATATTGGTAGTGGAGTGTACTGGATATTCTGAGAGAATATCTAAGGGGGCAGTAGATGAGCAGAGTATTACATTGATTACTTTGTTTTAAACATTCGTTCACTGGCTCTGCTTTACAAATTTGTTGGGAACAGCTGAGAGCTTTATACACTTGATCGTTACGAGTGAGATATTGGCTTGTTATAATATTTGGTAGATAACAATGTTCCGATTGCTTTCTAATAGGTGCTAGTAAATATTCTAATTGATATTCATTCTTAGATATAATAGGTATGGGTAGTTGGAATATCATAATATTATCATTAATGGCTACATGGGGTATTAGTATAGATTCTAACTTCAAAGGATCTTTTAGGATATTAATAGAATTTGGAATCTACTTAATACTTTCTATTAAGTGAAGCTGATCTACAATAGAAGGATGCAGTATGTCATGTTGTGCAAAGACATATGCTTCTGTTAGTTGAATACACATATCTTTTAAGCTTTCTAATCCAAATAATAATTCTGAGGTTAGCTTTTCTCCTATACTATTTCTAGAATACTTATTGATTCAAATATTAATATGTTGAGAGATATTTTTTAACTTTATATTCATATTATCTAATAAATTAGTAGTAATACTATTTTTTTTATCGATGTTAGTTAAATCATTATTATCGAGATTACCAGTGATTGATTTTACTATTGACCCTATATCCATCGATTAGTCCTCTTTTATTACGATTTGTATTTTGCATTTTATTGATGCAGTGATATAATTTATTTTCAACATATTTTATACGGTAATTCAAGAGAGTCATTTTTATTGAGATTCTGTTGAAGTATTTGTAATTTATAATATTCTTCAAATAGTGGTTGTAGGTTGATTGGATGAATGAGAGTCCAATCATCTTCTTGTATTCTTGCTTTATACTGACGAGTTAGCCGTCGAGGATTGTGAGACGTCCGAAACATCTGGAATACGCATATGACATAAGTGAGTTCGTCTAATTATATTTGTTGTTTTTTAAGTAACTACGTTCCGTGGTTTGACTTCTAAAAAAAAAGTAAAATTTTAATCCAGTTTTTAATTCAGGTATTTTAGGTGTTCTCATTTTTGTACTTCGTTAGGCGTCTTATTAGTAGTACTATGTATAGTTGAATTATATCCTAACATAATAAGTGTTGGGCTGATTTCTAAGAGTGTTTGTTTCTGTGCTCTCAATCGTTCAATTAAGGTCGAGTGTAATTTTTCAATATCTCCATGAGAGGTATGATGTTGTGGCGTAGGGATATAGTATTCGATTTTTAACATGTTAAAGAATCGTTTTACTGCTTCATTTACGAAGATTGTATCGTTGTCCATTGATATACTTTTTGGTGTGCCTATTATAGCGAATAATTCCATCAGTTTGTCGAATACTTTGAGACTAGAGTTTTCTGTTAGCTGAACCATAAATGACCATTTAGAGAATATGAATATACCTTTTAAGTAGTTGATTCGTTCGTAAGATAGTGTATCTACGAGTATTTGCCATCTTTCCATAGGTTTATTATTCGTTTTTGTTTTTTCCAATAAAGGTTTTATAGGTTTCCTATCGTATTTAACTTGATTACATGTTTGACAGTATTTAAGAAATTTGGATGTATGTTGTTTTAAATTTTCGATATAATATTCTTTAGATATTTCTTTAATTAAAACGGGGTTGCCGATGTGTCTGTGCAAATGTTCATGCGTTTCTCTAATAAGTTTGCTTATTTCCTCTGTGTTTGTTATTTCTTTTCGTATTTTTTTGAACCATACAATTTCAAGAGTTTTAGCGTTAAAGTTTTTTCTGTAAACTTCAGAAAGTTGTTGTCCTAATACATTTTCGTAGACTATACCACATCTTTTATAACCACAATATTGAATGATGAATTGCTTAAAATCTTCTGGTGATTCGATTTGAACTAAATAATCATTTGCTTTATTATTCTTGGTTTCTATTTTTACATTATACGTTCCTTGGGTTACATATATTCTATGCATTCTACGTGGTGGATGTTCGTGTTTGATCACGAAACCGTTACTATCGTCATCGTAGTTGCTGTGTACTGTGGCGACATTTGATTGGTTAAAATTTAATTCGATTCGTGACAGTGCGTCAGCTACGTAGTTTGTTGATCCTTTTTTATGTTTAATTTCATAGTCGTACTCTTGCATTTTTAATCGCCATCGTGTTAGCTTGGCGTTAGGTTCTTTTAGCTTGGCTATCCACGTTAATGGTTGGTGGTCAGTTTCTAAAATAAATCGTCGTCCATAAATATAGGGCCTGACCTGAATTGAGTTAATGCATATACTATTCCTAAAAGTTCGCGTTCAGTTACATTATAATAATAATAATAATAAGCCCCCTAAACAACCACACGTCCTGATTGACCATCTAATCACGTAGGGGGCGGACACTCGAATGAGAAATTACTGGCGTGGCTAACGTGGCTCTGGAAACCCATTCAACATGGAGACTAGATCGAAGAAAATACGTATAGGACCGCTACCCGAGGGCAATCGTCGGGGCGCACCTGGGGCCGATGCTGGGTGTCTCAGCATACGACCCATCGGCGGTGGGGGACTGAGCAGGCGGGTTCTCCCCGATAAAAATACTACAGCCGAACCGACAGACAGACTAGACAATAGTGATGACAGTAGAGCAGTTACATCTGCCTTAGATGTTTCGCAGGCGGCGTCAGCTACTCAGCCTGCGACCACTAAGGCGGGAAAACCCAGAGTGCGCATGAAATGGACTGAAGATATGAACATATTCATCATGCGCACGTACTACCAGATTACAAAACTTGAAGAGGACAGAACAATGTACTGCACACAATTATTCGAACATTTTAAATTACAATACCCAGACATTAATGTAACAGAACAGAGAATAGCAGACCAAAGACGGGTTATTATTAGAAACAAGCTCTTATCAGACGACACGTTAAATAGAATTAGATTTGAAATAGAAGAACAACTCAAAAAAGAAGAAGAAAATATTAATATTTCACAACAAATAAATACCTTGCAGATGAGTCAATCACTAACACCCTCTAATCCCTCATCAGAACACGACACGAGCCCAGCCACTGAATATTTTGATACCGAACTTACCGTAAACACACCACACAGCATTCAATCAACTATAGATGATTCCGCATCACTACAAACACAAACTGTGTTTGACCCTACTTTAGTAGAGGCATTAAATAACGAATTAGAAACAAATATATTAAAATACAATGGAATGGATCCTGCGTGTAGACCATTACTGCCAAAAATGAGACCAACCCGTAAATTATCGGATATCATTAGCATATTTAACCAAAAAATAATCCCGCTTAAAGTTTCAGCTTTAGAAAACTTATCCGATACACATTCATTAATTTATTGCATAGCTCTTACGGTCGCTAAACACTTTAAAATAAAAATTAATATAGATAGGTCTAGCTATGAAACCAGATTAACGAACGAACCACCATGGCAAAAAAGATTAGAAACAGACATAGACCAACTAAGAAAAGACATAAATAGATTAACACAATATAAAAGCGGTAACACATCTAGAAAACTTGAGAAAAAAGTCAAACAAATCATGGAAAAAACCAAACAACACAGCTCACATGAAAATTTTAATAAGAGAATTGAAGACCACCTAGACACATTAAAACAAAAACTTTTAGTTAAGAGTCATAGACTAAAAAGATACAAAAAAGCCAAAGAAAGAAAGGATAACAATAGATTATTTACAACAAGCGAGAAACAATTTTATAGAAAGCTTAAAGGTAACGATACCACAGTCATAAACCCTCCATCTCAAGAGGCCCTAAAAGAGTTCTGGCAAAGGATTTGGTCAGACAGCACTGAACATAATAAAGAAGCTAAATGGATACAAGAAGAAATAGTTAGATCAGAAACAATAGAAGAAATGCCGTTTGAGGATATAGATGCTCTTGAAATAAATACAATTGTAAATAAAACGCACAACTGGAAAGCAGCAGGAATAGACGGCTTACATAATTTTTGGATAAAAAGATTACATGCACTACATAGAATATTATCTGAACAAATTAGTGATATTTTAAAAGGGAACCAAAATCTCCCAGAATTTCTAACTAAAGGAATCACATACATGATCCCAAAATCGAGTAGAACCCAGGATCCCTCCCAGTATAGACCAATCACTTGCCTCCCAACTATGTATAAAATCATTACATCATGTATTACTAATAAAATTATTAAACACACTGAACATTATAATATTCTAACTGAAGAACAGAAAGGCTGTAGACGAGGACATATGGGTTGCAAGGAACAATTAATTATTGACTCCACTCTTTTAAAATCACGTTCAAAAAGCAAGAAAAAACTTATACATAGCATACATAGACTACAAAAAAGCATTTGACAGCGTGCCACACTCATGGTTGCTTCAAGTATTGAATATATATAAAATCAATCCATTACTAATAAATTTTCTTAAGAATGTCATGGGGTCCTGGAAAACTACACTTAAACTACAAACAAAAACCGCAAACTTATCCATAGATGAAATAGCAATTAAAAAGGGTATATTTCAAGGGGACTCACTCAGCCCTCTTTGGTTTTGCTTAGCCCTAAATCCACTCTCTCGCGCATTAACTGAATCTAGACTAGGCTTCGACATCAAGAACAATAGAACGACATTACACCAAATAACACATTTACTTTATATGGATGATTTAAAATTATATGCCAATAAAAATACAGATTTACATGGTTTATTAGACATTACAACCTCATTTTCGAAAGATATTAGAATGGATTTTGGATTAGACAAATGCCGAAAACTTAATATAGAAAAGGGTAAGGTTGTGGGAGGAAATTACTCAACAGATTCGGAAGAAGTTATAGAAGCAATGAAAAATGAAGAACTTTATAAATACTTAGGATACAACCAAGCACGACTCTTAGAACACAAAGCTATTAAAGATAAACTCAAACAAGAATATTATAAAAGAATTCATTCACTATGTAAAATGTATCTAGCCAGTAAAAATTTATTCAAATCCATAAACACTTATGCTATACCTATACTTACTTATTCTTTCGGCGTGATAAAATGGTCCAACACAGAATTACATGCACTCGAAATTAAAACTAGAACAATTCTTACACAACATAGATATCACCACCCTAAATCAGCAACAGAAAGGGTCATTATGTCCAGAAAAGAGGGAGGCAGAGGGCTTATTGAAATATCACATCTACACAAAAGACAAATAATAAACCTTAAACAATTTTTCAATAGGAAAAAGAACACCAGCCAATTACACAAAATAATAGTAGAGATAGATAAAAAATATACACCACTGAACCTTAGTGAAGACAATATTGAAACAATAGATAAAGCTAGACATATAGAAGAGATAATTAAAAAGTGGAGGCAGAAAGAACTACACGGAAGACATCCAAATGACATAGACCAAACACACATTGATAAAGAAGCTTCAAACAAATGGCTGGAATTAAGTGGACTATTTCCAGAAACAGAAGGATTCATGCTGGCCATTCAAGACCAAATAATAAATACCAAGAATTATAGAAAATATATAATTAAAGATAACACGGTAAAAAGCGATTTATGCAGAAAGTGCCACAGCAAACCTGAAACTATACAGCACATCACAGGAGCTTGTAGCACACTAACCCAAAACGATTACACTCATAGACACAATCAACTTGTTAATATTATACACCAGAAACTCGCAACAAAACACAATCTCATGAAGGATCCATACACACCATACTACAAATACGCACCTAGAGCTGTATTAGAAAACCAATCATACAAATTGTATTATGATCGCACTATAATTACAGATCATACAATATATAACAACAGGCCCGATATAACACTTGTAGATAAAGAAAACAAACACACATACATAATAGATATAGCAGTACCAAACACCAATAATGTACAAAAAACCATCACTGAAAAAATCAGGAAATATACAGAACTACAAGAAGAAATTATCAGAGTTTGGAAAATGAATAGAGTAACAATAGTCCCAATAGTGGTATCAACGACTGGTATCATCCCGAAACAACTATTTGTCAGTTTAAATGAAATCAATCTTTCCAAATATACATACCTTACACTACAGAAAGCTGCTATATTAAACACATGTCGCATAGTCCGGAAATTCTTACAATTAGATTTTAGACAATAATTTCAGTGCAGTACAAAAAAAACTAATCTACTCTAACTTAAAATCTCACCTTGGTTTACACCCGTGAGATTTTAATAAATACCAGGTTCCTGGAACCTGAGAAAATAAATTTTAAAAACAAATAATAATAATAATAATAATAATAATTTATTGACATAAAAATATTACAACCAACATGTGAAGCCCCTGACTCCTGTGCTAGGTGAACCTGTGTTACAGGAATCAGTGTCCTTCGCCTTACATCAACACACATTACAATTTTTATGTAATAAAATACAAAAAAATAAGAACATTAGTAGGTATTGAAAGAGTAAAAACTAAACAAAAAGGAAAATAAACAAAGCGAGCGTGTGATTGCGTGTGTGTGTGTGAGAGGGTGTGAGGGTGTGTGCGAGAGGGTGGGTGTGTGTATGTGTGATGGTGAGGGACCGCAAGTGAGTGTACATGAGTGTGTATGTGAGTATCCTATATTATATATATTATATTATATATTATATTTCTGTTCGGTATCATTTAAAGTTCGTGAAGCAAATGCTATTGGGTGTCCGTCTTGAGACAATACTGCACCTAATGCCTTATCGCTTGCGTCAGTGGTGACAACAAATGTTTTGTTAAAGTCTGGGTAGGCTAATATCGGTGGGTTTGAGATTAAATCTTTTGTTCTGTTAAATGCTTCTAAAAATGTTTCATTGTGGATAATATCTTTGTTCTTTTTTGTGCATTCCGTTATCGGTTTACCTATGTTTGAAAGGTTTGGAATAAAGGAGGATGCCCAAAAAAACCCCAGAGTCGATTAAAATAATTTATGAACACCAAAGTAGACCTTAAATAAGAGGTCGCAAATACGCAACTCGTTTCGCATAAAAGTATAACCAAACAGACCAGCAGCATACAACAATTCTGTAGGTAGGTATAGCAGAGCGCGTTGAATAACTGGTTCATTGTTTTGTTATTGTGTTTGTTATGATATGACGCTACTATATTAGGGTAGTTTTACAAAGTTCAGTACGTAAGTGAAACACGGCACAGGTAGGTTTTTTGGTAATAGTGTCTTGGAAAATAATTTATACATAGCCATTTTTTTTACCCCAAACTGAGATTCCATGCTTTCACATATAAAAGTGATATACTTATATTTATATATATAAATATTATTATATAGGTAATATACATAGTGTTAAAAAATTAACCTGACAAACTTTAAGAGGTGCTTTAGACCATCGAACTGAACAACTTTCACTATAGGACCAACTCTGAAATCACGAAAAAAAAATCAGCTGTTTCATACATTTTGGTCAAGTAGGTATTGAACTTGTCTTAAAAACCTGATTTTTTTTCGTGATTTCAGTGTTGGCTCCATAGTAAAAGTTGTTCAGTTCGATGGTCTAAAGCACCTCTTAAAGTTTAACGGGTTAATTTTTTAACACCTTAATTACCTTAAGACATGTATAATGTAAGTGCTTTACTCTCAAATCTCTCTCAATATTACGCACAATTCGTTACAATATCGTTTGTAAACCGCTCTAAATATTTTGGATTTATAAAACTATAGTCAATTAGTTAATTTTTTTTTTTGTACTTGGCGATTGTTTAATTGAAAACAATTATTGGATTTGGGATATAATATGTTTACTCTAGCTTGCCAAACTTAAATCGTTTTAATCGATTCTGGGTTTTTGGTCCATATATTTTTGGGCATTGTCCTTTTCTATAATATGAAACAAGACCAAGAAAAGATTTTATTTGTTTAGTGGTTTTGGTGGAGGGAATTTTTTAATTGCCTCAATTTTTTCTGGACAGGGTTGCAGTCCTTGTTCAGTTAAAAATGTGTCCTAGAAATTTGACTTTAGTTTGGAAGAAATTACATTTTTCTTTATTAACGCGTAGTTTGTATTTGCGTAATGTTTCAAAAACTTTTATGAGTCGTTCATGGTGTTCCTCTTGATTGGGGGCGAATACAATGACGTCATCTAAATATACAAGGCAGATAGTTCTGCCTCTAAATGTGTTCGTAGTACATTATTCATCATACGTTGGAATGTAGCCGGTGCTGTTTTTAAACCGAATGGCATTCGTGTCTATTCATAGTGTCGGTCGGGTGTTGAAAAGGCTGTTAAGGGGATAGACTCAGAGTCCATTCTAATTTGATGATACTCAGCGGTTAAATCTAATATGGAAAAGTATTTAGAGTTTTTTAATTTTGAAAAAATGTCCTCAATACTTGCTAAAGGGAATTTGTCGTCTCGTGTTTTTTCATATAACTTTCTATAATCTATGACTAGTCTCCATTTTTTAGCTGTGCCAGATTCTGTATGTTTTTCAATTAAGTGTACAGGACTTGACCAAGGGGAATCTGATGGTTGTATTATTTTATTGTCTATCATTTCTTTTATTTGTCGTGTTACTTCTTGTCTTTGTATTTCAGGTAGTCGATACGGTCGTTGATAAACTGGTTCGTCTTTTAATAATATAACTCTATGTTTAATATGGTCAAAGAAAGCATCGGCAGCTGTTTCTGCAAAGGTTTCGTCATACTTTGATAAGATTTGTTCTAAATTTTGGTTATCTTCCAAATGGAACAAAGGTATGGATTTTGCCATTGTTGTTAATGTATTTTTTCCGGGTGCTATAGATAACTGAAGCTGAGTCATAGCGTCCCATCCTAATAGATAGTCATAATTATCAGAGAAAGGAAATAAGTAGAATTCCAATTCTACATTATTTGGGCCAAAAACATGTTGCAATGGAGGAAGAAATATTTTTCCTGTATGTCGGGTTATTTGATGTGCAGTCTGTACAGTAAAGGATTCATGTACATATTTTGCATAACCCTGATCTATATAATCTTGTGCTATACGCGGGTTGATAAAAGAACGTCCACTGCCTGTGTGTCGGTATAAATATGTAGGGAAGTTGGTTTCCTATTTGATGAAGTTTATGTGGGTAATTTGGTTATTTGATCCTGGGAAAAATCCGTATTTGGATCTTCGGATACTGAAGATTCTTGTGAGAAGTATGTCTGTTGATACATATCTTCACAAAATTGCATAAAATGCTCATATTCATCTTCATCGGTCGATTCTATGTTAAACATATTTTCACGTCTGTAAGTTACAGTTCGCATGGTCATATCTTCATTTCTCTGAGGTGGAAAATGTTGGGGGTAATTAAGTTTTGTCTATTGGGGCTTATGGTCATTTTGCATTCTTTGTCTAAATGAGAACGGTGAAGGTGGGTATGCATGTCTTTGAGGTGGTCTCCATTGTTTAAATGGTTGTTGATTAAACGGGTACTTAGATTGCTGTTGATTAAATGGGTTTCGTTTTTGTATATTTATTAGGTTAGGTTGTGGAGTCCAATTTGGAGTCGAATGTTTATGAATTTCTTGAAAGGATTTTTGTTTTTTTGTAATTCGATAGCCTTCTCTATCTAGTCTTCTAGCTTTATTACAAACGTCAAGGTAATTATCCATTTTACATAGATCCTCGTATAAAGGTGGTAAGAATTTTAAAATTGTTTGTCTAGCCAAAGGTTCTAAAATAACCGATGCTCCTTGTATTTGAGCATCTCCTTCGTTAACTATCTCGTCTAATTCGTGTATTAGTGGTACAAGTCGATCAGAAAAGGGTTGAATATTTTGAATTTCCGCAATTATGTCTTCGATTTTAACTTGCCATCTACCGTATCGTTGTAATAATAAAGTTTTTATCTCTTGCTAAGAAAAATCATGCTTTCCGCGATATACGGTATTTGCTGCTTCTCCTGATAATCTGGATAAAACTAAATTAACTTTAGTTGTTTCATCTCCCGTATTAGTTTGAAAAAATCTCTCACAAGCCCTAATGAAGCCGTTCAAATCTCGTTCACTACCTACTCCACAGAATGTAGGTATAGGAATGTGTCGGGTTTCTACTTGGGATGAGCTAGGTAATACTGGAGGATTCATTTTTGGTTTTTTAACTAAAGGTTTGCCTGAAGGTGTTAATGCCAGTTTTCTCACTTGTAAAAATCAAATGTACTTACATTTGTATGATGGTGAAGAGGGTTACTACTCCTAGTTTCATGGGATATCTTTGGGGTTGAGTCGGCTTGAAGCTTCGTCGTACGTCCGCTTGATTCCAATGAGCTTCCAAACTGCTGCGTGATTCTCTGCTGCTCGTAGTAGATGCCTTGAGGATCCGCTTGTCAGGGGAAGTCTTGATCGATGGGGTTCGATGGGCTGATGCGTATACTCTTTGTTATAGAAGTCACGATTAGCCCCACGTTGGGCGCCAGTTAATGGAACTGATCAACGAGGAGTGTAAAGATAATATTTATTTATTATTTTCTCAATCAGTAATGTCAATCAGGTAATGAATCCTTAATACATGACACGCAGGCCTTTTATACTGTTACAACCAGCAGATCTCTAAGGGTAGAAAATGTTAGTTACATTAGTCATTCGGAGTAATCGATATCTTAATTAGTTATAGATTATTCTGGTTTCCTGTTGTAAATATTCGGGTTCTGTTATTAGTTCAGGTATTGTTGTCGGTGGATGCCACCGAGATGAGTGTTCTTGACTCGCGCCGGCTCGATATCTCGCAGTATGTCGTCACGCTCATAGCCGCACTAAGGAAATGCAACTGTAAAATGTATTGGGAGCGCGCGCGCAGGCGACAGCGACGCGGAGGTGAGGGTGGGAGCGAGACAAAACACAAAACACAGAATTTCCCTCTTTATTAAATACTTTGGGTACAAATCTTTTTAGAACGCACGGTGATGCCTGCGGATAAATTAAATTTTATGTTATTTAATTTCATATAATTGTTGGTTAAGTAGTATCTTTAATTTATGAGTTTAATTTTATTTTGTTACCTGGTAAGTACGAATCATTTGATCTGACTTGGTTTCCGTACGTCCTTTTCGGGTAACCACTGAAAGTCAGCGCTGTGCTGTGGGTCCCCTATAGCACAGCATCATGCTGTGCTATGTGCATCGGCCGACATGAGACGATTTCTGTAATTATTTTACTATTGCTAACTTCATATTAATTTTTAATCCCAACTTGGACAATAATTTTGTTGTTTAGCTTTAGGTCCTAGTAGTGCTTTGTCAAGTCTTGACAACGATATCAAAATCACTGTTCTAGAAAAACACGTTTTTGCGCTATAGGAATTTTGACACTGAAAAATAGAGGGTCGCGCGCATGCGTGGTGCACGCACCAAGCGTGTACTCGCAGTGTGACGTCAAAGGCAAACTATATCCTGCCTCAAAATTGTTACTAATATGACCTATTTTTTGAA
The DNA here is from genome assembly GCA_949316385.1 of Globia sparganii. Classification (NCBI taxonomy): domain Eukaryota; kingdom Metazoa; phylum Arthropoda; class Insecta; order Lepidoptera; family Noctuidae; genus Globia; species Globia sparganii. The sequence continues at coordinate 12,667,607 of OX438663.1, read as the reverse complement.
TGCTAAATCATTACTCTAGCACTAAAATTCTCGTAGTTATTAGCGGTTGAAATCTTACATGTTTTTGTCTGTCAGAAATATTAAACTTACCAGTACACCGAGCGAAAGATGTTTTCACGTCAAAACATAAATTATACACTACAAAACTTACAATGGGCGAACCTTATCACTTTCTGCAATCTTCTTCCTTGGAAAGCAACCTTGGAAAGGATAATGAAACAAATTTGTAATGTTTTCCCACAGGTAATAATTCGTTCCGGTGCTGTGCTTGGTCGCTGGGGAGGCATGATCAAGAATATGTTCCTCCCGTTCTACCTCGGGCTCGGCGGCCGCATCGGCAGCGGCAAGCAGTTCCTGCCATGGATACACATAGACGACCTCACGCGACTCATCCTCTTTGCTATCAAAAATGAAAGCGTTCGCGGTGTGCTGAACGGAGTGGCACCGCAAGTCATCACCAACGATGATTTTACTAAAGTAAGTACGAAGCATTTTCATTTATAAAAAAAAGGAGTATTTAATTCTAACCATAGCTAAACACAGTGAACATAAGAATCATATAAGGCTGATTTTTCAAATGACAGATATTTTTTTATTCGTGGAATAAAATTAATGTCTGACAGTTTTTGTATGGAAGAACTGTCAAAATTCAAAATTATTCCTCCGATAAAATTATCTGGCGTTGGAAAAATCAGCCCTTATATAAATAACTTGAACTGAATAGAATACTGATGTAGCGTTGGTGCTCTGTAGTGACCTGTCATGTGAACAAAAAATCAGTTCGTTTCATATATTTTTCCTTACATAATTATATCGAAAGAATATTACTTGTATAGGCTTTCACCCTCGGTAATAAATTATATAAGTGTTTTTATATATGTGGACTTGGTCATTATACCAATTAATTGAACCTTATCATCTATCATTTTTATCCCTTAAGTACCCACTTCACTGACATATTATTCTATTCAATTTCAAGCTTAATAACAGCTGTATCCAATTAGCTGTATGGGCAAAAGTGATCAAATGGTTTGCCCATTTACGAATCCTATCCTAATCCCACTAACGAATCCTATAAAAAATAATAGTAAATAAAGAGTAATTTTTATTAAGACACACATAAAAATATTAAAAGTTATAGCTTGAAGATACAGGGTAGCAGGGACAACGCACAAAGCAAGGGGGTCCCAAAATCACTTACTGAATCCATGGTAACCCTTATAGTATCAAGGCTGCGAAAACTATTAGAGAGAATAACTTGTGTGCGTACTGAATGTCTGTAGTTTTTTTTTATTAAATTCAATTTTACGGAGTCGTCAGATTTAATGAAAGTCCACAATATCTTCGTCAGATTTGATTATTTAAGTTGGTTTTGAGTGAAACATGTAATTTTTTTGTACTTTATTTTAAACCTGAAAGCGTACCTGCCCGCTGAGCTCCTATATAAAGCTTTTCAAATATACATATTTTTGGCGTTCTCCCGTAGCTAGCGACCCCACCTACTCATGGCGGCTATAAATTCTTCGTGCTGAAAAATACTGGGCTCCGCCCACCAATAACTTTTTGCGGGCATATTTTTTTATGGATGTCTTAATAAAAGTTATTTAATAGACTATTCAGTGACATAGGTCTCGTTAGTGGTGGACATTTGGACCAAGCCCCTAACATTTTTGCCCATTGTCTTTTGATGTTGAGGAGAGCCGATGGGTTGGGCAAGGGAGCGCCGTTTTTATTTTGTTTCAATTCCGAAGTAGCAGACATGTCTTGTTATTATGTCATGGATATTTAAAATAACAAATATATTTACTATTTTTCAGTCTTTCGCCAAAGCGTTGGGGAGACCTGCTTTTCTGCCAGTTCCCGAGACCATTTTGAATATGTTACTCCACAATGAGAGAGCGATGATAATGACTAAAGGACAATACGTCGTACCAAGAAGAGTTCTAGAATATGGTTTCAAATATAGATACTCAGATATTGACAATGCTTGTCAAGAATTCGCACACCTCTATCCGAAGAAACATCCTCCTAAATAGAAGATTGTTGAAATAAATGAGGAGTTAATACTTAGATGAGAAACGGTATAATGTGTTTTTAAACAGCTAACAGATTATTGCTCTGCATTTTTTGTAATTTCTGCTCTCATTTGTTTCTATTATTTAATATTCGTAATTTTTGTGCGTAACTGAATTAAATTATTGTTAACAAACAGATTGTGTATTATTAAATTATTGTTAACGAATAGATAAATGTATTTTATTGGTTTTCCCTACATTTACTTCTTTAATTCGTAGCAGGTAAGTACCTACATAAGGTTCGAGCCAACTAGGTACCTACTAGCGTCATAGTAGCTACTCTGGTAGTTCTGTTCGGCTACACTTAATTCTTTTAGCAAAATTTAGTCCTAATCGGCAGCTGCTAAGTATATATAGCTGTAACTAGTTAAGTCTAGGTAAGTATATAATATATAGCCAACTAGAACTCGATGTAGGTAGGTTAGGTATTTGAACACACTCGCTATTTTTACATTCTTTCTAGGTTCCTAACTAGTAATAAATAAGACATGCAACAGCATTTTTAAATAAAGATATATTTAAAAAAAAATCTTGTTCACATCGAACAGATTTTGAGCTTGTTCAAGATCTTTATTATTACCTTAATCATTAAGATAATAGTAGGTAATTACTTAATATTACTTAGATACGTATACCATAGGTACACAACATTCGTATAAAACTTACAAACAATTGTAACAGCTTAAATATAACATAAACATTTATAATTGACCTATCTAAATGTAAATTAACATCTATATATAAATATACTTTATAGCACTGTGTGAGTTAAACCCGCATTTACGTCACGCTTTTCTGTGACTAAGTAGTCCATTTCTACACAGAAAAGCGTGGCTTAGTGCGGGCTTAGGTCACACGATCTATAAAATAGTATACGATACCTGTGACTTAAGTAGTCTATCAATGCACGTCGTTTATCAATAGTAATTTCACGCCGTGCAATAATGTACTACTTAAGTCACATGTATCGTAATGTGTACGAAATTGGAATTAAAAGATCTTTCTAAAACAAAATGGCCGCAATAACGGCAACACGTTTGACGTTTTACTCTACAATTTTAGTTATTACTTATTTATATTGGCCCCGATTCTGTTGTTCACAAACTAAAGTAAATTTAAGTTCAGTGCATCTTTTTCTTTCTATTTCATTACGAAAAGGACAGAAGATAGCATATTAGTTTAGTCCTGTCAAATTAGATAATCAATAGACAAGTTAGACGAGATTAAAAAATTGGTTACCTACTAAAAATACGTCAATTTACGTCAGGCGCTGACTAATTTGACAGGACTAAACTAATATTTATCTTCTCTCCTTTTCTTAATGAAATAGAAAGAAAAAGATGCACTGAACTTAAATTTAGTTTAGTTTGTGAACAACAGAATCGGCGCCACTGAGAATCAAGTCACAACCCTTGAGGAATTACTTAGTTCATCAAAGTAGACCTGTGTTTCTATGAGTGTAGAGTATGTTTGAAGTTCAGTTAGTATAATGCGAGCGTTCAGGGGTTGTTCGGTTCGATCTGGGCGAACCTCTCGACCAGCTTGTTGACAAAACTGCGCAGGATGTCTTGGCGCATGCGCCCTACATCGAGAACCTCTTCGTGGTTGGCCTCGTCGTTGTTCTCGTAGCTCGTCACACATTCGTTAGTGATGAGAGATAGCGCGAACACGTTTAAGTCGCAGTGTCTTGCGGTGATTACCTATAATAACAAAGGCATTATGTTTCCGGTTTACATAAAATGTCATTGCTCTTTGTCACTATCAGTGGATTGAATCCTGGAGGTAGCATTGTTTACTTTGTTGTTTATGTAATTGTCTTACTGCTATTGTATGTAGGTACTTTTTTGCGGGCATGAAATAATAATGTCATAATCATGCCTGTGACAGTTATCTATCGAACCCGGGACCCCGCGCTCAGTAATTGCGCAACCAGTAGACCAACAAGGCAGTATGGTACTACCTTATTAATTAATATTACCATATCAAAGTAGAGACTATATATGCTTTTGTCCTTACCTCGTGAACGGTGGACATGCCCACAGCGTCGACTCCGACCATTTTCAACATGTTCAATTCTGCGACGGTTTCGAAGTTAGGTCCTCCGAGGCACGTGTATACGCCCTCTCGCACTATGTTGTCTATGTTCAACTCTTTCGCTATCTGTAAAAAGATACATTTCACAATATATTCATACGGTCGCTTTTACCTATGGCTTTGCTGCAGTTTTATATGCTACAGGAACCGTAGGTACCTAAATTTTTTCGGGATAAAAAGTTGCCTATGTCTCTGTCAGGTCTATAGTCTATTATTAGGTATGTAAAATCAAGTTGATCTGTTACTCCGTTGTTTCGTGAAAGAAAAACAAACCAACAACACACAATTTCGCATTTACGTACAACTAGCTATTGCCCGCGACTTCGCCCTCGTGGTGGTCGTAAATTATCCTAAAAGTACGTAGGTATTCTAAGCCATGTTCTAGGTACCTATGTGCCAAATTCCATCGAAATGCTGTTATGGCGTGAAAAGGTAATGTCTACTATCTTTGCCCTAACAGCTAAACGATTGGTTAAGCAGGATTTTATTTTAGTATAGGTAATCGCCTTATCAAGTTATGCCTACTCAGTAGGTAAGTTAGTTTGATAATCAGTTTACACGTTTATAGTTTCGTGACATTTGGGGAACCTGCGCTTGTATTACCTTATGGAGTTTTATTTACTGCCTCATCTACACTATCTACACTAATATTATAAAGAGGAAAGATTTGTTTGTTTGAAATGAATAGGCTCCGAAACTACTTACTGGACCGATTTGAAAAATTATTTTTGTGTTGGGTAGTCCATTTATTAAGGAATGCTATAGGCTATATAATATCACGTTACAACCATAGGAGCGTCGCACCAATGAAAACTGTTGCAAAAACGGGAAAAAAAAAATTAAATTTAATTCCTTTTATGAGCTTCCGTTGCGTGCGGTGCGTAGGTATAAGTACCTAGATAGTACAATCCACGAAGACGCGTCACACTCTTCTTCCGAATCGTTAGTGTTTACCGCTAGTTAATTCCATTAGTGTTTTAGTTCTTTCGATACACTCTAATTACCCACTAATAATAATTAGTGTATATTACAAAACTAAAACACTAGCGGAATGTTGCATACTTCTGCTGTAAGCGTTAGGAAAAGAGTGGGGCGCGTCTTCGTGGATTGCACTATCTATAAACGGTTAAAGTTACGCAAAAATAATTTGTGACGGAATTGTTCCCCCTTAAAAGATCTAAAAAAAATCCACGACAGCATATGTCTATCTTTTAAGGTTGATTCAATATAACCTTTTTTATGGTAGGTAATCAAATTTGTTCTAAAATAATACATTATTTGCGAAGGTGTTTTTATAAACATGTCAAGTCCTTATCCAAATAAATACGTTATTCATCATAAGTATTTAATTTTGCACAAAATTGTCCTTGACATCTTTTGATTTCAATGAATATCTTAGCAGATATCATAGTTTTAAAATAAATCAGCACGGCCGCCGCGCGCCGGAGGTATCTGTGCGAGGTTTACTATAGTTCCACTCACTGATCATAGTGTGAGGCTGAGACTACATTAGGCCGCGACGATGCATGAGCGATTAAAACAAGTAAATGAATGCTCACGTATATGGCTACATCGTACATCAAATATTACTAGCGATCTTTGATTTCTTTATGCGATAGGAACAACATTACTGTAATCACGGCACCGACTACATCAACATATCAGCCATCATCGTCGAATATACGCCGGAATTTCGCTTATAATATAGCCATACCAACCATGTTTTTCTCGTTTCCTCTTCCAGTCACATCGCAAATCGCTGCCTACTGTAGCCTCAGCCTGATACCAGTATCTAAAATAGCTTCTTAAAGTAATGTACACACGGCTCCACATCGAGCTATACATTTCCAGTTTTAGCTGACCTAGCATTGTAAGTTTTTCCTACATTCAGAAGTCAGCTTAATACTGGTTATATAGCCGTGCGTACTACCTATGTAATAATCTTAAAGTAATGGAATATATTTTAGTAGTACCTATAGTAGGTTTTTTTCTCAAATTAACGCGGGTGCTAGTGATAAATAAATACTCACTTACGTCGTCGGTTATAAAATAATCAAAAAACCTATGTTTAGATTATGAACACGCCTGCAGCTATCTACATAATCAAGATATTTTGTTGTTATCATCAAAACGAATTTACCTAGTCTTTTTTTAAATAAGTACCTATTAATTTTAATCTTCATTCATTTAATCCTACACGATAATCAGGACTATAATATAAAAAGTCTTATCCATAAACGTCTCTTTGTTCAATTAAACCTCACGCAATAAAAACACACACATTTATATTCGTTGGAATAAAAATATCTGAAATGTCAATAGTCTTCTCGATAAATAATGACCAAACCAGTATTTTACTTTTATTTAAGCACTAATGTAACAGAGCGCCCTAACAAGGCAAACAGGAAGGTCTCGCATACTTACATTACGCAGCTCATTTAGTTCTTTGTTAAGTTGTAAATCGTACTCGCGACCCTGATAACCTTGGCTCTAGTTATGTTAATGAAACCGGGTGCTTCACAAAGCATTTTTAAAGGATGACAAAGGAACTGATTGCGAGTTATCTCAAATCTTTAGCTGCATTTGCCTTTCAGAAAGACGCACATTACAGGTCATAAAGTCAAAGATTAAAACTCATATGCGAGATATTGTATAACGGCGTTACGTAACCAGGTAGGTACCTACCTATATTCTATCTGACATTACCCCCGTGACAATGTCATTAACGGTAGATAACACTATCTGATAACATGATACCTAGAGCATTTAATAACTCCGATGGTAGCACTTACCTCCCGGGCAACTTTTCTATATTCGTAGTGGTAAGCTTTGCTCATGGGAGGGAAGCGAGGTCCGAACCTCTCGTCGTTGGGTCCGTGGAGGGGGTTGTTGCCCGCGAATCCCATCATGTTGATGTGATCCCTCACGATCATGATGTCGCCGATCTTGTACGAAGGGTTCAGACCTCCTGCCGCGTTGGTAGCAATCAAGGCTTTGATACCGATGAGCTTCATCACACGTACTGGTAGGCAACACTGGAATGTTGGAAAAAAGTAAAATGGTCGTTAGTAAAATGACATGGGGCTTAAACATAACTGGCCAAGTATGGGTGCACATGTTGCCTAATCAAATCTAATAATAATAAAGGTCAAATTCGCAAAACACGTATTCGTTTGCATGAAACTGACGGGTGACAGGAATGCATTCTCTCAGAGGCCGAACTGTAGTCATTAGTAGGTAGGTCAAGCGATTTTCTTCAATTTTCCTGTAAACCTAATCTTATCTTTAATCTTCCGGAATCAAGTTTTCTACGATTCGATAACACCAATCATCTGTCCGTTTATTCTTGTTATCATTAGCCGTTAATTGTTAATCGAATTGTGCTTGTTTTAAATCCTTTGAGTTTCTGAGTAATCTGACAATGTAGTTAGTTTGATTATTATATTATTATTACTACCCATTCATATTTGCAGTAGAATAATGAAATGACAAAACATGTTTATAATGCGTGAACAGCTTCTCTGTTAAACAATGTAACTGATTAGTTGAAACCCATTAATAATTTCGCACGAAAGGCAAAGTTGGCTGTTAATGACCAATGCCACTAATCTTTAATCAGCGTTTTTACACGTGAGTTGAGTAAGCAATAGGTATAGATAGGTAAGTCATTTATTTGTCAACAGTTTTAGGGGGTAATTATGCACTATGTAGGTAGGTACTAGGTTAGGTACCTTGGGCAGCGGGATTGTCCGAAAGGGTCACCGCTGCACCGGAACATAAAGGGCTAAGGAAGGAACACGTGTGGGTTTTAGTCAGTAAGAGTCTGACACTCCCTTCTGCTCCACCCTGAGCGGGAGGGGTCATTTGATGATTTCCCATCCACAAAAAAAAAGGTAGGTACCTAACTGAATGAAAATATACCCTGGTGGCAAACGGTGGGACTATCCCTATACTTATAAAGGGAAATAAATTGCTTAACAAACCTAAACTTTTGGACGAATAACCCGACCATATTTACCTACATGTTATCATCCAGGTAAATAACGAGAAATTAGCCTTTTGGACACATTTGTTAAGTTAAACGTTCAACTTATTACGTATACGTATATACGCTAAACTTACGTTCTCAAAAGTTACTCATTTACAAGACCCAGATGCCTTTTTCTGCGCAGATTTATTTCATTTATCAGCTTCTGCGTTTTATATTTATGATGACACATTAACGATCGTAAAAAGAACAAGAGTGTCGGTAGCTGGTAGTATTTTATCTTAACGTGTCCGTTACTCTCCATTGTAATGCTCATAACAAGAGATAACCCCACTGCTGGGGGTCGAGAACGCTTTGCATCAGCCACATCCAGATACTGGTAAGTCGACGACGAGAATTTTCCGTAGATTACAAGACTATTTGTTTATAGATGCGTAGTTTAGTAGATACGCAAAGATCGTAAGACTTCAGGAAGTGTTGCATCATTGTTATCTGCTTGTATTAATCTAATAGAAAATAACAATATTTTACTGATGTAATTTACACGGTGGTCTCTGCTACGTTCACAAATATTATTTGCAATCTTTGAGAACAAACTACCTCGCATACCCTAGAACCAGATTACGAATAGGGCACGAAATACTGTAGTAAATCATAATCGTCGATCCGTATTCTGATTTGATGCTTCGTGCAAGTCTCATAAATCGTATGATTTAGGAGACTAGCTCTAACTCATGATATTTTACAATAAAAATCGTCTAAAACTGCGTTCATGAAACTGTCGTTTACCTTCCACAATGGGTATCCCTCATAGTAGTGGAAGCGCCCTTGCATGGCCACCACCGGGATCCCACTGATCTTGCCGAACACCAACTGTCCATGGTGCCCTTCAACTGTGCTCACCGGGAAGTTGGGAATGTCTTCATATAATATAGATTGAGATTCTGTGATGGTCTCAGCCAGGGATCCTGCGAAAGATGTGACCTTTATTGTAATTGTGTCTCTTACCTTAATTTATTGAATTGCTATAGGTATTGAGTAAAGAGTCAGTCTGCTTACTTGTTCGCTCGTATAGTTGTTCAAGTCATTTAATTGCAAAAGTTTGGCATATGTATAGTACAGCCTACGACCCACCTGATGGAAAGTGATTTACCGCTGCTTCGGACGCCTATAGCATTGCATTGCCAGAGAAAAGTTGAAATGGCTCAAGTGAGTCACTAGATTTATAATTCATCAAACTAGTTAAAAGTGGCAGTTTGACTCATTACTGTTGCTGAACGTAGCCATGCAAAGTGATGATTTCAATTTCAACAAGTATCCACAAACAAATTCCCACCACCAAGTTAAATGGACAAAATCATTTCAATTCAGTTGGTACTTTATCTACATTTCTTTATAAGGAAATAAAGTCTGTTTAAGGCTTCATGTCAAGCGTGTCTCTATCGCCATATTATGTGATCCCTTTGCATAACTTCGCAAATAAATAATAGCGTGAATTAATATATACCCTCTTTCCAATACGAACCCATCCCAGAGCCGCAAATAATGCCGATTTGTGGTTTCACCGATATGCGAGATAGCAAGAAGTTTGCTATCTCCAGCAGTGTTTCATAAGAGTATCTGAAACAACATGAAAATGGACGTTAACGTCAAAATAACAAACATTGGAGAAGCACCAAGCATGGCACAGGGTACGCAAATGCTGCTTGCCACTCTTGATTAACAAAATCTTAAAATCTGTAGATAGGTACTGATTTACAAAATCAAAAAGGGAAAGGGAAGAGGGGGTAATCAGGGGCGACGGCTCTTTCAATAAGATAAGTAGGAAGGCAGTGTATGTACCTATGAGTATGCAGCCATGAACATGCGTCGCATATTACGTTAACCTACAGGCTACATGGTCAGGGGCCCAAGTCTGCTATTTTTATAAATTCGTCATTCCAACACGATCCCATTGTCATTTTACTAAAAGTTCGTAATCTGCTAAATTCATAATGGTCGATCATTGGTCGGTCAATGGTCTGAGAAAAACTATGCTAGATTTCGTTTAATATATATTTTTACGTAGGTATTTCGTATTAGTGTTTGCAATCTGAAGTAGTAAGAAGTTCGTAAATAGCAATAAACATTACATTTTTAATTTGTCATTATGTACGAGATTACCCTTTTACGAGTATGCCATTTCTTTCAATGGAGTGTCAGTAGTTGATCATTAGAAAGTCAAATGACGTCATTATATTTGTAGATTACCAAACTTGTCAAAATCAACAATTATGAAATTAATGATAGACCATTCTGACACTATTGTAATAGCAGACTTGAGGCCCTGGGGCCCAAGTCTGCTATTTTTATAAATTCGTCATTCCAACACGATCCCATTGTCATTTTGCTAAAAGTTCGTAATCTGCTAAATTAATAATGGTCGATCATTAGTCAGTCAATGGTCTGAGAAAAACTACTAAATTTCATGCTAGATTTCATTTATAGATTTTTACATAAGTATTACGTATTAGTGTTTGCAATCTGAAGTACTTAGTAAGAAGTTCGTAAATAGCAATAAACATTACATTTATTCATTTGTCATTATGTACGAGATTACCATTTTATGCCATTTCTTTCAATGGAGTGTCAGTGGTTGACTATTGGAAAGTCATAATGACGCCATTATATTAGTAGATTACCAAACTTGTCAAAATCAACAATTATGAAATCAATGATAGACCATTCTGACACTATTGTAATAGCAGACTTGAGGCCCTGATCCAGAAAATCAATGCTTAAGTATTTATGACACTGTTTCATTGCATTGCTCAGTTGCATTGTGAATTTATAAGTCGGCCTAATTTATATGAACTCGATGCGATAGCAATCGTCGGCTACTGATAGATACGTCTGTAAATTGATGCACTTGGCTTATAATGTGAAAAAATGTGCGATAAGTTGTCGGGTCGGCGGAATAAAGCACATAGGTCAAAAAATTGCTTTATTTTTTCTTTGTACCTACCAAAATCATTAATTTATGAAGTACATCAGCAGACTAAAAATACACATAAGTAAGACAAGTTCGCTTGTTAGGGCCCGAATCTAAGCGAGGATTCCGGCGACTGGGACCGCAATTAACTAGGACCGTGGCACAGTATAATTATATATACAGTATTCCATCTTCATACAAACGGACGATGCGCGAGCTATGCCTACGCGCCTCGATCTCGGCATTCGCTCGGCAGGCAGACAGTCGCGACTGTGCCGCAGTGACGAACGGTCGGTGCGTTGTTTTTTTAACAATAACCGCGCGATTTTTTCACTAAAAATAAGTTCAAGTACATATTTAATATGACGAGTAGGATATATTGTGCTGTTTTTGGTTGCATGAATTCGTCAATAATGCATCCAGGGATAACTTGTTTTAGATTACCTGGAAACTCTGAAAAGTAAGACTAAAATAATTTTACTTACTAGTAGGTAGCTACATAATGTGTCTTTTTAATGGATAAGTATTTCCTTTTATCTCCCGAAAAAAACGATGTCTGGATTAATAAAGTGAATAGAGTAAAGGAAAGTGATTGACACGAGTGAAATAGGTAGTTATAGGCGGTTCATGAATCATGATACGGTAGGTACTTACGCTTGTGTTAAAAACCTCGGGGCATGTGTGTTTTGTTTTGTTAGTTTGTATAATTCAAAGTAAAGACGTGTTATTTTATTATTAACTAGCGTCTGCCCGCGACTTCGTCCGCGTAAAATTGCAACCTTCCCACCGCGTGGGATCCGATACCAGCCCGAGCTACTACTTTTTTGGCGGTTATTATCGTTGTTTCTGACTTTTTTCATTTTGTTCGGCTCCTAAGGGTAATTGCGTGATGTTAAATAGAATAATGTACCCAAGATTTTCTAATATCTTTTTAAAAGAGTGTCCTTGGAGTTTCAGTTTTTTTTTCAGATTTTTTTTTCTTTATATTTTTTTCCGTAAGAACCTTGTACAGAGTATTAGAAAATTACAAAAAAAAAAATCAGCCAAATCGGTCAAGCCGTTTTCATGTTATGTCGTGACAACGGAAAACGGGTTTCATTTTTATATATATAGATGATAATAGTTGTTTATTGTACTGTGTGTATGAATAATACTAGAAAAAAATAAATTTGACCGTCTGTCTATCACTAGATAGTTGAAATTTTCTCAGATTAAGTATTTCTGCTGCTGCTATAACAACAATTTATTATACCACTAAAAACAGTTTTTTTTTCTCGGTATTAACGACAACTACAGCTAGACTCATGAGATATTCACAGAATATTTAGATATTTGAGAGGGTTGTGATTTTAAAACATTCGTAGCCAGCTGTTCAGCTTGGCATTGGTGACCAAAGAATTTTTGTTTTCAGTTGTTGCGAGTTGTAGGTACCTAATTTAGAGACGTTAATAAGCTGAGATAAAAAGTTATTAAAATTACTCGTCAGCTGTTTCTTGCATTGTAGTTGAGTAGGTAGGTGTTGAAGTTTGTAAAGATTGGAGTTCTCCACCTTGTCCATGTTTCCCAAAACAATTTTTAATTAAGCTTTATATTAGAATGCGGATTTTTTATACTTTAAAATTTAATAATAAAGCGTTTCGTACGTCTCAGTCAAGGCGCAAATATTTTTCGGTCGCAAATTTATAAGACCGATTTGTTATTCAAACATAAACATGGTTTTTTAATTAAATCTACCAATCAAAAAACAACATGCATTTTTATTGAACACTTCCTATTCAATTCACAAAGTACTTATTTTATTTTTTTATATAAAATAAAGTATATTTATAATCACAAAACTAAATGGAAACACAAAGTAGGCAAATGTAATTCAAATGCTGGAGGCGGGCAGCCCTATCGCATGTTTACGTACCGCGCGGCTGTAGGCATTTATGTCCAAGATACGGCCGAGTTACAATACTGTATATATAATTATACTGTGCCACGGTCCTAGTTAATTGCGGTCCCAGTCGCCGGAATCCTCATCTAAGCGGCGTCCTTTTTCAACCTCTTGATTCGCACGAATCTTGCGACGATATAGAAAACAAAGTTGAGTTCTGAAAAGTGTGACTTTGTTTCTCTGTCATTGTCTCCTCGACGGGATTTGGACGATGCGCACACGGGAGCGACAGCACCGCTACTTTTTTGTGAGCGGCAACTGGCTAGCCGGAAACTCTTTGTCGCCGTGTGCGCACTTGCATTACCTACAACCAATAGCCGGGCGACAGTTGCGTCCAAACCCGCGGACAAAAATGTCTCCCAGCTGTCGCGTCGCTACACGCGCGAACCTTAAATTCATTCAAACCCGTAGATTTGATGTGAGACAAATTAGTTGCGGAGACAAAAGTTGCTCGTGGGACTGGTAATTAGTGACTGATACTTAAACACGTGCTTGTACTCATGATAACAAACAACTTTTACTATGGGACCAAACCTGAAATCGCGAAAAAAAAATCAGCTGTTCCCTACATTAATTATCTTCGTCTATTTCGTCAAAATGTAGGGAACAGCTGATTCTTTTTTCGCGAATTCAGGTTTGGTCCCATAGTAAAAGTTGTTTGTTATCATGAGTACAATCACATGTTTAGGTATCGGTCACTAATTACCAGTCACCCTATATAACTACGTCTAATATATAAAATAATAAAATAATATATAATAAAACCTACTTCACTTAAAACTAAATACCTATAACTACTATAATTAATAATACCTATACCTATAATTAATAAAAGTACCTACGCTTTTACCTACTTAATATTAAAAAAAACTGAACATAAATTAACCAAAACTTACCTACTACTAACTACTACTAACCTATTACTACTTCACCTTAAAAAAAAATCCTGTTTTCCCAACATTTCCCTTCACTGCTCTGCTCCTATTGATCGTAGCGTGATGAAAAGTATACTATAACCTGCCCAGGAGTATGAAGAACAATTGTACTAAGTTTCGTTGAAATCCGTCGAGTGGTTTTTGTTTCTATAACGAACATACAGACAGACAGACAGACAGACAGACAAAAATTTTACTGATTGCATTTTTGGCGTCAGTATCGATCACTAATCACCCGCTGATAGTTATTTTGGAAATATATTTCATGTACAGAATTGACCTCTCTACAGATTTATTATAAGTATATAGAAGATAGATGTAATGTTTAGGTACTATGCGATTTTCTTGGAAATAATATTGATTTGATAACAATTACCTATTTTACTGAGGTAAGTAGTTGATATAATGTAGGTACTTACTAGGTACATTTCTCGTGTCAGTGTCCTATTAACAATGATTTACTCAACCAATTAACCTCTCCGTCTCATTAAAAGAACCCAGTTATGTAAACCTAGTTTATTTTAGATTTTAATTTGTCTAGCAGAAATTAAGACACTCTTTACTCGTAGTTTTATCTGGACCTTTATCAGTCAAGATAATTTCGAGATAACTTAACACGCCCCCACAATAAAAATACTTTTGATATCAGCTTTTAAATCACATTTATGAAAAATGTAGGTACGCTTATGTAGGTAATGATTACATCAGCAGGTAGCATTATAATATCTGTAGATTATTCCAAGAATGAAAAAACCCTGTCCTATCTCAAGAAGTCGGTGTTCTTGAGGCATGTTATCACCGGTCGCTGGGCCTACGCTCCGCTTGTCAATTGCATGTAATTTGCAATCTGCATCTCTCCCGGCGTTCGGCGTTCGTGTCGGGGCGCCGAGATGATTAAAGTAATTACAGTACCATTCCGTTGAGGAAAAAACTCGTTAATTTTAATCTTATTTCCTATTAATTTTGCTAGATAATTTTTTAATAAAATTGGTTCTGAATTTTGTTTGTTGATAAGGTACTAGTCTAAAGTAGGTACCTACCTATGAGTAACTTCCTACAGCTGTTGAGTATAGTATTGTTTTCGCAATAATTCAATGAATCACTCGATTTGTTGGTTTCCCTTTGGGTAAATAAAGAGTGCTAAGTATAAAATAAATTTTATGAGTACAGCCAAGTAGCATTCAAATAATAATAATTGGATAATTCACTCAAAAATAGTCAAAAATGCAACCTTTTTCGAACTAGTTACGATTAGAACACAACCGTATTTAATGATATGTCTGCTGACGTTACCTAAGTACGAGTAGGTAATTGATAGATCGAATAATTTTCAAGGATGGAGTAGTTTCTGAACACTGCGGTTGATTGTTATTATTGTTTCGTTTATCGTTTAACCCTTGTTAAAGTCTATTAGTGTTGGATCGGTAACGCAACAATAGATCTCTCTAGAAATTATCGATAAGTTCCGATGAATGGGAGACGGTTATTAAATAAGTTTTCCGGGAAGACTAACTCAAAGGCACTCATTAGATCAAAATTGATTGGTGGACCTAATTGTTTGGCAAATTGTATAGAAACTAGTTTGAGACTGACATACGTAAGTACGATACATACGATATGTAACTTGACATGTTATTTGAAAAGTTCAAAATTAAATAGCACCTAAGCCTAAGTATAATAGGTACCTACTTAGTTTTAAAACTTAACAAAGTAGGACACTAGAAATATCTTCTTTTAAGTAACAGGGCCTATAACTTGAACTGCAATAACACTAGAACTGAGTAGGTATTTGTAAACACGATAAAATAGCTCTGGTACATACCCTTTAGCTGAATTCCCATTTCCGTTTCCATTAGCACTGTCCGTTTCGACTTCAGGCAAAACTTTCTTCGCTGGTACGAAAGCCTTGGCCTTGGCGTCGTTTATGTCATTCGCGTTAATAGGAGCCATCACTGCACTTACTTAATTGATTGTGATTGATTAATTAAAAATGTTAGCGTAGATGTTTATTGGTCGATGTCCGAGCATGTAGTGCGGTGGACGATTGACTTCGTCAGTTTTATACATTCGAGTCAGTGGACGCTTTAATACAGTTATCGTTGTACAAGTTCATTGGGTATGTTACTTTCAGCCAGTGATCAGAGGAAGGGTACGTCCTCGCTTATCGATCCAAAATAAGCGTTTAATCTATGTTTTTACTTATTTAAATTAAGATTTTGTTTTCTCGACTATGCTTATCAAAATATAATGTATCAAAATGATATAAGTACTTAATCATCATTTTGATAGGTACGGATTTTTTCCTTTTGAAAACCTACCTAACCGTTAATTGAATTTATAATGGGTCAGTGGTTATCGAGAGTGTCTGCAGTGCGTCGCTGGGAGCGCGGTTCGATTTTAGTGCAAAACAATTGTCTACAGATATGTTTATTGTTGCGAGGCAACTAATAATTTGTGAAGACGTATCTATGAGTATTTGTGCAATAAGTGAAACACTATGTAAGCCAATGTCTCGTAGAACTTGTGCGAGAGTTTAATCAAAAGATACAGTACTTAACAAACGTCAATAATTTCGCGCGACATTACTCATTTAATGCTCACGTTTGCAGTAGTTACCTAGGCAACGGAAATATTTTTTAGATATTCTCAGATCAAGGATACCAACATATTAAAATCCAGGCCTTATACGTTAATACCTTGTATTAGGGACACGCAAAATATCCTGTTACTTAATTTAATTTAATATTTATCACAAATTCTAGCCACTTTTGTATTACTTAGTTTCGGTCACCCGATGAATTAATTGAGAATTAGTGGATATTGTACTCAGACAGAAATATTTATGTCACATAATTTTAAATAACTTCAACCTACATAGATTGACGTAACGATAAAATAAAATATTTGAGAAGAAAACCGTATCTTATCTAAGTAGGTACCTACCTACTTATGTAATTGATGCCACTGCCCCAACCTACCACAAGAAGTTCAAGAGCATATTTTTATCATAACTAATACCCATTGAACTGTAAGTACGAGGTGATAGCTCGTGCCAAAGTAAAAGTAGTTTTACTAATCACCATTAGTTATGTGGTAAAATTCGTTAATTTGCTGTAGACTCTACAACGACTAGTCACCATTATCGAACATCGCGCCACGGTATCTCATTTCTCAGATTTGTCGAAATT
The DNA here is from genome assembly GCA_949316385.1 of Globia sparganii. NCBI lineage: Eukaryota > Metazoa > Arthropoda > Insecta > Lepidoptera > Noctuidae > Globia > Globia sparganii. The sequence goes on along the minus strand of OX438663.1, from coordinate 12,650,417 downwards.
GTGGGAAAAAATTAAACAATTTGTCTATTTATTATAAGAGCCGATTTTTCAACCGTCAAATAACTTGTAACTGATGAACGGCGGTTTGACATATTTACTTACAAATGCTGTCAAAACGAAATGTTGGATTCCTGCGATAAAAAATATCTGAAGATTGAAAAATCGGCCGTTAGACGAGAAAAATACCTATAGGCTATATCCAGCTAGGTAGACTCAGAAGCTGGCAAGGGAAGAATAGATAGGGAAGACTAGATACGGAAGGCGGAAAACTTGTTAGCGGAGACCTGCGTCCACAAGAATTGAGATAAGCTGAGTACATTGACTATCTATGTCCTCATGATCGTCTTCATTTCCGGGGTGAGGTAAATACTTAGATCAAAAGCACAAAAACAACAACAATATTTAAAAAAAAAACATAAAGTATGGGTAGGTAACAAAAGTAGAGCTTCTTTGTCTTTCTCAAGCATGGAATAAATTAGGAATAAAATACTTATTTATAGAAGATACATATTTATACATACCTACCAGTGAAATTTGACCTTTTCTGAAAATGTATTATAAATATGATATTTGAAAGATGGCTTTAAATATTCTAATCAGACTTACCTATCAATGCAAATTGGTTCTATAAATCGCAGATGTTATCCAAAAATTCGCTTACATATTTTTTTATAATAAAAAGGTATTGTTCTTAAAATGGATAATAAACTATATAGGTAAGTACTAAAAGAAACACATCGCGGGCAAAACCTGGATGAGGCTGGCACAGGAGCATGAGGAGTGGCACAAGAAAAGAGAGGCCTATGGGCCATAGGCCTCTCTTTTCTTGTGCCACTCCCCATGCTCCTGGGCTATGGCCAGCAGTGGGGGAAGTCGGGCTGTGGTTAATAATGATGACGAAAGGAAACACGACTTAAATCATTGCGTTATAAGAAAAACCAAACAAATTTGCGCCTTCTTGGACAAGAAATGATGATTATTATACTTATTATGGAGTTAGTAGGCATTCAATATTTGCAACAGTGTTGTTATCATTATGACAAGCCCCCCTGTAGATTAAACCGATAATAATTATTGATAAATAGAGATAACTAAGTAAACAAACCTACACTACTATTAGGTATTCTGTGCCTACACAATAGTAGGTACACAACGACATAATATAAAGCTATACGTTTCCAGTTTTTGTTGACCTCGCACTGCCATTTGCATTGGCTTTTCGTGCAATGAGAAGTCAGCATAAACTGGTAATAAAAAAATGTTTATTGAAGAAAAGCATAAGCATACTAAAACAATGTTATATTATAACTAGGTGGCTGTGCTGTGGCACAATACATTGGAACCCTGATTTCCAAACTAGGGTAATGTACAGAGGCCAGCACATCAAGCTACCCCAATCTATCAAATTTACCAAATTGAATATGAACCTTATTCCTTTGTTGTAAAGTTGAAAATCTATCAAATAAAGACAGATTGGGGTAGCTTGTGCTGGCCTCTGTACCTATAGCCACACCTATAGCTAATATGTCGTCGTGCGTACACGTCATTATTACTTCTAAGTATAAGCTTTGTTTTAATCAAAGTCCCTACGCATTGCATTTCTTGAAAAACATTGTTGATATATTAAAATGGGTTAACCTTTGCCATATTTACATGGGCGTATTATAAATATGGCAAAGGTTAACCCATTTTGAGAGATTCATTCCAAAATGCATACCTAGATATGCGTCTATGCATATCTACGCATTTTGGAATTAGTAAATCTCATTATTGTTTGCTTGAGGGAATACTTGTGGACACATTGCTCCTTTGTGACGTTACCACTCATCGTGGGAGTTGGGACTGACGACAGAAGATTAATCATCGAACTTGCTTATAAGAACAAGCAACTAGGTACACACTCTTTTATCTGTTCTGTGGGTACACACATCAAAAGTGTCTAGGGATCAAGTACGTTTTAGAGTATCTCCGCAATTGAGGATTATTATTTTAACTTTTTTGGATCGTTATTGATTCTTTTTAGTATATTCACTACTAGCTGCTGCCCGCGACGTCGTCTGCGTGAAGGCTCTACAGCACCAAAAACACCTAAGATGCCAGTGTCGCTATAGCATTATAAGTACACAACTTTTAAAATAGCATTATTTTTTTTTTTTTCTCTCTTTATTTATTTTGGGGTTTTTATCTAAGCAGATATGTCAACCCCATCGTGCCTTTTACCACTGTAACATTAACACACATAAACTATACTAAACAGTAATACAATCTATGACACACTTTGTGATCAAGATAGAAGTCACCGAGGAAGGACTGTTATTAAATGACATAACTTTTTGGCACTTTCTGATGTTGGTTGGGATAGAATTGATTGTACTAATCCCACGTCAAGTCTATTCAAGTCTAAGTCTCTCAAAAGTGACTCCCTCTCGCGCCTGTTGCGGACACAATCCATCAGCAAATGATGCACGTCCTCAATCTGATTACATTCTCTGCAATTTGGTGAATCACTTTTTTCCATTAGGAATGCAAACTTCGCTGATGGATAGTGTCCAGAGCGAAGTCTTAAAATTAATTTAACATAATTCCTACTAATTTGATCGACATCGAACTAAGGCACACGAGTAGGCTCGCCTTGTATACTCTTATACCATGTACCTTTTTGCTGACTAATACTATCAAAGTGTTGTTTCCAGGATTTATAACAAATGACTTTATATTTAGATATGTATTCCCAATAATCAGGTAAGTAGTCAATTGGTGTACCCTCTACTGCTGCTAATTTAGACAATCGGTCAGCCTCCTCATTACCACGTAGTCCGATGTGAGCTGGAACCCATTGCAACTTAATTTCTATATTATTCTTAAGTAATAAAATAATATTTTCAAGAATATCATATGCTATCGATGCACCTCTGAAACCAGAGGTGCATCGAGCTATATGCATTAAAATATTAGTTTTTTTTGCAAGCGAAGCAAGTGAAGAGAGTTATATGGGAATCCTGCTGAGTTCAGTCATAAGATGTGACTGAAGGAAATAGAGAAAATAATGCAGGATTACATTCCAGGACACAAAAGAGTAAAAATACGTACAAAGGTTACAACACTTCTCTATAAACTACGTTGGTAGTTATGCTGCCAGGAGCCAAAATGTAAAGAGAGTCAGGACTGGTGATGCGGGAGCAAGCGACGTACAGTTGCCCTTGTGAGATGCAACTCGTCCTGAGGTCGACACCCGCTGCCCTTAGTATCTGCCCCTGCGACTTATTGATGGTCATCGAGAAGCAAACACTCATGGGGAACTGTACGCGCTTGAACTGGAATGGGAAATTATGAGGTGTGAGGGGAATGCGTGGTATAAATACTGCCTCGCCGACGCCACAACCCGTAAGAATTCCCGCCTCAATAGTGTGTCTGTGGAGCGAGATGACTTTAAGGCGGGTTACACAACTTCGGAGGAGATAGGTTACGAAGAAGCATAATCGGAACACCGACCTTCGGCTTGATGGAAGTCCACTTGCTGACAGGGAGCTCAGAAATTCCACGGGATAATATGTGGCCTCATCTTGCTCGACAACAGTGTTTATCGAGGTGTAGACCACTTTATTCCCCTCAATTTCCGAGAGAATGCATTCGTTAATTGCTGCAGCCTGATCATTTTTGGGCATCAAAATGGCCCGCTTACACACCCAAGAATTCTGCTGGTGCGGTATACGACTGATGTCCCCGTACACACAGCGAATTAGTTCTTCTAAGCTGGATACCACTCTACCGAGAGACTCTGGAAGCACCACCTGTCCACCTATCTCTTCTGGTAGAGTGCCTTCGCCAAGACTTAGAAGGACATCGGAGAATTCTTGAGCACGTGCATTGCCGCCGAGCCGAGCTCTCATATTAATCGTCAATCGCAGCGTACGAACTCGTGACCACAACGAAGATTGTTTTAACGAAGCATTCAACTCGTCAGCCCTCGAGCCTTGCGTCATCACGAGAAGCGTTTGCCGAAAATCACCACTGAACAGAACTGTGACACCACCCATCAAATGTTCGTTCCTGCGGATGTCCTGCAGGATTCTGTCCACGGCCTCAACTGCCTTCCTATTGGCCATCGTACACTCATCCCATACGATCAGAGAGCAATCCTTGAGCACGTGTCCTTATCGCTGTTACGTAACACACCACAAACAGGCGTTTCGGCGCTCTCTAAATCGATGGGAATTTTAAACATGGCATGTGCTGTCTTGCCACTCGGAAACAGTGTGGTAGCGATTCCCGACGACGCTACAGCAATAGCAACTTTGCCCTGCCTCCTGACCTCTGCAAGTATGCCAGTGGTAACAAATGTTTTTCCTGTTCCACCAAGAGCATCCAAGAAAAACATTTTACCATGGTTTTGCCCAACGCTTTCAAGGACGTTGTCATAAAGTTTTTGCTCTGAAGAGAACAAAGCGACATGGGCATTTCGTGTGGTGGTCATTTCGCCCGGATCGTAATTTGTCTCAGCGTTATACTCCCGATTTCCACGGTCTTGATACGGTGATGATTGGGGAGCTGGTAACCCATATTCGATCAGTGGATTGCCGCCGATAGATATGACCACATCTTGAAGTGAACTGAGACAGGTGTTCAGCACGCGTTCATCAGTTACTTCGACTTCGTCTCCAGTAGCACGCCTCAAAGCTCGTAGAAAATCTTCAGACAGATGATGGCGATACTTCTCCCACAAAGCTACCGGGTTCGCGACTCTACAAAACACCAACATGACGGCAAACAGATGACGCATGCGGCTGGAACTGTCACTGACGCTAGCCTCCGCGAGGGTGTCATGAAATGAAATGATCATCATCAATGAACATAACTTTTTTGTAATACACACCGCATTTTTTTTTAATTGTCTTCCTCAACTTTGCTCAAGATTTTGAGGGTTTTGTTGGAACTTGAATTTGTCAAAACGAACTATACGATACAACTTTTATGAAGAAAATGCACATCACCATCTATGAATTTTAAGAATAACTAACTACTTACCTCGCCAACATGATCAAATTTATATTATTAATTTCCAAAAAATGTTAACATGTAACTTGATTTGATTTTTATGAAATCTCATAGATGGCGCTGTTTTAAAATTGTCTATATACTACTAACATTCATCCTACTAATATTATAAATGCGAAAGTTTGTATGTATGGATGTATGGATGTTTGTTACTCTTTCACGCGAAAACTACTGAACGGATTTTGATGAAACTTTACAGTAATATAGCTTATACATCAGAATAACACATAGGATACTTTTTATCCCGATATTCCCACGGGATCGAAACTTACGCGGGTGAAACCGCGGGGCGCAGCTAGTTAAACTATATTTCTCTGCCCAAGTTACTTAAATGGCGTAGTTTTTATAGTGTAAAGCTAGATAATAGCATGGCTTACTCAAAAACAACATTTAAATATGCGTCGTTAGATTACACGCTGTCACTGAATGCGTAAGAAAAATAAAGATTCACAGCTCCTCCCCCGTAGGTGATAGCGTGATAATATGTAGCCTATATGTTGACCCGACCTCTTAGTAATATTCATGCAAAATTTGAAGTAAATCCATGCAGTACTTTTTGAGTTTATCCCGGACAGACAAACAGACAAACAGACAAACAGACAAAAATTCTAAAAACTATATTTTTGGCTTCGATATCGATTGTAGATCACGCCCCAAAAATTCTTTTTAAAAAATATTCAATGTACAGTTTTGACTTTCCTACGATTTTATTATATGTAATAATAATAATAATAATAAATAGATTTGAATAAATAGTTTTTTTTAATTTTCTTTAAATTTTGATTAAATATATAAAATCAACTGGCAATCAGGATTCTTATAAAAGTGTGTAATACAATGGTGTAATAGCGTTTTTACAAAACCATTACAATTTCTGCATCTGAACTGAAAAAAATTGCATCGATATGGAGCGACGAACATCATTTGAAACGAGAAGAGATGATTAGAGCCGTCGGAATGTTGCAAGCTGGTTCCAGGCAACGTACTGTGGCTGTCGCTTTTGGCACTACATAGAGCGTCATAAGCCGCCTCTGGACACGCTATCATATATCACGGGCAGCGTGGTCGAGCGACATGGAGGACGATCTCGCATGATCGCATCACCACTCGCAGATAGGAACGGTACATCCAAAATACTGTTCGACGGAATCGTACAGTCAACAGCAAAAGTAGATGATGAAAATCAGAAATTCAATAGTAATGAACGGAGTTCGCGTCAGAACTGTGTGTTGTCGAAGTGTCGTTATGTGATTGTAAACCAAACATTTACTACTTCGACGCCACACAGTTCTGACGCGAACTCCGTTCATTAATTGGTATTGAATTTCTGATTTTCATCATCTACTTTTGCTGTTGACTGTACCATGACCGCCATGATATTGGCTACAAAGTCCACAGCTCTTCAGGGTTGCTGATAAGCGACCAAACCATCCGAAATGGTTTGCATGAAGTGGGTCTGTCTGCGTTTCCGAAGGCCGCTGAGAGTTCCACCTATAGCACCCCGCAATCATGGGTCCGTTCAAAATGGGCTCGCGGAGACAGAAATTCGGAGGAAGAAGACTGGCGTTGTTTGCTTTTCCTATGAATCTCGTTTCGATATGAGGCCGGATACAAGACGTACTCGAGTTTGGATTACCTCTGGACGTCAAGAACGTTTGAAATTTTGTCAGGAATTTCATTCATATGGAGGGGGAACAAAAATGGCCGGTATTTGGATCGGTGGAAGAACCGATCTCGATTTGGATCAGAGGCAACCTCAATGCTCAGATTTATGCGGAGAGGATTGTTTTAGACGTGATCATCCCTTTGCGAAGCCGGTTGTGTAATTCGTTTCGACTAATGCACGACAATGCACGTCCACACACGGCTAGAGTCGTAAGTAGTCACAACACGCACTCTAGCCGATGCTCGCATCAACGTTCTCATGTCACCAAGTCAGAATCTGATGAGGGAATCCCATGAAAATTGAGGGAAACCCTCACATTTTATAGGCACATATATAGCAATTTGGGTATTTTTTATAGTAAGTCGTGCATTTGCTCTCGGAAAGGACCATTTAGTGAAGTGGAACTGATGATGAAGACCATAGATGGCCATCGGAACTACTCAATAATAAGTATTTCACAGGTTGCGATACGATTAGGTACTTTAATGTTGTTGCTAAGCAATTTAGCTCGGCACAATGCGTATGGTGAATTGGAGCTGACAGTGAATTTTCAATCAGCTCCAGTTCTCCTGGTTCTTACTAGGAGAACTCCTCAACAATTAACGTCCTTGCATCGGGAAAAGTAATATTTTGTAAAAGGTGATGAGCAGTTGACATTAGGCTATTGTAACTTAGATATATTACAAACTGACCCACTAAAAAGAGAAAAATAAAAACTTGTTTTCCAAAAAAAAACAACCGACTTCAAAAAAACACTACAAAGTAAGTTTAATTTCGGAAGTCGGTGTCAATAACCGAAAATGCGGAACCAATGACACCGATTTCCGAAATTAAAGTTATTTTTCACTTTGTAGTTTTTTTTGGAAGTCGGTTGTTTTTTTTTTGTAAAAAAGTTTTTTAGACTGCGCGGAATGGCCTCTTTTGTAAAATGAAAATTGAAATTAACATTAACAAGCATTGTAACAAACTGCCACTTCAAGTTGCAATACGCATTAGTCAAATTCAGCTGTTATTCTGTGCCACTAAGTGTAATTACCACCATAGATTAAAAAGAAATAGTTCAACTATTTTTGATGATATCGTTAAAAAAATACGGTAATTTTTCTCTACTTTTCCTCAATGCATTGAACATATAAGGCCAGGCGGTCTTAGGACACGAACCACCTACCTGAATAAATAATATAAGAAAATTCAAATATAACTTATTCAAACATTAGAGATTTGATCTTTTGTAAGGCCATTGTGCGTACAATAAGTAGAGACGTATCAGGACATGTCTTCAGTTAGTTCCCAGTAGGCAGACGAGATGTGGGCCCTCATTGCGGTCTCAGTGTTATTAATTTTCTATTTGTTAAAACAGAAATTCAGAAGTCCATACCTCTATCCCCCAGGTTGTTTTTTTGTGCTGGCTTAGTTAATTATGATTGCGAAATTTCTTAAATCACTTTTAATTTTTTAGGACCAACACCATTGCCGTTTTTGGGAAACTTGTTATCCATTGCTTTTAGCTTGAGGTCTCAGATCCCCCACCATACATTATGGCGGTCTTGGGCTCGCGTATATGGAAATGTGCTCGGCTTGAGACTAGGACTCCTCAACGTTGTGATCGTCTCCGGAAAGGACTTGATAAAAGAAGTGTCAACTCGCGAAGTTTTCGACGGTAGACCTGATGGGTTTTTCTTTATGATGAGATCGTTTGGAAAAAAGCTTGGTAAGCATTTTCTTTATTTCCTGTTCTTATTATTGTTCCAACATATTTCACAACGTTATAGAATAACGTATGACGCACAACTCATATTCAAAATTAATCTCTTAAAAAATCATAAAGACTTTATCTATGTGTTAAAAACCCACATGACCGTAATGATCACTAACGATTAGCTGCTGTACTAAACTTATCTACACTAATATTATCTTCACCTAATATTATAAATTTATAAAGAGCGATCTGTTTGTTTGTTGGAATTAAATAGGCCCCGAAACTACTGGACTGATTTGAAAAATTCTTTCACCATTAGAATCTTACATTATCCCTGATGAACATGGGTGATAGAATATTTTTTTTTTTAAGTTAGGAATTCGTATGAAAACTTCGATAATGTAACCCAAGGTGTGAAAAAAATACCAAAAATAATCCTTATATCGCGTACGCTGCGGAAACTATTGACAATAGAGCCAAATAATGTACTACAGTTTTATAGAGGACATCAATATCTACATATTATAAGTTTGACGTGTGGATCTATATGTGTCTGTGTGTGTATATCTGTGGGTTGTTGCGACACCGCATCATAGCTCCCAAACGGATGATTTTAATTGTTTGTTTTGTCAAAAGCAGACTTGATCGACTGTTCTAAACATGGAAAGTCTGTCAAGAGTGTGTTAATATTTATAATTTTTGTTAAATATAAATATCTACCGTGTGAAGCCGGGGCGGGCCGCTAGTAGTTGATAATTAAAATAACGTGAACCTTTTGGAAACTGTAACTGTAACTTATTAAAAAAGATTAGAACCTATCTTTTGATGCATTTTTTTAGGAATCGTTTTCAACGACGGAGCCTCGTGGAGCAAGACAAGGCGTATCGTGCTGAAATATCTGAAGAGCTTTGGATACAACACGCGGTTCATGGAGAACTATATTAGCGAAGAATGTAGAGCCCTCGTCAAACTTAGGGTGGGCGACGCCGGGCAGCCGATACTAGTCAACAACATGTTTAATATTACGATCGTGAATATTCTGTGGAGGCTCGTCGCTGGGAAAAGGTAACAACTTTTATTACCTAGCTTTATTTTTACAAAACGGGTATTTATTATTGAATTTTGCACAAAGGTTTTGGCCATCAATGAAGACCAATGACCATTGACTATGTCTGAATTAACTATATATAGCTCGTTTAGCAATCAATACCAAGGGGAATCCCCTTCTTGGCATAAAATTTTAAGGCATAATATTATTTGGCATAACGTTTTCGCTTCGTTAACTATGTATAATTTGGTCTAAGTAATTTGTTTTGGCATAATTTGGAATTGCATACATTTTTAAGGCATAATATTTTATTCGTCTAATAATCATGAGCCATAAATATAAAAAGAGTGTCCTGTCCTGATCCTACTATTTTGTCCTACCAGTAGGTCCACGAGGGTATGTTATTGCTGTTAGTCCTACTAAAGTTTTGAAACTAAAATATACCTCCTGTAGCTACAAAGAAATTAGAATAGGTGTCGACTTCGGTTAGGTTAGGTTCCTTTAAACCCTGTAGACAGAAATAGTCTCCGTCGTGTACCTACGTCTTATTATTACACTAGCAGATCCGGCCACGCGTTGCTGTGGCTAAGGTTTACGTTATTATAAATTAATTAATTTTAAATTGAGATATAAACTATCCTATCTTTCAAGTTGGATGAAACTACACACAGTATGCAAAATTTTATTAAAATCGGTTCAGTAGTTTAGGAGTCCATTACGGACAAACAACGTGACACGTAATTTATATATTATTAAGATTACATTCGGCATTACATTGGAGCAATAATGCGAAATAGTGTCTACAACCGTTAGCAGTTATTTATTAGGTTTATTATGTTTATTCCAAAGAACATTATTTGTAAATATCATTATGAGTTTATAATATTATACTATAAAAAATATGCCTAATAATATTATGCGTAGTGATCAATATGCTGAATTTCGTTGTGCCAATGTAAATTATGACAGTATATTTTATGCTTATCATTAGTAAACCAATACCAAGCACCCACGTAGCGTATTATCTCCTGGAGTCTGTCTTGCAGATGATGTTAAGCAATGCCAGGGACACATTTCACTACTTCGTGGAGCCATCACGGCAAATATAACAACTTTATTGTAATCAGTTGCTAAATTATTCATTTATGAATTCCAGATACGATTTAGATGACAGAAAGCTCAAATTATTATGTGATTTAATAATGAAGCTGTTTCGAGCCGTGGATATGAGTGGAGGCATCCTGAACTTTATGCCATTCATGAGGCATGTACTGCCTGGTCTATCGGGGTACACAGAACTTAGTTCCATTCACAAGGCACTCCACGAATTTCTGAGGGTAAGTTGATACAAAAATTTGTGAAAATTACAATATCAAGAGGTCAAGTTCACAATAACAACGTATCTCAGCAAATATGATAAGCTGTTATATTTAGTTCAGGGACTTGTGTTTTGCGTAAGTAACTCTGGATAGTGTTGACAGTTTTTAAAATATTTTTTTCTTTTATGTTCTAATAATGTCCTCGTATGGACATTTTGATAAATAGTTTAGTTTAATTACATCATGCACGGCTGATTGGTACGTATGCACAGGGAAAAGTTCTATCAGCCCAAAAATATCAAGTTCTGCCAACGTTTGAAAATATGCAAATTCACAATATGCCAATCTGAACTACTTAGTTAACATAATTATAACAAAAGGATAAAAATAATTCAAAAAATTCGCTGCTCTGTTTATGAATAATATAACAATACTTTATTCGAGGTCGAGCACACTTCCTAAAGTTAGAGCGAGTACATAATTTAATGCAATTTATCAACAGGAAACCATAGAACAACATCAACAAAGCATCGACGTCAACAACCCCCGGGACGTCATCGACGCCTTTCTCATTGAAAAAATGGAATACAAAGATCAATTCTGTACGTATCTACTAACAAGCGAATAGTATAAATAATAGGCAATTATCTTCCGATAGATAATAATTATTAAGTTTATTCTGCGTTGACGCAAAAAACTTGTCGAATAACAAACAGCATGTCTGTCTTATCTTGGGCTACTCAAATGTCAATTTGTTTAGTTGTTTTTACGTAATCGTGAGAATGGTTTTTTTTTTTTAATTATTTTATCAGCTCATCATTAATTAAATATGTCATTAAATGCAACGTATATTATTATGGTTTTGAGCGGAACCTGCACTCTATGTACAGACGCCAGCACATCAAGCTACCCGAAACTGTCAAATTTTTCCAGTCAACTTTGAACCTTATGCTTTAACGATAAAGTTGAAAATCTATTAAATAAATTTGACAAATTGTAGTAGCTTGATGTGCTGGCGTTTGTACTTTAAATATTACGTAGCCAATGCATTCAATCACCTAGAGATATACTTAACTCATCTGGAGTGCCAAAAGTGTCTCATTTGGGTCCAATTTTATTTAATTGTGTGCTTACAATATTCACTGTTTTCAATAGGTAGGTAGGTACGCAATTATTTTCATCCTTAAATCTTAATGTTCGTTGAATTTTTTGTCAAAATTGGACAAAATCGTTATATATCTCAAGATGTCGCTTCCCGCCTCTGACTTACAGCTTTAGAAAGGCTGGTTTAATAGTGATACGAATGCAATTGTTGGTGAGCCAGTTAAATGAAAAAGCACCTCTTTAGTTACAGACGAGGAACTCCAGGTAGTGTGCCTAGATCTGCTGGAAGCTGGCATGGAGACGGTGTCCAATACAGCTGTGTTCATGCTCCTGCACATCGTATGCAACGACGATGTGCAGCGACGGCTGCGCGACGAGATTGATGACGTCATCGGTCCTCTGCGGCCTCCTGCACTTAGCGATAGAGCCAGGTTTATTATTTTGATCGCTTTGGACAGTTTCTACACTAGGTATATGCTGCTCCACATAGTATGCAAGAATTCGTGACATGAGGTAGAACGTCAAAAAAAAAACGTCTACGCCACACTCTTACAATGAATGTGTTCATTCACGCGGCGTCTGCAAGGCGTTAAAGGGACGTCAACGCCTATGCTGGACAATTGGTCATACCGTTACTTGAGCTGTACAAAGACATTCTAGATGATATTCCTTCCTTATCTCTCCCTCTCTCTTTTCTATTCTTTCTATTTTAATCAGCCTTGTCGTGTGGTTTTAACCAGGGAGTCCTGAGTATTTCGCAAAGGTCTTTAGTATAGCTCGCTTTATCTGTAAAGGATGGTGTACACCGAAGCGGTGTTACTGGAGTCATTGCGCATTTCAAGCGTGGCGGCTATGGGCATCCCGCACATGGCGCTCGACAATGCACGACTCGGCAATTATGTTATACCTAAGGTAATTAATAATGCCTGGTATTACAGGATGAAATTGAATAGTTGCGCCAAATTAAAATATCGAATTTACGTGTTATGCACATAGGTACCTACGTGCGCTTAGGCGAGCAATTTGGCAACCTCGTCATCGCGCGCCTTTTTCTTCGTAGGAACGGTCAAAATTAACTAAGCACGATTTTTTTCAGGAATTTAGATTTGGGAAATGACAATGATTATGTAACATGTCTAACTAATGATTATGCAAGTTTGCAATTTCATCCTGTACCTAAACGTAAAAAAAGGTTCGTTTTCTGGATAATTTTTAGGCTTAATGAGATTAAAAATCACCAATAGCTTTGAATTCTGTTCATTATCACCACAATTATTGCAAACTACGTATTTTACCTGTTACCTTGACTTGATAATCATTCATTAGAATTATTTTCTCCTTTATAAGATTCTATAGCATCATTTACAAATTAAAACTTAATTCATGGAACAACTTAATAGTCCATAAACGCGCGAAGGTCTATACCGACTACATAATAGAAGAACATTATATTTTATTAATCCAATCGGACGTTAATTACTCCTTAACAAGGTTCTATATTTCCCAGGGCACGTTCATTCTATTGTCTATGTTCGATCTACACAACGGTGGCCACTGGAAGAATCCTGACACATTCCGACCAGAGAGATTCATCACCAAAGAAGGAAATCTGATTCAAGACGAGTGGCTCATGCCGTTTGGAACAGGTTGGCTCTTTATACCTATAAGCAAGAGTTTAAGAAACCTTTTGAATGGGGTATTTTTAGTTTGATACTTAAAGGTATAGGTAAAGAAAACGCGTTTTCTGTTATTTTATTTGACCCATAAAGGACGCCTAAAATATTCCACAAGATTGTATAATAATCTATAGGTACTTATAATAAATCTGTAGAGAGGTCAATTCTGTACATGAAATATATTTCCAAAATAACTATCAGCGGGTGATTAGTGATCGATACTGACGCCAAAAATGCAATCAGTAAAATTTTTGTCTGTCTGTCTGTCTGTCTGTCTGTCTGTATGTTCGTTATATAAACAAAAACCACTCGACGGATTTCAACGAAACTTGGTACAATTGTTCTTCATACTCCTGGGCAGGTTATAGTATACTTTTCATCACGCTACGATCAATAGGAGCAGAGCAGTGAAGGGAAGTGAAGTTTGTATGTAGGGGGTCATCTCTGGAACTGCTGCTTCGAATTGAAAAAATCTTTTTGCGTTAGATAGTTCATTTATCAAGGAATGCTATAGGCTATATAATATCACGCTACGACCAATAGTAGCGGAGCATCAATGAACAATGTTGCAAAAATGGGAAAAACCTTTACTAATAATAAAGCTGCCGAGTTTGTTTGTTTGAAAGCTCTAATCTCTGGAAGTATCGATCAGATTTATAAAAATCTTTTTGCATTTGATAGCCCAATTCTTGTGGAAGGCTTTAAACATCACGCTAGAACCCTTAGGAGTTGAGCAAAAAGAAAAAAGTCAGAAAACGAAGTAATAGCGCAGGCAGGCGATGCTATGCGACGCGGTGGGTCGGGGGAGCAAAAAATTTCACGCGGACGAAGTCGCTGGCAGAAGCTAGTTAAAAATAATAATAAGGTAGATTGTAGAATTATTATTCTACAATCTACCTTATTATTATTTTGAATTAAATAATAATTCTGCAATCTCTAGAATAATAATTCTACAATCTTCCTTACAATACAAAAAGTGAGGTACAGCTTCTAGGTATCCGTTTTTTCTATAGGATTCCGTACCCAAAGGTTGGCAACGGGACAATTACTATTCCTACGTCGTCTGTCATTACTACAGCGGGGCAATTGCGTAATACATTATCAATGGGAATCGGTTTCATTTTGACAGTTCAACAACATTCATTGCGTTATTTACGTGTTGCGCAAACAAATTTTTCGAACTTATGAAGCAATGGATTAGCAATTTGCTTCAAAATGATTCAGATTTCGATTAATAGTGTGTTACGCAATTAGGGTGCTGGGCTGTTTCACAGTTTTATTTCGTAACTCTTATTTTGTTTTCTAGGAAGAAGACGTTGTATAGGCGAAGGGTTGGCCCGCTCAGAACTGTTCATGTTCCTCACTTATATTCTGCAAAAGTTCCGATTGAAGATACCAGACGGTGACACTGTTCCCTCCGTTGAACCAAATGACGGTCTCTCGCTCTCAGCTAAACCTTTCCGAGTCGTTTTTGAAACCAGAATGTAAGGCTGATAGTTTAGACGTCATTAGTCTAAATGTACAGACGGCTTCATTAATAAAGGTCGTTAACACTCGTTTAACTTGTTTTCATTAAGAGTTATTGTGAAACTTTATTATGAAATACGAATGGACTGTAATTAACTAATTACTTATGAAAACGCCAGATTCCACATGTGATTTTAACCAGAACAGTTTTGATACATTTTAAACTACTAGCAACACTATTTAATTCAAAGAAATATTTTCTAGGCTAAACGCACCATCAAACGGTTGGAAATTCGACTAAGGGCTGATTTCTCAATCGACCGATTTTTTTATTCATGAAATAATATTGATGTCTGACAGTTTTTGTATGAAATAGCCATGAAATAGCTGTCAAAATTTCCAAATTATTCCTCGAATAAAGTTATAGAAGATTGAAAAATCAGCTCTTAATTAAATTCTGTACAGGCATACGATTTCTAATTAGATCATGCAAAAGAAAATCTATCAAAAACGTATTTTGAAGTTTATTAAGTAAGTTTATATCGCTCCTGCAAATCGAGTTCTTGCTCTACGGGGGCGAGGGTCACAACGTCTCCTCACTGAAAATCAATGTGTATCGCGCATGCGTTACAGATTTTCTTCCGCCGCTGTCAAGAGCGCCGGTGAAATATATTGTTTATAAAACAGTGACTATTAAATACCTTGAAAACAAATCCGCTCAAAAGAAACGAATAACTAACGAAACCAAAAACAAAACAAGTATATAGTTATTGCATCTAAAATTAGCTAACATTATAGCAATAATTTCTTCGTTCTAGCGACGTGTGTAGGTGTGATTAATTGATTCTTGTTTAAATTATAAAACAAAAGTTGATAACGTTAAAATAAACGAACATGCGAATTCTTTCTTTCGAACACATTACTAACTGATCGTGTTTACTAGAACATCATTTTGTAAACAATAAAATTGGTATTGATAAGTAAATAAACGATGTAGATGTCAGAAGTGTCGTAAGTTTCGAAAAATGAACGAGACCCTAGGTCGCGGGTACGCCCGCATCGAAGCGATCCGGGCTGCGAGGGGTGAGCCGCTGTCGACCATGGCGGACCCGGGCGCGCCGCCGCCGGACCGGTACAACTCCGTCTACCTGACGCTGTTTGTCGCAGGCGCCGCCTTCTTACTGCCCTTTAACAGGTAACTTACGTTCACTATCTGCTCACCGCAGCCTCTCCAAATCCTTACCTGGACAATAACTCTACAAGTTTAGTCTCTAGGTCAAATAGTTTGTTTTTTCAGTTCGTTGCGCAGTAACGCTCGTCCTGTCAGGTCTCACCGACGAACCCCAGCTAAGTTGGAATATAGGCTGGAAAACTCGTAAACAAATATTTCTTACTTCGAGCCATTGTAGAGATTAGAAACTTGTTGGCTTGTTGGGCGCCATCAAGCTGAAGCAAGAAACTTGTTGGGCGCCATCAAGC
This sequence comes from Globia sparganii, assembly GCA_949316385.1. NCBI lineage: Eukaryota > Metazoa > Arthropoda > Insecta > Lepidoptera > Noctuidae > Globia > Globia sparganii. The sequence continues at coordinate 12,633,904 of OX438663.1, read as the reverse complement.
TGAGACAAGTTGTTGCCTTATTGAATTCATCAACGGATAAATGGCGCCCAGCCACCCTCTTTTTCCCTTTTACGAAGGGGTGTTTATTATAACCGAATCCTCGTTCTAACATTCCAGTTTCATCATGGCGGTGGACTACTTCCAGATGCACTACCCCAACACCACGATAATGTTCGACATGTCCACTGTTTACATAGCCTCTGCGTGTGTTGCCGTCTGTCTGAACAACCTCCTGCTCGATGTGTTTACTTACAACACCAGGATCACATTCGGTAAGTTTGATGGCAAGATGCCAACAAGAAAAAGAGATGTTGATTAGAACACACTCTTATCATATTAAGTACAGACAATTTACTTCTGCTTCTGCAGTCTTCTTCATAATTCCACAAGTAAATGTTTCCTTTCTCTTTTACGTGATTTCCACTCTTCTAATACAAATTGTATCTTTGTAGTGCGCTGTACATATGGTAATACAGAATTGCTTACAAACTCAAATAAATAAAATAAATACACACAGAGTGGAAAGGACATGAAATACAGTTTTTGCAGAGCAGTGATGATAGCTGGTGTTGGTATTGATATTGTGTTCGCCCGAATAAATTACTAGCTTGTAAAGTTGTCATTCATTGTTTTCTATAAGCAAACTTTTCAATACCGAAGCTGACTGAAGAACCTCTCTGCAATCCATGTATGTAAACTTCCAGGTATCTTAGTATCCCTAGCGACGATGTTGTTCGTGGCTGTGTGCAACATCGGTTGGGACGGATTCTCGACCGGCGTGTCATACGTTATCAACCTGGTCGCCATCGGAGTGGTCGCATTCGGATGTACTGTGCAGCAAGCTTCGTACTACGGCTTCACGGGCTGCCTTCCACCGAGGTACACACAGGCGGTGATGGCGGGTGAAAGTAAGTTCTGTTTTTAATAAGTGAGAAATGTATTCATGAGGATTCCACTAAACGAAGGCCCCATAAATTACCTTCGTCCAGTTGACTCTGAAATAGCACTAGGAAAGCAGCTAAAGTACTAAAAACTGGTGAAAGGCAGGGCGGATGAGGGTGCGGTAAATTCGTGTAATGCCATAGTAAAATTTTGAGTTAAATGGAGTCAAAGATCATGTCCATAGTTGATTTTTGAAAATGGTTAATAAACTTCTTACTGTAAATTTTATTCTGTTTGATGTTTTATTAGAAAATTTGGTTACATTGCAAGGTTTGTTAAAGTACAAAGTATCCAACGCCCCGTTTAACTGCCCCGTTGGTCTCGTGGTCGCAAGAGCGACTGCTGAGCGTGGGGTCCTAGGTTCGATTCCCGGGTCGGGTAAAGTGTTCTTGAGTTTTTCCATTAGGATATTTCTTAGTAACAACCCGGAGTTTGGAAGTTGGTGGTGTGATACCCCAGTGCCGTTAAGCCGTTGGTCCTGCGCTTGATCTCTCTCCGGTCGTGTCGGATAGCCGTCCCTTCGGACTTTGAGAATGAGGGAAGAGGGAGTGCACCTAGCTGTGTCTGCGCGCATACTTTTGCACTATAATATCTCCTGCGTATCTGGCTAATCTCCGTTGAGATTGGCCACCGTGACCGAAATCGGTCGGGGAGGCTATTATTAAGTACCTAACGAAATATCAATGAAGGCCATTAAATTTGAGAGTTAAGAGAAAAGTGATATTTAGTGACGAATTCTGGGAATTTTCAAAAATACATAACAATTGGATTTTCCGAACACCATGGATTATCGCCTAAGCTTTATGGGGTGCTTAATTGTTACAAATGGGTCACACGAATGCGTCAAATTACAAGCCACCCTATATAATTTTGACTTTTGGTTCTCAGCATATTTTGAATAAATGATTTTTGATTATGAATCTATACATATAATAAAATTGTAGAAAAGTGGTGTCTGTACAATGGAAATATATAAAAAAAAAAGTAGCACGGGTTGTTATTATATCGATGCCGAACCCGAAATTGTAATTAAATTTTTTTTTGTCGGTTTGTCTGTTTGTCTGTGTGTTTGTGCACGCTAATATCAGAAACGGCTTATTCGATTTAGATGCGGTTTTCACTAATATAGTGCAGTAAGCTTCACTTAACATTTAGTGTTTATTTCATGTCAATCGGTTCATAAATAAAAAAGTTATGTCAATTTAAAGAATAACGGCGAACATTTGTTAAGGTATTCTATCAGGTATTTGTTAAGGTGGCTATATAAAGCGCGCTGAGAGCCGCGCCGCTGCGATAGTCCGGTTAAGCAGTTTGCAACTGCGAGTGGTCATGTCAAAAAAAAAAAAACGCGCCGCTGCCATAAGGATTCAGTTATTCGTAGCGAACGCACGTATCCTGGAGAGTATAGGCGAATAGTTGCATTCGATTATTGCGATTCACTTGAATACTGACTGTTTGCTTAAATCATTTATTTATATTTTAGGGTTTGTAGGTTAGGTTCTTTTTATTAATTTTCTTTAAAATCTATATCTATATACATTTAATAAAACATTAAAAAAGCTGTGTCTGTACATTGAATATCTTAAAAAAAAAATAGTTGAGGGGGGCTTAGAAACAGTAATAGCACGAATCCAAAAAAAAATGTGTCTGTTTGTTTGTAAACGCTAATCTTCGGAACTACTGGACGGATTTGAATGTTTTTTTTTGTTATCGGTATTAAGTCTGGGCAACATATAGCTATAATTTATTTCGGAAAATGGAACTCCTGATGCAGAACCGCAACAGACCAGCTAAAGTAAAAGAGATACAAAAATGGTATTAAAACAAAAATTGTTCCACGTGATGAGCATTTTCTGCTGAGAGAATAAATTGACAACATTTCAAATCCGATATGACCTTAAAACAAAAATACCGTTTCTTTATTTTCGTATCCTGAGTTCAAATATATTTATTTTTTATTTTTTTATTTCTACATTTCTGAGAAAAAAAAATTAAAATCAAAAAATGATGACATCAAATAAATGGTGGAATGAGGTAGTTACCTTTGCGCATTCCAATGTCTGATGAAAACTCAAACTAGACATGTCAATCATTTCAATGTCAAGTTGAATTGAACAATATTTTTCATAACAACTCGATACGCTGCTTATTGTTGTTATTACCAATTTTTGATTAATATTTCGCTAATAAAACGCCGTCGAGTTTCACAAGCTGACAAAGTGACAACGACTGAGACAAATGATTTATGACAGTGACATCTAACAGTTTTTTTGACGGGTCACAGTAAAGCAAAGGTTTTATCGCCATTCCGCCGTAAGCATGACGTCATTTGGCGCTTAAGTCTTTTTAGAATACACCGAATTACAAAGTTGAAATTATGAATGAAAAGTATATAATTTCGAAAAACTGAAAAATACGGGTGCCCTAGATTTGGATTTACTTTAATATAACGTAATAATACATGCTGGTTAAAAATATGAAATGTTGTCAATTTGAAGATCTGGAACACCTGATGTGGAATTCCAAGAGCCCAGCTACACTATAACATATTATATAGGAATGATGTTTTAGCAAAAGTTGTTCAATCCGATGAGCACTCTCTGTTGACTTATAAAAATCGAAGATTTGGAACACCTGTTGTGGAACTCCATGAGCCCAGCTACACCATAACACATAAAGGAATGACGTCTTAGCAAAAGTTGTTCGGTCTGATGGGCATTTCCTGTTGACTTATAAAAATCGAAGATCAGAAACATCTGATGTGGAAATCAAAGCTATCACTAATTTCACTGTATATTTATAAAATAACATAAGCTGGGAGTACCTCCAAGCGGTGAAGGCGGTAACAGCAGTGCGATTCTGTAACCATCTCACAGTGAAAACTTAGGTGAAGTGAGCTGTCAGTGTCATCCTGATGCTAGGGATTGATACTCTTGACAGCTCACTCCACGCTCACTTCACCTAACTTTTCAACGGTGAGATTTTTACAGAATCGATCGGCAGTTTAGGACTGATTTTTGATGACGATGGTATATCATTATTTGACTACTGGCCAAAACTGCCATTTATTTTTTTATTTTATCGAAAAAATATGCCTTCGGGCTTATGTTATTTGAGTGTTTAATTTCCTTTGCCATTTATCTTCGTGACACGGTAGCCTACCCGGTAACGCAGGGGAGCAGTCACTTAGATTTTAATTGATCAGGTATTTTCACAATAAAACTATAACCACGCCTAGAAAGAGGTCAAATCTTTCCCAATGTTCCAAAGGAGCTAAAAGATTGAGGATCATAAGATCCCAAGAATCTACCGAAGAGCGTCAGGAGAGACTTGATGCTGTTCGAGAACATCAGGCTGCAACTCGCTCCGTGGAAACCGCTTCGGATCGCGAAGCACGCCTGCGTTCTCAGCATATCTACGCATCGACTTCTAGGTCTCTAGAGACAAGTGGGGAACGTGATGCGCGACTGACCGCTGATCGAAAACGTCACGCATTGTCTCGCGAGTCGGAGACGTTCACGGATAGAGAATTGCGCTTGAGTTCTCAGCGTATCTACGCTTCTGCTTCGAGGTCTCTACAGACAAATGCGGAACGTGATTCGCGACTGTCTGCTGATCGTGAGCGATATGCATTGTCTCGCGAATCGGAAACGTTTACCGATACAGAATCACGCTTGAGTTCTCAGCGTATTCGCACATCTACTAACATCCAATCGATTCTGTAAAAGTCTCACCGTGATAACTTAGGTGAAGTGAGCTATCAATAGGGGCAATCCCTAAAATCAGGTGGAATGACAGCTCACTTCACCTTAGTTTTCACGGCGAGATTTTTACAGAATAGCACTGCTGGTCTTTTGAAACAAGTGATGAACGTGATGCGCGACTCAGTTAGAAAGTGAGAGAGAAAGAATTGCTGGAGTACGGCATGAAGAGACAGAAGAAGAGCGCAACGAACGTTTGAATTCTGATCGACTTCGACATTCTCTGAACAGAATGTCGATATCATCGGAAGAATCGGATGTGTCTCAAGATATAGCCGTAGGGCTTGGCGAACTTCCTTGGGTTGATAAGGAACGGAGTACATTTACGTATACTCCTATGATTGACTACGCCACATATTCTGCCATCGGAGGTATGGTTCAAAATTGTACTTTTGTGAAGCTGTTAAATGGCAAAAAGAAACAAACGGTATGTGTTGCTCAGGTGGAAAAGTACATATTGAAATATTACAAAATCCTCCAGAAATATTAAGATCACTGCTAATCGGTGACCATCCACAGTCAAAACATTTCTTGGACAACATCCGTTCGTACAATAATGCCTTTCAAATGACATCTTTTGGTACGAAACAGATTTCAGAAGGCCCATTTATTTAAAGTGCAAGGCCAAGTTTACCATCTTATTGGTTCATTATTGCCTGAAAATGACCCCAAGTTTCTCCAAATATATTTCGTATCCAATTATCAAGATCGGGCAAATATTAGAAACCAAAACGTTCCGCAATTGAACAATAGTCTGATTTCACTGCTTCAAAATATGTTGTATGAAGTAAATCCAATATAAATAAAATTATATATAAAAATGGTGCCATAGCAAAAATTATTCCACGTGAAGAGCATTTTCTGCTGTGAGAATAAATTTGAAGATCTGGAACACCTGTTGTGGAACTCCAAAGCCCAGCGACACTATAACATATATATAAGAATGACGTCTTAGCAAAAGTTGTTTATTTAGTCTGATGGGCATTTTCTGTTGACATAAATGAAAGATCTTGAACGTCTCAAATCGTCTCGCGCATCCCGTTGTTTTCCCGTCCCCGGGCTCTTAGAATTCGACATCAGACGTTTCAGATCTTCGATTTTGACGACCCCGTTGTCGCTGGCATAAGCAACAGGATCCGCGTACGAAGTCGCGGGCAGAAGCTAGTACGAAATATTTGTTAAGAATGTGCAAATCGAAAAATTTCAGATTTCACTTTGTGCTTCTCTCAGCAATGAATATTAGGTAGTTAATGTTTAAGTTTTCACATCAATTCTTTAGGTGCCGCCGGCTTTTGGGTGTCGCTAGACCGCATCGTCACCAAGTATGGTTTCCGCCAGCCGCAACGAAGTACTTTTATGTTCTTCGTGTTCTCCATACTGATCCTGCTGGGGCACTCGATGCTGCATCATGTTATGATGCGTCATCCCCTCGTGCAGCACTACCTGCGCCTGACCAACGAGTCGCGACACAGGAGGCGCATTCAGCTGCACTTAAACCCTAACGAAGATGCTACTTTGGTAAGGTTTTAGTAAATTAAAATAATAATAACTTTAAGACAAGACGACCTCTCGTCTTGTCTTAAAGTTATTATTGTTTTAATTTGCGATTTGTTTTGTAAGCAGCGGCGGCCCCTCGTCTGCCGCTGCTTACACAAACAAAATTAAAATATCAATTCATTTGCATCATACCTTTATAGTGGAAGCCCCAGGGTAGCCCGAAAAATTTCACCCTCCCCTAAACCCTCTAAGTTCATATAATTCTATTGAATGACTATTTCATGAAATATCAATCTATAGGTTTATAAGAACTTAAAGGGTTAATTGTATTGATGATTAAATGATTATAATTTTGTAAATACATACTTGTTACGTTCGTGAATTATATTTCGTTCAACATACAAACTGAAACTGACCTACAAATTGCAAAAAAACGTGGGGAAATTTGAATTTCGCGGGGTACCTAAAGAATTGGACATTCATCGGAGTCAAATCAAAGACGTTGTCGTCTCTACTCAGACTAAAAAAAGTCTTTAAGTTTAAGTCACCAACAATATTACATAATTTTACCTAGAGTAAAGCCGCCAAGACCCTAGAATAGGAAAACGTAGAGTTGGAACATTTGTCGGTACCTACCATGTGCGCCGGGAGCGGGGTGCAAGAAGGTGCAATAACTTCAACATAAAATGTAGGTGTAAAAACATTCAGCCAAAGCCACGATGATTCAAACTTCATAGTTGCCCATCGTTCTTACCTGTGTTGGAAGCATGCGCTGAGAAACTCAGCATTTAATAAATAACGAAGATCTGGCGTTCATGGGATCTTGCTCTATTATGTTCCACATCAAGCTAGTCGTCGTAGTGTACTGTCCTAAACCCGTAATTCTGTACTTAGCATAATTTTAGATGGAGAGCGAAGCTGGCGAAGCCAGCTACGGCGTATTAAAACTGCAGAGTCCAGTACTCTCAACTACCGGGCAAGGTAAAACATATTTTTTGAAGCCTAACATAACACAACATCACACCTATTTTCCTCGAGAGGCATGCAGAGGTTACTAAAGGTTTTCTTCTACCTATTTGTAATGCTTTACAAATAGAAGAAAACCTTTATCACTAATCAGCCTATATTAATCTCAATGCTGGGACACAGGCCTCCTCTCTATGAGAGGAATTATACTACTAGTATTAGTCTTGCCGCAAAAGGTATTACAATACGATGGGACCATACATAGGTATCCTATGGAGAAAAAAATAATGATGGTACTTATCATGTATTTCAGGAGAAATCGAGACAAATGCCTTCAGTTTCGCCAACCCCGTCTACTCGCCGACAGCCGTTGTGCCCGCCCCTGCAGAGGGCGGTGTGGAGCCGTTCCCGGACAGTGTGACGTCAGAGCCCTCGTCGGCTCTGCGTACCCCTCGACCTTCCTACAAAGTAGAAGACGTTGTCTTTGAGTCGCCTGAAAGACCGACCTCCTGGAGAGCGTTCAAACGTAACACTTCTTATATCTTGTTTAATCCAAGAGTGTACCTACTAGAGCTATGCAGATCCAGTCGAAACTTACATCGCTAGATAATAAAATCAGATAGTCAGATACACTGGTTAAATTATAAATTTTTGTTCTTTCTTTCGGCCGTGAGCCAGGAAAAATATACTTGCAAAGCATACAGATAAAGTATTACTTTGTAAAAGCTGGAAACTCACTTCCTACCTTGACGTCTCGCCTGTTTTTGTAGGCGGAGTGTTGGCGCGCTGGGCGGTGGCTCGTGCGATCTACCCTTACATGGTGTCGATCGGGCTGGTGTACTTCACGACGCTCAGCCTGTATCCCGGCATCGCGTCCGAGGTGCCTTCTTGTCGCCTTGGTACCTGGATGCCCATCATACTTATGTCCGCCTTCAACCTGTTCGACTTCATTGGAAAAGTAAGCGCTTTGTTATTTTGTTTTAGCTATGTATAGGCGTTTGTGATGCATAGGCATTGTCACTATTATTTTCAAATTAATAATTATCTTCTTTTTTTTTACCCATTGGCTTGGCATGCGATGAAGGGAAGAGGCCAGATGGAATGACCATAACCTGCTTTGGAAGTTGGGTAGGCCTTTGGTGTAGGAGGCAACCTGTGTCGTAACCCTGGGTTCTTCCATCTTCCTAGCACGATGGGCTGCGCTGGGGCGGCTGCTGCAGGAGCAGAAAACCTCAAACGGCGGAAATATAACAATCTTATTGGGAGCTATATGTTTGAGCCGTTTGGGATTGAAACACTAGGGCCTTGGGGTCCGAGTGTTCATCAAATATTTCGGGATATCATCAAGCGGTTGGTTGACTCTCACGTGACCAGAGGGCTTGCCTATTTTTTCCCGACTTCACAAGAAGGAGGAGGTACTATGTTCCGATGATTGTATGTTTTTTTTGTATGTTTGTTCATCGAATACTCCGCCAATTGTCGACGGATTTTCAAAATTCTTTTTTTGTTTGAAAGGGTATATTCTCGAGGTGGTCCCATTGTCACCAAATCGGAATCTGATGATGGAATCCCATGGAAATCAAGGGAAACCCTAAAATTTTGTAGGCACACCTATAGCGATTTAGGTATTTTTTATAGTAACTCGAGCATTTGCTCTCAGAAAGCACCATTTGGTGAAGTGGAACTGATGATGAAGACCACAGATGGCCATCGGAACTACTAAATAATAAATATTTCACGGTTTGCGATTCGATTAGGTAATTTAATGTGGTTGCTAAGCACAATGAAGTGGAGCTGATGGTGACTCTCAATCAGCTCCAGTTCTCCTGGTTCTTACAAGGAGAACTCCTCAACAATTAACGTCCCTGCATCGGGAAAAGCAATATTTTGTAAAAAGGTTATGAGCAGTCGACATTAGGCTATTGTAACTTAGATAAGTTACAAACTGGCCTACTAAAAAGTGAAAAATAAAAACTTTTTTACAAAAAAAAACTACCGACTTCCAAAAACACTACAAAGTGAAAAATAACTTTAATTTCGGAAGTCGGTGTCAATAAAAGAAAATGCGGAACCAACAACACCAATTTGGGTAATTCTACCGAGTGATAAAAAAATAAAATACTTTTTTAATTTCACAAAATCAGCTTTTTATTCTGTTATTATAAATAATTATTATGAAATTATCTTCTAAAAAATAAAACCAGTGTTCAATCATTAACATTATGAGAAATAATTGCACATTTTAGTGTTATCACTTCGACAGGAGTGATTCTAATTTCAACACAAGTGACAGAATCTTTCATAAAACTAATAAACTGTATTAGTCAAATAAAATTAACCATCAGTCATAACTGCTTTTGGTAATAATTTCTTAATAAGGCTATTACAAATAATCAAATTAAGTAAACATACACTCTGAAAAATAAACAATATCTTTCTACAGAAGTGACGTTATCATTACATTCCTGTAGAACATGTATCCAATACTTATTTTCTAATGTTCCTTTAGAAAATATATTCTTCGTCCGAAGACATATTATTGGACAGGCTTTGTAGATTACTATCTGAACATCATCATCAGCCTATAGCAGTCCACTGCTGGATATAGGCCTCTCCTATTGCACGCCATTCAACTCGATTTTTCGGCAACTCTCATCCAGCTACTACCAGTCATCCTGCGAAAATCGTCGCTCCACGTAGCCTGAGGGCGACGTTTACCGATTCGCGGTATCCTCTCAAGAACATGTCTACCCCAACGATCATCGGTTCTACGGCTAATATGGCCGGCTCATTGCCACTTCAGCTTGCTTGTTCTGTGATCTATGCGACAACTTTGGTTCTCGGCCAGATCATGTCGTTGCGGATTCGATCCCTCAGAGAAACTCCAAGTATAGCCCATTCCATAGCTCACTGAGCGACCTTGAATTTATGGACCAGCCGTGAGTGTCCACGTTTTGGCTACGTAAGTCATTACTGGCAGAACGTACTAATTGAAGACTCTTTTGGCTCTGTGGAACACAATAGAACTTTGTAAAGTCGAACTTGGAGGAGGAGTTTCATCATTCATAATTCTATGCTCAGTAGCAGTAGGTTTCAGCCGTTTCAATTTATCCCGATGAGTTTTTGCTCGGTCACGCCAACTTTTTCGTATCGCTTTTTGCATTCTGGGTGTATATTCTTTAATTTTATTTTTCCAGCGTCTTTCTTTTTTTTGTATCTATCTCTATCTTTTGAAGTCTTTTTGTCGTCGTTTTTGAAATTACTGAGGTTGAATTAGTTCAACCTCAGTAATTTTTTCTCTCTTCTTTCATATTAATGCCCACTTTTGCTCCCTCAATCGTTCTTTTTTTCTTTCTCAGACCGCTTTTTACCCGCCACACCTGTAAATAAAAACTGAAATAGCCATGCATTCACTTTTGTGGACAACCAGTCACTCCTGTTGATAAAGACCATCTTAAAGTGACACAGTGCATGAAATTATCAAACCACAATATAAAACAGCATTTTGTGTTTGTTGGGTTATATTGTCAGTGTATACTTCTCATAAAAAATCACATCTAATAAGCATAAGCGCAAACCATCACTCCTATAGAAAAAACATCACTTCTGTAGAAAACTATATCGACAGTAGTGAGTTCTACAGAAGTGAGTTTTATCATAAAAATAAATATCCTGTACAAAATTTAAAGTTATGAAACTTTGATTAATTTGATTTCGGTAATTGACCAACTAATTAATAAGGCTATAAAGAAATCACATTCATAAATCACTTACTTGCTTTAATTATTTTGAGTACAGTGGTGATGTGTCAACTTTGACAATGATGTAGAAAGCCGCTTTAACTTAATTTTTTACGGCACCGTAGTCACTGGTCGAACTATGGCTAACACTGACTCTGACAGAACACGGTAAAGGGTTACCAGAGATAGAAAATAATGTTGAAACTTTAAAAAAGAAATATTTTATCATTTTTGCAATTTATTTCTACACGAGTGATTATTTTTTACGAACATCGTAGAATGTTGAATAAAGTTAAAAATATCATTTAGTAATTATTAGCATTTAAGTGACTGGTTTTTTATTACATCCTTTACTTGTTTCTTCATGTGACATGAGCATGAAATATTTTAAAATATTTTTAGAGACGGCTTAATGCTGTAACCTGGGTTGCGAACATTCGACAGGACGTGAGCAATCACGTACTGTACCACAAAAATAGGATTCCTATGTAAACTGTTAAATTATGTCACAAAGTTTATAAAATAATTAATAGAACGAAATAAAAACTGAGGAGCTAGGACATATTTGAAGCGAACACAATTTTACTGTCTCTGTAGAATGACCCATTTCCGAAATTAAAGTTATTTTTCACTTTGTAGTGTTTTTTGGAAGTCGGTAGTATTAGCCCAAAGAATCAGCATTGCCATCCAACGTGGTAGCGCTGCCAGCCTTTTGTGCACCACTGACAGCGATGCGGACGAAGTTTTTGATGCCCAATGAGCTCGTGCCTTTTTCTTCAATTTTTTAATACTTGTATATAATTTATAGTGTTAGCTTGTAAATTGTAATTGTTGTGTCTTTGTGAATAAATGTTTATAGAATTCCGTAGAATTCATTGAAAAAAAAAATCTATAAGACTAAGTATTCAATAACAAAATATTTAACCTTAAACTTTTTCGTTGTAAACATAAACTTATAGGCCATATGCTACAAAAAAAATTGGATGCCATTAAAACTTTTTTATTTTATTTTTCTTTTTTCTTTCCAACAAACGGCTATTAAAAAAAAAATCCGCCTTAAACCAGCCAATGCTTAGGGATGTTTTGTTACTGACCTTGCTTTTTGTTTAACATTTATTTATCGTTATTAGATCGCGGCTTGCTGGCCGTATGAGTGGAGTCGTAGTCAGCTCCTGATGGCGAGCGGTCTTCGGTTACTTCTTGTACCTCTAATGCTGCTGTGCGCTGCTCCTAGACATTCACCACACATCGTTGGGGACGTACGTATCTACTTTGAATACCGATTTTAACTAATAATATGTTTTATAACTTTTCTTACTCGCTTTTATTGATTTTTCAGGTCTATCCAATATTATTCTCCGTGGTGCTAGGTTTCTCAAATGGCCTGTTTGGCTCCGTACCAATGATACTAGCGCCATCTCGTGTTGGCCGCGAACATCGAGAAATTGCCGGTAAGAGTAATATTGATTCCTATTTCATATTTTACCTCATTGACAAGTACTCATTATTTACGTCATTATTTTTAGCCTGTGTAGTCATATTGCAAGGCACAAGTCTGTCCTTTCTTTTTACACTTAACTTGATCTTACCTAAAAAGACCAGACCCATAAAGGTGTCATGCTCGTCTTGTCACTTGTACCTGAATCTGCTGCGATGCCGTTGTCGTGTTCTGGGATCCACGTTGTGGTAGTATAATTTAGCCTACAATTGATGTGACATGCGGTAGTCATTTCCTGCCCAGTTCCGCAGTGGATATTTAACTTAGGTACTTCCAAAAAATAATATTTCTCATTCCATTGCCGGTCAGGTAACATGATGACGCTGTCGTACAACGGCGGTCTGCTGTCGGGCTCGCTGGTGTCGTACCTGCTGCTGGGCATGCTGGGCCCCCCGGCGTCCGCTCCGTGCCGCGTGTACCCCACGCCGCCGCTGCCCACGCTGCCACCCGCTACGCCACCCAACATCACCTACGCTGTCACCGTGTCGCACTAACTGCTTACGTAAAACCCGCCGCAAAATAGAGATGGCAGCACCTACGTATATGGTGCTTTGGAGTAATTAAGAAAATAGAGGTTTTCTGAAAATTATGAACTACTACTGAGCTAAGCAATATGTTTTGCTTTAGCAATAATTAATTCGTAATTTTCGGAATGATCCAATGTTTTTTTTTTTGTTTACTTCTAAACACAATAATGTTATGTGAAACCGGAACCAGTTAAAATGGACTTAAGTTTATTTAGCTACCTTGAAGACTACCTTAACAATTTGGACATCGCACTACACATATTTGGATATGACCTACTGCCACTATGCAGGCCAACTTTACTGTTATAATACCTAGTTGTAATTCGATAACCAAAACAACAAATGCAAGAAAATAATTTCTACGAGTCGTTAACAATGTGGTCACGAAATGTTTATTCTTTATTGTTCAGAAACTGCATGATGTCCGTCAGTGCAGAACAGTTGCAGGCTTGCAAGACGTCCTGCAACATGCGTAGGTATCTACCCTGCTGAACGGCCATGCAAGACTGCAGCAGGATAGTTAACTGGCCCTTTGAACAGAAGTAGAATTAACCTGTGGAGCAATTACGCAACACATTACCTATCAATCGGAATCGGTTTCATTTATACAGTTCAACAACATTCATTGCGTTATTTACGTGTTGAGCTGGCAAATTTTTCGAACGTATGAAGCAATGGATTAGCAATTTGCTTCAAAATGATTCAGATTCCGATTGATAGTGTGTTACGCAATTAGGGTGCTGGTTATTGTTTGAACTTATTTTAAATTATTAATTTTGCAATAGGCAATAGCCATTTCAGCCTTAAATATTTACCCAAGAAGAATGTTTTAGCTAAGTATCTAACTAGAAACTTACAATAAAAATCAATGTATACTTTCTGTATAATTATCTAACATAAATAATTTACAAAATAAGTACAATATAGTAATTTATTATAAGTAAGTATACGGTCTTTCCCTTGGACATGACAAATAGCGTTGTATACCTAATAAGTAAACAATTTTCATCTTGTTCCCTTGTCCCTACAAGTAATCTAGGTACAGATAAGTTGAATTTGCCTACCAACCGCATTTGTATAAGTTTCAATGGTAAGTGACCCTTGCGAGCTGGTGTGTTAACGCGGATATTGTTTTACTCAACAGATAAACAGAACAATTTATCTACATATAGTTATATATTTTTTACAAAAGTACTGAAACACACTTTTAGCAGGGCATATTAAATATACATACGTAAGTAGGTAAGTATACCTGATGACCTAAGTACCTACTTGAGAAGCTGTAAATTATTTAAGTAAATTGTTATTAGCCGTAATAATTATGTTTGTTAAACATTACGTGTCAGTGAACTTTCGGTAATAAATTTAAATAGACTCTTCGCATTGTTACATAGAGTAGGTAAAAAAATAATAAAATATGGTTACAATTTTAAAATTGCAAACTTTTTAAAAGTAAACTTGAACAAGTAAAGTGATGACGCTGTCACTAATTTAAATATAATTTGCTTAAAATGGAATGGTAAACGGTTGTACTATAAAATTTTTTAAACATAAGTGATCTGGTTGATAACTAAAGGGTTAAACATAAGTGAGACTGAAAAAAAAATGTAAACTGAGTGGAGTGACTTATGACTGTTGTATTGTATTAATGTAAAATATCAAACTATGAAATGTAAATGGCTACCTCTTGCTTTTCTACGAAACAATTTTGTTCTACAGTGTAGATATTTGAATGTACATAGCACCAGTGTAAATAATTATCAATTAAATAGATACATATCTGGATATTTGTTTGTTTAATTCCAGAACGTATTCCTGCACCCAAATTGTAGCACACTATCAATCTCAATCTGAATTATTTTGAAGGACATTGCTAAACCATTGCTTCAACAACGTAAATAACGCAATAAATGTTGTTTTGTTGAACTGTCGAAATGAAAGCCACGCCATTCTTCCGCTGGCCTGCGGTTCACGGCACCAACACCGCTCCGCTAACAGTGTGAGCAACGGCTTACCTATAGGACTTTTGTTTTTCGCTTTCGTAAGGTAGAGAACGTAACTGAATATCTATGGTTTTCCTTTTTGTTTTCATGTTGCTGTTGAGGCAGATTGCATTTTCGTGACTCTTCATACGATCTCCCTGCTACCCTGGCATGGCAGGAAGATCGTCGCGCAAACTGTAACCATGAATTTAGCACGTGATTCTAGACTAGCGCAGAATTTTTTCTTCAGATATCAAAAAATAAATAAGCTGTTTCATAGAAAAATGCAATATTAACCTACGCGGTGAAAACGTCTGGAAGCTGATTTTTTTTTTTAATAACCGACGTAAAATGTCAACTCAGGTTGGTTCCGTAGTTCCGTATCATGTACCTACTGAATCCATGGTAAGAGGTTGGGCGTCGTAGTACCGGGGCGCTCTCAGTAGTTCGGTCATTTAGTCCGGTCCCGGACTTTCGTCTCGACAGTTCGGTGATCATGCAAGACGACCGCACTACAGAGCCTGATAGTTCGGTATCGATATCGGACCTGCATAGCTATTCACAACTGTTCGATACGCTTCCGTACCGAATTGAACATTAATAAATGTAATCTAAAGGCTGTTCACAAACCCAAAATCCAAAAATTTTGTCAGTTTAAATCAAATAGACGACCACCATTCTTCCGACAGCTATTTGCTGTCGGTGGCAAGACAAATTAGTAATTGAAAATGTGTAGGTAACTTTGATTCGACAACCTGTCGTGTGGTTGTGAATAGCTATGCTGCACTAGTAAGGAAAGACTGAAAGGTCGACGTGTAATAAAATATTTTTTAAATGCAAATATCTCAGCAAAAACATCTACTTTTTCCAACAAGCCAAGTACCTACGACGCAATTTTATACAAAAAAATTGATACATCTATTTCGGCACTAGTTAACTGCGTCTGAACTTCTTGAATAAAATCGTCCTTTTCTATATTCACTCTATTTCTTTTCGTCATTGCTTTTCCAAATCTTTTCATTTGTTCGACCTTAAAATTTGCGAGACTGTCATCAATTCATCATCCTTCAAATACTTAGAGCATTAAGTTGGTTTAATGCTCTAAGTTCAAATACAAATACAAAATAATAGGTCGGTGCAAAAATATTTTCGTATTTTGAATCTATTGTTAGTAATCAAACCTCTTTGGCAGTACTGAATGTAACTGGCTAGTTTTAATACTATTAAATGTTGACATTCTAAAGATGCAATAAATAAAAAAAAAACTAGTTCCCGCCATTTCTCAATTGTTTTTCAAGCAAGCAACATGAACGTATGTGACGAAGAAATTCGGTACATTTTAAAATTTTATTACAAAAAAGGTAAAAGTGCGACGAACGCCGCGAATAAAATTTGTGCGGTTTACGGACCTAATGCGGTATCAATACGAGTAGTACAAATGTGGTTCAAGCGCTTCAAGTCAGGAAATTTTAGTGTGAAGGATGAAGCTCGTTCTGGACGCCCTGTCACGGAAAAAAACAGTGCCATATTTGAAAAAGTGGAGCAAGATCGAGATATTAGTAGTTATGATATTGCTGAAGAACTGGATGTTGATCACAAAAAAGTTTTACGGCGTTTACAAAAGTCTGGGTACAAGAAAAAACTTGATATTTGGGTACCACATGATTTCACTGAGAGAAACTTAATGCAACGTGTTTCCATTTGCGATTCTTTGTTGAAACGTAATAATTCCGACCCATTTCTTAAACGGGTGATGAAAAATGGATCACTTACGATAAGAATGTCCGAAAAAGATCGTGGTCGAAGCATGGACAAGCCCCACAGACCGTGGCAAAGCCCGGCCTGACTCGGAACAAAGTGATGCTGTGTGTTTGGTGGGATTGGAAAGGAATCGTCCACTATGAGCTTTTGCCGCCGGGTAAAACTATCGATTCTGACCTCTACTGTAAACAACTGATGAGGTTAAAAGAAGCTATTGAGAAAAACCGGCCGGAGCTGGTGAATAGGAAGGGCGTGGTGTTTCATCACGACAACGCCAGACCGCACTCATCTATAGCCACTCAGCAAAAATTGAGAGAGCTTGACTGGGATGTGGTGATGCATCCTCCGTATTGCCCTGATCTTGCTCCATCAGATTTCCACCTGTTTCGGTCACTTCAGAACTCTTTAGGAAGCATAAAGTAAATCTCAAAAGAACACTGTGAAAACTACCTGTCAGATTTTTTTGATAAAAAATCTCAAAACTTCTACAGCAATGGGATCATGGCATTGTCCACAAGATGGCAACAAGTCATCGATCAAAACGGCACATACATATTATAAATAAATAAAAAAATAAACCTAAAAGAAAATTTTATTTTGTATGAAAAATACGAAAATCCTTTTGCCCCGACCTAATACAAATACAAAAATTTAACTTAAATACAACATTGTTGGTGCGACGACGTTCAGCAAACTCGCACCATTTATTTATAAAGTCAGGCTTCATCCACGTTTTTTTTTTAAATAACTTCTGAATTTCATTAACTTTTCATCTTGAATAGACATTTCGTTTAATGAAATATGTTGCCAACCATCCATCCTGTACAGGGCCGGACCGCCCGCGCCCCTGTGTGCGAAGCACGCAGGCGCCATCCGGCAATAGGGGCGCCGCGCGCAACATAGCCTTGTAAATAACAAACATATAATGCGCTTATTGTACAAGTCTCCCAAGTCGTTTGTGGTTTAATTTTATGCTTTGGATTTTAGTTTAGATTAATTACGAGCTCAGCGTTAAAATCAAAAGAAGCGCCCGCGCCGTGTGTTTGTTTGAATGAGTTTATGAACGGAACCCGACGGATGCGATGCGTGCGACGTAAGCGGGGTGGGGTCACGGGACTCACGGGGATTCCCCGACTCTAAGGAACGATCTCTCGTTGCTAAACCAATTGAACAAGCATCAAAGAGTACTTTTATATATACTGAGACAAGCATTCAATCGAAAGTGTGTGCAAGCTTCGCATTGATTTTTTATAATAAGAATAAGTTATAATATTGACAAAAGTAAATTTTGTGAGCAAAATTCTGCAGTCCATCGATATGAATATGCAAGTTATTGTTGTTGTTGATGCTTTAACGGAATTATAGAAGTTTTTGATAAAAATTAGAAACGACGCAAATTTTGAGGAAATTGTAAATGATGTTATGAAAATTGCCGGAAAATTAGATGTCGAGGCTGAATTTGAAACTTCCAGATCCAGACCCCTAAGACGTCATAAGACTCCAAAGAGTTTTGATTATGAACACGAAGACCACACTATAAATGATCCGAAAACCGCTTTTAAAATTAATGTATTTTTTATATATTAGATCAAGCTTTATCCTCCGTAGACGAAAGATTTAATTTATTGAATAGGTAATCACAAGGACGTGTTTAATTTTTTATTTATACTAAGTGATTACCAAGATCAAAATCGATTAAGAAGTAGCTGTCATCGGTTGCAGGAAAAACTTTCAACAAATGTTTCAACTGATATTAATGCCGATGATTTGTTTGAAGAAATTAGTCTTTTTTCAAAAAATTAAACAAAGATGTGGTGAAAGTTCTCGAATTTATATATTTAAACAATTTGACAGCTGTATGGCCTAGTATCACTATTGCATTACGAATTTTGCTAACTATGCCAGTTACCGTAGCAAGCGCGGAAACATCGTTTTCTAAATTAAAACTTATAAAAAATTACCTGCGCTCAACAATGAGCCAAGAAAGATTAACAAATTTAGCAACAATATCCATAGAGGAGGCCATGTTAGACCATATACCTAGACATACACGAAATTATTAATCATTTTGCAAATAGAAAAGCGAGAAGAGTGGAAATAATATAATTTAAGTAGTTAATTATGTTTATTTCTTACACATTTTAGACCCTTGTTGTTTTTTTTTTACATAGCATACTATTACATATTAGTTAAATCAGTATTATTAAAAAAAAGTCTTCTATCTAAAAGTCACCATTCGATATAGGTAACATTATAAATAAAGTACCTATGTAAAAATATAATTTGAGTTTTATTTTTCGGAGTAATTGGTAAACGGAAGCGAACTGATTTTACCTATTTAGGAAAATATTATCTAATACTAGCTGACCCCGCAAACGTCGTTTTGCAAAAAAATAAAATAGATAGTAGCCGATTCTCAGACCTACCCGGTATGCACACAAAATTTCATACAAATCGGTCCAGGCGTTTCGGAGGAGTATGGTAAATATTAGTGTTAGTTACCATACTCCTCCGAAACGGCTTGACCGATTTGTATGAAATTTTGTGTGCATATCGGGTAGGTCTGAGAATCGGCTACTATCTATTTTATTTTTTTGCAAAACGACGTTTGCGGGGTCAGCTAGTTTGAGTATATAAAACTGGAAAAAATTTATTTCGGTCAAAAAAAAACAAAAATAAAAAAAAAAAATAAGTTGAAACATGAAAGTTCGTGAATAAAATAGGCGCTACATAGGTTTCGTACACAGGCGCTGTATGGGGTCGGCGCGCCCCTGAACCTGTATATTTTTATCTTTCTCCGTTTGTTCGAACACGCATCACACATAATCTGCATTCGCGACTTATTTGCCAAAAATGTAAACAAAAATATGAGTTTATGGAATATACAATAAATTGCACTTTACGCTTCAACTTCAAACATTTTTATAAGTTTTTGAATAGTGCTAGTCACTCTGAAATCAAATTAATTACCATTAAAGTTGATATTTGTTTTAATTAATTTTAATAGGCAGTAGATCACGCACGCCGCGTATTCATCATCTTATCCTTTGATTAAAAATTAAACGAGGGCACATTTTCATCGTTGCTGTAGAAACTAATCAGTAACATATGTAGGCACCTACTACAGATACTTATCTCACTTTTAAAGCATCATGAATTCATGACAGTAAACTTCCAATTCCTTATCAAAATATATTCGAAGTTTATTAATGACTAGCTTCTGCCCGCGACTTCGTACGCGGATAATGTTGCTTATGCTAGCGACAACGGGGTCGTCAAAATCGAAGATCTGAAACGTCTGATGTCGAATTCTAAGAGCCCGGGGATGGGAAAACAACGGGATGCGCGAGACGATTCGAGACGTTCCAGATCTTTCATTTTTATAAGTCAACAGGAAATGCCCATCAGACTAAACAACTTTTGCTAAGACGTCATTCCTATATATGTTATAGTGTCGCTGGGCTTTGGAGTTCCACAACAGGTACGTTCGTTGCGCTCTTCTTCTGTCTCTTCATGACGTACTCCAGCAATTCTTTCTCTCTCACTTTCTAACTGATTATGAATATTTTGTTGTGTGCGTGTTCGGGGACAATGTATGATAATCTTGATCACCAGTTAGTCGCGCATCAGGTTCATCACTCGTTTCAGAAGACCTGTTAGTAGATGTGCGAATACGCTGAGAACTCAAGCGTGATTCTGTATCGGTAAACGTTTCCGATTCGCGAGACAATGCATGTCGCTCACGATCAGCGGACAGTCGCGCATCACGTTCCGCACTTGTCTGTAGAGACCTCGAAGCAGATGCGTAGATACGCTGAGAACTCAAGCGCAATTCTCTATCCTTGAACGTCTCCGACTCGCGAGACAATGCGTGACGTTCACGATCAGCGGTCAGTCGCGCATCACGTTCCCCACTTGTCTGTAGAGACCTAGAAGTCGATGCGTAGATACGCTGAGAACGCAGGCGTGCTTCGCGATTCGAAGAGGTTTCCACGGAGCGAGTTGCAGCCTGGTGTTCTCGAAAAGCATCAAGTCTCTCCTGACGCTCTTCGGTAGATTCTTATGATCCTCAATCTTTTAGCTCCTTTGGAACATTGGAAAAGATTTGACCTCTTTCTAGGCATGGTTATAGTTTTATTGTGAAGATACCTGATCAATTAAAATCTAAGTGACTGCTCCCCTGCGTTACCGGGTAGGCTACCGTGTCACGAAGATAAATGGCAAAGGAAATTAAACACTGAAATAACATAAGCCCGAAGGCATATTTATTCGATAAAATAAATGGGAGTTTTGCCAGTAGAGTCAAATTTTCAATGACATACCATCGTCATCGAAAATCAGTCCTAAACTGTTACCGCCTTCACCGCGTGGAGGTACTCCCAGCTTATGTTATTTTATAATTATACAGTGAAATTAGTGATAGCTTTGATTTCCACATCAGATGTTTCTGATATTTGATTTTTATAAGTCAACAGGAAATGCCCATCAGACCGAACAATTTTTGCTAAGACGTCATTCCTATATGTGTTATGGTTTAGCTGGGCTCTTGGAGTTCCACAACAGGTGTTCCAGATCTTTGATTTTTATAAGTCAACAGAGAGTACTCATCAGATTGAATAACTTTTGCTAAAACGTCATTCCTATATAATGTTATAGTGTAGCTTTTCTCTTGGAGTTCCACATCAGGTGTTCCAGATCTTCAAATTTATTCTCTCAGCAGAAAATGCTCATCACGTGGAACAATTTTTGCTATGGTATCATTTTTGTATCTCTTATACTTTAGCTGGTCTGTTGCGGTTCTGCATCAGGTATCCCATTTTTCAAAATAAATTATAACCTATATGTTGCCCAGATTTAATACCTATACAACAAAAAAAAATCATTCATATCCGTCCAGAAGTTCCGAAGATTAGCGTGTACAAACAAACAGACAAACAGACACATTTTTTTTTTGGGATTCGTGCTCTATTACTGTTTCTAAACACCCCTACATTATTTTTTTTTTATATTCAATGTACAGACACCGTTTTTTTACTGTTTTATTATATGTATAGACTATTTATACCTATTATAATAAGTTATTTTTAAAGATATATTGTTATTTTCCTATCGCAATACCTACTTCAATTATTTACCAGACGTCAATATTTGATAACTCTACCTATATAATTACATATAAGTAGGTATATCATCATAAACTCACGCCTTCTGCAAATTCTGTCTACTTTCTATAAATAAAATAAAATCATACTTAGATATACCCAGACCTATGAACTTGTTTTTCAATTTGTTGTACTTTTCTGTATTCTGAGGGAAGTAATGTCGAAAACAATTGGCTAGAATATCAGGGTAACGAAGAAATTATGAATTTAAGTAGGTACGGTCAGCAGCAAAAGTCGATTAACACTTCAGTTTTTTTAATCTCAGTTATTGAGCAAAATATTAACACTTCAGTTTTTTTTAACTCATTTATTGAGCAAAATATTTGTTCAAAATTACATTGTACTACTGCTGCTAAATTAATTTTGGACAAATATTTTGCTGAGTTAATCGACTTTACTGCTGACCGTACTGGTGTGTATGTGACCCATCTATGTAGAACCTGAAGTTCGTTAGACATAACTAAGTTCAGAAATTAACATTTCTTTTTCATTACAAGTTGATGTGACATTAATTGATAAAGTCAACATTTTAATTAACACAAGTGAATTGATAATTTTTTGGCAAAGGTCGTCCTATTTTTTTAAGAGGTCTGCAAAAACAAAAGAACTTGTTACTGGCGGTTTTTAGTACTTACTATCTGAAATAATCCGATAATTTAATGAACACACAAATAAGGCTTGGAAAAAGTAATAATTTATGTATGTACAACATAAAATTACTGATGTATTTCAAAACATTTATCAGTAGCGTTCTTCTGATCCGAGGGCAATGTCCCTACGTATGATACCTACGTGCCATTTTAATATAATCTCCTTTGTCATTCATTCACGTAAGTGCCTATTCGCATTACTTTTAAGTGTGAAAACATTATTATAATCAATGTTACACCAATAAATCAATTTACCCTGTGTAAGGAGGGCTATTAAGGCGCGGGCCCACCGCGGCGCATGCTGTGCACGGGTACGCGGCGCATTTTAGCTGCGTGTATTAATTTGGTTGATAACGTGGGTCTACGGTTCCACTGGAGTACACGAAGACGACCCACGACTATGTCACGGTAATAATATATACAGTATTCCAACTTCATACAAACGGACGAAGCGCGAGCTATGCGTACGCGGCACGCGCCTCGATCGCGGCATGCGCTCGGCACGCAGACAGTCGCGTCTGTGCCGCAGTGACGAACGGACGGTGTGTTGTTTTTTTAACAATAACTGCGTGCTTTTTCACTAAAAATAAGTTCAAGTACCTACATATTTAATATGACTAGTAGGATATATTGTGCTGTTTTTGGTTGCATGAATTCGTCAATAACGCATCCAGAGATAACTTTTTTTAGATTAACCTACCTGGAAACTCTGAAAGGTAAGACTATAAAATAATTTTACTTACTAGTAGGTAGGTACATAATGTGTGTCTTTTTAATGGATAAGTAAGTATTTTCTTTTATCTCCCGAAAAAAAAATGTCTGGATTATTAAATAAAGTGAATAGAGTAAATGAAAGTGATTGACACGAGTGAAATAGGTAGTTATAGGCGGTTTATGAATCATGATACGGTAGGTACTTACGCTTGTGTTAAAACCTCGGGGCATGTGTGTTTTGTTTTGTTAGTTTGTACTTTGAATTATTCAAAGTAAAGACGTGGTATTTTATTATTAATAATAGTTGTTTATTGTACTGTGTGTATGAATAATACTAGAAAAAATAAATTTGACCATCTGTCTGTCACTAGATAGTTGGAATTTTCTCAGATTAAGTATTTCTGCTGCTGCTATAACAACATGTGCCACTAAAAACCGTTTTTTTTTTCTCGGTATTAATAACAACAACAACAGCTAGACTCATGAAATATTCACAGAAGAATTATTTAGATGTTTACAATCACAAAAAAAGTATATTTAAAATAACAAAACCAAATGGAAACACAAAGTAGGCAAATGTAATTAAAATGCTGGAGGCGGGCAGCCCTATCGCATGTTTACGTACCGCGCGGCTGTAGGCATTTATTTTAAAAATACGGCCGAGATACAATACCTACTGTATATAATATTACCGTGACTATGTTTAGCGTGGCACGGCGCACGGAGAGGCTACGCACGTGCCACTGCAATCCACGGACACGGGCTTCACTGCGGGAGGTGGGAGAGGCGGAAAAACGAGCGACGCCTGCGCCATTTTGTCAATTGCTATTGGGTCATATTCTAGTACTCCAGTGGAAACGTAGACCCACGTCGACAGCGTTGAGCTATGAAACCGCCTATTCGAGAAAGCCACGCATATATCAAAGACGTCAATTCATGCGTACCCTCTCCGTGGGTTGCAGTGGACACAACCACATACATTTTCTTACAAAGCGAAGCTTAATACACGTGCGTAGCCGCTCCGTACGCCGTGCCTTTACGCTTTAATCAGTGTCTGCCTATACCTAGATGTAAGTATACAGACAATAAAGTCGTGTCTATCGTAGACTCGATGTATACATATAGTAATTTATGAAGCACTTACTTATTATTTATAAATAACAGAGCAGCCAATGTTATTTTTTTACATAAAACATAAAGGTTGAGTATTAAAGTTTGCTTGCTACCTTCCTTTCTTGTAAGTACCGCCTACGTAGGTGGTACCTATATGCTGTCCATAGTGCAGGATACATAGTGATAGAGTGCTATCCTATATTAAAAGTTTCAAATTAATATTATTTCAAGTTAAACAAATATAAACTTTATTTTAATGCTAAGTAAGTTGATTTCAGAGTGACTGATACTATTGAAAAAGTTATAAAAATGATTAAAGTTGAAGCGTAAACTGATCTTCATTTTGTAGGACTTAAAGTTATTTTTCCATAAACTCATTTTGTTTACATTTTTGGCAAATAAATCGCGAATGCAGTAGGTATACTAGGATTGTTGGCGCCTGAATGACATTGACAAAACGACGCCTTGTTGATAAACATTTGTGCAATCATTGTGAATAGTCACTTTTTTTTTAATTTGTGTTCTTTTGTCGACGGCAGCGTTAGTTCCAATTTTGGGCACGCACCTCCGCCATCAGCGTATGAAGAAGTGTGGGAATAGCGCTCTTTCTAGGCAACTTTTAACCTAATTAATCCGGCCCCCAAGGGTCCATTCTTTGCTTGTTGCTGACTTTATAGCCACCAATTAATTGTTCTAATGTTTGTAGGGCGAAAACTGCGATAGAAGGTAACTAGGTTATCTATTTTAAGTACGCTAACTATACCCCATCCATTGTGCACGTCGTCACCGTCGGTGCGGGCGAGAAACGTCCGGTAGCGTAGCAGTAGTGTAGACTCCGTCGTAGCAGCAGCGTAGGCCCCGTCGTAGACGCACCGTAGGCTCGGTTACACCTCGGACACCTCATAGGTACAACGCTCGTAAAATAAATAAGTAGGTACCTATTACTACATCATAACCAAATGACGTCAGTACACGTGCAAATAGAAAAAAATATTATATTTCCATATTGTGCACGACAGCCAACTTGGCTGTCGTGCACAACAGCTAAATAAAAATAATATTATAATAGGTTGCTAATATGTAAAAGAGGTTTCTATATCAATAATTCCAAAATAAGGTACCAACTAAATATTGCTTACACTAAAATTTTCGTTTAAATTACTTACCTACTTAACTATAAGTAATCGGTTATTAAATCGCTTGGTATTAAAAATGCGAAATCTTACAAACATTTATGTAAATACAAATTCGGAAAAGCATCACAATATCCAACCATCGTGGTTAAAACTCAAATAAAATTTTTGAATCGCAAAATTTTGTGTTCGTGTCAGTAGTACAGTGCTGCGGTTCTATGTGAGCGCCCTAGCTAAAGAGTCGGCGACAAATACCTCGAAGTGCGGGGTGAGGTGCAGTATCTAATATGAGCGCGGGTAGGTAACGGAGTGTCCGGTCTGAACGTAGTACTATTAATTAGTATTCTGTTGCTCGGCGTAACAGCAGCGTAGGCGCCGCGTCGTAGACCCAGCGTAGCTGCAACGTAGGCTCCCCGCGTAGAGACGCAGCGTAGCAGAAGCGTAGACTACCCGCTCCGCGTCCAGATTTAGACCCAGCGGCAGCGTAGGCTTTACCTAGAAGCAGTACCTAAGGCTGCGCGTAGGCGCGTGAATGCTGTTATCTTATTATCAGCGTTTACCACTCTTATAACATGGCTGAAGGTGTTAACAAATGTTTTGTTGAGGGATTTAAATTCTTGGTTTAAATAAACTTCCGCCAGGTGATGTCAGGATGCACTGTAGGTAAGTGCCTACCTACTATATATATAGGTAAGTATAATACAACTTTGCCTAACCCTTCAGAGAATACAGGCGTTACCTATGTTATGTTAGTTAACCTATACCTAATTCATAATTGCGTACAATTAAGTAATTAAGTACTTACAAAGCATAATACGGCATTAAATTGCCTGATCTGTGACCTGTCTGTATCAGACACGTTTGAGTACATTTTCGGCGCTTGAGTACTAGCTTATCAACTTATAGCAACGAGCTTCTTGTGAAAACTAGAAAATGTGTTGATATTAATTGGTCTTCATGAGTACATTTTAGTACCATAGGTACGCACGGCTACACATCAAGCTATAAATAACCAGCATAAGCTGACTTCTGATTGTACGAGAAACCTATAGGTACAATGCGAGGTCAGCTAAAACTGGAAATTTATAGCTTGATGTTTAGCCGTGTGTACATGCACTTCTTTGTTTTTAAGTAACTAGCAGTTTCATTGTGAGTAGGTATGACTCATGATATGTGACGTGAATCACGGAAAATAAATTTAAAATTTCACTCGTTACTCGTGGTCCCGGTGGGTCGACCCATTACCGGGTCCGTGGGTAATTTGCTTAGCAATAGCCAGTATGTCAATATAATACCTACCAATCGGGTTGTGGCCATTGTAGTGTAGGTAGGTACTTAAACCTGAACCTGTCGATGTGGCTCACACTATCATTCTGACCTTGATTCCTACTTACTACTGCTACTACATGATAGGCCAAACAACTAAGTATATTGACCTTTGTACCTGAACTTCAATGTTCAGCATCCGTTCTGGATGTTTCTGATTTACGACCGTCAGCAATCCTATCAGTTTGTGTTATAATTTATGATTCACTGCTTCCTGTGAGCCTGTGACAATACATTGTCAGCAATTACATTATTTTATTGTTGCATAGAGGATGCCAAATTACTTTAGATAAGTATTTATAGTACCTAAGTAAGTAATTATTTGATCGACATAGAAAATAGATTTAATTTTCACACATTTTCATTTCAAGTCCTACAGTCTTCATATAGACATATCTTGCAACAAGCCGCCATGGAGACGTTTATAAGAGCTATAAGGGTTACCATAGAAACTCGAACTGAATTTTACCGACACTTCCTTAAGGTATGATAATTAAAACACAGATTTGATTATAAATAATAATTTAATAAACAATAGTACACTATATAATATCACAATTACTATGTAGAGTGGCTGACTTAGAGAGCCGGCGTGAGGTCGGTCGTCAGGCGTTGGTATCGTCTACCGACGCTGTTGAGGGTTAGTATCCCTAGATGAAAACTCGAGTGGTGTGTTCAACACTTTCACACTGTCCTATCTCTTGCGGCGGCGCGTGCGGGACTGCTGCGACGAGCGGGAGCTCCACTCCAGGCTTAGATCACTCGACGACGGCGGCGTCTCCGGGAACTGCGCGTGGGACGTCCATCGACACGAGTCACACGCAGATTTTGGCGTTTCTGGTACTTTTCCCGGCTTTCCATTTGGACTGTATGACTCCAAAATATGCTTGTAGGCGCACTCCAAAGGCTCAGGGGACCTACCCCGAGCAGCACTCAAACGGGCACGCACGCAGGCGGTGCAATAACCACAACTATCTTCGCGAAGAGCACTGCGAACCATTTTGAATAAAGTGTGAATGAGGTGACGCACTTTGAGGACTGAAGTCGGTTGTCAGAGAGCGATGATATTTATGCGCACGCCGGGCGTCGCGCACGCGTCTTGCCGATAACCCCGGCTCCGACGGCGCCAGCGCTAGCGACCGCACTAACTACTAACTGCGGCACTGTCAGAAAAATATCCCTTTAATTTATAGTAGGTATTATAACCCATGTAATCAACTGTAACGATTGGTCAGTGGGTGCGTATCACTGCTATTGCTATGTTGGAACTTAAAATATTGAATAACATAAGAAACACTTGTGTAGATTTCAATAATTGTAGGTACCTACCTACCTACTTCAAATTCGCAAGCACACATTTTTATGTGAAAACTTATTAATGAAGTAGGTGTATTAAATTGTCCAGCTAATGATTCAAACAAGGTCTAAGCCAAATTTCAAACTAGGTCAATCGAGGCTTCAAGTGATTATCATAGATTTGGTGTTCAGAATGTAGCGGTCGTGTGGTGTGTGTAGGTGTGTGAGTTGCAACCGGATGTAGGTATTTATTTCCCAAGTTAAGAATTATATCTAGGTAGGTACTTCAATCAATCTACCTAGCCTTTTCCCAACTATTTTGGGGTCGGCTACCACAAGATGCAGCTGAATACCAGTGTTTTACATAGAGCGACTGCCTATCTGACCTCCACAACCCAGTTACTGGGTAACACGATACCCATTGGCAAGACTGGTTGTCACACTTAAGTACTTATTAACGTAAAATAAATAAGAAAGTGAAATATAGCTATCCAAGTATTTCCAGTTACCGTGACTAAAGGTAGGTAGGTGCTCTGACGAATGTAGCGTGTGCGTATCACACGAGTAGTAAATATCTTATAGTGAGTACCTAGTAGGTACAAGTATACAATCAGGAGATCATATAGGTAATGTTTTACGAGTTATTGCTGCACATGGCTACAAACGGGTAGATAACCAAGCAATTAGTATCAAGCCGACGTAGGAGACCTCTGTACCTACCTTCAGATATGTTTTATAAGAAAAGTAACGAAGAATAGAGTCGGACCGTAATGTGAACATTTTCCTTGAGTTATTTGTTGCTAAGAGAAAATTATTTTAATTAAGTAGGTATACATATGAAAATATTCCCAAACAATATTTATTGCACAGCTGTTTGTATTCGTAAAGCGAACCAATATTAGGTACTTCAATTTCATAATTTGTATTACGAGTAGGTTACGTACCTACAGAGCCATGCGGATATAAAATTGCGCTGGAGGCAAAGCCTCATTCTAGTGCCTGTACCTACACAAGATGCTTTTTTTAACACTATCATTTTAATTCTAACTTTGCCGTAAGTAGGTACGTAATGTAAGTACTTACTAGTAGTTAGTAGGTACACAATCACCTAATAAGTACTTACGCAGTGTAAGTCTTACTAGGTGATTGTGTACCTTTAAGGCGGCCCGTACACAGTCAATCTCGATCGCGATCCGCGATCAAAATCAATGATCGCGATCCAAATTGATAATGTACGAATTAGATTAACGGATTGATGCATCTGATTTCAAAATATCTAGATATTTTCGCGATCCGCGATCATTGATATTGATCGCGCATCGCGATACTGTGTACATACGGGCCGCCTAAACTAGGTAAGCTGTCACCATGTGATCTTTTCTTTAGTACTTACTGATAGTTTTATTTAATTTAGCACCTCTTTAGAACACGCCTGCTTGTAAAATAAATAAACTAGCATACTAATTTGGAAGGTCAGCAGTCTAAGCTGTCATTGTGATCTTACGAAGAGAATGCAAGAGTGAGCGAAGCTAGCTAGAAATTTGGAGCGTTCTGAATCGGTTCCAGTTTCATCTGACAGATCCAGTTTCAGAAGAGAGCTAGAAAATTGGAACATCTGGACCGGGATAGATTAAGTTTTCATTGTATTTTACTAATAGAATGATACAAAAGAGCGAGCGAAATGAGCTAGAAAATTCGAGAGAATTTAAGAAGAGCAAGCTCGAAAACTTGACGGTCGACACACCCCCCCCCCCCCCCCCCTTAACACGGCTCTGGGTAGGTACGTATTTAAATTAGCATAAGAATAGACGATTACGATTGTTATAGCATATTCTAGATAAAGGCAGCTGCTCCACATCTCTACCGGTTATTACCAGTCCGCCTTACTCATTAGTGATCGTAATGCATTGATGCGTTATGTAAATAACTTATCTCTAATAATAACAAATAAATTGGGCGACGAGTGATGTATGAATTCTAATTCAAGCATAAAGAGGACATATTACCTAAGTGCACTATCTACACTTGTTCGTATGTAGGTAGGTACCACGTACAAACATAGTTGAAATACCGAATGACTTTGCATAAAAATGTTAAACAAAATAAGTTAATGTTATTATTAATAATCTTAATAATAACACGAAGTTATATTGTCGCGTCTACGCACGAATCAAGAAGTGCATTCTGGAATCATCTGGACGAAGCTCTGTCTCTTATCTATCGGGCAACATGGTGTAAACAACTCGACTAGGTAGGTATTTATAAAGTCCTGCAAATACCTTGACCACTTTGTGACCTATCGGGACTTTTCAAAGCCCTAATCTAGGTCGGTGATGCCACCCGCATTGCTCCTCCATCAGCATTGATAAATAATATAAGTAGGTACAGAGGCCAGCACATCAAGCTACCCCAATCTGTCAGATTTTCCCAATTGAATATGAACCTTATTCCTTTGCATTAAAGTTGAAAATATATCAAGGAAATTTGACAGATTGGGGTAGGTTACCTGCTGGCGACTGTACCTACATATCTATCAGTACCATACTAGACGAAATTAAACTTATATTTAGACTGAGCTAAACAAATGTTACGCTGTTCGTCTACACTAAACAAAGGAGCACAACAAAGTAGTTCGATTGCTAATTGAGTCATTCATTGATTGAACGCCCTTCGAGAATCGAGATGATGAAACTGTCGTATCTTGTTGCGAGGGGATAATACCTCGGATATTTTATTAGTGCACGAGTAACCAGATAATGTTCTTGCAAACATACTTTGAAATGATGAAATAGGAATAGATGTACGATAGATCTCAGTGATCAAAATTGAATAGATATAGAACGCTTTTTTTTATTATTTTTGTTTTAACAACAACATTTACAGAATGTAATAAATATATTTTAATTTACCTAAGTTTTTTTACATTTTTTTTGTTTTATTATCCAAGTCACAAAGTAATTACATAAGCATCATTTGAGATTAGCGTGCCCGCGTACCTAGATATTTCTTAACACCATTTTAATAAGAAAGCAGGATTCTTTAAGACGTCATAGGATTTTTTTCTTACAAACCTTTGCCCCAAATAGGTAAGCACTTCAATCAGAGGATCTTGGCACTTCTAAGCCCTCATTCAATTTAATCAATTTAGAAAAAGTAAATATCATGATAAGGGGTCATTTACTTCGTAGTTTTTTCAGAGTATAATCTACATTTATGTTTTAAGTTCACTTTAGTATGAGAAGAATATGTTTGAGGCATGACAAGTGAAATAAAGTGGCGCCTACGGCCTAGGAAGGACAGAGAAGTAAAATTAACTCTGAATTGTAGACCTGTAAATACCGACTTATATTTACTTCTGTCAAAAGGTAAATTGCTTATTTCTCTAGCGGTAACAAGTAACAGCCACCTAAATAAATACTCATAAGAAGCCATTACCAGTAAATGGGCGAATTAGGTAAATAAATAATTGTAGGGCAACTTCGGAAAGGTATGTATCCAATTCCTTTTATCAGACTGTTAAGGGATGAATCAATTTGGAGAAGCTTAGACAGTAAACGATATCTGTCCAAATTAGTAATTGCTTTGTGTCCAGACCTGTTATCCCTAAATTATTATGGGTAGCTACGGTAGGTAGGTGCTTTATAGGTACTACTTACACAAATAATATGTTAATTTAATAAATAATAATTAATAACCCTTACTGCGAACCAACCCAAACACTTCATAGCACAGAAAAACCAGAAAATAAAGATATAAAAATAAAGTGTAAAGATAGTGGCAAAAAGTACCAAAGGCCACCCAGGCCCAGGCTGGACTGGCTAGCCCAGGTATACATGGACAGCGCTAACTTTCGAGAAAACGGACCACTCAAGCAGTAAAGAGCAATTAGTCTGCCTACTCCTATCCTTAGGCTTCGAGTAGACCAAAGCGGAACGTAGTTAGTACTAGCGCGAGAATACTTTCCACAACCCGTTTGATCTGCAGGGTGTTTCGTCGTTTCACACCACGAGTGGTTCAGACCGCGGTGTGAAACGCCGAAGAGCTCTTAGGAATTGGCTGTTTCGGACCGCGGCGGTCCTTGGAGCGCCGAGCGGTGTGAATCGACCAATAAGCTCTTAGGAATGGGGCGATTCGAACCACTATGTTTAGGTACAAGCTAATTTCAAAGTTTGTATAGTTGTACAGTCGAGTAGAAAAGTGTTTCATGAACATAAAACAGTTACGACTTGATATTTTGTAATCATAATTTCAAAATCACAATCGCATACTAAAATTTTGTAAAAGTGGTTGAATTTAAATCACAGTTTGATTAGTAATTGAGAACCTGTTAATTTAAAAAATTACGTATGATGTTTCGAATTGTTGTTTTAATCAGTAGTAAATACTTAATTATTATTTGTAAGTAAATTTTTGTTATGTAGGTACGCCATCGAAATTTCAATCAGTTAGTTTTATGTCAGAATGTGTACCTAATGTTTCAACTGTGATTTAAACTAGTTCTCAATTACTAATCAAACTGTGATTTAAATTCAACCACTTTTACTAAATTTTAGTAAGTATGCGATTTTGATTTTGAAATATGATTACAAAATATCAAGTCGTAACTGTTTTATTTTCATGAAACACTTTTCTACTCGACTGTACATACAAACTTTGAAATTAGCTTGTACCTAAACATAGTGGTTCGAATCGCCCCATTCTTAAGAGCTATTAGTCGATTCACACCGCTCGGCGCTCCAAGGACCGCTGCGGTCCGAAACAGCCAATTCCTAAGAGCTCTTCGGCGTTTCACACCGCGGTCCGAACCACTCGTGGTGTGAAACGACGAAACACCCGATCTGCAACGATGTTCGTACAAGTTTGCACTTTATAACATTGTGATAGTGTACGTACTATTTAATTTCGTCAGAAAAACCTCTGCGCTCTCCTTTGCTTCTGCATGTAGCCTTGGGTCAAAATTGACAGTTTTGAATTTAAAGGGCTGATTTGTTTAATCATCTGAGGGGCAATTCTCGTAATTTTAAGAACGTTCACAGTCTGATCTCAGTCTCAACCTGTCAAAAAATACTTTTAATTTCCCTACATTTTGACAAGTTTTTGACATTTGTTTGTCGCTGAGATGAGACTGCGACTAGATTTTGAACGTTTTAAATTACGAGAACTGACCTTCAGATAACTTTATCAAGGCATAATTTTGAAATTTTGACAAAATTAAAATATTTTATTTCACATAAGACTACAAGGGCACTTATGAAACGTCAGAAGCTAGGTGCACGGTTCCAATTGGTCGTTTCTTATGGAGAAAAACCGGCAAGAAACTCCATGGTTACTCTTTTAAAAATAATTGGCTTTTACAATGTTTTCTAATTACAGTAGGTATGGGAGGACAGCGTAGGCCTGTCAACAAGTAGGTACCAGGTACTTGATAAAATAAAAAATGGTCTATAGATCTAAAATCTACAGGGCCTACAAAGTTCTCACATTTACAAAATCAAAATCTCAAAAAAAAAACATATATATATACATATATGAGTTATTTCATACAAAGACGGTCAAACGTCAATTTTATTCCTCGAATAAAAGTTATCTGGCAATGGAAAAATCAGCTCTGTAAAGTAAACGTCGCTTATGAATGTGGACACTATTCTCGTAGCATTCATGTTCATATTCGAATGAAACGCTAAGCGAATGTGACGCTTATACGAATATAAACATTATTATTATACTATAAGGTTCATATTTGTATGGAACGCTTACTTAGTCAAGTCTATTAAGATCTGTGAATCTTTCCCTCGGCTCCATACAAAATGGTTTCAGCGATATCAGTCTTAGCGTGCCGTACACTAGTCACGATGCGATTATGTAGGACAATGGATTATTGAACTTTTTTGCAACGTGTAAGATGCATTCCGAATTCTATCATCTATCTTCAACATTTCGATCGAAAGACGTCCACTGCTAGGCATCCCCCAAGCACCGCCACTTCGACCGGTTCTGTTAAGGTGGATGCTCAAGGTAGCCCGCGAAATCCAAAATTTCTTACGTTTTTTGCAATTTGCAAGTCAGTGGCCCCGATTCTGTTGGTCACAAACTAAACTAAATTTAAGTTCAGTGCATTTTTTTCTTTCTGTTTCATTAAGAAAAGGACATAAGATAAATATTAGTTTAGTCCTGTCAAATTAGTCATCGCCTGACGTAAATTGACGTATTTTTAGTAGCCAATTTTTTAATCACGTCTAAACTTGTCTATGGATTATCTAATTTGACAGGACTAAACTAATATTTATCTTCTGTCCTTTTCATAATGGAATAGAAAGAAAAAGATGCACTGAACTTAAATTTAGTTTAGTTTGTGAACAACAGAATCGGGGCCAGTATTAGGTTATAATGGTGATCCAAATTAGATTCGCGGCTGTAACAAGGATTTACTTACAGAATTATAATCATTAAAACAACTCTTTAAGACCAGGTAATCCTAACATCATGGAATTGTTGTAGTTAGGATTACATGGTCATATAGAGTCGTATTGATGACTTTAATGATTATAATTATGTAAACACGTACTTGTTACGGCCGGGAATCTTTGATCAACAATCAACCTAATACATAATTGCAAATTGCAAAAAAACGTATGAAAATTCGAATTTCGCGGGCTACCTGAAACATTCACCTTAATTCTATTTTTAAATCTTCAGGTGATTTAGTTGTGTTTAGAAAATCACCTAAATATTTCTTGAGATTCACCTAAATTTGAAATTCCGACTGAATTGAATTTGCTTAAAAATAATTGAATCGCCTTGCCTTGTCGTAGCGTCGCATCGCGCTTAGTGGGTGGCAAGGCTTAATCTTATAAAATTAAGAACAGAAATGGGGCTATTATGTTTATATAAACTGCCTGTTACTAAGTAATTCATTACATACAAAAAAACATGAAATTTAAGACAAATTTGTTATTTTATAGATATTGTTATCTACACGAGTGATAAAGCAATAACTTCGTTCTCAGACAGACAAAACCGGAATAGGTACCGCTTACCAACAGATAAATTGGTTAAGTTCTTGGAAACACAATTTTAATTTTAGCAACATTATCAAAAAAAACTAAACTATCAAATGTTGCGTAATTATATGTATTGTTCAGTGCAATTGAGTCATAGTCGGAGTTCGTGCACTTTGTGCGGCTGAGTGATTAGCAAAATGTTTAATTTTCTAATAAAACTGATTACCTATGACAAAATTTGATTTTATTTTTACACTAACAACCATCAAGCGTGACGTCAGACAATTCACTATGATATACAAAAACAACTATACAAATCCGAACATTTTACTTGATGGCATATTTCGCCATTAACAATAACCATAAACACCTAATTATAAAACTAAAACTCAAACAATGGAATAAGTCCCATTTATTATACTCATGAATTAATTAACATTATTATTAAATATTTTACAAGTACAGGAAACGTAGTAGAGACATTATATTATCTATCA
The DNA here is from genome assembly GCA_949316385.1 of Globia sparganii. NCBI lineage: Eukaryota > Metazoa > Arthropoda > Insecta > Lepidoptera > Noctuidae > Globia > Globia sparganii. The sequence continues at coordinate 12,598,338 of OX438663.1, read as the reverse complement.
TTCATTACAATTATTAATATTTAATTCAGTTCCTTCATTAGAACACAAACTGTGACAGAGGTTATCGAAGGTATCACTTTTACATAGAACACTCAGGGATTTGAGATAGTGGCAGTACCGATTGTTCCTCTTCATGTTGCTGCCATCCTTGGACTTTTCAAACCTGCATATAGTGCGGCAGGAGGGCCAGTAGTCCAGTGCGAGAGCTCTTCTGTCCAATTCTGTGGACGCATTCAAATAGCTAGTCAATGTGTTGTGTCGCGATACCACCCTATCTCTTTGTCTGAAACAAAAAATACTACATGAAAAGCCATTACGAGATAACCTTATAGTATACAAAATGAACATAATTTTAATACGTAATATCCCGAGATGACATTGACGATATCTTGACCCTTGGATAACATAGGTACAGTTTCGGCATCTAGTTACCAAATTTTTTTTAATAATTTCCTCACTCAACAATAACATGGGGTTTTTCTCAGAAGTACTTTTAACTCTTCTTGGAAGTGGATACTGAACGTTTGCGCGAGGGTGTGTCCGCGCGCAGGTTCGCGCTGCGCCCACGCCGACCTATGCCACACAACACGCGCCGACAGCGATGGAGTTTCATACATAGCATAGACACAGATAACATTTCGTCCAATTTGAACATTTCGATAAATGTAATACTACCGAATCTGAACAACTATTTGCGTTAATAGTTGTTTACCAGAAAACGGATGGTAAAGGTCTTCAGATAGAAGTGTTAGGTAGCAAATTAAGGGGACTACATGACATAAAGCGCGGTTACTGTCGGACTTCATAGAAACGAAAGAGAAGCGCGATGACACAACGCTGGTAATTTGTTGCAAAATATGAAGCAATTAGTTTGTCAAATTAGATAATCCATAAACAAGTTTAGACGTGATTAAAAAATTGGCTACTAAAAATACGTCAATTTACGTCAGCGCTGACTAATTTGACAGGACTAAACTAATATTTATCTTCTGTCCTTTTTTTAATAAAATAGAAAGAAGATGCACTGAACTTAAATTTAGTATAGTTTGTGAACAACAGAATCGGGGCCACTGACTCGAAGGTTTAGGCTAGGTCTAAAATCGAACTCGTTTTGTAATATGACGGTATACCTTCAAACAAAAAGATACACCTTTCAGAGAGAGCGCGAAAACAAAATATCTGTCCCTAAGTCAGGAAAATGAAGATAATAATAATTACCTATGTAAAGTCATTCCCGGGAAGTTTATATCCGTTTTTCTATTACACCTTAAAACATCTTGTGCTGTCTCAATGGAACTAGTCACCATTGTTTGACAAATCTCACTAGTGACTTCATATTCTTTACGATAATAGTCCGAATTTTCTTTTTCTGATACACTGTGCTCTTCAGGACAACACCAAGGTTGTGATGTAATGTAGGTGTTTGCATCTGGGTTTATATGAGTAAAATAATCTGACAGTGAAAAAGCATCTGCTGCATTGGCCATTGCTTCCAGTTCAAGGCTAACCTTATGCTTTTTCTGATGAGCATTATGGTTATTTTTTTCTAAATTTTCATCAATATTATTTACAGCAGTCAAAAGACCTGGCATACTCCACCAAATGTTAAATAACTGTAAAGGATATGTAAAGTTGAATAAATTCGAATGTTTATTAGCAAAATCCGTCCAAATAGTATTTGTTTCCAAATCAACATTATTATTAACTGAAGCAATTATTCTTCCTTCTGAATCTTCATTTTCTGCCCAAGACAGGCATGAGCCTTCTTCATCAATGTTGCTCTTATAAAAATCAATATTTTGTGAAGCTGTTTCATCTTCTGAGGCAACACCATGTACATAACTAGGTATACAGAACTGTAAATAATTAATGGTTTTTCTAATGTCTCCTTTAAAATAATTCAAGAACTTGGCTCCGACACCTGGCCAGCATATTCCACTGTCTGCTAGGCACATTATATCTAGCCATGTCCCAAGCATCCGCGGTAGAAGAGGGCACATCTTCAATAGTTTTCCATTTTGCAGAAATCTTTGCAAATGAGGACACACTAGGGATGATGTTATCAAGATAACAGGTCGTTTAGAACACTGTACCAGCTGAACAATAGCTGAAGAAAATCCATCATCCTGATCAAAAACAATATCAGCATCATCAATAAGGATAAGAGATGAATCTGTTCTTGTACTCTCTTGACTTAGAGTTGCACCACTTAAAACTTCAGTTTTACCTGATAGCTTTTTAGGTTTTTCATCATCAATTGACTTTTTTGGTCTTCCTCGCTTTTTATTCTTCTTTGATAAATCAGGTTGAAGTTTTTCTTGCGATTTCTGACTATTGTCTGAATTTCCTGTAGCTCTATTAACTTTATGGGATTGGGTGGCTTCCTGCAAGTCCTGCAACATTATTTTCCCTGTCCTTTTACTGCTAGCATTAACTTCAATTACCTTCATGGCTAAATCTGAAGCGACAGCATAAACACTTGCAGTTTTGCCACATCCAGTTGGGCCATTCAATATTAGAAGGTTACTCATGGTCTTCATACTCTCTCGACTATCTGATTCAGATTGATAATAGTCTGATGAATCTGACCCAGGTTTAGATTTTGTTTTTGATTTCAATTCATTCTCAGTCCATGATACCAACCATTTCCTTAATTCTTTTATAGTTCCAAAATTACCAATAATTTGATTGGTTGAAGTTGCCTTGTATTTGTCAGTCCAATTTAATCTATCAGGGCTATCATTGATAACATCCACCACATCACTCATAATTTCAATACTGTTATCTACATCTACATAATTACAGTCTCTAAATTCTCCCTTTCCTTTACCTTTTAAAAGCCGATATGTCCTGTAGACTGGAAACTTTGGATGTAATTGTTTCATATTCTGTAACATTGTCTGTGTGCTTTTCTTGTGTTTCATATCTATGTTACAAACACTCTTTTCTTGATTAAGATATAATAATTTTTGAAATGCATTCTTTTCATAAGTCAATGGACAGGTTTCTTCAGCCATATTCATCATAGGTATATTGACAACCAGTTTATTTTCTTCAGAAGTCGTATTGCTTTGTTGCACATGAACAACAACAGGAAAGCTATTATCTGGAGAAAAGCAATTCTTTTGCTGTTGAATAATTTTCTTCAGTTTCTCTGGGACTCCACTTTGAAGAAATTTCTGTTTAGCTTCTAAAGCAGCTAGATCGGATTGTTTAGGAGCAAATATGGGAGCGAGTTTGGCAGGTTTCTTAGGTGTCACCATGTCCTTGAGAACTTTCTCTTCTTTCTTTTGAGATTTAGTTTTCACAGGTCCATCAACAGAATGAATTGATTTTGAAAGAATAGGTTTTTTATCATTAACTGCAACATCAATGTGCTTTTTCTTTTTTGGAGTAAAGATATGTAATTCCTCATCAGAGCTGGACAAGCATGCATCATCAATATATTTAACATGTCTTTTTACTGACCTCTTTGGTCTGTTCTCATTATTGATCATTGCAATTGTATTTACAGAATCAGTTATTTTAACATCAACTTCAGATTTTCGTTTCCGCTTCTGTCTCTTACTCTTGACTTCTGAATCTTCAACCTTGACATTATCATTCAAAGGGACACTGTCCATCAATGCTGGCTCAGGTATATGCATAACATTACCCTCTTCTACCTTAGTTTTGATTTTTTCCTTCATAATAACCTCTTTATTTTCTTCACTAGTATTGCTAGCTACTCCATTGGTATCATCTTCATTAATTTCATTCAAATCACAGGAGTCTAAAGTGTGTATTTTTAAACTTAACTTTTTCTTCTTGCCCCTTTTTTTGTTTCTGGGTTGTAGCTTTACCTTTATGAGATTATCATTTTCAGAATTAGTAAGAGAACATTCAGTATCTTTATCTACTTTTTTAAAATAACAAAGCATGCTTTCTTTTTTCTTCAAAGATGGGGATAACTTGTTTAGAAATTCTTGGTCTTCCTTAGTTATAAATCGTTTTACTGGACTAATACTGCTAGTAATATCAACAGTATCTTCAATAGTGTTAAATATATCAACTATTGTCAATGCCTGTGTTTGTTTCTTTCTTTTTTTATTATTAACAACTTCTGCCTTAGCCTTTGGTGGTGATTTTGGATTAGAATTTTTTTTTGAAACTGTTTCACTTGTGCTTTCATTTTCTTTCACTGATTTAGCATCTTTTAAAATCATACTTTTTAATTTTTCTGCTCGTTTTTCCAATTGCTTTTTAATTATATTATCCTGATATTCTTCTTTTTCTTTGTTCCTTATAGAACCTTTTGCTTCTGCCATTTTTTGTAGCAGTAAGTGCCTTTTAGCCTTATTATTTTTCCTTTCAACTATCTCTTCATTATCTGAGTTATCATTGCTTTTATCTTTACCTGGGGAGTTGCTTCCAAGACTCTTATTTCTAGAGTCCATTAAAAGTTTAAAAGCATTTGTTTGTTTCTTTTCTTGACTATTGGTAGCTAAAGGAATGGCAATAGTTACATCTTGGATCTTCACATCTGAATTGGCATTATTTAAGCTTTCACTTATTTTAACAGATTCCTTTCTTCTTACCATGTTGAAAAGGTAGTTTCGAGGTCTTAAGTCTTCAAATTCACTTATGTCACCTTCACATAAAATGGGTTGATTACGATTGTTTGGAGATTTTATAATTAGTGACGAAACGAGGATTTTCGATACATCTAAAATATCTTGATCCTCCCGGCCATCTTGTCTAAGTTTGTACTTCTTTAGTTTTCTTCTAAGCTGGTTACATCTGTGTTTGTAAGTATTTTTCTTGCACCGAAGGAAGTGTCTTCGTTGAAGATTCCTACAGCAATTTATTTCAGATTCGATTACTGAAATATCGTCGACTACTGTGACGGACTCAGTTGCTACCAAACTTGTCATTCCTTCCCTGGAAATTTCAGAAAATCGCTTTATCATTTTACAGTTAACGTGTTGATATTCAGAAGATGTGTTTCTGAGACCATTAGAAGTGCTGTAAGGTTAGATTTACTGCTTTATTTTGATTGGTGTGCGCTATATTATCATAAAGTTTATGTGATAGGTATTTACTCTAGTAGATGAATATATTTTGATGAGATATCAATAAAAATTGATATGAATACGTACCGAAAATCAATTTGGCGGCATTATTACACTTTGATTGATAGGATTCTGATTGTCTGTCTGTTGACACTGACAGAATAGTTTGGCAACTTTGACATCTAAAAACGTTTTTATTTTTCCAAAATTAAAGTAGTAACACACCGCACTTTAGCCCAAGAAGTATAAAGATAAAAGTGGAGGCAACACTCTGAACACCTAAGTGAAACCGACTGTGGGCTGTCGCTCTCTTTCTGAATACATACTTATGAAAAAGAAAACTTAAATCACTGTCTCGTCCTTATATGCGTATTTAGAAAGAGAGCGTCAGCCCACAATCGGTTTCACTTAGGTATTTAGAGTGTTGCCTCCATTTTTATCTACAAGCTTCTTGCTTTAGCCCAACAAAGACCCAAGTGCCGTTTTGCGACGGTGGCGTGCAGACAGTGGTGGTGATGGTAGACTTGAGCGATGTTATGTTGATGATTGTAATTCAACCTCTAGTTTGTAAAAGAAGCCATTCAAAAGTTACAATCGATATATGGTGGTCCCTCAATTGAAACGTTTGTCTTATTCGGAAGTTATATAGACGAAGGCTACAGTCTATCCTTTAGTTTTTTTTTACTGACGATTACTTTATTATACAGTGTGTTATACAGTGTCAAAAAATTTACCATTTTATTTCTAATATTAATCGAATTGGGAAGAAATACTAAGATAGAGGTGACCACATAGCAGGATTTTTCTATTTGTAATAAAAATTATGCCAACATCGTAATTGCCGCTTCTGGATAGTCGACTAAAACACTTGTCTGCCTCATCTCACTGTCAGTTGGCTGTCATAAGTGTCATATTGATTTTGAAGTTTTCGCTACCTCACCCCTAATCCGACGTGCTCCTGATTGCAGCGCAGTCTAAAATTGGAAAATTCCTTGAAATGGCATCGAAATCGAAAACTTTCGTAGCTCCTCTTATTCGTCATGTTACGGTAAATATCTATCAATTTACTGATACCAGCCAGCTAATCTAAATCGATTTTAGTAAAATAATCTGAACTGTCAAACCCCTGTTATGTAAACCTTTTGACATTTTCCGTGATTATTTAGTGGATTAAATAATTCTCAAACATGTGTTACTCGGTTTACAGACTAGGGGCTATGCCCAGGCTGCGCCTGCTCAAAGCTGTGAACCCAGGATCTCAAAGACGATCCTGAACAACAAAACGTTTGTTGCTGCCTTTGACAATGGGTCCCCAGTCACTCGAGTGACCGTAGCCTTCAAGTAAGTACCCATATTTAATTTGAGAGTACCTGAAGAATGAAGCTTGGCCTTCAACCTATCTTATTAATCATAGCAGGTCATGATACTAAACACTGCTGCTATTTTTATATTTTTATTATAAAAGATCAGCTATAATGTCACCATTCTTGTCAGAGTATTCATAATAATTATTCTTTCTGCAGAATTAATGTTACTATAATCAATAATATTAATTACTTTCCATTTACATAAGAGATAAGAACGGTATATTTTGTATTTGATCAAATCAAATCATTGATTTTTCAGATCATAAAATCCAATTTGTTAGTAATTACATACACAATGTAAACATTAGTGTTATTACCACATCTTCAGGACATAAAGAACTCATGGACTAATTAAACCAAAATGTCAATCAAACAAAAACAGACTTGCCATAGTTTTTACCTACATGATCATTGTCTACATGCTACACAATGAAAATAACTGAATCAATAAACCAATTCCCATGTTGTTTTATTAATAATTACATAAGTATTAACTAATCGGACATTTCTTTCAATGAGCTGTAGCCACCGTAGGAATCCTTTTGTAGACTTTTGACTATATGATAGTGCACAAATCGTCGCTGCGCCTGTCAAATTCCATGTGTGATTTATTTTTATTTTTCGTTTTTTGCACTAAACATAAATAATCTCTGTTTCATTCTCGATGTGTTGATAAAATCGTTTTTGTGATTTTCGAACTAGAAACAAGCTGAAAAAATTCTATGAGTATAGTTTTGACCGTTAGGAAAAATTTGTATGTGCAGAAATGCACATATGTTTAATGCATAAAACGAAAAATAAAAAATCACATGGAATTTGGCAGGCGCAGCAACAATATGACAGTTCATAGTGTTCCAATTCAAAACAGGCAACTGTCTCGTAATCTACATTGAAAATATTTTAGAAACATTTTTTATTTTGTTTAAAGTATAGCAATATGACATTAATGACATTACTTTTATTTTTATTATTTGACATGTTTCTGACTATGTCAAAAATGTGAAAAGTTTTTATTTCTTATGTTCTTAAAGCACGCCTCTGTGAGTTTATAATTTGATAGGCACTCAACTTGAAAATAGCTGTATGTGTCACATTCTTTGTTTAACCCCGACGATAATGAGGTCTGGTTATTACACACATTTGGCTTTGGTAATAATTAATAATGATGTATTTAATTTAGACTTTGTTGCCAATGAATATGGAGTTCAACAAATTACAACTAATATATTTTTTTCAGGGCTGGTTCACGTTATGAACCTCAAACTGAGCTTGGTATTGCTCATGTGCTCCGATCCGCTGCCGGGCTCAGCACCAAACATGCTAACACTTTCATAATGGCACGTAAATTAGCACAGATTGGTGCATCTGTTACTGCCTCTGGTGATCGGGAGTTCATCTACTACACTCTTGAGGTAACCTTTTTTGGTTTTGAAGTATTTGATAAAGGGGAATATACAGGGTTATTTGAAAAACACCAGCAACCTCTTAAGAGGTCATTGTACTCATCATTATGAACAACTTTTACTATGGGATCAAACCTGAAATCGCGAAAAAAAAAATCAGCTGTATGTAGGGAACAGCTGATTTTTTTTTTTCAGGTTTGGTCCCATAGTAAAAATTTTTCATAATGATGAGTACAATGACCTCTTAAGAGTTTGCTGGTGTTTTACAAATAACCCTGTATAGACACGCTTAAAAATAATGTTTCACACTTTAAAATTAATTGAATAAACTATAAAAATAATGGTTTCCACTATAAATATGCTTAGCTTTAAAATTAATTGAATAAACTTTAAAAAAATAATGTCTTCTATAAGCAACCTCAGGACTTGAGGCACCCCGACTTAGGTTAGGTTCCTTTAAGCCCTGTTGACAGAAAAAGTATCCGGGGCTCCGTCAACCACGTCTAATTATTATTGCTTGTAAACTTAGACCCGCCACGTGATCCTTTCTAGTGAGCGAACTCAGACCCCGCCATCCCCTTCATGGATATTTTAATGTGCGTTCAGAAACTAACTGGTTTCGGAGTTGGTTTGCGACACAGTTATAGTGCAAACCATTATTTTTAAAGTGATAATATTAAATTGTTGTGTTTTCATCAAATTTAAAGGGCTATGAAATAGATCCCTTTGATAAATAGTTGGGCCGAGGAGCAGTTGACTGCATTGTGTCCCCTTAAAGTACCTAGTCCCATAATACGCCTGATGTAGAACCAAACCACTAATAGCTTTATTGCTATAATAAAATTTAATAAGTACTGTAAGTACTATATTCATTTATGATAAGTGTTGCTAAATATAAAATTGTATCTATGAAATTCAGCTGCTCCTAATTTACGATTTTTTTAAGCACATGTTTGGTTTCTTTCAGACTACCCAAGACAATGTGGATGAAGCCGTGACTATTCTGAAAAACATGATCAGTGCTCAAGAGTTCAGACCCTGGGAGTTGACAGACAACATGCCTCGTCTGCAATTTGACATTGCTGCACTTCCCCCTCAGGTAATTTTACAATCATTTTTTGCAGTCTGATGGCGATTTGTTGGAAGATTTACATTATTTTACAAAGAAGGATGGTATATTCTTAAAAAATATAATTCATTAAACCTATTTTTATGGTACAGAGGCCAGCACATCAAGCTACCCCAATCTGTCAGATTTTCCCAATTGAATATGAACCTTATTCCTTTGTGCTAAAGCTGAAAATCTATCAAAGAAATTTGACAGACTGGGGTAGGTTGACCTGCTGGCGTCTGTACCTAATAGTTTCGTTGCTTCATAGTAGCCAAATTGTTTAAGCAGTGTCTTGCAGAATAAATATTAAGATCTTTTTTAAAAATATACAATACCTACATGATAATATACTGTAATTTCCCATTGATTTCCCATCCACAAAAAAATGCATTTATATTCTTGTATGTATAGGTATACACATGAATGAGCAAATAAATATATCTTATCAAACACTTGCCAAAAAATGGGGTAAATTATATTTTTGATAGATTGAGATTAGATTGCGAACAGTCTTAAAAATACGGAATTGCCCCTCTGTTCATTTCCTTATGTTATCTGCTGTCTAATTTTGTACCACACACATATTATGTAAAAAAAAAAAACAATGTTATTTCTTCATAGATCCGTGCGGTCGATCTGCTCCACAAGGCCGCTTACCGCCGCGGCTTGGGCAATTCACTCTTCATCTCACCCAAGAGGATTGGCAAGATTTCTTCTGAGTCTCTGCAGCACTATGCCTGCAATTTGTTGTCTGCGGCTGGCTGCGCTGTTGCCGTCGTTGGAGATTCTCAGGTAAATTATTAACAGAAGTCTTTTTATTCGCCTTTTTCACATTATGTTAGGAAGAAAAATCTGCTACATGATGCTATGTTTTTGTAGACGCTAAAAAAGGCGCCAAGTACACACAGCTTCATCAACTAGGTCCCCAAGCAAAAGACACGCCAGTTCAAATCCGATAAAGCTGCATTTAAGCCTACTTTCTGTATTCCTACAAAAACAAGTGATGTTAGTATTAGTAATTCCAATTCCAATTTTATAGTAATGGCTCCATCGTTCTAACGATGATTCTGCCAATGTCAAGGTAAAAGAAGGAAACAAAGTGTTTTTCCGAGGTTGACCAGTTATACTGCCCTTAGCACCTATATGATGTATCTGTTACCTACGGTTTATTTAAAACTGGATCTGTTTGAGTAGCTTGTAACGACAACACAATATATTAATTGTTTTAATTTAAGTATTAGTATCTGTCTAATTAGATCGGAGGTTTGAAGTTCGATTGTAACAGATTATTGGAGATTCAATTACAAGCTTTATTTTTTTTTCTTTATCTTTTCTACTTTATTTTGCAATATTTATTACAAAAAACTCACAAAAATCATCTAGCAAATGAAGTAAAAAAACGCTATTCTTGCTGGCCACTAGGTACCTAATTCCTTCTGCGGCAGGAACACAGTACACTTACATGTCATCTCATAATGTATGCCTATGTAAAAAAGTGCTGGTACTATTCTGTGATTCATATAATTTGTTTTGTGTTTGACTTCCCCAAAAAGTTCCAAGATAAAACTTAATTAACTATCTTATAAGATCGGCATTCATAAAAAAAAATATGTTTAAAAACTGTAAGTATCCCGATGAGGATCATTACTGCCATTTTTTCACGACGGCACATCGTAGTTAGGGAGGCGAGGTAGCTAAATGGCGTAATTCAACGGCGCCGTCGAGACCTATAAAAATCGAAAGATAAAATGATTTCGAAAAGAAAAGCTCGTATGGTAAAAACCATTTTAGCGGTGGGTTTGGCGTGTACGGTTTTTCAAAAATGTAAAAAAAAACAGTTACTTGGGCATTCTCGAGCGCGTCAGATATTCATACTACGTTTGCCCCAAGTGCCTCTGATAACAACGGTATACTAATCTGCCGGTTTGCGTGGTGGGGGTAGGCATATAAAGTGGTCAAAAATGCAAAAAAAAAAAATTTACTCGAGCGCGTCAGATTTTCGGAAGGGGTGTTAAGTAGGCCCCAATTCCTTCCTTTTTTCCTTAAAACGGATAAAAGTGGCCACTATATTCCGTTTTAAGGATTATGATAAAACTAAACAATATAAAACTACCGCTTCTAATAATATTAACGTATAATCTTGTGAAGCACAACTTAACGTGCTTGTTTTCTGCATTTTCATTCTAAATTGTATGAAATAACCAAACAAACGATGAGGGCGCCACTGTAGGGTCGGCACAGTCTTAAGAATGACAATAAAGCGATAGATACAACCAACGTAAATGTAGATGAAATGTAGTACGAATTGTATTTTTATTGTATAAAAAAAAATGAAATGAAATACAAATTGTATTATAATTGTATTGTTATGTATGACCTTTACATTTTTGCTCAATACAATTCATCAAAGTTTCCAGCACATTCGAGAAATATACCGTCGGGTCTTTTCTCTCTCTTCAATCGTCGTTATACTGAGGGCACATAGGTCTACGGTAGGGGACCATAAACATATATATATATATATTAGGGTGTACCGAAAATTCCCTTCTACCGCTTCTTTCCCCACCATCAATGTTGCGAAATAAAGGAAAAATACTGGTAGGACGGCATATTTCCGCGAAGCGCTCAGTCTGTATTACATGTTTATGGCAAATTCCTCTTTTTTGCTTCAATTCTTCACTTCGTTTTGCTTACGGTACGTCCAAAAAACAATTTGAGGATCAACAGGCTATTGAATAATATATATGAAACTGTACATGTTATAATACTTTTGTATACAGATACGCGTAGCTTTTTCCGAGTCCACGAAAATTGTCTAGAAGCTTTAGAAAAAAAAAAAATTGTGAGATATAATAAAAGTCACATAATTTAACTATCGTTATTTCATATCAATTTTTTTTAACACCCTCAGTTTTCGAGATATACTCAAAAAACCGGGAGTTTGAGTTTTTATGATGCTTCAAGTCAAAAAGTTTTAACTTTGGACAAAAATGTAAAGAGACCTTTTTTGTGTAAACTAAAATTACCTTTTATGTTTATTTAAATTTTTTTTTTTTTGTAAGATGAATCGTTCGCGACTTATATGCCGCAACGCGTTTTTCGGAAGACGAAATGGCTCGTCCACACTTCTGGTCATGCGGAAACCGGCAGATTTTGTATTTTTAGTGAGTTTTAGATTATATTCTTCAAAATAAAAAAATAAAAAATCGCGCTCGAGAATGCCGGATTAACGTTTTTTTTTACAAGTTCGCGACCCTATAACTCGGCGGCGTCAAGGACTTATCGTCAGATTAGTTAAATTTAGTCTTAAAACACTAAAATCAACCCCCAATATCTTAATCTGACGCGCTCGAGTATTTCAGACTATCGATTTTTTTTTACTAATCTGATCGTCTATCCTAGGCGCGCGTCACTACATATAGAGCTAAATACTTTACAAAGTTGTTCTATTAGGTCTAAGGTATCTCTCATATCTCAAACTGCCACGCTCGAGTATTACCGAAAATTCCCCTATTCGCCTCCCTAACTATCGTCGACATGGCCATTGAAAGCTGTCACTTACATACATTTTATAACCTACCATTCAGTTATTTTTAATTTTCTTGATAATGCCTCTGTGTGCAGTACCAGGATTTACTAACCCCGGTGTACACTTAGTGGCCAAAATTATAACAAAAAAAAAAAAGTTGGAAAAGACCAAACGTCGCAAAAACATTTTTTTTATTCTTTAAGCTTCCTGGTATAATACATGTTTACGATAACGATGGTAGACTGGTTTTAACACAAAAACTAGCGATCAAACTAACGGAAACAAAGAGAAAATGATTTGACAGCAGCCATCACGGTGCTAGCGACATCTGCGCTGAGCTTTGCGTGTGGATCCCCATTGCTCAAAAATAAAAGATTTAAAAAGTACGAAACAAAAAAATATTTCAGACAGAAGCACAACAGAAGTCAAGACATAGGTACAAAAATGGTCAAGGTAAAGTCGTGGCCACAGGTCATTATAATTTTGTAGGTCTTCCTGACACCTATATGGAATACTGGCATGCCTTTTGGGATAAAAAGACATGAATCTTCCTCTCATTGGTAAATGTAGCTATTGTTAACATATAATTGTATTGATATTACAGGAGAGAGCCACCATGATTGCTCAGAATCTTCAACTTAACATTAGCGACTCCAAATCTGGAGATGCCACCAAATATTACAGCGGAGAGTTAAGGTATAGATAATATTATAAACATAATCATACCTATTATTATACAATGTGTTAATGAAATAACCCAAAACCTGAAACTAGTTTGTTTAGAATCGGCAGCAAAATCGAATACAATAATTTTTAATATTGGTTATTTTTTTTCCAAAAAATAATTATTTGTCATGCCGTGCCTAATATTTTTTAACGACGCTGTACGCTACTGTCCAACGCAATGAAAACAAACAGCGAGGGTGAGGAGAGGGGGTGCTAGAGCTGGCGCCAAGGCTGGGAAGCACCCGGCGGCGATAGAGCTACGAATCTGTAAGAAGTAGTGCGACAACAACATTTACAAATATCTTTTACTATAATTTTTGAAAAAAAATAATTATATGTCATATCAATTTATTAATATAAAAATCGGTTGGGGTGTCCGAGGTTTTGGGTTATTTCATTAACACTTTGTATTCTTATTTACAGTAACAACTGCATCCTAATTGCGTAACACACTATCAATCACAATCTGAATAATTTTGAAGGCTATTGCAAATGCATTGCTTCATATGTTGGAAAAATAACGCAACTCAACAACTTAAATAACGCAATAAATGTTGTTAAACTATCAAAATGAGAGCTATTGTTACTGTTAGCGTTTTGCGCAATTACCCCGCTGGTTTATTTAATTTTAAAACATTTTACAATGTTTCAACGTCTTTACATCGGCGGTTTGCATGTCAAAAAAATTGTGCGAAGCGTCGGTGGGTTGCTAGATTCCTATACTTAGAATATGTTTAATATTCTGTAACCAGAAAAGAAATGGGTGGCGATTTGGCGCACGTTGCAGTGGCTGTTCAGGGCGCTAAGGCCGGCACTCCACAGTCACTTGCCTTAGCTGTTGCTGCCAGAGGTGAATATAAAATTTGATAATATGGGAATACAAAATATTTATTTGTGGATTAAGTAACCCTGTTATGTCTTAGGTTTTAAAAAGAATGCTTTAACTACTTAGTTAAAGCATTATTTTTAAAACCTAACAAGTGCTACGAAGTAGAGGGATTTGTATAAAAAGTGGAGATGACGATACAACCAGTGGCGTGCCTAGGGGTCAAAATTAGGGCAAGCCCACAAAATTTCAACATATAAAAAAAAACTGAGGAATTGGCTGATTTACTTCTTGTTAATGGTTGTTAGTAGTAATAACATCATTATTATAATATTAGTAAGAAGACCTTTAAAATACGAAGAGTACATAATTATTTCAAGCATCAGTACGTAATTGCCATAGGCGCCATCTATATCAATGAATGTGCATAGCCACAGCGCATAATTCATAATTCGCACCAGATGACCTCACGCAATAATAAAGGAATTAAATTTTTATAGTCGATTGAAAATGTTAACATGAGATAATCATAATACCCTATAACATATAAACATAATCATGATGAGAACGTCTTCGACACTTACGAGCATGAAATCTAATAGGATTGTTTATTTTTCAGTCGTTTACCAAAACTACGAATGCCACACAAACAACATTATTACCTAAACAAATTTTGGCTTTTCATGACACCAGCTATCTAATCTATGTTTTGTTAAAACAATCGTATGAGTAGGTAGGTAGGTACCTATTTTGATTTAATCCGGAATCTGTCTTCTTGACTGACAAAAATACTTGTTTTTATTTCCGAGAAGTACCCTACAGTAATTTAGGATTGGTTACGGTGAAGTAAAGAGTTACATAATGAAATAAAACTCAATGTATTTAGGTACATACCTTTTCGATGAGAGTTTCCGATTTCACACGATAAAAGAACACTATATTCATTAACCATTTTCAAAATCATAGGGAATGACATCGACACATCAATAATTTTAAATTTAAATTATAAAACTACTTAATTCTCAAAATATTCAAAACTTCAAAACAATAACAAATGCGGCATCGCGCCATGCGATGGCCATGCGTGCATTCCTTTCGCAACTCACTTAACACTTTACGCGGGTCAACGCGGCGGCTATGCATTTGCGCGAACTTCATGCCTCTCAAAAGCCGGGCTTTTATTTTCATAGAAATTGTGCAAAAGTACTTACCAATACATCAACAAATGTAAACGTTTCTATAGCAATTTGTAGGCGAAAACTGCCAGACAGAGAAAGGAAAGGCAAGCCAGATAAGAAGCCCTATTAGTGTGTGAGCGAGATGGCGCTTTTGAACGCATTGTATAGCGTTTAGAGGCGAAATTGGCGCGTTTGGCAGCAAATCGCATAAGTACTTTTATTCTATGAATGATTGCAACCTACCTAGCTCAGTGCGCGCGGCTGATAAAGTTCGGATTTCGAAATTTTATCATTCATATGAATGTTTGAGTTCAAGTTCATTGACTGGTGCTTTTTTAATATATTTTTTATTTTATAGATTGAAACGTACTTAAACGTTCGTTGTTGTGAATTATGATTTTATTAGGGAAAGCCGGGCTTTTTGGCTTCTATGAAGGTACCGCCACTGGATACAACAATAAATTAAACTTCGTATACCTAATGACGTTCCCGGTCTGCATTAGGGATGTGAAGCAGTAAAATTACCACGGTAAATTACGGTAAAATTACCGTATTTTACCAGCGTTTCCGGTAAAATTACGAAATTTTGCAACCGTAGTCTGCATACAAAAATTCAATCAAATATATCCAATAGTTTCGTCACTAGACATTTTCATTTTTAAATTTTTTACATGATCTGTTAACAAGCCAGCATCGACAGGTGAAAGACATCTGCAGTTAAACACAACCAAATTTTGTTCTTAAATTTTATTTCGCGATGCGAACTAATCCATGTTTATACCTTTTGCTTGAGATATAAGAGTCATGCATGCGGATGTTACTTACTACAAATGTTACATTTTTACAATCAAACAAAAAAGGGGAGCCCGGCACGCTGACCTATCTAAACCATTTTTCAGGTTTTGGCCATATGTTTGTTGGGTCAATAACACCGCGCTGTTGCCGCAATATTTAAAGTGTGTTCTTTTTTTTGTACACTTTTATGCTATTTAATATGTTAGAAAAAATCACTTTTTAATTTCAACGTTAGGATTTATTTGATGGTTTCTAAATACTTCTATGCATTAGTATTCTTAGTGTTTTTATTTATTGTTGTATTGTCATCTCCACTTCGTATACCGCTGCTGCTGAGGCCGTATTGTTGACGCTTCCCATTAATGACGCGGCATTGAATGGCGTCCGTGCCAGAAGATGTGCCCTCAACGCATTTTTGGCGCCACGAATTTTATTAATACTGCCCTCTCTTGATGCTGCTGGCGCGGCGATTCCGTACTCTTTGCTATATATTAACGAAGAAATTGTAATCGTGTTTTTGACGATAATACCGCAATTGTCACCTTTTAAATTCAATGTGTATTGTAAATGGAATATTAGATTAAAATTTGTGTGTACTAAATCATATTCTACTACCTATCTATTCCAGCTCTCGGCAGCGGCCCGGTCACCAAGTGGGGCGCAGCCAACTCACCCCTAGCGAAGGCGATCGGCAACGTCGGGCCGTGCGCGGCCGCCGGGTTCAATGTGTCATACTCAGACAGCGGCCTGTTCGGTGTCGTGCTGTCCGTACCCAAGGATGAAGCCAACAACGTTAGTACATACTTGTAACGTTCATTAATTTTTCGATTAAATAAAAAAAAAAATGGTATTCAAAATCTAGGAAAAGAGATAATACAAGAGATTGAATTTCATCAGTTATCTTTGACACTTTTATAATTATACTAGCTGACCCCGCAAACGTCGTTATGCAAAAAAAAAAAAATAGATAGTAGCTGATTCTCAGACCTACCCGATATGCACACAAAATTTCATACAAATTGGTCCAGCCGTTTCGGAGGAGTATGGTAACTAACACTGTGACACGAGAATTTTATATATTAGACTAGCTGACACCGCAAACGTCGTTTTGCAAAAAAAAAATAGATGGTAGCCGATTCTCAGACCTACCCGATATGCACACAAAATTTCATACAAATCGGTCCAGCCGTTTCGGAGGAGTTTAACCACAAACACCGCGACACGAGAATTTTATATATTAGATTACTGTTGCTTTGTTTAGCTTTTCACAACGGCTGATAGTGACATGACATTTGGTGAATAAACCTTGATTAGTCTTTCAGAAACCAAAATGTGTCAAACGATACAATTTTTTTTTTAAACAAATCTGATTTAATTCTTACCATAATATTATGTAAAGTAACTCTGTCTGTCAGTTACCTGTCACGCCTAAACCACTGGACGATCTACATATCTTGCATGTCATAACGATCGGTATCGTTATGACATGTCAGATAGGTGGCCTGGGTCCTGGATAAGGACATAAACCACTATAATCCTGGATATTTGTTTATAAAAGGTACGAAATATAAATACACACAAAAGGGAGTAGCGGGCAACAGCTAATCCTGTATAAAAAATACTATGAGACTATTACATGTATTTTAAAATAATTTTTCTAGGCGGTGAAGGCGTGTGCCGGTTTTCTGAAGAAGGCATCATTGAGCGCTGATGCCATCAAGGCTGGCAAGAACCAGCTGAAGCTTCAAATCCTGAGTGAAGCCGACGAGGGTACATCCCTTGCTGAGTCGCTTTGTGCCCAGGCCTTCTACACTGGCAGTGTCAAGTCACCCGCTGAGATCGCAAAGGATATTGATGCCCTCTCCGCCAATGATATTCAACAGGTAAGCTTATCAAAGCAGAGATAGTTGATTTTCTTATATGAGTATTCGGTTTCTTGCAAGTTTTCATGATTACGTGACATGCAACACTATCGTCTTAAATAAAAAAGAACTAGGAACTTTTTAACAAAGTAAAATTCAAGTTTTAGTTTTCTTCTTTAATTCGAAAGCAAAATATTCCAAGGAGTCTTTTTTTACTTGTTTTCTCTCCATCTCAAAAACTCAGCCTTTATAATGTAAACAGATAATCTAAGAAGCTTGCAGTCGCCATATTTATTTATTATTGACAGAGGGCGTCTAAGTTAAAACTGCACGCCCCTCCACTGCTTGTTGCATACATATTTCAAATGTTTTTATACACATTTTAGTGTATGTGCAATTTTATAATAGCATATTGGCATGAAATTAAGTAATATTGCAATACGATTGTTCCAAAGCACTTAAGGCTAAGCACGCACCACGAAATTATATCCTGGCGGAAAATAATCGCAAATCTGTGAACAATACCAATGCACTACAGTCCGCACACTGCGGTAATAATCCCTTAAAAAATTATACAAGCGATCGCGATTTTATTTCGCATGAACATGCGATTAAAACAATCGCATCGCAGTGCGCAATTAGCCTAAGATTCACCTGCATAACCATTTAAAAAAATCACAAGTATTAAATAGTAAAAAAAATAACTTTAAATTTGTATATTAATACACATTATCATCTTTGTTTACAGGCTCTTTCTGCTGCTGCCGGACAGAAAGTTTCCATGGGTGCCGCAGGAAATCTTGCATTTGTTCCATACGTAGATGAATTATAAATTACACATCGTTTATAGTTGTTAATCATTTTATTTTATAGTACGGAACATGTTGTGAGGAACTACCAATATAGTATAATGTGACCATTATTGATTATAATTTATTGTTCTACCGAAATAAATAAATAATTACTTATTTTTATTATTTAATTTAACACTTTTTACTTACATAATGAGACAGAGTGGAAGCGAGAGAAGGGAATCTTTAAGAGGTATGATAGTCATACAATAACACACGCATGGCCATAGAAGAGGCTATGGAGGGAAATCATGAAAATACCGCGAAACTAAAAAATCATGTCAAAGTGGGCCGAGGGACCGTACAGCGAATTTTTTATCTAGTCTTCAAATGATTTTCCTAGCTACCGTACTAGTCGACTTTAATTTTTATCTATTTATAACGAAAGTTTGCTACTACAGAGTAGTCCAGACACAAAGATAGTTATAGTATACTACATACTTTTTCTTGCTAGTAGTAGAACACGCTTTTTCACTTTCTTAAAAAACCTGGCATTATACAATTATTACTCTTTACAATGCTTGGAATGGACTATTTACTTCTAGCTGCGCGCGCCTGCGCTTCTACTGTCAAAGCGATCTCTTTGTTTTTGGCAATATCCAGAGTTAAATCGAATCTAATATGGATTCAATGATAAAAACGATTTGAACAAGTTTCCTTCAAATTGTTCGTGTTTTATGAGTTAAGTAAGAGGATCGTGTGAGAGGTCCAGTGTTTGTGATCGCTCGTGTGAACTTAGCTTAACGCACCTTAGTGCGCGCAGGAATCAATACCCGCCTTTTTTTTGTTTACGAATTTCTTATGATAAAACAACCTCTACATACATATCTCTGGATAGATACTCTATTTTTGTGAAGGAACTTGCTAATACACTTGCAGTTTCCTTTTACCAAAATACATAGTAATAAATACCTACCTTTATGGAATCCCCCGCGTAGGTACCTACAATTTTTCTTTCTTTTACGCGAATAAACAATTTTTCTTTCTTTTACCTATATAGGTAGTTGAGAATGCACTCTCTCCAGCTAAACTTAACCCACGTCGTAGGTACCTGTTTGTTTTCTTTTTCATTATACAGGATAGTCAAAAAAGTCGTGGATCAAACGAAATAAAGAGATAAAGGAGGTCATTTCCAACAAAAAATCTTTCTACAACACGGCCATAATTCAATTGCCCTAAAAGTTATGAACATTTTTGTATACCGAGTTCTTTTACAATTAGACTAATTAAAAAAAAAAGTGATAAGTACTTACCTTTAAAACAATAAAACAAACGGTGTTATATTATTACTAGATAATAATGCATCAGCACTACAAAAGTTCTTTTGCGGCTCTGGGTACCAAATTTCAAGAGCAATTAATTTTTCAAAAATTTTGAAGCGTTACCAAAAATTATTTCTCACTTTAAAAGCGTTAGTAATGAGTAATGACCTCCTTTATCTCCCTATTTCGTTTGATCCACGACTTTTTGGCCTGTAGGTATATTACTTTCAATTTAACTATGTTTAAGTAACAGAAACTTAGGCCCGTATTACAGAACGTCACTCAAGCATTACTTAAAACTAGATTCAAGCCATTTGATTGGTTGAAACTAGTTTTAAGTGATGCTTGAGTATTGAGTGACGTTCTATAATACGGGACTTAAAATCGCTAAAAGCCGTTGTTGGAGTACCTATTACCTACTATCTTTGCGAATGGTAATTAAAAAAAAACAACTCGTTTTATTGTACGGTCTATCTACCGAATTACTGTAGGTACGTAGGTATCCAATCCATCCATAACTACTTACATACAATACAACATATAAAAGAAAAGTACCGATGCAATGCCAGGGATACCTACAGATGCCTAGGTATTGGTTATTTGATGCGTTTTGAAAAAAAAAAGTAACGCGCCTTTAACTAGCTAGATCATGAAAGACAGTCCCAATCTTTAGTCCCGGCATGCGGCATTACCAGCACCGCGCTGGACCTGTAGCTTTACGTTCGCCCTAAAATAATGTCATTCAGCTAGCCTCTAACTTCTTAACATCCTCAGCGACAGCCAGTAGAGGTGGTCTTTCGCGCTGTGGCTTAATTTCACCGGCTGAACGCTACTTCGAGCATAAGCCCGAAGTCTTTGGTAAACTTTCTAACTGTCTTTGGAGGCTGCATGGCGCCGCCGCTATTGTTGCGGCGACCATTATTTGTAACCTTAGAAGCTCACTGCAAGAGGACTTCGCTAAGGGCAATGATGCGTCGATTTCGCCATATTGGGGCTCCACCGGTAGTGAAGGGTACGACGGAGCTACTTTTCTACGGCACTATGGAACTGCACCTCACATAACAGTAACAGTATTGTCGATAACACACTAAAAATTGTTATCGACAATATGAGGTGCAGCTTCCTAGCTCCAGGGTAACTGCGATATTACCGTGCGATGTT
The DNA here is from genome assembly GCA_949316385.1 of Globia sparganii. Lineage (NCBI taxonomy): Eukaryota > Metazoa > Arthropoda > Insecta > Lepidoptera > Noctuidae > Globia > Globia sparganii. Next base: position 12,577,216 of record OX438663.1, on the reverse strand, counting down.
GCAATACGAGGTGTTGCATACCCAGGGATTTGTATTTAGAACAGTGCAGTTGCACTTCTCAGGTGTGGCACTGCTGCAACAACTTATTGTTTGGCCCTAAAAAAGACAAGTATTTGTCTGCAGAAGTAGTGTAATCAGCCTATATTGTGCCTACTGCTGGGACACAGGCCTCCGCTCTATAAAAGGGAGTGGGCTGTAATCCACGTCACATGTCATTTTTGGTTCTACAACATGCCGTTTTCTTCACTATATTTCCTTCACCGTTTTGAGAACAGGGGTGATGAAATTAAATACACAAAGGGCATATCTGGATTCGAACCCACAATCTACAAACTCGTAAGTCAGGACCTATACCACTGGGTCACCACTGCTCTCAGATGTGCTGCCTATAAAATTCAGTTTGTATTGGTACCCAAAAGCTGAGACTTGATCAGCTACTAGGAAGGAATTCTCATTATGTCTGCTGAGTATGACAGAAGACACAGAATATCTTATTTGCTAAGTATGTAATGACACTGACATCGACAAATTGTTCTAGATGCGTTTATTTATTTATTTAAACTTTTCGCACAAAAAGGTACAAAGGCGGACTTAATGCCTTAGGCATTCTCTACCAGTCAACCAAGGGTGGTGAAGAGATTAGATGGCAGGTGCTTAAGTTGAGAGGAACAATGAAGAAAAAAAACCTGTTAAAACTAGATACACAAATACATAAATAGGTTATATACACATACATACTATACTAAATATATAAATATGTACTAATGATATATATATAAATATATATATACACACATCAAAAGTGTCTAGGGATCAACATATATTTTTGCAATAACTTTTCTCCTGATTGATATTAATTAAAATTTTCTTTAAGGATTCATCAAATAAAGTGTTTTCGTTTGTCACAGTAACGATAAACCAAGTCACCTTTGCATTAATAAAGAAATTTGCCATTTTCCTAATAAAGGGATTTTTGACATTTGAACCACTAACACAAAAGTTCGAAAAAAAGACTGAAATAACAGTTTTCTCTAAAATTTTATTGGGTAACTTAAACAATTAATAATCCGTGTTTCTACCGCGAACACTAACAACACAAGAACATCGGTTTGGCATACTCAAAATGAGTTCATCCAAATCACGCTGTGGAATGGCCGCCCATGTTCGTTGCAACAACAAAAAAAGGTCTTCTTGCGACTGGATACCCTCCATATTCGGCAGAGCTCTTCTCTGTAGCATATCCCATGCATGCTCAATCGGGTTCAAGTCTGGCGACTGAGCAGGCCAGGGCAGGACATTGATGTTAGCTGCGGCGAGAGTCTGTCTTACAACTCTTGCGGTGTGCGGTCGTGCATTATCATGCATTAACTGAAATAAGGGACCGATTTGCACTTGTAGAGGAACGATGACGTCTGATACAATCGTCTCAGCATAAATTTGAGCGTTGAGGTTGCCTCTGATCCAAATCAACTCAGTTCTTCCGCCGATCCAAATACCCGCCCATACCATGATGGTTCCACCACTATAAGGATGGACTTCCTGGCAGGATTTTAATCGCTGTTGGCGTCCAGGGGTTCTCCAGTGTCGTATACGTCTTGTATCCGGTCTCATACCAAAACGAGACTCATCAGAAAAGCACACGAAACGCCATTGTTCTTCTGCCCAATTTCTGTGTTCAAGAGCCCATTGATATCGAATCCTACGATTGTGCATTGCTATAGGTGGTACCCGTAGCGGTCTTCGGGAATGAAGGTTCACTTCATGCAAGCGGTTTCTGACTGTTTGGTCGCTAATTAAGTTCCCTGAAGAGTGATGAAGCCTCACGGCTAACATCATGGCGGTTATTGTTGGAGCTCTTCGAGTTAAGATTTGAATGTATCGGTCTTGTCTCCGTGTGGTGCAGCGATACCGTCCTCCATGGCGCTCAGCCACGGTACCAGTGCTTCGGTAACGTGTCCAAAGTCGACTGATAACACTCTGACTTGTATTCAGAGCTAAAGCCACAGTATGTTGCCGGGAACCAGCTTCTATCATTCCCACGGCTCTGAGCATTTCTTCCCTGCTTAAATGACGTCGCCGCTCCATAATAACGTTGGTTTTAATCAGTAGTAGGGAAACAGTAGCACTAATAATGTCTTCAATGCGTTGTATGTTTTTATAGGGAAAATATTGACAGCTGATTTTCATCTTTTACTCGAATTTGTTCCTGATTCAAATTATGAAATGCACCAAAAAGGATCCATATAAATTTATAAAATCATAAATTTATTACAAAGCCACATCTCAATCTCAAGAAATCCGCATAAAAATGCTTGATCCCTAGACACTTTTGATGTGTGTATATATATACAAATTCAAGGGAGAGAGATGTTGAGATGACACTACTATACTTGTGTTGAAAATAACTTTGCAATTTCCGCTTAAATGCATACCGACTGGTGGCCGTCCTGATATCAAGAGGAAGCGCATTCCAAAGAAGAATGGACTGGATATGAAAGGAACAATGAACATGTTAAGGCATTATAGCCTTCTTGTTAATATCTATGCTTGTCATAGATACCGGTTACGGTGTATGAAAAATATATATTGATGTGTGACAAGTAATGTCTTACGAATATATTTAGCGCAGTTCATTCTATAGATTCTGTTTTAAATGACTCCTTATTCATACCTAAAGTATCCACATCTTTAATATGGTAGCAGAGCGTGGTTACGATCCACGGACCTCTGGGTTATGGGCCCAGCACGCTTCCACACTTTTCAAGTCAGAAGTATGAGAAGGACAGAGTAGGAGAAGATTGTTAGAAGAACGCAAATTCTTAGCGTGAGAAGAACATAGATATTGGAAATGAGGCATGAGATAAGAAGGAGGAGTGGGAGAGTTGAGAAGGGAGAAAAGTGTCGTTAAAGCGCGCAAACTTCTTCTTTGGCGAATGGGCATCCATTTGAGCTCTGATCTATAGCTCGACACATGGTCATATTTTCTGAGGTTGAATATGAACCGGATACCATTGTTGAGCAATCTATCGAGCTTATCCAGCAAAACCGCATTCAAGTCAAAGTAGCACACGTCACCATAGTCGATTATAGGGAAAATCAAAGTCTGCACAAGCATGGTTTTTGTCTTAGCGGGCAGAAAGCTTCTCAGACGATACAGGGATCGCAGAGTACCGTTGACCCTTTGACTAACACTAGAGACCTGGCGTTGCCAGCTAAGTGTAGAGTCAAGATGCAAACCGAGATCTTTCACAGTAGGGGTAATGGGTATGACGGTACCATTGAAAATAAGAGGAGGAAGAGAGCTAAGCGTCACCCTACCCATCATGCGTGAGCTTCCAATTACAATGGCCTGACACTTCGAGGGGTTCACTGACACCCCGAAACTATCAGACCACTTTTTGATAGCATCTAAGTCTCGGTTTACATCTGCTATAGCGTCCGACAAACCCTCTACCCGCTCAGCCGTATACAGTTGAAGATCATCAGCATACAGATGATACGAACATCGAAGACAGTGAGTTATAAAATTAATGAAGATGGAGAATAACAATGGAGAAAGAATACCGCCTTGTGGAACACCAGCATCCAGGTCACGCCAACTCGACGAACTCTCATCAACGCGAACCGACTGCTGACGTCCCCGAAGATAAGAAGAGAACCACTCCAGAGCCTCAGACGAAACCATAAGGTGAGAGAGGATAGAAAGGAGGATATCGTGGCTGACGGCGTTAAAGGCATTGGAGAAATCAATTAAAACCAAAACGGTAACTTTGGTATTCTCCATCGCTTCTCTAATGTCGCCAGTCACTTTAAGGAGAGCAGAGGCTGTACTGTGCCCAGGCCTGAACCCAGACTGGAAAGAGCTAACGAGGTTGTTCCGATGAACAAACCCTGCAAACTGCTTGTGTACGCAGGCCTCAAGCACTTTAGACAGGAATGGGAGAATGGAAATGGGTCGAAAATGACTAGGTAGGGAGGGATTTGAAATTTTAGGGAGTGGGCGGACATAGGCCATACGCCACAGGGATGGAAATTGTCCGGAATCAAGAGAATAGTTAATGATATGGGTAATCGGAGGGAGAAGGCTATCAAGGATCCAAACGACCATACTACGACTGATGCCGTCATGGCCCACAGCCTTGGATTTTATGGACAGGATGATCTTTTTAATTTCGTCCAAGGTCACCGGAGAGAATTTAAATGGTTCTATGATGGGACTCACTAGGCCAGTAATGAAATCGACCGTCTGGGATATTATTTGGGAATCCAAATGACAAGTGGTTGTGAAGTGACGGTTGATATCATCAAGGCCAATTGTTTTAGGAAAATCCACATGCCGTGGTCTGCCGATACCAAGAGTACCAAGGAACTTCCAGATATCAGCAGGTGAAGAAGAAGATATATTCTCGAGAATATGGCGGCGTTTAGCGTTGCGTATCATCTGATTACACCGATTTCTAGCAGCTTTGAAAGAGTTCCGATTTTCTTCACTGCGATCCCTTTTAAATTTACGAAAGGCCCGATCCCTGCGCCTCATCGCCATTCGAACCCCTGTCGTCATCCAAGGTGCAGGAGGACGCCGAAGTTTAATCTGCTTAACAGGAGCGTGCGTTTGAGAAAACAAAATCATCACAAAATGTATTAAAACAAAAATATATTTATTTTTGTTACAATTTGATGAAACAGTTTTGTATTACACCCAATAAAGTATTTACACATACAGGCATCATATTAAAAAAATATGCTTGAAAATAAAGTCATTCAGCTAGCCTCTAAAAAGAGGAGAAAAGTTAAATTAGTTCACTGTACTTCCGCTTCCGTTAATAACATATTTGGAATTCCTTTTGAAATAGGGAACTGTCTCCCTGATTCTGGACATGTAAGATTTCCTTCTTCAATCTCTACTTCTAATAAGACTTTGTGAACTTTCTTGAGCAAGTCTTCATTTTCTTCAAATTTGGGTTCTAAAGTTTTTGGTAGTCCCTCACCATGACCAATGCTATTTGCAGCAGCCCAGAGTACTTCCCAGTCTAATTTTGGAATTACACGGGTAATGAATTCTGGATTGAAATCTACTTCTGTTACTTTTATATCTGTAGCATTAATAGCAAGCGGATATCCAGTCATTACACCTTTTAGACACTTTGATGTTAACATGTTATGTGTTATGAGTTTCATTTTAGGGTTTGCACGTCGAAATTCTTCGTAGTAGCTGTTATTTTGTCAGCAGATAGCAGTAATAACCAAACAAAATTTCAAGTGATTCAACAACTTTAGTTTGAGTTTCATCAAACTGCATTTAGTGTAATTTCTAGGTTAGATTGCTTCTACCTTCATTTAATTGTCAATGTCAGTACTGTCACTGTCTGTCAGAAGTAGTGATGGGTAATGGAAAAATTTCGGAAGGAAAAGAAAAGCAAAAAAAATATTTTTCCAATATTTTTCAAATATTTTTCCAATACTTTTACGATATTTTTCCAAATCAAAAAGCTGACTGTGATTAGAAAAAAATAAGACTATTCAGTGTACCCTAAAAAATTATCGATTTTCAAACGAAATTAAAACTGATTAAAACTTATGCTGATCTAACTGCATGAGAAAATCGTTTAATTAGAAATAATATGTACTGACTGAGCGAGCTGGCAAAATTGCTTTAATTTCATATAATTGGAATATACAAAATAAAAATAATGAAGAAGTGTCTGATCATAATATTGAGGAGGAAGATGAAAACCCACTGACTGAAGATTTATTTTTTGTAGATGCAGATGCAGTAGAAAATATTGGTCATGATACACTTTTTGCCAGTGATGATTCGGATTCTTCGACAGAATAGATATGTTGCGCGTGCAATTAATGGTGCCGATTCTCTTGTCATAAATGCGTCTAAACTAGACTAAAAATCACCAAAATTTAGTTTGTTCCTGTCAAACGACGGTTTCCCATTCTGAAATTAACTAAACTGATACAACTTAACTAAATTTTAGTTTGACAGCACTAAGATTGCACTAAGATATTAGTTTAGTGAAAATGGTAATTTTGCTATTCTGAATTTGAGATTTTTCACTTAAACTTTAGATTTTCTAACTAAATATTACTATTTTTAATCGTGACTAAAAAGGTTGGAATAAGATTAGTTGGCATGAACTAAAATTCACACCAACACCACGACTTCAGATGCAAAAACAGTACTGTTTTTTTTATTTTCTTTTGCTTATATCTCGAAAACTGTGTGTCCTATCGCAAAAATAAAGAAAATTTCGACACCCTTTATAAAACACGTAAACCCCTAAAACTCAACACGTTGGTAATAGTTTTTCATATTTTCCATACAAAAGTGAAAAATTCCATACAAAAGAGGTCAAGGTTGCCCCACTGCGCACCTTCGGCTCAAAAAAAAAACATGGGGAGGGGCCCGTGGCTCAATAATAACAGCCGCACAGGTCGATCGATTAGATTAAGGTATGCTTGCCGCGGTTGGTCTGTGGAAGAGTGACCATCTTTACATACCGAGACCCCTCCGTATCTCGGAAAGCACGTTAAGCCGTTGGTCCCGGCTGTCATTCGTGGATCTTTGACAGTCGTTACGGGTAGTCAGAAGCCCGAACGTTTGAAAACCAGTCTTACCAAGGGTATCGTATTACCCAATAACTGGGTTGTGGAGGTCAGATAGGCAGTCGCTCCATGTAAAACACTGGTATTCAGCTGCATCTGGTTAGACTGGAAGCCGACCCCAACATAGTTGGGAAAAGGCTAGGCAGATGATGATGATGAGGGCAAATAAGTACCTACTTTTTGGCTGAATGCACAAACCGTGCGAAGCCAAACAAACAAAAAAAAAATTAGCTATATATATTTAGAAGGCTAGGCTAGAAAATAAGTACCTACTTTTTGGCCAAATGCCCAAACCATGCGAAACCGAACAAAAAAAAGTACCTAATTACCACGTGGAGTCGCGATTGTCAAATTCGATTTGATTGTGTCAAAATTATTTTTAAATTTAGAGATATTTTAAGGCAAAATAGCTCTAAGATTCTCATAGCCAAAAGTAAGGAATTTTAGTGATAGTTTAGTTCGGTGTACAAGAGAATCGGCACCAATGTTTATTAAATCTACGTCTTTTAATTTCATTTAATTTTTTTTTTTTCAATGTAAATAAAACCCTTTACACCATGTGTTATTTAACTTCCCATAATCAAAATTGTACAGTAAACAATATTTTCCAACCGAAAAGACTTCAACCCCTTTGAAATGTTGTTTTCGTAAATTCATGTTTACGAAATTTATCATTTAACTATATAAATAAGTATTCGGGCCAATTTTTATGTTTATAGAAAAAAGGAATAAGATAGTATTCTTTATTTTTAGTCTTACGTATAAATACTGAGTTTAGAGTTAATCGGACTGCGCGTTAAAATTCTTCCATACAAACTTTGACACCCCCAATTCTCCTTTAGAGGGTAGTTGAGAAAAACAAAAATGACAAAGTTCGTAATTTACATAAATATGTATTCGTACCAAGTTTCAAGTTTATTAAGTCAAAGACTAAGATTTTTCATACAAACAAAAACCCCCCTTTTCACGCCCTTTAAAGTCGAATTTCCAAAAACCCCTTCTTAGTACTCTCCTACATTGTAAAAGGAAGGAAAGGAAGCCGTGTGCAAAATTTCACGTTCCTAGACCCAGTAGTTTCGGCTGTACGTTGATAATATGTCAGTCAGTCAGTCAGTCATTCATTCAGTCAGTCAGTCAGTCATTCATTCAGTCGGTCAGTCAGAAAATATGTTTGTCAAAATTTTAGAGTAAACAATATTTTTCCATTATTTTTCCAAATTTTTATTTTTCTGAAAAATAAACGGAAAAATTTCCAAGATTTGAAAAATTTCCGAAAATTACCCATCACTAGTCAGAAGATCAAGAGAGGTTCACGGAATCCTTAGACTATCAAATCTTATGGACCTGAAATGTTTGACTATAGAAAAACACAGTTATACAAATATGAGGCTTATCGACGCTAGAATCATAAAAATATTGCCATCCCTTTTTAACTTTTCTTAATTTTGCTTATGTGAAAAAGAATAATAGTGTTTTTGACAGTGACTATAATGGCAATCCTTCATTCCTAGCGTCACTAAAATGCCTACTTGCGGCCGGTCGCCATTTTATCCTCTCACTGTTTGGTACCAAAGTTGGGTACGTCAACTGTCAAATGCTCTTGAGCTGCGGATATAATTTGTGAATTTTGGAGTAATTTGTTGTGTTATTGTGTTAGAACTCGGTTCTATAGTGGAAGTCGTCAGTAGCAAGATGCCCAATTGCAATATAATAGGATGTGGCATCAAAAGAAGCAGAAATCACCCGAAAACAACCAGCACCAGTATGTCTACTTAATTTCAGCTGAAATATCATTAGATTTAGATGATAAAGAGAAGATTCTGCATTCGTTGAAGAGTTTCAATAGCAAAGCATTCATATTTTCCCTTTTCTCTTTATTTTCAAGTTGTATTTCATGAAATCATTTTCTTTGTTATTGTAGGTATAGAGTAGTGCATTTGACATTATTATATTTATCGATAATGCTATTTTATGGTTCTTCATTGGTTGGAAACAATCGGTGTTGAAAATTTAGAGATGTCAACAAAAACAATTCATATTTGTTCTCTTCACTTTGAAGAATCTAGTTTCAACCGGACACCTTGTCTTCAATAGCTATTAAAGCTTACTTATATTTTATTTGTTTCAGATTTATTATGAGAATTAAAGGACAAATGTCAAAAACAGCCCAAGAAGATAAAGAGACTTAATGAGAAATTTTAAGTATAGACGAAAATATTATGGGAAGAAATCTCATAAAAGAATATCTCATCGAAATTATCTGATCAAAATTGTATAGTTCAGAAATAAATGAGATTGGTTTGTTTGTTGTTGTTATTTCCTGTTTGAATATAATTATACAGAGTTGATACGACAGAGGGGCATTAAATTACACTACGTATACTATACGTGTTTAGTATTAATTCGATACGGTATAAAAATAAAAAGCGCCATAAATGAGAATTTTTTTTTTCAAACAAATTATATAGCTTACAAATCAGAGTAAAACGCAACCACTCTTTGTAAATAAAGGAGAAACCCAAACTTCATAAAAACTTGGGCCTGGTGACTGACCTTGGATACCTACCTAACAAAGTGGCAACGTCCAACATCGCGCGCGGGCAGTAACTCGAAACACGTGTGGATTTTCCAAACTGCAGTACCGGAGATTTTGCCGATTCCAGATCGGTCCGAGTAAAAGTACTCTCATCGGTCCATATTAAATTAGTTAACAAATGACGGTCTTCGGATGATTTATTTAGTAGCCATTGGCAGTAACTATTGCTGATCGGCAAGTCTCTCGATAACAAAGTTTGCACCTTCCGATATTTAGAAGGTTTGCGTTATTTACGTTTTAGAACCTTGTGGATGGTTCTATGGCAACATCTAAACTGCCGGACGGCTTTGTGGAGACACGTCGGGCTGCGGGAAAAAATGTCTAAAATTCTTTCGTCCCAAGCAGCGGGCATTTGTCGCGGTGGCACTCCCTCCTGTTATAGCACTATACGTTTATTGTCCCGTAATCTTTGTACTGCCAACTGTATGGTGCAGGCATTCCTAGGGCAATTGCGGCTATCACCATACCTTACTCTGTAAGTTCGTAGAGCTAACGTTGCGTTTCCACGGCATTCGCCGTAGATTAAAATCATGTCATTGTATTCTGACGCCGTGTCAGTTACACGAGGTATTTTTGAAGCCGATGACACGGCAATTATTGTTTACGGTCCTACATGGGAAGCAGTTAAAGCTAATGCTGAACATGCGATGTCGGAAGTAATAAAATGGCTGAGGTCTAACTTGCTCACGCTAAACCTTGACAAAACTGCATTCATCCCTTTTGCACTGAGAAATAACTCCAAACCACCCAGCTCTTTTCTTCTAACTGCGCACACCTGCTCTGATCAAGAAACACCTTGCCTCTGCTTGCCCCTCACTAGAACGAACAATGTCAAATATTTGGGAGTACAAATTGATGAAGGGCTCAAATGGGACTTTCACCTTGACACTGTCACAACAAGGTCTTTGCGGCTGGTTCATGTCTTCAAACGACTTAAGGAATCAGCGGATCTTGACACTATTAAGATGGTCTACTTCGCACTGTGTCAGTCAGTAATCGGTTATTGTATCACAGCTTGGGGTGGTGCCGGGAAAACCAGGTTCCTTAGGGCAGAACGAGCGCAGAGAGCAGTTTTGAAGGTAATGATGAAAAACCTTATAGATACCCGACAAACCTACTTTATGCTGACATCAAGGTGCTCACAGTCCGGCAATTGTATGTCCTTCAATCAGTTCTCAGAAAGCATGCTACGTTGCCCAAGTCTGACCCAAATAAACGTACAAACCTCCCCTTCGGTGCTCAGCACAAAGCCTCTTTCGCTAAACACCAGTTCTACGTCTTAAGCTAACACATATACAAAAAAATCCATAAAACTCTCAACATACTAGATTTAAACCGTCATCAACTTAAATCTAAGGTCACTAACTGGCTGCTACAACAGGACTACTCTAATACTGAGTCTTTACTAACCTACATCGCGTAAAATAATAATAAGCAAAAAATGCACACCCATATACACCCCTTCCCCCCCCCCCCCCACACACACACACCCTCACACACACACACACATACACACCCTCTCACAAACAAACCCACACACACAACTTGAAATTATACCTTTCTGTTACCCTGGGCCTTGGTTCTACAAATGTAATTGTTGTAATATTAAACAAATACAAATGAAATTGTAGACTTCGCCCCCTGATGTATTTCGTCACGCCTCCTTTGTCACTTAAATCCTAATCTAAATGGCCGAACCACTGTCTCTTATAATACAGGTTTCCCTAGTGTAAGAGGCAGGGTTTACATTGTCTGCGCATAGATTTAAGTTATACCTTGACTTAAGTTCCACAGATATGTATATGTTTTTTCTTTTCTTTTATCTATGTAAGTTTTGTGAAAATAAACGTTTTATTATTATTATTATCTCCTTTATTTCACTATGTACAGACGCCAGCAGGTCAACCTACCCCAATCTGTCAAATTTCTTTGATAGATTTTCAACTTTAGCACAAAGAAATAAGGTTCATATTCAATTGGAAAAATCTGACAGATTGGGGTAGCTTGATGTGCTGGCCACCGTACATATAAATTATATTTTTAAATATTAGGATATAAACAAAAAAAATAAAAACATTTAAAAATATAAAAAATAGTAGTAGCCCACCGGTATCGGGAACAGGGTCCAAGCTACCGGTGGTCAGGGCCCCAAAGAGAGGAACCTCCTAACAATGCGGGTCGTGTCCAGAAGTACCGCTCTCTGAATCAAGCCCTTGATCCAGCTGCCCAACGAGAGCCTCCTTAGATGTTGGTCGAGGCTCTTGGCTATTAGCCCATTGGCTGTCACGACTATCGGCACAATGATCGCTGAGTCCACATCCCACATGTCAACAACCTCGTGAGCCAAGTCAAGATAATTGATTTGTTTATCTTTCTCGGCTTTCACGAGGTTCTCGTCATGCGGGACGGCTATGTCAACAATCATTGCGCGCCGCTCTGATCGATCCACCACCACTATATCAGGCTTATTGGCAACAATAGTCCTGTCAGTGATGATGGATCGATCCCAGTACAATGTGATATTACCATTCTCGAGAACTGGGTCGGGCACATACCTATAGTACGGCACTTCCGATTCCACAAGGTTGTATTTCAAAGCAAGTTGCTGATGGATTATCCTGGCTACAAGGTTGTGTCTATGCAAGTATTCTTCGTTAGCTAGACAAGAACACCCGGAGATGATATGCCTGATTGATTCTCCCGGCCGGTGGCATGCCCGACAAATGTCAACCGTTCCGTCTTTCACAATAAATCTCCGGTAATTGTTCGTCATCATAACTTTGTCCATAATTGCACAGACAAAACCTTCGGTTTCTCCAAAAAGGTCACCGAAACGCAGCCAGGCTACGGACGCTAGTAAATCTACATCAGGGCCATGTAGGGCCCGGAAAAAGCGTCCGTGAAGCTCCTTACTCTGCCATACCTCCATGCGATCATTAATGTCAAGCACTACTGGTTTGCGCCAGTTCTCTTTACCTAAAGAGAGTGGAGTGAGGTCCTTGTCCACCACGACTACATCTCGATGCATCCCCACGTCGGTTTCTAGGAAATATTCCCTGAGACTGCATATCTCGCGATTGTGGAGAGTCTTAGCGTTTAAAAAGCCTCGACCTCCACATTTTCGCGGGATATACAGCCTCATTACCGATGACCGTGGGTGATGCATTCGATTTGCAGTCAGCAATGTACGGACCTTCCTATCCAGGGCGTCGAGTTCGGTCTGAGTCCATTTGAGTATGCCGAAAGAGTACATCAAAACCGGCATGACCCAACCGTTGAAGGCGCGCACCTTGTTTCCGCCTGAAAGAAGACTATTAAATACTTTTTTCAGACGGCCAAAGAAGCGCTCCTTCAACGATTGCTTCATGTCAGTAACATTGATGCCCAACGCTTCCGACATACCCAAATACTTATAGGTTTCGGATGTGGAGAGGGCTCTAAGATTTGTGGAATCCGAGAGTTGGGTTCCCACGGATTCCACAATCTCCCCTCGCTTTACATGCATGACCGCACATTTGTCCACACCAAATTCCATCCTGATGGCGCTACTGAAAGTTTCAGTAATTTTCAGTAGCTCCATCAGTTGCAAATTGTTGGGGGCAAAGAGTTTTAGGTCATCCATGTAAAGGAGGTGAGATATAACCTGACCACCTCTCTTCAGCCGATAGCCTAGGCCTGAATCCTCCAGTAGTGTGCTTAGAGGATTCAAGGCTAAGCAGAACCAAAGCGGACTCAAACTGTCGCCCTTGAATATGCCTCGCTCGATCCTTATCAGTTCGCTATTCCTCTGGATATTTCGACATCCTGGATAGCGAAGGACTGTCCTCCAATGCCCCATACATGACATCAGGAAGGTGCGCAGAGTTGTATCTACTTTATACAACTCCAGCACCCTCATGAGCCATGTATGTGGCACCGAGTCATAGGCCTTCTTATAATCTATCCAGCATGTCGATAAATCCTTTTGGGAACGACGAACCTGTTGGCTAATGGTCATATCAATGAGGAGTAGCTCCTTAGTACCCCGGGACCCGTTCTTACATCCATTTTGAGAGACAGACATGATGGAGTTGGTGTCTATATGTTTGTTAATTTTAGCTCTCAAAATGGATGTAAGAACTTTATAAACCGTCGGTAGACAAGTGATCGGTCTATAATTTTTGGGATCCGCAGTACTACCTGATTTATGGAGCAGGTGGGTTATTCCTGTCGTTAGGAACTGGGGCAGCGATCCCGACTCTAAGGCTAACTGGAATTGGGATGCCAAGCGAGCGTGCGACCCTTGGAACCATATTATCCAAAAGTTGTGCAACCCGTCCGGCCCTGGAGATTTCCAGTTAGGCAACGGACGGACTGCACGAGCTACATCTTGGGGGCAGATGGTAATAGCCCCCATTTCTGGTATTGAATCGCACGCTCGCTCAATCCTCTCAGTCCAGTCACCTTCGGTGTGACCGACAGGCACCGACCACATATTTCGCCAGAACGAACACATGGCGTCATCATCCGGCAGGCGCGTGTCAGTCACACCTTGGTCCGGTCGCTCCCAAGCCCTATAAACCCACCTTTCATCACTCTGGAATGTGCGATTCTGAGTGTACCGCTCCACTCTCCGCCTGTACCAACGAATACGGTTTGCCCATGCACAGATCTTCTGCTTCAGGAAGTCGATACGCTCTGTGACGCGGGACAAATAATCTCGAGAACTAATATCAGTCCCCGAGAATGCCCGCCTCACAAAGCGCATCACTCTAGGGCGAGTATTGCCCTCCCTGAAGCTGATCAGCTTGCCGATGAGTGCTCTAGCTTCACCGATACGACACTCAATCCTGCACTGCCAAGCTGGTACAGCTGGTTTTGGTCGTGGAGCTCTGTCACTGTTAGGAAATTTGACATGAGCCACACGACATGCCGCTACAGCTGCACAGTACAAAATTGAATGGGTATCGGCGAGGTCTTTGCTGTTGTTAAAATAATTTGACAGCAGCAAGTCTAGAGCACACACCAGCGCCTTGTTTTTCTTATGCATGGGCAAACGAGGTAAACGTGGTCTAAGTTCAGGCGAAATAGAGCGGTACTCACGGAAAGCATCCTCCAAAGCGCTCCTCAATCTTGCATTGTACTGAGAATTCACGGATATAGCCTCGTCATCATCCACTACATCAACACGGTCGGGTCGCGGTGTAACACTGACTAAATTTTGCAGTTTCATTGCGACCAATGACGAAGCAGGCGTAACATGGCTATTCCGTGATTCAAGGCGTAGTCGATCAAGTACAACGTCATCCAGCATATGGTTACGCTGGATGACCCGCACCTGATCCGACAGTCGTTGCGCCGACACGTTGACAGCCGGCTCAAGCACCTGAAACAGAGAGAGCATCCGACCACGGTACGCAGTCAAGTTACTTCACCCCTCTGTAGCCCCAAAGTATGCGTGCATGACATTTTCATTGACAGCTTGTGTCCATTTCATGCGCTGCACACTTCCACCGGGAGCGGGGACCCTATCAGAGGCCAGTGGGCATCGGAGTCCTAAGCTGGCCGGTGGTCGGCCTCTTCCACGCCGACATACTGGTGGTGGTGTCGTCGGCGGCGAAAAGTATTCGTCGCTCGAGCTCGACGCAACTGCAGCGGCCGGTGTCACTGGATTCACATCTGGAGCAGGTTCCGGCAACTGCGAGGCGGAGCTGAGCGACGAACCCGAAGATGTTGGGTGTGTGGTTCCAAGTAATTGTCGTGCCCGACTTCGTGTCAGCATCTCTGTTCCATCTGAGTAGGTATTTGATTTTCTTGCATCCTATTTTAGTATGATGCTAATATTGGTCTTCAAAAAAAAAATGGGTAGAACACATATCAAAAAATTATTTTGTAATTATTTATGTTGAAAAATATTAAAAAATAACGGAGTAAAATTTTTGTCACCGTCAACTTGACAGTCGGGCCACAGACTTTATTATTATTATTATTATTAAATCCTATCTTTTTTTAAACCCCAACTGACGGGATTTTGAATGTCAATGTTCAAATTGAGGTTATCATAACCTAATCTTATCACTAATCAATAACTTAACTATTTAAAACGATAGAAAACGAATTAAGTATTACGAAATTCAAAGGATAACTATTTATATAAAAGTACCTAATAAATACACGAAACAGATTCATATATCTACACAAGAAATTCAGATATAAACACAAGAAATTTTTGTCCAACGGTATATATAATGAAATAAACAAATATAAATCAGTCGAAGTATTTACAAGGAGAGCCTGGATGGAGCGCGGTACTAAATCTGGACTACCATATATTTCACTAAGCACATCCATTAGCACAAAGTCGCGCCCGCACGACTCGTATGGCTTACGTTGTGCTAGTGATGTGCCCACTTTTTTCAGTACCCGCGCTTTGTCGCTTTACTATGTTACATACGGATTCCGGGCAAACTCTATTCTCTATGGTAGCGAGATTTGAAGTCTTTGAAGATTTTATTTTAGGCTGGTAACCTTGGCCTAGTTTGTCAACCTAAAATTTTAGTAGATAAAATTTATTTATTGTGCAATTATTTATAGGTTTCTTGTTTTTTTACGGAAATTTCTCGTATCATCGCATTAAATTCACGTTTTCCGATAGTTAAATAACAATGTCTCACTTGTGTGATTGTGTATCTGAAAGAAATTTTGACGTAAATAGGCCATCAGGTGCACAACTTTCCACGTCGCAACCTTTTCGTTCTAAAAGTTCTCTCAATAACAGGATTCAAGAACATCAAAATCACTGCCCAGCAAAAAAGACCCAAAATCATTCTTCGTTTTCACGGCACAAACAATCACAAGGCGAGGCCGGAGTAACTTCCCAAACATATAATAATTCGTCAATTAGTGATATATCTACACAGTGCCAAAACATACATATAAACAGTGAGAATGATGAAGTAGACCAAGGAGACACACCTGCATTTCCGAAAAGAAAACATGCAAAGAAAAAAGAAAGATTAAAAAATTTGAAAATACCATCAAGAGAAACTATGAACAACACACCACAGCCCTCCGGGGCTTATGTGGGGCGATCAGCACAAAATAATGTCGCTTATTTGCAAGATTTTTTTTCTCAACAAATTAGTCCCTTGTATGCAAGTACAAATTCAAGGTACCTTGAAAACCTTCGTCATCATCCACAATATCAGCTGTCCCAAGATATTCAGGGAGGAAGAGAATTTGTAATGAACACTCAACATGCTGCAAGTTTGCCAAATACTCCTATGTTTCATGTAACACAAAGACAAACATCTGTGAGTATGAGTATACCTAATTCACCAGTTGTTCAAGCTGACTCTATGACTCCCAAATGTATACAAAACTTTTTACAACATCCATTACTCAGCAAGTCCTTTAATGTGAGGACTGGGGAACCTTTTAAGTTCTTGTCTATGCAAGAAGATAACAGTGACCCAAATGCAACTCCTAAACATAAGAAGAAGAACAAGAAGAAAACAAAAGATAGTGACACAAAATTTGAACCCCATATATCAGCAGAAAAGATGGAAGCTGGTTTAAAAGATAATGTATTTATTGAAGGTGTATTGAGGATAAATCCAAAACAATTCCAACATGCTTATGTTTCTAGTAGCAACAAAAGTGAACAAGACATTCTCATTGATGGATTAAAAAATCGAAATCGTGCTTTAGAAGGTGATATTGTAGTTGTAAAATTATTAGACAGTGATAGTGAAGATAGTGGTGAGGAAACTAAACAAAAGAAGGGAAAAGTGGTGTATATCAAAGAAATTGTTCACAATAGAACTTGCATTGGCTCGTTGAAGTTAATGGCCGACAAAAATAGGCAGAAAGCTTTATTTATTCCTCGTGATCTCAGAATGCCTAGGCTCAATATACCATTCACAAGCTGGCCTGATAACTTTTATCTTGATGCTAAGAATTATGAAAGTACATTATTTTTAGCCAAAATATCAGATTGGACAGATACTAGATTTGCTATTGGGAAAATAATTTCTAACATAGGACAGTCTGGAGATATGGTAACAGAAACTAAAGCAATATTGGCCCAAACAGATTTAGATATTACACCATTTGGTCCTGAAGTAAGACATTTATATCCACGTTTAGATTACAAAATACCCAATGAGGAGATTGCAATTAGAGAGGACTGCCGCAAATTGTGTGTGTTTAGCATTGATCCATTCAATTGCCGTGATATTGATGATGCTATGTCTTGCAGGGAGCTTGAGAATGGTAATTATGAAATTGGTGTTCATATAGCTGATGTAGCCCATTTCTTAACGGAAGATACTCCACTAGATGAAAAAGTGGCAGATAAGGCTACAACAATCTATTTGGTTGAAAAAGCTTATCACATGTTACCTGATGATCTCTGCATGCTTTGTTCTCTTTTTCCGGGGGTTGACAAATTAGCATTTTCAGTATTCTGGGAAATAACTAAAGATGCAAAAGTTCTTAACCATAGATTTTCAAAAACAGTAATTAACTCTTGTGCCCAACTAGCATATGAACAGGCTCAATCAGTACTTGAAAATAAAGAAGATGCCAAGGCAAACTTTCCTGAAACATATAATGGCTTTGAGTTTACAGATATATCAAAAGCAATCAAAACTATTGGAAGCATTGCTGCTAAATTTCGAAGTAATAGATTCGATAGTGGAGCTTTAAGGATTGACCAAGCTAAAGTGGCTTTCCACTTGAATACTGTTAATGGTTTACCTGATTCATTTTGGATATATGAAAGTAAAGAAAGCCACCAACTTATTGAAGAATTTATGTTACTTGCAAATATGACAGTTGCTGAACGAATTCGAGAGGATCATCCATCATTAGCATTTTTGAGATGTCATCCAAAACCCAGTGAATACATGTTGAAACAACTTGCTAAGTCCTTGAAGCCAATGGGTATTGACTTAGATATTGACTCTGCTGGAGATTTGCATCGCTCCCTGCTGAAACATGTCGGCCCTGACTGCACAGACCAAGGCAAAGTGATGGTTTTAAACATGTTGTGTGCTAAGCCAATGACAAGGGCTAAGTATTTTTGTGCTGATGGATGCCATGATGACGACTTTCATCATTATGCTTTAAATGTTCCTCTTTATACACATTTTACTAGCCCTATACGAAGATATGCAGATATTATGGTTCACAGGTAAAACTTACATTATAATAACGTATGCATTTTCAAATCTATATTCACAACAAAATTTTGTTATTATTTCGACTTTCGAGAGCAGTGGTGGCCCAGTGGTCACAGCCGCGACTTCTTCAGAGGCCTGTGTCCCAGAAGTGGGAACATGTGGGCTGATTATGCTATGCATTTTCACTGTACAATAATATTTTTTTTTGTTATTATTGCTTTGCTTAAGTAAACTGAATTACATAATATATTGTAGAAGGAAGGTCAACTGGCAACATATTATAGAACCACTACAAGTGAATTAAATATTTATATTACTTATTTTCAGGTTGTTGGCTGCAAGTTTAAAATATCGAGAGACCCCCAAGTGGGATGTTGACAAAGTCCGCATGATTGCAGCCCAATGCAATAAACAAAAATACAATGCTAAAAAGGCAAGTGAATTATCTACAGAAATGTACACACTCAAGTACATAGAAATGAAATCTCCATTAGTGACTGATGCAGCTATCGTAGAAGTGAGGGAAAAATACATTGATGTCATAATAATAGCCATGGGACTGAATAGACGAATCTTTTTCAACAATGTAAGTTTTTAATTTTTATTTGGTATTCATAATTATGCACTATGTACAAATCATTTACTCACCAAGAGCAGCTGACCTTTATCAGCTGCTTTTCATGAGTAAATGGTTTAGTTAATGGTTAGTATTTAAACAGGAATTACTGTTGCAGATGGGAAAATATGATATAAATCATCTGACTGAGGACTGAAAGCCAATTGAAAATTTTTTATGGAGCCTGGCATAACTATTGTCGCCCCATTTTTTTTAAATGCCGGTCACTCTTTTATCCCAATATAAATAAACATTTGCTTTAATCTCTGCTATCGATTTGTATAGGTTTTATGAGTGGCCGCCATTTTGAAATAAAATCAAAATGGCGCGACACTAGTTATGCTACGGATCTTCAAAGCCCTTTTCTAGCATTTTTATTTCCATGTTAATTATTAACAGCATAACTCTGAAATATTAAACTAAATAGATCTCTTTATTTGCAGGATTTTCCAGGAAAATTCCAATGTATTAAAAATGAAGAATGTTCTCGGCTCTCAAAAATGGAATTGACATGGAGTGCTGCAAATGGTTTGCCAGAAGTCAAACAGGTTATCCAAGTATTTTCCATTTTGCAAGTTGAACTCTACAGAGGAGATGAAATGGTAAAGGTTGAAATCAAACTTGTCAGACCGCAGCAGACAACATCCTCTTAAAGTAAACGTAGTACATTAGTGCGGAAAATACATGCTTGGAAGTGGAGTTGCAGACACTAGCTTCATCGACAAAACAAATGTATACCTAAATTAGCCAAAATGTATATATTTGTCTCAATGTGATAGCATGTAATTTGATAAAATAATATTTTTTTAGCAAAACAAAAAGATGTACTCTTTTCAAATGTGTTATGTTTTTGGAAGCCATCTTAATAATTAAATTCCTCAAACATACTTTCTTATGGGTTCAATTTTTTACTTAAAATTAGGGTTTGTTGTTTATAAATGTGTGTTATTTTACCCTATTTTCTTTTTGTATAATGAAATAATGTGCGATTCAATTTACATTTTACTATAGGTATTTTATTCGTGTGTGGTTACTGCAATGTTTACATTAGACCTTTTACTTAGTTCAAGTAAATAAAAAAATATTTTCTTAGTTAGGGCAAAACGCTCAATCAACATTTGACACCGCCAACCGCGGAGTTAATAAAATAATAAAATTGTACATAATGTATTGTTTGTTATATTTTACCTAATTAAATAATCTATACTAGTGAGAATTGTCCTTTTTTTCTTAGTTCAAAGCAAAGTATTTTTGCTACTCCGCTCAATATTCTCCCAAGGCATTTTTAATAAATCTTTCAATAAAAACCTAATCAAATCCAGACTGGGCTGCTAGTATCAAATTCATGATAGAAAAGTCAAACAACACTACCATATAGAATTTAATCTATGCTACCCTCTCGTAATTTGCGGTTTTGTCCAGAAGACGGTAAAAAAGTCAGCCGGTGCACCTCTATTAAACAAGTAGCTACAGCGGCGTAGCGTGGGCCGTGTTGGCCGCCCGGGCTGAGGCCCGGGGCGGAAGACAATTTTGCCGCCCTCTTAATTAGGTATTTCAAAATAATGTATAATAAACATTCATACATTAATTCTAAGGAACTTTGCGGCAAGAGCAGTCATCATTATTTTGCATTATACAGGTTAGATTTTAAATAAAAAAGTTTATCTAAGTTTTACAATCACTTAAGTATTAATACAAACATTATTTTACTTCAACCACTAAGATACATTGTTATAACAGGTAGGTACAATACCTCAGAACAATACAATGGGCCTAGTCTTCTAGTGCACAATTTATGAATCGCGTGCGGCGAGTCCACGCGCCGAGCGTCTGCACCCGGGCTCCCCGCAGTCCCCCGCATACATCCTACCTAGCGTAATTTGACACGGTCGGAAAGTTGCTCTACTAAGTATTATTTATTTTACCATTTATGTACACACATCGCACCTTCAGAATTGAAGTGGCTTAGCTAAAAATTTTAAGAAAATTACTTTGATAAAAAGTATTTAAAAAAAAAAATCTTAAAATTTTAAGAAAATTACTGATACAATGAAAATGAATTTGATAGAATGTATCAAAGTCATTTTCTTAAAATTTTAAGAAAATAACTTGGATACAACGTGTCAACGTGCCACTTCAATTCTAAGGTGCGACATATAAACAGACAAGAAAAAAAAGCAGAATAGAAAAATAGGTACAAAAGTGATGCTTATTTCAAAAGAATCTCTTCCAGCATACCTGCGATAGGACAATAAATAGAGATATGTAGACAGTGTGTGAAAGTGTAAAGGAGACAAAAAAAAATACATAAAATCAAAGTCAAATTATTATTAATAAAATAATAATTAATTAATTAGCCCTTATTTCAAAAAGGCACATAAAAGTGATTATTAATGATACGGAAAGGCTCGTGAGACACAGAAAGTTCAGCGGCTATCAATCTCAAACTTGAATGAGGATTTTCAGTCACTATTTCCTTCACTTTTGCGATATTAACTTCAGTTGAAGACGTTGACGGCCTACCAGGGCAAGGCAAATCTATACCGCTTTTAAACGCTTTGTATTACTCATAAGCACGTGTTTTTTATAAAGTCGATTCACCGTAAGGCCTTCTGTAACATTTTCAGTGACTTCGAACACGAAATACCATTGGCGATGATCTAACTAATATATTATACTCTATCACATACATTACAGTTACATTCTTATATAAAAAATATCGGTAATGGACATTAGTGGTTTGCATCGCATATTTTCAATCATCAATGGTACTCCCATAGTAGAAGAGGTAGGATTAATATTTCGAGCTTCTGACAGGTTGCTTATATCTGAAAATGGTTGACGTGAGCCAGCAGCGGACCTATGAAAATAAATAAGTCATATAATAACAGAGTTTTCAGAAGTACCCATTCGTAAAAAATCATCGTACTAATATTATGTAGCACCCTGTGGTTTCTTCCGCTGCGAAAAAGTAGCCTATGAGTACATTGGCTACTTTTTCGCAGCGGATCCTTAGGCTACCTCTATAAAAAAAATATCTGTATTAATTCTGCCGTAACGGAGTTTAGAGGCAACAAATATACTGAGTGTGATTTTATCATCTCTTGAGGGGTCATTGTACTCATCATTATGAACAACTTTTACTATGGAAACAAACCAGAAATCGCGAAAATAAAATTAGCTGTTCCCTACAACCTTCCCTAGGTTGTAGGGAACAGCTAATTTTTTTTTTACGATGTCACGATTTCAGGTTTGGTCCCATAGTAAAAGTTGTTCATAATAATGAGTAGAATGATCTCTTATGAGGATAACGGTGATTAAAATGCGCACACTATGTAGACAAGGATATTATAAGTTGGATGATTATATCGTAGATAAAAATGTTTGGCTAAATGCTGGTCCTGCCACAGGCACTTGGGCTCACTAGTTAATTTTGACCTCACTATCGGCCTTAGCATCCTAGAAAACCTCGGAAACGACATCCATGACAAAAAACTTGAACATTTTCGCGTCCGCCATCTTGGATTTTAATTTTGACCTCACTATCGGCCTTAGTACTCTATAAAACCACGAAAACGATATCCATGACGAAAAATATGAACATTTTCGCGTCCGTCATCTTGGATTTTCATTTTGACCTCACTATCGGCCTTAGCACCCTAGAAAACCACGAAAACGACATCCATGACGAAAAATATGAAAATATTCGCGTCCGCCATCTTGGATTTTAATTTTGACCTAACTATCGGCCTCGGCACCCGAGAAAACCATGGAAACGATATCCATGATGAAAAATTAGATAGTTTTCGCGTCCGCCATCTTGGATTTTAATTTTGACCTCAATATCGGCCTTAGCACCCTAAAAAACCACGAAAACGATATCCATGACGCAAAATATGAACATTTTCGCGTCCGCTATCTTTGATTTTCATTTTGACCTGACTATCAGCTTTAGCACCCTAGAAAACCATGTAAACGACATCCATGACGAAAAATCATAAACTTTTCGCGTCCGCCATCTTGGATTTTAATTTTGACCTCACTATCGGCCTTGTCACCCTAGAAAACCACGAAAACGATATCCATGACGAAAAATATGAACATTTTTGCGTCCGCCATCTTGGATTTTGATTTTGACCTCACTATCGGCCTTAGCACCCTAGAAAACCACGAAAACGATATCCATGACGAAAAATATATAAATTTAGGCGTCCGCCATCTTGGATTTTAATTTTGACCTTAATATCGGTCTTAGCACCCTAGAAAACCACGAAAACGATATCCATGACGAAAAATATGAACATTTTCTCGTCCGCCATCTTGGATTTTAATTTTGACCTCACTATCGGCCTTATCACCCTAGAAAACCACGAAAACGATATCCATGACGTAATAATGTGGAACTACTGATAACAAATTCAACATTATTTTCAGATTCTTTTAAAATGGAACTAGTGATAAAAAAAAAAATAATCAGTAGTTCCATCATGGAACAGTTAATGGTACTAGTGACAACGAAGCGTTCCATGTGGGAAATAGAGACTCCACTAGTTCTACTATTTTGTTATACCTAATATCGTAGTACTAGTGAGAATAAAAATTCCCATTAGTTCTACCGTGGAACTGTTCAGTAGAACAAGTGGGAATAAAGAATCCCACTAGTTCTACTATTTTGTTATACCAAATATCGTAGCACTAGTGGAAAAAAAAATCCCATTAGTTCTACTGAACAGTTCTACGGAGAACTGTTCATTAGAACTAGTGGGAACATACCGATAAAATCGAGATGAGATATCGATACTCATCATGTCTGTGGAGTCTCGCTAGCTAATTTAATTTGACCTTGTAGTTAGGCCCTAAACATGAATACTGTAAACAGTTTTACTTACCTTTGGAATCTATTTCTCTTCATTACTTCTACGTTTGAGCCCAATTTTTTTTTCCTACAGGCATATTTTTTTTTAAATTTACGATCCATATTGAAATCAAATATTTACAAAACTATTACTGTATTACAATTATTTACAAAACACTCGAAAAATTATATACAAAAAATAATAAAGTAGAGCAACCTTAGATAGACAACAGTGCGTAACCTATGTTAGAGCAGGAGCAAAGTTAGAGCGAGAGGGAACAGTTAAAATTCGTCGTGGACCACACGTCTGAACGCTGCGACCGTGCAGCGGCCACTAAGGAATTTTTCTTTCAATTCTTGTATACTCTTATTTTGTAGGTCTTTTGAAATTATAATTATTCTTTGGATAAGGTGATTTAGGTACTATTTTTTTTAGTATTTGCTTATTGAACCCTTGGCATTAAAATAATCTAATTGTTACTTAAATACAATGCATAGTTATTCTGAAAAAAACCGTTTATTATGAGATAAAAACAGAGAATTTTGATGAAATTGCGACCTCTGGATTAAGAAAATGAAGGATAATTCGAAAAAACTAATCAGCGCATTTTGAAGACAAGAATGTTGAGCTAATTATGCGCTGAACAGATTTTTAAATTAATTCTTCATTGCCATAAACGAAGAGCTCAAACGGAACTCGAAATGATGTTGAGCGCGAAAGAGCTGTGTTTAACACTTGATTTACCTAACATAATCTACCTAGATGAACTTAAAAAAAATATCTAGCTATTACTTATATTATGGTTATTCATGTGCAATAATAATATTTCATGTTATTTCATTATTTTGTTTAGAAAAAAAATTACAAAGTTGCGCAAATAATTCGCCGCGAGTGAATTTTGCAAGACTGCAGCCTTAAGGTTAAGTACAACTTGACGATCGACAAGATTAAATAATTTGCAAATTGAATAAAAAACCCAAAACAATTTTTTTATAAAAACTAGAACTATACGTAACGTATACGTATTACGTAATATTCTATTGCAAAATAATAGAAGTACTTCTGAGAATAAAAACCAAACTTCCGTCTTTAATTTAAAATGTAGGTTTAGTAATATGTCTACTTTTTTAAGAGCAGTCTTTTATTGCACCATCAATGTCTACAGGGTGGAATTGAAATCGTGGCCATTATTTTAACCTAAGGCACTACTCATAGGGCACGCCGCGATAGCGGCGGTAAGACCCCTCTTTGAGGAGTGGCTAGAGAGGCGCCACGGCGCCCTCACCTACCGCCTGACGCAGGTCCTCACCGGACACGGGTGTTTCGGGAGGTTCCTGCACACCATCGGGCGGGAGGAAACGCCCGGGTGTCACCACTGCGAGGGTCGCCCGGAGGACACGGTGGAGCATACGGTGGCGGTATGCCCCAATTGGGCGGAGCACCGCCGTGTTCTCGCAGAGGCGATCGGCGGCGGCGGCGACCTCTCGCGCCCGGCCCTGGTTCAAGCCATGGTCCGGGGCGAGAGGGAGTGGGAGGCAGTCACCTCCTTCTGCGAAGCAGTCATGCTAGCGAAGGAGGTGGCGGGATGGCTGAGGGAGAGGGCCTCACGTCCCAGCCGCCGCGGGAGACGCCCCGGGCGTCGGGAGCCGCGAACCGACTCCCGGCCACCGTAGGCGCGGGCCTGCGGGCGGAGAGTAATGGGTAACTCTCCGTCCGATCAGGACCAGGCCCGTGCCGGACGGCGCGTACGTGTTCCACGCGCGCCTCAAAGAGATGTCAGCATAAGGAAGGGGCCCGAAAGGGCCGAAGCCTGCCGGGGCAGCGGGATTGTCCGAAAGGGTTACCGCTACCCCGGAACACAAAGGGCTAAGGAAGGAACACGGGTGGGTTTTAGTCAGTAAGAGTCTGACACTCCCTTCTGCTCCACCCAGAGCGGGAGGGGTCATTGGATGATTTCCCATACACAAAAAAAAAAAAAGGCACTACTCATGATACTGATTGCATTAGGGCTATTAATACGCAAATCAAAAATATTAAGGAAAACCTAGGCTAATTGTGACAATAAACGATTTTGTATTGTATTTGTATTGTATTAATTTTGAAATAAATATATGCTAAAGTTGAGGATTAATGTTAAGTACTATGTTTGACAAAAACACGGTTCCATAAAATTTTCTCGATAGAAAAAAAAAATCCAAAGTTACCTCCAAACCGAACTATAAACCGCTGTCATTCAAAAGATACTTCAAATTGTGTTATGAAACTTTGAACTGAACTAACTATAAAGCAGGTCTTATGTTTTTGATTTTTTTTAATAATCATTATTTTCGCCGTAAAACGCAAATATCTAAACTATTTGCTCGGCCCGCCGCCAAGCACCGCACTCTGTCTCGCTCTCACTCAGTCCGCGAGCAGTATAGCGTGAGCGAGATAAAGAGTGAATTTTAGGTAGTATAGGCTCTTAAGAATTATAGGCCCATCTCACTTCTGAGCCATGTGTACAAACTGTTTTCAAGAGCAGGGCCGTCTTAACCATATTGGGCGCCGGGGTGCGAAAATCAGCCTGCGCCCCCCAGCTGGCCAACAAAAAAAAACATTTTTGTTTTTACACGTCTGGCCAAAAAAAAATGTGTCATGTTTTCAGGGTTTATGTGTTTGTGGGTTTCTTTATTTCACCATAACTCCTAAGCGGCTTAACCAATATCAATGTATGTGGTATCGTTAGAAGCGTTTCGTAATCCCGCGTAAAATTAGCTGAACATTTAAAAAATATATAATGAAGGTTTAAAAAAACACAACTTGTTCAACTTTTTGTATCGCTATATCTCCGAAATAGTACCTAATTCTTAGAAAAAAAAAGTGTAAGAACAATTTTTGTAGATAATAGACTAGTTTCCACCATCAATAAATTGAAAATCTATTTAGTCCGTCAGTTAGAGTATTGGAAAATAATGAACACGTATTTTTTGTTTTTGTAAATCAATGATTATTGACAAAGATAAAACGCATCAAAACTCGGGAGTGGGGGCTCGTGACTTCAGAACGCACTAAAAATTATACCAAGGTGTGACGTATTGAGAATTTTAAAATTGACGAAGATACGCTTCGTCAATTTTGGTTTACGTAACAAAAGAAAAAATACGGGCCAAATATTTTTTTGATAATCTAACTGACGGTCTAATTAGATTTTTTTCAGTTGACAAGCCTATTGCATGATGAAAAATTTTGTCGTACGGTCTACCTGTTTTTATGATAAATCGATGGGGACTTTTGAAAATTTATTTTTAATGAAAATAATATAAAC
This sequence comes from Globia sparganii, assembly GCA_949316385.1. NCBI lineage: Eukaryota > Metazoa > Arthropoda > Insecta > Lepidoptera > Noctuidae > Globia > Globia sparganii. Next base: position 12,550,065 of record OX438663.1, on the reverse strand, counting down.
AGAAAATTGGTAAGTATGAAGGTTGGGAACACCAACCTTCATACTTACCAATTTTCTGTTTTATGCGAATTAATGTAAACTTTGAATGTCTATTTTAACCACCGGGCTATCACCAGGATATGCATATATTTTAACCTGAAATGGCCCATTTTCTGTTATAAATAATCTTAATTTATTTGTGGCCAAAAAGCAGGGTCATTCGCGATATCTTCAGAAAATCGTGCATCCGATGACAGACGCCAGCACATCAAGCTGCTAGAATCTGTCGAATTTCTTTAAAAGATTTTCAACTTTACCGCTACAGCATAAGGTCCAAGGTTGATTGGAAAAATTTTACAGTTTCGGGTAGCTTGATGTGCTGGCGTCTGTACATCTCTAGTTGCACATTAATTATGTTATTCAAGGGACGTAGTCTTTACATGTCTGTGGTTGTTATTTAATAATGCTGCCAAATTGGTTGTATATAACAGAACGGTAAAGTATGTAGGGTGGAGAGAGCGAGCGGAGCGAGCTCGAAAATTTTAACTACCCGTCTCGGTTTGGTCAGGTTTTGTTTTATATTTTCAAGCAGAAATAGGAGTAGGAGTATCGACTTATGCAGGCAAGCCCAAAAAGCAACTAGCAGAATGTAGAGTAAGAGCGAGCGAAGCGAGCTCGAAAATTTGCACACTCGGATAGGTACGATTTTCTTTCGGTCATTCCAAAAGGACTAAGAATTACTTGTTTTCTCGACTTATAAAGAAAAGCTCAAGAATCTATAGAATGTAAATCGCAAGAGCGAGCGAAGCGAGCCTAAAAATTTTAGTACCCCACCTTGAATAGTCTCTGAGGCGCGTACCGCGTTAAAAACCCACTGTCACTTCATAGTTTTAAGTTTTTACTTCTGTCAGCAGTTCCCATGTCTGCCTATGTTCTTAATGGTTTTGTATATGCCCATCGGGGTTTTCGTAGCTCAAGTACAGTTTTAAGTTATTCGCTATATATTATTAAGTTGATTCGCGAGCGTAACAAGGACTCGTATGTATTTAAAGAATTATAATCATTAAAATCATCAATACAACCCTCTAAATTAGAAATAGTAATTGTCTCGCGGGCTTCCCTGGCCCTGGCGCTTCCTCCTTAAAATTTTTAAATTGAAAAAAAAAATACTTGTCTTACCTACCTTGACAACGTAAAATTAATTTCCACAAAACAACAATTTTTCATTACTTGCACATAATTAGCAATTACACGAATTAAGTAAATAACTTTTTTCATTACAAAATAAGTAGGATGTGGTAGGATGCCAAACGATACGCATGGTCACTTAGGTACTATATTAAGCTCATGGCTGTCGCATAGACTGAAACTTTTGTTGACACAATTTGTATTGGTAACTAGATACCTACCTTCAAGCGGGCGGCGATATGTCAAAAGGCGGGCGTCGCATGTGAAAGGGCGCGCGCGCACTCACTTGTAGCCGCAAGCTCTCTTTGAATTTGCCGCGTGTGTTTGTTGGAATATAAATTTAATTCTTGTAGTAATAAGATCTAAATTGGCTTGCACATTGCAGGTCAGCAAATAAATAATGAATATTTGTTAAGTAGTTGTTAAAACTGATTTTGATTACGCATCACGCATGGTTTGGGTAGGTACTTATAAGGCGAGCGGCTTGCGCCTCCTAAGACCCTGCGCCGGGGTGCCACGCACCCCTTGCACCCCCGGGTAAAGACGGCCCTGTTCAAGAGTCATCACGAACCGTCTCGCGCGCACGTTTGACCACTTCTAGCCTCCCGAAAAAGCCAAATTTCGTAAAGGCTTTAGCACCGTAGACCACATACATACGTTGCGACAGGTTATACAGAAGACCGAAGAGTATAACCTGCCTCTCTGCTTAGCGTTTGTCGACTACGAGAAAGCCTTTGATTCGATCGAGACATGGGCTGTTGTACTGCAGTCTCTTCAACGGTGCCAGAACGGCTATCGGTACATCGAGATACGGAAATGTCTGTACGAAAACGCCACTATGTCAGTCCGACTGCAGGATCAGGCCTCGAAACCTATCCTTCTGCAGCGAGGTGTGAAACGGGGAGACGTTATCTCTCCGAAACTGTTCACCGCTGCACTGGCTGTCTTCAACGTTCTGGGCTGGAAAGAGGCTGGCATTAACATCAATGGCGAGTTCATAATTCACCTTCGGTTTGCCGACGATATCGTAGTTCAAAATATTATTAAATAATAAATGTTTATTTAAATCTCTTGATTCTCTTCTTCTTCTTCTTGATTTTCTCTTGATTCTTGATTGAATGAAAAACACCTTCATTCACCTAGATATAATTCTCATCTTGAAGTTGGATAAATTATCAGATAACAACTTATCACACTTATCACCAGTGATCGGATAATCGGATGCATATTTACCTAAAGTGTATGTGTTGGCTATTACGGAATGCACTTTTGTATCGAAAAAATCCTGGGATTTCAGAATCAACAAATTTACTGTTTTTATTATAGAATCAAAAGTTAAAATAAGAAAATTTACCTTATTTACTTAGTTTAACTTTTATATTTAAAAAAAAACTAGAAATAATAACTACCTCTTAATTTTTCAATTTTCAAAATACTTATCTCAAACGAATAATAAATAAGAATTACGAAGAAAAACCATTCAATCTTTTAATGATTATTAACGTACAGAGGCCAGCACATCAAGCTACCCCAATCTGTCAGATTTTCCCAATTGAATATGAACCTTAGGGGAGACTGAGGACACTTGATCCCCCCTTTTGTTTTTTTGCCATTATTTCGTAAATATTGATTTGATTTGAAATATCTTGGTACTGAAATACGTAGAATTTCATTGGCTATGCTAAGTATAATTGCTAATGATATCGTTATATAAATTTAGTAACCAGCCCATGAAAACTTCGTATAGGGAATGATATCATGTGTCCCATATATATGTCTGACTTGATCCCCCCCCTCTGGAACACTTGATCCTGGGGGGAACAAGTCTCCCACATTTAAGGTGATATGATACCAATATAGAAGAAAATGAAAAAACCTATGTTATTTTTTTTAACATCGATTTATTAGCATAGTAGGTAAACTAGAAATAACAACAACGTATCCACTGTTTTAGTAAATCAAATATACCTAAGTTTTCAGCAAACATCACTTAATATTCTTATTATCACAGAATCTTCTGGTTGAACTAAATTAACGAGAAATCATAAAATAAATTTTGCGTTTAGCACAACAAAACAAAATACCTTTGGTGAAAATAATATTAAAGTTAAGTTATTTTTTTTCTTAACACTCCCATGCCGACGATATATAAAACTTTTTAAGTTCAAGAGGCCATGGAGGTCGCCGGCGGGTCCCAAAGTTTCTTCTTGTGAACGCCGTGAGTCAAAAGTCAAAATTATTACAAGAGGCGGTGGGATACGACGGCGGGTCTAAAAAAAAAATCGCCGTGGGATCCGCCCTGACCTCCCGAATTCAAATAGTTTTTACAACTACTGGCGTGCTGTTATGGAAACTGTGATATTTCTCTTTCGTGATGTGCTTTGGCCAGCTAAACAAAATTTTTTGGGGGACGCTGGCGGTTCCCATGGCAGGGAGAGTGTTAATGTTATATTTTCTCTTTTCACTTTTTATTTCTTAATATTAAATTTTCTTAATAATTTTGGAAACTCAAAACTAATGACTCTCTTAGGTATATGATGATTTCACTTTTGGAACTGGTAGTTTTTTCACTACTTAACATTTAGCAATTGAACAAATATCCTCGTTAACAGGCCACTTGAACATTTTATCATTAATTATTTTAGCGAATTTAATGTTATATCCACATTCATCAAACGCACTTAAAAATGATTCTGGCGATGGCGGTAATTCTTCATCCTCTGACGTAACAGCCAACTCCAAGATTTCCTTGTCGATCGGTATTCTTTTTTTTGCACCTTCTTTTGTTTTATATACTCTAGGCATACTGAATCCTGAAATTATTCAAAAATAAACATTAGGGGACACTTGATCCGGCGGGATCATATCTCCCATAAGAAAGTGTACCATGTGTACCCTAGCTATGACGAGGTTATAAAAAACTATTGTAAAAAAACCTACTACTATTAACACTTTTCTATGACACAGGCGTATAAACACATATATAGTGACTAGTTTAAAAGTGATACTAACCCAAATAAGTTTAATAACCAATTATTTAATCAAAATAAATACTTAAGAAAAATATTTTCCTTCAACACGAAACACATAATCATCCGCCATCTGTTCAACTGTCAAATTTGAATGGATTATCAACTTTATAAAGTTAGAACTTACCGTAGACTACAAATGTTGCTACTCTAATATTATGTAGTGTTCATAGAAGCTCTGTAAGTCCACTGTACCAAGTCTCCCGTAAGGATCAAGTGTCCTCAGTCTCCCCTATTCCTTTGAACTAAAGTTGAAAAATCTATCATAGAAATTTGACAGATTCGGGTAGGTTGACCTGCTGGCGTCTGATCATTAATGTGTATTTACTTGAAGTTAATTTTAAGCTCCCCATCAATTTAGGAGGCAGTGAAGTTACATAAATACTTTGTATCCTAAACTATCAACTGAGTCGTTTAATACGATACTGGTGCCGATTCTCTTGTTACAAATGCGTCTAAACTAGACTAAAAATCACCATAATTTAGTTTATTCCTGTCAAACGACGATTTCCCATTCTGAAATTAACTAAAGTGACACAACTTAACTAAACTTTAGTTTGACAGCACCAAGATGGCACTGAGATATTAGTTTAGTGATAATAGTAATTTTACTTCACTGCCTCCTAAATTGATGGGGAGCTTAAAATTAACTTCAAGTAAATACACATTAATGATTTTTTTTTTTTTTTTAATAAATACCACATGCTAAAGACGTCGTTTCCTCACCATGTTACAGACTAGTTTCACATTCCCGAATTTTCTGGAATCCCGGGATTTATATTTAAAAAAATATGTTTTAACTTTTAAGAAGCCGCTTCCAAAATTTCCTAACCAAAAATGAACTTTAGGTAAATATGCATCCGAATATCCATCACTTCTCACGCGTAAGAATCGGGCAATGTTTTGATCGGCACGGCTAAAACACTAGTGATTACATTCTCTTTGTGTGACCCATGCCGCCACGCCACGCCGGCTGTGTGGTGCAGTGGTGTGCAGAGAGAGACCTGTAAATAATTCGGAAAGCGGCCAAATGTCATACATAAGTCAATGAGATTCAAACATCGATTCGATTCAAACAGTGACTCGTGAAGTGTTTTCTTTTTTGATAACTTTAAAAAAAAAAGACACGATGAAGTCTGAAGAGCCCCAGGATTTATTTCTGTTTTCAAAAAGCTTAGAAGATTTGCTGCAATTTAATACAGAACTTATACAGTCAGTAAAATCGGACCTTATCGATGTTGAAATTTTAGATGAAATAAAAAATATTGCTACTTCTGGGAATGCACATGTATATTTCGGCAAAACTTTGCGAGATATAAAAATTGTGATAGAAGATGATGAACTGCGGAAACATGAAATATATTTACAGTATAAAGCTCCCAAAAAGTTGCTAATTTCAACCGTGAAATTGCCTCGCTCTTCAATGAACAGTCAGGAATACGGATGTGTCAAAGATATTATAGAAACATTTAGAGAAAATGTGAACGAGTTAACTAGGTATTTTTACGAATTAGAAAATATGGATCAGTCCTGTGCAATCATGGAGCCAGTTAATGGATCATTTAAGGAAGATTATAGAAGAATATTTCTCGGTGAGTTCAGTGTCACTAACATTAGGTTCATTCCTCTTGACATTCGCTGAAACAAGAGGGAGTAGCAGGCCTGGTTTGTCCTCAATCTTTCAGAGTTTATAATAAAAATATACTTAATAAATGTTTGTCTCTTCCAGATGATAGGACTTGGCTGCATGTAGAGGTGACTCCTGAAGGCTTAGCCACAAATATCCACCTTGTTGGACAGTCCGAACTATGGCATAACAAGCTACAAGCAGGACTTCTGAATTGGGATCATGATAAAAATATTGTTGATAATATTATGACTGTATTTGGTAATTTGAATCTATTTTATTTAGTAAAGGAAAACAAACAGTAGTATACAGGGTGACTCGTAATTTGACATATTCCTTCCAGCAGGCTTAGCATAACACTTTCTATTTCTACGAAGAATAGACACAGATCTTTCTATACAAATTGATATTTCAATTTCTCCATTTTTGACATAGCACCGTAGAAATTCTTCTACAAGCTGTCATTTTGTCTTTCGTTTCTAACAATCTTTGTCTAGGTCTTTTTCTATTTAGACTATTTCAGAAGAAATTTTTCTATCCCAAACTGTCAAAATGACACCGACGACTGACAGTTGTCTAAGATAGTGAAGAGATTTTAAACTTTCTACACAACAGCCACAAAGTATATACGGTTATCTACAAAATCATGATTTTAGAGGAGAGTGTTTTGAATGCAAAACGGTGATAATTAATAGAAGAACAAAGCTATCTCCTATTTTACATTTACTTAATAGGGCATTACCAAGGAAGTAGTTAAGGCCAAAATTATTACATTATTTTGTTCCAAAATAGGCTACTTCGGCACTGAGAACAATTGTTGTAGTTGTCTTTATATACGTGACTTATTATCAGTAAAAAAAACGAATAAAAATCCTATGACAAAACAAAGAATTCTGGGTCGAATTATGTAAAAGAGTATGTATTTCGTAAAAAGTGCAGTAGACTCTTTCTACTTTGCTGCCGTCGTACTGTCTACAAGTAACGTCATCTTTGTCTAGTCTTCCGTCGACAAAATGGTGCTCGTGCTAAGCCTGCTGGACATGATAGTCTGTAAGACCTCTTCATTTAATCAGCTATCTAACGAGGTCCAAATATTAAAAAAATATTTAGGGATGCCTATGAAACAGTTGATAATGCTGGCAAAGGTTGAAATATTTAAAAATTGGATTATAATCAAATTAATTAATTGGTTTATGTTATCTTTTTATCTTCTCATCACCCAGCAACTCTTCCTATGTTCAGCCAGGTGATCGCAACCAGTTTGCATGTTGAGATGCCACTTTTGAGTATTTAGTATTACCTACTTGCAGTTGATGAGCTAATCACTGTTCACTTGTCGCGTAGTTCTCGTGTTTTTAAACTACTGTAGACGTTAAAACTCTTAATTCTTTAATAAACTTAAAATTTTGTTGCTCATCAAATAATCTACTTACAGATGAAAAATTGTTGCATCAAAAGGTTTTATTAAAGTACTTATTACAAACTTAGTGGAAAAACAATGATGGCCATACAATTTGAGAGTTTAGAGAAAAGTGACATTTAGTGACTAATTCTAAAAAAAATACATTAAAATTGGTTTTTCTCGTATCCCATGAATTTTCGCCTATGCTTTAAGGGAGTGCTTAATTGTTGCAAATAGGTCCCACTATCACATCCTGAAAGGAATATGTCTAATTACAAGTCAACCTGTATTAAAAATAAACAGAAATAACTTAACAAATATACTAGCCACAACATTTTCCACTGATTACAACTTAGATATTTACAAACTGGTTGTAAAAGTAGGAATGTATTTTTGATTAAAATTTTACAGTAAAAAATTTAAAAAAACATACTTGTCTAAGACATGTATGGCTCAAAATGCTGTAAATGGTGTCAACTATCACCCCCTTAAGGCTTTGCATCCAGCTTCAAAAACACCCTATATAGGGTGACTGGTAATTAGTGACCGATACCTAAACACGTGATTGTACTCATGATAACAAACAACTTTTACTATGGGACCAAACCTGAAATAGTGAAAAAAAAAATCTGCTGTTGAGTCATTTATGTTCGCCTAACTGGTCAAAATGTAGGTACTGCAGCAGATTTTTTTTCGCGAATTCAGGTTTGGTCCCATAGTAAAAGTTGTTTGTTATCATGAGTACAATCACGTGTTTAGGTATCGGTCACTAATTACCAGTCACCCTATATATTTACATTATACTAATTACTTCACTGCACTATTATTTATGATCAAATTAATTTAATCAATTAATTAATAGTTTTATATTGCTTTCAGAATTAAATCAATTCCCACAACCTACAACTAAAAAATTGGAGCTACATAAAAAATTGGACACTGAAGACAACAGCACAGTGAACTCAGTTGAATGTGGAATATGTTTATGTGCTGATTTGCCCGACACAACTGGTTTACCGCTACCTCTTTGTCAAAATTCATCCTGTGGGGTTTATTACCATAGGTCCTGTCTGTATCAGGTACTTTTACAAATAGAGCATTTTTAAATTTGCATTACTTTGCAACTACTTTTTCCAAATATTTGACTAAGAGCTGATTTTTCCATCACCAGATAATTTTTATTCGAGGTATAAAATTGATGTTTGACAGTTTTTGTATGAAATAACTGTCAAAATTTCAAAATTATCCCTCTGATAAAATCTGGCATTGGAAAAATCAGCCCTAAGTACCACTAAAAATTATTAGGTATTTGAGATTTCCTATATCTAAATTGCACAATCTATGGGACAACTCTCAAACCAGTGTAATAAATAGTAGCCTATGACAATCCATAAATCTACAAGTACATAATTATTACAAGTAACCCATCCTAATGACCGACCAGTTTTCGTTGCAAAAGATTTACAAAAATTACCACCCGTACTATTTGATCACGTGGACGTGACAAAACTGCTTAAAGATTTAACAAAGATGAGAAGTGAAATTGAAGAAATTAAATCGCAATATGCATCTGCTACTCAACTTGAACAGATCAAGCATGACATAGCAGATTTGAAAAAGTTGACGAGTAGGAAAAGCCAATGTTATTCGTATGTAAACACAAAGCGAGGAGCTGGAACTCATATGATGGACAGTTGTGATTATGATAGCGGGCCGATGGGATTGCAACATATTCCTATTACTAGCAAACATACATCGGATCAAAGTTCAAAAAGTGAAACTTTTTTATCGCCTACCCACTACTCATCAATATCAGCTGATCAGAACATGAATAGCACAAAGGCTAATGAGTATAGTCGGAAGGAGTGCGGTTTAGGCTCACAGCTGTGCAGCGTCAACAACACCGAACCGTCGCAAAAATGCGATAAAAACAACGCTGCGAGGTGCCCGGAACACACGGCCGCGGAGGTCGTCCAATCCACGTCTCAATCTAAAACGGCTGCTCAGATTGTAAGTGAAGGAGAGTGGACTTTGGTACAAAAACAAAGGAAGAAAACGAGGAATCGCTTTGTGGGAAATATAGGAAAAGCAGCTATAGAACCCACGGGAAAATTTAAGGCTGTAGATGAAAAAGTCGTCTTGTATATCTATCATGTGGATAAACAAGTGACACAGAGTGACATCACAGAATATGTTAACGAAAAAGCCAAAACACGTGTGGATATTGAGAAAATGATAATGAAGATGCCCAAAAGTTATAATGCATACAAGATTTCTGTTCCAAAACATAAGTATCATATATTCATGAGTGATGATTTTTGGCCTGAAGGTATATCATATCGTAAATTTATAGACTTTACTAAAAAGAAAACAGACAGAGAAAATACTCTGAAAATGAATCTTACACATAATACACACATCAAAAGTGTCTAGGGATCAAGCATTTTTATGCGGATTTCTTGAGATTGAGATGTGGCTTTGTAATAAATTTATGATTTTATAAATTTATATGGATCCTTTTTGGTGCATTTCATAATTTGAATCAGGAACTGTGAATCAAATTCGAGTAAAAGATGAAAATCAGCTGTCAATATTTTCCCAATAAAAACATACAACGCATTGAAGACATTATTAGTGCTACTGTTTCCCTACTACTGATTAAAACCAACGTTATTATGGAGCGGCGACGTCATTTAAGCAGGGAAGAAATGCTCAGAGCCGTGGGAATGATAGAAGCTGGTTCCCGGCAACGTACTGTGGCTTTAGCTCTGAATACAAGTCAGAGTGTTATCAGTCGACTTTGGACACGTTACCGAAGCACTGGTACCGTGGCTGAGCGCCATGGAGGACGGTATCGCTGCACCACACGGAGACAAGACCGATACATTCAAATCTTAACTCGAAGAGCTCCAACAATAACCGCCATGATGTTAGCCGTGAGGCTTCATCACTCTTCAGGGAACTTAATTAGCGACCAAACAGTCAGAAACCGCTTGCATGAAGTGAACCTTCATTCCCGAAGACCGCTACGGGTACCACCTATAGCAATGCACAATCGTAGGATTCGATATCAATGGGCTCTTGAACACAGAAATTGGGCAGAAGAACAATGGCGTTTCGTGTGCTTTTCTGATGAGTCTCGTTTTGGTATGAGACCGGATACAAGACGTATACGACACTGGAGAACCCCTGGACGCCAACAGCGATTAAAATCCTGCCAGGAAGTCCATCCTTATAGTGGTGGAACCATCATGGTATGGGCGGGTATTTGGATCGGCGGAAGAACTGAGTTGATTTGGATCAGAGGCAACCTCAACGCTCAAATTTATGCTGAGACGATTGTATCAGACGTCATCGTTCCTCTACAAGTGCAAATCGGTCCCTTATTTCAGTTAATGCATGATAATGCACGACCGCACACCGCAAGAGTTGTAAGACAGACTCTCGCCGCAGCTAACATCAATGTCCTGCCCTGGCCTGCTCAGTCGCCAGACTTGAACCCGATTGAGCATGCATGGGATATGCTACAGAGAAGAGCTCTGCCGAATATGGAGGGTATCCAGTCGCAAGAAGACCTTTTTTTGTTGTTGCAACGAACATGGGCGGCCATTCCACAGCGTGATTTGGATGAACTCATTTTGAGTATGCCAAACCGATGTTCTTGTGTTGTTAGTGTTCGCGGTAGAAACACGGATTATTAATTGTTTAAGTTACCCAATAAAATTTTAGAGAAAACTGTTATTTCAGTCTTTTTTTCGAACTTTTGTGTTAGTGGTTCAAATGTCAAAAATCCCTTTATTAGGAAAATGGCAAATTTCTTTATTAATGCAAAGGTGACTTGGTTTATCGTTACTGTGACAAACGAAAACACTTTATTTGATGAATCCTTAAAGAAAATTTTAATTAATATCAATCAGGAAGAAAAGTTATTGCAAAAATATATGTTGATCCCTAGACACTTTTGATGTGTGTATAAATGGATAATACGACCCTAATAACTTTCAATTGTAAATGTATTAAAAGATCTGTTGACTGTGTGAGGCGTCTGTGTGTAGCGGCCGACGTTATCACGTTACAAGAAACTTGGCTCTTGCCACATGATATCGCCTTTCTTGGACAAATAGATGATGATTTCGCTTTTACTGGCAATTCGGCAGTCGACACCTCAGCGGGAGTGCTACGTGGAAGGCCTTATGGAGGGGTGGCTTTATTGTGGAGGAAGAGCCTATTTACATCTGTTACGGTAATTAGTTGTAGCAACGTTCGACTTGTAGCTATAAAGATAGTGTCGCGGGATCGTTCCATACTAATTTTCTCGGTGTATATGCCTACGGACTCGAACGAGAACGTAACTGTGTTTACAGATTGTCTTAGTGAAATTAGTGCGATAGTAGAAAGTAATAATGTGCAATCAGTGATCATACTTGGCGATTTTAACGCTCACCCAGGCGAGCTATTCGGTGGTGAACTTTTGAGCTTTTGTGAGGAGCAGTGTTGGACCTGTGCGGACCTGGACTTACTGCCGCAAGGTACGTACACTTTCGTGAGTGACGCGCACGGTTGCCACCGCTGGCTACTGTGTAGTGACCGAGGCCGCGAGGGGTCTGCTCGTTGGTGCAACTGTGTTGTATGATACGTATTGGTCACATGCCTATACAGTTACAGTGTAATTTTAATATGATAAAACCTACAATTGTGACACCCAGTGTGAGTAAAAACTTTGCGATATGGGGTGAACGGAATGCTAGTCAAATAAGTCAATACAAAGAAATATGTCATACAATGTTAAGGGAAATCAATTTTCCATTAGAATTTAGAGAATGTGCTAACGGGTGTTGTGAGGATTCCAACCATAAAGACATATTGGACAATATGTATAAAAACATTGTCTGTATACTTACAGAGGCTGCCCAAGGTAATCCTACTAATATTATAAATGCGAAAGTTTGTATGTATGGATGTATGGATGTTTGTTACTCTTTCACGCGAAAACTACTGAACGGATTTTGATGAAACTTTACAGTAATATAGCTTATACATCAGAATAACACATAGGATACTTTTTATCCCGATATTCCCACGGGATCGAAACTTACGCGGGTGAAACCGCGGGGCGCAGCTAGTAATAATAATAATAATAATATTCCACAACTATCACACAACGCCATCTAGTCCCAAGCTAAGCAGAGCTTGTGTTATGGGTACTAGACAACTGATAAACATACTTATATATTTCTAAATATATAAATATTATAGATAAATTACACCCAGACACAGAACAAATGATCATGCTCTTTACACAAACATTTGTCCTGGGTGGGAATCGAACCCACGACCTCCGGCATAGCAGTCAGGGTCACTAACCACTAGACCAACAGGCCTGTCCTGGTCCCAGTAATGTGGATGCGGGAGGGGGTAGAAAGAGGAAACATGTTGTCGGTTGGAATAGGCATGTTAAGCAGGCTCACGCGGACGCCCGGCTTGCTTTTCAAGTGTGGAGTATGTCTCGTAAACCAATATCTGGTTCTGTGTATGAACGTATGTACGAAACTAGAAAAGTCTTTAAATCAAAGTTAAGATGGTGTCAGAACAATCAAAATAAAATTAAAATGGACATCATAGCTGAAAATCATAAATCTAAAGATTTTCCAAGGTTTTGGAAAAATACCAATAGATTAAATCCGAGGCCGGGCGTCCCCGTCAGCGTGGCGGGGCAGCATGAGCCTACTGCGATAGCAAACTTGTTTATGAAGCATTTTAAGACTGATTCTCCTCTTGGCTCCGCATCACAGGTGGTCGATGCTGAGGACTGTATGAAGGAGTTAAATGTCAGGTTCTCAGCAAAAGATGTTGCTGCTGTTATTAAAAGTATGATTAGGGGCAAGTCACCAGGGCATGACTACCTCAGTATCGAGCACCTGCAGCATGCAGGAGTTCACCTGCCCAGGGTACTGGCGATGTTCTTTTCACTCTGTCTAAGCCACGCTCATCTGCCCTGTGACTTAATGAAAACTGTGGTTGTACCTATTGTAAAGGATAAGACTGGGGACACATCAGATCTCTCGAACTATAGGCCCATATCCCTTGCTACGGTCATTGCCAAGGTGCTGGACAGTTTGCTTGATAGGCATATGGCGAACCGCATCGAACTGCATGATGCGCAGTTTGGGTTCAGACCTGGTCTCTCCACAGAGAGTGCCATACTGTCTCTCAAGCACACTGTCCAGTACTATACGTCTAGGAAAACGCCTGTTTTTGCGTGTTTCCTAGACCTTTCCAAAGCGTTTGATCTGGTGTCGTACGAATTGCTGTGGCAGAAACTATTGAATGATACGTCAGTGGATAGAGAAGTTATATCAATTCTACGGTTTTGGTATAACAATCAGACAAATTGTGTAAGGTGGGCTGGCTCGTTATCGGATGAGTATAGGCTGGAGTGCGGGGTGAGGCAGGGCGGCTTGACCTCCCCTTGCCTTTTCAGTCTGTACATAAACAGGTTGATCGTCGAGCTCGGCAACACCTATCAGGGTTGTCATGTGGACGGAGTATGCGTCAACAATATTAGTTATGCTGATGATATGGTGTTGCTGAGCCCTTCAATTAACGCAATGATAGACCTGCTTACGATATGTGAGAGGTACGCGGAGACTCATGGGCTCAGATACAATGTTAAGAAAAGTGAGGTACTAGTCTTCAAGGCAGGCACTAAAACTTACCCGATTGAACCACAGTTGAAACTTTGCGGAAGTGCCTTAAAGCAAGTCACTTCTTTCAAGTATCTGGGTCACTGGGTTTCCGAAGACCTAAAAGACAGTCTGGATATTGAGCGTGAGCGCAGGGCGTTGGCTGTCCGCTGCAATATGTTGGCTCGCAGATTTGCAAAATGTTCGACTGAAGTAAAGGCTACACTATTTAAGGCGTACTGTCAGTCGTTCTATACGTGCAGTCTGTGGGTCAACTACACGCAGAGGGCATACAGCACCCTGCGCGTTCAATACAATAATGCTTTCAGGGTGTTGATGGGGCTGCCGCGCTACTGCAGTGCATCCGGCATGTTCGCGGAGGCGAGAATAGATGGCTTTCACGCTATCATTCGCAAGCGTTGCGCTTCCACTATGCGCAGGGTACGCGCCAGTCCCAACAACATCCTGAAAACTATAGCTGATAGGTGGGACAGCCCCATACTGGGACTTTGGATGCGCCTACATGCCACTGTGGCGTGTTATTGAATAGTTTGTGTTGTTTTTTCTTGTAGATGTAAATACTAACACTAGTTTCTAAGTCGTATGTATACTAACCAAATGTACTACAAGTTTTGGGTTCAAAATTTTTTAAATTTAATTTATTCTATTAATTGTTTTAATTATTTTAATTTTAATTATTTGTTTTAATTTGAATTAATTTTACGCGATTTATTTTGATTTATTTTGATTTAATTTGATTTTTATTGATTTCGTTTTATTTAATTTGATATTTATCTGATTAGATTTTTCTATTGTATTTTCTATTAATTTATATCGTGTGGCAATGGGTGTAATGTACCTGAAATAAATGAATTTATTATTTATTTATAATCTATCTTTATACAGTAAATTAGCCTTGTGTTTACCAACATTTAAATCAACTGATAAAATATTTAATCAGTTCTATATTTTAAACTTCCTTAGGAAAAACATAAACCAACTGTTTAAATATCTTACCGGTTGGTTTGACTGTTGGTGAACTCAGGCTCAATAAGAATTAGCTCTGGATTTTATAATCTAATTTATTGAGAAGCTAGGCTGATAATGATAACAGCCTAGCTTTTCAATTAATTATGACTCCACTAGTGTGTTAATCCTGGTTATAAACTATTTGTGTGCCAAATTTCATCCAAATCCATTCAACGGTTTACGCGTGATTGAGTAACAAACATCCAAACACCTTCATAAACTTTCACATTTATAATATTAGTAGGATAACACTTAGTCCCGTATTATAGAACGTCACTCAAAACTCAAGCGTTACTTAAAACTAGTTTCAACCAATCAAATGGCTTGAATCTAGTTTTAAGTAATGCTTAAGTATTGAGTGACGTTCTGTAATACGGGCCTTAGACAGCTAAGGCCCAAAACCAGCAATTAAAAACAACCGCCTGCCGCCGTTGCTTGCTGGGAGCAATGGTGACCCGGTGGTATTGGTCCCGATTTACGAGTCTGTAGGTTGTGGGTTCAAACCCAGACAGGCGCTTTACTTTGTGTATTTAATTTCATCACCACTGCTCTCAAACCTTGAAGGAAAACATTGTATATCAAAAAATTCGAAGACGTGACATCCACCAACCCGCACTGGGCCGGCGTGGTGGATTATGGCCCACCCTCCCTCACAGAGAGGAGGTCTGTGTCCCAGCAGTGGGAACATTATGTGCTGCCTGCCTGTAAGGTACATACAAGTGTGATAATATTTTTTGCTACTTGATTAAAATCATTGTTATTTTTTTTCAGTGGCTAGTGGCGTGTGCAGGTAACCGGCCTCCTGCATTTGGCGTTGCGAATGGCGGGTGTCCCACGTGTCTCCAGCCTATAACGTGTAGTGAAAAGGATAACTAAAATTCTAATAATAATGTAGCTAGTAAGTTGGATCTGTGATAAAGGATTTTCAGAAAATTGTGGGAATTTAATTTGGTTTTAAATCTTACCCATTTTATCCTTCGTTATCATTACCCACTCTTGTATACCTATTAATACCTACCGATAGGATACCTTACCTAAGTGGGCTAGCCGGAACCAAGAAATCTTGTGTTGGATAGTTCATTTATCGAGGAAGGCTATAGGCTATTTAACATCACGCTACGAACAATAGGAGCGTCGCACCAATGGAAAGTGTTGCAAAAACGGGAAAAATTATTCCTTTTGAGAGCTTCCGTTGCGTGCACTGCGTAAACGGCTAAAGTTACGCAAAAATAATGTATGACGGAATTGTTCCCCATTAAAAGTTCTAAAAAGAAAGTCCGCGACAGCATATGACTGTCTATCTTTCAAGGTTGACTCACTATAACCTTTTTTAGATAATCAAATTTGTTCTAAAATAATGCATTAGGTACAGTCGAGTTCATTAATATATTGGCAGTGGCAAAGTTTCAAAATATTATAAGCCTTAAATGATGATCATTATAATGCTTATAATATTTTGAAACTTTAAATGTATGTTAACATTTTATTTATGTCTAAGTTTGTATAGCATTGTAAGAACATTTTAACGCTTATAATATTTTGAAATTTTGTCACTGCCAATATATTAATGAACTCGACTGTACTCGCGAAGGTGTTTTTATATACATGATATTAATCCTTATCCAAATAAATACGTTGTTCATCACCAGTTTTTAATTTTGAACAAAATTGCCCTTGATATCTTTTGATTTCAATAAATATCAGGAGATATCATAGTTTTAAAATAAATCCTCACGGCCGCCGTGCCTGTTAGCTGTGCGAGGCTTACTGTAGTTCCACTCTTACTGATCATAGCGTGATGTACCTAAAATAGAGAGAATGTAAACACCAGCGTCAAGCCCCTGATGGTCATAAATAATTAGGAACGCTCTTTTCGAGATCAACGAAAATTAAAAAAAAAAATGAAACTCAAAAGCAAATTATGAATTATTGCCACGAGTGCATGGGTATATTTGCCGCGCGGCAAATTTTTAACTATGATTTATGCTATATCTAGCTGCGCGCCGCGGTTTCACCCGCATAGGTGTCGATCCCGTGGGAATATCGGTATAAATAGTACTTATCCTATGTGTTGTAAAGAGCAGTCCATCGATTAATAAATACTCGATGAATCGTTCAGTCGAAGTAGTGTTTGCCAATAAAAGGTTGTTTCGCAATAAATTCCATTTGAACGATTTCGTTCAGTCAACTTTCCATTAATCGAACATATGACTCTCGAAGTTAAGTTACGGACCCGATTTTTATTCTTTCCTTACCATGAGATATGAGTACGGCCCCAAGAGTAAGCCCAAGAGTAGTTTTCTTACGTTTTTTTTTGAAAAATTTGAATTTCTCGGTCTACCACGGCGCATTCACCTTAAGGTGAATGGGAAGTGGTAAACCGCGAAATTCAAATTTTCTTACGTTTTTTGCAATTTGCAGGTCAGTGTCAGCTTGTATCTTGATCAAAATTTGATTCGCGGCTATAACAGGTACGTATTTACAGAATTATAACCATAAGAAACATTCATACATCTTTATAAGTGAGATTTGTACCCTAAACACTTTTTCTTAGGAGATTTCTTCTTGTGGTACAAATCTAACTTAGGAAGATGTATTAATGATTCTAATGACTATAATTCTGTGAATAAGTTATACCTGTTATAGTCGCGAATCATATTTTGATCAAGATACAACCTGACACAAACCAGCTAATTGCAAAAAAAACGTAAGGAAATTTGAATTTCGCGGTAATCACTGCGCATTCACCTTAAACTTTAATAGGCCTGCCACACACTCGACGAGTGGCATGGGAAGTAGCGAGGAAAGGAAGCAGAGACATAGTGTGGCAACATCACTCGTCATGCTGGGGAGCTATTCTCTAAGGATACAGCCTTGCGGACAGCGCTGTCACAACTGTCAAACCCACCGCGACAGCGCCAGGGGGTATCAACTTTGTATGGGCTAATGTAGAAGAAGTAGCTAGGGCAGAAATATTACATTGCCAACATTAAAAAATATATCAAGGACCCCAATACCAATTTTCAAGTTGTAACACAGGCTCATTGTATGTACGGTGGCCAGCACATCAAGCTACCCCAATCTGTCAGATTTTCCCAATTGAATATGAACTTTATTCCTTTGTACTAAAGTTGAAAATCTATCAAAGAATTTTGACAGATTGGGGTAGGTTGACCTGCTGGCGTCTGTACTATGTGACTGGTTTTTTTTTTCTTTTACAAGAAATCAAATTCTGTTTTCCGAGTTTCAAGTGTGATTTGCCAGCAGAATATTTCGTTTTCATTCAGTATTTCTGTGACTTGTATTGCATAAAACGTCGAGTTGAGCTTTCGTCCTTCCGTTTAGTGTCTGTAAAGTGCAGTTATTCGTGTTCCACGAGATCTGAGACAGTGACTAGAGTCTGTGTGTGTATTTTGAACAAATATTTAGCTTAATAATTGAGATTAAAAAAACTGAAGTGTTAATCGACTTTTGATGCTGACCGTACCTACACAGTTTTGGCTTTTGAATATGTGTGATGCTGTGGTGTGATGAATAGATGTGATCCACCATCTCCTTCGGCGAGGATGACGTCGACGATGTATATTTCTTTTTATGACATTGATATTGCACGCCTCACAAAGTTACAACGCGTAAGCATGTAGGAGTACTTTACTCTCGATAGGCCGCTATGTGGCGATTTTACAATATAAAATCATTCTTATCTCCCAAGCTAGACACTAAAATCAATAAAAAAGGAGTGTCAGCGTATTTTTTCATTTAGGTTTTAAATAACAAAAAAAAAAATTGTTAAAAAAAATATTATTACTGCTGTCTGTTGGTCTGTGCACTTGTTTTTCTGCACGTTTTAGAAAAATATACGCAATTAATTGTAATAAATCCTTTTGAACAAATTTCCATTTATACTGAGGATGAACCCTATTTCTTATCATGATTGAACTGATAACCGTTTTAAAGATATTAATGAAATTCAATGGAATTTACTGGGTTTTTTTAGCATTCATTTTCAAAAACAATTTTTTCAATAAGTTTCTCTTCGAGTAAATTCATTTCAATTTGTAATACAATACGCGTGTGAGGCGTGCACTTTTAAATTTTCCAAATTTTTAATTAGCTATACTAAAAATGCATAGCGCGCACGCTGCCACAGCTTCATCGTCCATTGCAAACGCGAATGACAAGTGTGAGGAGTGTCGCGATTAATTGCGCGAGTAGAGCAGTGTGTGGGCACAGAGGGCAACATCGCGGCAGCGCGATGCGCAATGCGATGAGCAGCGCAAGGAGCATAGTGGGGTGGTGTAGGTGTAACGCCTACTCCTGTTTTTACGGTCAGAAGAAAAACTTTTGTAAAAAAAAAAAAAAACATTACAAAGTGAAAAATAACTAACAGAAAGTTTTTATTTTTCACTTTTTAGTTGTACGCACGGCTACACATCAAGCAATACATAACCAGTATAAGCTGACTGTGGCTAAGTAATAACAGCCGCACGGTCGAACGAAGGTTAAGCTACGCTTGCCGCGGTTGGTCCGTGGATGGTTGACCATCTTTATATATCAAGACCCCTCCGTGCCTCGGAAAGCACGTTAAGCGATTGGTCCCGGCCAAAGAGTAAACTAATATACAGGTCCCGGCTGTCATTCGTATAGATAGTGCAATCCACGAAGACGCGCCCCACTCTTCTTCCAAAACGTTAGTGTTTATCGCTAGTTATACGGCTTGTCAGAAGACCGAAAGTCTGACAACCAGTCTTACCAAGGGGTATCGTATTACCCAGTAACTGGGTTCTGGAGGTCAGGTAGGCAGTCGCTTTACGTAAAATACTGGTATTCAGCTGCATCCGGTTAGACTGAAAGCCACAGTTGGGATAAAGGCTAGGCAGATGATGGAGTATTATTGTTTTAAAACTTCGGTTGTCTCCACATAGCGACGCCGACTGTACATGGTGTAGAAATATTAGCAGGGGCCGTATTCTGACACAATAAACGAAAACACGCGAAATGAACGCGAGATTAGCTAAGGAATTGACTTGGTTTTGAAGTAAGGAATCATTGAATGGTCATAGTGAACTAAGGGCCCAGTCCCCAATGTGACAATAGTGGGATTACGTGCAGCGGCGGCCTTACCCATTGCGAGGCTCCGGGCGGCAGGTATTTGCGAGGCTCTTTGTCCTTCGTGAAAAGTATGTGATGCGAAAGTAGGTCTAATTGTTTGGTCTAGGTATTTGTCATGTTTGACGAGAAATGCTAAATATTTTATACAAATAAATAAAATTTGAGTTTTAAAATATTTTACATTGAAAGATTAACAAAATTAACAAATACAGAGATGAAAAATTTTAAAATAGATGTTTACGGCTTTTCCTAAAACTAAAATCTTTAATTAAAGCACAATAATCTAACGAATGAGTTACGTAAGTTTCGATTGAAAGAATAGCCTGAAAGCCGATCGTGTCCTCAAATACCTATGTTTTAATAATTAATTTTAAGCCTCGAAAAACTCCTTTCAGCAGATGCAACTGTAACAGGTGTGGTGGCAATAATTCTCAGGACTATTCCGATAGTGGGGTAAACTTCAGTTATTTTTTTTTCTATTATTAAATAATTAAGGATCAAAAACAAAAGTTTTAAATTTAAAAAAAAATCTATATTTTTTAAAAATTGCTTGGGTTGTTGCGCGAGGCCCCTGCAAGTGCGAGGCCCCGGGCGATTGCCCTGTTCGCCACCCCCTAAGGCCGCCGCTGATTACGTGTCCACCCCAATGGTGTTCTGTGTTAGGCAGCTCTACATAGTAGATAGTAACATGGTAGTACCTACCCCTTGTTTTTAGGGTTTCACACCCAAGGGCTGGAAACAGGTTTTTCACACCTCAAACCCTCCAAGGTTCATAACTTAGAACCCTTTCTCTCCTTGCCAAGGATGCAATGGATAAAATTAGTAAAACAATTTATGCCTTTACTTTTTAATTAAAAATTACGTAGACATAATATTTTGTGGTTACATAGAATAATTCAGTATAAACAATGTTGAGAAATAATGCTTGCACCAGCTGTTCAAGTTTCTGTGATTGCTGATAAAACATTTTCCTTAAAACAATAATTATCAGTAGTTTGCAATGGCAAATCTGTTTAAACTTTGCGGACCTACTCCTGCAGTCTCATTAACAAAAAACAAAAGCAGATACTCAGTACACAAAAAGAGTTCTTTTTAAAATAAGATCTGATTTCACGTGACAATGTAAATACAGAGTCCACTTAGATGGAGTCCATAACAAAATAATTCATAACAACTGTTCATCTTTCATGTAAATGCTTGTTTTAAATTGGTTGATTAAGGTACTTAAATTGTCACGACAAAACATTTAGTAGGACTATTTTATGAGTAAAGTCATCACAACGGCACAGTGTCAAAAGTACGAGGAGTGAGGCTGGTGCTAGATCCAGGTGCTTCACCACTTTGAGGGCCAGTGTCACGGCCGACATTCTGGAAACCAACAAATGTTTCATTATTCACCATGTTAACGATTGTGTTCATAACTTGCTTATAGTTAGTCTCACCTTGACATGAATTTGATTTTTGAGCATTGCAGCACGTAGAATAAGCATAGAAGTTCTTCGCTGGTATTCCTTTCCCATGGCCAAACTCCGTTCAAAAGTAGTACTCCTTTGATCCACATCTTTAGCATACAGTATTTTGTTGTGAGAATCAATACGAGCCTGGATTTGGCCATCTAGTATTAACAGCATCAATTCATCTTCCAGAGCAGTTACAGTGCGATTAAATGCAGCAGCCATCAGGCGCATGTCAGCAGACAGATAAGGACTGAAGTACTGAATCAATGCTCTGTTCCTTATTTGCATGTAGAGTGAGTTTAGATGTGGAGCTAAATACATGTCTAACAGTAGATTATCTCTTATTTCATCCAATAGCCTTAAGCATGAAGCATACTTAGATTCATAGAATTTAAAAATTATGTCACGTAACTGCGGTTCTAATTCTAAAAATAATTTAAATGAACTGCTAACTATGACTTGCTTTTGTAATTCAGAACGATCAAATGTAGCAAGTGCACACAATCCACCATATATGGCAACATTATTGCTGCTAAGAAGCTCTGGGTAGTCACAGTGATCAATGCTGGCTGCTAGGAAGTGTTTTGCAGCAGACTTGTACTTCTTAGTGGCTAACTCAGCTAGACCAGCAGCACATTTTAACCGTGTCAATATTGACTGGTTGGAGTCTTTGCCAGGGACTTCATTGAAGTCTGGGGTGCCTTCTGCTTTAGACACATAGTTAAGAACATGAGCCCAGTTTTGCAAATACACTGACACTTTCACAACGTTCAGGCACATCATTATAATGTGCTTGCCACTTGTACAGTAATCTCTGGCTCTTGAGTAACACTTCAATGCACTTGTTAGGTCACCACAATCAAGATAATGATCACCAAGGTCATCATGACCTCTTCGAATACTCTCCTTTATTGAATTTGTTTTGTAATTTTTAAGATCTGTATCTAGCTTCTCCAACTTTATAGCAGCCTTCTTGGTCTTTGATTCGATCCATATAGTGTCCAGGACTGGGATATCTTGTGAACCCATTTGCACTGCAACATCTGGCAAGCCTGCCGATGCCACTGCTTCAGCCAGCTTTTTGTGAAGTGTCTGATAAAGACTTACATTATATGTTGTCATGACGTAAGATATAGCCATTTTAAGAGCTTCCAATCGAAGGGAAGGGCAATGGTCGGCTACAAACATCAGTCTGTACAGTTTTGCGAAACCAGTATAAGAAGCGGAGTACGTTTCCAGGTCTAAAGTAGGATTTTCTACCACATAACATTCTGTTTCATTGTTTTCATTATCTTCAGGTGGAACGTCCACCTGCATAGGTTCAGCTGTGTTCTGAAAATAAAGACAATGTCGTGATATTTGTTAGCCGTTTATGTTGAGCGATAACAACGTACAGAATATGTAATCGGCTTGTAAGGTCCATAATTGAGAGAATACTTACCATTTCGAACATTCTCTATTGTGTACTTGACTTGTAAAAGAAAATACGCGAATTCCACTGTCAACGCAGAAAACCAACCTAAAACAAAGTGTTTCTTTACCTATTTGATGTTTGAAATCATTTGGATACGATAAAGGATATTATCCGAATTGAACACTCACTCAGTTTATGTACACAAGGTGATGATTGTAACAGTAATAATTATTATCAAAATACCTTTATCATTACGTTTCTTCTTGGCAGCGGCATTTTTCTTTTGACGAGACGAGGTATATTTTAGTGTTGCCATTAATTACTTCCATAGAAATACTTAGATGTATCTGTCCATGAATCAAACTCTATATTGTTTATGCTTTCAATGAACGACTAAAATCGACTAAAATTAAAAGTGAGCGTCAAAATGAAGGGACCAAACCTCCTATATCTATCATACATATATAAAAAAATAATACCATTAATCTACTATTTCCTACCTTTTGCAATAATTTTAGCTACCTTCCTCATCATATTTAAACATATAATAAAATCGTAGGAAAGTCAAAACTGTACATTGAATATTTTTTAAAATGAATACTTGGGGCGTGATCTACAATCGATATCGAAGCCAAAAATATAGTTTTTAGAATTTTTGTCTGTTTGTATGTATGTATGTCCGGGCTAATCTCAAAAAGTACTGCATGGATTTACTTCAAATTTTGCATGAATATTACTAAGAGGTCCGGTCAACATATAGGCTACATATTATCACGCTATCACCTACGGGGAGGAGCTGTGAATCTTTATTTTTCATACGCTTTCTGTGACAGCGTAATCTAACGACCCATATTTAAATGTTGTTTTAAAGTAAACCATGGGTATAACTTTAGAATAGTGCCGCAGGAGGGGGGAGTTGGTACTTGAGGGGGAGGGAGGGGGGGTTGACCCCTCCCCCTGGCACCACTCCCATGAAAAGGTAACTCACCGTTTCCGAGAAAAACGATCTTTTGTAACCTACCCTCAACACTCAAAAATTGCTTAAAAGGGCACGAGAAGGGGGTAGGGAGTGGGAGGGGGGAAGTGGGGCGTTGCCCCCTTTCCCCTGGTACCATTCCCATGAAAAGGTAACGCACCATTCTTATGAAAAATTGATTATTGTAACTTAACCTCAAAACACTTGTTGTCAAAACAAAGTTGTTTCTGCAACGTTTCCGGCGCTGCGGGAAGTGCAGCCCCTTCGCCCTTACGTAACAAAGGATAGGCACCCATGCTCACCTACGCAGCTTCGGCTTGCTGGTCGCCTCCGGCGACCAGCCTCAGCCGCTACGGCTCGCACGGGTGCCTATGCTTTGTTACAGCGGGCGGGGGCTGCTCTCCCTCCGCGCCTCCGGTTTTTTATAAACACTCTAGGGGTAACAGCTAAAAGACTACGTGGAGTCGGGGTGCCCCGATTCGGTTTTGGGACAGGTTCGACCTATTTTAACCATATAGTGACATGACGCAAATGGCGTAGTTTTTTTTTTTTACGTTCCGTTTCACCGATTATTATAGACCACAGACAATATACTGGACATACTGTACAGATTTGGTTGTGAATCGCCCATAATAACGTTTCGTTTTCCCTTTTTATCTGATTGAGGTTAGAAACAATTTTTATTTCTCGAAAAATATGCATTACCTTGTAATAAGAGTGGTAGCGTTATAATCGGGGACCCAAGCCCTACCAGCTTTGATCCTTTTTAGCCCACAACTCCTGCGGCACTATACTAAAGTCAAGCCATACCATGCTATTATAATAGCTTTACACTATAAAAACTACGTCATTTATGTAACTTGGGCAGAGAAACATAGTTTAATGAATGTTAGTAGTATAAAGAAAAATTTTAAGCAGCGCCATCTATGAGATTTCATAAAAATCAAATCAAATTACATGTTAACACTTTTTGGAAATTAATAATTTAAATTTGATCATGTTGGCCATTGATATATATGTTACACTAGATTAGTAATTACCGCACCAAGGCGTTGCCACTAGGCTGATGGCCACAGCCATCAGCGTAGCTAACGTCAGTTCAGTGCTCTGTGTGACGCCAACCGAAATCAACCGAGTGACATAAGACAAATAATATCGCGAAAGAGTGCGATTCAAGATCACAAAAACATAATAAATTAACCGGAATTACTTTCCACGCGTAAATTAATTGTCTCTGTGTTTATATCAACGTAAAAACGCAATAAAATGTAGAATTTTGTAAATTAGGTTCAGTGTTACCACTAAAACCTTAGTTTTAGTTTCCCACATTTGTGGGAGTTTTTAATTTATGGAATAAGTGATTTTAAATATTTTTTAATAATAATAACGTAGCAAGGTGCCTAAAGATGAAGCACGCCGTGAAAAATGGGTGGAAATAATCCGATTGCTGAGAAAAGAGACTGACTGGTTACCTACTAAATCATTCAATTTCATTAATAATAAAGAAAAAATATTCAAAAAGAAAATGTCTTAGTTATTTTCATAATTTATAAACTTCTATTACACATCCAATAAGAAATACATAATTCAAATATTTAAAAAATAATTTAACTTAACGTATAACGCTTTTTATGGCTTAAAATGTTGGGTAAAATTTCGCATGGGTAGGCAACCCCATCCCGTCATTGCATGTTTATATTGCGGTCTTTGTCTAATCTAAGCGACGGTATTATTCTTACGACGTGTGTAAGTGAGACGGATATATGTTTACTTTTAAATGTTTAGTGGTTTCAAAGCTACGACGTCGCGTTTAAGAAGTGGGTACACTTTTTTGACACATTTTATTGAGGTTTGCTTCTCTAGTTATATATCTCAATGATGTTGGCGAGGTTAGTAGTTAGTTATTCTTAAAATTCATAGATGGTAATGTGCATTTTCTTCATAAATGTTGTATCGTATAGTTCGTTTTGACAAATTCAAGTTCCAACAAAACACTCAAAATCTTGAGCAGAGTTGAGGAAGACAATTAAAAAAAATGCGGTGTTAAGTAGGTATTACAAAAAAGTTATGTTCATTGATGATGATCATTTCTTCATCAATTTCATGTTGTTAGTACAAAATAAACATTGACTGTTAATACTTTTGTTCGGTATTTATCTGTGATTATTGCTTGGTAATTAATATATTTTCATGTCGTTTACCTAATTATAAACTTAAATGTGATGTAAAACTAGCTGGATTTATTTTTACTCACTCATAGCCATTTATTTTATGTTAAAATAGTGTAAAGTCATAATAATTTTTCACCATCACCGCATCAAGACCGTGCAATGGAAATCGGGAGTATAACGCTGAGACAAAATACGATCCGGGCGAAATGAACACCATACGAAATGACCATGTCGCTTTGTTCTCTTCAGAGCAAAAACAAATTTATGACACTGTCCTTGAAAGCGTTGGGCAAAACAAGGGTAAAATGTTTTTCTTGGATGCTCCTGGTGGAACAGGAAAAACATTTGATATCACTGGCATACGTGCAGAGGTCAGGAGGCAAGGCGAATTTGCTATTGCTGTAGCATCGTCGGGAATCGCTGCCACATTGCTTCCGGGTGGCAAGACAGCACATGCCATGTTTAAAATTCTCATCGATTTAGAGAGCGCCGAAACGCATCACACAATCGTCTTCTCCAATGTCCCACTCACCGCACAGACTTAATTCACTCTTCTTTCTTCGTTCAATCTATCTCTCTGTGGAATACGCTCCACCAGGAAATCAGGATGGCAACCAACCGATTATCCTTCAAAGTTAAGGTTCGTGAGCACATTCGCAAGAAGCTGGCAGTATCATCAAAACGGTGATATTTTCTCATTGTTTGTCTTATATAATTTTAGTAAGTATATTCATATATTTATGTATATTTATTTGTGCTTGTGTATATATGTAATTAGGTATTGTAAAAGGATGTGTGGTCACCGTTGCCGGCACAAAGAAGTCTTAGTTGGTGAAGACAAGGATTTATTACTTTCACAACGTACACGGATTTTTATATATTATAGGACGAATCCACGCAGCCTTTTCCCAGCAGGGAGGAAGGAGGGGATAAGGTGTCCTCTAGACCAAAAAAATGACAATAAGTCAAAAGGTTTAGGCTAACTTAGTAGCGGAGTCCCATGTAACTATTCCAAGTAGGACGTAGTTCACGAATGCACCACTAGTTCAGTCTTCTCAAAAAAATTAAATATACTAGCGGAGGCCATTAACCTTTGGAGAATCTTGACACCGCGATTCAGAAAAGTGACGAAATGCGACAGCGCCATCTAGCGTTGAGTAGCGGCATGTTGTAGTGTCTCTCTTATATGACAGGTGGCGTTGGTGCGTTAAAAGAAGGTTTGCTACAGTATATATTATATTCATAGTTTTAATAGGTTTATGCGTATCTTTATATTTAAAATATTTATTCCTCAATTTTAATGATTGCACCTACCACTATTTGTCTCTGCATCACCCAAAGGTTGACTGATAGAAAATGCCTATGGCATTAAGTCCGCCTCTGTGCATTTATGTGCTTGAAGTATTAAATAAATAAACGCCTGCTTGTGGTGTGTCACGTAAGAGCGATAAGGGACACGTGCTCAAGGATTGCTCTCTGATCGTATGGGATGAGTGTACGATGGCCAATAGAAAGGCAGTTGAGGCCGTGGACAGAACCTTGCAGGACATCCACAGGAACGAACATTTGATGGGTGGTGTCACAGTTCTGTTCAGTGGTGATTTCCGGCAAACGCCTCCCGTCGTGATACGGGGATCAAGGGCTGACGAGGTGAATGCTTCGTTAAAACGATCTTCGTTGTGGTAACGAGTTTGTATGCCATTTAGGCCATTAATATGAGAGCTCGGCTTTTTTTAGGCCATTAATATGAGAGCTCGGCTCGGCGGCAATGCACATGCTCAAGAATTCTCCGATGTCCTTCTAAGTCTTGGTGAAGGCATTCTACCAGAAGAGAGAGGTGGACAGGTCGTGCTTCCAGAGTCTCTCGGTAGAGTGGTATCCAGCTTAGAAGAACTCATTCGCTGTGTGTACGGGGACATCAGTCGTATAACGCGCCAGCAGAATTCTTGGGTGTGTGAGCAGGCTGCAGCAATTAACGAATGCATTCCCTCGGAAATTGAGAGGAATGAAGTGGTCTACACCTCGATAAACACTGTTGTCGAGCAAGATGACGCCACACATTATCCCGTGGAATTTCTGAACTCCCTGTCAGCAAGTGGACTTCCAGCGCATACCATCAAGCTGAAGGTCGGTGTCCCGATTATGCTTCTTCGGAACCTATCTCCTAAGAAGTTGTGTAACGGGACCCGCCTTAAAGTCATCTCGCTCCACAGACACACCATTGAGGCGGAAATTCTTACGGGTTGTGGCGTCGGCGAGGCAGTATTTATACCACGCATTCCCCTCATACCTCATAACTTCCCGTTCCAGTTCAAGCGCGTACAGTTCCCCGTGAGTGTGCTTCGCGATGACCATCAATAAGTCGCAGGAGCAGACACTGAGGGCAGCGGGTGTCGACCTCAGGACGAGTTGCTTCTCACACGGGCAACTGTACGTCGCTTGCTCCCGCGTCACCAGTCCTGACTCTCTTTACATTTTGGCTCCTGGCAGCATAACTACCAACGTAGTTTATAAGGAAGTGTTGTAAGGTATGATACCTTTGTACGTATTTTTACTCTTTTGTGTCCTGGAATGTATTGCTGCATTATTTTCTCTATTTCTTTCAGTCACATCTTATGACTGAACTCAGCAGGATTCCCATATAACTCTCTTCACTTGCTTCGCTTGCAAAACAAACTTATATTTTAATGCTGTTTTAAAAGTTGTTTACTTATAATGCTATAGCGACACTGGAATCTTAGGTATTTTTGGTGCTGTAGAGCCTTCACGCAGACGACGTCGCGGGCAGCAGCTAGTACCTAATATTTTAACAAAATGTTTGGTCCCTCCATCTTGATATAATGATGGAGGGACCAAACTGATAGACTACTCCCTGGAATGTTCTACCTACTTAGTGTTATAATACCTTAATTCTACCTTAAGGTGATTGCGCAGTGATTACCGCGAAATTCAAATTTTCTTAAGTTTTTTGCAATTAGCAGGTCAGTGTCAGGTTGTATCTTGATCAAAATATGATTCGCGACTATACCAGGTACGTATTTACAGAATTATAATCATAAGAAACATTCAAAATTCCAGGCAGCGGCCTAAAGTAACTAACATAATTACCCTTTGTTGAATGCGGTTCTATTGTTAGTAGGTAAGTATATTTGTCTGCCGGCTCCAAGGGCAGGTAACAAGCTGTTGTTTTAATTCGCCAGTTGATTCAGTTCTGCCGCACACTTATAATAAGCCACTCGCGTCTGTCTAGTAATCTAGCCACTAGCGGTCGGAAGTTTTTCATATTATATTCTGTGTGAATTCTTGTGGCTGCGAATTCTTAGGTACGGATAGTCGAGTAGCCCAATGTAGTTCCTGAACGTAGGTAGTAGCCCCTAGCCACAGTATTCTGACGGGAATTGCAAGATGTAGTGAACACTACCATGATCAGTGGTCTCCACCCGGTCACCCATCATTTATCAGCATGGTATTGACGTGTTCCGTAAGAAGTAGTAAGAACCTAAATGACGGCGTTCATTTCTAGTATGTACCTACCTAGATATCATCATCATCCGCCTAGCTTTTTTCCAAATATGTTGGATTTCAGCAAAATATTAGTTACAATACCTAAAGTTTATATCTGCAACTACAATGTAAGATTGACTACAGATAGTAGCTTAGATATTTAGTAGGTAGGTATTAAAGGAGCCGTTTTTTTTCTGTTCATTAAATCCTCGCAGATCGATCAACCGATTGCGGTAAAAGCCATTAGGTAGATAATACACACACTAGAATTCGGTCTTTTAGACAGCCCATTATTTAGTTGTGAAAGATTACCAGCTGATGAGCTAAAGTAGGTGTCGTCAACATATCAGTGTGATAAGATAATGATTCATAATATTCATTTATCATGTTACTAACAGTCTCTTCGGAAGATAGTAAGAGTTAAGATCATGGAATAGTCCAGTAGCCTATAAACCGTGTACCAACTTGGCTTGTAGGTAAGGTACGTACCTACTAATATTTTGGAGAAGCCAACTTGAAGTTATTATCAGGGGATCACAGATCAGAGGTTATTTTTTTAAATTACCATACTTAGATAAATACCTGCCTATCTAACCTTCTTTCGCTCAGCAGCCAGGATGCAACTGCGCATGCGTTAAAGTGTAAAAGGTCGATTTTGACTTGTAGAACCGTCAACAAATTATCATTAAACTCTTTGGTCAACAACACAGCCACACAGCCACTGGTGCCAAAATAAACAAATTATGTACGAGTTATTTAATGGTATATTTATAAAAATTACAAATATGTTCACTAAAATGTTCTTTAAATTCATGTCTCGTTATTTACACTTAAAGAGGACAATACGAAAATGGATAAAAGGTGAGTACTTCAAGTCGACAGTAGATACACCTAGCTTATTTTTTAGGAATCTCCTACAAATAATGATTATGTAACATTCACCAAAATTGCGGTGTGAATTTATTTGTAGCTTCTGCGTTGGTGCATTTACAATCTGTGCTTGCTAAATAATTTGCATTGGAACTGCATTACTAAAGGGTCTTATGTAATGTCTAGGTAAGTATCTAAACTATAACAATGCAGTCTGGCCAATGCATACTGCACCCTAATTGCGTAACACACTATTACTCTCAATTTGAATCATTTTGAAGCTTATTGCTAATCCATTGCTCCTTACACGTTCGAAAAGTGTGTCTACTCAACAACGTAAATAACGCAATGAATGTTGTTGAACTGTCAAAATGAAACCCATTGCTACTGATAGTGTGTTACGCAATTAGGATGCTGGAATAAAGTCTAATAGTCATTGTAATTATTCTTGTGACGTACACAAGAATTACAATGGCTAGTAGAGTTTGTTCCAGTCCCAATTGGGATAGGGTCCCAATCGGGGTACGGAACCTTAAAAATAGGTAGTTAAAAGCGAGCTATAGCTGGCTATAGGTTATATCTTTTCCTGAAACCGTAACTAAACAACTCCTAGGTCTTTGTCTAAAATCATTGTGTTATTATTGACTTGCAACACTGTCAGAGTGAAACCGTAACTAACCGTTTTAAAAACAAAAGGAAGGTGCTTATATAATTCTTTTATATTTTATTTACTTTGCTCAAATAAATAAATTACAAAAGAATTATAAAATTCTTTCGATTCGTATTCTAAAAAATCTCAACTATTTATGCAAAGGTGGGTCAGCTAATTGCTCTAACTGACTGTATTGTACATATACAGGGTAATTTGTAAAACACCAGTAACCTCTTAAGAGGTCATTGTACTCATCATTATGAACAACTTTTACTATGGGACCAAACCTGAAATCGTGAAAAAAAATCAGCTGTTCCCTACATTTTGACGAGTTACACAAACATAAATATAGAGAACAGCTGATTTTTTTTTCGCGATTTCAGGTTTGGTCCCATAGTAAAAGTTGTTCATAATGATGAGTGCAATGACCTCTTAAGAGGTTGCTGGCGTTTTACAAATAACCTTGTATATAAATATATAGCTGTTGGTAGAGCTGAAGTTTCAACTTGAAAGTAAAGCGCTAATCCTGATCGCAATGCTTATGATTGCATAATACTTTTTTTTTATTCGATTTTATTTTTGGATAAAGGTAGGTAGGTATGTACGTAAGTAATGTTTTCGTGTTGTTAGATAAGGGCCGGGTTTACATCTAGGTATTTACGATAAGAATCACTAAACTGCCGATTTACTAAATATCTGATTGTGATAATTGGTTTCTATCAGTATATTTATTTTATTAACTTATCCAGGACTCGTTTAAAAAAAATAATTTAAAATGATCCTAATTTGTGATTGTTTTGTGTGGGACGTGTGTGAATGTCACCCGTTGTCTTTCAATCTTTGTCTTTCATTCAATTATGTGGGATTTTAAACAACAAAGTTTGACACGCTGTTGGGGAAACTTATTTTTAGACCGCTTTGTAAAACCGATGCGCGCGCACCGTGTGGCACAACACGTCGCAGTTTGCTTAGTTAACGATGGTGTTGGTATTATTTTGTTGAGGTTAGTGATTGTTTACATACCTACTGAACAGTATATTTTTATGTAGGTACATATTAATGGAGAATCAAAGCTGTTTTAAAAAATAAGTCGTTAGAGCGGGAAGATCAAAGTAGATTTGTAAGATTAAGTAACCCTAATCGGATTGTTAGCTACGATCACGGTAATTATTAGTTGATAAGAAATACGAGTCAATCCGTATAAATTTTAGGTGGATGAGTGCAGTAGACAGTTGGTGCGTGATGCTGATCATGAAGGGAGCTCTGCTGTTGACGGTCGTGTATTTGTTGCGCTGCGAAGGTGCGGTGGTCGTGCGCTTGGACGAGCCGGCAGTCGTCAACGACCGCCCGATCATCGGCGTGCTATCGCAGGAACAGTCCATGTACCTTCACACCAAGTACCCCGAGGAGAACTACACGAGCTATATCGCAGCCTCCTACGTCAAAGATGTGGAGGCATCCGGAGCTCGGGTTGTGCCTATTCTGTAAGTATTTTAGTACTTCGGTACTTACCTACTTTAATTCAAACATGAATTACTTTTATGGTGAATGCGCAGTGGTAGACCGCGAAATTCAAATTCTCTTACGTTTTTTGCAATTTACAAGTCAGTGTCAGGTTGTATCTTGATCAAAATTTGATTCGCGTCTATAACAGGTACGTATTTACAGAATTATAATCATTAGAATTATTAACACATCTTCCTAAGTTAGATTTGTACCGTAAGAACAAATCTCTTATGGAAAAGTGCTTATGGTACAAATCTATCTTAGAAATACGTATTAATGATTATAATTCTGTAAATACGTACTTGTTATAGTCGCGAATCAAATTTTGATCAAGATACAACCTGACACTGACCTGCAAATTGCAAAAAACTTAAGAAAATTTGAATTTCGCGGTCTACTACTGCGCATTCACCTTGTGTATTTCGCTTACATGAATATAAATAATGTT
This sequence comes from Globia sparganii, assembly GCA_949316385.1. Lineage (NCBI taxonomy): Eukaryota > Metazoa > Arthropoda > Insecta > Lepidoptera > Noctuidae > Globia > Globia sparganii. The sequence goes on along the minus strand of OX438663.1, from coordinate 12,517,018 downwards.
ACAGGATCGGAAAAGACCGCAGCTATTATAAGGAACTTCTGGGGAAATTGAACGGGTATGTATCTACATTTTTATTAGCAGAGCCGAAAAATACTCAAACGTTCGAATATTATGTAACTGCCCAAATCTAAGATGGTTGATTGCGAGTAGTGGTGCGCCTCACTAGCTAGCTGGTTTGGTTCCCAGGTTAGGCAAATGTTTTTTGGTTTAACCATCAGTAAGTAATTGGTACTGCCTACCCCTTCGGGAACTTAAAGCGTGGTGTAATTTACAGCACAATTTTTAATTAACTAGCAAAATTTCACACGGGGAAATGGTGATGGGTATTGTATTATTTATTATCATAAAATTCGCAGCATTATATGAGTTGCATGCCTAGCTTTTCCTAACTATGTTGTGTATAGAACTTAAGTATATTAAATACTTTCAGAGTTCCAGTACTTTTTCTGATAAAATTTTCCTGTTATCTGTTCCAGAGTGTTGATCCCCGGTGGAGCTACCTACTTCAACCAGTCGAACGGTTACGCCGACGCTGGTCAGCACATATACGAGATAGCTCAAGAATTGAACGACGCTGGCGACTACTTCCCTATATTCGGCACCTGTCTTGGCTTCGAGCTGCTCATCATCTTGGCTTCAGGCCGAGGGTACCCAGAAAACAGGATTCGTTGCTATTCGTTCTCTAATGTTCCTCTTGAATTTACGGAAGGTGAGTTAGGGAATTGATATATTTTATTATTGTTACAGAGTAAGGCCCAATTGCGGTTGATAGGTCTTGTTAAGGACTTGTTTATATACTAGTCGGACTTTTAATTATCTGCAGTAAATTGACAGCTTAAGCATGTGTTACCACTTTTTAACGAAATTTAAATAGTGATATGACAAAAGAATCGATTCATTCAATTAACATTCAGTTCAAAATTGGTCAATTTTAAATTGATTTTATAAAAAAGAATAGTACTTATATTAATAGTAATACTTAATTATTTATTTAGGTCTTTACTTAATATGACATTGGCCCCGATTCTGTTGTTCAAGAACTAAATTTAAGTTCAGCGCGTCTTTTTCTTTCTATTATATCATGAAAAGGACAGAAGATAAATATTAGTTTAGTCCTGTCAAAATAGATAATCCATAGACAAGTTTAGACGTGATTAAAAAATTGGCTACTAAAAATACGTCAATTTACGTCAGGCGCTGACTAATTTGACAGGACTAAACTAATATTTATCTTCTGTCCTTTTCTTAATGAAATAGAAAGAAAAAGATGCACTGAACTTAAATTTAGTTTAGTTTGTGAACAACAGAATCGGGGCCATTGGCCTTTTATATGGAAAAAGCAGAAACGATCCTGTAAAATGAAATGATGTAAGTATTTAATCAATCAAAGTATCTATGTACAGAGGCCAGCACATCAAGCTAACCCATCTGTTAAATTTCTTTGATAGATTTTCAACTTTACCACAAAGGAATAAGGCTCTTAATCAATTGCGAAAATTTGACAGATTGGGGTTGCTTGATGTGCTGGCCTCTGTACCATTGTTATCTTTGCAATTTCGCCAGTTTATAAGTAGCTAATTGATTCCTTTGCTAAAAAAATTGTGGGAGCGTAAATCAATAAAATCATTGAAGGCAGTTTTGATTGCTTCATCGGAATAGATTTTTTTCCTTGCATTAAATTGTCTAAGTTCCGGAAAAAGTGGTACCTAATCTGTTGGAGCAAGGTTCGGGGAGTATGGTGAATGGTGGGTGTCGGAGACATTCCAATCGCAGGATTCTTAGAGTAAAAAATGAAACTACTTAAAATATATTTTCTTGTTTGAAACAAGAAAATATGTATATGAAGTTAACTTTCTGGAGTGGTAGGGCGCATTGTCCATATCTACTACTGCGTTTGGCTTGAGTGTAGGCAGAATTCAAGCGAACCACTCCTCAAAATTCCTCTACCTATATTTCGACACAATTATTGAGAGTAAAAGTTTTATTATTTTTTAGTATGACTAGAAAAACGATCAAAATCAGCCTGACTTCGTATTTTTTTATGATTGAGTAAAGTTATAAATGCCATAATTATTTTTAACCATAAATAATCAAGAATGTGAATGAAACTACTATATATATTTTTATCCGATCAATACATAAATATTTTGATTGTTTACAGTTAAATCAAAATTGGTAAATTTCGAATATTCTGGCCTAAAACAATGTTTCATTGTGTTTTAATCGCTTCACTAGTAGAGATATTGTGGTATAATTTTATAAGGAAATGACAGTAAGAAATGTAATTTTAAAAGTCCCACACTCCCTCTACATAGATAATTATTATCTTTCTATTTATACCAATTTGTTCGATATCGATAAAATGTAGTTTATAAAAAAAGTGCAAAAGTTAAAAATATATAAGTAGTTAAAAAAAAAACACTAAAAAAACGCGCTTTTATCACGAACACAAAACATTGCGTAATAAAAGCGTGTTTTTTTACATATTTTTAACTTTTCGTTACCCGCCCGATCGAACTCGTCAAAACAAATCATATGAGTAGCCACTGAGGAGTTCCACTATCCACCTCCTGGCTCCATCATCAGCTCAGCTCCAAAATACCAAATTATCTTTTTATCATCCGAACTAAATATGCAGGGTAGGCAAAAATCGTGGATCAAACGAAACAGGGCGATAGTTGGGGTTATTTGGAGTAAAATAATTCTCTGTGGCAGTGCCCTAACTTGATCTCCTTAAAATTATGACAATTTGAGTGTTTTAAGGTTCTAAAGTTCCAAATAAATTTTCGTGAGACTTAAAAGATATTGAAAAAAGTGCCAATACTGATAACCCACTATAGCAGTGATGATGCTTTTTAAAAATATTTTTTCTTTTTATTTATTTTTTATTGCAAATAACCCCAGTTATCGTTTTGTTTCATTTCGATACGACGATTTAAATTTATTTTATTAGGTACATTGTTTTGTGTTTTATTTGTTTTAGTTAGTTACACAGTAAAGCTAATAAAAGCGTGTTAAAAAACGAAATATCACGGAATTATTTTAAGGCAGAAGCAAATTCGACGCGATGTTTTCTTTTCGGGAAATTGTGGATCGTAGGACGAGTAAACTTAACATGGAACAAAAAGATAATTCTTTCTAGTTATCCTTACAGTATAATAATACTTGATACACACAGCATATCTGGTTGTGTTTAAAATACTTTTATATTACTTCCAGATGTCCATTCCAGCAAGATGTTCAAAGAGGCACCGGAAGACGTGTTAGAGTTGTTAGAAAATGAAGATGTCACTGTGAATGCTCACCAGTTCTGCATTGTAGATGAGGTAAAGTCAGTTCGTAGCTCTATTTCTCTTGTCTGTCTCCAGTTCGTCACTAACCAGATAATAATATTATTATAATAGTTAGTAGTCCTGGAATAGAAAACCTTACATATTATACTAGCTTCTGCCCGCGATTTCGTTTGCGAGAAATTTCTTGTTCCACCGTCCCATCCCGTCATTCGCCTCGTCTGCCCGCACAATTACTTCTTACTTACTTTCCGTTACCGTTCTTTCTGACTTTTTTCTTTTTACTCGGCTTCTAAGGGACTTGGCGTGATGTAAATAACCTATAGCCTTCCTCGAGAGTTGGCCCTGTCAACCGTAAAAATATTTTTTTTTAATCTGACTGGTAGTTCCAGAGATTAGCGCGTTCAAACGAACAAACAAACTTTTCAGCATTATTATTAGTATAGATTTTTATATTATACCTACCGCCTAAAACTGATGATAAACAATATAAACATGCTCTTGCATCTTTGAACGAACTCTTCATTTTAGTTTATCTGGTCATGTCTCAGTTCAAATCGTAGCTAACTTAACTCTACCACGTTAACACTAATTGGGTAAAGTTCCTTTGATAGTAATTGTAACTAGAAACTTAGAAAGCTACCTACATATCCGGTCGTACGTGGTAATTACGGCTCACCGATATTTAGACAAAAAAAAAAGCTGTAGAGCGTCGAAGAAGTTCAGTTTCGTAGAATGAGACTACCACACAGGAATGAGGACAGAACCCTCACAATTGTGTTCCTCTTTCTAACGCTCGATCTGTCGTACTTACGACCGGCTGTGCGACATATTAAAATCAAAATATTTTATTTCATTTAGACCTACATGGGTATACATGAAACGTCAGAAGCCAGGTACACGATTCTAATTTGTTGTTTCCTATGGAAACGAGCCGGCAAGAAACTCCACGGTTTAAAAATAATTGACTTTTACAATATTTTAAACTTAGTATTAACAGGTATGAGAGGACAGTGTAGGCCTGTCAACATGACAAAATATAAAGTAATATTTAAAAGATAAAGAAAATAATAAAAATAAATACCTATTTATACCAAATATAATATATCTACACCGTTTTATTCTTTTTCCAGAACCTGAAATCTCACAATTTGACGCACGACTGGCGAGTGACTTCTTATTCTAATGACGACAATGGAGTCAAGTTCATAGCTACTGTCGAACATACCAGGTATTACCAACCAAAATGACTTTGAACCCTACAGACCCCGACTCCCAAGATTCACGAACAAGATCTAAACAGTAGTAAACTTTACAGATAGTGCAATCCACAAAGACGCGCCCCACTCATTTTCCTAATGCTTACAGCACAAGTGTGCAACATTCCGCTAGTGTTTTAGTTTTGTTGATACACACTAATTATTATTAGTGGGTAATTAGTGTGTATCGAAAAAACTAACACACTAGTTGAATTAACTAGCGATAACCACTAACGATTCGGAAGGAGAGTGGGGCGCGTCTTCGTGGATTGCACTATCTGTATCCACTGGGTTCGGGCAACATAGGACATGTCATGGCGAGTCTTTGAGATGGCCTATGTCTAGCAGTGGCCGTCTCTTCATTGATATGATAATAATGAAAATATCTGCTGATAAATGATTTTATTTTTGTAAGTAGGTCTTACACGTCAATCATATTTTAAAAACTAGATGAGGTCGGCGTTTCCTATCTGACTAGTCTGAGAAGAAGGGCCGAAACAAACTCAGAGGTCACAGATCATATGAAGACCATGTAAATCTGATATGGCTTATGGTCTGATATGGTCTTTTGAGAAAAGAACTACACAGATTGAGAGGACCTGTCCAGTCAGCGCGCGCATTTGTCAGAAATCGTGCAGCTCAACTCAAAACTTAAGGTGAAAACTTGATGTTGTATAAACTGAATCAAATTAATATTCTTGCAGGTATCCATTCTATGGCGTCCAGTTCCACCCAGAGAAGAGCTCCTTCGAATGGAAGAAGTCTAAGAACTACACGCATACACTAAACGCCGTCAAGTCAAACCGTTACTTCATGGATTTCTTCGTAAAGGAGTGCAGGAAAAACCTCCATGCTTTCGCAAGTCAGGCGGAAGAAAATCAATACGTGATATACAACTACGAACCTCACTTTACGGGCGTGTTAGGAAGCGCATACCATCAATGTTACTTCTTCGAGCCCAGAGGCAACGTGTGATGTACTTAAATTAATTTCAAACAGTAATATGATAAAACGATTTAATAATATTTACCTGACCATGTATTCAACTAGCATAATTTTGTTAATGTAAGCAATTAAATGTTTTTAGTTTTCTGTTATTGCTTTTAAGTAAGTATTTAAATTCTATTTTCATCGAGTATTCATTTGTTGGTGCTCTATAAGCCATAAAAACTTGCCAAGTCAAATCTAACCTACTTTAAGATCTCACATTTTTAAATAACAGCAATTGTTATAGGTATCCAATAAAGCAAAGAAATAGAATTTAATACTTGTTCATAATGTTATTTTGTTCCTATAAATACATATTTGGATTTTGCATAGAACTTTGCACTCATTTAGATCTTCATTCTTTTTGCGGCGAAGCCCACAGCCAAGCATGATTTTGGTATTGAACTTGGCTCTCCTTTTTTACATTTATGTTTTTGGTGGGATATCATTACTTTTTGTAAAGAATATAATTTTAGTTTTTTAGTTTGTTAGTTTTATTTTTTACTAGCTGCGCCCCGTGGTTTCACCCGCATAAGTGTCGATCCTGTGGGAATATCGGGATAATAAGGGTACGACGAAATAATCCCGCTTTTTATATTCAAAGGATTCCAAAATCCCGCTTTGCCCGAAAAAAAATCTGGCAAGGGTTTAAAGGGTGCTGAAGTTTGTATGGAAGAATTTTATAACCCGAAACTCTGACAGAAAAGCAACAATGCTTTTTTTGTGGATGATGGGAAATCATCAAATGACCCCTCCCGCTCAGGGTGGAGCAAAAGGGAGTGTCAGACTCTGACCGACTACAACCCACCCGAATTCCTTCCTTAGCCCTTTATGTGCCGGGACTTCCGGGGCAGCGGTAACCCTTTTGGACAATCCCGCTGCCCCGGAAGCAACAATGCTAACATTATTAACATGCAAGCTAACATTAAATGCAGATAAAACCAAGTATATTGTATTTAGAATGAGAGGCATATTGAGGGGCCCGTGGCTAAATAATAACAGCCGCTCAGGTCGATCGATCAGGTTAAGCTACGCTTGCCGCGGTTGGTCTGTGGATGGGTGACCGTCTTTACATAACGAGACCCCTCCGTGCCTCGAAAAGCACGTTAAGCCGTTGGTCCCGGCTGTCATTCGTGGATCTTTGACAGTCGTTACGGGTAGTTAGAAGCCCTAAAATCTGACAACCAGTCTTACCAAGGGGTATTGTATTACCCAGTCATTGCGTTGTGGAGGTCAGATAGGCAGTCGCTCCATGTAAAATACTGGTATTCAGCTTCATCCGGTTAGACTGGAAGCCGACTCCAACATAGTTGGGATAAGGCTAGGCAGATGATGATGATAAGGGCAAATAAGTACCTACTTTTTGGCTGAATGCACAAACCGTGCGAAGCCAAACAAACAAAAAAAACTTAGCTATATATATTTAGAATGAGAAACACTAATATACCACTTACTAACCTTACCATTTATGCTCATAACTGTACTCGTACGGCAGACGCTGACGCTGCTTGTGTGTCCTACTCTACCTAAAGCCGACGACATGAAATATTTAGGTGTCACAATTGACAGAAATCTAAATTTCCGTTTCCATATATAAAAAATAAATAGTAGCCGATTCTCAGACCTACCCTATATGCACAGAAAATTTCATAAAAATCGGTCCAGCTGTTTCGGAGGAGTATGGTAACTAACACTGTGACACGAGAATTTTATTTAATAGAAGATTTAACTCAATGTCTGAAGATACGCGTATAATAATAATAATAAGAATAACCCCACCGCCATATCTCTACGTTGACGTCGTGGTGGGGCTTGCGCGCTCCGAACTCTAGGCCTGTGTCGGTAGACTTTACCTAACCGGAATAGGTCTAAGGTGAGGAGCCAGACCAAGAGAGATACAGAAACCCGCAGGGCAGCATGTGGCGAGCTGTTGGGCAGTAGCGACCCCACGGACCCTATCTCCCGGGAGTAGTCTTGTTCCTCACCTCTGGCTTGCCTTAATTGGCCGGCTGGAGTGAACACTGACGAGGAACAGAGCTCCCACCTCATTCTTGCCTTTATTGGCTGGCTTGAGTGGAGATTCGCAAGAGCAAACGTGCTTGGGGGAAGGAAGTATTCCAGTAAGTGCTCGTAGGGATCTTGACCATCTTCCGGGCTCTGGGATTGTTCTGAAAGCCGTGGAATACCTCTCCACTCCTCAAGCACCTCAGGACATGTTGCCCCCTTGTCACTACGTCACTATGTGCGAGCGACAGTTTCCGGGGGCCCATTATTGAGTGTGCAAGTCACCCCCTGCCATTTTATCCGTGTATATATTAAACATTGATCAGGCAGGGACCATAGTTCTTCCATAGTTCTTGGTAACCAATCCACTTTAACCTCGAAAACCCATAGTACAACTTTTTATTTTTCCAATACTGCAATAGGCCTACACCAACCGAGGGTTATCCTTGGGTGCACTTTCATAGTGCATATAGGGATAATCGTCGGTTGGTGCCACATTTCATTAAAATTTTCTAAGGGGCCTCTGCGAGTTGGCTTCGGCCCCTCGTACGCCTTCCAAAGGACCGGGACCCCATGGTCCCGAGATAAATAAAAAAAAAATAAGAATAATAAATAATAATAAATTCTAATATTTAGGTAAACTTGATTACACAGACACGGAAAGACTTCTAGAAATTAGTTATTAAATTGGTAATTTTTTAATTGTATTTAGTACCTATTATAATATTAAGTAGGATAGTATTATTTCAAAAATTAACTAACTATGGACAAATAATCAGCTGATCGCTTAGTATGGGGATGGCCTGAAACACAGGTTTTTATTAACCTAGCTCAGGCAGGTCGCCACAAGTTATAATATCAGTACCAACGCACCTTTCATATATAATTAAAAACGTGTAAATTAAACTAGCTTTTATATGAGTATTTAAGCCAATCCTTTAGGAACTTGGTACTACTAAGTATTTATAAGTTTGTAAATGTATTACTTTGTAAAAGGACCGAAATAAAAATGTATTTAAAATTTATTCATTTATTAATGATAAGTTGAAAGGTAATTTAGTAAAGTTTAAAAAGAGAATTTTACTGCCTGCTGCAATTAACTCTAAAATGGGTATAAATGTTATTATTTTAAGTCATATTATTAGAAAACCTAAAATAAGATTAATTTAAAACAAGCTTTTCACCACGAGAGCGTGATGAAAAGCTTGTATCTATAAGAAAGACACACGCAGTTTATAACTAAGAGAAATCCTATTCGTTTAAACTATAAACTTCAATATAGGTCCGAATCGGTCGATTGGTCCTAAGTAATCACTAATTTTCGAAAACTACCTTTAAGAGGGGGTGGAAGGAAAATTAAAAAAAAGGGGAATGAACTAAATCCATGCGGATGAAGTCGCGGGTGAAGTGCTAGTATAGTTCAACGCTCGGCTCAGCACCGAAAGATGAAAATCCAGCGCGCTTTTATCTTTATAGGCATTCATTTAGGTGTTAGCTAGTGTAAGCAAGTGAAAATGAGCATAAATTATACTATCAGTCTATTACTACCACTTCTCATCAATCTAAGAAGTGTCAACGCTGTCTGGGAACTTTTGATGATCAGACGAAGGAAGGCAACACTTTGGCATTGGCATACAATTAGCTATTTTAATCTGATGGTATTAGACAATAAATTTCTCTAAGATTTATTTTGTTCCAGAAATATCTTTCATTACATCCAATGTCGTATCGGACGTCCTATCGATTTGTAGAGTTGCTTTGACTTTATTTAAGTAGCTACTTATTCTTATCACTTAAGTAAGTAAGCATTCTCAAATAGGTACAGATGCATTGTAGCAATGTGATTTGCACATAAAGAGTTAAAGGAGATATACAAAGGTAAATATTATTCTGACGATAAAACGGAAAAGTCCCAGTTTTTACTAATTTTATGAGGCCTATTCTTGAAGATAAAGTCAATGTTTTACCAATCAAAATCTAGAACATATATTGAGTGTACATGAAAATTAAGACAAAATTGGAATTGAACCAAGACTGAACATCTTTTGTTATCATGTTCATACAGTGTTATAAAGGTCAGTGAACATCCGTGACAAAATTCCGAGTTTCCCCATAGTATTACGTTCAGTAATTTGTTAAATTATAGGTCAGTACACCCTAAATTGGGCCGCAAATAGCCAACACGTCGGTTGTTTGTGAGCACATCACTGGCTTGTTTGGACCGACGCGACGCGACCAGCGGGGTGTCAATGTTATCGAGGGGACCAATCTGCTAAAATAACCTAATAAACGAATACGTACGGTTTGTAGAAACGTTACATAATGAACAGTAATGAGGTAGCTTTTTATCTGACATAAAGGGGATAACTGAAGGTAATAATGTTGTCGTATTTGTGGAACGAATACGTAGATGTATACAAAGGAAGTGAATACATATAGGTAAATGTATATATCGTCAATCCCGTACCGTTAGCAGTATTATGTACCAAAATAATAAGTAGTGGGATGTGAACTTGGTACATTTTGTCCGACTAAGTAGTTCAAGATCAGTGACCTCATGAGGGTCGCTTTCCGAATGCTGGACTGGGAATATTTAATATCTATTGCGAAGTTTAAGTCCCACTAAACGCACGACGCCATCGAAGAATAAAATAGAATAGAATACTCTTTATTATGAAAAGCCACCATATAAATCACAGACATAAATATAGAAATTTTGCAAAGGGTGACACAATGGGCGGTCTTATCGCTAAAAGCGATCTTTTAAAAACAACCTTTGGATGGATTAAAAAGGGGGAGGAGAGACAAATACTGTAGGTAGTCTGTGGTGTAACATTTATATAATACAATAAATACATACATAAAGTATATTATACTAATCTAAATAAATATATACATATACATAATAATAAACTTAACGGTAGCAAAGAAAATATAATGATGATGAAGAAGATGATGGCGTGACGAGCTTTTTTTTTTTTTTTTTGTGGATGGGAAATCATCCAATGACCCCTCCCGCTCTGGGTGGAGCAGAAGGGAGTGTCAGACTCTTACTGACTAAAACCCACCCGTGTTCCTTCCTTAGCCCTTTGTGTTCCGGGGTAGCGGTAACCCTTTCGGACAATCCCGCTGCAGGCGTGACGAGCTTGACTCCTACCAAAAAGACGGTCCAGCACTAGCATAAGACAGAATTGTGTGGGCAATGGACACGTTTACTCTGCAGTGGAATAATACAGGCCAGTAGCATGTTTCTTTCAACTGTTCATTGGATAGAAATAGTTTGGATCTATATAAAGGTTTATAAGATAACGCAAGGTAACTAAGTGACGGTGACTGTTTCACTGTATTCTCTAATTTCCATAATGTAACAGATGGTGAAATTAAAATTTTCTGAAAAGAGCCATCACTTCTGCAATATATATATCTATTGTCTTGTCTTTTATTATTCGCTAGATAACTAAAGATAAAATGAATTTTGAAATGTACACCTCTATCGTCATACGTACGATGTATATATTGTTTTTAGGTATGGCTATGAGTGCTCTTATGCCATCATTATAAATAATAATACGGTTTATTTCGTTATCAACAGGTTGTTGTTATCCTCTTTTAATCTGGATATACATGTAACAGAAGACCTCCCTCTTCCGTATCTATGTGTACATGTACAAAGTCACACAGCAAATAACAGAAATAATACCAAAACAGGTAGGTACAATAGTAAAATTAAAACTAGAGAATTTAGAAATAATTAAGTAGGTTCCCACTTGAATTCGAAATCTCAAATAATTTACGTTTCATCTCCACTTATTCAATTGTCTACTTCAGCATTAGGTACTTAACTAATGCATTCTTAAAGTTATTAAAGCAATGAATTATGGAACCTTTACTTGTCATAAATCGAAGTTGGTACCTATCAAGTAATAAATCTGCGAATTAAAATTCGCCAACTTAGGCCAGTCTACGTTAATAAATAATACGAAATGGGATAGACCAGGTAGGTACGATTATGCAAAATATTTGGGGAAACGATTGCTAGTAATAAATCAGGCCCGAGAATATCAAAGAAAATATAAAAGAATGCAATATTTTAGGACAGTATCTCGGGGCGCGGTGTCCACAGCCCCCGGTCAATGGCACGCAAATCCAGCTTCCGACATCCTAGATGGACGAAGGTTCAATTTGTCATACGTGACGGCGTGTGTTTTCATTCTGGCGAAACAGTCATTGAACTCTAGATTTTCTACGCCATTATCAATGCTTATGCTGGCTATTGCAAAGGCCAGCGACAGCCTAATTGAAAAGAGGCTCTGTCCAGAGAATTATTGGTTATAAACTTTTTGTACCTAAATGACAATACATTAAGTACAGAAAAAACTTTACATCTACATCTTTACCGGCAAGTCAACACCTTGAATGGGATACTTTCGGTTAAGCGTATATTACCTACCTTAAGCAAATATTTCCTTGACATGATCAACAAAGAACACCTCGAGGCGAGAAGTCATCGGCCGACTGGCCTTGACTTTCACAGACATTTTATTAACGGGTACTAGCTTACACGGGACACCTTCCCTTATTGACTTGAACCAAGTGAGAATAAATAAACTAGAAAATCGTGTTCCACATGTTGATTTAATCAAACAGCCAGAAAAAGATTCTATCTGCCTGAGTACCTACATGTAAACTGCCTAAAAGCTGTTTATTTTTGTAAAAAATCGTGTAAGTCATAATTTTTTTTTTGCATGTAATTTTTTTTTTTCGATACAGCCAAGAATATTTTGCTATGAGTTTACCCTGTGGTTACAGTAATCTAGGTGTCTTAGCAGGCGACTAAGGGTATGTAGGACGTCAAGAAGTACAGGAACATCTTCCTGCCCCTACCCAACAGTGGTTGTACTGTACCTCTGCAATCTCTTCTCAATTCTTATTGCAACGGTCACTGAGTGACTCACATCATATTAGTCTGTCAGCTACGTAGTAGGTACCTACTCGCAACCGGCGTATGTTCGTGGCGAGAACATAAATGAAATTATAATAATTTTTTAATCACTTTATTTCGATATAATCTTTTTTAATGCACGTTTAATTGAACGTAAACGAGGCAAAAGGAGTATTAAGGATCGTAGCAGGTTGTGTTCTGTAGTTTTTACCTACCACCATGAGAAGTAGGCGTTATATTATGTGTGTAACTTTTAGGAACGTTTATTAAAAACTCTTTAGTTGCATAAACGACTTGTCATCCTCCTGTCTCCAATTTTTTTAAGCGAGCGCAGCACATTTTTTGACCGTACAGTCCCCAGTGTTTGATGGTCTATCATAGTACCTACATGATAATTGATATTGACAAAATTGTAGTGTCTTCCAAAATATCCATTCATAAAGAGTTGAAGATAAAGTTCCATAGATTTGTTGTATAGAATCTACATAATATACATACATCAGCTTTATCATACTTCAATATTCAACCCCTTTGTAGATTAAAATAATAAATAAAAAAAACCTTAAGAAAACGACTAACAAGGAGATTTGTCTCTAAGTTACAATAACCTCTTTGATTCGTTACCTACTATCCCTACGGAGCACATGTGATATTTTGAGAGCGTATTTGGTACTTTTCCACGAAAGCTCAAAATAAAGTGCGTCAACTATCAATACGTGACGTGCTGAAGGAATACATTTACATTTAATACATTATATGCGAATAAGATTAGAGAGGCGTTCGGCGGCTAACGACAGTCGATTATTTTGTTAATCAGACAACCTTGTGCTGATGTAAAACAACTTTAAAATAAGGAGTATCTTCATTAATTAAACAATAGGGGTGAAAAAATTGCGTTGAATACTTAGTTTCCTTCTTTTATTTAAGCAGAAAACTAGCGTTTAGCAACCCACTAGGAGACCTAAGCTCAATGCTTAGGTCTCCTAAAGACTAAAGATATTTATTCGTAGGATATGGTAGGTACAAAGTTGGTTGGTATAAATGGATAAGTTCATCACATCCGCCGCTAAAAGCGGCATACGAATATTTACAATGTGAACCTAATGTGCACGTGGGTAGGTATAAAACCTAACTTGTGTACTACTTAAACTCTAATAAACAATAGGTACAAAACACTTATACTAAACACTTATTTTATACTCTAATATACAACTAAATAAATTTACCTACTTACGAGTATCTTATTATATAAAAAAAAAAAATATTATTTACCCTTATAATCAAAAAATTCTTTTAAACTGTAAAAAATATTTTCGAGAAGCCAATTTTTTAGATTTTTTTTATAAAAATTAAATGGTAGCTCTCTTATCGCTTTTGGAATATGCTTATATATTTTAATGGCCATAAGGTAGCTGTTTCTGTAGTGGAGAGTGCTATTACTAAATTGGTTTTTTAACTTGGTGGGGTCCCTTTTTGTAAATCTATTGTTTTCGGCTACTGTGGAGAAGAAGTGAGAGTTTTTCTTGACAAATATGGTTATTTAAAAAATTTAAGTAGAAGATAGAGTTAACACCTTTAGCTTTTAAAAATTGGTCTACAGCTCTCGTATGGAGCCGCCCCAGTTATTGCTCGCAAGCATTTTTTTTGCGCTATGAAATCTCTTTGTATGTGAGATGAGTTACCCCATAGGAGTAAGCCGTACCTCAATACAGACGCTACGTAGCCGTGATAGCCGTTGAGTGCAGCTTCTTCATTCGCTAATTTACGTAGTTCTCTTAGTGCGTATACAAATCTGTTTATTTTTTTACATAGATTTTCAATGTGTATTCCCCAATTTCAATTTTCATCTAGTGTTAGACCTAAAAATTTTTTGGTTATTATGATTTAAGATAATTTTTGGTGGGTTTTGTTTGTAGTTTGCAAATTGAATGAATTTTGTTTTAGATAAATTTGCTTCCGGTATTATAGTTTTATGTATGTAGGTACCTGGTACTACTAGCTATAGTACTGGAGACAATAAAGGTTATTCTATTATACCACCACTCTATACAGTCAAGTATTTTAATGTAACCAAAACAGTAAATAAAAAACATAACATAGGTACCTATAAAGTCAATGACACTGTGTACCTATATCGTATATAATATTGTTACTCTGGCAAAGTGAAGGCGGTTTTGTAAGTAACAGTCACTCCGATTAAGATGTTCAAAAGGATGATTGATGCGTTCTTGTGAGTTGTGAACAAAGTTGGCGACGTGAACGTGACAGCAATAGGCTCTTTACAACCTTTTATGTTATGACGATATATTTACCAAAACAGGAAACTTTCGTATAATATACCATTCTAGCTTTCTATCATAATTTGAGACGGTGTTTTGTGAAAAATGCTTATACAGGGTCATATTAAATTAGCTAGCGAAACTCTGCAGACGTGACCCCACAAAGAAAAGCCATCAAATTAATTAATTTTTTGTTTTTTCATGATTAGATATCGATACCCATCATGTATGCGGAGTTTCGTTAGCTAATTTAATTTGACCCTGTATAGGCCTTACATTGCCCAACACTTACGACAATCAACGGTCAAAGAGATAGAGTTAGATTTGTTAAGATACCATACCTACCGTTTGTTAAATACCGTTTTGTGCACATTGCTCGTAGAACGATGGCCGATAGGGCCGAAAGGTTCTGTAGTGGCGACCTCGTACCAGAAGACGTTGGAAGGCCTCCCACAAGGTGGATCGATGACTTGGTGAAGGTCACAAAAATCCGCTGAATTCCTAAAAGACCTATAGTGGATGTCTTTCGTCTGAAATGATGATGATGACCGTTTTGTGAAAATATAGGTACCTAATCTGCATTCGCGATTTATTTGCCAAAAATGTAAACAAAATGAGTTTATGTAAAAATAACTTTGATTCCTATACAATAAAGTTCAGTTTACGCTATAACTTCAAACATTTTTGTAACTTTTTCAATAGTGCTAGTCACTGTGACATCGACTTAATTTTCATTAAATTAAAGTAAATATTTGTTTAATTTGAAATGACACCAATTTGAAACATACATTTGAATAGACTCCAAGTAAACTTTGTTACATTACTCGTTTTCCCCGAAGGGTACTAAATAAAAAGACTAACTAACTAACTATATGAATAAACTAGCGACCCGCTCCGGCTTCGCACGGGTGCAATACTGATACTAAGTACAGGTATTTCAAGAATGCCAGCACGCGGCGCCGCGGCCGGTACCGCAGCAACCGCTATGTCCCTGCATTTTAAATCTGTAATATCTTCGAAAATATTCATTTAAATTACATGCTGTAAAGGGCTATATTTATGTATATTAAATGCACAATGTATTTAAGGTACTTAATTGGATAAGGATTAATGCTGTACCTATTGCTTAAAATCGCTTCGTAAATAAACCATTATTTCTCGTAAAAAGTAAAGGATAAAAAATGATTATTGAGGGTTATCCCTAAGAGATAGACATATACCATTGCGAACTTTTTTGTAGACCTTTTTAAGGTGTACAATACTGTAGTACATTATTTTGACCTATCTCGTAGGGTTCAGCCAGCGTTTGAAAAGTAAGCGCAAAAAAATGTGTTTATCTACGACATCACATGCATGTATGTATTATATATATAAACCTTCCTCTTGAATCACTCTATCTATTAAAAAAAACCGCATCAAAATCCTTTGCGTAGTTTTAAAGATCTAAGCGTTCATAGGGACAGAGAAAGCGACTTTGTTTTATACTATGTAGTGATAAAAAAAACAAAAGGATAGGTATTTAGGCGTCGAAGTACACATCCGTATCGCTGTAATCCGGAAGCAAGCTCAGAAGACTGATAGCATTGCCACGTTCAATGCAATGCTAATTCTTTAGCCAAAGAACGACTCAGCTCTCTAGTCACATGAAGTGCCGATCAGCTGCCGAGAAATGTATAGTACCTACTGTGTGTGTAATCAGTCACATAAAATAAGTTAAGCTATTATGTTAGGTAGGTACTTGTAGGTATTCACCGAAACGAAGGAACGCCTGCTATTTCTTGGTCATTAAAATGTCTTTACGAAGTTTTAGCAAAGTTTTAACCAGATATAGACAAATCCCGCGCACATTAGTCCGAACAACTTTATATCTTGTTTTACGAATTGTTGCGGGTTCCTATATACTTACGTGTACTTTTATACGAATGTCAATGCCCCCTAGATAGTCTCTATAGACTAAAAGGATTTTCGGATAAAATCGTGCCGAAGACAAGACAAATCGTTTTTGATGTTCTAAAGAAATAATTAGAAAACCCTTTGTTGTTTGAACAATTAAATAGAAGATAGGTTTTTGAATTTGGTCTCTGTTCTGTGTTTCATGGTTCAGACGTTTTATATTTTTAACTAGTAAGACTCCGTGGTTTCACCCGCGTTAGTTTCGATCCCGTGGGAATATCAAGATAAAAAGTTAATCCTGGTTATAAATTATCTGTGTGCCAAATTTCATCCAAATCCATTCAACGGTTTACGCGCGATTGAGTAAAAACGTCCAAACATCTTCACAAACTTTCACACTTATAATATTAGTAGGATGATTAAAATAAATTACCTAAAGTTCGTTTTATAATCCCAGATACTAATCTGACATCTAAGCCTTTTGTGTTTCAATTTTTTTAGTAAGTATAGAAGTTTGACATTACACCTGTCAAATTAGTATTTGGGTTTAAAAACGAACTTTACATGAAAATTCCTTTAACTAAGCAAGAGCTGATTCAACTTCTAGCAATAGCAAACATGCTGTTGCTAAAAGTGGAATCACAGAGTGCAACGGGTGGTCACACAATTTATATTATTACTAGCTTCTACCTGCGACTTGCATCGCGTGGAATTCGAGACACACAATGCTTATACTAAAATAGCAGCCACATTTTTATAAAATTCCCCGTCGCTATTACTGCGTTTTCGCTTATCGTTCTTTATGTTATGACTTTTTCTTTTTCGCTCGGCTCCTATTAGTCTTAGCGCGATGTTAAGCCTATATAGCCTTCCTCAAGAATAAGGCTATTGAATGCAAACATATTTTTTTAAATCCAACTGGTAGTTCAAGAGATTAGGGCGGTCAAACAAACTCTTCAGCTTTATTATTTGTATAGATTTATATACATTGTGTCTCAAACAAAAGAAATCTGTTCTAATTGTTCCTTATCCACATTAACACTGGGATAATTTAGCGCCAATTTCACCAATGAAACAGAATGCGATCAATACATGATGAACGATGACACTGAGAGCTCATGAACGCGGGTTAGATGTGTTGATCGCGTTCAGTTTCATTGGTGAAATCCGCCCTAAATTAGCGCCTCCTTCGAATTGTACATGAAAGCTATGGAAAAAACCAATACTTGGCCCACACGGTGGATTAACATTAATAAAATCACACTGAAGTGGATAAATACCAACACAACAGCACCCTAATTGTGTAATACTCGTACACTATCAATCTCAATCTGAATCATTTTGAAGGATATTATGTATGAAGCAATGGATTAGCATCCATTGCTTTATAATTATGATCGAAACATTTGTCTGCTCAACAACGTAAACAACGCAATGAATGTTGTTGAGCTGTCAAAATGAAAGCCATTGCCAGTGATAGTGTGTTACACAATTACCCTACTGATTATATATCTTACTAGCATCTGTCCGCGACTTCGTCCGCGTGAAATTTCACTCTCCCCCATTCACCCTCTTAGGGGTGGAATTTCGAAAAACCCTTTCTTAGTGGATACCTACTCTTCAAAAAGACACACCCTCCAATTTTCATGTCTCTAGGACCAGCTATTTAGTCTGTGCGTTGATATATCTACCAGTCAGTCAGGCCTTTGAATTTTATATAAACATAATACTTTGAATTTTATCTATAGATACCTGATACTTGAATCCATCTTGAATCATATTTAATGAAAGGTTCGACAACCGCTCGTCCTATTTGAGTTCAAACCGCAGAACATTCAAAGCTGTTGTATTTTTTTATTAAAGTTACTGCTTCGAGCTTAAAAGCTTCCATTCAAATCTGAACTGTAGGAACGGGAAGAGGAAGCTGTTTAAAAGTATTTTAGATAAATACGTAGGTACCTGTAATTAATGGAGAGATAGGTAATTACTATCGTGCAATGAACTGTAGGATAATATCTTTTACAGTGCATTTTAGATATTTTATATAGATAGATTACTGCTTAGTGATTAGTAACCTTTTTTCAAGAATTGAGCTATTAAATCTTTTTAGGAAAATCAAAATAATATAAAAAGATTTAAAGATTAGGTAGCACAATTTTTGAGGACGGTTAAAGGCCATTTAATATCAAGTTTTGAAAACAAGGGGCCGAGCAAAAAATCTGATAGAACGCTAAGCGAAAACGAAGTCATAGCGCGGGCAGAAGCCAGAGTAATAATAAAATAAATAATAATTATAATAGCCTCCCCGACCGATTTCGGTCACGGTGGCCAATCTCAACGGAGATTAGCCGAGTACGCAGGAGATATTATAGTGCACAAGTGTGCGCGCAGACACAGGTGCACTCCCTCTTCCCTCACTCTCATAGTCCGATGGGACGGCAATCCGACACGACCAAAAAACAACAAAATAACATCATCATCATGCCTCAAGCAGAGATCGTGATCACAGCCTCCGTACTTCTAAGGTCTGCTCTTTTACAGAATATTTTTGAACTAGTTTATTTTCACTTAAATATTACTTTTGCATATTAACTTTTGCATATTATGCAAAAGCAACCATATAGCTGGTAGTGGGACACCTGACTCTAACAAAAAATAGTACTTTAAAGCTTAGGCAATATTTCACACGGATCCCTGAATCGAAAAATGATATTCACAACCCCGGAATATTTTTGAAAAACCTATCCAACGATATTCCACACCATGGGGTAGACGAGAAAAAAAACATCCCCACTTTATGTGTATTGTTTAGGGTACCTCCCTAAAAATACCCTCAAAATTTTATTTTACTACTTTTTCGTCGTGATTAATATCATGCCAAATTATAACTTTCTAGTACTAAGAGTCTCTGAGCTAAGCTGCGGACGGTCGGACGGACGGACGGACGGCCATGGCGAAACTATACCTAAGGGTTAATTGTTGACTACGGAACCCTAAAAAGGAAAAGTATGAAATCATATTGGTGGCCAGTAACCCACGCTTGTATATTTTTTCTTGGAATAGGTATAATGACAGCTTACCAAACG
This sequence comes from Globia sparganii, assembly GCA_949316385.1. Classification (NCBI taxonomy): domain Eukaryota; kingdom Metazoa; phylum Arthropoda; class Insecta; order Lepidoptera; family Noctuidae; genus Globia; species Globia sparganii. Next base: position 12,497,278 of record OX438663.1, on the reverse strand, counting down.
GAACTTGGGCCTTTCCCCGTGGGTATCAAAACTTCACTGGCCTATTTACTGTAAGATCGGAAGCATAGGTAATTGACTTTTGTCGGTCAATGACATTGCGGAATTGAAAAAAGAACGCGCCATTTGTTATTTTAATATTATTAAAGATGGTGACTTGATATTTTCTCTGAGACTGTTCTTTGTACTTTGAGTTGGAAGCTTTTAAGTTTTTGAGGCCACTAAAATTTCCGCATAGACATAATTTGGTTACCTAGGTATTCCAAATATGATTGTGTATAGTGTATTATATGTGTATTGTCCTATTTAATATTACATATTTATAAAGATCGTATATTTCTGTTTATTAATATATTATTACAATTTGAGTGTAATTACAAACTTTTTTCTGGCACATGATTAAATACCACCCGAACTGGCCAGTCAACGTTAAAACATGTGTGAAAGCCATTAAAGTTTGTTTTTTTATTTTTTTTATCGCTATTAAACGGCTTTGCTTTTCTAATTTTCATCAGTTTCAGCCGGCAATTAATTGAAACCTTTGTATTAACAACACTTTTCGAATAAAAAAATGTTACCTACTTGTGATGGATACATACTAATTCTATTTATGTGTTCATACCCATAGAATTAGTATAATGTGTGAACAACTTTTTATTCTGCGACCTTAGTCGCCGAATTTCAAAATCGGCGATTTCAAAATCTGTATGTGGATGAAAGATCTTGAAGTCTCCAGCGAGTCGCCGGCGATTAAAGTCGCTGCGTGTGTACCTAGCATAAAAATTTTGTATTATCCAATCTGCTAAGACTAGGCGCATTAAGATTTCGACACATGACATATCAGCTGACTCGACGGGATGTTGCGAAAGGTTGAGAACGTTACTCGAATTACGTCATGAAGTCAGGAAATTACTTACATCACCTTTTAGCATTAGACTTTATTAATAAAATATGTTACCGCAGCTATTTCATACAATAAATTAGTGGAAAATATCTTTAATTACATGTCGATATTGGTCAAACCGCGTCAGTCTGTGTAAATAGGTACTACACCTATCCAATACTTAGATTCGCTAAAAACTGTGCATAAACCACCTTTTGCTGAAAATATGTAAAATAAAAACTATTACTATTTTATCTGCATTTTTACTTTTACCATTATTCATAGTTATAGATAAAAACTTATAACACCCCTCTGTTTTTGTCGGGGGTTAAAAACAAGCTCAAATCTTCATAAATAATACTTAAAATTGTATTGCAATGTGACACTTCTTAATACGTCCCAAATAAATTACTTATTTTTTTTAAGTTTCATGCATAAAATCGAGGCTAGAAAAAAAAGGGTAGAGACTGAATAAAAACTCTTGGGTATATTTTTCAAAAATTATCACTTTTTTAAATTAAAATTTGTCGATACTCTTACGCCATGTCATATTCCTGGCTCAGCATGCTGTATTGGCTCTGCCTGCTGCTGCCGAGAACCTCAAGCGACATAAGTATATTTTGAGCCGTTTGGGGTTGAAACCCTCTGGCCGTGGGGTCGAAGTGCTCATGGTCTGTTTAATGAAATCATGAAATCTTAAATCGTCTGAAGGCTTACCTTAGCTAGTGGCTAAGCATAGCCATATAACTTGGCAATGCTGCCATTCTCTTAGGTAGATTACCAGTCGACAGCGATGCGGAGGAATTTTTCGCGCCATATTTTAGTTTGTTAATGTTAATAGTTTTAGTTAAGATATTATGATTTTTTATTAATTAACTAGTGGCCTGTCCCGGCTTCGCACGGATGGACATTTATTTTTTAAACTTTTTTTTTTCTTACAATTAAAAAAGCCTATATTAATCAGTGATAATGTAACATTCAAATGGTGAAAGAATTTTTAAAATCGGCCCAGTACTTTTTGTGCCAATTCGTTACAAACATACATACAAATCTTTCCTCTTTATAATATTAGTATAGATTAGGTATAAGTTGCTATTTATGTACATTTCATATTAGTAATTGTATTGAGAAGTAACCTACATACACGAAGAGCGTAGGGGTGTACCCCATGCACAGAGGCCAGCACGTTAAGCTACCCCAATCTGTTAAATCTTCCCAATTGAATATGAACCTTATTCCTTTAAAGTAAAGTTGAAAATCCATCAAAGAAATTTGACAGCTTGTGGTAGCCAGGCCCCGAGTGGTCCGCGGTGGGCGCTGAAGCAGCTGGACCGGGAGCTCCTCCTGGAAGCCTCGATCGTGCGGGCCTGGGCGTCACCACCGGACAGGCCTGCTGACATCAACGACGAGGCGGAGTGGTTCCGGGAGGCCATGTCCGAAATATGTGACGTGGCAATGCCCCGGGTCCAGCCCGGACGCGCCTGGCGCCAGGTGTACTGGTGGTCGCCGGAGCTGACAACTCTGCGCGAGGCGTGCGTTGCTGCGCGGCGCCGGTACACCAGGCACCGCAGGCTCCGTATCCGCCCTCCGGATACGGAAACTATTCAGACGGAGCTGTACGAGGGGTATAGAGTGGTGAAGACCGCCCTCCGAGCGGAGATCCTGCGGGCCAGGGGGCTGGCTCGCGAGGAGTCGCTGGAGACTCTGAACAGAGACCCGTGGGGACGTCCCTACAAAATGGTGCGAGATAAACTCCGCCCATGGGCTCCCGCTGACGCAGAGTCTCCGGCCCCAGCTCGTAGAGGACGTGGTGGGCGCTCTGTTCCCTTCCCGAGGGGAACATACATCCCCGCCCATGGCTCCGCCTCCTGCGGTGCCGGATGCGGACCACACCGCCGATGACGACGACGATGCTCCGGAGGTGACCGAGGTAGAGCTGAGAGTGGCGGTACGTAGGCTGAATGGCAAAAATACCGCCCCAGGACCCGACGGCTTACCTGGAAAAGCCTGGGTTCTGGCCTTGGAGGCTCTCGGGCCTCGACTGGGGGGGCTGCTAAGCGCATGCTTAGAGAGGGGCCAGTTCCCACTTCGTTGGAAGACGGGGAAACTGGTCCTCATCAAGAAGCCGGGGCGCCCTGCGGACTCTCCGTCCGCTTACCGGCCCATTGTGCTGCTCAACGAGGTGGGCAAGCTCTTTGAAAGAGTCATTGCAGACCGCCTCGTCGGGCAGCTGATGCGGGTGGGGCCGGATCTGGTTGAGGGCCAGTTTGGTTTCCGCAGGGTGCGCTCCACAGTGGATGCCATTATGCGCGTACGAGTCCTCACAACGGGGGATGCTGTTGCCCGGGGTGGGGTCGTCTTGGCGGTGTCTCTAGATATCGCCAATGCCTTTAATACCCTGCCCTGGAGTTGCATCAGGGAGGCACTCCGGTATCACCGAATGCCGACCTACCTCTGTCGCGTGGTCGAGGCCTATCTGACGGATAGGGTTGTCATCTACCCCGGTCATCAGGGAGAGTGGAACCGGCGAGAGATGTCGTGCGGTGTCCCACAGGGATCGGTCCTGGGGCCGCATCTGTGGGACATCGGGTACGACTGGGTGCTGCGCGCCGACCTCCCTAGCGGCGTCAGCGTGGTTTGCTACGCTGACGACACGCTGGTCCTGGCGCAGGGGAGGTCGTACCAGGCGGCGGCTGAATTAGCGACACGCGGGGTTGCGACAGTCGTTGAAAGGATCCGGCAACTGGGACTCGAGGTGGCCCTGCACAAGTCCGAGGCCATGTGTTTTCATGGTCCTCGGAACGCGCCACCGTCGGGTTCCCAAATAACGGTGGGAGGGGTTCACATCGGCGTCGAGTCGACGATGAAGTACCTGGGACTTGTCCTCGACAGCTGGTGGAACTTCGAGGAGCATTTCCGACGTTTGGCTCACAGACTGGAGCGGGCCGGGGCTGCCTTGAAGCGGCTCTTGCCCAATCTGGGGGGTCCAAACGCCTCCTGCCGGAAGCTCTACGCGGGGGTCGTGCGGTCCATGGCCCTTTACGGGGCACCAGTGTGGGCGCGTTCCCTGAGGCGGCGACCGGCCAGGCGGTTGAACGCGTCCCAGAGGGTCATGGCCATCCGGCTGGTCCGGGGATATCGCACCATCTCCGGTGAGGCGGCGAACCTTCTTGCCGGATTGCCGCCATGGGATCTGGAGGCAAAAGTCCTCGCCCACATATGGGAGTGGCGCGTGGAGGCAAAACGCCGGGGCGTAACTCCGCTGCCCCGAGAAATCGTGGCACAGCGGACAGAGCTCCGGCGGGATCTCATGGCGACATGGAGAGTGCGACTGTCGCAACCCAGTGCTGGGCACGCCACAATTGTGGCGATAAGTCCCCTCTTTGAGGAGTGGTTGGAGAGGCGCCACGGCGTCCTCACCTTCCGCCTGACGCAGGTCCTCACCGGACACGGCTGTTTCGGGAGGTTCCTGTTCCGGATAAGGCGGGAGGAAACGCCCGGGTGTCACCATTGCGTGGAAAGCCCGGAGGACACGGTGGAGCATACGGTGGAGGTCTGCCCAGCTTGGGCAGAGCACCGCCGCGTCCTCACGGCGGCGATCGGCGGCGGCGATCTCTCGCGTCCAGTCCTAGTCCAGGCCATGGTACGGAGCGAGAGTGCATGGGAGGCCGTCACCTCCTTCTGCGAAGCAGTAATGCTCGCAAAGGAGGAGGCGGAGCGCGTGAGGGAGAGGCAATCTCTGCGCCCTCACGCCCCTAGTCGCCGCAGGAGACGCCCTGGGCGTCGGGAATCGACAGCCGATTCCCGGCCACCGTAGGCGCGGGCTTGCGGACGGCGAGCAATGGGCAGCTCGCCGTCCGGTAAGGACCAGGCCCGGGTCGACGGCGCGTTGTGTTCCACGTGCGCCTCAAAGAGATGTCAGCAACAACTGACGGGTTCCGCTAGGGCCGATGCCTGCCAGGGTCGCGGGTTGTTCGAGAGAGATACCGTGGCCCGTGGCACAGGCAACTGAAGGAACACGGGTGGGTTTTAGTCAGTAAAAGTCTGACACGCCCTCCCGCTCCGCCCAGAGCGGGAGAAGTTATTTGATAATTTCCCACCCTCAAAAAAAAAAGGTAGGTACCTATAATTTAGTTTGTATATGTGCCTACCTATCTGTTTATCTGTCCGTCTGTCACAATTTTTTCAATCTTGATTTTAACCAGTTTACACAGTTCAACCTTTTACAGTGGGTTTAACTAACAAAACATATTGAAATTTAAATGTTTATAGTATATCCAAATTACAGAATAAATTAGGTTATCACTCCCAAACTAACTTTTGCTAGCCTACGCCTATATAACATTATACTGGGCATTCTGTATCAAAATTTCGGTAAGCACCAAAAATAACATTCCAAAAAAATTAAATTGATTAAATTAAAATAATTAGTTACAGCGAGCGCATTCCATATTCTGAATATGAGTAAAGCATAAAAAAAATGTTATAAATAATGCTCATTGTATTTGATGCTTAAAATATTTTTTTTATTTTAAGGAAACGATTTCTGATATTCTTTTACGCGACTCAATCGAAATGAAAAAAAAAAGTAAGGTAATCGCACAAAAAACAACAATAATAAAATTGTCAGCGATTTGGAATACAAATTGAGTGGTCGTCATAGTAAAGTAATTTATCGGGGTCGTAATGATTATTACGTGTTATTAGACCTGCATTTATAAATTAGGTACGTATTTTCTTGCTTTTTATAATATTTTTAATAATACTTGTCACATTTTAAATCGTATCTCCGTGAGTGTGTGTGATTTGTGAAAAATAAAAATGTAAACACGCACGACTGGCGCGAAAGTTAACTTTGGATATCCAAAAACTTCATGTCTGTGTTTTCTACCTAGACTACTGATTTAACTAGAACGATGAATGAATTCGTCAAATAATTAAATCATGAGCACTGTGTTGTCACAAGTGCTGTTCAGTGGAGTTTGGATGTCAGAAATCCTCAATTTTTATGTTTTTTAGTCTCGACCACCACTGTCATCAAAATAGCGCGCGTATTTATAAAGGTAAATTAATAAACTTCCGCGCACATGATTCTTTATAGACCCCGTAGCGTAGAAATTTTTCGTCGGTTATCCAAAACGAAATCAGCGGTTTCATAGAATATAAATATATAAGGTGTTTCAAAATCAACTCTACTAAATTTAAGAGGTGCTTTAGACACCCAGAAAACCAATGACGCGTGCCGACCTAAACTAAGCTAAAACTTGGTGCTTTTAAATTCTCTCGGCATCAATGGCTTGACATATTACCTACTAATGGACGTGAACACGTGTCTCTTCGTATTGTCAGGCACTGTGACGCACAAGGTTGCATTCTTTGCACGTTCCTTGTCATCAAGTGTCTTCGAGCTCTCCCGACGCCGACGGTTTAATGGAGGGGGTTTTATAAAGTGATTAAATAGAACCAGCTGTGCTTTGCTAAACATGTTTACCTACTAAACAAAAATAGGAGATGGTTTATCCAAATGAGATTTATTTTTTCCTCGTATCGTTCTAGAAGCGTGGAATAATGAGGTTACCTATGTCCTGTCTCATGTTAGAAGTCCATGTGAGAAGCTGGGTCACAATTACATTATGATCTGCACGTGTATGTAGTGGCGTACTGTCGCCCTTTTCTTGGGGTTACTATGTGCTGCATTAGATTTAACTTTTAATACCAGAGTATCTTCTTCCTGTCTCCCTGATAGTGGTGCGGTGTGCCTCTAATTACTGGAGCATAATCAGCATATAATGTTCCAACTGCCTGGATACGGGCCTCTATGTCAGAGGGAGTGGGCCGTAATCCACCACGCGGGCTCAGTGCGGGCTTGTAGATGTCACATGTCTTTGAATTTTTGGTTCTAGGACATGCCGGTTTCCTCACGATGTTTTCCTTCACCGTTTTGAGAGCAATGGTGATGAAATGATTTACACATAGTAAAGCGTCTGCCTGGGCTCGAACCCACGACCCACAGCTCGTTAGTCGAGGTCGTTACCACTGGGCCACCACTGCTCAATTACTAGAGGTTGGTCATATACTCCATATATTTTGTCTTGTCATTTCTTCATGTTAGGAAATATTCAATAATCCCCCGGTAAAGCAGATACAATCCTACATACTTTTTCACACGCGACGTGGCCGCGCTAAACCTCTAAAGATAGAAATCTGCGGTGGCTTTCACTATGGAACTATTCTTAGTGTCAGTGTCACTAATATGTTTGGCTGGTAGTTTTCCCTACGTCACGCAGTAGGCGGATCATACATAAATTCAATTTGATTAGAATAGAACTGGTGACGCATTTTAGTTTATTCACATTGGAATATATCGAAATATTGCTTTATTTACCCCAGAGAGTATTCATAATTGACCTAGGTATATAAATACACACATCAAAAGTGTCTAGGGATCAAGTACCAAGTTTTAGAGTATCGCCGCAATAATTATGAATTATTATTTTAACTTTTTGGATAGTTATTGATTCTTTTTAAGTATTTAATTATTTCACTATTTGAATAAAGGATTTTCTTAAAATTTTGTTTAAAAATAAAAAATCAACTGTAAATCAGGATTCCTATAAAAGTGTGTAATAGCGTTTTTACAAAACCCTTACAATTACTGCATCGGAATTGAAAAAAAATTGCATCGATATGGAGCGACGACATCATTTGAAACGAGAAGAGATGATGAGAGCCGTCGGAATGTTGCAAGCTAGTTCCAGGCAACGTACTGTGGCTGTCGCTCTTGGCACTATACAGAGCGTCATAAGCCGCCTCTGGTCACGCTATCGTATCACGGGCAGTGTGGCCGAGCGAGATGGAGGATGATCTCGCATCATCACTCGCCGACAGGACCGGTACATCTATAATACTCCTCGACGGAATAGGCTAGTTTCCACCATCAATTAAATAAATCAATTGAAAATCTATTTAGTCCGTCAGTTAGAGTATTGGAAAATAATTGACACGTATTTTTTGTTTTCGTAAATCAATGAATATTGACAAAGATAAAACGCATCAAAACTCTGGAGTCGGGGCTCGTGACGTCAGAACGCACAAAAAATTATACCAAGGTGTGACGTATTGAGAATTTTAAAAGCGTCGTATCTTCGTCAAATTTGGTTTACGTAACAAAAGAAAAAATACGGGTCAAATATTTTTTAATAATCTAACTGACGGACTAATTAGATTTTTTCAGTTGACAAGCCTATTGTACCATGACCGCCAGGATCTTGGCTACAAGGCTCCACAGTTCTTCAGGCTTGCTGATAAGCGACCAAACAATCCGAAATCGTTTACGTGAAGTGGATCTGCGTTCCCGAAGGCCGTTGAGAGTTTACGATGGGCTCGCGAACACAGAAATTGGGAGGAAGAAGACTGCCGTTGTGTTTGCTTTTCCGATGAAATCTCGTTTTGGTATGAGGCCGGATACAAGACGTACTCGAGATTGGAGGACCTCTGGACGTCAAGAACGTTTGAAATGTCAGGAAGTTCATTCATATGAAGGGGGAACAATAATGGTTTGGACCGGTATTTGGATCGGTGGAAGAACCGATCTCATTTGGATCAGGGGCAACCTCAATGCTCAGATTTACGCGGAGAGAATTGTTTTAGACGTGACCATTCTTTTGCAATGCACGTCCACATAGTGCTACAGTCGTAATACGCACTCTTGGCGATGCTCGCATCAACGTTCTGCCGTGGCATTGCCAGACCTCAACCCAATTAAGCACACATGGGATATGCTCCAAAAACGAGCTCTGCCGATTATGGATACCGAGCATACCCCACAACAACTTTTTGACTTGTCAGAAAGAACGTCAAAGTGATTTTGATGAACTGATTTTAAGTAAGTATGCCAAATCGCTGTGATTGAGTGATTCGTGTCAATGGTGGAAACACAGACTATTAATTTTTTTATCTTTACAATAAAAATTTAAAAAATCCATGGGGATTTTTTTGAGGCAAAAATGATTTTGTTTTTTTTGCCATTTGTTTGACGACATTAGCAAAAATTGCAATTTTTCTTAATTTTTACAAAATATAGGGATTAATTTAAAATTTAAACATAGGAATTAAAGTAAGAAGCCAGTCTGGAAGACTAGATTTGGTAAATGTTAATTGGATAATTTTTATAGTTAAAAATTTACTTTATCCCTAGACACTTCTGATGTACAGACGCCAGCAGGTCAAACTACCCCAATCTGTAAAATTTTTTTGATAGATTTTCAACTTTAGTACAAAGGAATAAGGTTCATATTCAATTGGGAAAATCTGACGGATTGGGGTAGCTTGATGTGCTGGCCTCTGTACATTTAGAAGACCCGCATACCTACTAACAGTGTTAAAAGCTGGAGAAGATCAATCTAGTTTAAATTTATTTTTAAAATAGGATAAAGATAAGTACGTACCTCCAAATTACTTAGCCCATCATGAGCTAGCGATTTAAAAAAAAACCTACATTACAGTATTTTAGATATCGTACGCGAGTAGGTATCTATTCCATAAAGGGGTGTGTACCTACTAACAATATTGTAGTCATGTCTATGGAAGTCGGGCAAAATCATCCAAACAAAAAAGTTAGGAACTTTGTACTTGATCTTGGGATGTGTCCAAAGAATGTGAAATCCCGCTTGCCAACACAAGCGAAAGTCAAATTAATTGTTTAAGCAAGTCGACAAGTACAGTCGTGGTCTGAAAATGTTTACCACCCTAAGATTTATAATTGCATGCACACATCTATGTCTCAAGGTCGGTGATATATGTGATTTTATTAAGTATAGAGCATACATTTTGTTTATTGACAGATATAGAAACCTTTTTGTAAAAAAAGATAATAACGATAAAATATTGACGGTGAAATATATACGGACATTAACCAAGCGAGGTCGAACTTATTACTAAAAATGCAAAAATAGGAAGAATAATCAAATATAAATTCATAACAGCTTTATGTTGTGGGAATTCCGCTGCGGGATACACAACGCGCACAGTAGGCAGACATAATTATTCGCAGTAGACTTAGTTTCTAACGACATCAGTTCTCCGACGTCGTGGCTTACCCACCCTCTAAGTTGACTATTTTACGACCAGATTAATTTTGAGGCACGATATGAGGTTCATCATACCTACCGAGCAGGGGCGGTTCACTAGTTTTAATAATAAATTAATTTCCCTAGCTTGTACGTGTAGTACTGACCTACCTACAAAACCTTTACAACTTTTATTTTTTTCTAGCATATAACATGTCAAACTGGGATCCAAAGCTCACGGCGCTGCATCAACACATATTAAACTACAAAAAGAAGGAAAATTAACTCTCCATGAAATCCCCATAGGAACAAACTAGTTTATCATATTACAGCATTGTGTGGAGAGTTTATCAACCCCGATATGTTGACGCATCTTGGACGCGCGTGACGCAAACCCGCTGAATGCGGCACGGGTGCAGTCACTGTAAACAGGGTGGAACATTGCCGCTTAGGATATGAGAACAAAGGTGTTTGAGCTAATATGTCAACCGTGAAAGCGAACGACAGCCACGTGTTGTATTGGAAGATGAAGAGGCTAAGGCACTTTTTTACGATTCAAGTAAGTTGAGCATGTAAAGGTTTAATTTTTAATTATTTTTACCTATTGTGGTATAGTAATTTTATTTTAGTTGAATCATCTTCACATATAATTATATAATTAATGAATACAAAATATTGTAAACTTTTTGAAAGAGTAACGGTGGAGTTTCTTACCCAGTCTTGTCCATACGAAACTACCTTTTGGAAGGGGGGACTAGAGTCAATTCTATTTTAATGTAAATGTTGACGTTTAAAGTGCCTTTTATGTGCTTATTTGAAATTAATGCTATAACTTTGACTTTGAAGGTGCTGGTTTCTCTGTAGTTTAAATAGGAGGTTCGCAATATAGGTACCTACCGGACACTATAAACCTATGTAATGAATTTGTTCATAACTGCGATCAAATAATAATCTTTCGGGAGACTGCCGGTCGATTCTGTAAAAATCTCACCGTGAAAACTTGCGTGGAGTGAGCTGTCATTGTCATCCCACTGATGCTGGATTGACCAAGCAAAGTTACAGTCATTATCTAATAATATCTAGACAATTTTATTTTAAAAACCCACAAAATAGTTATGTTTTGACCACGAAAATACTAGCTTTGATTATATAAAATGATCAATAGAATCAGCCGATCGATTCTGTGAAAATCTCACCGTGATAACCTAGGTGAAGTGAGCTATCAATAGGGGCGAACCCTAACATCAGGTGGAATGACAGCTCACTTCACCTTAGTTTTCACGGTGAGATTTTTACAGAATAGCACTGCTGCATATAAAATATTATTAAAATTTAGATTATGATTGTAAATGTATGCTTGGTCAGTCCCTAGCATCAGGTGGGATGACACTGACAGCTCACTCCACGCTCACTTCACATAAGTTTTCACGGTGAGATAGTTACAGAATCGCACTGCAGCTTTACTCGGTGACAACTGACAATCTATCTGTGAGACGTATCGGAGACCAGCTGGTAGATTATAATTATTTGTTAACATAAAGTGACAGTAAAAACTGTTATGATTTTGTGACGGTTTTGATTGGATTGTATTGCCACAGTTGACAAAACAATGACATATTTTGGGAGCTTCGTTATGAAAATACTAGCACCGCCCCGCGGTTTTACCCGCATAAGTGTCGATGCTGTAAGAATATCTAGATAAAATATCTAGATATCCTATGTGTTAATCCTGGTTATAAACTATCTGTGTGCCAAATTTCATCCCAATCAGTTCAGCCGTTTGTGCGTGAAGAAGTAACAAACATACAAACACACTCACAAACTTTCGTCTTTATACTATTAGTGTGATGATGCGATCCATTCAATGTCTACTAACAAAATATTGTACGTACAGATATGTCATCTCTGATAGAAGCTTTTAAAGTGCACTAATTTTATTAAACTCTTGTAGACCACATTAACTTATAATACATTATTGAAAATTCTATTGAAATAGTTAATTAATATTATATATGGAATAATCTCAACTTGACATTTTTATTCAATTGCACGTTTTAAAGACAATTTGATTATATCCATGAGTGGAGTATGCATCAATATAATATTATTTTCTTAAATGCTTTAATTTGGTTATATAATTCAGTGGTTCATTATATGATATTGGCTTCAATATTTAAGTAGACAGATTCAAAAGCGAAGTTATTGAACGCAATAGCCCAATGGCCGAGTGATTGAGTTCTGCGTTAACTATTGTTTTGATAAAACAATTAGTCAAGCAGAAAGCAGCGACAAAGTAAACCATTTGTTTGACCTTTCTATTAGTCAGGTATCTCGTAGTTACTCAATGTATAAGGTCATGTTACACTATGTTTCAAATAACCACACTAAACAATTATGGCCAAATATTCCTGTATGCCTCTTTGGCATTGAGAACTAACTAATGGGGTTCCGTCCTCAAGTGCTTGGCACTCTATAATAACCTTTGTAATGACGTCATATAGGCCTCGTACATTGAAGCGAAGGCTCCGAAACAAAGTAGGCCATCGCTTCCATAAATAGTAGCATGCATTCTGAAATATGATACATGGCGCAGTACCTTGGGGTCTATTTATAGGCGGTTGGCGCTGGCTATAGTGAGCGGTGCTCGGGTTCCGGGGCTGGTACTCATTGACGCCGGGGCATCGATCGGAGGCGGGGCCCGGGCCTGCAGCATCAAGCTCTGACCTAGTTTGCACCCTCAATGAAAAAGGAGGATGAGGGACCCCAAAGCCAAACAGACTAACTTTAAGAAAAGAAAATTTTGGTCAATATTCCAAAATTCTATCATGTTTTGTGGTCAGTGGTGGCAATCATGCGGTGTGTCACTTTTCATGAAAAATAACTAGTTGCCACAACAATTTGAGAAATATGAGAAATTCCAATCGAATTTGTTAACTACTCGAGCATGTGTACAGTCATACAGTGTCAATTTAAACTTCATAATTATTTTGTAATTGTTTGTTTCAGTAGTTTTCGCACACGTGTCTGTTTTATACAATGGCGGGATGAACTTTAGTAGCATTCTCTAATGAAGTACTGACCGATGAACTATAAAAGTTCAGACGTTACTCAGTTATGTAAACAGTTTTCAAACTTTACGCTTTTCGATCTTACTTGCTATTGTCGTAAAGGCCGGTTTCCGGTAATTTTCCTATTTCCAGGAGGAAATAGTTTAAACAAATATTAAAACTGATCAACTGAATACAAATTATCAAGAAAACATTGTTGATTCGCAAAAATAATATAATTTAATGTTTAGAATTAAGTTTTTTGAAAACTTTGATGAAAAATTGCTTAGAGAAATCGAAATATGTGAGCAACGAAATTTTATTGTTTCAGACTTAGCACGCTTGGTCGAGCCTCCAAGGACAGTGGTGTTGGTTGTGCAGCGGAGGCCTCGGTCGTTGACCGCACGACCTAGTTTCACGTTGACGTCACAGCTACGCCTCCTGACGTCACGCGTGAGCCTCCGCGAGCCCATTCAAAACTAGATCACAAGCTCGGGGTGCACTCCACCTCACCTTCCCTCCTCAGATATACAATAATCATCGAGGCCGCAGTACTGGAAGTAACGCTGGAGGTCATTTCACCCTGAGTTTCTATTTATACCTACCATGCTAAGGTCACTGCAGGTATATAATGATGGCAAGAAAATTTCCTTTGACAGAGTTTTATGAAAAAGTAATTGAGCTGTTGTCGTTTTCTTTGGTGTTTTTTGGGATCAGAAAAACTCAAAGTGTATTGTTTTATTAATTTCTGTGCTGATCAAGAGATAGACAGCACAGTATTAAAAATCAGTAATATTTTGGTAAATATTTTATTCAAGTACTAGCTGACACCGCAAAAGTTGTTTTGCAAAAAAAAAAAACAATGTTTTCTCAGACCTACTGAATATACACATAATTTCATAAGAATCAGTCAAGCCTTTTCGGAGGAGTTTTGTTTCATGTAAACACTGTGACATGAGAATTTTATATATTAGAATAAATATATTACGTCTTGTTGGGTTTCGTTTTAACTGTTTCTACATAACAGCAGTGGAAGATTCCTTTGGTGTGGTTAGCACTAAAGAGTACTTAAATCACCCCATAACGCGCTTTAGTTTTTTTTACCAATTATTTTTTCAACGGGTATTTTAATTTTTGAGTATTTAAATTACCCCATGAAGTGTAGATAATAGATGATTAATTAAAAAAACATAGATAATTTCAGCAATATTTTAAGTTATAATAGTGTTAATAAACTTTTTGTTTTGTTGATTAGCTGAAAAAATATAAATCTGATATTATAAACGTTGTCATTTTTAACCGACTTCATTATAATAATTGTTTTATTAGTAAGTATATAATACTTTGTAATTATGCTTGCAGATCATTTTATTTATTGTTGTGTAAGTATTTAGTTAGACATTGTGATTTATAAGTTACTAGCGACCCGCCCCGGCTTCGCACGGGTGCAATGCTGATACTAAATACACTACATATAAACCTTCCTTTTCAATCACTCTATCTATAAAAAAAAACCGCATCAAAATCCATTGCGTAGTTTTAAAGATTTAAGTATTCAAAGGGACAGAGAAAGCGACTTTGTTTTATACTATGTAGTGATAATATCTCCTTGGATGAGTCTGTGAAGGTGCTATAAGTGTTTATGCATTTTAAGGACATCTAAATTTATACCAGGAAATGAAATGAAATAAATTATCGTCCAAACGTGAATTTCAACATAACTGCTGTAACATTTTTAATGGTATGGTAAGTACAATTTGGTTTTCATTCTATGGATGCGTAGAGCCTTAAATCGATGTGCTTGAGATTTCAGCCAATTAAAATCAACAAAGCCTAGGATACAAGTAGCAAATTCAAAAGGTCTATATAAAGACCAATCCTTGACACGAATAGCTTGGGTCGTGCCCTTTTGAGAGCGCAGCTGGAACTCCCAAGGTTCATACTATGAAAATATTCACTGAACGGACTGAACAATTCGTTTCAAGTGAATTGCAGTTCAGAAATAACTGTTAATTGTTTGTCTGCATTCTGATTGGTTTTGGCAGTTTTAAATGTAGTAATTTTTGGTATTTTACTTAGTTTAATTGCGTGTTTCTTTTATTTTATTTGCAGTCGAAAAAAGGTTTACAAATTGTATAAAGCTAAATTATGCCAACATAGAAAACTTTATGATATAAGTACAGCGGGGTAGTTGCGTAACACACAAAAACAATTGATCGCAATGGATTTCATTTTGACATTTCACCCACGGTCATTGCGATATTTACGTTGTTGAGTAGGTAGACGATTTTTTCAAAATATGGAGCAATGTTTTGGCAATATCCTTCAAAACTCTCGGATTGTGATTGAAAATGTGTTTCGAATTTAGGGTGCTGGACCTCATGGCATCCATATAATGGATGAAGTTCCTCGTGCTTTTGTTTTTGATAGCAGACCGGGTTTTAGTTTTCCTTACAGAAAATTTATTGGATTTGACATGGTTGGAAAACGTGTTTGTAAAATAAGTGAAAAAATATTTTTAAGTTAAACGGTTTTAATGAAATAATGATGTAGATAATGTACTAAAAGCTAAAAAATAATTCAGTAGGTCCTAGGTACCAGTCATCACACCACTTTCCTCATCAATCTAGGGCATTGATCAGACAAAAAAATAAAATCGCGGTGTACCAAATATCAGATCAATCTGCCAACAGGACGGGGGTAAAATTTCAAGTATTAAATTTGACCCAAATAAATAAATAACGAACAGGGCAAGCTAAATAAAACCGTTTAGTAAAAAATCGTGTGTAAACGAGGTTACTTAGCTTTAAGCAAGTTTGTAAGTTAAGAGCTCAACTGTCAATAATGAGACATAATCACTTTTTCTATTGTTATCGAACTCATAAGCTTGCCTAACAAACGAGAGGTTATGGGTTAAAGTTTGGTAATGTCAAGAAAGAGTATACCTACAAAGCCTTTTATAATAACCTCGAGGTAGATAAGGTAACAGATTACTTTTAACTCAAAGTTATTTTAAGAATATTATGGTATGATAAGATCGTAAAAAGATTTTAGGCGAAAAAATCTATAAATATAGGTAGACTTAGTTTTTCTTGGATCTTGTGGGGGTGGGTCAATGCTGAAATATACTTTGATTACGCAGACCAAAAAACAAGTTTTCTAGAATAATAAATCAGGTAATATTACAGCTGAATTTTCCTTTCACGCAAATAGTGAAAATAATAGGTAAGACAAAATTAAATAGTGTCTTAGTTCACTAATCCGTCTTCATCCAGCATTGTATCTGGGTCATGTGATGTTCCAACTACTGTGGGCATACAATTTTTCTCATCTAAGGTTACAACATGACCTAGCTCCAGTTACTGGTCCACGTCGTATGTATCGCTCATTTCATATCATTCTATTAATGTTTATGGGCTGCGTTGATGCGACTTTCATAACAGTAGAAGATTAAGGGGCTCGCTGCGTTACCTTCACGCTAGAGGACTCTGGGGAGGTCATCGTCTATGTTTACTGCTCTGTTTATGCTTTTACACTTATATACGTATTAATAGTACGATTTCTTCGTAACAAAAAACTAATTTAAAATAATCGACATCAAAAAGAAATTAACTCAATATTATGAAATAACTTTAATTTCGGATGTCGGTGTCTTGGATCTGTATTTTAGTTTTAGTTTTTTTCCGAAATTAAAGTTATTTCATAATGATTTTGAGTTAATTTCTTTTTGAAGTCGATTTTTTTAAAATTACTTTTTTATTTCGTAAATTTTAGTTTTAAGTAAAAACTGGTATATAATTTGTTTGTAATAAATCGGTGATAATTTTGTTGTAAATATTGCACTAGAATTTGACCAAGGTTTTGAGATGTTTTCCCTTTGACACCACACCAGTAGCTCGTATTAATAAGCCAGGCCGTCACACTTATAAGTATTAGTCCATATCTTGAAAACTACAGAGCCGATTTTGACGAAACTTGCACTGTTCCCTAAATTGAAGAAAACGTAAGCCAATAAAAATGGTCACAATCCGATAAATAGTTGCGGAGAAATGCGTGGAAAAACAAACATCTATAAAAAAATTATATTTGTTTGGAAGCCCTAATATTGTCATATGTGAATATATTGTAGTTCCAATAATATTACATACATACGTGTCAAATTGATAACCTCATTGTTTTTGAAGTCGGTGAAAAAGATTCACTTTCCGGGGTATCGTTAATTGTCTCCTCGTTAGAATATTTCAAGAGGAGTCAAGAAACTTTGATAAAGTATGGAGAAATAACTTAATAAGAATTCAAAGATAATCTCTGCAGGAACTGCGTTAAGAAAAGTACACTTCATCATTATTTCAACCCAGAATCACCCACTACTGTGCATCGCCTTCCCCTTTTTCTGCCATTCTTACCAGTTCCGTGCGTCCCTCATCCAGCTATGTCCCACGACTTTGACGATATCATCAACCCACGTGCTTTTGGACGGCCCTGGTTTCTTTGGCCTAACCTTGGGCACCAATCGGTCACAGCTTTACTCCATCGGCCATCTCCTTGTCAGATATCCTTCCAAACTCCACTTTAGGCGCATCATCATCGTCGTCGACTTTCGACTGACGACAGATTTCAACTTTTCTAAAATTGCTATATGAAAAATGTATTCTATTGTTCGAAAAAGATGCTCTAAAAAAAAAACCCACATAGAAAGTTTTAAGGTCAAGTTTACAAGTAGGTATCTCAATGCGAATCATTTAATTAAAAGTTAGCTCTTTGATTTAACTTTTATGTTAAAGTTGTGTGCTTGTAAATTATTACAAGAGAGACATAATACCGATATATTACAAAAGATACAATAGCAGTAATAGGTGAAACACAAGGTGAGTGACATTTGACTCTTAATTCACATAATATGTGAAAGTGTAACAATTGATATGTTATAATAGCGGAGGTAATTGTTACAATATTGCTGTTATTGTTATTTTGTCATCGGTTTAAAGCACTGGGGTGTATGGACATTTGGAAATGTCATTCACCAGTCCAATCGTTTCTCTACCTCTGGGTAGCATACAGTAGTTTTCAATTAGTTGGTTATTGGAATAAGAATTGAATGCCAAGAATAGAGGTTATAATGAAAACCTTATAGAGTTCGTTTATTATTATGGTTCATTGTATTATACAATAATGATATTATGTTAGTTCAATAGTGTTATAATATAATAGAACTTAGAAACGTCACAGGCATGACCCTATAACGTAGAATGGACAAGGACCTGAAGTAGGATGGACAAAATTGGTGGGGTAGACTATATATGTAGTGGCACAGCGTCACTCAATCTATATCGACCCTTAATTGAATCTGACCGACCAATCCGACCGGTCAATTAATTAGCTACGCACGTAATGCAACTATAAGACATCCATTACACCAACTATTTGTATCTTGTTCGAGGTATTCGCGAATATCAATCAAATGTCAACTGATGTTTCCGGTAATATCGTGTGCTTAACTAGCTGTGGCAATTTAACTAAAATAGCCGTTCTTTTTCATGTAAGATTGACTGCTTAGATCCTTGTTGGTATAGCGTTATGATATTCATTTCAGTGGTTAGATCCGTATCTATCTGCAACATTATAGCATTTATTCTCGTCTAATTAAATCCCGCGGTAAACTGTTCAGGAATACGAACATAATGCAATATTTTTATTCTCCCATAGCAACTAGCGTGATAGTTTATAGCCTATTCGATGACTAGGCATTTAAGGAATATTTGTGCAAAATTTGAACAGAATCTGTAACTTTTTGCGCCAATCCGGAGCATACATCCATACAAATAGACAACCGTTCAAAAATTCTAAAAACTATATTTTTGGTATCAGAATCACAACACCACGTAGCAATTAATAAATAATTTAAAACATTGAATAAAAGTTTTTCTCATTTGATGATCATGAATCTTTTTGTTAGCGTCGTCAGTAAGAACTGTACAACTCTAAAACTCTTTTGCCCTTAAGATTCAGGGCAAAAGAGTTTTTATTAAAGTTTGAGAAGACTTAGAAGCCTCCTTGACTTAGTCCTTAAAACTCCGCTTTGGATTGCTAACAGTTTTGAGGTCGAATCCACGGCCAAGCAAAACTGTTGTGTTGTGATATAATTTGTTTTAAATACAATATGCCTTTTTTACACTATAACTCTATACTACTAAGTTATTTTTATTATAAGCCTTAGGTAGGTAGTGGTACAAAATATTGTACCTTTGCAGGCCCATATCTAATGCAATATTAAAGTTAAAGCTACTTTTATATATAAATACTAGCTGGCCCCGGAAACGTCGTTTTGCAAAAAAAAATAGATAGTAGCCGATTCTCAGACCTACCCGATATGCACACAAAATTTCATAAAAATCGGTCCAGCCGTTTCGGAGGAGTATGGTAACTAACACTGTGACACTAGAATTTTATATATTAGAAGAGTACGATATTAGTTACTAACATATATAAATAATATTTAAGTATTTAGCTTGATTTAATATTTTTAGTAACAGCTTTTGACAAGGTCTATCAAAATGGTCACTCTTTGTCTATTATATTATATAACTCAACCCGTCGCCCCAGCCTACCTTGGGTACATAAAGCCAAGTTTTATTACTTTATTGTGTTGTAAGGTTTGAGGAGGAGCATGGTGTGACACCGGCGAAGTGGTCACGTTCCCAGCCACGCCGCCGCCCGCCGCCCGCCGACGAGCACCCTTCGCCGACAAATAAAAATAACCCCGCCGTTCTGTTCGGCTAGTTGCGGCTGGCAGATTGTGAAATAATGTCATTCACATTAAAAATGTTTTGTGGAGACAGTTTTAGTTTTATGCTTTTATTTTCATCATGTTTTTGCTTCCTTCCAAAAGGAGGAGGTTATGGTATTTTCTGAGTTGTTTTTTTTCGGCTTGTTTGAGAGTTACTTTGAATTTTGCTCCTAAATTGCGTAATATATTAACGAAAGTCGTCATGCTTGCCCGTGACTCGAGGTTGGATAGAAGGATTGGCTCCAGTTACAAAGAGAATTTTGCTATAAGGGCTTTGGCAACGAGTAAGCCTAACTTCCTAAAATGCCTTTGTTTAGCACTCTTAGAAACTCATAAACAGTGGAAACCGATATTTTCATCTAGCACTGAAATATTTAAATTTCGTAGCGTCTACTGGCTTGTGTAAGTAATTATGTATTTTTTAAACACACTTCTGCGTATCAATGTTTTCGCAGAATTCTTCGATCAGATGGCGGCGAAGTTTTACAAATATTTTTATTCGATAGCTAAATTTACCGGTTCTTAATAGTATCTATTCCTGTATTTAACACTTGGTCGGATGATGATGAACGGTTAATTAAATTCTATAAGTTTGTGGAAGCTTCACTTTGTATTGGTTAGTTAGAACTCTGATAACGAATATTATGTTTTATTCAACTTCCATGAATGCACAAATAAACTAACATAATTATTATGTTACTGTAATAAAAGTTTTATAGAATATATATTATATGGATAGTAGGGCAAAATACATAATTTTTTAAATAAAAAACCTACTCATATATTAAAAGTTACTGAAATCGATTCAGTAGTCAATTATGAACAAACTATTTTCAGGTTTTGCGCATTTAACGTTACACGTTGTATATATAACCTGTAATTTGGAAAATAACTCGGATATTCATACGATACACGATCGTATAAATGAAGTATACGATCGTGTTCATGTATGCTATGGTTCAAATATAATGAACTTTGTGCAGCAAACGGAAATTTCCTTAACAGCATAGCATTTTATTTATTTTTAAAGGGATGAACCTCACTTCGATGCTGAAAGGCCATAAAAAAAAGTTGAGTTTTCCATCTAGTCCGGTATTACTCGGCTCCTCGGTCACGTTTGAGGACACCAGTGAGATGGCTATACCTGTTAATCTGTTTACTAGGAAATAGGTTTTAAGTCTGTGATAATGCACATTTTGTAAATTACTCGGCTATGTTTATTATCGGTAAAAGTGAAACAGAAAACATTTTTGCTGCCTAACAAAACACAGAAAACAAAGTTTTTGTGATACTGACCGGCTTCGTTAGAAAAACTTAGTTGTACATTGCATTGTTCTCTTTAAAAGCAAAACAAATATTAAGGTGAAATAATAACCGAAATCTATTTGGCACTAAGTAATAAACTGCCAATAACCGGGTACTCGTATTAACGTGAATAAGTTTGTAAGTAGTGAAATAGTTAAAAATCAAGTACCTAGCTACGACCTAGTATCACGTTCTATGTCGTCCTTCCTACGGAACGTTTATTTACAAAGGGTAGAGAAATGGAATACTACACGTGAGCGCCACAGCCTAGGTATTCTTTCCCACAAAACGTGGAAAGACATGCAGCGGCGCTCAAACTTTTTTATCAAACCTTTTTATTGAATACAGTTCATAGAAGTTAATATTACAAGTTCTATTGTCTATGTTTTCAGCAAGAAGGATTGGGACTACAGTTTTGTGTTAGTGGTAAAAATTTGGTGATTCAATACAGCGGAGTAATTACCTATATTACGTTAGTTAGGGTGCTAATTTTTTTTTTGCTTCATAGGTCATAATCATAATCTAGACAACGTGACAAAAATGAGTAAGTAAAACTTCTTATATAATATGCTAATAGTATGTTTATAATGAATAGGATTCAATAGGGTTCAAAGCGATGATTAAATACATTATTTTACTATTACCAAAAAACAATAACAAATGACATATCTTTAGTACCTACAGTAGTTATAAAAAAAAACAAGAATAGTTTGAGTACCGTCCACTGTCACGGACGGAATCCTTTTGCCGACGGCGCGGCGGGCCGCGTGCATGAAAACGAGGAACTATAAGAATTTCTGCTCGGAAATGGAAGAAACCGCAAGACAGGAGGTTTTATGTAATTTTGAGCTTAGAATAAAAGTGGCGTGGGCGTTCCGGGTTAACGCGTAGGTATTGACAAACAGCAATACACGAGGAACGAACAAAGGTAATACGAATCAGAGATATTTTAATCAGAACATTATATATTTATTTTGTGGTGGTCAATGTAGGCCTACTTTATCTATCTGTTAATGTTCAATATAGGCTGACCGCTCCAGGATAGAAAGCTCAAGTTCGTTTGCATATGTCACAATCTCATCCAATTCATTAGAGGCCGTAATGAACGGACATGTTAATACGTATTACTAAAACAAACAAATAAGTTGATTAAAGACTCTTTGTTTACATTAGATAAGGATAAAATAATACGTAATTATTATCCCGTATAAACAATCTACGTACAACGAGATGTCAGACAATACTGTTTTGTCTCGGAACTGTTTACCAGATGTGAGATGAGAATCTGGATTAGTGAGATTATTTCCATATTAACGATGAGCTGAATTTATAATTATTATGTATCTTAATTCAATACATTATGTATCTGACAGTCATTTGTTTTGTAAGGATTATCTCTGTTGGTTAACATTTTTGCAGTTGTTATGTGAAATGAACTTGGAATTAGTACCTATGTATATAGTCCTTCAGATAGTTTTTCGGCAATGGCGGCCAGTCTAACCTCCAAACTTCGGGTTGTTACAAAAAAATCTTAATGGTAAAACCTACTAATACTTTGCCCGACCCGGGACTCGAGCCCATGCTCAGCAGTCGCGCTTGCGACTGCGAGACCAACGGGGAAGTCAACGGTGCTGCCACTAACAAGTCTGTCAATATTACAGTGACCTTTATCCTCGTTATAATAAGGTTGCTGTTGGTTTGCTGCTGTTATCGGTTTCTCGGACTACAGCAATGATGAGTTTGACACTTCCCCGTAACTTACGGCACTGAGACTTTAGTACAGAGGTTAGTTTAGCTTGGAAAGTGCATAGCGTCCTCCTGTAACGTGTTCTCGTACCATTATCATACGGTGATCGCTTATCTATTTAGCAAGATTTTGGTCGCGTAACTTTAATTTTAGTGGGCGTTTACATATACTTAATTTTCTCGCGCTTTTCTAAAGATATTAATTTTAAAAACAGTTCCTATTTTTCAAAAATTAAATAAACTTTGTTTATTTTGACTCAATACTTAAATGGCGTCAGCAGTTTGGGAGGAGCATCAGATTATGTTATTATCATATTGCGCCCACTTATTTTATCTCCGTTGTTTGGCCCACTTCACCACGACTTATGAAAGGGGAGCACACAGCAGCTGTTACTTTGAACTTTCTTTTTATGTGTTTATTAAGAATTTTTTTTTAAGAGAGGAGCGATATTAATATATAACGCCTCCGCTATACGTTTATAGGAGTTTTGTATTACGGCCCATTTTGTATTTTAATCATGTAGTAGAGAAACTTGGATCCTAATGGCTCTGGGTTGAAAAACGAATACCTACTATCGCTCTCATCATAGGTATAAGCATGTTTAATACGAATGTTTAGACGCGTGTGAGGGAGAAACCCCGTTCAAATGAAATCCTACCAGGATTAAATTAAATCTCTGTTAATACAGGAAACATCATTGTTTTACATTGTAAGCTCGTCAAAATTCCTTTATCATGTTTTTCCTCATAGTTAAACCAAATCTAACAGCACGCTTCTAAGAAACTTGCTACGTTGTTTTCGTAGCTCGTAGTACGCCGACACTTACTACGCCGTAGCTGTTTGCTACGAATATCGTAAACATTGATCGTTTATTCATGATGGATATCTTGGAAGTAATAAATAAGTGTCTCGTCTTTGTTTTTGTAGGTATAACTAATATTAGTTATGTTCTTGTAGCTCATGGTCACCAAAGATATTTGTTTTACTTATCACGAAGTTGAGAATGGATCAACCTACTTTAACTTTTAACTTTGTCGATGAAGTTCATAACTGCGTAGCAAGAATTCCAATCAGAATGATAATATGGAATGAAAACAATTTCTATTTCTGGAATGAGGTGATCCGACGGAGAACCAGAGTTTACATAGCTAACAAAATATGCAAACTGAATTGGCAATGGGCCGGCCATATTAGCCGTAGTTTTTCCTCGGGTCGCTGGTACGACTGTATTTTAATTCTTGTTTTCCCGAAACTTTGCCCCTCCCTCGGCGATGTCGGTGGCAGCGCAGAGGTCCCTTTGACTGCATGTTTTAGGACACAGAGGACAGGATAAGAGGTGGAGCATGGTTTGTGACACTTCCAAAATCACACTTTACTGGCCGTTCCGTCAAGGTAGCCCTACTATACCAGATTGGACTTGGCCGTAGTACTGATGACCATTGGAAGATCGCAAATCGGCAAACGTGGGAGAAGTTGCCGTCGCGTTTTTGTCGATTTTTTGCATTTCTAGTTTCTATTTCATATCTTGTTACTAAGATATACTCGTATTTATATTCTAATATAACTTGTATATAAACTACTACTGATGTTAACTGATTTACGTTGTCTAGGTCACGAACACAGCGGGGCATAATCATTTGCTCGTTACCAATACACAAGAAAATTATACCTATTCATTATTATAGTTTCTTTAAACATGTTCTAAGAAAAATATAACTCTTCAAGGAGTGTCTGAAGAATATTTATGAAAAACAAAACAGAAACATCTTCTTAATCTAGTGTTTTTTTGTTGTCAAGTCTCGCGTCGTATAAGCACGCTGTCAATACACATGGCTACATTTTGCAACCTGAAATAATATATTTTCGTTCAAAAAATGACGTACTTTCTATGGAATCTCGAACGCCGCGGCCGCTGTGCTTTTTAAATATTCTCTGTTTTGAGGAAACACTCCTTCAATGTGACATTTTTAACTTTTACACGACGGTTCTGGTGTTTGTTATGTTTTATGAAGTAAACAAATAACTAGGTGGCTTTCTTTTTGAAAGCTCTACATTTAACTTGTATTGGTAAGGATTCAAATTGTGTCTTGAACACAAGGGCGTATTTTAATTACTTATCACACTTAAACTAAGACACTTAAATTACTAGATGTAAACAAGAATCGATGAAATGTGCATCTGAGCATAGAAGCTTTGTTGATAAATAAGTCACAAAATACATATAGCTACAGCATTATCCAATATAAGGAACAACACTATTGTGGAGATATGATTCTAAAAATGTACCATTATTCAACAAAGGGTTAAAAGAGACACAATAAAAACCCTTTCTTTTTCGTAAGAGATTTCGAAATATTTATACAACGAATCTAGCCAGTTAAGCAGCTATTTTCGTCATTGAGTCACTTCCCTAATATCCAAAGAGAGGGTTTCCCTAACTTTTAAATGCCACAATAAAAATAAAGTGGTTACGTTGGGTGCGGACGTCACAGTGAATCCTGTTTCTTCCAACTTCACTTTTGTGTAACCTCGGCACTGCGTGACCGACAATCACGAGCCGCTGGTCGCGTGTTCCGCCACATTGGCTAGCTTTTAATTACTATTGAAATATTACACACTGTTAGTTCATCTTCGAAGGGTCCGGGGCTTAATATTACGCACATGCCGTGTGATATGTGGATAAAAACCAAATAATGATCGGTGATCACTGGCACATCGGACTTAGGTGTTCAGGTTTATCCTTTATCAGTGAATATTGCCCAAGATGTGTTTCAAAAGTTACTTTATAACTTGTCATGTTTTGTATTCGCGACCCGATGACGATTGTTTAAAAGTAACCGTCGTTCAAGACATAATGTTTATTAAGGATCAAAATCTAATTATGTTTAAAATATGCATTATTAGATTAAGACAAATCCGTAAATGACACTAACAGCAAATCCCTTATCATTACATTCGATAAATGTCTCTTTTTCTGACAATCACACGTTTTCATGATTTAACTACTTAATATCGGCAACAATTACTTTTACATATTACCCGTTTATTTTTGAACAAGACATCAGTCGAACGGAGGAAATCGTCCTCGAAAATGTCAAAGGAAACGCCGTATGTTATTCATCTTTATTATATCTTTGTGAATGCCGCAGAAACATATACAAAGAAGAATCATTTTTCCCATAAAAATCATCAGCGTATTATTTTTTTTGTGTTGTCAAAAGTAAGCATGGCGTTTCTCTATTTTGGCTTAGGTACAGTAAAAAACTTCATACACAATACTCGATATATTTATTGTGGTAGGTTTACAAAAAGGACGTGATTATTGTGGCGGCGCGTGTGTTTAGATCATTCGCTTTCCTACAAAATGGTTGAGCTGCATGATGCTGATCTACGCGTTATATTCGTGAACGGGCGCCGCCGTCGGTTGAGACTAGCCATGTCTTAATTGCCAGGACTTATTTTTAATCTTATATTTTGAATTGTTTCTTCATTTTATTTTTTTATATTGTTCTCTCATATAGAAGCAACAAGAATAATGTACCCAGGATTTTGTAATATCTTGATTTAAAAGAGTGTTTTTGGAGTTTATTACCCGTTCTTCTCCATAGAGATCTACGGTTGAAAATGAGCAATTAGCTTCAACTTTCTGATTAACTTGACCGACTCTTTAATAATTCAAATGTGCGTAAAAAAAGTAAATGGTTTAATTGTAATAAATGCTTTGAGTTTGAGTTTGAGTTTTGTGGACCCTGTCGAGCACAGCTAAGTAAGAGAAAGAGGAAGCAGACTAGTTGTTATAGTGTATATTATATAAGTATAGTACATTATCATACAATTGTGCTATGTTGGTCATTATACCCGAGGCAGTATTATTCGCGCGAGCCGTAGGCGAGAGCGAATAAATAAGGGAGCCGAGTGTGTAACATAGCACACATGTATCCTAATGTACTATTATAAAACATGTATTTAATTATAAGCTAGAATTGTAGTTTTCGTGGTCCAACACAAAAGTTACCTGTGTCTTCCATTGGAGATCTTGAATACCTTATGTGTTAACGCTAACTATATGAATTCAGTCTTTGCTTAGGTATTCATGAAGATACTTACAAAAAAAGTTAACGGAAGACGTGGAATAGCTATGTCGACTGCGTAAATTAAATACGGCCAAAATGGTAAATGAGAGTAAAAAATACTTGTTCTCATTATTGACCCCTGAACTTTGAATGGTCTATTTAAAATCCAAAACCACGTCAAGCCCGTAGATAAATAGTCATGAATTAATAAAAAATAAACAAATATTTCGTCCCACACTACCGGGACACAAATGTTTGTTTTTCCATCGTGGTGGTGCGGATTTTAACTACACGTGCACAAACAGGAAATACTGTCTCCGACTAAATATAAACCCTTCGTCGGATCAACCGTTGACTAGGTACCCGGCCTACCTACCTACGGGTTCCTGGGCGTATTTGATGACTCGATTGGCGAAGTCGTTGATTTGCTTTTTTACAATATGGATCGTGTGGGTTGAAACTTGAAACCCCTCTTGATATAATATAAATATATTGTGAGCTTGCAGGTAGTGGTCGTGAGATTTATGTCTGTACGTTTTTAGATAAAACGTAACCCACAAAATATGAGAATTCTAGTCTGGATCCTTGCTTAAGGGCGGTGCGCTCAACACAAGTCCTTATGTTAGAACTGGCCTCAAATGTCATGATTTCATGAAATAGTCATTCAATAGGGTAATATGAACTTAGAGACATGTATTGACGATTTTTATGATTATAATAACATAAATAAATATTTATTACAGCCGCGAATCATAATTTAGATCAACATACAACCTGATACTGACCTGCAAATTGCAAAAAACGTAAGAGAATTTCGCGAGGTACAATGACGTTTTTGCCTTTATAAAAAATTGCCCTTTCAAAAAAGCTTACGCCTGTTTGATACATATCGGAGCAGCCGTACCGTAGGTGGTGCGACCTACACCCTTATTTCGGACATTATAGCCTGTAATCCATATATAAATAGCCAAAGAATCGGTCATATTATATAATAAAGCAGTCATTGCACTGAAGCCTTACTGCGGGCTGGATGAGAAGGGAAGGACATTATCAAGCCTTGAATAACGTGAGAGAAACCAGGTCACGGCAGGCGCTGAGATTTGCGCATTTTACTGACGCAATCCGCGGTTCAATAGCCAATAGTTACTGAATGTTCCAAATATTTAGAGGTATTTTACAGTTTTTTCCTAGACAGTAATTAAAATTTGGCCGGATTGAATATTTTTTGCTGGTCATAGCAGGAAATGTGGAATAAAAAACAGCTTCTGTGGATTGTGGACCTGTTCATAGGTCCTGACTAAGGAGGTATTCTTTGAATTATGAAAAGTTATGCCTTGGATAAGTTAGGTCATAGAACAATGTCTACTGTTCTTTAATGTAATACCTACATTAAATAAATTTAGGAACAATAAATATTTTTTAAATCCTTGCAGTTTTTTTCACTTTTTAAACTTTTTATGCCCTGCGCAGACCTGAACCTAGGTAGATGGTGCTACCACTGCAACCTACAGGGTTCCCAGGCTCAGTTAATTAATTTATTGAAAAAATAAGATTGTGTGAAATGTGTAGCCTTTGATAAAAATGTGGTATGACCTAGTTAGCGTTACTTAGCACCAATCGACCTATTCATTCATCATTCACGCGGGGCGGCACGGGAGGGGTCCAAGGCTCGCACCATGACGTCACAATGTTGGGTTTAAAAATGATACCCCCACTCTGGTTCGCACAGCTGCAGTCCTTTCTCGTGACCTACTGACCCAAAATCCAGGGATCCAAGTGACGTAGGCGGTACAACCCCGGCAATGTGTTCTGCGCCTGAAACCCAAGAGTTGTATCGAATGGATGGCAAAACTTTTTCGGAGGAGAAGGAACTGCGTTTTCAATGGAAGGTTCTACGTTAACTGTATATACTAGTGGTGCGATGAAGGTGTGTGCGTTAGGGTAGGCTTGATGTGTGAGTATATGCCCGTGGGTAACACGGCCTCCCTTCGTGATAGCCTCGGCAGGCTTCACATGCAGATGTAACCGGCAAGCTATTGGAAGGCCGCTGTTTAAATCTAAAATTAGACATGTTAAGTTGTTAGTTGTTCATGATGTAAGATACGAAATTTGTCGAAGGCAAGATACCTAATATGATAATGAGATCCAAATTAGTGTTAACTGATTTTCATTCAAGTCCAGTCATTCAAGTTCAGTCTCCCAGTAATTGTTACTTAACAAATTGAAGGACACCGAACGAGACACAATAGAAGTTTTATTGTTAGTGTCCCGCTGTGTTAACTTTAATTTTGTGTACTTAGCTTTTGATGTTACACCTATTATGAGAGTTCATGCCGTCAAAAGTTTAAATTATCTATTAGATAATGTAAATTCAGGAACTTAGGTGCTTGAATTATTTGACTTAAGTTTTATTATTGTACGCACTATTTCTATAACTTGGTTTTAAATACAAGCGAGGCTGGTAGGCATAATGTAGACAAGTTTTATGATTTGGTAAGGGATAGCTCAATGTGTGATGTGTGTATGAGGGTGTA
This sequence comes from Globia sparganii, assembly GCA_949316385.1. NCBI lineage: Eukaryota > Metazoa > Arthropoda > Insecta > Lepidoptera > Noctuidae > Globia > Globia sparganii. The sequence goes on along the minus strand of OX438663.1, from coordinate 12,467,837 downwards.
ATAATGATGTATGTACTATTAAATTTATTTCTTCTACATATCAAGGTTTATTTAAGACTTCCTTGAAAACTATTTCTGTAAGCCTTTGCTTAGAGGCGAAGAAATGAAGACTAATAGCTTTTAATCAAGGTTGGACTTGGAATGCGAACAGATACCTTCTTCCGAATGTACCGAAATAAACTTTGTTTGAGTAAAATATTACCGTTTGTTGTTTAAACGTATTTTCATGGTTTTATTTCTGTTTCTTGGCCTTTGGATGAAGGCCAAGGAAACGCTTGAATAAATATGGTTTTGTTTTCAATAATGTGTTTATATATTAACAGGCTGCCAGCTGCCAATGAAACCTTGATTAATTCTGGAATAATTATTTTATTGTGATGCGAAATAACTGATTCTGATGGTCATGCTGTGTTGCTACTTTTCGCCACAATAATACAGCACTTTCAGTTCCCTTCGGAAATAAAACAGCTTTCCTTTTTCTTAGTGTTTTGATAAAATGAGACTCGCTTGACTTTTCTAACTAGGTGCCTACCTACTTAAAAATAATCTGCAGGATAGTTTTGTGTGCTTTTGGACAAATAATCACCACAAGTCAAGTAATTATTTTCACGTTCTTTTTTTTAATTTGGTTTGGTTTTTTTCTTTTAAGTCAGTCATAAAGTATAAGTATTCTTCAACATTATGCGTTTACCAATTTAATGGCCAAGCATGGTGACATTGTGTAATGCCAACCTTACAGCTAATGTGGCACTCGAACTTTCTAAATTGGTAGTTTTTCCTGCACCATTCGAGTTTTTTTTAATATTAGTTTTTATTGGCATGTGTGTAAGTTTGCACTGCCATGAACCTAAGGCGTGTGACTATAATTACGTGTCAACATAGTGCCTGTTTATCTGGGTGCCGTGGCAGCCTGACACGCATACATTATGATAATTTATCACTTCGGCATCAGCGCCGAGTTCCGCGTGCTCCGATCAGAGTAGGCGAGGAGGGTGCTCTGCTCCAGTGTGCGTTTCCCTTGTGAAGTACTGTCCAAGCGTTAATTTAGCACATCGAGATGTTTATCTAACTTCATGATTACAGCTGCCCGTCGTAAGTATATGCGTTGGTGAACATTATAAAGCAGCTGTAGTGTATCTGCAGTTGTTACTTTAAAATTGCTGAATATTGTTTTAAGTAATAATTTTTCCATTCAATGATATAATGGACACAAGAAAATTGTTTAAGTTTGTACATGTGCAAATAAACACAAACCAGAGAAATACACACTGTGTTTAAGCGAGCGGACGTTGCAGTGAAAGGCTTATTTACCGTAAGACAATGGAATCAGTCGTCTTGAGCCTTGATCGGCCGATGAACTTATCCAATAATCTCCTTATTTCCACATAAAGTAATTTACAGCGATGTAGATGTTAAGTACTTACGATATGATAACCCTCATGTAAAGCAAATCGTGCGGCAATATTGCTGTGAAGTCATGTTTGCTTCGATATTTTGGGAGTAATCCCCTTCTAATCTTTTATTGCGCGTACCTTTAGCTCTGATGGGTATGTTTGATAATTTTCAGTTATTGGAAATGTCATTGTTCTCTCTAGGGTCTGTTTGTTATTTGGTCGTGTGTTTTCTTTAACAGGGGTATACAGGATAACGAAGTGGTAATGGAGTTCTTGTTATTCGTTTAGTGAGGGGTTGATGTAGCAGTGGTATGTTGCTGTTGTGTACTGTGTGACTTTACACAGTGGTTTCTGTTTGACAGTATTCTATTTGGGTTAGTAATTTAGTTCTTGGATCGCCAACAGAGGCTACACATTTACCTACATGTACGCTAACATAAACAGGGACGAATACAAGTGTGCGCTCCCAATTATAAGAGACCATATCATTCACTTATTATCGAAAATTATTAAACATATAACTATTGGTTTCTGCGTCCCGCTAACAGCTCTTTTAACAATGACCCACTGAACTCTAATATAATCGCCTAGACCCACTTGAAAGTCCGCAACTCTATACATACTAAAGGTTATTTAAAGTACTTAACAATCCATCAGTCAAACGCTGTCAGTGTGTTTAAACGCAGCGTTGTTTAAACTAATCCCTAAAGCAGTAGACCAAAGTTCACAGTTCAGTACAGTTCTAGGTATGTCACCAGCAGAGCATTCGTCCCCCGTCCCGACTTTTGAGTTGTAGGACGTAGGTTCCGACCCGGGCAGGCTCATCACCACTGCTCTCATATCTGTAAAGCAAAATATCGTGAGGAAACCGGCATGTACTAGAACCAAAAATTCGAAGACATGTGACATCTAGCAACCCGCGCACTAGGCCCGCGTGGTGGATTACAGCCCGCTCCCTCTCTCTGTGTCCCAGCAGTGGGAACATTATAGGCTGATTTGCTATGTGAATGAACTATTTCTACTAGCACATGAGTATTAGATAACGTACCATAAGTTTCCCAAATTCAATATTTATGCTCTTCTTAAATCTTCGTTCCACCAACAATCGCCTTCTACGATGTCCTTCTCACCTCTACATTCATTCTTCTATTTCTTTCTCCAGGTGGTCTTTCTTTGGAATGCGCTCCCTCTGAACATCAGGACGGCAACCAGTCGGTTATCTTTTAAAGTGAAGGCACGTGAACGTATCCGTCAGAAGTTGGCCGTAATAGGTATCACAGCGCTGTTTGCTGGATTCGTTTTCCCCTCTACCGGTCATTTTTCTCCTGACAGTTCATTTTGTTTATGTTATATGTATGTATCTATCTATGTATTACTATTTATTCTTGTATTTTATAGTAATTTCCTAGCTATTTTAAATCCCGTATGTTGCACCTGCCATGTTTTTTTTTTGCATCACCCTATGGTTGATTGGTAGAAAATGCCTCAGGCATTAAGTCCGCCTTTGTACAGTATTTTTTTTACTTGTGCATAAAACTTTAATAAATAAATAACGGGCAGGGAAGGCGGAGGCTGCACGATCGATAGGTGCATCAGGTCGTTGACCCCCTGTCCAACTTCAGTTTAATATAGACCTGCTTGGACTACCAGCCCACTGGCCTATAAATATGAAATGCCATTTTTTACTGCAATGCGGTTACTGTACCTACGCCGGTGACCGATATTTTAAGATTTTCCTAAGTAAAGTCTTTGTATGGGTACATAATTCAATTTTGAAGTTCTATATAGACAGATTAAAAGTTACTCCACTTTATTTTCTTGTTGAACTTAAAACCTTTTTCGATAGAATTATGAGGTATCTAATATTAGACAGCTACATATTTTGTTCTTGGTATCTACTTATCAAGTGATTATAGTTGTTTAGAAGAACTTAATAAATATGTACCTAAGTATATTTTTAAGCCGGAAAATCTTAATATATATAAATTACGTGTCACGTTGTTTGTCCGCAATGGACTCCTAAACTACTGAACCGATTTTTAATAAAATTTTGCACACTGTGTGCAGTTTCATCCAACTTGAAAGATTATAGGATAGTTTATATCTCAACTTATAATCAATAATTAATTAATTTATAATAACGTAAACCTTAGCCACAGCAACGCGTGGCCGGGTCGGCTAGTATAATTATAAACTATTTATAAATAAATATCTATAACCATTAGGCAAATGTTTCTTTTACTGATTATGATTATAATATTTTTGTTGACTACCTACGCTTACTAAGCCGTTTGCGTGTCGTTGTCACCACTTCTTAATACAAGGTAATTTCTCTGCTTTCTACGAGAAAGCTCATAATCAGTGGTAAATACTAGCGACTCGCCCGACTGCTTTGTACGGTTTTTACTACTTGACAAAATATTGAGATTTCTTTAACAATAAACCTTCCGGAATCAATTCATTAAATAACGGTGAAAACCGTATCAAATTCTGTTGCGAACCTTAGAAGCGTAGAATGAAGAAGTTTAGAACAACGCGGTCACACAGACAGTCACTAAAGCCGACTTTAATTAATAATAGGTATGTACAGATGTACAGTCATCAAAAGAGTCAAGTAACCAGGGTCGTCGGATATACATAATTGAAGTTTAGTAAGAAACCGACCGAGTGGTGGCCCAGTTGTAACGGCCGCGACTTACGAGTTGTAGGTCGGAGATTCGAACCCAAGCAGGCGCTTTACTTTGTGTAAATTATTTCGTCACCACTGCTCTCATAACGGTAAAGGAAAACATCATGAGGAAACCGGCGTGTCCTAGAACCAAAAATTCGAAGACATGGGACATCAACCAACCCGCATTGGGCCCGCGTGGTGGATTACGGCCCACTCACTCTCACCGAGATGAAGCGTGTCCCAGCAGTGGGAACATTATAGGCTGATTGTGTTAAGAAACCGATGGAGGTTTTCGAATGAAATATAATTTGATAAATGAACTGTATGGTTTCTAAAATTTTATACGATAAACAAATTGATACGATAAAATCATCGGTTTCTTACGAAACTTCAGCTATATCCGACGACCCTAGTTATTTATCTCCTTTGGTGACTCTACTAGGTACTGGCGACTCGCTTCTGTTACATACGTTTTTAAAATGTCTTTATTATGTGTCAGTTTAGTATTAATGTTTTATACGCATAAACCTCCCGGAATAAATTCTGTGAATGATAGAGAAAGCCGCATCAAAATCCGTTGCGTAGTTTAGAAGAACAACGCGGCCAGATAGACAGACACGGAAACCGACTTTAACTTACAATATATATAGATAGATATAGATGAAGAACTTCATAGCGAGAACAACAAACCGTTAATTAATTAAGCGTACATATTCCAATCACAGTAAACTACAAAACTTTTTGTGTACGTTACCCCAGCAAGAAAGTGTCTCCTAGAGTTATATGAGTAGAACGTATAATTTGTGCCTCATCTACTGTAAATGTGCCCCCACATAAAAAATGTGTGCCCCCTGTCGTTTTGGAAAAAAACGGAAAAAACGATTCCTGCTAGGGTAACGTTTTTCTAGCAGGAAAATTCTAAACGAATGATCAGAGAGTGAAAAATTGTGCATGGCCAGAGAGCTTATATGTGTGCCAAAATGTGCCCCCAAAAATAAAATCTGTGCCCCTTCAGGTTTTCGAGATATTGCATTTCCTGCTAGGGTAACGTTTTGATGAATCGTATATCTCTAAAACCATTGCATGTGCCCCTGTAGAATAAACATACACGAGTAGCTCTTAATGTGTGCCCCTTAGTGCCCCAATTAGATTTAAGAAAATATTTATAGTTTTCAAGTTATCGCGGTTTTATGAAAACCCGAAAAAACATCGCAGCGCTTAAATGAGACAAGGCACAAGTTCGGTGAAAACTGTATTCGGTCCTTCTTGACGCTAATAATAACCATACAAAGTTTCAAAACTGTTCATGAATGCGTTTTTGAATAAAGTCAAAACGATGGTGTCATAACTTTGCCGGCAAAATACAAGGAACCGGCTCAATCCGAGATGTGTAGGTGTAAACCAAAATCATGTGCCTTTAGTCAAAAATATATGGTGAAAATATTCAGCTTGGAATGTTTCGCGTTAAGTAAATATTAACAAAAAACCAAAATATGTAAGCAACGGCTGGTTATCCGACCAAATTTGAATGACTACTAAAAAGCGACGGATTCATACATATCGATGACCTTCTTTACTTTTCTCACTAACCGGTTCATACGTGTTGTGCCTGAGTACACTGAAGTAGAAAAGTAATAAGTAATAAAATAAAGTTGTTATTGGATTATATTCTACTAGCTGTTTCTATGACCTTACACATGATTAAGTACATTATAAATAGTAGCCTAAGTGCTATTCCAAGTCTCCATTCTAAATTTCATTAAAATACATCCAGTAATTTATGTGTGAACGAAAGAAATACATCCAGTTAATTGCCATTTGATTGCATTTTGACCCAAAATTTGATTGGTCCCGATGTTTAAAAAAAATATAGTTCATGAAATGTGTGATGAATACCTACTACTAAAAAGAGGTAGCTCTTTTTTGTATATAAATAAAAAGCCCGTATTTGTCTTTATATATGTATATTGATAAGCCGTGGGTTAGATAACAGTAAGTTTTTCATCATTAAGGGGAATGCTCCAAGCAGCCCGCGAAATTCAAAATTTCTTGCGTTTTTTGCAATTTGCAGGCTAGTGCTAGGTTGTATGTTGATTAAAATATTATTCGCGGCTGTAAGACGTATGTAGTTACAAAACTGTAATCATCAAAATCACCAATACAACTCTCCAAGTTCATATACGCGTAGGAACAAAAAAAGTCATTCCTACAGCTTTATGAACTTAGAGCGTTGTGTTGATGATTTTGATGATTATACTTCTTAATAATATTTTAATCAACATTCAACCTAGCACTGGCGTGCAAATTGCAAAAAACGTAAGAAAATTTGAATTTTGCGGGCTGGTTGGAGCATTCACCTTAACCAAATAAATTTTGGTACCTAGTTTTGAGAGTTGTATTTAGTGTATACCTATAGTCAACCGCAGAATGATCTGTGTTGCAACAACGTGTTTCCATTTTGTATGTCGTATTACGTAGGTATGTGAGGGATTTATTAACCAACGATTATATTAAAGCTGATTATGTAGTGTCACATAATTTTGATTTGATGGCGTTTTAGATACACACATCAAAAGTGTCTAGGGATCAACATATATTTTTGCAATAACTTTTCTCCTGATTGATATTAATTAAAATTTTCTTTAAGGATTCATCAAATAAAGTGTTTTCGTTTGTCACAGTAACGATAAACCAAGTCACCTTTGCATTAATAAAGAAATTTGCCATTTTCCTAATAAAGGGATTTTTGACATTTGAACCACTAACACAAAAGTTCGAAAAAAAGACTGAAATAACAGTTTTCTCTAAAATTTTATTGGGTGACTTAAACAATTAATAATCCGTGTTTCTACCGCGAACACTAACAACACAAGAACATCGGTTTGGCATACTCAAAATGAGTTCATCCAAATCACGCTGTGGAATGGCCGCCCATGTTCGTTGCAACAACAAAAAAAGGTCTTCTTGCGACTGGATACCCTCCATATTCGGCAGAGCTCTTCTCTGTAGCATATCCCATGCATGCTCAATCGGGTTCAAGTCTGGCGACTGAGCAGGCCAGGGCAGGACATTGATGTTAGCTGCGGCGAGAGTCTGTCTTACAACTCTTGCGGTGTGCGGTCGTGCATTATCATGCATTAACTGAAATAAGGGACCGATTTGCACTTGTAGAGGAATGATGACGTCTGATACAATCGTCTCAGCATAAATTTGAGCGTTGAGGTTGCCTCTGATCCAAATCAACTCAGTTCTTCCGCCGATCCAAATACCCGCCCATACCATGATGGTTCCACCACTATAAGGATGGACTTCCTGGCAGGATTTTAATCGCTGTTGGCGTCCAGGGGTTCTCCAGTGTCGTATACGTCTTGTATCCGGTCTCATACCAAAACGAGACTCATCAGAAAAGCACACGAAACGCCATTGTTCTTCTGCCCAATTTCTGTGTTCAAGAGCCCATTGATATCGAATCCTACGATTGTGCATTGCTATAGGTGGTACCCGTAGCGGTCTTCGGGAATGAAGGTTCACTTCATGCAAGCGGTTTCTGACTGTTTGGTCGCTAATTAAGTTCCCTGAAGAGTGATGAAGCCTCACGGCTAACATCATGGCGGTTATTGTTGGAGCTCTTCGAGTTAAGATTTGAATGTATCGGTCTTGTCTCCGTGTGGTGCAGCGATACCGTCCTCCATGGCGCTCAGCCACGGTACCAGTGCTTCGGTAACGTGTCCAAAGTCGACTGATAACACTCTGACTTGTATTCAGAGCTGAAGCCACAGTACGTTGCCGGGAACCAGCTTCTATCATTCCCACGGCTCTGAGCATTTCTTCCCTGCTTAAATGACATCGCCGCTCCATAATAACGTTGGTTTTAATCAGTAGTAGGGAAACAGTAGCACTAATAATGTCTTCAATGCGTTGTATGTTTTTATAGGGAAAATATTGACAGCTGATTTTCATCTTTTACTCGAATTTGATTCACAGTTCCTGATTCAAATTATGAAATGCACCAAAAACGATCCATATAAATTTATAAAATCATAAATTTATTACAAAGCCACATCTCAATCTCAAGAAATCCGCATAAAAATGCTTGATCCCTAGACACTTTTGATGTGTGTATATAGGGTGACTGGTAATTAGTGACCGATACCTAAACACGTGATTGTACTCATGATAACAAACAACTTTTACTATGGGACCAAACCTGAATTCGCGAAAAAGAATCAGCTGTTCCCTACATTTTGACGAGATAGACGAAGATAAATGTAGGGAACAGCTGATTTTTTTTTCGCGATTTCAGGTTTGGTCCCATAGTAAAAGTTGTTTGTTATCATGAGTACAAGCACGTGTTGAAGTATCGGTCACTAATTACCAGTCACCGTATATAAGTGTCATTCCACAGTCAGGTGATAATGTTGTTACGTATATGGGATAAATATGTTTATTTAGCCAAATACCATCAGATAATTTGTGCACATTCGATGTTTACAGTTATATCTTTATGCGGTTTACTATACTAACACACTTTATCTAAGTATGTATAAGAAAATTACTTGTAAGAAAATTATATATCTGTGATTTAAAATTTAATATTTTTTTTTACACAATATTATACTTATACTTAATACTGATCTGTGATTTTTTGTGATGTGAATTTACTAATTATATGTTAGACTTAGATGAAAAACTGATCTGTGATTTAAATAATAATGACTACACAATGTGCAAATAATTTCTAATATTTAGAGGTAGGAAATTTGATCTGTAATTTGATGCAATATTTACTTTAAGAATTAAGGGAATAAAATAATTATTTCCACACCAACAAGCTGTTTCATTTAATATAGTCACAAGGTGCATTTAATATATATTTTTAAATAGCCCCCAAAACTTTAGAACGCCACTGTACGGACAACAGCTTAGATATAATACGTCCAATAAAGAAGGTCATCGATATGTATGAATCCGTCGCTTTTTAGTAGTCATTCAAATTTGGTCGGATAACCAGCCGTTGCTTACATATTTTGGTTTTTTGTTAATATTTACTTAACGCGAAACATTCCAAGCTGAATATTTTCACCATATATTTTTGACTAAAGGCACATGATTTTGGTTTACACCTACACATCTCGGATTGAGCCGGTTCCTTGTATTTTGCCGGCAAAGTTATGACACCATCGTTTTGACTTTATTAAAAAACGCATTCATGAACAGTTTTGAAACTTTGTATGGTTATTATTAGCGTCAAGAAGGACCGAATACAGTTTTCACTGAACTTGTGCCTTGTCTCATTTAAGCGCTGCGATGTTTTTTCGGGTTTTCATAAAACCGCGATAACTTGAAAACTATAAATAATTTCTTAAATCTAATTGGGGCACTAAGGGGCACACATTAATAGCTACTCGTGTATGTTTATTCTATAGGGGCACGTGCAATGGTTTTAGAGATATACGATTCATCAAAACGTTACCCTAGCAGGAAATGCAATATCTCGAAAACCTGAAGGGGCACAGATTTTATTTTTGGGGGCAAATTTTGGCACACATATAAGCTCTCTGGCCATGCACAATTTTTCACTCTCCGATCATTCGTTTAGAATTTTCCTGCTAGAAAAACGTTACCCCAGCAGGAATCGTTTTTTCCGTTTTTTTCCAAAACGACAGGGGGCACACATTTTTTATGTGGGGGCACATTTACAGTAGATGAGGCACAAATTATACGTTCTACTCATATAACTCTAGGAGACACTTTCTTGCTGGGGTAACGTACACAAACTTTTTGGTTGCAGTTCTATCGTCGCTCACGTGCCGAATGGTGCGTAGGCGTCGCTCATGTGCGGGCGCTGCAGGGAACCCGCACGACTATGTGCTGCCAAAGCTAATGTTTTTCATACGTGTAGGCGAAAACCATGTGTATCAGCTAGTTGGTAAACGTGATTGTGTATTGTAACGGTCTATTAGTTACACGTTTTACAGAAAACGCTCTGTGCTGATTAATAGGAGTAGGTAAGTACATGGGATTGTAGGAAACGTTTGGCTTTGTGGAGCGACCTTTCTGTCACCTCTATCAGTTTGAATAAAGAAAAGAAAAGAAAGAAAATTCATTTGACCGAGGTTAAGGGGCACAATAAATACACAAACAAAATAAACAGGAAAGAGCCAATTGCAACAAGGTAACTGCAATTGCTATGGTCAGTGTTAAATGAAAATGTGAGAGCATTAGTGTATCCATACAGACATATAGTATAGCAGTTACTCATTGTACCTATACCATACAGTATACCTACCACTGTTTCCCTGACAACTCAATTAACTAAAGAACATAGTAGGCAAATACGTCTTTGCGTTGATTTTTTCTATTAATTTGCATAAAATGAACATAATTAATAATAATAGCATCCCCGACGAATTCGGTAACGGTGGCCAATCTCAACGGAGATTAACCAGGTACGCAGGAGATATTATAGTGCACAAGTGTGCGCGCAGACACCCTCACTTTCATAGTCCGATGGGACGGCAATCAGACACGACCGGAGAGAGATCAGGCGCAGGACCAACAGCTTAACGTGCTTTCCGAGGCACGGGGGTATCACACCGCCAACTTCCAAACTCCGGGCTGTTAGTAAGAAATTCGTAATGGAAAAACGCAATAACACTTTGCCCGACCCGGGAATCGAACCCAGGACCCCAGCTCAGCAGTCGCGCTTGCGATCACGAGACCAACGGGGCAGTTACATAATAAATATGGTTTATGCAAATGAACAGCTAACAATAACAACCGTAGTTGTTAATTACTCGCCTGCTCAAGTCGTACAAGTCTTCTCAAGGTAGGTTGTAATATTATTGATGGTTCCACAGTTGGAATGAATTTATCCCAAGAACAAACTTAACATTATAGTTGAAAATCATGTTCTCCCATACATTGCAACTGCAAATTTAAGTTGGTCGACTATTACTCGTAAACTTGTAAAGCCTACTTAGGTGTGATAGTTTTCCTTTTAATTTGGTTATTTAAACTAGTGCCGTGAATGTTTTCACATATCCAATAGCAAACAATTAGCTGGCAGGGGAGATACACTTGAATCTAACAAAAATTAGCACTCTAAAGCTTAAAATTTCACAAACGGATCCCTGAATCGAAAAATGGTTTTCACAAACCCGCAATATTTTTGAAAGACCTATCCAACGATACCTAACACCATGGGGTAGACGAGAAAAAAAGCCGTCCCCACTTTACTTGAAGAGGTGGTACCCTAAAAATAGTTTTTCAATATTTTATTTTACCACTTTTGTCGGCGTGATTAATATATATCTATGCCAAATTATAGCTTTCTAGTACTAAGAGTCTCTGAGCTAAGCTGCACACAGACGGACAGACGGACAGACGGTCATGGTGAAATTATACAGGTTCCTTGTTGGCTATGGAACCCTAAAAACGGATCCAACAACTAACTCCCTACATTAGGTTGCTTAAAAGCTTAAGTGCATTGAATAATTTTTGTCACCCTTCGGTTGCATGAATGGGGAGTGCCACTATTATTTGTTTCATAGTTTTGAAAGGGTTCCGATTTTGCCGTTTGACTACAGAATCCTAAAAATAAGAAAAAAATCTATATTAAATAATGGATTCTGATCATATTGACTGACTTCCAGTAGGCGTTTGATAAAAAGGCGCATTTGACATAAGTCAGTAAAGGGGTTTTAGAATTCCTAGTCTATAAAAATACTTAGTATAAAACAAATCGCTTTTCGTGTCTATCTGCTTAGTTTTTGAAAACTACACAGTGGATTTTGATGCGGTTTTCATGGTGATTTAGAGATTTATTTCGGATGGATTAAGTGTATAGCACATTAACATTTGAATCAGAAGGCCAATTCTCGTAATTTAAAACTTTCAAAATCTAGTCGCAGTCTCATCTCGGCGACAAACAAATGTCAGAAACTTTTAAAAAATGTAGGGAAATTGACATGTCACCACATCAGTTGATGGCACCCGTGTGTAGGTCCGGGTGGATCATTAAGTTAAAAGTCATCCTCTAATACATCTATTATGGGGCGAGCCTAAAGTACTTGAAAATTTAACAAACCACTATAGTCTATAAATAGATACTACGTTTGTAAATGCTCCCACGATACAAGAGAAATCCTTGTGATGATCAACATATTTCTTTGTATTTGTATAAGTATTTGGTAATTACGGAAATTAGGGCAGTCACAATAGCCCTGAGCAAACTAATAGAAAAATGGCTTTTATGGCCTCTCTTATTTGCTACTTGTTGATATTAATTTTATGATTTTTTTGTATTCGTGAAGTTAGACAGCGAAGCTTGTTATGGCTATGTAGCCAAAACCGAAAAAAAAATTAAAGTGTTCTGCAATTATCTTTCTCTGCTACTGTATCGTGTCGTATCTGTGTACTAGATTTTGCGCGCGACTTCGCCGCAAGTCAAAACCTAGAAACTGACATTTTTAAGAAAATGGCTGTTTTTGCATATTATGTTTCTGACTTTGTGTTCCTGATCAGACTGTTGGGTGACTGAAGTAGGTACTTACTATAATTTTCAGATGTCATGCATATTTTCATTATGCTATGCTTCATTGCTATGTAAGAAAGACTTGTACAAAACTTGTAAAGAAAGTTTGTCAGAAGGTTCAATTGTGATATTATGCTTCTCGAAGCCATTATGTATGGGTTGTTTGTTGTTGGTGGTTTGCTAAAGGGTAATAGGATTAAAAATCATTCATAATTTTTCATAGTTTTTATTTTAAATACGAAAACTCATGTTAATCGACAATAAAAATTACTTACATCTAATTGATTTAATATTTAAACTAGCTACTTAGTATACGGCAATATCAACTGAGTAATTTACTGATCAAATAGTAGACAAATAGTATATCTATATTGTATAGGTACAAATTCGAAACATTTTCAATTAGTGATGATTAAGTAAATTTACATGTCCGCTATGAGATGCGGTGTGTTATGCTGTAACGAAGTACTTAAATTCCACACGGCACACCATAAATTGATAGCATTAAGGTACACAGTTCTTATTAGTAATAGTATACCGTATTTCTAGACCTATGTATTTTCCAAAGGTGGAAAGGCACTATGCTTGATTAACCAAAATCAAAAGTTTTATACATTACAACTCTCTTTAGACCACTTCAGTACAAACATTACTTAAGACTTGAGACTACATTATTATTCAAACGATCTCAAAACGCATGCAATTATGTGGCGATTTAAACAAGTACAGAATAAATTGTGATTCGATCGAATTTTAGTCTAACGTAATTTAGATTGGTGTTCTAGAGTGCAGTACAGTATACAAATAATGATAATATCCAGTGAGTAGATATTATTTTAAAAAGTGTTGACTAGTAATGTTTCACAGACCGACAGCTAGTTGCAATTCAGTACACAGTCTTATGTATTGTCCCTTAAATAGAATTAAACGATTCACAGCTCAACTTGCAGCGAGTGGCTGCGGAGGGCCGCGCGCCGGGAGCAAGGCAACTCTCCCGCGCCGCCTCGCTTGGTCCTCTATGAAGACATCGTTACATCGGCTACTCGCCCAGGTTTCAGCAATTATCTACTGATATGATGAGAACTTGCCTCTCTACCGCATTTATTCTATTCATAAATCTTAACCAGTCTTAATCTCCGCCCGTGTCCGACCCGAATGATAGCTTCCTTTATCGGTTGAGGCCCATGGATTCGCAGCATACTGTGTGGCGTGGTACCCTTTGAGTCGGCAGGCCGGAGAGACCGCGTACGTAGGTGTAGGTTACTGGGGGGCGAAGAATCCGCTTCGGTTGTGTTTGCTTCTTGGGAGGGCGCGTACGTTCCGTTGGAGAGGAGGATTGAGAGCGGGATGAGAGGGTCAGACTTTGGAACACTCGCCGAAGAGATACGGTAGAGCGGTGCCGGCGTTGGCGGTCGGAACCGTCGCTTCCGGATTCACTGACGGAGCACGAAGACCGGTCATCAGCACGTCCATTTTCACCAGATACACTTTCGTTGCTACTCGAGCTACCCATGGAGTCCGAGTCGGTAGCTCTTCGGGAGAGGCGACTGCTGAGAGCTTTCAGCAGTCTTCCGCCACGGGGAGCTGGGATAGTTTCAGACATCTCCTCGATTGGTGGGCACACAACTATCTTTGGAGTGACAGAGTCGCGGCGCGGGTTGTTTTTCGGCGTCCGCTGTTGTCCAGCCACGTTCACCGGCAGGTCGCCGACAAACTTCTCACTCGTCAAAAAGTTGATTCCCAGCTTATTTTTCATAAGGTCGACGATATCACTTTCTTTAGAGATGAAAACACAGTAATATTTTTTTATTTTGTTGTTACAACGAATTGTAACACTTTTGTGATTGCAAACTTTTCCGTTTTCGAGCGTGGTTGTAGAGTTTGGCGCGTAAGTCGCTTCGTGAGGGTTAGTAGCGAACTGTTGGCGGGTGGAAGGTTGGCAAGGTTTATATGGAATTTCCCGCGCATGCGTAGTGTTAGGCTCAATTGTTCATGCACCGGTACACGTACATGCATGCCTACCGCTCGTCGGCATCACTGGGATTTCGCTATGGATACCCCTGTAATGTCGCTAATGGGGTTGATAGTGCAACAATCTCATCTACTGATGAGTTTGTGCCATGATGTAAAAGCTGAGAAGAAAAAGTCCGAGTAATCTAAAAGAGGTCAAACTGCTATACAGTATAAAGTTTTTATTATGATTTGATTAAAAGGTTTTTATTATTATTGATAGAATGATGATGAAACGAACGAACGATGATGTTAATGTCACAGTAAATCGTCTTTGATACTCAAAAGATAACGCCTTATGATTTCATTGCCGCAACAGAGAGCTTTACTCGATTAATTGAATTCAGAGTATAGTAGGCGTTTGTTATAAGAATGGGAAAATTAGTCATTTGGAATGGGTATATCTAAGTACAATGACTTATCTCATTCATGACTTTATGTCACAATAATGCTAACGAATTTAGCCGTTCATAAATTTTCAGTTCAACTGTATTTATTTTGTCACTATTTAACACTGCACTGGTCAATTAATGTAAATTAAAGTAGAACATTTGATTATAGTGTTAAACAGCGATCGAATTATGTGCAATGATAAGTCAATTTCGAAGTTTTTTATGAACTCGATTTGAATACAGGCTGCCACAAATATCAACCTATTTTAAAAGGGTCTGTAGCTACATAAGAGATTCTGAAGTTTGTACACTTACCAGTGGTATTAATTTAGCCTCTTCTGGAAATATTCCTACTATTATATCACTTAAACGAAGGCTTTTTTTTTTCTGGATGGGAAATCATCCAATGACCCCTCCCGCTCTGGGTGGAGCAGAAGGGAGTGTCAGACTCTTACTGACTAAAACCCACCCGTGTTCCTTCCTTAGCCCTTTGTGTTCCGGGGTAGCGGTAACCCTTTCGGACAATCCCGCTGCCCCGGCAGGCTTCGGCCCTTTCGGGCCCCTTCCTAATGCTGACATCTCTTTGAGGCGCGCGTGGAACACGTACGCGCCGTCCGGCACGGGCCTGGTCCTGATCGGACGGAGAGTTACCCATTACTCTCCGCCCGCTGGCCCGCGCCTACGGTGGCCGGGAGTCGTCTCGCGGCTCCCGACGCCCGGGGCGTCTCCCGCGGCGGCTGGGACGTGAGGCCCTCTCCTCGCCACCTCCTTCGCTAGCATGACTGCTTCGCAGAAGGAGGTGACTGCCTCCCACTCCCTCTCGCCCCGGACCATGGCTTGAACCAGGGCCGGGCGCGAGAGGTCGCCCCCGCTGCCGATCGCCTCTGCGAGAACACGGCGGTGCTCCGCCCAATTGGGGCATACCGCCACCGTATGCTCCACCGTGTCCTCCGGGCGACCCTCGCAGTGGTGACACCCGGGCGTTTCCTCCCGCCCGATGATGATGTGCAGGAACCTCCCGAAACACCCGTGTCCGGTGAGGACCTGCGTCAGGCGGTAGGTGAGGGCGCCGTGGCGCCTCTCTAGCCACTCCTCAAAGAGGGGTCTTACCGCCGCTATCGCGGCGTGCCCTGCGCTGGGTTGCGACAGTCGCTCTTTCCATGCCGCCATGAGATCGCGCCGGAGGTCGGTCCGCTCCGCCGCGATTTGCCGCGGAAGCGGAGTTTCCCCCCGGCGTAGTGCCTCCGCGCGCCACTCGTACAGGCGCGCGAGGACTATCGCCTCCAGATCCCACGGCGGCAGTCCGGCAAGGAGGCTTGCCGCCTCGCCCGAGATCGTGCGGTATCCCCGGATCAGCCTTACGGCTACCACCTTCTGGGGCGCGTTCAAATAGTGGGCGGCTCGCCGCCGCAGTGAACGCGCCCACACCGGGGCCCCGTACAGGGCCATGGACCGCACGACCCCCGCGTAAAGCCTCCGGCAAGAGGCGTTTGGCCCCCTCAGTAGGGTATTATTGGGCATTCTATTCCACTGTCCTCCAGTAGCTCGGCGAGTACGCCTCGCTACGGACAGTGGAATAGAATGCCCAATAATTAACGATCGACTCGACTTAAGCATTCTATACCACTATCCTCCAGTAGCTCGGCAAGTTCGCCTTCGCTACGGACAGTGGAATAGAAAGCCCAATAATGAACGATCGACTCGACTCTAGTGTATTACTGTACTCGACCAATGAGCATGCGAGTTCGCTGTCGCTCTGAAGGATAGTACAGAATGCTCAATAATGAACAACCGACTCGATCAATGACCAGTAACGCGAAAGAGGTTGCGGTAAGTTTATAAATGTTAACGTACTATATACATTCACTCATTTTCAATCGGTTCATTTCCGACAGTAATCATGAAATTTGTAAAACAACCGCAAACGCTGAATGTTAATACAGTCTGCGATGATATTTGTCAGACTAGTTTTCGTCATGGAGAATTATTACCTAACTCAGTACGATGTATCATTTGCGGTCCGTCCAACTGTGGAAAAACCAATTTATTAATTGGTCTTCTTATACACGAAAATGGATTAAGATTTGAAAATGTTTATGTTTATTCAAAAACTCTGCACCAACCCAAGTACATTTTTTTAGAAAGAGTTTTACAACGGGTGCCCGGTATTTCCCTCCAAAAATATCATGGAAATGAGGAAGTACTAAGCGTTCAGGACGCGAAACCCAACTCCGTGATTATTTTTGATGATGTTGCTTGTGAAAATCAAAGTAACATGCGTGATTATTTTGCAATGGGAAGACACAAATGCATTGATTGTTTTTATCTAAACCAAACATATAGTAAAATCCCTAAGCAGTTAGTAAGAGACAATGCGAACTTAATCATACTTTTTAAACAAGATGAAATTAATTTACGACATATCTACGAAGAACATGTCAATACTGATATGACATGGATTGAATTTCGTGAAATGTGTTCGAAAATATGGAGTGAACCCTTCAATTATGTAGTGATTAATAAGGATTGCTCCAAAAATAAAGGATGTTACAGAAATAAATTTGATACTTTTGTTGTCTTTGATTAAAAATACTAATATTTAAGACCGTTACTCTCGCGATATTATTATTCTTCAGACAACGCTTAATCAATCACGAACTGGTTTTTTTTTATTATGGAAAAATCACTGAAACGACAAATAGTTGATGCTGCAGAAGCTGTTAAGAAGAAAGTGCGAAAGATGAGAGATGCTGAGATTAACAATCAGCAGGTACTGGAATCAGTTTTCAAGCCGGTAACAGAGCCACTCAACCTAATTGCTAATGTCAGTAAGCAGACTTCTCTCCTGCGTAATACAGAAAATGAAGAAACCGAAGTTCCGTTTATCAATAACACTTTGCAAAAAGAAGTTCCTATTAGTAAAGGAAGCAATGATAATCACAACGACGATGCAGCCGAATGTGAATCTGATATCGAAAGTGACTCTTCATATAAATCATTAGTTGAAAAAGACCAAGGTGGTGATACGTCATCCTGGTCAGTATCCTCAGAAGCACTGACAGATATTCCGTTTGGTGTCAGAGTAGAGGGCGATAAATTGATGTTAGGTTCTGCTCGTATAACGATGAGTGATGAGTATATCATCGTGGCTGGACGCAAATACCGAAATACGCCTGGTTTAAAACAGTTGCTGTTGAAAAAGAACGTAGATTTAAGCTTGGTTACAGAGAGTGATACGAAACATTATAAGTCCATGCTACTTGACACAAACGCACATCGACGAGACTATGAGCCTGGTAAACCAATAAAAAGTAATAAAGGGCAAAAATATTTGCAAATTATTAAGCCTCTATTCAAACTACAAAGTACAATTCAGGACCATCAATCGAAGGGAAAAGGGCTACCCTTAACAAAAATGTGGAAACAAAACGTAGATTTTGTATATTGGGACGATCCCAATGAACTAGTGGATAGGTTAAAATTATTAATTGCATCTCGAGATGCTGGTAACACAGGATTAGATAATGAAATTATATCTATCATCGAAGAATTGCGTGAAAGTAAGGTTATAAATAAATAAATATTTTATAATGTTTTTATTTTATTATCAGCCTCCCATTACAATACACCTTAAACATGAACGTAGACAAATTCGGACACTACATTCACAAAAGAATGCGTTTATCAGAGTTATTTGAATTTAATGAGAATGCATTGTTAAAATCAGAAAACGGAGATTTTGATTTAAAAACATCAAGACTGAGAGGAATTCGATCTCCAGTAGAAGCAGACGATGCTGTGAACAAGGATTATGTAGATCGATTGAATGCAAATATGATAAAAGAATTTGATAATATGATTGGATCATTGCGTTCTCAAATCATAAAAGAGGCAAAGGGTACAGTTCAGGCTACTTTAAAAGCAAGGATACCTGAGGTTTCAATTCAATTGCAAGATAAGTTTTATACTAAAGCAGAGGTAGATAAATTAATTCAAAAAACTCCGTAATGGCAAAACAGCAAATTGTTAACGAAATACACAAAGCAGCTCGAAGAAACTTCCTTAGACGTCCTGTCATTCTAAAGGGGGTCGATGACTTATGGCAAGCTGATCTGATGGACATGCAAAACCTGAGAAAACATAATAAAGGTCACAATTACATTTTAGTCGTCATTGACTGCTTCTCAAAGTACGCTTGGACAGAGCCGTTAAAGTCAAAAAATAAACTTGATGTTACTCATGCATTTAAAAGAATACTGATTTACAGCAATCGCAAACCTGTTAATTTACAAACTGATATGGGAACGGAATTTTATAACAATTCATTTCAAACGCTTATGAAGACTTACAATATTAACCATTACTCATCGTTTTCTACCAAAAAAGCTTCGATCGTAGAGCGACTGATTAAAACTCTTAAAAATAAATTATATAAATATTTTAGCCTGAATGGAAACTATAAGTGGTTAGGTATACCGTTAGAAGTTACGTTGAATATATATAACAACACAAAACATCGGACTATTCAATTTAAACCAATCGAAGTAAATAAATCTAGTGAGTCAGTTATAAAAGAAAATATTAAAAAATCCTTAAACCATTTAACCGTCCGTAGAAAACCTAAGTTCAAAGTAGGTGACTTTGTTCGTATAAGTAAATACAAACACAATTTTGAGAAAGGCTATACACCTAATTGGTCAACTGAAATATTTACTATAAAAAAGATTAATCATACCATACCAGTAACATATCATATAGAAGATCAGCGAAAGCAAGGCATATTGGGAACCTTTTACGAGCAAGAACTTCAAAAATCTGACTATCCTAGTATTTACTTGATAGAAAGGGTTTTAAAAAGAAAAGGAACAAAAATGTTTGTGAAATGGCTGGGTCTAAACAACGAAGAAAACAGCTGGATCGACAAAACTTCATTAGTGAATTAAAATAATTATATAATAATTACTATTGCATTATTTCTTTCATTACACTTTGGACAATGCAAGGAGGTGAACTTGTTAATACGTTGATTAACAATCTACCGTTCGAACTTCATTTACCAGGTTACAATTATTGCGGTCCGGGAACAAAACTTCAGAAACGTTTACTTCGAGGTGACCGAGGTGTAAATAAGTTAGACGAAGCTTGTATGCATCACGACATTGCATATGCAAACCATACAGACTTACCCAATCGTCATAAAGCTGATTTACAACTACTAAATATGGCTAAACAAAGACTTAAATCGAACGATGCTGGGAAAGGTGAAAAACTTAGTTCATGGTTAGTGAGCAAAGTTATGAAAGCCAAACTGAAATCTGGTTCCGGAGTTAAAACGTTTAAAAGTTTCGTGTCAAAAATAAGAGCAAAAATAAAGAAACTGAAACAAACGGACAGTAAAACTTTAATTAACGCTGCTTACTCAGCAGCAAAAAAGATATTTCCAAACATTAAAAAAATTCGAGTACCGCGAGTGATACCCTTACCAAAAACTGGAGGTATTCTACCTTTAATCCCTATTTTTGCGGGCTTATCAGCTTTAGGAACTTTAGCTGGTGGTGCGGCTGGTATTGCAAAAACTGTTAACGATTACAAAGCAGGTCAGCAAAATTTGCGAGAAACACAACGACATAATAAGACTATGGAGACTTTAAAGCTAGGCCAGGGTTTATACATTAAGTCACATAAAAATGGTCAAGGTTTATTTGTAAAATCTTCAAAAAACTGAAAAATAAGCTACCTAATCGTCCTCTAACTAATGTAGACATCCAAAGGCATGCACGCAACATCCCTTACTTTCGAGGAGTCTACATGAAGGATCAGTTACCAAGGACGCCAAAACGGATTGAATGTGGTATCGTCAACTTAGACGATTATAAGAACGAAGGGACGCATTGGGTAGCTTATGTAAAAGTATGCAATTATTGTGAATATTTTGATAGCTTTGGGGATTTGAAACCTCCAATAGAATTAATGCGATATTTTAAGAATTGTAATGTTTTTTATAATTATACAAGATATCAGAAATTCAACACAGAAAATTGTGGACACTTATGTTTAGAATATCTGTGGACTTTTTGGAATAAAAATGTATAAATTTTATGCTTTTCTTTTATTTGAATCATTTGCAAGATGTCACTCACATTATCGATAACTGGAAACTCGTCAACTTTAACTACTTACTATCCTAACACGTTGCAACTATATGGACAGTATGAGTGTGCCTTATTGCATTTCTCAACATTTAATTCTATTCCAAACATTGACAAAACGAATAATAAGTTCTATTATGGTTCCAACGAGGTTATTGAAATACCAGACGGTACCTATGAATTGCAAGATATTATTGATTATTTGAAATCTGAAATGAAAGATGCATCAATCAAACTACAGTGCAATAACAATACTTTAAAAACTACTGTATATTGTACAAAAGACATAAATTTTAATAAAGAAGACACTCTCAGGAATGTGTTAGGTTTTAATAAGCAGATCTTGAAATCAAATAAATGGCATGTGTCACAGTTTCCAGTCAACATTTTACCTACAACAGTGATCAGGATCGAATGTGATATTGTAAGCGGCTCGTACACAAACGGAGAACCGAGTCACATTATCCACGAATTTGCACTCAACGTGCCTCCCGGATATAGGATTATAGAAATCCCGAAAAACGCAATATACTTTCCAATCAACCAAAACAACATTAGTTGCATACATATCAGGCTGTTAGATATAAATAACCGCTTAATAAATTTGCGCGGTGAAGAAGTGCAGCTGTATTTGCATCTCAGAAGAAAAAATGATTAACTATAATAAATATGTGCATCAACAAATCAAAAATATCAGTTCCGCTCAAGCTTCCAACCAAATAAGAGCTCGCCCTAAGAAGAAAATAAAATTAACTAAAGACAACAAGGCATTCCTCAAAGCGATCGGTTTACTAAAATGAATATCTTAGACGTTTTATCCGCTCCGACTTACGACAACACTGTTGAAGGAATCGAATTTCATTCTTACAAGCCCTACGTAACTAGTTTCAATAGAAACGATGAAATCCGCATACCTATTAACCAACAGGACCTGTATGTACTTCCTTCAGCTAGTACCTTGTATTTGGAAGGAACTGTTATCGTTAGCAAAAAGGATATGAAAGAAAAAGCCACTAGTGTTCATTTTACGAATAATGCTCTACTCTACCTGTTCCAAGATATAAGATACGAGCTGAATGGAGTGGAAATTGATAGAATAAAAAATGCTGGCATAACTACCACCATGAAATCGTTAATATCAATGAATGAAAGTGAATCAAAGATATCTAATGCATGGGGCTGGAATATCGATGGTATGAAAAATATTCATGGGGGTAGTTTTTCCGCTTCTATACCACTCTGTAACATCATGGGTTTCGCAGAAGATTTCAAGAAAGTCGTGATAAATAGTAGGCACGAACTGATATTGCTACGAAGTAACACTAACCTGAATGCTGTCAAACTTAATACCGGTGAATTTGTAGACGACGTTCAGATAAATAAAATCATCTGGCGTGTACCGCATGTTAAAGTGTCCGACAAAGAGAAAATAAGTTTGTTAAAACTATTAGAAAAAGATCGACCACTCCAGATGATATTCAGAAATTGGGATCTGTACGAATATCCAGCTTTACCTAAAACTACAAAACATACCTGGTCTATCAAAACTTCCTCACAAATAGAGAAACCAAGATACATAATTATGGGCCTACAAACAAATAGAAAAAACAATTCAAGTTCTGATATGTCTCAGTTCGATCACTGCCATGTTCGTGATGTTAGAGTATACCTAAATTCAACTTACTTCCCGTATGAAAACTTAAATGTAAGTTTCGCGAATAACAGAATCGCTTTATTATACGAGCAATACAACAGATTTCAACAGTCTTATTACGGACGTCGCCCGGAGCCCTTATTAAGTGAGAAGCAATTTAAAGATTTGGCACCGCTATTTGTCATCGATTGCTCTAGACAAGCTGATAATATAAAGACAGGTCCTGTTGTGGATGTAAGAGTGGAAATTGAGAGCGATTCGGACATACCCGATCAAACTTCTGCATACTGTCTTATATTGAACGACTGTATAATTGAGTATAAGCCGCTGAGTAATACTGTGAGAAAAATATCATGAATCCGAATACTATCATATTAGACGTTCAAGGGTTTAAAGACCTGAACAATAATTTTATAATAAAAGAATTAGCTTTTGCTAGTCGTGATTATACGCAAATATTTTTAGTAAAACCCCCATACTTGTTTAAATACTTAACAAGTGACGAAAAGAGACAGGTTAAATGGTTGGAAAGAAATAGAGGTATTTATTGGAATGAAGGATATATTGACTATAGAGAATTTCGACGTATAATCGTTCCATATCTAGAAAATAATGAAATCATTGTAAATGGTTTGGAGAAGGTGAAGTGGATAAAGGAACTTTGTGCGAATTGTAAAGTATCAGACCTTGGCGGAGAAAAATGTCCTAATTTCTCTGCTTTGCATAAAAAATATTGTGAGGGAAGATCTAATTTTAATTGTAATAAACATCTAAAGCATTGTGCGCTTAGAAATGTGCTTTGTTTAAAGAAGTATTTAGAATGGACATAAAATGTGTACCTACTTAGGTTATTGGTTTTTAAATAAAAATATTTTATAAGGTAAATATGCTTTTATTTTGTTATAAACCCCACACTTCTTCAAATAACACAACCTAATAAGAAATTAAATAAACACATCAAAATAAAAAATAAACACTACGTACAGTATTACCTCACCAACTAGTTTACACAAACGGTTATTAAAAATCAGTATCTATTAAAGATTTTGATATTTTCTTAACTAAAGACTCAGTTTCGTCCATAACACTGTCGATAGCATCTTTCACAATATATTGTGCATTTATAATAACGTTCTCACTATCACTATCACTGTCTATGGCTTGAGAATTGTTATTACAGAGATCTACGACTGAAATTTTTATTAATTTAATACCACGTCGCTGTAGTCGACTCATAACGAAGGATTTGGTTGGTTTTTGCTTCTTCGACTTTTCCCTGCATCGTTGTTTTGATTTTTTATCTTTCGTGACTTGTTTGCTGTGCTCGGGTTCGCTGCGAAGCATCTCAGGGAATCCCTCGTAAGGATCTTGAGCATACTGGCTGAACACAATCTCGGATTCAGAAATCTGGAACAAAATATAGACACATTATAAAACACTAGGTAAGCAGTTAATATAGCGGTCGAAAGCGCTATAATTGGGTTTCCATCGAGGAATTTTTCAAACGCAGCCTGGAGTCTGGATTTGGTTTAGATTATGTGACAATATAACACAAATAACAGACAACACAACACATTAACACTGCTACGAACACAATCGTTAGTTACGAAACAATATAAAAAAAATCGAGTTATAAATATTTTACTTACCGACATGATTACGATGCACTCTAAAATTGTACAAGTACTCCAGGTGAGTAAGATTTCGTAAATGACCAAAAATAATTATTATTTATACTATCACGAGTACGTCAATATAAAAGTTAGAACACGATAACCATAATAATGTTAACTAAGCATTTGTGTCTCCATGCCGAGGGTATTGAACTGTCGTGTGTTTTTAAATAATTACATTATGTACTGATGAACAGCGTTATGATCGTATTACGTGAACATTAGCTCTTTGAAAATAAATCTTATTGTATTGCGTACATGATGCAATTTACGTGGTTGACATTATTATAGGTGCATGTTGAAACTCGAGTCTCGGTTTGTTTTAATTTTTAACCGACTTCAGAAAAGGAGATTCTGTATTCGATCCGTATGTATGTTTGTATGTCTTCGATTTTCTCAAAAACTAATGAACCAATTTTGACGTTTCTTTCATTAACGTGATCTACATACTTTCAGGAAGGTTGTTTTTTTTTTTTTGTTGTATAAAAGTTCTTTTAACCGACTTTAATAGGGAGGATTTCTTTAAATAAATAACTAGTAAATTAAACAAGTTGGATAGTTATAAACATTCACATTTTATTTCTATTTGTACAAAACAGTAGAATTATTAAAACTATACCTACCTAAATTATATTTATCATACATTAATTAGATATATTTTCTAAAACTAAAGTAAGATTATTACATACATAAATAGATGTAGGTATTAATATTAATTATAAAAAAATATTAACTACAATATTTATTACAATACATTCTGAGTCTAAAAAACTACATCTTAATTCTTTAAAATCGAAGAGTGACCCCAGGCTCGCGTTGATATTCGATCTACAGATATCGATCGTTTATCGTCATTGCTAGATAACACAATTTTGTTGACGCTCCGAGTAAATATTTCATGCTTCATTGATTTAAACATAACATTTTTTCTACGGATCACTCCACCATTAAATAAAATATTTTGATAATCTGTTATGTTCAAATCCCTTACTACGCATGATTTTACTCCCTTAGCTTTTTTAATGATTTTATTGGGGGTTTTTATAGAGTAAAGTTTTGATCTCAAACCAACAAAATCAGTTATATATTTTCCTTCCATTTCATCTTTGAACAGACCTGGAACTTTTTTGTTAATTATTGGTATCTTAAAATAATTTTCAACGTCATAGTTACTCGTGTCAAAATATTGCAAAAAATTATACTTCAAGTCATGATAAAAATCATTTGTGAATATTTTATAGACAAATGAATCGGTATCTGTATAACATAACTGCACTCGGTCTTTATAAAAAGGCTTTACAATATTGTAATGAAAATCATACATGTGTGACTTTGAAAGTTCTAATACAGTGAATCCAATATAAATAGGCTTATCTAAAATAATTTGGTCAGGTTTCATTTGTATTGCAACTAAGTTTTCAGATAGAATAGAAGCACTATGGAAATAGGGGTTGGCTACAAGTCTCTCGGCGGATATTAATTTCTTGGTTCGATTAGATTGATCGCACCATTGATTAACTAAATGAACGGTTACTCTATTTTCAGTATTTTCTAAAGTCTTGCCAAAAACACTGTTATTTAACAACTTAAAAAAGTCTTGTTCGAAGGAACTTTTTGCCTTTTGTCTTAATTGAGTGTTTAATTCTATGTACTGTTTTAAATATGGACTTTGTTTGAAAGTAATAGCTCTGTGAACTTTACGTAATATTAAACCGTGTTCTAAACATTTTTTTAAATGAACGTAATGTATCACATAGTTGTACTTATTATACAAATTTGCAATTAATTTCTTTGTTTTACCTCCCGGGGGTATACATTTCTCAGGACAAAATGGTAAATCATTATGGTGATTGTGTAAATGATCAGGATACAAAAGATCGACTTCTAATATGAAGCCCCACTCAGCGTTATCCTCAACATTTTCAACACGAAAATTGGCTAATTCATTTTCACTGAGAAACCTAAAACCAGAATACGGTAAATACTGACACATGCTAAAGCCGTATAGGTTATTACAATCTAGATATACTATAAAACACGGAGGCTGTGATGCATTATATTCTGGCAGGTATTTATGATTCGCTTTTGCATACCGATGGGAGCACATGCACAAGCCCCCTCGTATACCGCTTTGAATCATTCTGACGATAGCCAAGTCCGACACGAGTTCTAACTGGACACCTGTTTTTAGCAACATTGCGTCGAAAGATAAACTAGGTGCAGTTATGTAAAACGCGGGATCGAGTTTGTAATATTGTTTACATGTTTTTCGAAAATTTTGAAATATGTCTGTCAACAAAAGCACATCTGTTTTTAAGTATAGATCCGTATACTCGCCGAGGTCATTAATATTGAATTCAGCCCAAACCGTCTGAGCATGATTATAATCTTCATCGCTAATATCTTCGTTGGTCAAAGAATTATGAAAACAATACTTAGATGGTAATGATTTTTGTTCGTAACATTTCCAATCGGTTATATAATCATACGGATATACACCTTTACGAGTCAGCAAATTAAATTGTTTCTCATCAGAAAAATGAGATCGAAGATTAACAAAATGTTCTACGTGCAATGTTTTAGCAAGTTTGTCTAAACTTGTTCCTAAAAAGTTGAAAGAATCTAAAAACCTTATTTGCACATACTCGTTATCACCAGTAGGAATATACTTTGTAAATGCTGTGTATTTTTCCTTGTTCTTGGGTATTATTTTAATTTGCCCTGGTATTTCGCCTAACTTTTTTATAAATAAATGGCAATCGTAGCCAGATAAATTATGAAAAAATATTGGAACGAATTTTGGTACTTTGTGTTGCAGATTACAGTGTCGATGTGCTGCACCTCGGTAACGACCTGTAATATGACAGTGATCCCTTACTCTATCGGTCAAAAGTAAATTTTCACAAATGTAGCATTTAACAGAGCGTTTAAAATCGAGAGCATCTTCCTCTGTGTATATCATAGGCTCGCTTTTGCACAGAATTCTATGTATTGCTTTAACATCTTCAGTCAGAAAATGTACAAATTTTGAAACACAATCTTTTCCGCGATAGCTTCTATATCCGTCAACCCCATCATTAAATGATGATACTACATTATAGGCGAACGCGGCCGGCACGTGGCGTTGTGAGTATGACGTGTTGGCGGTGTTGAATTCATCGCCGGAAATCGGTTCGAGTAATGTTTCGAAATCAGCGTAGATGACGAAAGGAATGTTTTGTTTTCTATCATAATTTTTAAACTTTAAAAATGATCCCTGTTCTGGTAAAACGGTGACAATTCCCCCACACAGGTGTGATTCAATTTGGCTGTGCGTTGGAAAAAACAATAAGCATGTTTCGCAGAAGTATAGTTTACCATGATGTTTGGTCATCTGATTTCTGACTAGACGAGGCAAATCTTTGATAAGACAGTAATGAGAATTAGTGTTATTTTCTAAAAGCAATAGATGGATACTCTTAGATTTATTATTCATTGATGTGTACAAAGGTCCAATGATTGTCTTATCATTTTTTAAACCATACACGAATATATTCAGAAAGGGATTATTTTTCTCAAAGACAGCTATGTCCGAAAATGTGATTGGAAATGTCAAATCATCAATATTCAAAACATCCTGGAAGTAGGGATAAGATGAAACTCTATCGGGATGTCGGGTTGTGGGGTACAGGGCCGCCACAACACACCATAAAAAGCAATACTCATCTTTGTTCCGAATGTTCAAACAAGCTCTTTTATTTTTTATATATTTTGGCAAAGTTATAAATTTTGATCCGCCGAGAGGTTGATATTTATTAATATTTATTTCTAAATGCGAATTGCACAAAAATGTCCAACCACTATCTCTCTCCTGAAACTCTTCAATTTTTTTTAACAGTAATTCAACTGTTGCTTTATAAGTTAAATCAAAATCGTAATTGAAATGAATGATAATGTTTTTCGTAGCGAATGATTTCAGTTCCTGTTGATCATTTTTAAACATAAGAAAGAAAGCAAAAAGTTCAAAGTTAATTTTGACAGCTGTATGTTTCTGTAGTGAACGATCTATTAGATTTTTAACCTGTTCACTTATATTATGGAGAAACACCTCAGGGAAATTATTTATTTGTTCGCTAGTTGCAATGATCTTGTAACTTACGATTCGTGCTTTAAACGAAGAATTAATCATTACAACGTTATCATAAATAGGGGTCGCGCTTTTGTTTTTATGAACATTGCTACGTAAATGACCAGACCATCGCCGTTTATCTACAAATACTTTGCAAACCGAACAGTGAGGCATATTAATGTTAGGTACTTATTGAACAATATAGTCACTAAATACAACATAAATAAATTAATACTTACAACTAAAATTCACGATCTTACCTAGTAGGTATACATAAAAAATCGAAGTAAGTAGCGTAGCAGAATTATAATACAGGACCGTTTTGCTCACGTTCTCTCGTTTGATGATGACTTCTTCTTGAATTAATCCAAAAGTTCATCAAAATAATTCTGAAAAGTTAAAAAAGGTAAGTAAGTAGGTACTTATAGTGAAAAATTAACAATATTTTAAACAAAAATAATTATTTATTAATTACCTGCAAAATAATTATGTAATGACATAGGTAGGTTACAATGTTCCAATTTTATGTAGTCCAAATGTGTAGATATTCTTCAGATCGCATTATTAAACTTCAGTTACTGATCAAATCTGTTTCATGAGATGATAAGATCGTAGGTATACTTTTAATGTAGGTACCTACACTTCGGTATTTGCTATCAATAAAAATGATTTTATTAATTTTAATTATTCTGAAAAGGATTTATACTCCGTCGTAGCTTTGAGATAATGTTGTAACATTTGTCAGTTTTCGACTTTTAAATAATACAAATGTTAGGTACTCATAATGAAAGTAAAAATCGATACCGGATGTTTATACAAGTAGTCATACGACGTTTTTCCAATTTTGCACAAAATATTACACGTGTGCTCAACCAAATTATTTTTTCCAGTCAGCTAAGTCACACTCGCAACAATCAGCTATTTTAGGTAAGGTTGACA
The DNA here is from genome assembly GCA_949316385.1 of Globia sparganii. Lineage (NCBI taxonomy): Eukaryota > Metazoa > Arthropoda > Insecta > Lepidoptera > Noctuidae > Globia > Globia sparganii. The sequence continues at coordinate 12,438,311 of OX438663.1, read as the reverse complement.
CGCATTCACATTTATGTATAGGCAAGTATTTTTACACACTACATTTTAGCTTAAAATTAATAAAATGTAGTATTACAACATCATGAAAAGTGTTAACAATTAAATTCATCTATTATGACTTACTGAAGAAAAAAAAAAAAACTCGCTTATGTGACATATTTAAACCCAAGTCAAACTAATTATTTCCTATGCTTTACTCAAGCAAAACAAATTGAATTATAAATAAAACTTAGATATTGTATATGATACGTAAAATAGGTAATCACCTACAAGACACCAATGCAATGGTAATTATTTTATTAATTACTTGCAAGCATAATTATTAGCGTTGTTTGTTATTTACGCGTTATCAGTTTGTCAGCCCTAAGCCGTTTCGCTGCATCGACAATCGATGCTACCTGAATAATCCTTAGTCTTTATTTTTTGAATGGGTATAATACGACCAAGGAAAAAGTTGTTTTATGCAACAGTAACTGATCGGTTGCAGTAATTTTTAATATAGTGAATTATCGTTCATTTGTGACTTATAAGCTTCATGTTTTCGGAGTACTCGATACATACTAATTGCAGTCTGTAAGTGTGGAAGTAATCTTCAAGAAGTGCTCTGCGATAAGTCTTACTGTACACCACGAGTTATTGTCAATATCAGTGTTGATAGCCATCCGCTGCCATCGTCACCTGCTGTCGTCAGTCCCTGCGCCTGCCCTCACCAACCCATCAGACCGGTCGGGCATCATTGGAAAAATGTAAGTCAAAACATTCCAACCGTTTCACGGTTCAGAGTCGTATTTGTATTGTAATACGTTTAACTAAATGTTTTTCTTGTCTTTATTTCAGGTCTGACTCTGAGTGTGAATACTTTCGACAAGCTCCGGTCACTGAACAGAAAACTAAATCCAGCCGCAAACCATCTGCAGACAATAGTGGGAAACGCAAGTCGCGCACGCCTTCAACGAATTTAACTCATCCGAGGTATCTATACAAAATATTAAATTATTTAGTGTTAAAAAGTTTAACGTGTAGAATTATTTCAGTACTTATTAATTAATTATTTATATTTCTTATCTTGCAAACTATGTTTTTGTTCATAATCAGTGAATCATGCACTGTTACAAGTCTGCTGAGTTTCTATAGACATAACCGTTATGTTATTATTTGTGCGTCTCTACTCTCTCGTGCTGTGTAGGTTTCTTGATAATAATTATGTTTTTCAGTGCGAACCTACCTAAACGATAAATCAATCATGAAAGTGATGAACTAACAGTAGTTTTCGTTGTTGTTTCAGTAAAAAAACCACTGCTGGTAACGATATATTCGGTATCAGTAAGAACAGCGGAACTGACACCGAGCTCAAAGAAGGTTCGTCGAACATAACATGTCTATCATCATTCTTCGTGAACAGAGTGGCGAACGGCTGCGAGCGGCGAGCAACGAGCACCGACGGGGAGTACTACATCGACTGCAAGGTGTACAAGGCTGACGACGCGCGCCACACCGACTCCCTGGAGCTGTGGAGGAAGGCGCTCATCCGACTCAAGTTCCAGACCGATACGGATTCTCCTCAGTGGCGAAAACTACAAGAATTCATGCGTTCGGCTGATATGTTGTTCCTAGAAAAACCAAGGCTTTATGAACAATAAACTAAATAAGTAGAAAGACGTGTATGATATTTTATCTCAAACAAACTCGCTGTCGCATAAATTCACATAATTGTTCATTCACCAAGTCGATCAAGTAAAGTCTGCACTACTATCCGGAGCGATGGCGCACTCGCATGACCATTGGTCGAGTACAGTAATACACTAGAGTCGAGTCGATCGTTCAGGTATTTCAATACCACTGTCCTTAGCGAAGGCGAACTCGCCGAGCTACTGGAGGACAGTGGTATAGAATGCCTAAGTCGAGTCGACTGTTCATTATTGAGCATTATAATTATAGTCTGCACTACTATCCGGAGCGATGGCGCACTCGCATGCTCATTGGTCGAGTACAGTAATACACTAGAGAGTCGAGTCGATCGTTCATTATTGGGCTTTCTATTCCACTGTCCGTAGCGAAGGCGAACTTGCCGAGCTACTGGAGGATAGTGGTATAGAATGCTTAAGTCGAGTCGATCGTTAATTATTGGGCATTCTATTCCACTGTCCGTAGCGAGGCGTACTCGCCGAGCTACTGGAGGACAGTGGAATAGAATGCCCAATAATACCCTACTCCCCTCAGGTTGGGCAAGAGCCGCTTGAAGGCGGCCCCGGCCCGTTCCAGCTTGGGAGCCAAACGTCGGAAGTGCTCGACGAAGTTCCACCGGCTGTCGAGGACGAGACCCAGGTATCTCATCGTTGTCTCGACGCCGATGTGAACCCCTCCTGCCGTTATTTGGGATCCCGAAGGCGGCCCGTTCCGAGGCCAATAGAATTAATTAGTGGATAATTTTAAGGATATATAAAGTCATGTTTACCCAGACAAGATTAGGCTTCTACATTGATCTTGTACAAAAAGCTGCCAGATTAGCATGAAATTTAAATAATTAATTGATGCTTGAGTACCCATACTTTTAAATACGGGTATTCATTATCTATTCCATATCATCGATTACAGTCATATTCTTTGATAAATTATCAACAATCTACGCAGCGTCGCCCCCAGCATACAGTTTACAAATCAAGTGACGTATTAAGGTCAGTCATAACGTAAATCTCGTGGTGTAAGCCACGTGGTAATTTTTTAAGAATTCTTAAGTCACAGGTCGGCACGTGACGTATTTGATCGCACGGGATCGACTTAATTAATTTGTAAAGAACTTATTTGTCGGCGCGGCGTGTCGCGAGTTCGTGTGATTAGACTGAGTGTCGGATGGCGTTTCGAATGTTTTGTTTTGGGGAACGTGTCTCAGGGAAACGTTGGCGCAATTTGATTTTTCACGTGATTAGAGTTGTAATGCACGCACAAATGAAGTATTGAAACTTGTGTAAATGGGGTTAGTGGTTTTCGCGTTAGAAGATTGTTTGTAGGAGACTGAAATCTGCATTTGTGCCCGGATATTGTATTGGGCTTGCCTGGCTTGGGGATAACGATAACGGCCTCTTTCCACGCTAGCGGGAAGATTTTGTTGCTCAGGGCGCCATTGAAGATGGCGGTCATAAGCATTATGAGAGGAGCGGAAAGAGGTTTGTACTCCTCATCGTACTTATAACATGACTGGCAAAATATACCTACCTATTATTTATCTCCGCCTAAAACTTTACATTGGGACTCCAAAAGTAGTCGCACTATTTTAATATTATTTCGGTTCAAAAACTATGAAACTAGAGAGTTGCAGAGTATTGTACATTGTTTTTATAGCTTACCTATATTTCTACTACCTAATAATAATCTTATTTTTTATGCATTTTATTAATTTACTTATTTAACTATTTATGTACACATAAGTATATAAGCAGACAAGCAGAAAAGAACAGAAAAATAGGTACAAAGGTGATGGTTATTTCTTCAGGAAACAGTAGGAAAGTAGATAAAGAGATGTAAACAGGGTGTGTAGAGTAAACCTTATGTTATGATTATAACGGTAGAATCCGTAGCTTGAGTATCTGTCGACTGGTTATTCTTTACGTGTGATGCTGTGAGGCCTTATGTACAGAGGCCAGCACATCAATACCCCAATCTGTCAGATTTTCCCAATTGAATATGAACCTTATTCCTTTGTGCTAAAGTTGAAAATCTATCAAAGAAATTTGACAGATTGGGGTAGGTTGACCTGCTGGCGTCTGTACAAAATTATTTCTGCTTTCTCCAATTGTTTATTAGTTCCGACATATACTTTAAATTATTAATGTCCAGCTTCTTATTCATATTGTAAGTAGGAAATTATGAAAATATAGAACGTGCTTTCTTCAATAAACGTTAAATCAAGTAATCGTGCGTAAAAATGTTGACAGCTGATAAAATGTTTCATGAGGGCTTGCAAAACTTACCGAGCACGTTTTGACTGCGGTACTTCTGTGCCCCGTGACGGCGAAGACGTCACGACTCGCTACTGAGAACAGTTTTATTGCAAACATAAGTTTATAGTAATGAAAGTAAAACAAAATGTTTATTGGGACACGCAAAGGAAGGCAATTATACGAACTTAAAATTATGACGCAAACAAAAGAATAAAGATCAAATAATTATTAAAATATAGAAATACTGTTCGAGGCAAAATGACTGAACTATCACAGCATGGTGTTTAACGCTATAATCAGGAAATGTTAACCCTGCTTGGTTAACATTTGCTTTAATTTTCTAGCGTAGGAAGGACACTTGCCTTGCAACCTCTCATTAACAAGTAAATAGAATAGACGGAAGAATGAAACGTAAGGGCAGTCAATACTGTGCGACATACCATAATCCTGCTAATTTAAAAACTTGCAAGGTAAAGGAGCTTCCATAAGTAGGTAAGTTAAGTATGTAGGTATGTATAAATAAATCAGACCATGGAGATGGAGTACAATGCAACACTATACCAAGAAGTAACAGAATACTGGATAACTAGCTGTGCCCGTGACTTCGTTCGCGTGCATGTCGGATGGGTTTTAATATTTTTGCGCGGAACCCTAATTCTTTTTCTAAAATAAGATAAGATTTTTTGTTATCGATACCGTATAATACTTTCAGCGACCGATGCCAGTTATTAGCCATCTAACTCGTGATGTACCAAAAACTGAAACCTCATAAGCGATGTCTATGTTTTCTTCTATCACGTCATATCGGAAATCCAGAGCTTAGTACCTAAATGAGATTACTGCTCTATAAACAGTATCACGTAAGCCGATTGGGACAGATGAATCTTCTGGAGTGGACACACCCTATTGTATGGACTAATTACATTGTACATTGTTGCATAATATTATCATAGCTTTATACCCGACGTCGCCAGCCGATTTATTTGTCTAAATTTAGAAGCGTCGTACTTATAGTTGTATATTACATATCCAATCCTTTTGTGATCCCTGTCGAAATATGTTTGTGATTATGATGAAATGACCTACTGTTCATTTCCTACAATAATTCAACGTCCATTGATAACGTTATGGACTGCTGTGATTATTGTATGCAAAGCCTGGTTTATAAGTATATTAATAGAGTTACTTAGTAATAGATTTGTGGGATAGACATGATATGAAAAAAGAAAGAAAAATAGATTTATTTGTCACAGAAACACGTGCAAACAAAAAGATAATTAATTCTAATGACAGCATATATTATAATAAAAACAAAAAAAAAATATATCTTTATACATGAGCACAAAGCAGAGATAGTCGACGGGTGCACGTCATGACTGTGTCACGAAGGCTTCCACTCAGCATGATGCTGTGCTAGACCCACAGCATAGCGCTGATTTTCAGTGGTTACCCGACATCTACTAACTATTTCATTCTTTGAATAATTATGATTTTGAGGGCTCGAACGGCGCAGTGGCGGAGATTGGTTTCTTCTACGCTACGTGTCATGGATTCGATTGTCATATATGGAAAAAATGTTTATTAGTTCTAAACGAGTAATCACGCTAATGATGCTTTTACTCATTGTCCACCTGAGACAGTCACATTTTCATTAGGTAGATGCTGTAGGGTGGCGGGGTGTATTAACAGTTAGTTCTAACATTCCTCTCCGTATCCCCCAGATGTAAATAACACCTAAACAAACGTACAATAAATAAAATCGTTGGTTATTTAACGACTATGACGGGGCTAAATGTGGCAAAACTCTTTTTTTTGTTGTTTATTTATAACGCATCGCAAAAACAAAAGCTTTGGATTACAGCCTTTTTTTTATTTGTGGCTTGTTTAAAAATATCATCCCCATCCCGGACGGTATTTTTGAACACTCGGTTGCCCACTTGCGACTTTTTGTTTTCAACTGTAAAAAACTTTTTAACAAAAAAAAAAACAACCGACTTCAAAAAAAAAACACTACAAAGTGTAAAATAACTTTAATTTTAATTTTGGAAGTTGGTGTCTTTGTTTTTGTATTTACGTTTTTGCCACCGACTTCCAAAATTAAAATTAAAGTTATTTTACACTTTGTAGTGTTTTTTTTTTTAAGTCGGTTGTTTTTTTTGTTAAAAAGTTTTTATTTTTTACTTTTTATAGTCAGAGTGCATCTCATGACAATTCAAATAAGCCCAAACACGGCTAGAATACATGGTTTTATTACGAAGTTCCGGTACCTACCTTCCAGCTTCATCATCAGATCGGTTTGATGGTACCATTTTCGTCAGAACCATTTATTTAAATTTGCTTCGTCATAGTCGCTTAACTATCTTAATCGAGATATCTTATCGCCACCCGTGAAATACTTATCATTGAAGAGTTCCTGTGGCTATCTGTGGTCTCCTTCATCAGTTCCACTTCACCAAATTATACTTTTTGAATGCAAATGCTTGACATGTTGATGATAATACCAAAATTGCTATATGTATGCCTATAATATTTGAGGAGTTCCCTCAATTCCTCATGGATCCCATCATCAGAACTGGATTTTGACAAGAATGGGACCAATCTGGAAGCATATCCTTTCAAATAAAAAAAAAATCCAAATCGGTTCATAAATGACGGCGTACTGAGGTAACAAACATAAAAAAAAAAAAAAATACAACCGAATTGATAACCTCCTCCTTTTTGAAGTCGGTTAAAAATGCTCGAGGATTATTACGTGTCTCACAGTAGAAAATAAAAGTTATTGATATTTTTATTGTTTGATATTTTTAGTGGTTAATGAAAATTTAAGAAAAGTTTAAATTATAGGCAAGGTCTATATAACGTATTAGCTGAACCCCGCGGTTTCACCTGCATAAGTCGCAATATATCGGAATAAAAAAATAGTAACATCTAAATCCGTTCAGCCGTTTTAGCGTTAAAGCGTAACAAAACAAATATACAAAAATCAAATCTAACCATGAAAAAAAAAACACACGTTAGATACATTAAAATTACAAAATGAGTTCATTAAACCACGTAGTTATCGAATCTAAGGCAGTGATATAAGATACCTAATGTAGAAGAACACCAACTTCTTGAGACAACATGATGACACATTACGTCCAAAATTATTCCGGATCTTTATATTTTTATCTTAAAATACGTGTGCGCATTCCATAAGTTATTTTGTAAGAATGATCATGTGTCCGTGTGAGTGCATTATTATTCCGAACATGGTCGCCGTGTCGAGGGATTGGGCTATTTTAGTAAACATGCATTGTTCAACTGTTGGCCCACAGAACGACTCGACGCGGTCGGACCAACGCGGCGCTGCCACTTACATATTGATAGATATTGCTAAATTAACGTATTTTAACATACCGATTTGCAATATTTCGTTCAACTACCTATTTACTTAGATATAGGTACTAAGTTAGGAAAACATAGGCTAAAATAGATTTTCAATCATAGATGGCGAGACGAGCTTGACTCCTACCGAAAGGACTGGCACTAGGAAAAGACAGAATTGTGGTGAAAAGGAAGAGGGAGGCCTTTGCCCTGAGGGTCTACTCCCGTTTTTATCGAGTGGAAATCCTCATGGATGTCCACCACCCTGTTCTGTTCCGTGTTCTGCTGCTATCTTTTGCCGGGGTGCTGGAGTGCTTGCGCATTTTATCACGCTCCCCCTGCCAGGTGTTGGCCCGCATGGATCCATGCGGACCCCGTCACTTTCAGCAGCCGCATACGACCGTCATCCATTCCTCTAGAGAGAGGCGCGCGGAACACGGCGCGCCGCCCCGTCTCGGGCCTTTCACTGTTCAGACAACAAACTCCCCAAGTTTGTTGCTTGCAGGCCTCATCCTAAGGCGGCCGGAGATCGTTTCGCGTCCTCCGGCGCCCGGTGCATCTGCTACGGATTGAAAGGGAAGTTGTATTCTCCCGCTCTCTTTCCGCTGTCTCCTTCGCGACCATCACTTCCTCGCAGAAAGGAGCGACGGCGTCCCACGCACTCTCACTTCCGACTATGAACTGGACTACGTCCGGAAGCGAGAGAGTATCCGCAGCATCAACTGCTGCGACGAGGTAAGGCGCTGCTCTGCCCAAGCAGGGCATTCCTCAAGGGTGTGCTGCGTGGGGAAATTCATATTTTTGCTGAAGTTCTGGGCGTTTCCTACTCCGTATCCCTTATGGACACAAGATTCGTTCGGGGCCCGAACTAGATGACCGGCAACATTATTTGTCAGTCGTCTATTTATAATCCCGATGTATTTGGGCCCGTCCGAAAAATTTTATTTGTTATTTGTTTTGACGATCAACTCCTTTCGACCGGATCTGTATTTTTAATATTTTTCTATACTTTCTGTTAGATACGACTTTTTAACTATCGGGGGCAGGGGGCAGAGTGGACGGAGGTCTACTGTACTGTAAACTAATTGTACTTGTATTGTCCCATTGCAGGAGTGCAATGGGACAATACAAGTACAATTAGTTTAGATAAGATTAGGAATTGGTTGAAAGGAATATTATCTATTGATGCTTAACTTACAAATGACTCACTTTTTGCTAGGTCACATTATATTATGGGTAAAAAATATGCTTGTAAAGCCGATCGTACTCACGGATGTTATTCGATCTCCGCACCTACGTGTTACGATTGTTCGTTATTTTATGCCAATTTTTAGGTTAGGAGACGTTACTTTTTATATTGATACAATTTGATTGATGGTCCTTTATGCTAATGTATCTAATCTTGTGTATATATATATATCATGTTTATATGTAAGAGTATTATAGGTTTATGACCTATGTATGTGTCGCAGTACCTAATATGGTTGACGCCAGGATATAGTTATATCCCTAGGGATATAACTTTATACCATAATATATTTACTTATATGAAAGCAGTTCTTAACAGTCTTACTAGGAATATAACTAGAACTAGAGAATCTAGAGAATAAATGAAATTAGAAAACTACGTAGTTCTTGTAGTACACACGGCTACACGTCAAGCTATACATTTCCGTTTTAGCTGACCTCGCATTGTATTGGTTTTTCGTATAATCAGAAGTCAGCTTATACTGGTTATCTATAGCTTGATGTGTAGCCGTGCGTACGTAGTTATATTACTAGATCGTGCTCGTAAAATAGTATACTTAACTGTCTTACTAGGAATATAACTATGTTACGAGCACGATCTAGTAATATAACTACGTACTGCAAGAACTACGTAGTTTTCTAATTTAATTTATTCTCTGGATTCAAATAGTAATGAGTTGAATAAAATTAACCTGAGTTACCTACGTTTGTAAGGAACGTTCAAGCGCCAAATCAATAAATTATATTTAGGTACATAGATAGGTATGTGACATTGCATTACGTTCATTGGTGTCCTATTCCGGAACAAAGGCATTCGATCTAAGCTCGCCAGCTTAGCATGCCAGCGCGTCTCCCACACCTATTGACATTCGAGGAGCTGCCAGATGGAACCTATAGATTAAGTGCAGCTTCAAGCGTATTGTGCAATAACTAGCGAATATTCTTAACACAGTCCGTTTCATAGAATTGCAATCAAGCGTATGTGATAAACTTTTGTTGCTCGATCCAGCAATTTGATCGAATAACAATTTAGATACACTGTTTTTTTGGTCCGTAACTCGGTACCTATAATATGTAAATATTATGTCGGTAAAAATGCGATAATTTGGAGGTTATATATTTGATTATACTTACAGATAGTTGTCGTGTAAATTATAGGTTCCAAAATGGAAAATAACACGAAAATAAATATGGATTGTAAATATTAAATATTATATTATATTATAAATTAATAATAATAGTCTGGGCACATGCCGCTCAATAAATTTGGATTTTTGATGAAGAAGACGAATTCACCCAACTGTGAGGTGTGTGAAACGCCGGAGGATGTCTTACATTTATTGACGGAATGTGTCCGATTTCGGTCTGAAAGAGAAGACTTAATTAATCAATTAGAGCTAAATAGATATGATGTGGGTATATTTCACCAAATATTGTCTACACCTAGTTCGGAGGCGGCCTTCAAAGTTTTTAAGTTCGCTAAGTTACGATTTAGTTAATTAAGATTTTGTATGAGGTACGATGGGACTGGCATACACAATTGTGTAAAAGTCCCTAATTAAAAATAAAGAGAAAAAAAAAAATATGGATTGTTATTTTCGTTAAGGCAAAAAAATTGTAGAATTGGAACATAAAAAAAAACTGTAACGATGTATCAAATAAGCACGAAGAAACAAATAAATGCGTTTAGTTTCACGCGAAACTTTCGCAAAATATAGTCGCGTTCCATTTTTAAGTTATAAATTCAATAGAGGTGCAAAACTTATTTGTTTTTCTACTACAATAGCATGCAATGCCAAAACAGACTAACACCAACATTACAATCAAAATAATATTTTAAAAAGCCATTGCAGAACAAATGAATGGGGACATCAATTAGGTACCTACCTGTATCCAAACTTGGCCACAGCTCCATCGGTCATGTCCGAACAATACCGTACTTATGACATCAGCTGACACAATGGGCTACTAAGCTTGTATCGTTGTCAGTAAAACCATCTCGGGGAAGTGCGTCGATAGGTAGGTAGGCACTACTATTGTATTTAAAGTTCAAGGTTATATTTCAGGTACTTCCTAACACATGACATTTTGTGTAACGCACACCTTGTCTTAGCGTGGTGATTAAGGATGTTTAAAGCAGTGGTGGTCCAGTGGTAACGGCCGCGAGTTACGAGTTGTAAGAACCCAGACAGGCGCCATATTTTCGTATTTTTTTATCACCACTGCTCTCAAAACGGTGAAGGAAACCGGCACGTCCTCACTAAAACCACCCCGCTGGTCACCATCAGCACATAGGGGTGGTCCCGGTTCCTCTTAAAACACCAATTCCGGAACCCCGCAGAACCAAAAATTCCAAACCGGAAGGGTTGCTCAAGACAGGCAACAGAGGAAATCATTGGAGGAGGCCTTTGCCAATAGGCACGCCGAATTATGAGAAATTTCTTAATCTTTTATTTTTATAGTTTTTAATAACAAAAGATATACAGTAATCATTATAGTTATGTTTTATGTTTAAGTAAAAACATTATTATTTTGGAACAAAGGGCTTTATTTATTTATTCATTTTATATCAATGTAGAACGTATCCATAATATTAAGTGTTAAATTGCAAAATATTTTATAATTAAGTACTACATAAACATACTATTGAAGCCGGCTACATATTGCACAACTGCATGCAACGTATTATTATGTTAAATTGATAGTGTATATGCATATTTGTTATCAGGTAATACGACTGATACATGATTGATATGCACCCATTTGTAGTCTGCCCATATTAATTTGGTTCTTGGCACAACCTGGAATGAAATGTACAGTATTTTAAGTGTTATTGCGTTCGCCCTTTGTAAACAACAAGCAACACGCTCCTGCTTCGCATGATTTTACAAAATATTGAGATTTCGTTATTATAATTATGTTAGTTTAGTGTTCATGTATTTAACACTCAAATATCAAAATGATGTTGAAAACCGCATCAAAATCTTTTGCGGAGTTTAGAAGAACAACGCGGTCACACAGACACACGAAAAGCGACTTTAATTTATAATATGTAGATTGCTCGAAATATCAAGATATATTGGACGCCCAATTTTTGCAATGGCAGTGATTAAAGAACACTAAAATTCTTGTCGCTAAGGAGACGGAGGTGAAAGTTTTAAATGTGAATAAAAGTACCTAGTATTTACGAGTTCACACGCTGCCAAAATGTTAATTGTATTTCTTTAACAATGTCGTCTTAGTTTTCTTTAAAGGAAATTCTTATTTATTGTGAACGGTAAATAGAATATTTATGGCTTCGTTATTGTATCGCCGATAAGAAATAGGTGAAATACATAATAAACACAAAACGTAACAAGCTCTCCTAAAACTTTATCAAGGAGTTAGTCTCCTTAGCGTAGTCTTTGTTAGTAAACCTTGGTGTAACTTGGATAATAGTGCCGTCTGCTTTGAATATATCTGTGGCATTTGAAAGTTCAGAAAAGCTGGATAAATTAGTTCCTGTTTAAATTCTTGCTGGCTTAGTAGGAGTAGAGTAGATAATTGCTGCCTCGTTGGTCTTGTGGTCGCAAGTGCTGTTGCGGAGCATGAGGTCTTAGGTTTGATTCCCAGGTTGGGCATTGTCATTGGGGTTTTCTATCAGGAATTTCTCAGTATCAGACCTTAATCTGGAATTGTGCACGGTTTATGGCAGCCTCGCCCCCTATTACATGGGATTTAACATAACTGGCGAAATGTAGACGTACCATAGGTACACCTCTGTATAACCCTTCGGAATTAGAGGCGTGATGTTATGTTGTTATGTTGATTAACAGGCGTGATATTATGATGTTATGTTGATTTACAGGCGTGATGTTATGTTGTCAAAAATAGCTCGCCCAGAGATATGGTAAAAGTCACAACGGTCAAATCTGATTAATGATGATAATGTTAAGAGGGTACCTCAGCATCTTGTAGATATTAGAAGTAATTTAATAATACTCACGCCATTTTACGACGCGGATTGTCTCCGGAGTCGTGTTTTCACAACTTTTTTCCCACATAACCGCTCAATGAGGTAAGGTTCTAACTAGTTTATAAACATAATGAACTAACATTCGCTTAAACTTACTCGTGCCTAAAAGATCAATATGAGCTAGATTCACGAGGTAGTCAGGGTAGTATCCATTTAATTGGAAAGTCAAACTAATATTTGTTTGGTTGAACTTTATTTGCTTGTTTTAATTACTGTTGTGCAATCGTGGAATCCATATTAGAATTTAATTGTGGTCAATTTGTGTGAAGCGATCTGGTTGGTTGGTGTTCACCGAAGGTAGACGGCGCCGGGAACGGCTGGGTACGCGGAGTACGCAACCGGGGAGTACGCCGAGTACGGCACTACGCCGGCTGCTGGGTAGTAGCCCGCGTAGTCGACTCCGGCGGAGTAGGTCAGCACCTGGGGCTTGGGGTTCGGCGCGGCGAAAGCCACCGCCAGCAGAGCGAAGAGGGCAAACTGTGGATTAAAAAAAAATGAGTTTTAGAAACTGATTTAGCTTGTGACACGACTGGTATGAGGTCAAAATAACAACTAATGTTTATATCTGTGTTCTGTGGCACTTATACAGAAGGGTAACAAAAACGAAAATGTTGAAAAAATGAAAAGTTTTACACAAACGTTAGACATTAGAAAAATATTTATCATGTTTTGCCTAGTTTTATCCCGTTTATCTTTGTACGCTTTCGTGTACCTTTAACAATTAACTTTACAGGGCAAAAAAATACACGCATAACTGACTTAGGGGGTCATCGAACTTTCAGGAGCAATCAAAACATATATACAAAGTTAATTTTAACTGTGTAGGTAAATGGAACACTTCAAAAAATATTATATTCAAGATTTCTTGATATTGTATATCAGGAAATCTTGGGGTCTCTCCCGACTTTTGCCAAGTTTATATTAAAGTTTCAGCATTATTACAAAGTAAAATTTCAGACCTGTTACTCAAATAAAAAGGTATCTAAGTTTAGCCCCCTTTTCAAAGAAGTTTGAAAATTAAAGTTTTTAAATGTTTTATTGATTATGTATGGATGACGAAAGAGACAAAACACTTACGAATTTAGCGAACATGTTGATAGAGCGATGCAGTGTACTGAATCATACTTAGCTTCAGCAATGCGAAGCTTATATAATAAAATATTAGCCTTGATCTTTATAATACATGATCTATTTCGTTAGGATGACAATATGTCAACTTGAAGCGAGGGCGCTGAGGTCGATGATCCGCGGGTTCTATATATTATCCACATCCTGACTCGCCTTGTAAGGCAACTGTATTGTTAATCCGTACATTATATTGAATGAGTGAAACTTTGGAAGCAACGATATATTTGTTCCTTTATGTACGTTTGAGGACGAGTCAAGTCTTTAAAGAGACACAAATTGCCTGCCTAGTATGCTCTAAAAGCAATAAAAATGATGTATAATTTATTATTTTAAGTTGTGTGTGGTAGCTTTTGTATAAACAAAGGCGGCCTACTTGGTGATGTAGAGCGCGTCCCCTGTACGTTTGTCTGTGCTCATAATTTACATTGATTCCCAACAGAATCATTTGTAAGTATAGGTTTTCCGTTATTGTTTGAGTGTCCAAGGACATGAGCCATCTATAAATGTTGAGGGAGGAGTTGAAATGAAAACAGTTCGAGTGCTAAACTTAAGGCAGTGTATCGGGAGCTACCGGGACTTGTTAAATATATAAATAAATCCAATCTTATATTAAAATGTTTGCCAAGCTGGTGAGTACAGTTTCTAGTTTTGTAAGACTGGTTTTAAAGTTTTATAATTATGTGCCCAGTTATCCCCTTTTATTATGCCCCTTCCCCTTTTTTTATTTGCAGGGTTCCCTCCTGTCTGTTATTAATAACAAAATACTACTATTATACGGAATAGGCAATATTTCACATGAGCACTTATTACAGTAGTTTTACCGTGGGACTGTGGAGGCTTATACTCATCAAAGCACATTTTTTTGCGGGTGATAAAGTAGTCTTTTGAAATAACGCTCAAACTGTGTATTGAATTCAAGTATGTATCGCTTTCCACTGCTCCATTGATGAAAGAATCATGTTTTCATTTACGTAACAAGCTTATGTCACAAATAGATCATAATAATTTGGACACGACGAATTTCCGAAAACATATCAAATATTTCGTTTATCATTGAACGTTGAAGGAAGAGATGTTACATAATGTATCACTGAGCTTATGATTTGTTTGATTTGCTTGGTAAATAATATTTTTGTTGGTCAGCCTATAATTAAGTACTTACCCAATGTGTAATATGTTTTGTGGCAACATATTGATACAATATTATGGAACAAAGCTTGTAGGCATTTAAATAATTCTAGTCAAATAAGTATCTATACATCTTTTTGAAACTGACTCTAAGAAAAAAAAGGTATGTGCATAACTTTTTTTTTTTGAGGGTGGGAAATTATCAATTAACTTCGCCCGCTCTGGGCGGAGCGGGAGGGCGTGTCAGACTTTTACTAACTTAAACCTATTCATGTTCCGTCGGTTGCCTGTGGCCCCGGTATCTCTTTCGAACAACCCGCCTGGCAGGCATCGGCACTAGCGGACCCCGTCAGGTGCTGGCATCTCTTTGAGGCGCGCGTGGAACACGACGCGCCGGCGACCCGGGCCTGGTCCTTACCGGATGGCGAGCTGCCCATTGCTCGCCATCTGCAAGCCCGCGCCTACAGTGGCCAGGAATCGGTTGTCGATTCCCGACGCCCAGGGCGTCTCCTGCAGCGACTAGAGGGCGTGAGGGCGCAAATCTAAGTACATACCTAAGTTAAATAAAACCAAGTGTCACCATAAATTAGTCTATTAGTAGGTACCTACGTATGGCAAAATGTCAATCTATTGCGTCTGAGTCTGCTCTTAACATTAAAACCACTAGATACTTTTTTGTAGGATTTTTTTTTCTCGTTCTATATTTATCTCTATGTCATCATATTCCCAGGTGTTTTCAAAGTGTTATTGGGTTTTCCATTAGGAATTTCTTAGTAACAGCCCGTAGTTTGGAAATTGGCGGTATAATACCCCTGCGCCTCGCAAAGCAACTAAAGCCGTTGGTACTGCAGCGCCTGATCTCTCCCGGTCGTCTGGTTGCCGTTCCTTCGGACCATAAGAGTAAAGGAACACAGAGTGCATCTGTGTTTACGCACACACTTGTGCACTATAATATCTCCGTTGGGATTGGCCACCGTGACCGAAATCGGTCGGGAGGCTATTATATCATCATACGAACATTGTTTAACATCGGTTGGTGGTTTGTCTGTTCAATTTCATCCCATATTGCCATAACCAGGCTTCACTGACGATTAATATTGACAGTATTTTGTTATCTATTAGCAGACAAGGATACTGCTGCTCACTCTGAGTAAATCCCGAAGCTATCGTTTACGACGTTGTGGGCATTCTTAATTTATTGGTACTAAAGAAACTCCAAATTCTAGGATGTATTTGTAATGTCGTATAGCTATTGTTTACTGAAACAGAAAATGGAAGCAGCATAATTATTTTTTTAACATTAATACTGGAAATACTATTAGTACATTTAAGTAGGTATCATCTGCGCAAACAATCAGGCAAGCTTAGCACCCATACGTTCATTAAAAGCGTCCATGTGTGGCGGGTTTTAGCCTATAGCCATGTATTATTTAACTCGGATTTGGCCTGATTTATAGATTAAGAGCCGCTTTGTTTTGCTTGTTAACTACCCTAACTGTCATTATGGCAACCTGGTTCATGACGTACCGAGTCGTTGACTTCCTTAGTTTGGCTTGTAATACTAAAGACTGATTAATTAGCGGTGGCTAAAATAAGGTATATACTGTGGTGCTTTTCTGCAGACTAAATAAAGGGAAGATAATCTTTTATGGGTATTAGTATCGTTAACAGGATTTAGAGATATGATGTGTTTCGTTTCCTTTGTGTTTTTTTTGTTTGTTTTCTTTAAGTATCATTATTTATTGTCTTATTATCACTGTCTCTTAAGATACAGGATTCTTCCTAGTTTAAGAGACAGGGTTCATTATTTTTGTATGCATAAACCTTTTTTGTGTGGTAAACCCAATTCTCCTGTGTACAAGCAATGTTTTTATGATTATTCTATTGTATTGACTTGCTCTGAACTGTGTCTGTGTGTATTTATTTATTTTTGGATAAATAAACAAAAAATTATTATTATTATTTATTTCATATAATTTGAAATAATCAGATCTTATTTGATTTTATTTGCTTTTTATCGGATTTTATTTGATTTATTTATTATGTTTTCTATTAATTTATGTGTGTCAATGGTTTTTATTTACAAGAAATATATGAATTTATATTATATAATTTTTACAAAAAATTACAAACTACGATCACTAAGTTTGTGTTCAGCATAATGTTGGTTACGAATTTCTTATGACTGATCATTTTACAGATGGCTACCAAGAGTTTAATGTTCAGTGGTAGACGTCTTAGCTAATAATGAGGACATTAATTCAATCCGTAAAAAACTCATGCGCATGTGCAATTTTCGGTGTAGCGATGTTTTCGCGGTTTGCGGTGTAGGTCCCTAAATTTCCTTAATTTGGTCCATGTTTAATCTTCTTCTTACGAACTCTATTTACATTAGTTACAAAATTAATCATTTTTTAATTTCCAGATGATCTTGTTCGCCGTGCTGGCGTTGGCTCTTGCGCGGCCACAGCTGTACTCCGGATACGGTGGCTACGCGTCGGGCTACCCCGGCTACTATAATGGCTATTCGGGCTACTCCGGCTACTCCAACCCCGTCGGCTACAGCTCGTACGGCACCTTTGGAGCCTCACCCTACAGTTACGGCTACGGCTATTACTGACCCCAAATACTTATTAATGCCCCAATGTTTACGACTAGCTATGTGATGTACCTTTATTAATTTCATGCAATACATTTAATATGTTATAAAAAAAATCTGGTTTGATTTGAGCATTGTGTTTGTTTGATGTCTTCTCCAGTCGGTAACCGGGTCTGGAAAACATGTACCTACATTGGAAAAAGTTTTAGTTATTTCCTGAAACAAGTGGGCGAGATTTTTCACGGTAACATCGACTGATCTACCTGATATTAAGACATACATTTAAATTACGGACTGTTTTAAATAAAAGGTATGAGAAAATCTATTTAACATAGATTAGCAAGTTCAAGTTCACATACCTACAGCATTTATGATTATTATTAATAACTGGCAGCAACAATGTAATGAATGCCTTAGCGATAGGACCTGTAGAGATGGATACCGCCTAATGCGGATGTCGGTTAGATATGTTTTTTTGTATATGGGGCAGGTACATAGATTCATTGATAGCACTGAAGATCAAGGACACTTTTTATATCAGTGCGACAAGACTGCTAATCGGGGCGTGGTCGTTTATATCTGTATATAAGCTGGGACCAGCCGGCTAACATTATCACTTGTGACAGCAATCCCAAGTAACTCAAAAACCATGTTCTTCAGACTGGTAAGTTATATAATTACAAATTGTTTTAATATTTTTATTTTTATCATCAATATTACTTGACTATTACCTACCCTACGCTAGTATGGTAGGTCTCTCATCATCCATTAAGGCTCTCTGCTGAAAAATTGGCTTAAATTGAATACATAATATCAGGCAATAGTAATCATAGGCCAACATGGAAAAAACTTTGAAAAAAAAGTAATCCTAAGCATGAGACGACATCGTTCCCATACAAATAAATGGGAAATTTTATCTTCAAATGGTAAGATAAAGTCGACTAAGTTATTAGGAAATACAATTTGGTTCAACATTTTAGTATCGTTTGTCCTGATGATATCTTTCGCTACATCGTCGTAACGAGGAGACCGTGTCATTTGCTCAGCTATATAGTACACTTCCAGGGCATTTGACCGGTTTCAGTTTTATTATAGTAAAATAATAATAGTTTTATGGTTCACTCACGGGAAACGCTCAAAGCTGTCACGGTTTTTATTGATTTAAAATAATCATGAGACTACAAAATGGTAAATGCAGACTATGTTTACGTGAATGTTAGGTTTATTAATTTGGTCAGAACCAAGTCTTAAGCACCCTACTGTAGATGTAGCGTTGGCTTCAGTTTTTACAGGTTAATTCCATGTATAAAACACCGTAACGAAATGTAATACAAAGCATGGCCAATCGGCCACGCTGAACTCGATTATAATTTCTAATTACTGATGAACAAGTGAACATAATATAAATGCTTGTTCGAAGTTGGATAGGACTCCTTAGTAAACTGTCATTAAATTATTGCTTGCAATTTCCGAGTGTAATTTCGTGTTTTTCTTGATTTTTATTTTGTTTTATAAGTGCAATCAGAAATTGTGTATATATATTGTGTTGTGGTTTCGACTAGAAATTGAATGCTCTACGTTTTTACGAATATTAAACAAACTATATTAACAAACTTTTAATCTCATTAAGTTCTGTGGTTATATCTAAATTTAATTAAGTACATTCAGTTGCTGTCCATGTGATTTATCAGATTGCATTTTTGTTTCCAGTTCGCCCTCTTCGCCGTGTTGGCCGTGGCTTTCGCCAGCCCCAACCCCAAGCCTGAGCCCCAGGTGTTGGCTTACACCGCCGGCGCTGCCTACCCCTACGGCTACTCCGGGTACGCCCCAGTCGCCGCGGCGTACACTCCCTACGCTGCCGCTGCCTATCCCTACGGCTACTCTGCATACTACCGTTGATAACTCATCAGAATTATCCACTCTTGCTTGCTCAATGACACCGACTACAAATTGTTTGATCATGTTTTAATATAAGTGTTTATCGCAAATATTTTTGTTTTATTGATCGTATGCATGCTACCCACGTATTCGCACTCACATCCGCGGAAGCTCCGAAATTTTGACAGCTGTCAAATCGATGGTATAATCAATTATTTATTTTTTATAGAGCCTAATCTACACGTGGGACACGCGAGACAATATTATGGTTGACGTTTTGTTTTTGTGCGACAGTTTATAATGTAGGAAGTTATGACGATGTTTCTATTGTTCTAATGGTAGCGTAGGTACCCACATAGCCTTGGACTGATGCTGCTGCTAAGGACTAGGGCTCATTTTGCTATTCGGCATTCCTCTATATTAACTTATAGGTGAAAATCGTCAGCCGAAAATCGCCTTCCGCTGAAAGTCGCCTATGAACCTTTGATCGAAACCAACAATTTAAACATCTCATTTGACTCTGTGTAATTTGATAATACAGCTCATTATTTACTGTTAGGTTACCTCCTTATTTATCAAAATCAAACGCAAGTTAAATTGATTATTTACGAAACTTTGTTGTTAAGTCTGTATTAAAATATAATGCATCAAACATTTGGTTCAATCATCATCTGCCTAGCATTTTCCCAATAATATTGGGGTCGGCTTCCAGTCTAACCGGATGCAACTGAATGCCAGTATTTTACATGGAGCGACTGTGTATCTGACCTCTACAACCCAGTTACTGCATGGTAATACAATACCCCTTGGTAAGACTGGTTGTCAGACATTCAGACTTCTGACGACCAGTAACGACTGTCAAAAATCCACGAATGCCAGCTGGGATCAACGGCTTAACGTGCTCTTAGAGGCACGGAGGAGTCTCGGTATGTAAAGATGGTCACCCATCCACAGACCAACCGCGGCAAACGTAGCTTAACCTGGACGATCAACCTGTGCGGCTGTTATTATTTAGCCACGGGCCCCTCATCAAACATTTGGTTCAATTTGATAATAAAATTGGGTTTCTGCAGGGTTACGTGAGTTCAGTGTCAGCGACAGATGTTTGTGCCTGCCGCTGTCACCTGCGACACACAATCCAATAAGTACACACATATACTGTGTCCTTACGTTTTATCAACTAACTAGCTTCTGTCCGCGACTTCGTCCGCGTAAATTTTTTTTGTTTCCCCGATCCACCCCGTCGCAACGTGTCGCCGGCCTGCGCTATTACTTCGTTTTCGCTTGGCGAAAACTTCAGACTTTTTTTCTTTTTGCTCAACTCCTAAGGGTCCTAGCGTCAAGTTTAATAGAATATAGCCCTTCCTCAAGAACTGGGCTATCAAACGCAAAAATATTTTTATATATGTGACCAATACTTCCAGAGATTTAGAGCTTTCAAACCGTGTTTCAAACAAACAAACTCTTTAGCTTTATTATTAGTATTATTTTAAAACTATGATATCTCCTAAGATATACATTGAAATCAAATGAAGTCAGAGGAAATTTTGTTCAAAATTAAATACATGTGATGAATAACGTATTTATTTGGATAAGGATTAATACCATGTTTATAAAAACACCTTCGCAAATAATGCATTATTTTAGAACAAATTTGGTTAGCATAAAAGAGGTTATAGTGAGCTACCCTTAAAAGATAGACATATGCTGTCGCGGACTTTTTTTTTAAACTTTTAAAGGGGAACAATTCTGTCATATATAATTTTTGCGAAACTTTAACCGTTTACGCAGCGCACGCAGCGGAAGCTCTCAATAGGAAAAAAATCCCCCGATTTTGAAACATTCTTCATTGGTGCTCCGCTCCTATTGGTTTTAGCGTGATGATATATAGCCTATAGCCTTCCTCGATGAATGGGCTATCTAACACTGAAAGAGTTTTTCAAATCGGACCAGTAGTTCCTGAGATTAGCGCGTTCAAACAAACAAACAAACAAACAAACAAACTCTTCAGCTTTATAATATTAGTATAGATTAACGAAACTTCTAATAGAAATTTAATTTTTTGAACATTTTCTCGGTCAGTTCTGTTTACACCTGGTATACCTACTTAACTTTTTTTTTCAATATTGTTGTTTATAGTTTACATTAAAATAGCGTAGTGTGATGTTATTATTTATATCTAACCAACACGACAAAAAATTAACAAGTCTCTAATTATTACAATGAAACGTTTTGCATAGTTACTTGATGTTGTTATGGGACAAGAAAGTGCACCGTGCTGCCATGCATGTGGAATTTAAAATTATAACATCATTAAACTGTACTGCGTCAGGCAGCCGGTTTGGTACTATAGGTACCAGAATAAATGTCGGCTCATAGGTAAAATAATAAATAGAGGTCATTAGTCCCTGCTGTGAACCTTCAAGTAGTCCCTGCTGTGTTCAGTAGTACTTTTAGTATCCTTGACGTATGAGTGCGGGGTAAGAGCTGAATTAGCGTGCGTTTTACTGCAGGGGTGCAGCAGGCAGGGCCGCATAGCCCGGTGCAATTGCATAAGTGAGCGGGGACCGGTACACGGCAGGAGTTAAGATGGCTCCTTTGGCTCAGGCAATTGCAATTGCCAGGATGACGAGGAAAGATCACTGGAAATGAAGAATTGCATTAGTTAGTACTTATTTATTTACAGGAAAAACGAATTATAAGGTCTTAAAAGTCGATTACTGTACTGCTTTTAATAGTAATTGCACCCTATTTAGCTTTAATATTTAATTTTTGTGTAAAGATTTGGGGTATTCCTAGATTTAATTAAGTACAGTAAAGTTATTCCACTTTTTAATCAAAATAAATTTGGGGACAGCAAAGATACTAATAATTATAGACCCGAAATTATAGAGTTTTGCAGGTTTTAATTAATTATTTTTTAATTAATATACATTATTAATTAATATACATTTATTTCACAAAATGAGGTACAGTCTAAACAGTTACAATATTTATAGGCAATTTACAGGGTAGAAGAAGAGTGTCCTGGCGTCCTAGCTAGGTTACACAGTAACCTGTATTAAGGTACGCCAGCCCAAGATCCCAATAGTACAAGAATACAGAGAGACTGCCTACGATAGTGATTGATAATAATTATTAAACACTTAAGTTTGCCATCGTAAGTTTATCATATACATAGTGAGTGTTGTATGTATGTATTATATTATGCTTAACGTAAGTGTGTATTTATGTGTGTGTAGTGTGAGGGTGTATTTATGTGTGTGTAGTGTGTGTATGTATTTGTGTGTGTAGTGTGTGTAAGGGTGAGTGATAAATAGTTTGAGTTTGGACACGGAGTGATAGTTGAAAAGTACTAAGGTAGTGAAGTAAGCAGAGATTCAGTGTCGTCGTAGTTTTTGTTGGTTAGGAAGAGTGTTATCTGCTTTTTACATGTATCATAAGAAGATTGATGAATGGGGGCAGTTTTGTTTAATCTGTTGTATAAGAAGGGACCTAGGAAGTAAAAGAAACGTTTAGTAAAGGCAAAGCGTGTGAATGGTACTTTGCAAACTTCGTAATTTCGTCTAGAGGAAGATTGTGTTTGTGTCAAAGGAGTTTTGGTGTGTTGTTGTAGTACTGTGTTTAGGACGAATAGTTGACGAATCGTCAGGACTTTGCACTTTTGATAGAGGTCAAAAGTCGGGTGGAGCATTGGCCGGAAGGTAGCTACCTTAAGGATGGCTCTTTGAGCCACTTCCAGAGGTTTTAATATGGTTTTCGCTGCTCCACCCCAGCTAGTAATGCAGTAAGAAAGGACTGACTGACACATTGCAAGATAAACGGTACGTATTACAGAGGCATTGGCAATGTGTCTAAGTGTTTTAAATAAGTAAATAAGTTTACGTACCCGACTAGTGAGGTGAGTGATATGTGCTTTGAAGTTGAGGTGTTTATCAAGGGTAATACCGAGGTATTTAGTTGTGTCAGTGGATTCTATAGTAGGGCAGTTGCAAGAAAATGAATTAATTTGGCAGGTGTGAGCTTTGAGAGTAATAGGTGTAGAAGGTTGTGTTGTAGAGTTTAGTGAGAATGTAATGAGTTTTGTTTTGTTAGTGTTAAGGGTGAGTGAGTGAGAGATAAGCCATGTAAATACATGTTGAAAACCATTTTGAGCCGTTGCTTGTAGTTGATTCCAGGAATCTGCATAAAAAGTTATTGCAGTGTCATCAGCAAAAGAGATAATGTTTCCATAGTCCAATTGCAAGTTGCAAAGGTCGTTTATGAACACCAGGAACAATGTGGGACCTAAAACACTCCCCTGTGGCACACCGTACGAAATAGGTAGCTCGTCGCTCAAGTAGTTATCGATCTTCACTACCTGTTTGCGATCTGAGAGGTACGATTTAAAGAGCTGGAGCTGAGTGCCACGTACACCTAAACATTCCAGCTTTGATATAAGGCAGGGAATAGGAACAGTGTCAAATGCCTTAGCAAGGTCAATGAACAATGTAAGGCATTTTTTGCGTTGGTTTAGTTTATCAACGATTCCATTCAAAAGTTGCAAGGCTGCATCAGATGTAGATTTATTCTTCCTGAAGCCAAATTGGTTGTTAGAAAATAAATTATTGGATTCGAGGTAATCAACTAGTCTGGTATTAATGAGACGTTCCAAGATCTTAGAAAGGGCTGGAAGTACTGCAATAGGGCGGTAGTTAGTAAAAGATGAGCGGTCTCCTGCTTTAAAAATGGGATGAATTATAGCTTTTTTAAGAGGAGAAGGAAAGGTTCCACTGACAAAACAAAGGTTGAAAATATGGCAAAGTATAGGAGCAAGGAGTGGAGAGTATCTTTTTAGGATGGTAGTAGAAATTCCGTCAAAGCCTACTGCAGCATTGGCCTTTAATGATCTAATGGTAGAAGCTATCTCTTCAGTATTTGTTTCCAACAAGATGTTTTAAAATTAATGTTAAATCAAAATGCTCAATCATTTTAATCGTAATAACATCCTACACTATTAACAGTATGGTTTCACCAAAGGACGTTGTACAACTGACGCCGGTGTCACCTTATTAAAATACATCTTTAACGCATGCGGAGGCTCAGGATGGGGCATCTTTTGTGATCTATCCAAGGTATTTGATTGCGTGAATCACGAAACGCTGCTCTTAAAACTTGAGTACTACGCACTGGATAAACTTGCGCTTAGCTTAATAAGATCATATTTGAATGCGAAGACTAAACTTCAGCAAGTTTAAATAAACGATGTGACTTCATTGGAGTCGAAATGGGTGTACCGCAGGGCTTAATATTGGGACCGTTTCTCATTTTAGTATATATAAATTATTTACCTAACTTAGTACTGACCACAAACGGTGTAATTTGCTGATTATCATCAGCAAATAACACCGTTTGTGGTGGGTTTTTCACTGATTTTTAAAGTGAATAGACCTGCACAGAGGTTTGACGACATAAATAACGCTATGCTTAAGGTCCATGAATGGTTCACTCTAAATAATTTGGTATTAAATGAGAAGAAAACTAAATGCATTAGATTCGCTTTACCGAATGATAGAAGTAGTGAATGCCACGTTGTATTGATGTCGTTGTATGTAAGAATTTGTCGATAAGACGGTTTTCCTGGGGGTCACGCGTCACCCAAAGCTACAGTGGAGTCCTCACTTAATATAACTTGCAAGGTGGTTATACTCAGCTTTTAATACTAGAAATAAAGATAAATTAGATCAACCTTTTTTCAGATTATCTAAAGTGCAAACATCTTTTATGGGGTACTGTGTTAAACGCTACAACAAAATACCTTTTGATATATTACAAATAAATGAAAGAAAATTTAAAACTCATATAAAAAGTACACTTTGTAAACAAGGATATTACAAATTGGAGGATTATATCCAAGATAACAATGTTTGGAAACATGCTGGTCCTGCTCCATAGGACAATCTAGAGTCTAGACAAAATCAAACTGGTTGCTAATTTAATTTATACATACACATTTTTTTTTTAATACATTGTTTTTTTACATTCTTTGACAAATGTAACTCACACACTTTTTAAAATACTAGTAAAATTTTTCAATCTTTGTAAATATGTGGACACCATGTATCTATCACATAATTGATTTACCAGTCTGTTATATTTTTAATTCTTTTACCATTTTTGGTAGACTAAATTTGATTTTAGGTGCATCGTCTTCACATATAATTATATAAACAATGTATACAAAAACTTGTAAAACATTTTAAAAGAGTAACGGTGGAGTTTCTTGCCCATTCTTCTCCACACGAAAACTACATTTTGGAATGGGCGACTAGAATCAATTCTATTTTTTCATTTTAAATTTTGACGTTCAAAAGTGCCTTTTAAGTGCCTATTTGAAATAAATGATTTGACTTTGACTTTGACTTTGCTGCTTACGCTGTTTGGAAAATCCGTCAAGTAACAAACATGGATACCGTGAGACTGGTCTATTTTAGTTACTTTTATAGCATCATGTCTTACGGTATCTGCAAAAAAGGGATATCAGAGCCATCTACAACCTCCGCGGGCGCGAATCTAAAGGTGATGTTAAAAAAATAAACATCATGACAGTACTTTTTCAATATACAGAGTGACTTGTAATTTGACGTATTCCTTTCAGGATGTGATAGTGTGACCCATTCGCAACAATTAAGCACCCCATAAAGCACAGGCAAAAATGTATGGTATTCGGGAAAAACCAATCTTTATGTACTTTTGAAAATTACCCAAAATTCGTCACTAAATATCACTTTCCTCTAAACTATCAAAATTTAAAACTATCACGTACTAAAGAGAATATTTCAAACTACAAGTCACCCTGTATATATAAAAACATTGTGGACAGATGGATGCCGCCTAACGCGGATGTCGATTGACAATGTATTTGGAGCAGGTACATAGATTCATTCATTACACTGAAGATCAAGGACACTTTTTATCTCAGTATGACAAGACTGCTAATCTGGGCGTGGTCATTTAAATCTGTATATAAGCCGGGATCGGCCGGCTAACATTATCACTTGTGACAGCAATCCCAAGTAACTCAACAACCATGTTCTTCAGACTGGTAAGTTATATAATTACAAATTGTTATTTTTATCATCGATATTATTTAACTATTACCTACCTATCCGACGATAACATTGTAGGGTAGGTAAAATCTGAATACCAAATCAATTTTTTTTCATCATCCATTAAGGCCCTCTGATAAAAATTGGCTCATATTGATCACATTTTATGTCACGCAATAGTAATCAAAGGCCAACATGGAAAAAACTTAAAAAAAAAGTAATCATAAGCATGAGACGACATCATTCCCAAAATACAGTGGTCTTCAACATAGTACTAAAATTCAAACATGAGACATTTTATCTTCAAATAAAATTATAAAAGGTCGACCAAGTTATTAGGAAATACAATTCGGGTAAACGTTTTAATATCGTTTGTCTTGTTAGCGGAAGATATTATCGTCGTAACGAGGGCACCGTGTCATTTGCTCAACTATATCGTCCAGTTTCAGGTCATTTGACTGGTGTCAGTTTTTTTTATTATAATAATATATATATATTTTTTTAACGTTATATAATAATAGTTTTATGGTTCACTCGCGGGAAACGGTCAAAGCTATCACGGTTTTAATTGGTTTAAAATAATTATGAGACTACAAAATGGTAAATGCAGACTATGTTTACGTGAATGTTAGGTTTATTAATTTAGTCAGAACCAAGTCATAAGCACCCTAGTTTAGATACAGCGTTAGCTTCAGTTTTTATAGGATACTTCCGTGTATAAACACCGTAACGAAATGTAACACAAAGCATGAAACCGATCGGCGACGCTGAACTCGATTATAATGTCTAATTACTGATGAACAAGTGAACTATAAATGCTTGTTCGAAGTTGGATAGGACTCTTTGCTAAACTGTCATTAAAGTATTGCATACAATTTCCGCTTGTAATTTCGTGTTTTTTATTTTTTATTTATAGTGCAATAGGAAATTGTGTATTTGTGTTGTGATTTCGACTAGAAATATAAAAATTGTCTATATTTTTTTACTAATATTTAAAAAAAATTAAATAATATTTAGTTATGTGGTTATATATTTCATTACATTTAGTTGTTGTCTATGTGATTTATCAGGTTGTATTTCTGTTTCCAGTTCGCCCTCTTCGCCGTGTTGGCCGTGGCTTTCGCCAGCCCCAACCCCAAGCCTGAGCCCCAGGTGTTGGCTTACACCGCTGGCGCTGCCTACCCATACGGCTACGCCGGGTACGCCCCAGTCGCCGCGGCGTACGCTCCCTACGCTGCCGCTGCCTATCCCTACGGCTACTCTGCATACTACCGTTGATAACTCATCAGAATTATCCACTCTTGCTTGCTCAATGACACCGACTACCAAATGTTTGATCATGTTTTAATATAAGTGTTTATCGCAAATGTTTCTTGTTTTATTCGATCGTATGCATGCTAACCACGTATTCGCCCTCACATGAGAGGAAGCTCCGGAATTTTGACAGCTCTCAAATCGATGGCATAACCAATTATATATTTTTTATAGAGCCTAATCTACATGTAGGACACGCGACACAATATTATGGTTGACGTTTTGTTTTTGTGCGACAGTTTATAATGTAGGAAGCTATGACGATGTTTCTATTGTTCTAATGGTAGCGTAGGTACCCACATAGCCTTGGACTGATGCTGCTGCTAAGGACTAGGGCTCATATTTTCGCTATTCGGCATTCCTTTATACTAGCTTAGGTGAAAACCATCAGCTGAAAATCGCCTTCCGCAGTCGCCTATGAACCTTTGATGAAAACGAACAATTTAAACATCTCATTTGATTCTGTGTAATTTGATAATACAACTGATTAATTACTGAAACCTCCTTATTTATCAAAATCAAACGCAAGTTAAATTGATTATTTACACAATTATGTTGTAAATAATATAATACCGATGTTAGTATTAAAATATTAAGTAGGTATGCGTTGAACATTTGGTTCGATATAATAATTGTGTTTCTGCAGGGTTACGTGAAATCAGTGTCAGCGGCAGATGTTTGTGCTTGCCGCTGTCATCCGCGACACACAATACATTATGCACACACACACTATAATGTGTCCTTACGTAATGTTTTGTCACCTAACTAAACTAATCAAACTTCTAACAGATTTTTTTTCTTTTTTGAAAATTACTCGGTCAGCACTGTTTACAAGACGTGGTGTTACTTTTAGTTCAATATTGACAGATATTGTTTAGATTTTAAAAACGTGTGATGTTATTTTTGATTGAAAACAAGGAAATTGATAAATATCGGCGTGAGACAATCGCGTTTCAACCAACAAGTCTATAAGGATCACAGTGAAACGTTTTGCCTATCTCACAATATCAAGCAACTAGCTTGATGTTGTTATCGGATAAAGACATGACATTATGCTGTATGTGGAATAAAAGTCATAACATCACCAAATTATACGCTAGGTAGCCGAAATTTTAGCCGAAATTTTAGCCGAGGTTTTAGTCAGTAAGAGTCTGACACTCCCTTCTGCTCCACCCAGAGCGGGAGGGGTCATTTGATGATTTCCCATCCTCAGAAAAAAAAAGGCAGCCGAAATTAATAATCTATTAAGTTACCAATACAGCCTATCGATTCTGTAAAAATCTCACCGTGATAACATAGGTGAAGTGAGCGTGAAGTGAGCTATCAATGGAGGCAATCCATAACATCAGGTGGAATGACAGCTCACTTCACCTTAGTTTTCACGGTGAGATTATTACAGAATAGCACTGCTGGTACTAAATAAAGGAATCAGATCACAAATAAAATACAAAACATAGGCGGAACGTTAATTTATTGCGCATTAGGTACACAAACGGATCACTGCCAATACTTTAGGACCTTCGAGCAGTCACTGCTTTATTTAGTAGTACTTGTAGGCAATGGGTGCGGGGTAAGAGCCGACGTACGGGGCGTTGTACTGCAGAGGTGCAGCCGGCAGGGCCGCATAGCCCACCGCAGGCGCATACGTGAGCGGGGCCCGGTACACGGCAGGAGTTAAGATGGCTGCCCCTGGCTCGGGCGCCGGCGCGGCGAACGCAACCGCCAGAATGACAAGGAAAGATAACTGGAAATGAAGAGTTGAATTAGTTAGTAGGTATTTACAGGAAAAACGAAATATTAGGCGATAAAAGTCGATTAACACTAAAAAGGTAATAGGTACAGGCTGGTGTCCGCAACTCCACGTCAATGCGCGTATTTTGCGTACGGATAAACTTTTTTGATTAAAACTGGTACACACATCCTCTAAATTGACAAAAAATTATTCGATACATTGTATTTAAGCATTATTTTCATAAAATAGCTAAGAGTTAATATGCTAAGATTTAATTCTGTTTCTATTTTAAGTAAATATTGACCTCCAATTCTTTAAATATTAATGAATTATTAATATTATGATTTAAAGACTGAAGCGTTAGAAGTACTATGCAATGCTACACACACCATGTAAACACCATGTTTCTGGCAAATAAATGTTCTATTCTATTCTATTCGACTTTTGTCGCTGACTGTACCTCCTCAGGTATCACCATAAAGTTCTTATGTTATTACGAAACTTTTACTATTGACACTTGATGATTGGGCTGCTATTAGAGCTAAGAACTGTTACCATTGGAAATCATCCAATGTAAGTTCAACTACGGTTGAAACGCCTCACACAAAATGAAACAATTGGCTTTAATAAAGCAAATTCAGTATTTAAGTTGGCTATTCATACTTAGAACTGATTTTGTAGCAACATGGATAAACAACCATAGGTTTAGTAAACAAGGCTATTAATACGTTTTTGTTGTAAACTAGCTGTTTCCTGCGACTCGACTTTACCTAAGTATATTTTGTTTTGTTTTTGAATTTCATAGTAACAGCCCGAAATTTGAAAGTTGGCGGTGTGATACCCTCGTGCCTCAGAAAGCACGTTTTAGGCCGTTTGGCCTGCACTTGATCTCTCTCCGGTCATGACGAATTGCCGTCCCATCGAGCAATGAGAGTGAATGAAGGAGAGAGCAACTGTGACTGCGCACACACTTGTGCTCTATAATATCTCTCGGTCCGCAGACTTGTCTCCGTTGAGATTGGTCGCCATGGCCGAAATCCGGTCTGGAGGACTATATTTATATATTGTGTTCCATATTTTTTTAAATACAATATCTAAGTTTTGTAATTCCATAATCTCCAGGTCCTATGTGTTAAATTTCATAAGGACCGGATCAGTAGTTTAAAAGGTAAAAAATAGAAAGAGACTTAATATTATAATATTAGTATGCATAAGTAGTGAGTACCTATAGGTACGGGATGAGGCTTGGTAAGAATTCATGGAATTTGAGAAACTAGAATTTTCATGTATTTTTTAAAATTACCCAGAATTTGACACTAAATAGTATAAGGCTGTTTTGCGTTACGAGAAAACCAATTATTTCAAAGAAATTACCTATGTACGATACAAAAAAATATTCATGATCTGATACATAATTCCTTTGTTCATTGATCAATAAATATTGTGTTAGAGAATTTAAGATATTGAAGTCTACAATCAGTTAGCAACACAACAGAGGAGCAATTCTCGTAATTTTAAGAAATACTTCGCATTTCCCTACATTTTAACAAGTTTTTGACACTTGTTTGCTGCCGAGATGAGACTGCAAATAGACTGAACGTTTTAAATTACGAGAATTGGCCTTCAGATTATTTACACATTTCTGCGTTTCGTTTTGCATCTTATTTTTATTTTAACTTTTTTAGCTTCTAAACCAAATGTTTAGGTTCAACAATGTCACTCATACTTTTAAATTGAAATCGGAATAGAAAAATATCTATTCTTTAAAAAACACATTTGATCGGTAAAATTTAAATAAATGAAATAATCGTAGTCTTACCAGTTTGTACATGTTGCTGGGTGTGGCTCGTTCACAGGGATGAATGATGCCCAACGAAGGGCCGAAAGCATTTTTATACTCACGTACTATGCAACCTGCAATTTCAATAGCATTGACCTTAACATTTACAGGACGACTTTATGCAGAGGGTGTTAATTTTAGAACGAAGAGAAATAATATCTTTTTTACAGAGCGCGAAGTTGCATTCGAATTTTTCTTAAAGGTCAAACCATTTTTTCTTGTCCAGTAATTGGGTATTGCGAACATTTGTATGCGAATGTATGAAAGTATGCATATGTATGCACTTGTCTGAATGTCACTCAGAAGCTTTGAGCTAGTTAGTTGTAATTTATGGCATGCCTATTCATAAATGAAAGATCAATGCTATGCAGATAGTAATTATAATAGTATCGACCTAGGTAACCAGGTAGTCGGATATTACAATGTAGAGTACTAGATCTAAAAAAAAATCAAAGACTAATTTACAAAATACACCGCCTGGTAACAAACGGCTTTGTTAAGGAAGACAGTAAAATTGTGGCATTGCGCCGTTGAAATGTTTTTAAGTGTTTAGATAGCCATTTTGTCTGACAGATGTATCTCTTCCCTTTTAATAATTTTAATAAAGATTAACGGTAAATCATTAAGCACAATGATTACCAAGCGCGGTGAATTTAACTGTTACGAACAATTCATCAGAAGTCAAATGACGACTAATATGCTTGTAAAAGCAAGTTGATCTATCATCAAATCCAATCCTTACAATCATAAATTAAGAATGTACCGTGAATATTTTACGTAGATTGTAAACACATGATTGCTCTTTACTGCACTTCCATAAATCGATTCAACAGTGTGTGTTGTTCTTATTTTATGAATAGCTAATGTGTGCGTTAAGTGGAGTGCATGGCACCGACCACGCGGAGCCTGGCCTTGGCAAAGAAGTTCTCTCCGAGCCGCTATAGATCGACTAACTCACTAGACCAGTTGTTGCCACTGCTCCAGTATCTATATAGAGTGAATAGTTTATGACGCAAGTATGTAAATAAAGCAAGTGACTCAAGACACACTTGAAGTAAAACTAAAATCTAAAACTACAAAGCAAAGTTGATGAGAATAGAATAACAAGGTTTTTTCAGGGCTTGTGTGAGATTAAGTTTTTGGTAAATAATAAAGTTGATTTTCGGAAAAATAATTGCGAACCTTAGTTTATAGGCGGATCCAAAACCCAGAGGGTCTTTTCTCCAATAAGCTACTTAAATAATTGGGTCAAGTTTTATTGCTTTTCAGGTAGGTGTGGTTTCATCATTTTGTTGGTTTCCTGTGTTGATTTCAGCACCCTAATTGCGTAACACACGATTAATCACAATCTGTTTCAGCTTGACAGTTCAACAACATTCATTGCGTTATTTACGTTGTGGAGCAGAAATTTTCCGAACATATGTAGCAATGGATTAGCAATCTGTTTCAAAATGATTCAGATTATGATTAATCGTGCGTTACGCAATTAGGGTGCAGGATCCTGAAATTTTAGAAATCATGTTCATAACTTGGCATTAGGTTTTCTGTTGTATGAAAGGTCTGGCAGTGAAAACATATTTGGGAGCATATGGGTATTATCCACTCTATATGAATCTAAGTTATTATTATTGGTACTTACACGCGTCAGTTCATATTGCAATAATATTAAGTTATGGGACATTGGTTGTGGTATCAGATCACTTGTTGATCGCGGCAACGACTATATTTAAATTAATGTATCTATTATTTCTATTTATGCACTTACATGTAAGGAGTTAAGACGATTTTCAATTATCATTTTATACATGATACCGTTTTAACAATAGATTTTATTCCACAGAAATGTATACCTTATGAGAAACTAGGAAAAGCTTATAAACGTGAATATTCAATAAACTGCTCAATAGATAGTGATTTACGGTATTAGTCCTTCTTGGCTATTATTGCTTCCTGCTCGATTTCAGCCTCATCCCGGTTTCTAATTATTAATTATTCGTTAGAGGTTTATTATTTTACATACACTCAAGTTGTTGCTTATTTCAACCTAGCCGCAGAGTATTCCTGTACTTCGACTACTGCGCGGCATTGTTGGCTGCTGGACTTTGTGACCACCTTCGCCTGTGTCCAGGAAACTACGATCGAATACCATTTTTTCTTTTTAGCACTTAAGCTCCCTAACCTTTTTTATCTCAGGACAACTTAGCTAATGTATTTCATGATTAATTCTTTTTAAAATCTGATCTAACGAGCCTAAAATCCGATTGCAATCAGGTAAAAAATCGTGAAATTCGTTATAAAATGTTATCCTAAAAATATCCTGAATTTGAACTCTCCTTTATCCTCGTTTTTTTTCCTAATATTTTTACATCAACAATAATTTCTCAATTAATAAACCTCCGTGCCTTATATTTAGATTTATTTTATACATTTTATATTTGAATTTTATTTACCACAAAATGTTATTGTTTTATCTTCAATGTAATAATTCTTTTTATTTTCGCTACAATACATAGTTTAATTTATTCTAGAGCAAGCTCAACAACTAATAGCGATACTTACTGGCACATTTAATATCTCTGAAGCTTTGAAACAGCAAGACTGCTTTTAAAATATACTTACGTGTATCACAAACCCAGATCAGTTGATGACGGTAAGGGGTTAATGAATTATAATCACATTCAACAGTCACACTTATATATTAATTAAAAAATAACAAACATAAGCTTTATAATAATCAGGAGTCCTATAATACAATCAAATCGGTAGTCTTTTAATCAATAGACGATACATTGAGGTTGTTTTACAAAGTTATCATTTGTAGAACTGACTAACATAACTGTAAGGCGATGCGTAGGTTAAGGGGGCAGGGGCCACAGGTGCCACAGGGGCCACAGAGGCGAGTGCCGACACAGGGTTGTATAGTGCTGCTAATTCTTCAACGTTGTAGGCAGAGCCGTAGGCTGATACTGCTGACAGTGGGAGGGGGGCAGTATACGCTCCAGAAAGAGGTGCTGCATACGATGCAGGGTAGCTGGAGTAGGCTGCAGAGTACGAAGGGTAACCTGCAGAGTATGTAGCGGACAAGGGGGCAACGGCTGCTGGGTTGTACAGTTCTGCTGCAGTGTAAGCTGCCCGGGGTCCTAGGGGAAGCGTTCCATAGCTGTAGATGTAAGGCTTAGCTGACACCGACGCTATGAGAGCCAGGGCTGTGATCTGAAATGTGGATTGACTGTTATTTAAAGGTTCACAACAATGATAATAGGCTTTAAAATGTTATATTAGTCAGAGGAGTAGGGCGAGCTACGGTAGGAGTAGTATACAGGCACTATTATTAGCAGGCTTACATTTATAAGCCCTATAATTGTTCCGACAAATTCTATCTTGAACAATAATGTAAGAGATTGAGAACATTGACTCTACGGTTGAAATTAAACATTAGTAAACCTAACTTAAAAAGTCTAAACAGATCACACACCGCACAAAAGAATAAATACATCTTAAAGTAGCCAAAACACTTATCTACTTACCAAACTTGACTTCGACATTTTGTAATTTTTGTTGTGAATATTTATTTCACTTGTTCAGTTTGACACTCCTCAATTTGCACTGGTTGACATGAAAAATGTCCTACCTTATATATTTGGCCGAGTTTGGTGACAAACATAGAGACAAATGAATATTTGTGTGGAAGAAATTACTCCTTCAATAGTATTGCCAAGGCCTTGTTGAACGGCTCTTAGAAAAACAAAAGAATATATAATGGTAACGAAGAAGTGTAAAGGCAGAAACACACTGTCCAAAATTTTAGGCTATTGTCCCGATAAGTGTGGCGAGTCAGGCAAGAGACACAAAAGCCAATGAATTCTTTACAGCCTCTGTACGCATGGCGAAATATTTTAATTTGCCATGAAATCAAGTTAATATAAGTTGTTGCCATTTTTTTTTTGTATAGTTGATCTAGTAATCGCTTTACCACTTTGACAACGATTCCTAGCAAATTAAACCTTCATTATGGTTGAAATGATTAACTGTCAGATAGACTAATAGAATTTGACATTTTATGACGTGCATGGCACATTTGACGTTAAGATGAAAAAGCAATTATGAGCTTGGCTATACATTTATCAAATCCATTTACTAACTTATTAAGTTCCTTCAGTTTTTAGGTTTTAGGCTATATTATAGTTACTCTTGCTGGGTTCCTGTGACAATCAGAGGAGTTTAATCAAAAGGGATTTTAATGAAAACGAATATAAGTAATTCACTTCATATTGCTGTTTTTGCTAAGTTAGAAAAAAATCTATCCATAATACAATACATTAAATAAAAAATACGTTCCATTTTATGAAAAAATATATTTAGTTTATACTTTCTCAGCCATCCTAACGGTTGTACATAATTTCAACTCTCTTTGAGAATCATTCCGAATATACTTCATACAGATTCAAGGGTGCACATATGCGAAAAATGCCTGAGACTATGAGAAGAGTAGGGCAGTCCCCCTTTAGAGTAGGGATCAGAGTAAGGAGGAGAAATGGAATATGAACAAGTAATAGGAGAAATATACCTACATATCTACTTTTAATGGTGGACTGTACGGTATATTTCTAGGTTTTGGTTGTTTGTTGACGGTTTAGGGTAAGAAGTGGACCCTGTGGATATGAAGGGTATGAACTTCGCTCTGGATACGAACTTTTGGGCGAGTTAGGGTAATCATTTTTGCTAAAGGGTGGGCAAGAACCCAGGTTCGAGGGGTAAGAGCCTTGATTTGAAGGATAGGCCCCTTGGTTTGAAGAGTAGGCTACTTGGTTTGAAGAATGGGCTTCTTGGTTTGAAGGGTAGGATCCTTCATTTGAAGAAGGGTAAGAACCCTGGTATAAGGACGGATACGATGATAGTGTTGTTATAATCTGAGTCGAAGTAGGGATTATGACTGATAACCACTTCGCTGCGAAGTTACGATGCTCAGCGCTGCACCGGTTAGGATTTGAAACAATAATAAGATGTACCTACTCTGGCATGTTGAGACGTTATAAATCTACATACTTAGTTAACTATTCGAATAGTGGCTGCGTAAGGGTCAATCCCCACTGAAAGAGCAGCAGCTGGCAGCGGCCATTATCCATAGTCACTTGAAGGCAAAGGAGGGGGCAGCGCGGCGCCGCAAGGCTGCACGAGCGACTAGCGAGCGACTAGCGAGCGACTAGTCATAAGAGGAAAGTCACTTGCTCTTACGGCCGCTGAGCTCCGCTATTCTTCCAGTCGGTATTAACCCTAGGCATTCTGCGTTGCAAGACGCGTGTCTTTTTTAAGTTAGTTAATCCGAGTTTGAGGATAAAATTTAAAATCGGCTAAGTGCGAGTTAGACTACGCACAGTGAAGGGTTCCGTAGTTGTGATAAATATTTCGAATGCAAGATATGGGTTTTACTAGTGGTATTAAAAAGTTTGCATTTCACAGTAAGTATTACTCTATAGAGGTGTGAGGAACAGAGTGTAAATTTCACTCATCCTCCATAGAAAAGAGAGGATCCTCCGACCAGACGGGTGTTGTATCTGGCGGGCAATTGCCCTTTTAGACTTTAAAAATGTACAGCTTTTAGCTGCTTGCTTACTCTTGGAAACCTTCACCAAATTATTAGTTCTTCCTAGTAGGTTCACGGAGTTAGATCAAAGAGTAAATGATGGAGTGATAGCTGACAGGGGAGAATGACGGAAAAAATCGTGTTGCACTGACCCCCATGAGACAAAGGCATGATGATGATGACGTACTAAGGTTCATATAGCCTCCCCGTACAATCAATTTATTAAT
This sequence comes from Globia sparganii, assembly GCA_949316385.1. Lineage (NCBI taxonomy): Eukaryota > Metazoa > Arthropoda > Insecta > Lepidoptera > Noctuidae > Globia > Globia sparganii. Next base: position 12,401,226 of record OX438663.1, on the reverse strand, counting down.
AAGTGAATGTAACCTATTGAATAGAATGGGTCACTGATTCTTCATGGGGAGAGGATGGATGTCATACGATTACAAATTATTCGTGCTTACGTAAGTGGAAATGCGAGAGCGGTCGGCCTATTAAGAGTTTATTATGAACATTGGAGTGCATTTTCGAGTATTGATAACTATGATTTTTTTATTATAAAAACAAATTTTTATTATTTTTTTTTATTATAAAAACAAATCGTACTTGGTAGTTCGAATTTAAAAGAAAAAAAAATGTTTATGTTTTTGTCTTTTTATTCTGTTTTTTTTTAGTGTGTTACTTTTTAATTCGACAAATCTTAAACACAATATACAATCTAACACTAAAATATATATATTCAGTACAAAAATAAAGGGGAAAAAGGGAAGAGTTCATTGGGCATCAAAAAATTCGTCTGCCTCGCTGTCAGTGGGAAACATGCCCAAAAGGATGGCAGCCACGTTGGATGGCACTGCTGATCCTTTGACCTATGAATGTTTGTCTCATTTTATTAAAAAAAAAAAAAAACTTTATTTAACCAGAAAATAGTCATGAGTTTCACTGTGTTAGGTAGTAACAATTTGACTTAACCTGAAATTAACACCAAATATTAGATACGGTCGTTTATGTCAATAATTTATGTTTTAAAGGAACTTGTGGGAAAATTCCTAAATTAAATCGTTCATGAATTCAATATTAATGAGATTTCGTTACAAGCAAGAACCCAAACAGTTTTCAGAAATCTAAAATTAGCTCAATCAATCAGCCTCAGCTGTCATAAACATTGGGATGTTTTATTAATAGAAATAGAGTTATTTATACTTAGAGGCTGATAGTCATACAAAGACCTTGCTTATTTAGAATTAAGGATGGCGGTATTGCGGTAATTATATTGTATCCTTTGCAGAATTCAAGAGGAGGTAATAAACCTGTATGGTGTAAAACATAGGTTAAATAAAATGTCAATTTGGCGCAGTGATGACTGTATTTTTACTCTATTTCATCTATATAACTCATTGTTTAAAGATTAATAAAATAATTAAGTTTCGTTTTTCATAAGTATCCGTTTATATGTAGTAAGAGTATGGGGAAGCGTAGCTGTAGGCGGAGTACGCGACGGGAGAATATGCGCTGTATGCGGAGTAGGCGACGGGCGCGGAGTAGGCAGCTGCTAAGGGAGCGGTGTAGGCGGCTGCTACAGGAGAGGCGTAGCTCAGGACCAGAGGCTTCGCTGAGGCGAACGCCAGGAGAGCGACGAAGATCAACTGGGAAAAGGAAAAAAATATATTATAATACAGTAAATTTTACATACAAGGTGTAACAGAATAAAAGCAAGTCCTGAAAGTAGTTTGTTCATAATTGACTGAATCGATTTCAGTAATTTTCAAAATAGCTATTTTTTTCAAAAAATATGTATTTTTTAAACTAATTGCCGATTGAGCCAAATAAAATTAAATTTTATTTCAAGGGAATAGGACTCAATTTTAAATGCATAAAGTAATGCTAGTGTCAACACGATTTCCTTAATAAAACTAGCAAGATTAAAAAAAAAAAGTTTTGGTCATTGTATTATGCTTTTAACTCAATATGTACTCTAATTGGGGTGTATGAGGTCTTGCGTTAATTATGTTACACCTTGTATAACGAGTTGGGGAACATCACCAACTCCGTCTTTATCCTAATTCCTTTAGGGTCGGCATTGAGTGTTGTATCTACATTGATATATGTTTCGAAAAGTTTTCACTGAAATCTTTGCAAAGATTTTGATGCTTTGTGGAGTGTTATTGTCATGATAGTCAAAACGCATTTAGCACTTCCGGACAAATCTCCCTGAATTTATTTGACAGTTGTTTATGGTATGTTGATTTCTCCTAAAGTTGGCAAAGGCTTTTGGAGATTATTTGGTCTAAAGTGGTACGGTCAATCATAAATATAAAACGCTACGACTTTGGACTACTAATTACTACATTACACATTTGATAGTTTTACGACAGCATGTGTAAATATTAAAGTTAATAATAGAGCGTCTTGATGAGGATTGATGATTTGAAAGTTATTGTTGTTAACTTATTGAAGAAAGTCACTGATATCATAAAGATAATTTAATAACACTTCATTATAGTACTTAGTCGAAAGTAAACATGTCTAAAACAAAAAACAAAAAGATTCGTAAAAAGTTAATACTTACGAATTTGAACATGTTGTCTGTTGGTTTGTCTTAGTCCAACAAAATACTGACTAATGGTGTGACTTTCCGTCTAATATATAGAAGAAGTCAAAGATGGCCTCATTGTGTTGGCAGAGGCTCGGCGCCCGCGCACCTTGGCGATTCGTGCGCGATCGGGACCCACACGTGACGGGAATATTTACACTGCAGTTGATTTTAGAATCCATAGGCTGTTGCTTTTATTTGCTATTTGTTTATTCTACAAAGATAGTTAGCCTTTACAAGTATGTATTTGTATTTATACAACGACTTTCAACAGGATTGACGTTAGCTTTTCAATTCGATAATTTTTTAACCAACTTCAAAAAAAGGAGGTGGTTCTCAATTCGGGTTTTATGTTTGTTACCTCAGAACTCCGTCATTTATAAAGCGGTTTGAAAAATTCTTCTTCTGTTTGAAAGGGTATAAAATATTAGGAGGGTGGTCCCATATAAAGCAGAATGCCATGGGACCGTACCGACCGTATGGAGGTCAGATAGGATAGAATACCTTTGGTGCTCCATGCATAGGTGCTCTAAAAATAGGTGCTCAATCGGGAATACTCCGAAATCTGGGTTGTGGACATTGATATATATGTTACACTAGATTAGTAATTACCCTACGAATAAGTAATAAGTCAGGAAATGTAACCGCGATAAAAAAATGACCAAACAAATATTAGGCCCAAGTAGGCGGGGCTTAAAAATTGTACCCAGCGCGTCATCAGTCGGACATCTTTCTTGCAAGCGAGCACTTCGCGTACGTTTTCGTTTTTATCATTGTGAATCATCATGCCAGCATGTGTTGTGAAGTGGTGCAGGAGCCATACAAGATTACAATGTCCAGGGATCACTTTTCACTGGTAACTAGTAGCAAAATTATAATTATATTCAAAGATGTTCAAATACGTTATCAAACCGAGGTGGTCAATACTATGCAAAATGAAGTCAGTAAATTTTTTACCAATTTAAGTTTTCTTTTCTTCTTGATGAAATATTGAAAAGTAAATCCATAAAATTTACTATATTTTTATAACATCATTGTATTTTGCTTATTTCGTTTTCTTTTAGTTTCCCTGCCGATCCAATTCGGCAAAATAAGTGGATAGCTTCAGTTAAGCTAGAAAGACAAAAGTACGACTGGATGCCTGTGAAAGCCAGCAGAGTATGTTCCGTTCATTTTGACGGAAAAAAGATTTTTATAAATCATTAAAAGGATATACCATGTTACACAAAACTGCTGAATCAGTTTGAAAGATTCTATTTTAATGTCTTCTAGACAAAAATTTAATAAATTTATCATATTTCGCAGGACATAGAGTTCATTGGATTGTAAAAAGTAACCCAAAAAAAAAACAAAAATATATTATAAAAAAACATTGTACAATAATATTCTTTTATTATTGACTTGGTTCGGTGCACTTATTGCATAACATCGTCCACGTCACTATGACTCGGCTGTCATAGCAGACACTACAGCACGCGCGCGAACCAATCCCTGCTTTCGTTCTGAATTTAAACCAATCACTAAGCATGTGTTCTTGTAACCTCGAAAGTGATTCGTATTTTGAATCATACGTCGTTTTGGTTTGAAGTAGGGCCACTTTTTCTGTGGAATTTGTTCTTAATTAGACTTCCTGACTTATTACTTATTCGTAGGTGACGCCAACCGAAGTGAACCGAGTGACATGCGACAAAAAATATCGCGAAGGAGTGCTATTCAAGATCACAAAAACATAATAAATTAACCGGAATTACTTTCCACAGATAAATTAATTGTCTCTGTGTATAAATCAACGTAAAAGCGCAATAAAATGTAGAATTTTGTAATTTAGGTTCAGTGTTACCACTAAAAACTTAGTTTTAGTTTCCCACATTTGAGGGAGTTTTTAATTTATGGAATAAGTGATCTTAAATATTTTTTTTAATAATAACAACGTAGCAGGGTGTCTAAAGATGCAGCACGCCGTGAAAAATGGGTGGTAATAATCCGATTGCTACTAAATCATTCAATTTCATTAATAATAAAGAAAAAATATTCAAAAAGAAAATGTCTTAGTCATTTTCATTATTTATCAACTTCTATTACACATTCAATAAGAAATACATAATTCAAATATTTAAAAAATAATTTAACTTAACGTATACCGCTTTTTATGACTTAAAATGTTGGGTAAAATTTCGCATGGGTAGGCAACCCCATCCCGTCATTGCATGTTTATATTGCGGTCTTTTTCTAATCTAAGCGACGGTATTATTCTTACGACGTGTGTAAGTGAGACAGATATATGTTTACTTTTAAATGTTTAGTGGTTTCAAAGCTACGTCGTCGCGTTTATAAAGTGGGTACACTTTTTTGACACATTTTATTGAGATTTGCTTCTCTAGTTATTTAGCTCAAAGGTTGTGGAGGTCAGATAGGAAGTCGCTCCATGTAAAATACTGGTATTCAGCTGCATCAGGTTAAACTGGAAGCGCGACCTCAACAAAGTTGGGAAAAGGCTCTATAGATGATGTTTAACGAAAACGTTCAGGTGCTTTTACATGACGTAGTCTTTGTGTGATAATCCTTAGCGATGCCTCCATCATTCATCGTCATTGTTCATTCATCATTTTCTCGAACGTAACCTAAAATATTAAAAAGGTAAATGAAAAATAAATATGAATTCCGGAAATCCATGTAAAAATTGATAGCAATACCTATAGGATGGGCATTAAATTTTCTCCAAATACACTAGGTTTGGTTGTGATAGCAGACTTTTCATTTGGTACAGGACGCCCTATATTTAATGGCATTCTCCTTTGGTCAAGTTCTGATGAGTGTGTTTTTCCATTTAGTGTGTGTTTTTATTGATAAAATAACTTCCTGTACCGGTGAAGGTATACAAATTTGTGTGGGGTAGGTACAGTTAGCAAAGGAGATAAGTATGCAGGGTCGTCGAAGTTTGAAGTTTATTATGAAACCGATTGATGTTTTCGAATGAAATTTAATTTGATAAATTAACTGTTTTTTCCTATTAATTAAATTAAAATCTACTTTGCTGACTGTACCACAACTAATAAGTAAAAATTAATAACTTTGGAAGGATCATTGGTTTTGCATTTTCGTTTTTTGCCACCGACTTCTGAAATTAATGTTATTTTTCACTTTGTAGTGTGTTTTTTTTTGGAAGTCGGTTGTGTTTTTTTAAATAAAGTTTTTTGCTTTTCCAGCATCGTTATCGTTGATAGCAATGATATTATTGTAAAAAGGTGATAGAATGTTTCATTGTCTAAATAGGCCCTCTGGACAATTATAGTCAAGTAGTCTAATAGTTAAGTATGTTGAATTTGATAAATGAAATATAGTTTTTCTTGTAGACTTTTTAGTCGTAGCTATTGAAACCCATCATATATTTTGCTTCTGTATTCATACTGCGTCAGCAATTTAATTATGAAAAGAAATACAACTAAGTACAACATTATATCATAAATCAGTGCTGACTCGGTATTGGTTATCGATACTTTATACTCAAAAAAACATTTATATATATAATACTAGCTGACCCCGCAAACGTCGTTTTGCAAAAAAAAAAAAAAGAGTAGCCGATTCTCAGACCTACCCGATATGCACAGAAAATTTCATAAAAATCGGTCTATCCGTTTCGGAGGAGTATGGTAACTAACACTGTGATACGAGAATTTTATATATTAGATAGAAGAAGATATCAATGTAAAAAAAACGGTCAAGTGCGAGTCGGACTCGCGTACCGAGGGTTCCTTGGGGTTCCTTTCGGTAATTTGTAGGTATGTAAATAATTTATCACGGGATTTTTTATGTAATATAACTACAAATTTATGGTTTTCGGATTTTTCCTTTACTTATGCTATATGACATTGCTTCTTGCCAAATTTCATGATTCTAGGTCAACGGGAAGTACCCTATAGGTTTTGATTCCGGAACATAAACGCCTGTATCTTTGGATTGCGTTGTCTTATCTAATTTTTTCATTGCTTCAAGGGATTGCAGCCTGGAGTATTTGATATTAATTTCAACTTGATAACTTTACGCGTTCCTGAGAAAAAGGGTCTTAACCGATGGACAGGCAGACGGACAACGAAGTGATATAAGGGTTCCGTTTTTACCCGACTACGGCGAAGCAAAAAGGAGGGTTAAGGTTTTTACTTTTGAGATACGGAACCCTAAAAACTATTCATCTAAAATCTAAATGTTATGAACTGAATATTAAATATTCATCTTTATTAAACGTTCATTGTTTTATGTTTTAATCAACTTTAGGCACGTGTAATAATGGAACGAATTACAGCACTGGAAACACAATAATAAGATTTATATCTTTTGGCAAGTACCCACTTACGGTTTTTATTTATTATTTGTCGATTATTAGAACATAATAAAATAATAATAAAAAATTTATTTGTACACTTTGAAAACATACATAAGTACACACACAGGATTTAATGTATATTGTACAGTAGAGTCACATTTAAGGGCGAACTGATGCCTCCTAAACTAGGCCAAAAGCCTGTGTTTTAGGAGTCAAAGTTCCTCTAGGAATGACATACAACTGTTAATGTGTCATGCAAGTACTTATATTTACTTAAATTAAACAAACAATGCCTTAGTTTAAATACAGTAATAGTTCAGTTAAGAGACAATTGTAATAAGATCTTCGGTTTCGTCATACGTTAACTTCTGCAACCAATTTGTAAGTTTGGTTTTAACATCGAAATTAATTATCATAACATCACGCCTGTAATCCCCGAAGGGTTATGCAGAGGTATATTATATATGTTTAGGTCCCATATAATTGAGGGGCCTATTATTGTCGTCAGCCGGGCACAGATCCAGACTCATCCAATAATGATTAGGTCGGGGCAAAAGTATTTTCGTATTTATCGTACAAAAAAAAAAAAATTGTTTTAGGTTTATTTTTTTATTTATTTATAATATGTATGTGCCGTTTTGATCGATGACTTGTTGCCATCTTGTGGGTAATGCCATGATCCCATTACTGTAGAAGTTTTGAGATTTTTTATCAAAAAAATCTGACAGGTAGTTTTCACAGTGTTCTTTTGAGGTTAACTTTATGCTTCCTAAAGAGTTCTGAAGTGACCGAAACAGGTGAAAATCTGATGGAGCAAGATCAGGGCTATACGGAGGATGCATCAACACATCCCAGCCAAGCTCTCTCAATTTTTGCTGAGTGGCTATAGATGAGTGCGGTCTGGCGTTGTGATGAAACACCACGCCCTTCCTATTCACCAGCTCCGGCCGGTTTTTCTCAATAGCTTCTTTTAACCTCATCAGTTGTTGACAGTAGAGGTCAGAATCGATAGTTTTACCCGGCGGCAAAAGCTCATAGTGGACGATTCCTTTCCAATCCCACCAAACACACAGCATCACTTTGTTCCGAGTCAGGCCGGGCTTTGCCACGGTCTGTGCGGCTTGCCCATGATTCGACCACGATTTTTTTCGGACATTCTTATAGTAAGTGATCCATTTTTCATCACCCGTAATCAACCGTTTAAGAACTGGGTCGGAATTATTACGTTTCAACAAAGAATCGCAAATGGAAACACGTTGCATTAAGTTTCTCTCAGTGAGATCATGTGGTACCCAAATATCAAGTTTTTTCTTGTACCCAGACTTTTGTAAATGCCGTAAAACTGTTTTGTGATCAACATCCAGTTCTTCAGCAATATCATAACTACTAATATGTCGATCTTGCTCCACTTTTTCAAAAATGGCACTGATTTTATCCGTGACAGGGCGTCCAGAGCGAGCTTCATCCTTCACACTAAAATTTCCTGACTTGAAACGCTTGAACCACATTTGTGCTACTCGTATTGATACCGCATTAGGTCCGTAAACCGCACAAATTTTATTCGCGGCGTTCGTCGCATTTTACCTTTTTTGTAATCAAATTTTAAAATGTACCGAATTTCTTCGTCACATACGTTCATGTTGCTTGCTTGAAAAACAATTGAGAAATGGCGGGAACTAGTTTTTTTTTAATTTATTGCATCTTTAGAATGTCAACATTTAATAGTATTAAAACCAGCCAGTTACATTCAGTACTGCCAAAGAGGTTTGATTACTATCAATAGATTCAAAATACGAAAATATTTTTGCCCCGACCTATTATAATAGTTAGAAGATAAAAAAAAATTTAAAGTTCCACTTAGCAGTGAGATGATCGATAAGGCGCGGCTACCAGTTTCATCAAGTTTCAATTGACATTTCGTGAGCTACAAAACTAACTTATCTATAAAATGATCGTGTTAAAATTCAAACGTAAAAAAAAGACACGCTGTATTTTGGCAGCAGCTTCGGCACGGTCTAATCAAGCCGCAAGGATCTCGCGTCATGCGTGTAGAACGTTCCATGTGCGCAAGCGACATTTGCGCGGACGCACGGACGGTGCTACTAAATGAGGTGGCGATCAAGGCTGCCATTACTTGTAGCCCAACTTGGTATGACCTTGAACTTGATTTTACTACTACTATATTTAATTATGAAGCAGTGTTTGTGATCCCTGGCTGATATAAAGTTGCCTAAGTACACTTTGAAAGGAAAAGTGTAGAATTAATATTCAAATTGTGTGTCTAGTATCGTTTTTCTATATTTTAAAATGCTCTCTATGTATATTTTAGGCAAGATGAAATATAATGGCAACCTTTTGTCGATTGAGAATCATTGGTAGGAATCATCCTTTCGAAGTATAATTTAGGGTACGTAAAGACAATTATTGTTGAGATGCCTATTCAGGCTTAGAATATTTGTGGTTATTGAAAATACAAGAAAATAACTAATAATGATCAGTAAGTTATAGAACTACTTAGGTAAATAACTAATAATAACTATTTAGGTACTACTAAAATATACACAGTGATTCTGCTTACGGACTGAAAGTTAAGTGCAGTCAATCATTACCTAGGTGTTTAAAATTCGACAAACGGTGTCAACCATTATTTAATTACCTATTCATTAATGTGACGTAGAAGATGACCATTAAATAGATGACAATTACAAAACTTACGAAACACTGAAACTAATGTAGCTTTCTGTGTGTGTTTTCCCAAAGCGCTGTCAAAAAATTTAACTCATTTGTTTAATTAGTTGCTTATTCAGAAAGGTCAGAGGGGCAATTCTCGTAATTTTTAAGAACGTTCACAGTCTCATCTCAATCTCAATCTGTCAAAAATACCACAAATTTCCATACATTTTGACAAGTTTTTGACATTTGTTTGGCGCTGAGATGAGACTGTGACTAGATTTTTAACGTTTTAAATTACGAGAATTGGCCTACAGGTGTGTGATACTCTCAACCGGCGTGCGTGTATGACCAGGGGATCTACTGTCTAAGTCTGTCAACGAAGATACGGACCCCTCCGAAAGAAGTTCGTTACTTCGGAATGAACCCTACTCCCGATTAATTAACTTTTTTAGACGGGCAAAAGGATCTCGGGAGTAAGGACAGCTGTTCATTCGCATTGTCATTTATTTTTAGTTCGGGTCTCTAACTACGGAGCGCGGAGTAGGAAAAGACCGTAACTTCGGCCAAAACAATGAACTTCGTGCATAGAGAGTAGACACTCAGGATGAATGACCCTAAAAGAAGTTTCTGGCAACCCCCATGAGGGAAGAAGTGAGTTTATGTATGTATGTGGTTGCCTATTAACTTTATAACTTAATTAATATATCAAGGTATACGGTACGTTGAACCTGTGGTTGAACTTTGAATTAATAAATTAATTCTTCGTTTACCATGGTTAGTTTTAGTAGCGATGTTAATTAGTCAAGTTATGTATTATATCCGATTACCAGCTGAAAGCCGTACTCGTAATTTTTAGTGACGTCACGTAGACTTTATTTACTTTGTTTGGAGCATTAAAATATGTTTGTCCTCCTCACGACTCGGTGAATCAGTAGGTTTTCCCAGACTTGCTTACTATTCGATTGCCATTTGCATGTCAAAGTGACGGTAACGTAGACATTAATATTTAATGAAACAACAAACAATAATGGCACATACCGTAGGCATGCCAGGATTCGCAATGCCAAAAGAATGCGTTGGTTGTGCTTTTAAAAGTGATTTATGAAGAAAGCTCAGAACGTTTTTCAGTGTCTGTTAGATCAATAAGTGTCGATATGCGATTCTAAAATTTTTTTTTCTAATTCTGTGTGACTGAAAACTAAGAACACCTCGGTTTGGTGTACCTGCCTACCTAGGTGACACCGTGTCCACTTACAGACTTCCTCTGATAAACTCATTTCTTATTGTATACAATTGCGTAACATCACATATTCCTTTTTGCATGATCATTTCAGCTACATGCAAATGCCCTTCATTCATTCCTTTTGTGACAGCGCGTTTTCTATTCAAAGAAAATTATTTAATCACCATACAGAAATACTTGATACGTCACAAATTCACAATGAATCGCTTCATGATTTTACAGTGGGGCATTATGACGTCATTGAACATAGCGTTTCATAATAAACACCCTCCAGGCAACCCCTTCGTGTGATGTAATACTTGATGACACAAAATACACCGATTGTATCAACCTGCTTGCTGTTTCGCAACACGTCCTAAATAATAACATCAAATTATTCGGTTTTGTTCTCGTTACTATATTGTTATACCATAGTATACTGCGAACTATCTATTTTGGAAGATTGTGTCATGCTGGAATACCTTATGTATGTATATTTAGCACGCATACTAAATTGTTACTCAATACTTAGTTTTTTGTTTTAGTCGAGGAGTATATTATTTGCTTCAATTCCCTATACTTTATCCATTTTGTGATTTCAAACATAGACTTTCTTCTGGTTTTCACACGTCACGCACACATTGTAATGTGTCGTATTTTGCTTTTAAAACGTCGTTTCTATTAGGTGTTACGACGATTAAGAAATAAAAAAGAAATATCAAGAAAATTATCTTTTAATTGTCATTTTGCTACCTATATCAATATGTACAATTTTTACAATTCGTTGATTATCCATCGGTAAGTTTTCACTTCAGCAGGACTGGTGCTTTGTAGGCAGCAGCTACTAAAGGTGCTGAGAATGCGTTGTACGCGGCAACAGGGGCAGTATATGCGGCGGCGTAAGGAGAAGCGTATGCGGCGTAGGGGGAGGCGTACGCGGCAGTGTACGCCGCCGCCACAGGAGCTGCGTATGCCGCGGCCACAGGTGCGGTGTATGCCGCGGCTACTGGAGCAGCTACCAGGGGGGCGGTGTAGGCCACGGAGTGGATACCGGGCTTAGCAGCCGCGATGGTGAAGAGAGCAGCGAGGATGACCTGGAATAAAAAAAGGCGGTGAAAATCTGTGTTACTTTTGATTAATCAACTTCAAGTTAGTAGTATCAGAAACTTCGCAAGAACTTCTTTAAAAAATATTTTAAGATTGCGTCAATGAAAAGGATCAAAATCAAATCAAAGACCACTTGAAGGCGCTTAAATGTATATGATATGAATTCTAAACACGAAACTTTTGTATGAACTTGAACTCCATTTTGTTATCAAATGTTCAATTAACATTCTTTAGTAGTAAGTAAAACTTTTATTTACCAGTTTGCACATTTTGAAGTGTTTTTTGTGTGTCTCGTAGTAGACAAGGTAAGTGAATGATATCTATGACCAAAGCCCAGCACTTTAAATACTCAAGTGAATACGAAAGAAATTCCACCACAACGCGAGAGTGTGCTAACATGTCATGTGCAACGGTGCTCCGAATTCAAGATAATCATCGAGGATGAAGTCATAGAGAAGTGAACCACGCTTTCAGTCTTTTTGATCTAACGCGTTTCCTGAACCCTTTAATTTACTGAATAATATAGTCATCATAATAATATAGTCAGATACTTCGAATAGTTTCATAATGAAGTCAAATGATTTTAAAAAGTTGTAAAATAATCCGTTTCTTTTATTGTCTTGGTTCGTTTGTGCATGCGACAAGCAGATCATTATTCAGGATGCGCCACTGTAGTTGCGTCAGAGGTCAGCGTGTGCGTGTCCACTGTTACAATGCTAACTCCAGTTGCGCATGCGACTATGTGGAGGTCAATGTGCCTATTTAAACTGGACGAGAAATATAGATCACTCATGAATGCAGATTGCTCTTATAATAGTTGAGAACAAGTAATTTATACTAATTTTTGCTTACAATTTCAGGAATGCGTGTATCGACCTAATATCTTTAAAACACCCCACACAATAAAATATCATAGATAGACGCTTTTAGAAACCAATTATTTCATCAGTACAAGAACAAAAATGACGAAATTACACTGTGTGCATCAAAATGATCTGTCTTTATTAAAATATCTAACAAAAAAAAACTGTTTATGTTCTTACTCGACACGATCTGATAGCTGTATGCTGTATTTGATTTTGATTACTTAAAAATAAGTTTTTTAAAGTTGGTCTTTGTTAAGCACAATCTTAAATCTTTAAATAATGTGTTAATCAGTCATGTAATCACAACACTTCTCGTTAACCCTTAGGTACCTACCTAAATTACAAAATACACATACATACATATATTTTTTACTTAATCCTACTAATATTATAAATGCGAAAGTTTGTGAGGATGGATGGATGGATGTTTGTTACTCTTACACGCAAAAACTACTGAACGGATTTTGATGAAACTGTACAATAATATAGCTTATACATCAGAATAACACATAGAATACTTTTTATCGCGATAATCCCACGGGATCGAAACTTACGCGGGTGAAACCGCGGGGCGCAGCTAGTATAATATACGCTAACAAACTTAAAATAATGTAAGTATATAAAAAAACAACAGACTTCCAAAAAAGACTACAAAGTGAAAAATAATTTTAATTTCGGAAGTCAGTGTCAAAAAACGAAAGTGCGAAACCAACGACACTGACTTCCGAAATTAAAATTATTCCATCGTCGCGTGCCTTAGGTTCTAAAACAGCTGGCACCAAGCACGAGCAGCTGGTGATAAGAGCACGACAAATGATATGCTGGCGTGCCGTATGTATGATTTCAGTTCAGCATCTTCAGTTTAAACGTTTTTGTAGAACTCCAACGGACCTTAAACCTATGTATTTGATGATACCTCCACCCGTTCCTGAGAAAAAGGATCTTGATAGACTGATGGGCGCACGGACAACGAGGTTTATTTATTTATTTATTGAGGATCTCCAACAAAGGATAGGTACACATACACCATATAGATGTACAATTATAAAAAAGGTTCTTTCACGTGTGCTCATTCAATTACAGGAGACCTCAGTATGCACATATAACTAGGTATACACGATAAAAATAGAGAAAATAGAACGAACAAAATAAAATTAACAAGTCAAGATTGAGCATTCATATTACAAATGGTGTAGGCAGAATAAAAAAAAAAAAAAAATTGAGAAAAAAAACATTGAACAAATTTGAGGAAAATGATAAAAATTAACATGTCAAGATTGAGCATTATTATTACAAATGTTTAGTTTATTAATAATAATTACAATTATTTCACATGTCGGAGAAAAGTAACATATAAAGTTACGTACTTAGTTATTTTGCGCTGGCTAAATTCTTTTTGTATTTTGAAATGTGCAGGGTTATGTCCAGAACACAACGCTTTGACAACTCATTGTACTGCCTGCAGAGTCTCGGGAGAGCGGCGAAATGTCCCAGATTAGTTTTAGACCCTGAGACGAAGTGATCCTATTAAGACGACGCCGACCGCACAGTGGCGCCCTCATCGTTTGTTTGGTTATTTCATACAATTTAGAATGAAAATGCAGAAAATAAGCACGTTAAGTTGTGATTCACAAGATTATACGTTAATATTATTAGATACTGTAGTTTTACATAGTTTAGTTTTATTATAATCCTTAAAACGGAATATAATAATAATAATAATAAATAATATAATTCATTTATTAGACATCAGAGGTCCAAGGGTTAGTTACAAAAACACTTATAAACTATGTTAGTAAAACACACTAAGAAATAAAAAAGTAAAAAAAAAAAAAAAAAAAAAAAAAAAAAAAAAAAAAAAAAAAAAAAAAAATATTCTTGCCTCACCAGTATTCGCATAAAGTGCTGCAGAAAAGGTGAGTCCAGTTTATTTGTTAGCATCCTCAAAATGCCATTTGAGCCAGACCGCGCCCTATGCAAAAGTGAGGCTGTCTTTAGTCTCACCATGGCATAAAAGTCATGGGTGTGAGCCTGTGCGAACATGCCCGAGGCACTACAGAAACGCGGCAAGCTCAAAAGCATTCTGAAGCTGTTATTGTACTGAATCCGCAGCTTATCCAACACTCCACGCGTATAATTGACCCATAGGCTACTCGTGTAGAAAGTTTGGCAATACGCTTTAAACAGGGTTAGTTTTACCTCTCTACTACAACGACCAAACCTGCGGTACAACATATTAGCTCTCACAGCGAGAGCTCTGCGTTCCCGCTCAATATCTGCATGATCCTTAAGGTCGTCCGTTACACAGTGTCCTAAGTATTTAAATTGTGTCACTCTATGCATTACCTGTCCATTGAGTGTAATGACTGGCTCAAGAGATATTTTTTTGCCGACGGCCTTAAAGATCATGTAGACACTCTTTTTAGAGTTGTACAGCAGACCATGACTTGTAGCATATTTTGTGCAGCAGTCTAAAAGTTCCCGTATTGCGCTGGCAGTTGGGCCCAGCAGCACCATGTCGTCTGCGTAGCTAAGGTTATTGACACAAGTGTCATCAATCCAACATCCAATACGCTTGCCGCTGAGCCCAGCTATCAGCTCATTTACATACAGACTGAAAAGCTTCGGTGAGGTAAGTCCCCCCTGCCTCACCCCGCATTCCAGTCTGTATGCGTCAGAAAGCGAGTTTTGCCATCTCACATTATTCACCTGGTTGGAGTACCAATACTGAAACACACGAACTATTTCATCAGGTACGCGTGCCTCCCTGAGCTTTTTCCACAAAATGTCATATGACACAAGGTCAAAAGCCCTGGAGAGGTCAAGGAAGCACGCGTAAACTGGTGTGCGTCTATCGGTATAATATTTAACGGTTTGCTTTAGACTTAATATTGCGCTTTCAGTGGAAAGTCCTGGCCTAAACCCGAACTGAGCGTCATGTATATTTAAAAATGTACCCAATATGTTGTCTAGCAAACCGTCAAAAACTTTGGCAATAACTGTAGCGAGCGATATAGGCCTATAATTATTTACGTCTGTAATATCACCCGTCTTATTCTTTATAATGGGTACCACTAGCGTTTTCATTAAATCTGGTGGTAAATAAGAGTGACTGATACTTAAAGAATAGAACATAGACAACACCCGAGCACAATGGAACCCCGCATATTTTAGGTGCTCGATACTGAGACTGTCATGCCCTGGAGATTTTCCGCCCGTCATTTTTTGTATAACACTAGATATTTGCTTAGCTGTAAATCTGATAACAGGGCTGCTCTGACTAGTCTCAGCATCGACCACTCCATCCGAAGGGCCCAGCGGCGAAATTACGCGAAAATTGTCTTTAAAAATATTCGCTATACCATTAGCTGTGCTACAGCCCGCAACTGTCACCGGAAGGGCAGGCTTAAGATCAATGCTAGCTGTGGATTTCCAAAATCGGCTAAAGTTCTTTGATGATCTGTGAGAAGATATTATGTCCATTTTTATTTGTTCTTGGTGATTTTGACACCATTTCAGTTTTCCTTTGAAAATCCTTTGGCTTTCTCGCATCTCATCCCAAACTTTGCCGGAATTAGGTTTATTACAAAGAATCCATACCTGATACTTCTCCCTTGCTTCCAAGTGCGCAGCGCGGACGTGCCTGTTCCACCCAATTACGCGTTTTTTACCTCGCGACTGGTCACCTTTGTGGGTCTGTATAGCTGCGTTAGACATAACATTTACAATGCTTTTATACATACTATCAAGGCCACGTTTGTGATCTTCAGAATTACAACTTTTATCAGCACATTTCATATAAAGCTCTGGAAAGTGCATGCTCCGGAATTCACGATTACAGATATCAAAATATTCCCTAATCTGATCACTGTCTCGTTCATGCCATTTTACTTTGTCACATAGCGACTTATTGGGAACCGATTTTTGGGCAACTGTACTCAAGTTGCACTCGATGGCCAGCGGTAAGTGATCAGACCAAAAAACACCATAATCAATGTTAACACTCACTACATTTTGCCAGGCAGCCTGGGTAACAACACAGTGGTCCAACCAGCGCCTGCTCCCGTTTATATCACTCACATAGGTGTGGTTATTAGACCCTATACCCAACAATTCCGTGTCGGCACATACCCACAGTTGATCTGTACTATAGTTACATAGTTCATTCCAAAACGGTTGATGCGGGTGAGAGTTATAATCTCCCATCATATACACTGCTTCCACATCGCTAGCTTCAATAACAGCACTTAATTCGCTTAAACACTCAGTAAATTCGAGAAGATTTTCTACCGAATCTGTTGGCATGTAAACACTGAACACTAAAATTGCTCGGTCTTCTAAACAAGCTTTTATAGCTGATATGCGAGCACTACTACACTCCACAACAGACACAGATTTGAAAATTCCTTTTCGCCATAACACTGCCACCCCTCCATATGGTCGTCCTGTGAGGATTCCTGCAGAGGTATCCACCGCCGATTTTCCAGTATACTCAAACTGGTCATGTATATTTCCAAGCACGGATAAATCATGAGGCAGCAGCCATGTCTCCTGTAATGCCACTATGTCAGCTGTTTTGCATAAGTGTCTAACGCTTTCAATAGATCTTTTTAAGGATTTACAGTTGAACGTCACAAACTTCGTATATGTACTAGTAGCTACTTTGTTCATCATGTTAGTTTTACCTCAGTTGACCCTTTTTCTAATGCATCCTCTTTGCTCACTTTGTTACGAAACTGTACAAAGCGCCTAAAACATATACTATCCGGCCACATTTCATCATTTAGAAATAAGCGCAATTTATGACTAGAGACATAACATATAAAAGAATTGTAGTTCTTGTTCTTCTTCATATTTATTTTTTCTAGTGTGACTGAGTCCTGAGTTTTGTTCCAAATGTACTGTTTAATATCCTCTTCCCTCGATTCTTTACACACATTAGATATATACAAAGGTATTCTACTTATTTGAGCGGCTTTAAACATGCTGTTAGAATCACTTGTAGCCTTTCCAGTGTTACTAATAAATCTATTCATTCGCCTCCTTTTATATTGAACTTTAGTCCATTCATCTGTATCCCCTACTGTTTGCTTAAAATCGCTACTCGTTTTCAGTACGTCCGCTACAGATAATCTCATTTGCACGATGGCTGGATCGCCGCCACCCACGTTCTCGCTGTGATTCACACATCTGTCGACTAGTGATTGAGACGCGACAGTCGTAGTGGTTTCGTCAGCTGCGCACGCGCCTACGGAAACCGGTTCTACGTTCGACGCCGCTGTATGGGACTCCACTCGCCTGCTTGTGTCGCTATGAGTAATAACGACCGGTTCCCTGCGCCTAACAGAAGTTGACAATTTGTTGACGAGGGTATGCGCTAGATTGTTTGCGACTTCTACCGGCACTTTTACTGGTGATTGTAAATGATCGCATATATTATTTTCATTATTTGATTCCAATGTAATGTGGCTTAAACCCATTGGCCCACTTTCACAATCAAATTTCTCTAGCAAATGTCCCCCTCTCTTGTGATTTACAGGATTGAAGTCAAAATTACTCAATGACTGCGTTCGCATAGCAACTTGAAATTCACATAATTGTTCTTTCGTGACACACTCAGCCTTTAAAAACTTTATTTCCTCCTGTAAAATTAATATATCTCTTAACACCCGTGTCGCATCCAAGTGGTCAAAAGTGACAGGCGGTAGTCTATGTAAATCTTTAGCAACAAAAATGGGAAGTTTTTCTGGGTCCGCAGCTTCTGTGCACTTCATTAACTCAATAATGTCTTGTAAATCCCTATTTGATTTCCCTTCTTTTCTTCTAGACTTCATTTTTTTCGTTGATACAGCTTCAAATAGCAACTTTTTGGCCGCTAACACTTCCTCGTCAGAGAAAGCTGTATCACATATCCTCACGAGCGTAATTTCGTCCATCACACTGATTTAGTATAGTATATAATATAGTGGCCACTGTTATCCGTTATAGAGACTAATCACACTTATTCAGCTCTGTTCAGCGTTTGTCCATAGAAAACAAAGATTTTGTGTGAGATGCGTACGCATCCGTTCAGCCGCGGAAAGCTGAACGGACTCCATACAAAATCCTTATTTTCTATGGACAAACGCTGAACAGAGCTGAATACGTGTTATTAGTCCCTTATGGATTACAATAAAACTAAACAATACCTATAAAACTACCGTTTCTAATAATATTAACGTATAATTTTGTGAAGCACAACATATCGTGCTTATTTTCTGCATTTTCATTCTTAATTGTATGAAATAACCAAACAAACGATGAGGGCGCCACTGTGCGATCGGCGTGGTTTCGTTTTTTGCTTTTGAGCTTCCACACAAAATACACTTTTAAGTGTTTTATTTGTATGTATTTATGCCACTAAGCACATTTTCTTGCTTTATAACTACGAGTATGTCATAATGCTTGGCCTTTTTTGTCAGCTTTATCTCGATCGCGATTCCGTCGTTTGGCCAGGTAAGGCTCTACAGATGGTGGCGGTAGCGGCGGTATCTAATTGTAACTAACTGGAAGTTATTACAATCAAGCTATAATATTGGCTGCCTTGTGTATCAATGTTTGTTGATAATGTTTATCAAAATACTATTAAAGCAGTTTCGATGTTAGATCACAACGTTCATTAGCTACATTACGTAATGTTAGCTACACATAATGGGGTGTATTTATAAACGATGATTAAAGCTAAGTGACGTTCAAACGTCAAAAATGTATATTAAACAGTCGCTAATCACTACGTAACTTTAAGGCTTTAAGCAATGTTTGTGAATAAAGGAATTATCTACGTATATTCACGGGCATAGTTTTGATACACCAAAAAGCGTAATATGTATGAACTGCAAAAAACAATTATTCGATTAAAAGTCTTCCTAGACATATTTACGTTTAGGAAAGTTCTTATTGCATTAGGTACAAGCCGACAAGGCCTCCCTCAGTTTTCATGAAAATTAGACCATTTCTGAACTTCCAGTAGGTAGTGGCCTATTCGGCATTCGAGATATTAAAACATAATTATGTTTGCATTAATGCAGTTAGATTTTGTAGGTGACCTAAATAGTAAACAGGGAGATTGTAAACCGTAAACCTAACCGTAACCACGAATCGCTGAAACCGTAACTTGTAAAAGTATGGTTTACAGTTTATCTGTTTATTTATTCATATTTACCAGCACCCTAATTGCGTAACACACTATCAATCGGAATCTGAAGTATTTTGAAGCATATTGCTAATCCATTGCTTCATAAGTTCGAAAAAATTGTTTGCTCAACACGTAATTATAACGCAATGAATATTGTTGAACTGTCAAAATGAAACCGATTCCTATTGATAATGTGTTACGCAATTGCCCCGCTGGTCGCAGGTTCAGGAAAATCTGTTTAGATGGAGATTCATATACGACTCCGCCTTGGAGTGCAAATGCGATGCTGTTCCACAAACGATGGGACACTTAATATCGTGTCCTGCGTGTCCTGTCGTCTGCACATTACAGGAACTGATGGACGCTACTGATGGTGCCAATCACGTAGCCGAGTCCATTTAGATTGCCATCGACACTAAGAAGAAGAAGTAGGTAATACCTACTCGTAGTTCAGTAATGGCCTAATTGTCATGAAAACTGTTAGATGCCTTGTCAGCTTGTCGTTGTACTTGTGCTTATGTACCATATGCATTTATTCAAATTGATTGTTATAATTTTATTATTATCAAAAACACATACCGATCATTGCAAAATGTACATAGCCTATTAGTTGGAGTAAATTGGCCCATGATTTAGCTTTAAAATTAATGGAAAAAAACGTCGTTAAAATGTCATATTTAAATACTTATGGATTGTACATGTCGTAACAAAACTGTTCGCATGTGCACGCGTAGCATGGCTGAAATGGGTTTTGTCGACGGAAGAATAGACAAAATGACAGATTGTAGAAAGAAATCTACCACCTAATGCATGGCGTTGAAGAGAAGAAATGTATCTATTCTTCAGCAAGCTCGACGATCCATTTTTAATTTGGGGTTATTATGTATTCTGTGCTTGGGGGTAGAAACACTTCTCGACAAGTGTCAAATAGTCTACATCACATTGGACTTAGACAAATCTCTAAATTTGCTCCCCGTTGCTATGGAAACAATAAATGTATGTGTTTTTACAGAAACGCGAGTCTACGGGTCGCTCCGTGCTCGGGGGCAATTCTCGTAATTTTTAAGAACGTTCACAGTCTGCTCTCAGTCTCAATCTGTCAAAAATACTTCAAATTTCCCTACATTTTGACAAGCTTTTGATATTTGTTTGTCGCCGAGATCGAGACTGCGACTAGATTTTGAACGTTTTAAATTAGCAGAATTGGCCTAATGTCAAGGTGGTTAAAAAGAACTTTGTCTATTCTTGTTGAATAGAGATAGAATAGGATATGCCACTCGCATTGGTCTTACAGTGCGCGTGCAGAAGTACACAAATTTAGGTTCATCTTCAGTAGTAGAGTAGGTAGGTAATAAAATGCTATATTGTGATCGAGGTTATACTTTATTAGCTATCGTCTCTCTCTTTCTTGTAATTTCCAAGATAATAGGTGATCGTTTCAAATTATTTCTTCAGGTAGTAAGCGGCGTAGGGTGAGGCGTAGGGGTAGGCGGAGTATGCGGCGAGGGGTGCGGTGTACGCGGAGTAGGCCAGCGGCGCGGTGTAGGCGGCCGCCACCGGCGCGGTGTACGCCGCCGCCACCGGCGCCGTGTACGCGGCGGAGTATACCAGACCTGGCTTGGGCTCAGCCATCGCCACTGCCATCATGCAAATGAATACAAACTGCAAAAGAAAAAGCACACAGTGAATAAATAATATTCAAAAAATTAATCAGTTGCGGAAGTATGAAGAATCATTGATTTGCCCTATGTAAGTTCTCACTTAGTCAGAACCGTAAATTATGACCTTAGCGGCGAATATCAACAACAATCAAGAATTCACATCGCTGTCGTGAATCAATTAAACATTATTTTTACACAGGGCACGTTCACATCATTACTGGGATTAAATCTGTTAATCTTTATAAGTGACCAAATAAGCAAAAACAGTTGACTCACGTATTTGAACATTTTGTTTGTTGTGGTCACTGAGCTGCTGATGCACTGAATGATATCAAAGCTGCGGTACTGACCAACTTTATAGTAAAAACGAAGGACAGTGCACGGAATGTGGTAGAGGTTAAACGTAGTTTCGGTGGACAATGCGAAAGGAATATCAATTACTGAGCTAAGTTCAACCGAAAGTGTTATGGAAATTCTCACACGTCTTGAAGCATTTTAGAATCAACCTGCACTATGCGTTTAAAAACAGAATTAACTACTAGAAAGGGACATTTTTAATTGCTGTGTATTTTAAATCCACTTAATGTTTTCATTGGATAATTTTCTATTATCATAGTAGCTTTTCTTTCTAAAGCTTGTGTTTTCACCGGCAATTTCATGACGGACTTCGATTTCGGCCGCTCTAAGACGGCACTGCTTTCTTAGCTTATCCTATGCACTTCCTACAAAAAGGTTACAAATACTTTCAAGATTATTTGATATGTTATATGAGCGGGTAGATAGGCATTGTTAGGGAATGTAGTTGCTGAAAACTACACTGTATATCTTTCATGGAACTTTTTCATTTAGCTCCTTCTAAGTGGGCCGTGTATTGCTCCATCTACTAGAAGATTCCATCGTATAGAATAATTATGGACTTAGCAATCTATATTTTAGCATCATTGAAAATAAAAACGCTAAAATGTGGCAAGGAATTCGACGCGAAAATTGTTACATACGAGTATATGATCCTATTTTTTTTCTAAAGATTCCGCTTTGAAATTATTAGTCATACTAATAATTTCAAATAGTTAATTATTAGTTACTAATATTATAAAGAGGTAAAGTTTGTAAGTTTGTATGTTTGTATGTAGGGGGTAATCTCTGGAACTACTGGTTCGAATTGATAAAATCTTTTTGTGTTAGATAGTCCATTTATCAAGGAAGGCTATAGGCTATATAACATCACGCTACGACCAAGAGTAGCGGAGTTCACGTGGACGAAGTCGCGGGCAGAAGCTAGTATGTTAATAAAAACAAAATTGCTGCTCCTTTCGATCACATAGGTATTGCACTTTTATATAGAACAGGTTTTTTTTTTGATAACCGACGACTAATTTCTGCTCGTCTAGAATCATTTCATGGTTACAGTTTGCAAAAAAAACATACATAGCGTGGTACAGTCCGCGAGGCCTAAGCTGAGCTTTGCATTTGTGTGGGTGCGTACATAGATAGTGTAGATGTGACGTCGGCCTACACGGTTCCTATAAACAAAAACGAATCGTTTTGCTTACCATTGGTAGTAGTTTTTATGGTCAAACTGGGCATATACATAGATTCTTAAGCTAGTTTTACCTGTGATAGCTACTTTCATATGGGAAGGACTACTATGGAAAGCTATGAGATATTTACATCATTATTGGTAAAGATACAAGAGTCTTAATTTTAACCAACAACGGTCCGTAATTTATAGGAATCGGGCACTAGAGCGCAACGCATCTTTTGCTTGGTTTAAACCGGTTTATACTGCTTTTAGGCAATCGGCCTGAGGCGCACTCATACAAATGCAGAGCTTAGCTCAGACCTCGCGGACTGTAACAATCCATCAACGAATCCTGAAGTTTGTTAATAGTTGGTATGGTAAAAACTGGGAGATACACATGTATCATGTTTATAGAAAAAATAAACCGGCCAAATGCGAGTCGGACTCGCGCACCGAGGGTTCCGTACAAAGTAGGTATGTAACTACAAATTTACGGTTTTCGGATTTTTTCCTTTACTTGTGCTACATAACCTTACTTCGTACCTTTCATGATTCTAAGTCAACGGGAAGTACCCTATACATTTTGATTCCCTTGAGAGTGTCGAAATATACGTTTTTTGCGGCATAAACGGCCGTATCTTTATTTTAAGTTAACTTATAAGTTTTATTTTTTCACAGCTTCAAGGGATCGCAGAACTAAATATATGGTTTCAATTTCAAGTCGATACCTTCACGCTTTACCGAGATAAAGGGTCTTGATAGACAAACGGACGGACGGGCAACAAAGTGATCCTCTAGGGGTTCCGTTTTTTCCTTTTGTGGTACGGAACCCTAAAAACTAAATAACACAGCTTCCCTACTTGTTTAAATTGGCAAGCCGTTTAGTTGAAAGGTTTTCTAGTGTATTTGAGTTATATGACAACGATATATACATTCATATCCCAGATATAATATTTAGTCAGGTTTAGTTAGTTAGTTTTTTCATTACATCCATCGGAAAACAGTGTATGATGGCACGAGGCTAGTTTTTCAAGCTAGGATAGCAAGGTAGTACTGGTAAAGCTAGTATATCTGGCTTCTTGTACATTATATGGAACTTTCTATATTTTAGGATGGTAATGCAACGTCGCCAGTTTTGACCAACTATAGCCAGCGAGTTCGTTGCGCTTGCGATGAATTTGTAATCTACTGTCGTCCATTCTACTTGATCATTCAGCCTGTGTCTAATATTGATGGTTGTTATAATTTGAGGAAGTGCATAAATGGGTTAAGTATAAAGTATTACAAACAAAATGCTTATGTTTGTGATGTTATGTGGCAAAAAATAAACTATTAGGTAACTATTAGTTTATTAACTTTATATACTATTTAATTGTTTTTTGTGATTATTATTTGATATGAATATTGCAAAACAAAGTTGGAAAGAAGACCTTACATTAAAAAACATTGAAAGAAAACTTCGTTACTGGAAATTGAACCTCCAATTATATCCGCTTCAAGCGATCTTATAACCTTCGATCTAACTGAAAATAAAAGCTGTTATGCAACTAAGTCAGATTAGAACTTGCGTTTCTTTTGCTGGGCTGGGCTACCTAGTTACTGAAGCTGTGTGTACTCTGTACATTTTACTCTTAAACCAAGGAAAGTTGTCTAAATAACTTAACCTATAGTCCATTTGGAATAAGATTAGACATTTAAATAAACCTTTTTTACAGTCCGTTCAACAGATTTTGAATTCTATTGCGTTGGTGGCATGACAAGTGGCAGCTGCAGTAAACAGTTGGTATGGTAACCACTTTTTTGCCTTTAATGCCATCCTTTTGCTTACGGTATAGAAGTTAAAATCGGTTGAACGGACTGTAAAAAAGGTTTATTTAAATGTTTATTATTATTTCAAATGGAGTATAGTGTAGGTTTACGATTGATAACCATAAAGTTTTTGGCGGCGGTCTTGTTCAATTATGGTAGGGTGAGATAAATAAAAAAAAATTGCGGTGGTAAATACTATAATATATTTATTTGCACGTTTTCGCATGTTTGTCTAAATCATTTCTTCAGGTAGTAAGCAGCGTAGGGCGAGGCGTAGGGATAGGCGGAGTATGCGGCGAGTGGTGCGGTGTATGCGGAGTAGGCGAGCGGCGCGGTGTAGGCGGCCGCCACCGGCGCGGTGTACGCCGCCGCCACCGGCGCCGTGTACGCGGCAGAGTACAACAGACCAGGCTTAGGCTCAGCCATCGCTGCCACCAGCATGCACACGAATACGATCTGCAAAGAAAAAGCACCATTGATTACATTTGCCATTTTTCTATATTTTTTTCAAACAAGTTGTCGTCGTATTCAAGTCTTTACTCAGATCAATGCGACCGCTAATTGAAAACAAACACTGGAAGAAATGGCTCTATTCACAGCGTAGTTTCATTTTTTCTTTCACTTTCACTAAATTTCTAATACTGCAATCCAGACAAAATAAACTTCTCGTCCTAAATATATACGCACCATATATTTGAACATTTTGATTGTTTTCACTGAGCTGCTACTGCACTGAATGATACAAACGATGCGACAGCTACGAGTTTTATAGTAACTTGAGAAGGACGAATGCACGCGACGTGAGCTTGTTCTAGAACATGACTGTGCTCTGAATAATCATTAGTTTCCTTCAATGAAGAGTGTCGATGAATTTTATTGTCATTTGAATTTGACTAAGTAATGTGAGAAATACAACATAATATATATACATATAGGTACTTATAATCAATTACTTAGTTGAGTTAGTCGCGATATAATCCAGGTTGGCAGCTTACATTGACACGCAACCTGTTAACACCGTAGGTACATGATTTTAACGGTTACGCTATTCCATACATTTTGACCGCGTAGGTATTGCACTTATTTTTTTTTTTTTTTTTTTGATAATCGGTGAACAATGCTACATGATTCTAGATCCCCATCTAGAATCATGTACTGAATTCAGGGGCACAATTTGCGCGTCAATGATGTCAACCTGTATAAAAAACTTCTATGAAAATATATCGAATTAACCATTTTTCTAAACATGTCAATGTTCTTGCGTTTTTTGTTTAAACACTTTGAAAAATATAATGCATTTAACTTATATGTATAGTAAGAAAATCGTAAAATAAGCATTAAGTTACTATCTGTACAATAATTTGGGATTTTATTTAATGCGGTGAAAGTCTACAGGCTGTTATGCCTAATTGGGGCATCAATAGCAAAGCAAAAAACATTACATTAACAGTTGATTACCATACACATAAATGCTTACGCTATCATTATATGAATTAGTAATGGTAGAGGGGCTCGAGGCTAAATAATAACAGCGGCATGGGTTTATTTTCATTCTTATTCATAACTTTCCGTGTCTCGGAACGCATGTTAAGCAGTGGGTTCGGGCTGTGATTCGTAGATCTTTGACAGTCGTTTCGGGGAGTCAGAAGCCCGAAAGTCTGACCACATGTCTTGCCAAGGGGTATTATGTTACCCAGTAACTGGATTGTGAAGTTGAGATAGGCAGTCGCTCTATGTAAAATACTGGTATCCAGTTGCATTCGATTAGACTGGAAGCCGACCCCGTCGTACTTGGGAAAAAGCTAGGCAGGTTGATTTTTAGACATGATATTATTATTATTATGTTCATGCATTTTAAAGCTGTTTTAATATATTTCTTTTGTTAATACTAATTTTAAAGACAGTTATCAGAGATGATTTGCGACTTAGCTTTAACATGATTTGTTCATGTACCTAGTTTATCTTGGTTTTGTAACTTAATAAGCACTAAAAGTCTGTCATAATAAAATATCCTAGAGATTTCCATGCCTTCATCATTATGCTGTCATATTAATAATAGATTCAGACTGTTTGAATCTATTTTTGGACCGCTAGCAGTCAACGTGCAATTAGCCCTTACCAAATGACATGAGTTGGTCATTGGGAGTAGCGTCATCAGTGCGATGAAACTAAAATTACACAATAATAACAAACGCCAGTAAATAGAAAGACAGGTTCTGTGGAGAGCTGAAGACAGAGGACCTACCTACTAAATCAGTGCCAGGCTACGAATAATAAAAGTCAAGAAATGTAACTCAAGCTCAAAAATGGCACCACGCAAATGTTTACCGCGGTGGGCGTTGTCTAAAAGGCCACCGCGCACCAAAACCAATCACGGCGCTTGCCAAAATAGAACGCTTTTTACGCGAGCGCAGCTGATTGGCTTATTTGCATGTTTGTTCCTTCGTTCGAATACTCGAGGTATTTTGTCAATGTAGTGAAGTTTGGAGCCGAATTTCTCGTTGATTTTGTTCATAGTTACGCTTCCTGACTTTTTATTATTCGTAGGTGCCAGGCTAATCACTTTTATGATCGAAAATTACATTTTCCTTTTTATAACAATCGGAATTCAGTAGCCATATGGAAGTGGTGTCGTGCCAGTAACAATTTTCTTTTCACACTCACTTACACACTTTTCTTACGTAGGCCACAAACATTTCTTATATGCCCTAGGTAGGTAGTGTAGGTACAGATACCAGTAGTGTTTGTGAATGTAAGAGTTATGTCTGCTTAATTATGCACTAGGTCTAAGAGAGGTTCCTAAAAATATAATGTATCTAAATAACACCTAAATGGTATTATGGCAATGCTCATGTCTTGTCCAACTAAATTCAAATTCTATTCACGAAGAAGAAATTCCACACTGCAGTGAATTTGATTTAATTTGTTTGGCTTTGTCATTATTAGTTAGTCATGATAGGTGATTGACACAACTTTGATTTAATGCCTTTGTTGCGATTTACGAATTAGGTAATCAACGGTAGTAGAACAATGCGCCGCCCCTTCAAAGTGTAGTGAATTAAGTACTAGATTATTATAAACAATTGATTAGGATGATATGAGTTAATATCAAAGCAGATGAGATTCATTCTTATGATTTTTTATTGAGAGCGATCCATTCAAAAGGATTTTCTTTATCCATTGTTGTTATGTGGACTGTTTATGTAGGTAGGTAGGATAAATGTGCACAAGCGACATAACTTGATGGCTAGTATGAATCGGCTGAGGTCACTTCGATCACCACTAATTTACCGGTACCTACTTAGCGACAATGTGCTATTGCTACGGATCTTTTCGAGAGTTCTTTGACACCATCCATTACAAGCTGCAGAGTAATTGCGTAACACACTATCAGTAGCAATGGGTTTCATTTTGACAGTTCAACAACATTCATTGCGTTATTTGCGTTTTTGAGCAGAGAATGTTTTCGAACATATGGATCAATGGATTAGAAATATGATTCAAATTGAGAATAATAGTGTGTTACGCAATTAGGTTGCAGGTCCGCCATCTACGTTCATTTGGAGCAATGTCAGACTGTTATAGAAAGGCTCATCTAAGCGATAAAAATATTTTTATACATAAATTTAAAACAATTTATAGGTAAATAATCTTATCATTTATTCGTTTGCGTTTTTATATCGATGAAGATCGACTTATTTCTTCAGATAGTAGGCGGCGTAGGGCGAGGCGTAGGGGTAGGCGGAGTATGCGGCGAGTGGTGCGGTGTACGCGGAGTAGGCGAGCGGCGCGGTGTAGGCGGCCGCCACCGGCGCTGTGTACGCCGCCGCCACCGGCGCCGTGTACGCGGCAGAGTACAGCACACCAGGCTTGGGCTCACCCATCGCTGCCACCAACATGCACAAGAATACGAACTGCAAAAGAAAAAGCATTGATTTCACATTTTACAATTCCTATATATTTTTGTGTAACGGATTCATACGAATTTAAATATCTTTTCCGGTAAGAGAGGTCGCTAATTGACTTTCCTTTCCAAAACTGGAAGAAATAGCGCTATTCAGAAGGTAATTTCACTTTTCTTTTACTTTCACTAAATTCTTAATACTGCAATCCAGGCCTTAAAACGAACTTGTTTTTATCTGTAATGTATAATACGCACCATATATTTGAACATTTTTATTGTTTTCATTGAGCTGCTGCTGCACTGAATGATACAAACGATGCGACAGCTACGAGTTTTATAGTAACTTGAGAAGGACGAATGCACGCGACGTGAGGTTATTCCAGAACGCGACTGTGCTCTGAATAATCATTAGTTTCCTTCAAGCAAGATTGTCGATGGATTTTCACTAGACCAATTGAAAAATGATTACCTATGTATATAGATATTTAGTTTTAATTAATTAGACGCAAGGATTATAATAGATAGAGATAATAAATATATTACCCTACCTACACTTATATCAGAAGTTACTGAATTAACCATTTCTTTTTATCAGTGGGACACTGATAAAAAAAGCACTCTTAGGTAATTGCATCATGCTTATCACTACATAGTATAAAACAAAGTCGCTTTCTCTGTCCCTTTGAACGCTTAGATCTTTAAAACTACGCAACGGATTTTGATGCGGTTTTTTTTAATAGATAGAGTGATTCAAGAGGAAGGTTTATACACACATCAAAAGTGTCTAGGGATCAACATATATTTTTGCAATAACTTTTCTCCTGATTGATATTAATTAAAATTTTCTTTAAGGATTCATCAAATAAAGTGTTTTCGTTTGTCACAGTAACGATAAACCAAGTCACCTTTGCATTAATAAAGAAATTTGCCATTTTCCTAATAAAGGGATTTTTGACATTTGAACCGCTAACACAAAAGTTCGAAAAAAAGACTGAAATAACAGTTTTTTCTAAAATTTTATTGGGTAACTTAAACAATTAATAATCCGTGTTTCTACCGCGAACACTAACAACACAAGAACATCGGTTTGGCATACTCAAAATGAGTTCATCCAAATCACGCTGTGGAATGGCCGCCCATGTTCGTTGCAACAACAAAAAAAGGTCTTCTTGCGACTGGATACCCTCCATATTCGGCAGAGCTCTTCTCTGTAGCATATCCCATGCATGCTCAATCGGGTTCAAGTCTGGCGACTGAGCAGGCCAGGGCAGGACATTGATGTTAGCTGCGGCGAGAGTCTGTCTTACAACTCTTGCGGTGTGCGGTCGTGCATTATCATGCATTAACTGAAATAAGGGACCGATTTGCACTTGTAGAGGAACGATGACGTCTGATACAATCGTCTCAGCATAAATTTGAGCGTTGAGGTTGCCTCTGATCCAAATCAACTCAGTTCTTCCGCCGATCCAAATACCCGCCCATACCATGATGGTTCCACCACTATAAGGATGGACTTCCTGGCAGGATTTTAATCGCTGTTGGCGTCCAGGGGTTCTCCAGTGTCGTATACGTCTTGTATCCGGTCTCATACCAAAACGAGACTCATCAGAAAAGCACACGAAACGCCATTGTTCTTCTGCCCAATTTCTGTGTTCAAGAGCCCATTGATATCGAATCCTACGATTGTGCATTGCTATAGGTGGTACCCGTAGCGGTCTTCGGGAATGAAGGTTCACTTCATGCAAGCGGTTTCTGACTGTTTGGTCGCTAATTAAGTTCCCTGAAGAGTGATGAAGCCTCACGGCTAACATCATGGCGGTTATTGTTGGAGCTCTTCGAGTTAAGATTTGAATGTATCGGTCTTGTCTCCGTGTGGTGCAGCGATACCGTCCTCCATGGCGCTCAGCCACGGTACCAGTGCTTCGGTAACGTGTCCAAAGTCGACTGATAACACTCTGACTTGTATTCAGAGCTAAAGCCACAGTACGTTGCCGGGAACCAGCTTCTATCATTCCCACGGCTCTGAGCATTTCTTCCCTGCTTAAATGACGTCGCCGCTCCATAATAACGTTGGTTTTAATCAGTAGTAGGGAAACAGTAGCACTAATAATGTCTTCAATGCGTTGTATGTTTTTATAGGGAAAATATTGACAGCTGATTTTCATCTTTTACTCGAATTTGATTCACAGTTCCTGATTCAAATTATGAAATGCACAAAAAGGATCCATATAAATTTATAAAATCATAAATTTATTACAAAGCCACATCTCAATCTCAAGAAATCCGCATAAAAATGCTTGATCCCTAGACACTTTTGATGTGTGTATATATAATACATGCATGCATGTGATGTCGTAAATAAACGCATTTTTTTGCGCTTACTTTTCAAACGCTGGCTGAACCCTACGAGATAGGTCAAAATAATGTACTACAGTATTGTACACCTTAAAAAGGTCTACAAAAAAGTCCACAATGGTATATGTCTATCTCTTAGGGATAACCCACAATAATCATTTTTTATCCTTTACTTTTTACGAGAAATAATGGCTTATTTACGAAGCGATTTTAAGCAATACAGCATTAATCCTTATCCAATTAAGTACCTTAAATACATTGTGCATTTAATATAGATAAATATGGCCCTTTACAGCATGTACTTTAAATGAATATTTTCGAAGATATTACAGATTTAAAATGCAGGGACATAGCGGTTGCTGCGGTACCGGCCGCGGCGGCGCGTGCTGGCATTCCTGAAATACCTGTACTTAGTATCAGTATTGCACCCGTGCGAAGCCGGGGCGGGTCGCTAGTGACTTATATACTTTGTAACAAACAATTCATAATTATATTCATACATTAACTCACGCCTTCTTCTTGTGGGGCTAGGCAGAAACTACAGAATGCCACCTGCCACGATCCTTACATACTCAAATCATAATCAGATGCGGTAAAAGTTATTGGCTAACGCCAAAAGGAAAATGAAAAATGTTACTTCGTTAATCATTTTCACTTGTCTTTTAGAATAATTAATTAAGATCTGTATAAAGTACATTACATAACAATTAAATTATTTTTTTTTGTAGTCGCCAAGTTGTGTTGTAGGTAAATTCTAGAGAACATTGCGTGTTTAGCGACTGGTGCATCTTAATATCTTAATTTTAATATAAGTTTCGTTTAAGTGACTAGCAATAATTACTTTCATTTTGTTACTTGATTGGCGTAATAATTGCATTGTTGATACTTTGATAACAATATCCCAAGGCGTTATATTTCTTCAACGCTGACTCATCAATAAATAGGTACATGTTTAAGTTGATCTTTTTTGGGATTGATGGCCGTCAACAATCATGTGACAATTAGAAGTAGTACCATCAGTATGAGAAAACTTACATTGAACAATGATTATTACTATAGAACTTCTGTTCGCGCTAATACTTCGTTTTCGCGCAGCATGACTTTTTTCTTTTTTCTCGACTCTTACCGTAGCCTATAGCCTTCCTCAAGAATTGGGTTATCAAATGCGAGAAGATTTTTTTTCTAATCCAACTGGTATAAGTTCCAGAGATTAGTGCGTTCAAACAAACAAACTCTTCAGCTTTATAGATAGAAGATAGAAAAGAGAGAGATAAAAAAAACGTAAATTATGATAAAAAAAGAACTTTTCTTTTTTTAACCAACATGGCTGTCGTAAGTAGCCAATAGCCATACGGAAGTGGGTGCACCAAATTTATCTACTTAAATTAAGTCCTCTCATCTCAAGATAAATATGATATCAATATCTGACTTTAAAATAACAATGTGAGTTGCTTCGCGGATGGAGTGTGTTTACATGACATAATTGTAGGAAATTATTTACTGCATAATTAAAAGATATTCGCTCATGTCCACGACATAGATTGAAGTAGGTACCACTGTCAAAATCTATTTCATTTTCAATGGTTGGATTGTTGAAGGGGTTATGGAATTGGCTTATATAGTGCAGATCATGGTTTATTTCCCTCAAGCTCAACACATTCTTTGTATTGTCTATTAATACCAATAGTTGTTCTGGGTGCGAGTGATGGTGTAACGTAGTGGTTGGAGGGATGCTGCCACGATACAAAAAAGTTCCTAGTCTAGAACAGGGCTTACAAAGAATTTTATTTTTAAAATTTGGGAATTGGCACAGTTTTCATGTCAAGTTATCGTCGTCGTGTAATACCAGGTACACAGATCGAAAAATCGAAAGCGATTTGAGTCGTTGAACAGACTTTCAATCAAATAGAATTTCAAAATCAAAGTAGCATTTTTTTTTTCCAACAACAAGAGTAATTTAACTAAAATCGAACCGTGTGAACCCGGTATAATGCAAAGCTGTCTGAGTCCAAATTAGATTCCCTAGGAAAGACTTCGATGTAGCAGGGTGAGTGTGTGACTAGTACTAGGTATATTGATTTGCTAGTCTTGGTCATTATTAGCTAGTCTTGATGGGTACACATTGACACACCATTGTTCATGTAATGTCTATGTTGCACACGAATTTGTAATCGATGGAAGTAGAACAAAGCTGTTTAAAAATCTACTGATTGAAATACTGGATTATTTTAAAGTATAGTTTTACTCATTCATTGTTATAAGTATCGTGGACTGAAATGTTTTAATAAACTACATATATTTATAGTTTTAGCATTCCCTAATAGGAAGTATTTTGCATAAGAAGTAATAGCCCGATAGTGTTATGAATGATGATGTCTTTGTAAAACTTACCACCTAATTATAGTTTGTGGAATGGTAAAAATATTGAGTATTGAGTACATTGCCGGCAAGTCATTAGTATAATCACGAGAAGAGTATTTATTTATATGAGGGAGTCTTAAAGGTAATAATTTAAGGTAAAGTATCACGTCCCTACAGATAAAATAAAATCAATTTTGAGGAAATATTATCATCATTTATTCTGGGTTTTTTATATCGTGAAGATTGACTTATTTACGCAGATAGTAAGCGGCGTAGGGCGAGGCGTAGGGGTAGGCGGAATATGCGGCGAGTGGTGCGGTGTACGCGGAGTAGGCGAGCGGCGCGGTGTAGGCGGCCGCCACCGGCGCGGTGTACGCCGCCGCCACCGGCGCCGTGTACGCGGCAGAGTACAGCAGACCGGGCTTGGGCTTAGGCTCGGCTACGGCAACTGCCATCATGCAAGCGAGGACCAACTGGAAAATAATAAACACAATTAATTCCATATGTAAAAGGCAGAGTACTACCTACACGTCAGCGTCGCCGGGCTTAGGTGCAACTACTGCCACCGCTATCATGCAAACAAAAACTAACTAAAAATCTAAATAGTATACTACAAATAATTATTATCGATATGGATCGATATAAATAATAATTATATTCCGTATATAGTCTAATACTTACGAATAATTATTTTGGACGTTGTTCAACGTAGGGTACCTATTCTAAGTCACTAAGTCCTTTTCATTGTTTTTATTGTTTGGTAATAAAATAAGAGAGGTAAAATAATATTATACTTACAAGTTTGAACATTTTGTTTGTTATTGTCAAGGAGCTGCTGTGCACTGAATGATATCAAGGAACCCGCAGCTACCAACTTTATAGTAAATAAAGAAGGACAGTGTACGCAATGTGAGCAAAGAACCGTTCTTGAAGCGGCGCCGTGCATCGAATACCGATCAGCTGGCAGCAGCATGTGTTAATGAAGAACAATTAAGTGACCGTTCAATGCTTTCCGTTTTGACGTGAATGCGAATTAATTCACTAAACTTTACGATTTGCAAAACTTTCTGTATTGTTTTGAGGTCTGATTTATTAAAGGTTTGGTAGCTAACCTGCTAAAGCTAGCTGGGCGAGCTAGAAGTAGTGTGTTCGAACTCCGCCTGATGAATTCTAGTTGGAAATAGAAACGCTAGTAATGTGCACTCTACATAATTTTGTTAGAAATTATTTTCATTGGCATTGAAATAGCATAACCAGCCTATAATATTGCCACTGCTGAGACACAGGCCTCCTCTCTATGAAAGGATGTGGGGCGTAATCCACCACGCGGTCCTAGTGCGGGTTAGTTTGAAACCAGTGGCCAGGCCAGTGTTGGTTGGTTGCATTGAAATAGTGACGAAAGATTATTTTTTCAATTTGTAAATAGGTATAAACTTACATTAACTAGGACTTAACTTTGTTTTTCGAATTACACCTAATTATCTATCTAATATATAAAATTCTCGTGTCACAGTGTTAGTTTCCATACTCCTCCGAAACGGCTGGACCGATTTGTATGAAATTTTGTGTGCATATCGGGTAGGTCTGAGAATCGGCTACTATCTATTTGTTTTTGCAAAACGATGTTTGCGGGGTCAGCTAGTAATACATAAAATTATACCACTTCAATGGCATTTACACAGACTAAAAAAAAAAAGTTTGTCATAATTAGTTATTCGAAACGAGATTCCTATTGCAAGCTCTCGAGACTGCGACAAAACAAAATTTATGTATAAACCGGATTCCTACTGTTTAGGAGTCTGAATTAAGTTCCTCTAATGAAATTGAAAGTAAAAGACTACTCATTGACGTTTTTGATTGAAGGAAACTCATCATTATTCTATGCGCGGTGCGGTGCGAGCTCCATTAACCTCACGTTGCGTACAAGCATGCGACCTTCTTAAATTACTATAAAATTCCAAGCAGTCGTGTCTTTCGTATCATTCAGTGCAGCATTAGCTCAGTGAAAAAAATTCAAGATGTTCAAATATATGGTAAGTCGGTATTTTATTCCAGACACAAAAGATATGATTGACAGATTTAATGCACCAATAGAAGGTCATAAAAAACGGTACAAAAATTAAATTAAAATTATTTTTTTCTTTTGCAGATCGTATTCGTTTGCATGCTGGTGGCAGCGATGGCTGAGCCCAAGCCCGGTCTGCTGTACTCTGCCGCGTACACGGCGCCGGTGGCGGCGGCGTACACCGCGCCGGTGGCGGCCGCCTACACCGCGCCGCTCGCCTATTCCGCATACAGCGCACCACTCGCCGCATACTCCGCCTACCCCTACGCCTCGCCCTACGCCGCTTACTACCTGAAGAAATAATTTTACATGAGAAGCGACACCTGCTATCGAATAAATTACAATAATTAGCATAATTTATCACGTATTTTATTTCCCTAAAACACTAATAGTAATTATCTTCGAGCTGTGAAATATGTACTGCGTGCCATATAACAGCATAATTCCTATTTGTATTCTGCCTTAAAGCAATGGATAGTACACCCATATTTCGCTAGGGTTTAAGTCCCATGTAATAGGGGCGAGCCTATTGCCATCAACCGGCAACCGACTTCGGGCTGCAAGGTATCGAAGAAACAAATAAAAATGCGAATCTGCATAGAATTCTGACTAGCACCTACATATAAGTCTGAGCCTTATAAAGATACTGAAATCACAAATAAGCAGTGCCAATTGAATGCTATCCAGCATATGGCCCGAAAAGGTCTTAGTTAATCACCTCTGTATTCACTTGAGTACGCAAGATGTCGTCATAGCTAGTGAGACCTAAGCTAATGATTCCCAGGGATCGAGGAAGAGAAATCTACTTGCTGTTCGTATATGCGATACTACCGCCTTCTATATTGGGCTATTGACCACTCGTATCAGCGACTCTTTTCACTATGCTCGTCAAAGATCTTTTCTTTCATAAAGTTGGCTATGAAGCCATAATCAGAAATTGAGTGTACGTAACAGATATCTACTTAATCGAAATATTTAAATTCATTTATTCATTGACTGACAGACATCGCACGGCCTGAACCGCTTCGTCTAAAAAGCTTGAAACTTTGAACAGAATTCCATTTATAACCAAAGAATGTTTTAATAAAAATGTCTAATTTTTGAACTCTCGTCATAAGATATGCTCAATTGGCACAGGCGTTAAGTATTTGCTTTCTGCACTACGTCAATTACATGGTGGAGATTCTATTCACGCACGTCTAAACTGATATTATAAAGAGAGAATGCTAGATTTTTTGTATGTTAACTTGTTTGTTACACTTTCACGCTAAAACGGCTGAACGTATTTGGATGAAATTTGGCCCATGGGTAGACATTGACACTTTTTATCCCGATATTCTCTCGGTATCGAAACTTATGCAGGTGAAATCGCGGGGCGTAGTTAGTAATAAATATTGGTATAAATATTGCCTATCAATAATAATTTCAGGTTTTATCTGTGTCTACCGGTACGCACGATATAGGAGAAACTTTTTTTAAAATTTCAATTCTAACTTACACCTACGCTCTAGCTTTATTCTTGATTAAAAAGATCATGGATAAAGCTAGGGTGTTTTGGTATTACTTTTCAATATCCTAAAACACTCAACTGGCAATGAAACATCGTCAAATCGTAATTTATAGGTAAACAAAATTATATAAGTAACTTTAATCAAAACCCAAAAATCAAAAGTCATTTATTTAAATTAGGCTAAGAATCAGCGCTTTTTGAACGTCAAAATTACAAAAGACAGTTCCCGAAATATGCCCGCCCTTCACCACTTTCTAGTGCTTTCGCTGGGAAGAAGTGGTGCAACAAACTCCCCAGCAGCGTAGCTGTCTGTTTAGTTAGAAAATACTTAATTGTATACGATACTAGGTATGCAAAGTAATTAAAATTAGAAGACACAGAAAATTAAATTAAAATATTTGCAATATGTCGGCTAACCACGCCAATATACCAACAACACAATAAAAATTATACATACTCAAGCAAAAAAAATAAAAAATAAAAATTTAAACAAAAACTCAACACCAAAATAAAAGGCGTGACAGCTTACATATTTATGCAATGCTGGGTTCTTTCACATAGCTGTCACTTGAAGTCACAAATGATAAACTAGGATCATCAAAGTAAAATAAATGAACAAGTTATTACTAATATCAACAATAAAACCGTGGTCATCAAGACGACCAGTCACCACAAGCGGCACTCGTTCACGAGCATAACGCAAAGATCAGCCATTATCATTACTCCCCTCGCTATATTTGAGGGATGGAGGCAACTCGACCACCGACGCTACCGCAAGCAGTGATATTTAAGGGAGCATGACGAACTTGCTGCCGGTTGTTCAGGCAAGAATAATATGATCAATCGTCGAGGTCGCAAGCTAACTACATATTGCAATCAACTCATTAAAAACATTGAAATGAGTAGATTATGTCAATAATGATTTGCTTTAGCTTCAAACGCATTAAAAGGCAAATCTAGCAAAGAAAATGGTAGCTTGTTATAAAAGGTTATACCAAGCCCAACAAATGAGTTATGTACCATAGGAAGCCGGTAAAAGGGATCACGTAGTTTGTCCTTATTTCTAGTGTTAACATTGTGAATATCACGTAACTATATTTTGCCTAATTTACAGGGTGTCCAGTAAATAGTACGACATAGTGCAGGGGGTGATAGCTGGGTTCGATACCTACTAAAACAACACAATATATGTTCCACAAAATTAGGATAAAAGATTTATAGTAAGTATAAGATGAACGTGTATATACAGGTTGGCCAAAAAATCGTGGATCAAACGAAACAGAGCGACAGTTGGGGTTATTTGCAGTTAAAAATTTCTCTGTGGCAGTGCCCTAACTTGATCTCCTTAAAAGTTATGACAATTTGAGTGTTTACAGTAATGTTCTAAAGTTTCAAATATTTTTTCGTGAGACTTAAAAACTGCCGAGCCCACAGTTATAAGCACCTCTTTATCTAAGACGATGGTGGGTCCTAAATTTCTAACATTCGGTAAGGCGAACTTTACACATTTGGTTTTCTTGGAATTGAAAACTAGGTTATTTGGCGTAAACCAATCCGTAACTATTGAGTGTGCACTGTTTACGTCGTCAAAATCTTGTCTGTTCTTGTCCACTTTAAAAATAAGAGAGGCATCATCTGAAAACAGTACAACGTCACAGATGCTCTTTAAATAGAATGGTAAATCATTGATTATATACTAAGAACAATAATAGACCCAGTATTGAACCTTGCAGTACACCTAACTAAACTGGTAGCCCGTATTAAAAGAAGACTATACACCATTAACATCTACACATTGGAACCTATTATGTAAATAAGAATTTATTACGTTGAGAGCTTTGTTTTGGACACCGTAATGACGTAGTTTACGCAAAAACGTGTCATGGTGCACGCAATCAAAGGCTTGGGAGAGATCACAGAAAACTCCAATAGCATTTTGCGAGTTCTCCTATGCGTTAAATATGTGTTTTGGCAGAGCAACACCCGAATCTGTAGTCGAACGTCCTTTTGTAAAGCCATATTGTTCATTATGATGAAGGCTATTTAAATTAAAATGTCTTAGCAACTGCTTTAGTATCAATTTTTCAAATATTTTGTTAAATGCAGGTAAGATAGAAATAGGCCTGAAATTGCCAACGTCATTTTTATTACCTGATCTAAATAATGGTATGACTTTACTACTCTTCCTGAGGTGAGGAAAAGTTCCTAAATCAACACTTTTATTAAAAGTAACAGCTAGGTAGGGGCTACGATATCTATTATATTACTTAAAAGTTTAATGGAGATGCCCCAGTAAACACCGGTGTTTTTAGATTTATGTGTGTTAAAAACATTAGGACATCACGCAGGGTTATATTTTAGAAGCTAAATAAGCGACTACATTTAGATACATTACTATGCAAAAGGGTTTCTTCAGCTTTAGATGGAGACGAATTTAAGGAGCGTAGGAGGTATGTTGGCAAAAAACTCATTAAATGCCTCAGAGCTACGTCAGCTGCTTTATTAGGTTTATTGTCGTCGACCATAATCTCAAGTTGTTTTTCTTGTTTAACCGATTTAGCTGTTCCATTGTTAATATTTTTCCAAGTGGTTTTTACTTTATTATTAGAATTTTTAATTGTATCGCTTAAATTTGATTTAGCAAAAGCACTAATCTTTTTGAATAATTTTGACATACTCTAGGCTCTCCTAGAGTATGTCAAAAATTATTCAAAAACACCCGCCCTCCTACTAACCTCAAACCTGTTCTTCCCAGCGAAAGCACTAGGAAGTGGTGAAGGGCGGGCGTTTTGGCGGATTGTCTTATGTAATTTTAACGTTCGAAAAGTGCTGATTCTCAGCCTGGACGTAGTTATGCAAAAAGGATCCAACCCACAACATGACCGAAAATGAGTTATGTATACCAAACTGCTCGTCAAGGTCTATATTTTCGATTAGCAAAAACAATCCAAGTAAAATACGAATTTTTAATGTCAAAATATTCGTATTTTTCTTTGATTGTTTTTTTAGTGCACTAATAGTTAAAACAACAAGGCGTATCAAAAGTAGTGTTAGTCCACAACAGTAATCGATACCACAAGTACCGGTGTCACTGAGTATATTGTATGCTAAAAGATTAGCAATTTGTCTCCTACAAATAGGTGGCAAATAAATAGTATAATTTGTCAGTTTGTAATAATTAATTTGTCATAATGAATCCTAGAATTAGTAACAACAACATAAAAAGTATGTTAGTAAAAACTTACAAACTAACCTAACAGCAAGTGATAACTACGTGTCTCAACACATGTCGGCACGTGCCTCTGCATCCAGTACCTCATAAAGGGGCTGTCCACCTTGTCAACCATTGTCTTCAGGACGCTGTTGGGGCTTCCACGCAACCTACCCTTAATTGACGCTGCCCTCTTTCTCATTATGGCATGAAAATCTAATCTATACTTTGTGTAAACTACTTCATCACGATCGAGATCGATCGAGAGCAATGCTCTCAAAACGGTGAAGGAAAACATCGCGAGGAAACCGGCATGTCCTAGAACCAAAAATTTGAAGACATGTGACATCTACCAACCCGCACAGGGCCCGCGTGGTAAATTACAACCCACTCCCTTACACACAGAGAGGCCTGTGTCCCATGATGTTTGTAAAAGGTTATGTCTAGAATTACTGATCCGATTACGAAAATTATTTCACTGATGACTAAACATATCATAACATAATATTTTTCTTTATGTCAGAAAAATATTTGGTTCCTATTAGAATCTCCTTGTGAATGAAACCGAAGGGCCCAGCCAATATGATATTGATACGTAATTACTAAACCGTATTTCCATTACTTAGCTAATTGGAAGGGGCAGTACTTGATTCATTGATTGAAATGTGCCTACTGTTGGTTGAAGTAAACTCATTGCTATTCGTTGCGCGCTATCAAGCTCGATGGACCTCACGTTTTGTGCGTTCGGCCTTCTGATATTACTATAAAGTCGGCGGGTGTCGTATCTTTCTTATCATTCAGTGCAGCAGTACCTCAGTGAAAACATTCAAGATGTTCAAATATATGGTGAGTTCTTTTATATAAAGTACTCAATTATCTACACAGGTTAATATCGCTGTGTTTAGATGAAATTTGTTAGAAAACAAAACCACAATCATAGCAACAAAAGCATCCTGTCTATGATAGCAAGCCGGCTTGATTGTGCTTTGTGAACCACTGCTGCAAGGTTTCGGCTGGGCCTGTCACCTTGCAGAAATGCAGCAGCGATGTCACAATTTGTATTTTGTTTTCTGTTTTTGGTTTTGTGTATGAGTCTTCTTGCTTAAAATAAATGATTATTAATATTATTAGAACAAAATATTACTATGATTTAATTTACTTCGTGCGGAAGTAAAATAAATTGGATATCAGTGCAAAATCAGTTACATATTTCCTTTATTAATCTTTAGTTTTTTTTTTTTGTAGTTCGTATTCGTGTGCATGCTGGTGGCAGCCATGGCTGAACCCAAGCCCGGTTTGCTGTACTCTGCCGCGTACACGGCGCCGGTGGCGGCGGCATACACCGCGCCGGTGGCGGCCGCCTACACCGCGCCGCTCGCCTACTCCGCATACACCGCACCCCTCGCCGCATACTCCGCCTACCCCTACGCCTCGCCCTATGCCGCTTACTACCTGAAGAAATGAAGAAATAAGTCGATCTTCACGATATAATAACACAAACGAATAAATGATAATTGTAATATACCACAATATTGTTTTTATTCATTTATTATCATTATACAGAAAACACTAATTGTCAAAATATTTCTTATCTAAATAGTAAGTTTAATATTAGGTCGGTACCATAAAATATAGTAATACTA
The DNA here is from genome assembly GCA_949316385.1 of Globia sparganii. NCBI lineage: Eukaryota > Metazoa > Arthropoda > Insecta > Lepidoptera > Noctuidae > Globia > Globia sparganii. The sequence continues at coordinate 12,359,603 of OX438663.1, read as the reverse complement.
ATTAACATACTAACACCTCCTTTTACTAAAGTAAATAGTTGATAGTCCCACTATCGAATTAGGTCTAACATCTCTAAAGAAAGTCGTAAGAGGATAAGTATATAAATGCCTGTAGCCATATTGTATGAGTAATATATGCTACAAGATGTATGGCTAGATCGCATTAATATTGTGAAAGTAATCATCTTCATTGATTTTAACAGACTACATACTTATTAGTATAATCAAATAAAAAAAACAAGCTTTTTCTAATTCGATCGATTACTAATTCGTATAGAGCAACATAGACATTACAATAGGAACAGGATGTGTCAATGAGTAGGTATTATAAAGGTTGTCTGCAAAAGACTACCTTAAGTTGAACAAGAAACATATCTCTGGTTGCATTTGACCATTCAAGCGAATTTAGAATTTTTTTTAGCTTTAAAATTATATTTATTAGGTTTTTGTTTTGGAAAAATAACAGGATTTAATAGGCACGTAGAAGTAAATACGTTTCCATGGAATAAATATAACGTTGTATTATTTAATGCCTCCACACGATACTGCTTACAGTACCTACCAAAACTAATTAATAAAGATAAAAGAAAGCGAAAAGCAATAAGGGCGCCCATTGTATATTTTGTAGTGTTCGAAACAATTTTAATTATGTATTTTTGTGGTGTAATAGAAAGTATATGTATATAAATAATAATAAGACACGCAAATAAAATCAGTCCCACTATAGTATGCGGAAATGATAAATCAAATGTACCTCCTTGCAAATCAAACTAAAATTGAGCCAGTTTGCTTTATGACGCCAATAGTAAAAACCTGAAAACTATGAGTTGACTTAATGTTAATACAAAGACATTAAATTATTTATTTATTTTAAGGTGCCGCTTGTCGATATTTTTTCTATACAAATTTCGGTAGAGTATTACTTCACTGTTTGACATTGTGCATCCAAAGTTAAACATGATATAGGTTTGACTTATTATTAATTGTGTCTGTAAAAAGCCATTAAAAAGTTATGAGCCAACAAAGATTCGTTTTTCTTTGCTATTTTTAACGAAACTTTGGGTGTAAATAAGTATTAAAAAAACTGTAAAATCTTGAAAACGAAGTCCGTACCGACAAAGCTCAGTTATCGAAGAGTTCAATAAAGTTTATTTGTAATTGATTTATGCAGGGGTTTTTTTATAAAACTCGATTTTCCGAAGCACTTTTCGAATTTTTTTCCGGGCCTATCAGTTCGGAACAGTGTTTCTGTGCGTGAGAACTAGACGTTGTTCGTGTCTTAGACGTCTAACTGCTTATCACTGATACTAGCGCTGTCGGATACGACGCCAGGCGAGACAGCGTGCTTTTTGGCCATGACCACCACTGAGTTCGAGTTCGCGACTAGTTTACCCTTAAGCCCCGCTCTTCACTTGGAACCTCTTCTTCTCAGATTGCGGGTTCATAGTCAAAAATCTTAGGGATCTTCCGGATCCTACACGCATGTTTGGGTTGCATGATTCGGCCCAAGCGGGTCGGCAAAATCGAATGTCTATTTTGCCAGTCGACTGAGCCGAATCGTGCCGAATCACGTTACCCCGAACAAGTATGTGGCCTTACATGCGACACTCTGGTTATTGCATGTAAGGCATGCCAGACCACAACCCGGATCATCCATCAGTCTGTATGACATCCAAAGATTTATTTGCATGCTATGTACTACACACAACCCAATCAAATAATTTGTTGTTTAGAATAGCATAATCAGCCTATAATGTTGAGCCTGTAAACTGTTGGGACATAGGCCTCCTCTCGGTGAGAGGGAGTGGGCCGTAATCCACCACGTGGGCCCAGTGCGGGTTGGTAGATGTCACATCTTCGAATTTTTGGTTTGTTGATTTAGAATAGAAAAGTGTTTGTTACCAAGGCTTGGACATCATTTCTTTAACGATAGTGTTATACTATGTCACCAAGATAAATTTGCTGCTTGGGTACCTACTAAAGTGGCAGTAACAATTATTTTGTACCCTATTCTTAGCCATCTGTCCGTCTGTCTGTCACAGAATTTTAGAGGGAGGCGTAGGAAATGTCGTAGTTAAGATAGTCAGGAGAGGCCTAGAAGTCCAGCAGTTGACATCTGACTGAAATGAAGATGAAAGAATTATGGAATATAACATGTTTTTAAAACAGAAACATCAACAACTACTAACTGCTTTCGTAACTCATATTTAAACCCAATATATAACAAAGTAAATTGTACCATGTATTGAACTCGTGTAAATATTAAGCTGTACCAGTCACAAAGTGTCTTTGATATAGCTACCTATTTTAAAATATTTGAAAAAAAACCGGCCTCGTGCGAGTCCGACTCGCGCACCGAGGGTTCCGTACAAACCTGTAGGTATATAAGTAAAAGTTCACCCATCACGACAATCGAGTCATAGTTATGGTATTTTTATTGCAAAATGAAATTTATAACATTACAATATGGAAAGCTGGAGGAGCATAAATTAATGACAAAGGTCTCTTTATCGTTTCAGTAATCCTTTATTTTATGTTAACACATATCATTTATTTTATAATATAACTGAAATACCTACACTGACCTTGCAGCAGCCTTGCAAAAGTCTGCTGACGAATGAGGGCAAGCTTTTTTATCAAAGTTATTTATTTACAAATTTTTGTAGTCACTATTTAGAAATCTGGTACAAAAATGTTAATTATGAATTAAATTTGAACCAGATCTGTAAATGGTGACTGAAAAAGGAATGAATAGTACCTCATTGAATATTGAAGTTCGAATAAACGTTATCTATAGTTGTACTACTTCGTGTAGTGCTGGTGTTTATTAACGGAAACATGTTTATGGATGAAAAATATGTGGAAATTCCATTTACAATTATTTGAAAAAAAAAAATATGTTATGTAACTAAGAATTTAAGGTTTTCGGAATTTTTCCTTTATATGTGCTATTAAACATTGCTTCATGCCAAATTTCAAGATTCTAGATCGACTGGAAGTAGTACCCTTTAGGTTTTGATTCCCTCGCGAGTAGTCGCGAGTTTGAAAATATGCGGCTTAAATTGCTATTTCTTTATTGATTTTATTATGGCTTAAAGGTAAGTATTTGATATGAATTTCAATTTAAATACCTCTACGCGTTCATGAGAAAAGAAGTAATAACTTTAAAATTTTCAAAAATATTTTTTATTATATGATGTAACTAAAAATTTACGGTTTTCGCAATTTTTCCTTATCTGTATTATAAGACGTTACTTCGTACCAAATTTCAAGATTCTAAGTTCACGGGAAGTACCCTGTAGGTTTTGATTCCCGTGCGAGTTTCGAAAATTTGCGGAGTTTTCGATTGCTTTGGCTTAGAAGTTTGATTTTTTCACAGCTCCAAGGGACAGTAGACCTTAGTATTAGATATAAATTTCAGTTTGATACCTCCTCGTTTTCCTGAGAAAAACGGTCTTGACAGACGGACGGACGGACGGACAACGAAGTGATCCTGTAAGGATTCCGTATTTTCCTTTTGAGGTACGGAACCCTAAAAATGAACTGCACCCTAATTGCGTAACACACGATCAATCACAATCTGTTTCATTTTGACACTTCAACAACATTCATTGCGTTATTTACATAGTTGAGCAGACAAATTGTCCGAACATATGAAGCAATGGATAAGCAATTTGTTTCAAAATGATTCAGATTATAATTGATCGTGCGTTACGCAATTAGGGTGCTGATTAACCATTATTATTTACCCTGTTCCCTGTACTAGTATCTCACTGTATTACGGTGGAACAGGCTTCCTCGTTTCTGTAAAGTTATAGGAGCCAAATAACTTAGTTATTAATAACAAAACAAGGGTATACAGGTATATGAAAATATGTAGTAGCTTTGTTTGTTTACATAGTGGATGGTTGTACTTTTTATAATTATGTTTATTATTAAAAATCAGTTGTAAAAGTCAAATGTGAAGTTGGTCGCAATTATTTCGCTTTTCCTGTTTAAACCTTTCGAAACTGTACCTACAGTGTAGGTATCTGAAGTGTGAAGTTAAATAGGATTAAAAAGTAATTTTAGTTGTATTATAATAAATTTAATTAAGTTTTTAGAGAATAGACTAGTGGAAATAAATCATTTAATACTAACAGGTCCATTTGGTATCATCTAATAGACAAATATCAAATCTAAACCCCAAATGATTCAAGTAACAGTAAGTCAGTATTCTGCGTTTATGCTTTGCTTATTATATTTGTGTCCGTATTGGAACCATGAGGAACCATGTCTCATATTCAAACGCGAACAAAATAGCCGATTTAATAGGCCCGATCCTGGAAATTGTAATATAGGAAAACGCTTAAAAAGTTATAGGATGTTAAAGTGGGTCCTCAATTCAGATGTCTGAAGTCTAGGTACTACTATTTAAAAATGCCTCTGTTATTAACGCATGTAATTAATTACAGCTACATAAGTAATCATCACCTTCTATTTACTTTTGTTAAATTCAATTGACAGTCATCGACACTCTTTATTGAAGGAAACTAATGATTATTCAGAGCGCAATCGCGTCCTAGAACAAGCTCACGTCGCGTGTATTCGTCCTTCTCAAGTTACTATAAAACTCGTAGCTGTCGCATCGTTTGTATCATTCAGTGCAGTAGCAGCTCAGTGAAAACAATCAAAATGTTCAAATATATGGTGCGTATACATTACAGATCAGGACAAATACATTTTAAGGCATGGATTGCAGTATTAAGAATTTAGTGAAAGTGAAAGAAAAAGTGAAGTCACCTACCAAAGCATTGTGTCTTCTTTTAGTCGCATAGACCTGGGACTTTTCCCAGTCAGTCAGTTCAGCCCATACTGGAATCTGACATCAACTATTTGGAGGAAATGTTAGAGTCATAGAACATGTGAAATTAATGGTGTTTATTATTTTCCAGTTGGTCCTCGCTTGCATGATGGCGGTTGCCGTAGCCGAGCCTAAACCCAAGCCTGGTCTGCTGTACTCTGCCGCGTACACGGCGCCGGTGGCGGCGGCGTACACCGCGCCGGTGGCGGCCGCCTACACCGCGCCGCTCGCCTACTCCGCGTACACCGCACCACTCGCCGCATACTCCGCCTATCCCTACGCCTCGCCCTACGCCGCTTACTACCTGAAGAAATAATTTGGATTTGAAGAAAAATTGCTAAACGAGCAAATAAATAATATAGGTCTAAGTCAATATTTCTTTTGTTTTCTTTTGCTGTTTATGTACGGTCAACAAAGGAGATAAGTAACCAGGGTCGTCGGATATAGTTGAAGTTTAGTAAAAAACCGATGGATGTTTTCGAATATTTAATTTAGTTAATAGAAAACAAACAGTTAATTTATCAAATTAAATTTTATTTGAAAACATCCATCGGTTTTTTACTAATCTCCAACTATATCCGACGACCCTGGTTACTTATCTCTTTTGGTGATTGTACATAAATGGTTAATACTCTTATGGCTGATTTTTCAATCAACAAATAATTTTTATTTGTGGAATAAAATTGACGTCTGACAGTTTTTTTATAGAAGAACGAAGAACTGTCAATAATTCAAAATTATTCCTATAATAAGAATAATCAGGTTTTAAAGAAGAAAAAGTACTCATCTTTGTTCCTGATATTTTCCTTTCATTTATTAGTTTAATATTCTTTTATTATGAAAAAGTACCAAATTAGTACTTATTTTTCCTATCGCATAAATTCAATGTTTGATTTTTTATGAAATACGTTATGCTAATATATTGAAAGATATATGTATTAGGTCGGGGCAAAAGTATTTTCGTATTTTTCATACAAAAAAAAATTGTTTTAGGTTTAATTTTTTATTTATTTATAATATGTATGTGCCGTTTTGATCGATGACTTGTTGCCATCTTGTGGGTAATGCCATGATCCCATTGCTGTAGAAGTTTTGAGATTTTTTATCAAAAAAATCTGACAGGTAGTTTTCACAGTGTTCTTTTGAGGTTAACTTTATGCTTCCTAAAGAGTTCTGAAGTGACCGAAACAGGTTAAAATCTGATGGAGCAAGATCAGGGCTATACGGAGGATGCATCAACACATCCCAGCCAAGCTCTCTCAATTTTTTCTGAGTGGCTATAGATGAGTGCGATCTGGCGTTGTCGTGATGAAACACCACGCCCTTCCTATTCACCAGCTCGGGCCGGTTTTTCTCAATAGCTTCTTTTAACCTCATCAGTTGTTGACAGTAGAGGTCAGAATCGATAGTTTTACCCGGCGGCAAAAGCTCATAGTGGACGATTCCTTTCCAATCCCACCAAACACACAGCATCACTTTGTTCCGAGTCAGGCCGGGCTTTGCCACGGTCTGTGGGGCTTGCCCATGCTTCGACCACGATCTTTTTCGGACATTCTTATCGTAAGTGATCCATTTTTCATCACCCGTAATCAACCGTTTAAGAAATGTGTCGGAATTATTACGTTTCAATAAAGAATCGCAAATAGAAACAAGTTGCATTAAGTTTCTCTCAATGAGATCATGTGGTACCCAAATATCAAGTTTTTTCTTGTATCCAGTAATACTTTTGTAAATGTCCTAAAACTGTTTTGTGATCTACATCCAGTTCTTCAGCAATATCATAACTACTAATATGTCGATCTTGCTCCACTTTTTCAAAAATGGCACTGATTTTATCCGTGACAGGGCGTCCAGAGCGACCTTCATCCTTCACACTAAAATTTCCTGACTTGAAACGCTTGAACCACATTTGTGCTACTCGTATTGATACCGCATTAGGTTCGTAAACCGCACAAATTTTATTCGCGGCGTTCGTCGCCTTTTTACCTTTTTTGTAATAAAATTTTAAAATGTACCGAATTTCTTCGGCACATACGTTCATGTTGTTTGCTTGAAAAACAATTGAGAAAAGGCGGGAACTAGTTTTTTTTTTATTTATTGCACCTTTAGAATGTCAACATTTAATAGTATTAAAACCAGCCAGTTACATTCAGTACTGCCAAAGAGGTTTGATTACTAACAATAGATTCAAAATACGAAAATATTTTTGCCCCGACCTATTATACTAGCTGACCCCGAAAACGTCGTTTTGCAAAAAAAAAAATAGATAGTAGCCGATTCTCAGACCTACCCGTTGGACTAGCTGTTTCATAGGAGTATGGTAACTAATACTGTGACACGAGAATTTTATATATTAGATAAAGTATTAGTAACGTATACGTAAAAAGTGTAGTAGTACTAAGGAGTATGTAGCTGTACTGACTTCCTTGTTGGTCCAGAGATCGCAACGTTACTATTGAGCATGAGATCCTGGGTTCGATTCCCAGGTCGGGCAAAGTTAGATTAGGAATTTCTCAGTAGCCCGGAATCTGGATTTGTGTCCAGTTGATGACAATAGGCGCGCCCCCTATTACATGGGACTTAAATATAACTGGCGAAATGTGGGTGCACTATAGGTACAGAGAACAGCACATCAAGCTACCCCTCTCTGTCAGATTTCCCCAATTGAATATGAACCTTATTCCTTTGTACTAAAGTTGAAAATCTATCAAAGAAATTTGACAGATTGGGGTAGGTTGACCTGCTGGCGTCTGTACAAACGCCACAAATATCAAGTTAATCAATCTGTCAAACTTATTTAATAGATTTTCAACTTTATCGTTAAAGCATAAGGTTCAAAGTTGATTGTGAAAATTTCACAGTTTCGGGTAGCTTGATGTGCTGGCGTCTATACACTTCTACCGAACCCTTCGAGGATATACATGTAATCTTATGTAATTTTATTGTAGGTACACCGCAATTGTAACACAACGCAGCTCATACACGGGCGAATGAACTCCTCCACCGTAAAGATATGACTATAAATAATTGAGGGTACAATGGTGCCGATTCTGTTGTTCACAAACTACCTAAACTAAATTTAAGTTCAGTCCATATTTTTCTTTCTATTTAATTATGAAAAGGACAGAAGATAAATTGTAGTTTAGTCCTGTCAAATTAATCAGCGCCTGACGTAAGTTGACGTAAATTTAGTATGCAAGTTTTTAATTAGGTACGTCTAAACTTGTATGGAGTAGTAGTGTCAGGCGCTGATTAATTTGACAGGACTAAACTAAAATTTATCTCCTTATCTTTTTCTAATGAAATAGAAAGAAAAAGTTGCACTGAATTTAAATTTAGTTTAGTTTTTGAACAAGGGAATCGGCACGAAAGTCTGCACGCTGATATTGATGGATAGAAGAGTAATATCTGAAAAGTCTATATTGTGGAATTTATTAAATATCGACTCTGAAAGCACAAGTAACTGTTAATGAGATTATCCCGTGTTTTTACAATCTACTGTTATTACTAATTTCTACTAGCCGTTCGTCACAATAAATCTGTTAACAGAATGCATCACTCTTTATCAGTTTTGTGCCAGTAGGTTTTGTGCATAGGAATTTAATTAATTCACTAAAATCGAAAACCTTCGGAAGCGATGGGAAAATACTGTACTTGCGTCGCAACTTACTTTTTTTTTCAAAAAATATTCAATGTACAGTTTTAATTTCGTTACTATTTTATTATATTTTCTATATTCTGCAACTTGGAAAAAATACAAATCCATCGTTCATCGTCATCAGCCATTTTTTTTGATTTGCTACATAACTTTCTGTCGATATTAATACACACATCAAAAGTGTCTAGGGATCAAGCATTTTTATGCGGATTTCTTGAGATTGAGATGTGGCTTTGTAATAAATTTATGATTTTATAAATTTATATGGATCCTTTTTGGTGCATTTCATAATTTGAATCAGGAACTGTGAATCAAATTCGAGTAAAAGATGAAAATCAGCTGTCAATATTTTCCCTATAAAAACATACAACGCATTGAAGACATTATTAGTGCTACTGTTTCCCTACTACTGATTAAAACCAACGTTATTATGGAGCGGCGACGTCATTTAAGCAGGGAAGAAATGCTCAGAGCCGTGGGAATGATAGAAGCTGGTTCCCGGCAACGTACTGTGGCTTTAGCTCTGAATACAAGTCAGAGTGTTATCAGTCGACTTTGGACACGTTACCGAAGCACTGGTACCGTGGCTGAGCGCCATGGAGGACGGTATCGTTGCACCACACGGAGACAAGACCGATACATTCAAATCTTAACTCGAAGAGCTCCAACAATAACCGCCATGATGTTAGCCGTGAGGCTTCATCACTCTTCAGGGAACTTAATTAGCGACCAAACAGTCAGAAACCGCTTGCATGAAGTGAACCTTCATTCCCGAAGACCGCTACGGGTACCACCTATAGCAATGCACAATCGTAGGATTCGATATCAATGGGCTCTTGAACACAGAAATTGGGCAGAAGAACAATGGCGTTTCGTGTGCTTTTCTGATGAGTCTCGTTTTGGTATGAGACCGGATACAAGACGTATACGACACTGGAGAACCCCTGGACGCCAACAGCGATTAAAATCCTGCCAGGAAGTCCATCCTTATAGTGGTGGAACCATCATGGTATGGGCGGGTATTTGGATCGGCGGAAGAACTGAGTTGATTTGGCTCAGAGGCAACCTCAACGCTCAAATTTATGCTGAGACTATTGTATCAGACGTCATCGTTCCTCTACAAGTGCAAATCGGTCCCTTATTTCAGTTAATGCATGATAATGCACGACCGCACACCGCAAGAGTTGTAAGACAGACTCTCGCCGCAGCTAACATCAATGTCCTGCCCTGGCCTGCTCAGTCGCCAGACTTGAACCCGATTGAGCATGCATGGGATATGCTACAGAGAAGAGCTCTGCCGAATATGGAGGGTATCCAGTCGCAAGAAGACCTTTTTTTGTTGTTGCAACGAACATGGGCGGCCATTCCACAGCGTGATTTGGATGAACTCATTTTGAGTATGCCAAACCGATGTTCTTGTGTTGTTAGTGTTCGCGGTAGAAACACGGATTATTAATTGTTTACGTTACCCAATAAAATTTTAGAGAAAACTGTTATTTCAGTCTTTTTTTCGAACTTTTGTGTTAGTGGTTCAAATGTCAAAAATCCCTTTATTAGGAAAATGGCAAATTTCTTTATTAATGCAAAGGTGACTTGGTTTATCGTTACTGTGACAAACGAAAACACTTTATTTGATGAATCCTTAAAGAAAATTTTAATTAATATCAATCAGGAGAAAAGTTATTGCAAAAATATATGTTGATCCCTAGACACTTTTGATGTGTGTATGTACTTACCCGATTAATTGATTTTTTTAGGTCGTATCATGTTCAGATAAATAACATATCTTAAAAGTGGATTTATTGTGATCATTTTGAAGAAGATTGCCTTTAATCACTATTGGCGAACACGATGTGATTCTGGGGTCGAATCCCTGGTCGGAAACGAGCCTATTGCCACTAAATGGACATAAGACTCGGGCTGACAATTTTCCCGACCAGGGATTCGATCCGAGAACCACAGCAGTCGTGTTTGCTAATACTTAGTGATTAAAAGCATTCTTCTACAAAATTAATCTGGATAATAATCCTCGGAGCGAGTCTATCACCACTGAACGGGCATAACACTCTGAGTTACTTGAAGCCGAGGGTTTGTTTTATGATAGCTCTGCAGAAAAGTTTGTACCACGAAAATCATATAATAGCAAGGGAGATCATGTTCTAAGCCATTATAAAAGCAAATCATTAGGGAGCCAAAATAAAATGCATTATTTATAACATTAATAATTTACTTATTAGCTACTATATTGCACTCGTATTAAATTAACTAAACGAACACCTCATTTGTAGTAAAACGCGTAAGGTGAAGAAGATACGGAGTAACTGTAGGCGGAATATGCGGAGACCGGTGCAGCAGCATATGCGGAGTATGCGAACGGAGCGGAGTATGTCAGCGGAGCGGAGTACGCGGAGTACGCGAGCGGAGCGGTGTACGCTGCAGAGTAAGGCGAGCTGAGGTACACTTGGGGCTTGGGGGCCGCCATTGCCATTGCCAGCATACAAACGGAGATGAACTGTGAAATAAAAAGGTATGTTATCACATTTGCTGGTAAAAATATAGTTTCCTGCCCAGGGCTTCTTTACATTATAGAGATGTATGCTTCATTGCATTACGACCACATTAATCTACAATTTTTACAGTCTTTAGCTTTAGTCTCCGTCTTCAAGTATTTTTTTTTTTTAATGATACGATGTCCAACCCTTATGTTTCCTCTCTCAAGGGAGAATTTCCGGAAATTCCATTTCCGGAAATTCTTCCATAGTGGAAGCATATTATACCAAAGGAGTACCTACTGTAATTTTCTGACCATAGTAGTACCTATTTGAGACTGAGTGATTTGTCAGACAGGGTCTGTTTTGATTATGAAAGGGTTTAAAACTACATTTCAATTTTTAACTGCTTTTTGGTCTAGTGGTCACAAGCGCACGCACGTATGCGTGGTGGTGTTGGTGGTGATATTGAGTATGAGGTACCTACTGGGTTCGATTCCCTTGTCAGGAAAAGTGTTATTGGGTTTTTTCACCAGCAATTTCTCATGGGTTTCCCAGTTGATGGCAATGGGCTCGCCCCCTATTACTTGGAACTTAAACATTGGCAAAATATGGATGTAATCTCTCTGCTTAACTCTTCGGAGATTAGGCGTGATGTGTGTGTTGTTTTGAACAAAGTTTAATTTTTGGGGATATAATGGTAAATGTGACTACGGAAACCACTAATTAAAACTCACTTCATTCTACAATATTAAGTAGGTATTTCTCGCACTAAAAACTTGAATGGTTATGACCTACTTTAATTATTTTATTTATAATTGTATGTATATACTTTATTGTACATCAGAAAATACATAACAAAAAAAAACAATTAACACTACAAAACATACAATGGCCGGCCTTATCGCTTTCTGCGATCTCTTCTAGGCAACCTTGTCTACATTCTGTCTCAGAACTAGAAGTTCTTTCAAATTTTAAACAAAAACACGTAATTTATTCCAAAATAATATGCATGTCCACCTAATTAGGCATGACTAAAGAATTACATCCTTAGGCAAACAAATATTCTGTGAAATTGTATTCATATACAAGTAATGAGTGAACCACATCCTTGTCTATGGCTACGTACCTATATCAAGCATAGATAAAGACCGTAAAGACTTACATCCTTCATCTTATGCAAAAATTATTGTATGGTCACAAGTAAGTTGAGAGCTGAAAGATATATTTCACATATTTCTTTACGTTAGAGAGGTACGATCTTTTGTCTACAAATGATTCTCTACTACAAATGATCTGTCTATAATGATCTACGTACAAATGATTTAGAAATTATTTTGCTTTCGGCTCTAAGGGAGTGTGATACTCAAAGTAGAAGGTATAATAATAATTAATCATTCGAAAAGTTTTAGCAATTGTAACTCAGAAAATATAATTATAATGTAGGTGGTTAATGTTTAAGTCAATAATCACGGAAAACAAGTTAAAAACATGAGTGGATTAAGTTAATCTTGTCAATTAGGATACAGGAAAGGAATGAAGTAATTATCTTGATTAAAAAGATAATTTAGTTATTCACGGAGTAAATGATTAAATAATACTAAAATATATTTCTTGTAGCACACAATTGATAATGACTTTTCACTAATAAGGATTTCCTAAAAGCACTGTTTTAGATCGGCAAAAATTGATGTACTTAAGTATTATTTCACTCACCAATTTGAACATTTTGGAGGTTGTTGTCACTGAACGCTATAGAGCTAAATGATGTTCACTGAGTGTCCGGATGCTTCTTTATAGCGGTGACGAAGGACGGTTCATGTATTGTCAGGATAGGTCCTACGTCATAACGTGACGTAGGTGACTTAAGATTAGTTTTCACACCTGTAGAAGTAACGAGGATTTTTTTCTTGTCATCTAATTAGTTCACAGCCGTACAATAATTACGCTGTAATATATCATAAATTGATTCATAAAAGATACACATATTTATGCTTATGCTGCTAAGTATGTTTGCGTAGGTATAGATTTGAATTTTGAGGATCGATTAGGTAAATACGTCATTTCATAAAATATGTCATCATCTGCCTTACCTTTTCCCAACTATATTGGGGTCAGTTTCCAGCCTAACCGGGTACAGCTGGATACCAGTATTTTACATGGAGCGACCACTTATCTGACCTCCACAACCCAGTAACTGGGTAATACGATACCCCTTGGTAAGACTGGTCAGACTTTCGGGCTTCTGACGATCCGTAACGACTGTCAAAGATCTACGGTTCCAACACAACGGCTTAACGTGCTTTCCGAGGCATGGAGGGGTCTTGGTCTGTAAAGATGTTCACCCATCTATGGAGACGCGGCAATCGTAGCTTAACCTAATCGATGGAACCGTGCAGCTGCTATACTTAGCCACAAGCCTCAAACTTCATAAAAAAATGTTTTAGGTGAAAATCAGTCGTATTCGATCAATTAATATTTGATAAACACGAGTATCGATAAACGGTTAGGTAAGCAAAGGCTTCTCGGTTGTCGAAGACTTTAGATAAGCAATTTGTTTGAGCCAACGCTTGAGCCTTGTTGCCATGACACGTGCCTTCCTTGATTGATTGTTACGTAGGAATGAGATCTTGTCACATCACCCTCTGAGTAAAGGTCTATTTTATTTTTTACCATTTGTATCTAAACAGTCAGTAAACGATAACGTTTCATACTCAGCCAAAATATAGTAGGTAATACTGATTTACCTCTATTGATTTTTGAAACTCAATCGTTACCAGCCAAATCGGTGGTCTTGCAAACTGCAGTTGAGCTTCCAGGATAACCGATTTGGCTTGCCTGGATTTAGTTAACGCGGATAGCCAAATAACAAAAAGCGTGGGCTGCAAAGAATCGCTAACAGTGATTTTCATCACAAATCTCGAGCTTTCTTTTTCTAGTGATATACCTATTCAAGTTTTTGAGTATTGATGCGAAAACGATACCTACCGAATTCAATTCAATTTCTCGTTATTATCGTTGTTTGCAAACTGCATGCAGGTTGCTATCTTATTAATCATTTATCAATAATAAAAATATTATTTAATTTCATGAGTTTTTCAAATGCAACCTTATAACTAACAAGTTCCAAGTCTTGAGAAGTTCTTATCACGCGTTAAATAATTATTAATTTGTTTGGAAGACCGAGGCGTATGCCGATTAATTATAATGTTGGACATAAAGATAATCAGTTTTCATTTGTTGGTCTATCAACAAGACGTAATAATGGAGCAAACAAAATAGTAGATCGTACAACTAGTGCATAAAAGAAGCCATTTAATTCTGAGACGTAGGGGTAACATGGCTTGTTTATGCCCGAGTTATACGTACCTATACACTCTGCTTTTCACTTCGATTGCGAGAAAATGAAACAGGCATAAAATATGTAACAGTATTTTCACTGTTCAAAAATGTTGCAAAATTGAAGAAGAGAATAGCCAATTCTCGCCACAAAACTTTTTAAAAGTTTTTTTTTTTAATTTTCAACATGTGTCAATCGACTTGGGTACTTTATACTGCCAAGTCATAAAAACGTTTCTTTTTATGAATTGGCAGTATAAACAAACTATACAGGGTGGAATCGAAGTCATGGGCATTATTTTAACCTAAGGCACTACTCACGATACTGATTGCATTAGGGCTATTAATACGCAAATCAAAAATATTATTAATGCAAGTAAGGAAAACCTTAAAAATGTAGTAAGTCAAATTGCACAAGGCTTATTATTGCAAATAAACACTTAAAGTAATTAAAACAAAATACTTTGTTAACGCCAATAATTGTTGAAATATCAAAATCTTAAAGCGCAGTTACAGCGCAAAGCGAAATGTAAACAAACATCACCTGCGCGCGCGCGGGTTTTTCCTTACAAGTAATAATAACAATGGGCTACAAGACATTCCGTCCGGCGGGATTCCCTGAACTCTCTCCGTCCCACTCCCTCACTCGCAAAAATACGAATATCACCCCCGCGCGGGGTATGCTTCCCGCCGCAACACGAAGTCACGAACCCGGAACCAGTGTCATAACGACTGCGCAGGTGCATTGACGCGTAATTGATTTATTGATCCCGTGACGTAATCGCCGTACTCGCCGCTCGCGTCATACGGTGCTTGGATTGCAGTGTATTAAGTGTTAGTTTATTAGTTGTGTGTTGTGTGTGTGTTTGTGTACACGATGCCTCGACCGCGTAATGTGCAGGCTAGGTACACCAACCAACAATACCCACAAATGGTTGTAATTTACGATCGCACAAGAAATTTAGTATGAACTCGTGAAATGTTCCATCGGCGCTACCCGAACGACCCTATTCCTTCACGGGGTCTCATTCCACCAGAACCACTCAGAACCTGTTGGATTTTTCGTCTTTTCACGTGCCAGCACATGCACAAGCTCGTGGAAGAGCACCCGTTTACCCTCTGTCACTTTACCGACAAATAAGGTTTTTTCAAAACAATCCACAAGCTAGGTACGTAAATGTTTTTTTTTAATGTATGTTAGTTGACGTAGTTTTGACCGTCCTAAGCCGGCAAAGTACGAAGGGAAAATTGGAATTTATTATGAATCAATTCATTGGCAACTTACGAATGTCACGTGAGTCGGGCGGGGTCAAAGAATTCACGCCCAATGACGCGCGTACGGCGTAGTGTACCTACGCATTTGCTATCGAGAAGCGCAACTAATTTGATACTTTGTATGACTTACTACATTTTAAGGTTTTCCATACTTGCATTAATAATATTTTTGATTTGCGTAATAGTAGCCCTAATGCAATTAGTATCATAAGTAGTACCTTAGGTTAAAATAATGCCCATGATATCAAATGCACCCTGTAGAAAATATGGAAGTGGTATTAAATTAAAGCAAACGAAACAAAATAATGACTTTTATCTGCGACATTTTATTGTGCCTATGGCAGTTGGGCCTGATTCTCTAGTCTTATAAAAAAGTAATACTTTATACACTAGAGTATAATAAGCGATTTTATGTCACCTATGCACAACATAAAGAGGCCCGGATGTGGCCGGACGCAACACTTGAAGCAGCGCATAGGCTGGTCTTCAAGTGGCCGGACCACAGCCGAGCTGAACCCCACCAGCAGCCGTCCCTTGGTCGCAGGACGGCCCTAGCCGCGGCGACTGGGCACTCGACGCGGGTGATGCGGGTGCCGCGGCGGCCGGGCCTGATGGCTCCACCTTTCACCGCGCCAGTGTCGTAGTCCCCAGCATCCGCGACGGCCGCCACCATATCTTTCCTTGGTAACCGAATCATCTAGATCGGCCAACTCAAAGGCTGCGGTCTTAACAGGCCTGACGATCGTTGCCGCATCCGCGATGACCTCTTGCAGCTTTGTTTCCCCGAGAACCTGAAAATTCGAGCCCCGGTCAGGGTTCGGCGGCACGTGATTTTGCTGATCCCAAGCTAGGAGGGATCAGCGTTGCTACGAGCCCGTCTTAGGACGGACTCATAAGTCTCGCCCCGCTCCGCGGCCTCCGGGGTGATGGTTACTACGACGGCCGCGGTTACGGGAGGAACAAGCTTCCTCCCGCCGGCTGGAGCCCTTTTGGCTGCAGGAGCAGTCGCGGCGGGCTTGGAGGCCACCTTGTTGCCCTTTTTCCCTCTCCTAGTCTTCCCTCTTTTCCTCTCCTGACCACCTCCGTCCACGACTGGTTGGACGAAGTGGTGGAGGGAAGGAGGGCGTCTTCCTCCTGCGAGTTCTGGGGGGCCGCTGGAGTGGCAGACGACCTAGGAGCTCTGTCCGCGCTTATGGTGGGGGTTTGAGGAGCCACCTTGGTTCTCTTGCCCTTGCCTTTGCCCTTGGAGGGTTTCGGGGCCTGGGGTTGACATTCACACTGTGGGGTAACCCCTTCACAGTTTTACCATTTTTTTAACGTGGAGAAATGCTCATGCATTCTGCACTACCACGGTGAGATAGTGCAGTTATGTGGGACTCTAATCCACTAAAACTCCACGGTGTCCTCCTCTGCCGCTTACGGCGGGATCACGGACACGCGTTAGCACTCATCCGTGAACCCGCCGCGGCTGTCCGTCACCGGACGCTCCTCTGGGGAGCACTCCCCATCACCGGCGCACCAGAACACATAGCACGCCGTGACCACCCCAGCGACCACACCAGCACATGGGCGCCAGACGACCCTGAGTCTGGGCACTCTTGGTCGTCTTGCGGCGGGTCAGGTCGTTGGCCCCGCCGCCCGCCAATTTTCGGCCGCAGAGGATAGGGAGAGTGGCCAACGTAATACCAACACTCATCCTCCCCTGCGGCCCCACCGCGTCCGCCACCAGACGGTGGCGACCCCGTCAAGCCCGCGAAAGGTAGGGAGAGTGGCGCATCGCATTACCGGCACTCCTCTACCGCCGCGGCCTCCAACCCTCAGCCGCGATGCCTCCCATACGACATCGCGGCCCGCCTCAGTTGTGATGTCGCCCAAGCGGCACCGCAACCTATTTGTTGGCCGCTACGTCGTCGGCTTACAGGCAAAAGCCCTGTCGAGCGGCCCATCCTCGGGTTCCTCTTCGCTTCACCGTGAGTGACCAAGCCACGGCTACTGAGCCTCTCCGCCTCGACACTGCGGGAACCCACCGGGGGGGGGGGGGGTCACTGTTCTACCCTAACCTAACCTAATGAAAATGGCAGGCGTAACCTAACCTAACGAAGATGGCAGGCGTTTAAATTTAATCAGTTTTGAAAAAATATTCAAAACAAAGTAGAGGTTTCTACATTATATTAATCGTTACTTATATGTAGTTTTTCAATATAGAAAATGTCCATTATACCATATAAAATTAGGTAAAACGAAATTATATCAATAATTCATTATATCATTTCCTCGTTTTATTAAAGAAAAGTATATTAAATGAAATTAGGTCATGAATGATCATTAGAACTTTTTCATTACATCAAACGTTACACACAACACAACTACCCTACCAACCCTACTTCGCTTACTTTGTTCATTTGTTGTGCTAATGAATATTAGCACAATAAAGTCCGTGTATCTACCCCAGGCAATATAATGTAAGTATAATAAATATGTAGTTCTGACTTACTAACTACCAACACGATTTTGGAATCAAAATCGAAGCAAGCAGCCTGCTATGTAATTGAAATAAATGCTAGTCTTACTTTTTTTATGTACCATTTGTAATTTTTATTCACTTTTCAATCAACGGACTAAGAAGGAGTAGGGTCCTGTGTAGTAGTACGAGGAGCAGGATGCGGTGTATGGTGAGGCGTAGGCAAATGGAGAGGGGTCCGCCGCTGCTGGATACGCCGCCACTGGGTACGCTGCCGCTGGGTACGCCGATGTTAATGCTGCCAATGGACTTGTGTATACTAACTACATTAGGTTTGGGCACCGCCATCGTTACCGCCAGCAAGCAAACGAAAACCAACTGAAATAAAAATAAATTAATTAGGCAATTATTTTCACACAATTGGTTTTGTCCACTGCTGTGTCGGTAAAAACTCCTCAAAAGCAAGAAATAAGTGATTTCTGACAAGTGTCGGTCCAAAGTAGATCGCATTTTAATGAAGCAGTTCATCATTATCATAATTTAGCCAGTTTTGAAGATGACACAAAATTATCGTGAAGGAAGCGGCTGCCTTTTCGCTCTTAATCTTCCATTCCAATGAATTGGTAAAAACACGGGTATAGTAGGCCGTACGTCAGTGGTAACAAAACCAGTACAAGCCGGCAGCTCTTATTCTATTAAAATTCGTCACTACGCCAGGTCAGCTCAAGGTCAAAGTAGTACCATCGATGTACAGTCGACTGTACCGAACACTTGATTCCATAATTATGATGAATTTAATATGACTTACCAGCTTGAACATTTTGAGCGATGGAGTAAAATAAAGAGTACAAATAAAAATACTAGACTATAGCATATAACTGAGATGAGTGTGATAGCCTACGGAGCCACAGATGATTTTATATACTTTTTCGTACCACTTGCTCAAAAAAGTGACATTCTATGCCACAAAAAGCGAACATAACAATAGTCATTTTTAATCTGTTAAAAACAGGGAAAGAAAATTGTACTGAATTTCATTCATCCTCTAGGGGGAGAATGTGATTTAAATTTGGAATACTTACCGAAATTTATACTGAACTACATCTGTGTTTACACCATTGAGTTTGTATATAACGCATTATAAATCTTTTTGGAAAAGGAATACGCATTAAGCAGTCAAATTAACAAAAATATAAAACTTAATCCATCGGAGCCACAACCATTAACTTCCGGCATCTTATCTTCGTCCGTAACTCACGATGCACCACCACCACTATCTCCGACGTATACTATCTACAATGAAACGCAAGTTCCTCAGACGCAAGAACAGAGAAATACTCAAATCAACTCATCAACAATAAATGTACCAAACAAAAATGTAACTCTCTCTATCAATAATTGGACCAATGTTTCGAATGTTAACTTTTACTTTTAATTGTCATTATTTTTAATAAATGCTTATCTCATATTATTATTCTGTTAATTTTTTCGCAAATGATACGAAAAGTAGAGTATTTTCCTCTGTGATAAAGCTGTCTTAGTCTTGGGTGAACTTAAATCCCTCGCTACACTCAGGACTCATCTTAAATCCCTCGCTTCGCTCGTGATTTAAGTTTTTAACACCCTCGCTACGCTCGGGAGTAAACCTCGAGTCCTTCGTTACGCTCGCGATTTAAATCGTCATCCGCGACAGAAGACACTGCTTTTTCCCCTTGGTTAATAATCTACTATTTCATACTTGTTTGAAGAAACAGGCTTTTTCTACGTGACCAGAATAATAAATTTGGCCACTCAAAACTCAGACATCCATATTTAGTGCTTGACTTAGTTTTTCTTAATTCGGAATTAGTGTGGAAATCTATTTGTTCCGTAAAAAAAAACAGATCATTTGTTCCCCTGTCTGGTGGTTCCTGAATAGTATCATCAACCGATTGTAACTTGACACCTCTTTTGATGCTTAAAACGCCATGAAGCGTCGAAAGACGTATAAGTATGGAAATCAAGGATACAATACATTGTCTTCTTGTGTTCGCCTAGATAATTCATTACGTAATATTACTGCTGACGTCTGTTTTCTTTCATAATTTCCTACCTATCAGAAAAGAAAATCCGACTTTTTCGTAAACTTGAGTTTACGAAAGCATGAGTGACGTTGGTGCTATCCAAACCTGCATGCTCTAACTGTGAAATAATATTACTATATTAATGTTTACCTATTTATCCACCACACAATCAAAGCCAAGGTTTTCGCAAATAAAGTTCCTACAGATTTACAATAGGTATTAAACATCTCTAAACAGGTGGCGGAAGCTGAAAAAAAAAAGCAATATTCAGGTGGGCAAGGACATCGACGCGCAACCTGTTACCATGGACCCAATGATTCTGAACCCCCTGCATTGAAATTTTAAGACGACACGAAAATAGTGTCCACTATTTTCCGTTTTAAGGACTATAATAAAACTTAACAATGTAAAACCACCGTTTGTAATAATAATAACGTATAATCTTGTGGAGCACAACGTAACATGATTATATTCTGCATTTTCATTCTAAAATAAAAGAAATAAGCAAACAAACGATTAGGGCGCCACTGCGCGGTCGGTGTCGTCTTAAGCCAGTTATTATACTTTTCACCGCGTAGGTATTGCACTTTTTTTATGAAACAGCAGATTTTTTTTTATACCGACTGTAATTTTCTACGCTACGTCTAGAACCGTGTGCTGAATTCATGATTACAGTTTGCGCATCAATGATACCAACCTGTATAATAATCTTGTGTACAACAAAGATAAGGCTCACCAATCCATTGATAGAGATGGACATTGGACGTCGAAATAATTATCTTCTACTTAATATATATAAATTACGTGTCACGTTGTTTGTCCGCAATGGACTCTTAAACTACTGAACCGATTTCAATAAAATTTTGCACACTGTGTGCGGTTTCATCCAACTTGAAAGATAGGATAGTTTATATCTCAGTCTCAGTATAATCGCAATATTATTTTATTGCGAATATTGCCAGGACAAGGTTTGTATGAAAGAAAATTTCGAAAATTTGAAAGAAAAAATGCACCCGTGCGAAGCTGGGGCGGGCCGCTAGTCTTATATATATTTGATATCAAATAAATCCTAGAGATTCATTGCATGACTGATGATGTTTTAAACTAAGATGACACGAGCCAGAAGGCCAATTCTCGTACTTAAAAAACGTTCAAAATCAAGTCGCAATCTCATCTCAGCGACAATGTCAAAAACTTGTCAAAAATTTAGGGAAATTAGAGGTATTTTTGCCACTGAGATCAGACTGTGAACGTTCTTAAAAATACGGGAACTGTCCCTCTGAGATAAGAGTTCGTTTTACACGGAACCCACAGATCTGAATAAATCTATACTTATAATAAATCTGTAGAGATGTCAATTCTGTACATGAAATATATTTCCAAAATAACTATCAGCGGGTGATTAGTGATCGTTACTGACGCCAAAAATGCAATCAGTAAAATTTTTGTCTGTCTGTCTGTCTGTCTGTATGTTCGTTATAGAAACAAAAACCACTCGACGGATTTCAACGAAACTTGGTACAATTGTTCTTCATACTCCTGGGCAGGTTATAGTATACTTTTCATCACGCTACGATCAATAGGAGCAGAGCAGTGAAGGGAAATGTTGGGAAAACAGGATTTCTTTTTAGGTGAAGTAGTAATAGGTTAGTAGTAGTTAGTTAGTAGTAGGTAAGTTTTGGTTAATTTATGTTCAGTTTTTTTTTAATATTAAGTAGGTAAAGCGTAGGTACTTTTATTAATTATAGGTATAGGTATTATTAATTATAGTAGTTATAGGTATTTAGTTTTAAGTGAAGTAGGTTTTATTATATATTATTTTATATATTAGACGTAGTTATATATTTTTAGTTATTCAAGCCCCAAGCGGACGCCGGCGTCCGCCCGCTATTGTCTTGAAAAACGCGTTGAATGAGAAATACGCGTTCTCAAGAATCGGCAGAAGAAAGAGCACATCGGTTAAACTCTATGAGAGTTAGTGCCTCAATTTCCGGAAGTCATTATTCCACGCGGACGAAGTCGCTGGCAAAAGCTAGTTATGAAATAAAGTCCTTCAGACCGTATTTCAGCCATGGCAACGGAGACAGGCCTTCAGCGCGGGAGATATTAGGTATAGTACACAAGTGTGTGCGAGGTACACTCTATCTTCCTTCACTCTCATAGTCCGATGGGACGTCAATCCGACACGACCGGAGAGAGATCAGGCGCAGAAGCAACGGTATAACGTGCTTTTTGGGGCACGGGGGTATCACACCGCCGACTTCCAAACTCCGGGCTGTTACTAAGAAATTCCTAATAGAAAAATGCAATAACACTTTGCCCGACCCGGGAATCGAACCCAGGACCCCATGCACACACACACAGATCAGATCACAGATCTAGATAGATGTTAAAACGATAATACGATGTGTCTCTGTTTAACTTTACAATATGTTCGCTCGCTATATGTATAAGTAGGTATATTTACAGGAGTGTCTATCGTTAGAGGCGTTTTAAACAAGACTGATTAACTACCTAAACGACTAGCTTATCGATCCATTAATTAATGAGTGTTGACACAGATCTAATTAATTTGTTATACCACGGGCTGCACACACCTTGGCTCAAATTAACAACTTCTTTTAATTAATATGGTATATAAGCAGCATTTTGGTTTCGTATCGTTGAGTTTATGGTTGTGACGATGTTACTTAAAGCAGTAAGTATAGTGAACATAATTATTTAACTGTAATACTAATAGATATTACTGCACGCACTGGGTCTACAGTTTTGACAATTTTCATTCATTATTTAGATTTAGGTCTTAATTTGTATTTAGACCAAGTACTAGTAATATACCTATGTAATTTTTTTCGAACTTCAATTAACGACCTTTGTTTTTAAATACCTAATGAAAGATGAGAAAGAGTGAAAATTCGTCTAACGTGCCAAATATTGCATTGCTAGCACAAGCGCTACTGTTGAGCATGGGGTCCCGGGTTCGATTCCCGGGTCGGTTAAAGTGTTATTGGGATTTTTCCATCAGCAATTTCTCAGAGCAGCCCAGAATTTGGATTTGTGTCCACTTGATGGCAATAGGCTCGCTCGTGGGACTTATATGGGACCTAAACCTAACTGGAGAAATCTGGGTGTACTAAGATACATCTCTGCGTAATGCTTCGGGGATTACAGCTGTTATGGTATGTTAGTAATTTACAAGTTGCATTTTATTTCAATACGTAATAAACCGTATAAAATTTCTTGAGAAAGTAATGGGGGGTTGCTGAACTCTTTACTGCGACAGAAATTTTACAACCGACACATGTGCTGTGAAAGATGAAATCTGAAGAGACCTGAAAATTTGATTACAGAAACATTTTATGTCACACTCCGAGTACCTAAGAACAGCTTTGCAAGGTTAAAGACCTTCTCGCAGAAATCCATGATTTATTAACTAATGTACTGCACATGTATACTTTTACATATTTGCACAATTATCTCAAGAGGTATTTTAGACTCAGTGTTAACTATACAAAATGTAATTGAAATTACTGATACCCTGAAAAGGGGACATTATACGCACGGCTACACAACAAGCTATACTTATACGAAAAATCTATACAATGCGAGGTCAGCTAAAACTAGTAATGTTTGATATGTCGCCATGTGTACTCATCATTATTAACAACTTTTGCCAAGGAACCATGCCTGAAATCGCGAAAAAAATATTTACTGGTGCATACATTCATTTTGTCGAGTTAAAATAATCCACGCAGGGTTAGGTAAAGGTGTACCGAGTGACGCGAACATAAATACCAAAAAGCTCGTTCGACTATACATATTAAAATGGGTAGGTAATTTAATTATTAAACTACCTCTATTCCCAGTGGCTCCTCTTATTCGTGGCGTGTGTGATGGCCGTGGGGCTGGGCGATGCGAGTCGAGCTCTCGTGCATCACCATCGGCGACGCCCCATCATAATGTACAACAAGTTGCCCCGCGTCAAGGTCCCCAAGAGAATCCTAGTGTAACCCCAATGGAGACTCGCCTAGCTTGACGTCACAACGCGACAATATGATATAAATAAATTTTCCAAATCGAATTTTGGTGTTGTAATTTCCTATGAATCCAAACTTCCATAGGTATTTCTATTAGAATCATACTTACATCCTTCCTACTTTCTACTTCCTACTATCCTACTATCCTACTTTTTTTTTTACTAATATTATAAATGCGAAAGTTTGTGAGGATGGATGTTTGTTACTCTTTCACGCAAAAACTACTGAACGGATTTTGATGAAACTTTACAGTAATATAGTTTATACATCAGAATAACACATAGTATACTTTTTATCCCGATACTCCCACGGGATCAAAACTTACGCGGGTGAAACCGTGGGGCGCAGCTAGTTTTGCATAATTTTGTTTTTTAAGACTGTTTTCATCTCTAACTGAACGTGAACGGACTCGCTTCAAATGGGTTTTCAAGAAATTACAAAATTACTTTAATAAAACACTCAGAAAGTTATAATAGTTCCCTCTGAGTTTCTAGTCTAAAAGAACACAGACACTTTAGTCAACTTTATCTACTAGTAGAACAATGAACGAAAAACTTAACGACGACGACCATCTTGTTTAACTGCTAAAATAGGTCCGTGTTTTTATGAATTTCTCAAGTTTTTGTTGGCTATGATGGTATTTAGAAATAGTGTCCTAAGTCCTTGATCTAATATGTTTACCGGCCGTTGGTGACACGGCGCAAGGCTGCGCGTGCTCATACTGCTTAATGGGCTAAAGGAGGATATTTCGGCGTTATCCGGTTACACTACCATACTACGCATGCTCGTACATTTGACCACTGATATAAAAGAAGTCCCGATTTACTGGTTATCATTGTGCATCGGATCTTGTGTCCTACAGCTTCTTACGTCTCCCAACAAAACAAACAAACATCAAGATGTTCAAATACGTAAGTACCTTACATTATCTAGTGTAAACATATAATTCGAACTTTATTTTTACCAAATAATATTTTTTTGTTTATAAACAATTCGTAGAATTGAATTAATTATTTTTTTTATTAACAATTCATTTTTATTATTAAATCAACCCTAGATTCGGTCGCACTGCTACGTTTATATTTTCTCGTCAACACGACTGTTTGCTGATGTACATCAATCTTTCATGAATATCGTATATTATTTAAAATCTTACGGGTACATATATTTTTTCAAATTTCCGAAATGTTCTTTCATACAAATCTTGTCATGGCAATGTTCGCAATAAAATAATATTGTGATTATAAATTGAGATATAAACTATCCTATTTTTCAAGTTGGATGAAACTGCACACAGTGTGCAAAATTTTATCACAATCGGTTCAGTAGTTTAGGAGTCCATTGCGGACAAACAACGTGACACGTAATTTATATATATTAAGATTAAGATATACTGAAGATTTATTTTATAAAACAAATCTTTTTTTAATCTTCACCGCCATTAATCAATATACTCTTAAAAATTTTACTCCACTCCGTGGAATGCTCAAAACAAATATTAAAATTTACTATATTTCCAGGTGTTGTTTGCTGCTCTCTTGGCTTTCGCCTCAGCAAAGCCGAAGCCTCTGGTGTTGGAGTACCCCGTAGCAGCTGCCTACACTTCTCCCGTAGCAGCCGCCTACACTGCTCCCGTAGCCTACTCCGCCTACAGCGCCTACGACTACGCGCTCCCCTACTCTGCCTATAGCTACGCAGCCCCATACACTTACTACGTGCGTTGAGTACGTAAGACTACCGGATGACAATGATAACTGGCTACGGTGCAAATATGTAAATTATTATTAAATCGCACAGCAATCTTCGAAATAAATTCTACTCGATACTAATCTTTTTTTTATTCGATTTTTCTTGAGACATTTTATTCCGCAGCTTTTTATTAGACAAAATAAATTAAGATTTTCACGCCTGTGTTCTCTAAAGGGATAGGCAGTTGTGTAGTACATATCGCCAGTTTTGAGCATATTATGAATGACCAGTAGTTCATTGTATTTTCACATTGGTCTTTGTTAAATAGGTCAGGTTTTAGTGTTCCTCATTGTTTGGGTTCATATATTATTATGTATTCTGAAAGGTTAAAGGCTTTATGATTTAATAATAGCATAATACTCGTACTACAATTACTATTTGTAATGTAATAATGCCGTAAGTATTTAATTGACTTACTAATTGTGACGTGATTGTTCATTCATAAATACCTTAATATACTTGAAGTATTAGCGGACTAAACTGCTAATGTTATTGTGCTCTAGCTTTAAGGGCATTAAAACACGCTTTCAACGTTACAGAACTTACAAAATACCAGGTATTTGTATGATATCTTTGCAAATGTTATTGCTATTATGCCACTATGAAATAAACGTGCATATAATAAGAGCTAATGTATTTCAATAAGTACAGCCTACATTCGTAATTATTGTTATGAGCTAAACATATACGTCACAATGCATGAAACTATCAAGGCTCCTCATTTCGGGGAATATTATTGCAATGTCGAATCGAAATTAGAACACGCACGTTAGGACGAAAAGTCGTTTGTAAATTAAATTGAGTCCAACGTTAAGATTTTATCGACGTGCTAACTTCTAGTCAGTGTTGATGTCGATTAATGTTGGAGATTAGTGATTTCATCGTTCGCTACGGTAATAAAAGGGCATTATAATGAAAGTCGGTGTTGCCGAGACGTATAGTGTAGCTGTGTAACACGTGAGAGCGTGACGATTGTCACGTGAGTGCGCCCACATACTGCCATTTATTATCAAATCAAGCTGTTATTTAATCAACTACGCGCAGTTTGTTTAGTCCTTTAAGAATAATGTATGTTAAGGTGTAGAATTGTACAGAGATAAATTCTGTTTTGGTAAATAACAAAATACAAGTGGAGTCATCAAGACCATTTCAGAACAATAGTCTTTAAGGCTCGACGAAACGGAACTCGACGTGCATGTCTTTGTTTATTAACATATGTTTTGTTTAAAAAAAACCCTGTACTTTACTATTTAACCTAGAGCAATCAAAATCACACCAAAATAAGTAAGCAAAATAGCTTTGAGTAATCGCGAGTGCTGGTTCGAGATGGCGCGGGAAAAGAGTTCCTGGAAAAATTTGGAGGAGGCCTTTGCCCAGCAGTTCGACAGTATAGGCTAACAAAAATAAAACTATTTAACTTTTGTAAACGTATACCCCTACAGCAGTCATCTCATCAAAATCACAACAAAATAAACATGAAATAGCTTTGAGTAATCAGGCATATATAACGATAACGCCTACTAGTGACTCTGACTTCTAAGCAGTAAGCTACGGCAATAAGAGTAAACATCGGTTTGGGCGATGTGATTGCACGTGTAATAGCAGAAATACAAAGAGCAATTAAGTAATTGGTATTAAACAAATCCGAAATTTCTGAAACTTTTCGGAGAATACAGTATTAAGTAAACTACTTTAACAATTATCTACCTTCCTTTAATATATATAAAGCTTAGCAAAATTTTTCAGAGTTGATAAATAGGTGTTACTTTTACATTTCAGGAGAACTCTTCAGTGACATTTGCAGATTTTCCCAACTTTTTAAGTTCGCCTTTGAACGTAATAGAACGATGATGAATTGTTTTCAATGTTAATTTTTTCTTCAGTGAAGCTAGATCACTGAAGAAAAAAATTGACTTTGAAAACCTTTACTGACTGCACATAAAAAAATCACCTGAAATAAATCTTGTATTGTTGCCTAAAAAAGTACAAGGCACTCTCGGAGTCAACGTTCTGTGCATAAGTTACGTGCGTTGCGTGCAATTTGTCCAGGATACGATAAGTTTCTGAATTTAAATAAGTATGGATCAAACTATTAACATCCTACCTGTGTAATCTATAGGGAAATTAAGATTTCACAGTAACGAACCTATGCATGTATTAATATACGGTGTGAGTTAGTTATTGTTTGATCCTGAGAGAGATGATTTTAGTTAATTTGCTGAAGTACGGGCAATTAGACTGTTTGGGCAGTTACACTACCTACCTACCAATTTTCGTATATTTAAAAATGGATTAACGTATAAACGTTTCGTTTCTGTTGGCTCATTTGGTCAAGATCCTTTAAAAATACCTAAGTCAAGGTCCTTGTAAAATTCTATCGCGGCTCTTTGTTTACGGAAAACGCGTACGTGTTGGCCAATTTTTTTTATTGTCACTTTTTAGGAAGAATGAAAGAAAAAAATTAATTGACAAGGAACACATTTTACCAAAAATAACATAAAAATTAAATATAGGATTATGTGTACCTGTCTAACGCTCATTTTCAAATTAACCTCATAGGGTTCATCGATTTGTCAATTAACTTTGGATGCTGCCGAAATCAGGCTCAATAGATCAATAAGTTCACAGCTGCTCATAATGCCCTTGTAAAAGCAGATAGCTGAAGCCAGTCAACTTAAAACACTTATTGGTAGCTAAATTGGGCGTTAAATTACCTAAAATTGGCGAGTTGAAGAATGGATAATTTACCTCAGGAAAT
The DNA here is from genome assembly GCA_949316385.1 of Globia sparganii. Taxonomy (NCBI): domain Eukaryota; kingdom Metazoa; phylum Arthropoda; class Insecta; order Lepidoptera; family Noctuidae; genus Globia; species Globia sparganii. Next base: position 12,330,931 of record OX438663.1, on the reverse strand, counting down.
GATTGAAGCTGTCATCAGAAGCATGGCTAGACGTATCCAAGCCCATAAAAGGCGCGTGGAGGCAACACGCGCTATTAATTCTTTTTTTTTTACTTTTTTTTTATTTATCTTTTTTCTTTCGCATTAGAAAACATCAAAAATTTTCAGATAAGAGCATTTTTTTTTTGTTTCTTTATAAATACATCCTAATAAGCCCTACATCAAACAATCTGACTCAAATGAAGCGAAAACATTAAATAATATATATGTATGTATGTTGTTACCCATATTTTCTCACAACTTGTTATTTTTTTTTTGTATTTGTGTTCTTATTATGCGTCATGTTTGCCGCAAATAAATGTATTTTATTTCTATTAAATCTCAAAAAATAATGTATTTTTTTTTGTGTTCCTCTAATTTTGCCGGTATGTGTAGTTGATCGTGCATTCACCTAAGATAGTTAGTCACATCTCACCCTTGTGGCAACTAAGGGAAAAGTAGGTAGGTACCGAGTTTAGTCGAGGGACGTCTTGACGGTTGTTGACCTGATTCCATGGGATGATTCGAAACGATGATTTGTGGGCAATTAATTACTGGTTGAAGGTAAAACTTTACGTATAACCTTTTTATTTTTTTGTAGTTTTATCGACGACAGCACCCCGCGGTTTCACCCGCGTTAGTTTCGATCCCGTGGGAATATCGGGATAAAAAGTATCCTATGTGTTAAGTCCAAATCCGTTCAGCCGTTTGTGCGTGAAGAAGTAACAAAAACATATAAACACACTCACAAACTTTCCTTTTATAATATAAGTGAGATTATAAAAAAAAATCTGCTGTTTCGTAGAAAAGTGTAATATACTTCATCATCATCCTAGCCTTTTTCCAACTATGTTGCAACTACGGATGCAGCTGAATAACAGTATTTTACATGGAGCGACTGCCTATCTGACCTCCACAACCCAGTTACTGGGTAATACGATACCCCTTGGTAAAACTGGTTGTCAGACTTTCGGGCTTCTGACTACCCGTAACGACTGTCAAAGATCCACGAATGACAGCCGGGACTAACGGCTTAACGTACTTTCCGAGGCACGGAGGGGTCTTGGTATGTAAAGATGGTCACCCATCCACAGACCAACCGCGGCAAGCGTAGCTTAACCTGATCGATCGACCTGTGCGGCTGTTATTATTTAGCCACAAGCAAAAGCAAAAGTGTAATACTTATCCCACCAAAAACATAAATGTAAAAAAGGGAGACAAGTTCAATACAAAAATTATGCTTGGCTGTGGGCTTCGCTGCAAAAAGAATGGAGATCTAAACGAGGGCCAAGTTCTATGCAAAAAATTCAAATATGTATTTACTAGCTGCGCCCCGCGGTTTCACCCGCGTAAGTTTTGATCCCGTGGGAATATCAGGATAAAAAGTATCCTATCATGTGTTATTCTGATGTATAAATATATTACTGTAAAGTTTCATCAAAATCCGTTCAGTAGTTTTTGCGTGAAAGAGTAACAAACATCCATCCATCCGTCCTCACAAACTTTCGCATTTATAATATTAGTAGGATAAGAAGAAAACAACATTATGAACAAGTATTAAACTCTATTTCTTTACTTTATTGGATATCTATAACAATTGCTGTTATTTAAAAATGTGAGATCTTGAAGTAGGTTAGATTTGACTTGGCCTGGAGCTGGATTCCAAATTTCATCCTTCTAGGTCATCTGGAAGTAGGTTAGGTTTAGGTACTATATTCAGACAGTCAGTCAGTGCTAAAATTTACGACTTTTTGACCTTCATAGATATGAAGGTCAAAAAGTCGTAAATTTTTTTATAACCGTTTGAGCTAGCTTCATGAAATTTGGGCTTATAGATGTCCTTATGGATATAATTAAACACACGTAGTTTTATGTGTTTACGTAAAAGATGTTTTGAGTTATAGAAGGGTCAAAATTGGCACCAAGTAGTTCATGTAATATTACACTCGGCGCTGGCTAGCCAGTTCCTTTGCTTGAACTAGATGCGGTCAATTTTTTTTTTTAATAACCGAGTAAAAATTTCAAAGCAGAGGTGATTTATAATCATGTACCTACTGAAAAATTAGGGGTTATTTTATTTTTAATGATTCACATAAAAACATTACACCTATACATCTAATTATTTTCAAGCCACTTGAGCATTCGTTCGTCTTTGCGAACGCGTCACGCATGAAATTTCGTCAATCATCCATGAAACTGTATGAAACACGTTTCAGTATGACGTCGTAACTTCGCACATTTTTATCAACAACATTCATCGAAATTTACAGACAGATTGTATACGTCATGTTACAATGCTGTGCGCATTTGTTTTTTTGCAACGGAAACTTACACGTTTCCGTTCATCACAGTTTAGAACGAGTGTATAACGTAGGTTATATAAAAGATGAATATGAATTTAGATTCATAGAAAACAACATTCTTATACAAAGAACGTCTCGTGACTGTTCAACTAAATCGCTTACTGGTCAATTACCATTGCATTATGTTAGTAGCGGCCATATTTTAATTCAACAATTGTTTAATACATTTGGAGGTATGTTTAATAGATTTATAGAAAATTTCGTGATCCACTGGCTCCTGAAAGTTTCCTTACACGAGTTCCCATAGACTACTGCGTCAACATCGGCTTTGTTCACTTGAAATCAACACTTTTGTTTAGAACTTTCTATCGATAGAAAAGCATTTGAAGGTTGTGGCACAGTCCATGTAAAAATATCAGAAGGCTAATTCCCGTTATTAAAAACGGTCAAAATCTAGTCGCAGTCTCATCTCAGTACCTAAGTCAAAAACTTATCAGTAATGTAAGGAAATTTGAGATATTTTTGACAGATTGAGACTGAGATCAGACTGTGAACGTTCATATATATACGAGAATTGCCCCTCTGATGTCACACATTCGACTTATGTGATCAGGACTCGTAGATGAGTACAAAGCACAGACGTCTGTCAGCCCTTAGTCGGTATTGGATTTATATAACAATACATCTACTTGTAATGACATAGTCCTACAGGTTGTGGCGTGACGTATTGTGCATTTGTGAACGCATTTTAGAATACGTGGCGTCACCTGAATTATGTTTATACAAGTATTTATAAGTTAGTTAGGAACGCTTCTTTGTTAAGTGGCAACATTAAGCTACGATCCGGGGCGTTACCCATAGCGTTACATAAGTAGCGTCTCTCTCTTACTTGTCAACACAGACTACTTAGAGATACTACGTCTTGTCAATTGTCGCAAGATACAGACTAGATTCATTAGTTTATTTTAAGTCGTTAGTTTATTTTGTCCCTACTAGTTTAATTAGTTTTATGACAGTGCTAAATAGTGTACCTAACTTTAATCAATAACACGTGTGCGACAATTACAATAGTATAAAAATTGCAAGTTGGAGTTTCACTTCCGCTCTTCGATCACAACTTCACCTTCAATACGCGTAAGAGGAGACAGGTAGAACACCTTCCGTCTATGTCTCCAAAAGGTGAGCTATACCAAAGTGTTATAAAAAGATTGTTATCTATATTTCAACGATAGTTTCACTTGAAATAGCAATAAAATTAGCAAACACTAAATGAAGTTAGCGTTTAAAATAAAAAAATCCAAAACTGTAATTAAATTGATTTGATAATGGTATGCGTTCTCTAATTTTTAAATTAGGAAAACTTTAAGCTCACGTGCAAGAACGTTCTTTGTACCAAAATTTAATAAGCATGTGAAAATCTAGCGTTTACTGTAAAAACTCAAGCATGTGAGCCTTTGTTGACACCACGTGGAGCATTCTTTAAATACAAAATTTACCTAACTACTAATAGAGATCTGCGCAAACGTGCCCCGTTTCCAGTTAAATAAAGTAATTATAGAAATAAAAATACCTATTTGTTATTAACTAACAGTCAAAGTTGAAAGAGAATAATAGAACTTAGATTAAACACGTGAAATAATAAAAATAAATCCAGGTTACCATTACAAATGATCGAGTGCAACTCATTGTTATTAGCTTTTCTTTGTATATCCTGTTCCAAGGGACCTATTTCTTCAATGAAGTTAGGACACTACGGGTACCAAATATGCTAAAACATAATTCGGGGAATTGGGGAATTATTAGTCCTTAAATATGAAATTGGCGTTTTGTACGGGAGGAATACGAAGTCAATTTTTTTTTTGTAAAATATATTTAATTAATAAAAGTATGCACCGTTGTTATCTATGCACTTTTGCCATCTCATAGGTAGTTCATTGATCCCTTTACTAAAAAAACCGTGGGGGCGAGAATCAATGAACTCTTTGAAGGCGGTTTGGCCTGCCGTATCGGAGTTGAATTTTTTTCCTTGTAAGAAGTTGTCCAAATTCCTGAAAAAATGGTAATCTGTTGGAGCAAGGTCCGGGGAGTGCGGTGGATGTCGCAGACATTCCAATTGTAGCTCATCTAACTTAGTGGTTGTTTGTTGTGCAGTGTGTGGTCTTGCGTTGTCGTGAAGCAGCAGTGGCCTAGAGCGACTGGCCAATCTCGGTTGTTTAGCAGTTAGTTCTTCCTTCATGGTTTGCAGTTGCTGACAATAGATATCTGCCGTAATCGTTTGGCCAGATTTTAAAAAGCTGTAGTGAACGACACCGGCGCTAGTCCACCAAACACTCACAAGAAACTTTTTCTGAGTCAATTTTTGTTTAGGGCAGGAGTTGGCTGGTTCTCCAGCGTTCAGCCATTGCGGCAAGCGCTTCCGATTATCGTACAGTATCCACTTTTCATTACAAGTAATGATTCAATTTAAAATCCCTTAATTATTGTGTCGGTTGAGCAAAGTAACACAGCAGTCAACGCATGTTTGCAAGTTCGATTCACTCAATTCATGAGTTACCAATCGTTCAAGTTTTTTTTTACTTTCCCGATTTGCTTCAAGTTTATTAATACAGTTTTATCACTTACCCCGAAGCCTGCAGCTATCTCTGAAGTGCTTTGTGATGGATCCGCTTCCACAACAGCCTTTAATTCTTCATTTTCCACTTTGGTCTCCGGCCGTCCACGGGGTTGGTTCTGAAGGTCGAAATTTCCAGAACGAAAACGTTGAAACCAAAAACGTACCGTGCTTTCTTTTGAGACACCAGCGCCGTACACATCATTAATCCTTCGAGGTGTTTCTGCAGCACTGGTGCCACGGTAGAACTCGTACTCGTAAATATACCGATATTTCATGTTTTTTCTTAAAAAAAATAATGAGGAAAAGACAAATGAATGACTGTTTTCAAAACTCAAATCTACCAGCTAAATGAATTTATAAATTTGAATTTGAAATTCTTAACCAAAGAGGAGATATTTCAGATCAAAGTGGTCAGTACGACAAAACGCTAATTTCATATATAAGGACCTAATATTTTTTTTTTTTAATATTTTTTGAATTCACCTTTAGTTTTGCTTTGAGTGAATTTCTTAAGTACCTGTGATTACAACCTGTTGCTATATCTCTGATTGCATTGTAAAACACTATTTCTTAGCGATGGATATAATAAAATCGTATTTAAATGTTCTCGAATATCTTTTAATCAAATGCCATTATCGGAAAACTCTTTTAGTCCTGACTATGGATTAAATTTTAATAGATTGGATTTGCATGTGGATGTTAGTGCACTTCGTATTTACAAACTATTGTATGCACTGTTGCAGCATAGAATTCGTGTGCAGCTAGACAAGTTAGGTCGAAAATGATACACAAATACACACTAACTACCGTCTGTATAAACAGACGGTTGTTAGTGTGTATTTGGATGGAACTAGAGCACGTCATTTGTGTATCTCTGATTGTGATTTGTGTATCAGATTGTTAATAAGTGTAGGAATAATCATGAATCTGCCAAAGGAATTTAATGTTTGAATTTGGTACGTGGTATTTATTTATTTATTTTACCGTTTATGTGGTACATATTCATGATTATTCCTACACTTATTAACAATCTGAGTCATTCACCAATCATAGCACAAATGACGTGCTCTAGTTCCATAGCTGCAAAATAAAAATAAAAGAAAGACGGATAAAAGAAAAAAAAAATACGTTGTAACAAACAAAATACGTTGTACAAACGTGGAGTGGACGTATCGATGTTCGCAGGTAAAAAATGTAGGTGTCAATTGAAAATGGTGACGACAATAATTCCTGGCTCGATTGTCTTCTACGGACTTATTGTTACGCAAAAGCGGACTGACCCGAAAGCTCTCCATGCCTAATATCCGCCAAAAACTAAGATTTACTTACGTTGCGGCCGTGTGTGTGTAAATGCTTCTACCTCTACGAAAAGAAAACATAATTCTTATGTAGACGAAAGCTCATCCAGCACTACGCACAATATAACCTTTACATAAAATGATCTGATACGAGACCCTACGTAGGTACATGAAAATAACATGTAATCGCTTACCGAATCTCTTGTTGTATTCAGTCGAGCCATTGTCTATCCACACATAAATGTTTGTCACCATAATTAGTTTTGATGCACGCATATACGAGTATAAGCTATTGTTTATAATGAAAGCTGAAATTTTACATACAGGTGTGGGGTATCTCACACAAAAGCTATTTGTATTCGTTTTGAATGAATTGTCTCCGTCTAATCTCTAGCGCCTCGCCTCTAGGCGGATCTTGTCAGAATTATGGTAATTATAATTTGAGCCTTAAAAGGCTCAATGCTTACTTGCTTACTTAATTTATCTTAAATAGAGTACAAAATATCATAATTAAGAGAAGTAATTACTTGACATCAAAAGTTTAGATACTCATTTGTTCATAGAAAACGAAGTAATTAGGTACACTGATTAAGGCCCTGGCCAAAGATTTACCGTAAAACGGTTTTTTGTCGCACAGTTAGGTGCATGATATAAGCCAAAAAAGTTGAGTGTAATGTCAAATGTACAAAGAATTACATATTCAAAAATGTTTCATAAAAATAAAATAGTATCATCATAAAACAATCGTAAACCAGAAATCAAAAAAAATCTTCGCTTTATTCTCAAAATTGTGAGCGTAAACCTATCATATATCTTATATAATAGTAAAGGAAATTCAATCCACTAAAGAAATACCTAAAAATATTTCACTAAGCCGTGCATTTATTTTTTTATTTAATTAAAACTTCTAACCCTTATTTTGGTGGTCATTCGATTCAACTAACTTCAAACACATCGCTGTTTTGATCCATAATTATTGTTATTGTCAATTACCTAAAAGTTTGCTTCTTACTGCGCCTCAAACAGCGGTGAAATGTAGGTATGTTGTATCTTCACAACACATAATTACAATATCATAATAATAATTAAAAACATGTTTGTTTATATTGAAAATAATTGCCGAAACCACTGCACATTACTTGTAGGTACTCCTCTCAACTTTGCAATAGAGGCTAAAAGTTTTCAAGGAGGAATCTGCCACTAACACTGAAAAGAAATTAAAGTATATTTGACCTCCTTAATATACAGAAATAGGAAACAGTCAAGAGTGACGTTCATGAGAGGGTTGTGGCTTATTCAGGACGACCAACTCATGTTAAATAGCACGTTGTTAACCTTACACCTTTCACGAAAAAAACCGCGCGTCACAGTATAGTTGGTTTTGACGGCGACGTAAACAACGTGACATTCTGACGTTTTCTCTAAACTTTAGATTAGAAGTCAGTAGCAGTATTGTTGAATACAGTGCAAAGAGATATGAATAAACTAATTTCATGGATTACAACAAATCCAAGAAATTAGTTTATTCATGTCTAAGGATGATCTCAAAACCGTATACTTATGGTTTTTAATGTTTGACTTCTATGCTAAGTTAGTGAGTAGACTCATGGTAATACGAACATCGGCAGACATTTGTCAATTTCAAATATTGATCCAACGTTACCATTAAAAACTCCACGTGATGTCTCCACATTACGTGGAGTTTTTATGGACTCGTGTTGTTTACCAACTTCTTAATTTTTCCATTTGACGTGGAGTTGTTGGCAAAAGTATTGACTTTCTTAATTGGTTTTTTACGGGTAACAATTGTATTTAACAACTTACTAATTTTGCCTTTCCCAAAGTAGAATTTCAGAACGTATTTTCATGGATCTTGTCTTAATCGTTTTGGTTTTATTTATAGGGTTGGAGAAAAAAAAATAAACATGGTTTTTAAGTCTTTTTTTGCTTGATTCTGTCCTTGTTTCGGAGAATAAATCTTGGGTATAATATAAGTACTTTGGTAAGAGACGACGAGGCATGCAGTGATTGCATTTTATCTCTCGTATATGTACCTAATAGAATAAAAAAGGTAAGTGCGGAATGGTTTGGCCCCATCTCGGCACCCTGTCATTAATCATTGTTAGGTACACAGTCATCAAAAAAAGGCAAAAAGTATAATGAGTAAATCAACTTGATTTATTAAATCAAAATCACTATTTATCAAAAGTTAATGTTTATATTAACAGTTTATTATATTATTTATGTGTAACAACAAACAGCTTCCTGTTACAATCGCAAGATATTTCTACAAAATCTAAATCTCAACTTTTTACTAGTACAGTGAAAGATTTACAAGTACAGATGAATCGCAATAAAATATAGGCGCTCTCGTGAATTCCGATGACCCCCGAAGGCAGAGACTTGGCTCGCTGATCACGCAGCGATCAATGCCAGAGACGTCGCCGAGGATGGCCGGTTGCAACACCATCGGGGCCTGCGACGTATATAACGTACTGGCGAACAAGCAAACAGTACGAGTCTTGTTCTTGCAGTACTAGCACTACCAACCCAACTTTCAAGATGATGAAGCTTGTGAGTATCCTTACACCTTATTTAGTGAAAAGTAGGTAGCTTAGTTTTCAACCAGTGACAGTGATAACAACATTGATTTCATGATAGTTTTCTTAAAGTGATTGTAGCACATTTTCTATTTCTTTCTTCTTTTTGAGCCTATCTTTATATTTCGAAGAACAGCCTTCTGAGATCTGAAATGAACAGAAACTGAACAGAATCTGAGAATCTAAACTGTGTCAATCAATAGACCTACTTCCAGTTTAAGCGATGGCAATCTGCCAGCAACCAAATACTTCACAATGTTTATATTAACAGTAAACCCAACAGGATATCTTTATGACAACAATTGCTCTCTTCTAGATCGTTGTCCTCGCCGCGCTTGTCGCCATCTCTGCCGCTAAGCCTGCCTTGGTGAGCGCACCCTTGGTAGCTGCCGCTCCCGCACCGATTGTCACAGCAACCAGCTCGCAATACTACCACCGCATCAACAGTGGTCTTGCCGCGTACGTCGCCGCTCCTGCCGCGTACGTCGCTCCCGCTGCCGCGCCGTACGTGGCAGCTCCCTACGTTGCCTCTCCGTATGCTGCTCCTTATGTTGCCGCTTCAGCTCCTCTCATTGCCTACTAAGCTATTGGTCTTCCCCTCGTGAGCTTATTGTGATACTACGACTTAATTTTTGCACTGGTTGTTGATTTTAATAAAGATGTTTTGAAGAGTGTTTCTGTTACGTTTTAATCCACCTTTATGTTCATTTCTCTTCCAACATAGAAGTATCTATCTAAAAACTATACAAAATGTTGTAGAGATCTTCATCTCTACAACATTTTATATAGTTTTTAAGCTTGACTTTTACATAATTATAGCAATGTAAACCAACTTATAGGTATTTTATTACACACTCATCATATTTTTATCATCTGCCTAGACTTTCCCCCAACTATTTTTGGGTCGATTTCCCGTCTAACTAATAAATACTGCTGTTATTCACTGAAGTTACATTTGATTGTAATGTACCACACATTACAATCAAATGTAACTTCAGTGAATCACTAGTAAAGTACGTGCGTGCTAGTATGTTAAATACATACCTAACTATTATTATATTGATATGCCTCTCCTACAGTACTACCAAGGCATGTAATAACTTGAACAAAGAAAACGGTAACCGTATTAAACTTATACATGTTTTATTCCTTCAATCATCACTTATACACAAATAAATTAACAAAATTTCCTCTCAATAAAGTGGATTGATGGTCGTAATTGAATTATTTGCCAATGACAAGTTTACTAGGCTTATTGTCGAGGCTTTCTGAGAATTAACTATAATGGCATAAGGTCCGTTGAAGGACTTCGGATGCCACTTGTTTTGTTGTGAAAATAGGTCTAGGTTGTCTACATATGTACTTGTGTTGTACTGAACAAGAAAGCTGGAAACAGAGTACCTACCGATAATAATACTAGAGGGACTAAGGCTTCCTATTCAGCTATTCCGGGAGTTGTATTTGGAAATAATTTGAAAAATGCTTGTACATTTTTTAAAGGCGCCTATGAGCTTAAATATTTATGTATAAGTTTTACTCCTGCACTCAGATACGTTTTAATACCTAACAATCTAGATTTAATTTGTTTTTAATGCTAATTTCGCCTGCTCTTGTCCTCGATCACGCCTGATGGAAAGCGATGGATGAAGTCTATGATAGAACGAGCGTGCCCAGGAGATGCCTAAGGCACTGGAACTCTCACGTATCTACGAAAAATAGCAGGCTGCTTGATGCCGGTCTCCGATGGGAGGGTGGTCGCCAACCAGGCGGGTGTTAGCCCTATCTCCGCAAGATTGGTAAAATCAAGTCGAATATAATTATTTAAAAAAGTGTACACTTTTTTTAATACTCTGTGTTTCAGTATTCAAAGTAATAGTTATTCTTTTAAAATATCTAAAATCATCAGCTCCTAACAGAATACTCATAGCATTTCACTAAGAAGTAAAAATTTAAAAAAAACGCCTACAGTACTCCAATGTATAACGCTTCTAGACTGCAAGAAGTCAATACAATTTACCAGGCGCTACCAAAAACACACCCGAAAACAATCGACTATAGTTTAGACATAATTTTGACTGTCGACCTCAAGGATCACGCAGACATGGAATGGGAGCGGAGGGCGTTGTCTGTTAGAGCGAACATGATCGCCTGCAGATTAGCGCGGTGCTCTAATGAGGCAAAGGCTACGCTCTTTAGAGCGTATTATACATCTATGTAATCGTGCAGTCTGTGGGTTCACTACTGAAGTTACAGCGCCATCCGCGTCCAGTACAATAACGCGTTTAGGGCGGTGATGAGGCTACCCCGATAATGCAGTGTCTCGGGTATGTTCACAGAGGCGCGCGCCGCGCGCCGACTGCTTTCACGTGACCATGCGCAAGCGCGCCGCGTCCTTGGTGCGCAGGGCACGGGTTAGTCCCAACATCGTACTCACGATGATTGCGGGAAAGCTGGACTGCGCTTTCATCCGGCATTGTTCCAGCAGACATGTTGCTGTAGCAGTGTCGGCGTGAGGGTATTGATTTTATTGTTGTGATTATTTATTAATTTTTATTTCTAGTTTTTAATTTTATTGTTTGGATTAAGTATTTATTTTAATTTGATTTATTCTGTTTCCATTTAATTTGATTTGTATTGATTTTATTTAATTTGAATTTTATCTGATTTTATTCGATTTTATACGTGTGCTATTAATGTGTTTTATTTATCTGAAATAAATGAATTTATATTTATTATTGTCGAATTAGACATAACTGGCAAAATGTGGTGTATTATAGGTACAATTCTGCTCAACCCTTCAGGAAATACAGGCAAGATGTTATGTTAAAATGTCAAATTCACACGCGTGTTCTGCTAATGGGCGAATCAATCTTCTACAATAAACTGTACATACCTACACTCGATTACTAAGAAAGAAACACGAGTCTTCAATTAGCTAACAGCTGGCACGATAAAATGATCGGTTTATAAGATACTCTTCTATGTAGTTCACTTTTTCCTGGAATCATGAATACCTAATACAATTTTACAGCTATTTTTCTATAGCTACGTTACAGTATTTTTGTAAAAGCTTAATATGCTTTATACGAAGTTATTCGGAAAAGAACCGGAGTTACAGTTGGCAGTGGGCTGGCCAATTGGCCATGTTTGTTGAAGGGCCGATGGTAAGTGGAGGAGACGAGTCCTGGGGAGCTATTCTCTAAGGATACAGCCTTGCGGACAGCGCTGTCGCAACTGTCAAACCCACCGCGACAGCGCTGCGACAGCGCTGCCCGCAAGGCTGTATCCTTAGAGAATAGCATGGCTGAAGTGGAGACAGCTTATCAGCAAGCATAGTGTAGGATAGCCAGCTAGACGGACAGACGACCTCAAAAAGTTGGCTGGGACAGACTGGATGCGGAAGGTGGAGGACAGAGTGACGTGGCGCAGCTTGCAAGAGGCCTATGTCCTGCAGTGGACTGCGATAGGCTGAGTTGATTGATTGTTGTTTAATACGCTTTGTTAATGCGTTGACACGTATTACATTTAGGAGAAAAAATGTAAAATAATAAAAACAATTTCACAAATAATTTACCTACCCACGTAAGTACCTAGCTTCGAATTTCTGGAAAAATCGAATAGCTCAAACACCTCAAAATTTATCGTAAACAAACACAAATCAATTTTGTATAAGAACAAAAGAAAACGAAATTATCTCTAAGTACGTACCTTAGCAAAATTTTCACTTCTCATTTATGTTGTGTATAGGCAACATAAAGTCGCTTTTTATGCTCTAGTGCATAAGGCATTTTTTTTATCTAAGACTAAGATAATCAAGCCCAACAGCCACACGGACAATAAAACGTCGTAGTGTTTTCTTGACCTATTTTGATGAATTATCCAAAATTAAGAAGCCGTCTACATTTTGGAGTATACAATATTCCATGTTGAGGGCTACTGTACTAGTAAAAAACTATGAGAGTATAAAGGCTTATACAAAGCTTGCAAGTTTTCAAAAAAGGCTTTCCATTGGCACAAATGCAAAATATCAAAAATCTTCACGGCGAAGTAAGTGGCAACATTTTAAATACCGCCCTCGACGAGAGATATTTGGTAAGATTTTGGTAATTTTTTTATTTATTTATATAACTTTCACCTATCACTTCATTTAAACATTGTCTGTGTAACGTATATAACTTATGATTCATGACATGAATATGTACAACGTTGTAGTTAGTCCATAGTTTTATTGCTTTTGTTGCAGGTAGCCCTAATATTTGGCATTAGTGGCGCATGCCGTGGTATTGAACTGACAAATATTATTGTAAATGATGATAAAACTGAGACGATATTGCAAGCTATAAACTTGCCCAACACAAAAACTAACCAGGAAAGAACATTTATCGTCAAAGGCGAATATCTAAATATTGTGAAAAGATAAAAATCTGATGGTTGGTAAACTATCTGGACGTAAAGCTTGAGCTTTACGTCCAGATAGTTTACCAACCATCAGATTTTTCTAAAATTATCAGGACGGTAAATGCACACGGTAAGTAATAGGACGAAATAAATTCGCAGCCATGCCTAAAGAAATGCATGCAGTTTTTCTCAAATTAGACAATCCAGAAAATTATACAGGCCATTGCTTTAGGCGAACTTCGTCCACTCTCTTAGTCGATTTGGGGTAAAATGGCTTCTTTTATGCACTAGTTGTAGGTACAACATACTATTATCATAAGAATTCTATAATAACATTTTCAAGGTTGTTTATAATAACAACATTTCGAAACAACCTTGAAATGAATCAATGAAGCCCCTAATATTCTTTCAAAGCTTCTTTTACGAGAATAAAAGAGTTCAAAATTTTATTTACGATTTTACAGAGCTTTTGTTTCGATTTTCAGTATTTTAATAATTAATTTAAACTTTTCAGTTTTGTTACAGAAAAATGTATTACTTAAAGCTGTGTTAGTCTACCTACGTAACGTAGCATCTTTTTGTGCCGTTTTTTTGTGTATTGTATGTTAAATGTTTATAAATACATCTTACAGTGCCTAATTAAGACAATTTTTAACGAAGGTCCTGAACAGATTGAACATATTGTATCTCAAGGCACACAACCAACTACTTCGCTTAGCCTTTGCCTGGCATAGTTACTTCCTATAACGGAGGATATGCCCAAATACCTGAAAAAGTAAAGCTCTTTTCATCATGGCATTAGCAATAATAAGTAACGAGCTGCCAGTTTCTAGTCATTGCCATTGTCACTATACCCAGACGAAAGCATAGCAAGCATGCGTACTTACAAATATTTAATTTTCTTTCATTGGTCAATCTAGCTGTTCATAGTATTGGTTGGTATTAATTTTTCTCTTGAGGTTTTCAATTTCCAGAAAGCTCAGTTTAATAGGGAAAAAATAATTATTTTCATCCTTTTCATCTGAAAATTTAATTACCATTTTTATTATCACTCATGCATGAATGGTTCTGACACCTACTGGCTATTAATACGTTACTCTACGGCTACGCTATTTTACGTAATACGCAAACATTGCTCCAATTATCCTGGTTACCCCTTTAGGAGAAACTGGCGTAGTGATATGAATTAATTTTCCTTATAAGAAGGAAAACAATGTGTCCAGTAGATATGTATTCAGTATATTTTCGTCCCGCAAAACGAACACCCGCCTGTCTTATCCGCTGCAGATTAGGTTAGAGATTTTTTATAGCCAGATATCGACTTCTATCGAAATTCGGTAGGTAACTGACGAATATGTCAATTAAGAAACCTAAAGTGGGTTAGTGGGAGCGATAACTAGGCAAATACGATATTACAAGTGTTGTGGTGTGCGCTGGTACTTTCCCAATGGCCCATCGTTATTATTCCCACGACGTTTTCAATACGATTTTTGTAGCCATCAAGGTCCGTGTCCTTACCCATTGTACCATTAGGTATTCCGCGACACCCGCCACGTTGCCTCACCACGATGCAAAATTTGTTACACCTATATAAAAGAGGGGGTCCAATATTCTAACGCCCGCATTATAATATCAAAAGCGGCCGGGACAGGGGGCGTTCAAAATGATCCGAACGGTAAAGTTTAAAAAAAAAATAAAATTACTAAAAATGTAGGCATGGTTGACCTCTTATGTAATGTGAATTTCTTGTTTTTAGGTATTGCTGTTATCGTCGATATGTGGTTTGGTGAGAAGTTCGGGAGTGCACGACGATGGACTGGCACACTTCGGCCACGTGACTGCTTTAGGACCTGCACCAGTAACCGGTCCAGCTCCAGTGGTCACGGCTGCTAGCTCACAGTATTTCCAACGAACCTTCAACCGTCTGGTAGTACCTCCAGTAGTAGCTCCAGTTGCTCCGGTAGCACCTCCTCCACTGCAACCAGTTTTTCACGTTGCCCCAGCCCCCCCAGTAATTCTGGAACCTACCAGACCAGTTCCTGTTGCCGTGAACCCACCACCAACCCAAGTGGCTTCAGTTCATCCGAATGTAGCAGTAGCAATCGCAACAGCGCACGCTGCCGCACCTGTTGCCACTATTCTGCTACCGCCATACCCCTTCGGTTTCCCACCAAACTTTGGCTTCATCCCTCAAGAACAACCTATTAACATGCCTGATGAGAATAACAAGGAACCGACCACTCAGTCAACTACTCAAGCTGAAGCGACCACGACGCAAGAGCCCGAACAAACCACGCCTATACCATCAAGCAGTGATGACAACTTTGTGCAACAAGCGCTGCCTTCTAACGAAGATGTGAATTTCAACCAGTATGGCCCGCCACTTCCGCCGCAAGACGATCAGTTTCCACCTAATCATCCTGGTCCGCAATTCCAGCCGAACCAACCTCGCCCTCAGTTCCAGGGACAACAACCTCAGGGGCAGTTCCAACCTCAGGGTCAGTTCCAACCTCAACAGCCTCGACCCCAGTTCCAGCCTCAACGACCTCAGGGGCAGTTCCCACAGCAGCAACCCCGCCCTCAGTTCCAGCCACAGCAACCACAATTTCAACCACAGTTCCCACTGCAACGACCTCAGGGACAATTCCCACCACAAAAAACTCAGCCGCAGTTCCCACAGCAGCAGCCACGCCCGCAGTACCAACCACTGCCACAAGCGCAACAACCGCGCCCGCAGTTCCAATCAGCACCACAGCAACCGAGACCACAGTACCAACCAGCGCCACAACCACAGCAACCTCACCAGCAGTACCAGCCCCAGGCGCGGCCGCAGCAGCCCCGTCCGATATACCAGGCACCTCAACAGCCATGGCCACAGAAACATGCTAGGCCTCAGAAGCTGAAAACATCAGTAGAGGTCGTGCCCGTACCACTGGCGTACATTACTCCTCCACCACTTCACAAAACCCATGCACACGTGAAAGTTGTGAAACATGTTTATTCATTTGTACCCGCTAGTCATGCTAAAATCATATTAAGACCTGTAAAAGCAAGAAAAGTTCGTCTGGTGAAGATAAAGAAAGTCCATCCCCAGAATTTAAGGGCGAATGCTAGAGACATTGAAGTCACTACTTTCAGCCCGTTTCCTAGGCCCAACACTAAACCGCCTAAGGTGTAATTAATAAATAGTTAATTTGTACACTCGTTAGTAAAAACGCACATTGTAAATATGGTTAAGATTGAGATAATATAGATATATTTATACTTTTGTAAATGTTTGTTTTAATTACACACATCTCCTTTGCCATTACAATGTTTCTCGGTCTAGGCCAACCAGACATTATTAGTTGTGCAACTGTTGTGTTGTTTGGAAGACGTGCACGCTTTGTCAATGACACTGGACCTATAAAGTAGTGTAACGAAAGTGACATTTGCATGACAAGCAAGGGGTTTTCCATGAATTTATTATTAGGTTATGCGGCAAGATGATGTACTCGTAATATTAATTTTGATGTTACACATAGTATAAAGCCTAGCGAAATGATAAAACTGCCAGTAGCAAAACTTAGAAGTAAATAACGACGCACATAAGTTTGAGTTTGTGATATCGGATTAGTGGTGACGTGCAGTTGATGCTTGGCGATTGATAAGCCTGTGTGTAATTCGCTGGCACGTTCTATAATGATGAGGAAAAATGTGTTAAACGAAACCAATTCCATCATTTTTATCAACTGTTTAAAAACACACCTTATAGCAATCAATGTTAAAAACTTTTAACTAACGGCTTAGGTTTCGCAGACCTACATACATATATTTTGATCATACAGGGTGGCGAATTCAGAAGTATGCTATTTTAAATTAAGATTATTTTTACTACAAACGAAAATTCCCGAATATTTTTCTGAAATTATAGGTATTATTAGTTGCTTGGCAATTTTATGCGGTAAATAAGATCTGCTTTAAATAATATTTATGTTTAAAAATGCGATTGCTTTCCATCGTGTTTTTCACAAATTTTTTGCATACTGTAGGTATTAAGTATTCCAAAAAAGTCACAATTATATTCTGTTTTTCATACGACCCATTAAGATAACCCCATAGACAAAAAAACTTTTTTACAAAAAAAACTACCGACTTCCAAAAACACTACAAAGTGAAAAATAACTTTAATTTCGGAAGTCGGTGTCGTTGGTTCCGCATTTTCTTTTATTGACACCGACTTCAGAAATTAAAGTTATTTTTCACTTTGTAGTGTTTTTTGGAAGTCGGTAGTTTTTGTTGTAAAAAAGTTTTTATTTTTCACTTTTTAGTGGGCCAGTTTGTAACTTATCTCAGTTACAATAGCCTAATGTCAACTGCTCATCACCTTTTACAAAATATTGCTTTTCCCGATGCAGGGACGTTAATTGTTGAGGAGTTCTCCTTGTAAGAACCAGGAGAACTGGAGCTGATTGAGAAGTCACCATCTGCTCCACTTCACGATACGCATTGTGCTTAGCAACCACATTAAAGTAATCGAATCGCAAACCGTGAAATATTTATTGTTGAGTAGTTCCGATGGCGATCTGTGGTCTTCATCATCAGTTCCACTTCACCGAATGGTGCTTTCTGAGAGCAAATGCACGAGTTACTATAAAAAATACCCAAATCGCTATAGGTGTGCCTACAAAATTTGAGGGTTTCTAACGATTTCCATGGGATTCCCTCATCAGATTCCGATTTGGTGACAATGGGACCACCTCGGGAGCATACACTTTCAAACAAAAAAATAATTTTGAAAATCCGTCGATAATTGGCGGAGTATACGACGAACAAACATATATAAAAAAAAAACATACAATCATCCGAACGTAGTACCTCCACCTTTTTGTGACGTCGCTAAAAAAGTTAGGACGTCTCGCAAAATCTCTGCTTAGGAGTATAGTGTTCTGTGCGCGAAATCCTCAGTGATCAAAATGGTATTCGTTACTCTTATACCTCACTTTATATTAAGTTACAACTGAAAGTCTCTTCAAAGCCAGAATCTAAGTATCTTTCGGTGACATCTTGGTGAAATATGTTTAAAACACAAGGCTCTACTCTATTTTAGAGTAAGTAGCTGAAGCCTTGAATCTGAGTCATGCCGATTCTTCCATACATTCCAACTGCAAATGTAAGTTTGTACGCACAATATTGAGAATACCTACACTAGTAATAGTTATAGATTTTTCTCTTTAAGTAAATATTTTTTTTTTTACAATTTTGTGCTCTGTTGAGATCTCAGAACGATGAATCATCTATTTTCTATAACTTCAAAACTATTTATTTTAAAATGAATAAATAATAAATATTTGAGACCCTCAAAACAAACCCTTTTATTTGTGTACAATTTTTTTTTTAATTTGCCCCCAAATTGACCCCATATTCAAAATCCATTTATTTAAGTTATACGTCTGTGTCCGGGTGACAGAAATTCATATTTGGTCCAAATTTCAACTTAATCGGTCCATCAGATTCGGAGCAAATTTACTGTGACAGACAGACAGACACACGAGTGATCCTATAAGGGTTCAGTTCTTTCATTTGGACGTACGAAACTCTAAAACATACAGAAATAGGTAAGCACTTATATTATATCAACGTGATATTAAAACAAGATACTAATACGACGGTTAACCGTCAAGACCTAACTAGATATGTCAAAATTTTACAGGAGGTGCCAAAAATCTTGTACCTTTGATACA
Source organism: Globia sparganii (assembly GCA_949316385.1). NCBI lineage: Eukaryota > Metazoa > Arthropoda > Insecta > Lepidoptera > Noctuidae > Globia > Globia sparganii. Next base: position 12,311,977 of record OX438663.1, on the reverse strand, counting down.
AATGTAAATATGAGTAAACCAAAAATATAATTAGTTTTAAATATAATTACTTACATTTATTAAGATAAATAGGAGATTTTAGTATTGTATAGATTTTTTTGGAATTTTTTAATAAGAAAAAGCATTTTGCCAAGATATCGACGGTTAAGAATAGTGTCTATCTCAATAAAGTAAATTTTATAGGAGATAAAAAAAAAATTATTTGCTTTGAATAGAAAGATACTTGAAATGTTTATATATCCATCGTATTTCAGAATATTTTTTCTATTTTTACATATATAAACATTTCAAGTATCTTTCTATACAAAGCAAAGAATTTTTTTTTTTTTATCTCCTGTAAAATTAACTTTATTGAGATAGACACTATTGATTCTTAACCATCGATATGTCAGTTAGGAGGTCTTGACGGTTAACCGTCACATAGCCACTTTTATCGCGTCAAGACATTCTAATTCCAGCTTATGCGACGGAAATAAGCCACACGACCTTCGAGGAAATGTTAATAGAAAATTAGTTCCAAGAATAAACAATGATCTTTGAAGTGCAGGTTGCCAAGAGCTTGGAAATGCGACGTGATCTTAATTGAAAATGTACTTTGTTAAACACTTTGCAGTATAATATTTCGTTTGCAAACTAAAATAAGAACCTATGTATGTTTCGAACGAAGATGTATTGGTTAGATACATGAAAAGAAAGAGTTGCGTATTTTATAAACAAAAATAAAAGTGGACATTTGGCCTTAAGTTGATGCTTTTCATATTTAAACATAACGCCTTTTTTGTCAGCAAGGGGCAGGCAAGTATTAAGATTACCCACTATTCGATAGTAGTATGCTTAAGAGCCATAATAGGGATCGAGTCTATTGCCGTTATTCGGGCACAAATCTGTTCCTGAGAATGTCTTAGTAGAATACCCAATAAAACTTTGCACAACAGGAAAATCTACCTCGGGATCTCACACTTAACAGTCACGTTTACCACCCATTATTTGTCTGGTCTTTTTTACGCGGCTCTTGATAAAGGCCAGTACGATTTCTTAAGGTATGATAAAGAATAAGCATGAAAATTTCTTTAAGTCTAGGTAAAGACGCCAGCACATCAAGCTACTACAAAATGTCAAATTTATTTAATAGATTTTGAACGTTATCGCTAAAGCAAGAGGTTCAAGGTTGGTTGGGAGACAGTTTCGGGTAGCTTGATCTGCTGGCGTTTGTACATGGGGTTTACTCACTAAGCTCGTCAATGGAAATTCGGTTATTTAGTTGATCTGTCAGAGCAAGTGTCATTAAATTTTTTGGACGGACAAAAGCAGAGGGGCAATTTTAGTGATTTTAAGAACGTTCACAGTCTGATCTCAGTGTCTCAGTCTCAATCTGTCAGAAACACCTCTAAATTCCCTATATTTTGGACAAGTTTTTGACATTAACTGTCGGTGAGATGAGATTACGACTAGATTTTGAACGTTTTTAATTACGGGAATTGGCTTTCTGTTCGGGAGCAGGGACATCTGTCAAATCGTGTTGTTATTCAGTCTAAGTTCGGACGTCGAACTAACCTTGTATCCGCAAGTGATAAGGAGTAGGATATTCCGTAACTTAGGCGAAACTACTGATTTCATTCTTAAGGAGTAGAACCCCTGAAAACTGCAAATCAAAAGGAACACGAACCAGAATACGCAAGTACTCAAATTATTCGATAAGAAATATAAATCACATAAGATTTGATGACGCCGAGTCAAACAAACCTTTGTTATGACGATGGCGATATAAAGTGTAACAACAACGTCACGGATTTCGCGTAACGTTTTACGATGCGTCACGTTGATGTCTCCGTCGTAGCAAAGATCGTAGACTCGTAGCACAGAATAATTATGGCGTAGCATCTTATGAACGTACCTATACAACGTGTAACATTAAATGCGCAAAACCTCTTACACCCCAATTAGAGCATTGAGTATGAAAGCATATTACAATGACCAAAACTATTTTTTTAAAGCTATTATTATTAAGAAAATCGTGTTGATCCTAGCATTACTTTATGCATTCAAAATTGAGTCTTATTGCCTTAAAATAAGACTTAATTTTCTTTGGTTCAATCGGCGGATAGTATGGCAAAGTACATAATTTTTGAAAAAAAAACCTATATTAAAAGTTACTGAAATCGATTCAGTAGTCAATTATGAACAAACTATTTTCAGGTTTTGCGCATTTAACGTTACATGTTGTAGAGATGAATAGTTTCGTAGTAGATTCCTGGAATGGAATAGTTATATATTTTTTTTGTAAAATCTATTTTCTATGTAACTTTTATTTCTTTTAACATAACATCACGCTATAACCCCTTAAGGTACACCAATAAAACGGTGTGTTTACTTCTTTTGTTTTTTTTTTATTTGTTAAAAAAGTCTTGCAACATTTGTTCCGTGTAGGCATCGAATCCGTTAACCGCCAAACGAATATCTACCTAAACGTAGAAAAGATAGTTTTTACATAAAGCAAACATTTTAAAAATCTGTATTAATTTCTACTGCTCCTATTCATGATTATAATCCAAGACTGTATTTTTAAAACCACTTACCAGATAAAAACCTTTTTGTTAAACTACCATGTTTGAACTATATATTAACATTTCCAGCACAACTCCTAAAATAAATCTCAATTTGACAAGACTTCAGTTAATGCCCAAAACTGGTCAACTAGTCCAATAATGTTATCAGTCTGGGCAGCTTTACTGTCGTAATGGTACGCGTCCTCAATGCGTGCCCAGCGTCTAACGAGCCACTGCAATCGATGACGAAACGAGACACAAGGTGAATCTTACTTGGGTACAGTATAAAAGGTAATGTCACCAAACTTCGGACATCACACTCACATCTTCTGTTCACAGATAGACATCACCAAACCAATCAACATGTACAAGATCGTGAGTACTTAGTTTTATCTAATTAATGTAAAACAGTAAAGATCTTGAGAAACAATCGGATTTGTAAAGCGATTTTTTAAAATCTTTCATTGTTTTTGCTTTTACTTATATTTATCCATCTGTTATTCCAGGTATTCTTCCTTGCTACCCTGGCTTTAGCTGCCGCTAAGCCCAGCGCAGTGGCCGCTCCTCTGGTCGCTGCGGCCCCCTTGGTCGCAGCGCCTGCACCCTTTGTCACCGCCTCCAGCTCCCAATACGTCGCCAGGAACTACAACGGCTTGTACGCTGCTGCCGCTCCTTTGGTCGCCGCTCCTGCTCCTTACGTGGCCGCTCCGGTGGCTGCTCCTTACGTGGCCGCCCCTGTGGCTGCTCCTTACGTCGCCTCCCCATACGCCGTCGCTCCTGCGGCTAGGCTCGCTGCTGCCCCCTACGTAGCTGCCCCGGCCCCAGTAATACCCGCTTACGCCCGGTACGCTGCTGCTCCTTACTACGCCCCCTCTGCCCCCCTTATCGCCCTCAAGTAAATTACGACTGATACTTAGCCCATTTTTATACTGAAGAATATATAATTATGACTTATTTGTGGTTTTCTTTTGTAAAAATAATTGTACCCATACTCCCAGGATATCACCATAATTTTTTTACACACATAACAACATAGAGTTCATGAAAGCTACACCATACTACCAATACAATTACTAATTTGCACAATGACACATAATTAATTCACAATTAATTAATTACGAAAATAAATACCTAAAAATCCTGCGTGGTTAGTATGTCACCATCCAAGGAGCCACCCACCCATACAAGGAGCTGTGTGTGCGCATGTTACTGTGTGTGCTCGAAGTCGTGTGTTTAGTTTCAAGGAAGTTCGCCAGTCCTTGGCAAAAGTATTTGCCTAACGAACAAAACGTGGTACCTACACGTTACATAAAGAAGCCGCACAACAAAAGGGAAAATTATATTGGCCTATTTCTGTACAAAGCGATAATGTTATGATAAACATGTCTAAGTAAATAATCACCAAGAAAAATACTTGTTTATAAGTCTTGCCAGATATCAATTTCAGCGTTCCGTAAAAAGATATGAATTTAGACTAAAATTATCATGATTTTAGGGATACAATGGTAACCTAAGCGACGAATAGGACGGTACTGTAGGTTTTTCTTTATAAGTTTGTTGAATAGGAAGTTTTAACTACGCAGTACAATATATAGCTATTAGGCACCCACACTGATTCGCGAACTAAGTGATTCTTTTTCTTTCTACCTATTCTAACTTAGTTTCAGTTCACGTTATCTTAAGAAATAAAATACAGACTTAATTTCACTGTGCAACTATATTTTTTAATTATTTCCTTAGCGTTTTGTAATACTAGTCGGTTTTTTAACGGAATAAAAGAATGCAAATATGCGTTGGTTGGAATTTGATGGATAGGATGCAAATAATTTAAAAAAGGAAATGTCTATCAATGGAAATGTTTTATTTTTTTATTTTGCCACAAAATAGGTATTTAATTTTTAGAAGATAACAGTCTTAAAATAATAATATTTGTATGACAATACTGGAGATGGAATCAAACAGCACCACAGTGTCCACAAGAATCGTGAAACACATAATTTTTAAGCTCTGCGTTTTATAGTTGGATTACTGAACTTTCTTTCTCAGAATTTTCCAAATGAATTCACTCATTGAAAAAATTCTAGTCACAATTTTATACATTCGGCATATAATCTAGAGCGTGTAGTGTTAAATATCAGCAAGGAATTAAATAAAACAAAAGAATTGGTACTGAAAATAAAAATTTAAAAAAAAGTCTAAGACTATGTAAGAACGACTAGATTAATATTACCTTAATATTTAATGAAGTACCTACCTACTCACCTACTTAAATTTTAATATTTAACTAAAATAATTATATTTTAACTGCGTACTACTAAAGAAGGTAGCTAAAACATGCTCCACTTTCAAGTCACATGCTTTGCATGCAATATGATTTAACCCTACGTCAAACGAAACGCAAAACGGGGGCGAAACGTGGGCGGTTTTTTTGTCAAGCCCGAGATTCCATTTAATAAAAACACTGAAACCTGTGCACAATCTTACTGAGTGAGTCACGTGGACCGAAATGTGTTTTGTAAAGTTTTCTTCCACTCTTTGCCATTTGCAAAACACGTGCGGCTTTAGAAATAGGAGCGTCTCAGTTTTCCTTTGTGTAAGCAACTAAGTTAATGCCTGCGTAGCTTATAGCACCTACTTGCTTTTACAATCCTGTTTGTTCAGCCTCTGGGCATGAATTATAGTTTTAGGAACATTAATGTTAATTAGGAGGAACGGAACTAGTAGTCGCTAGATATCTCTTTCAATCAGCTATGGTATGAACTTCAATCGACAAAAATGACGAACTTCCATACAACTTTCAATACCTATTTAACTCCTTTAGCGGGTGAATGTTCAAATATCCTTTCTTATTGCTCACCTTTGTTTGAAAAGGAATTCTTGCATAAAATTTCATGCTTCTAAGCTTCGGTTTAGGCTGTGCGTTATCTGTCAGTGAGTGAATATATGAGTTTTATTAAGTACAGTTAAGATATAACAGCTTTTCAACAGCTTTCTCTCAGCGATTGGCTTTGGAGAGAAACCTAACGAAGGTTTCAAGAAAAAATCCTGATTTGTATAGGCATGTATACAAATCAGGGGGAAACACGTGCCTACAAAGAAATTACGTCTGATCGGCTGATGAAGTGAGTTTGTTATAAAAGCAGTAGATTTTATTGGAAACAACTCAATTTGGAGAATTCCATACTGCGTTAAAATAAAAACGTAACAGAACGGGTAGGTAGGAGAAACCGTGTTGAAATTTAAATAAGGGTCTGACGCAGGCTACTAAAATATCATTGTAACTATTAATTGCAATCAATACAACTTGAAATTTTCAAGAATTTTCGACAATATCTTTAAAATACAATCTTTACAAATAAATAAAATTGAAGTGTCTATTTGTAATGTTACCAACAGTTTTTTACTAAATGCATTATGAAAGTAATACGGTTCTTATAACATTTTTTTTTAAACTTACGTTTGTTTTAGAAAAATAATAGGGAATTCCATGCAAAAAAAATAAAGCTCATGAATTCCGCCAATGCAAGCGAACGAAGTCGCGTGCACAGCTAGTTTAAAATAAAGTCGTTACTCGATATTACAATAAGCAATTTAAGGTGTATCCTTACGCAGCACCATTTCTCCGTATCGACGGCGCGCACTTCTGAATACAAATTGCATGGATTAGTAACGCGCGAAGTAATTACAATTCGATTCATACATGGTGATTCTGTTCGCCGCGCATAATATTGAGGGCGTCCTTCATCCGTGAACTAATTCATCGATTGCTATTTACATAATTGCTGTTTCGTCTGCTTCACGTTTTAAACCAACATAAGGTACTAACGGATGTACTAAGCCACATAAAGAAGCCGAGATTCAATTGTACTCCCCGTCAGCGTTTTTTGATTAAGTAAACCGTTCGTGTCTTATCAAGCTTTACAGTACCAATTTTCGTTAGAGTCAAGTGTCCCCCCTCTACCAACTAAACGGTTATAGTTAGAAATTCAAATGTCACGGCAGTAGTACTTATATAATATAACGAAGTTTAAAGGAAAACTATCACACTTAAGGTGCCACTTTTCGATATTTTTTTCTATACAAAATTCGGGAGAATATTACTCCACTGTTTGACATTGTGCATCCAAAGTTAAACATGACATCGTTTTGAATTATTATTAATTGTGTCTGTACGGAAACAGAATAGTAAAATAAAAAGCCATTAAAAAGTTATTAGCCAACAAAGATTCGTTTTTCTTGCTATTTTTAAAGTAACTTTTGGTGTAAATAAGTAATAAACGAACTGTAAAATCTTCAAAACCAAGTCCGTAAAGCTCAGTTATCGAAGAGTTCAATAAGCTTTATTTCTAATTGATCTAAGCAGTGGTTTTTTCATAAAACTCGATTTCCCGAAGCACTTTTCGAGTTTTTTTACACGCCTATCAATTCGGAACGGTGTTTCTGTGCATAAGAACTAAGACGTTGTTCGTGTAGACTAGCGTCTAACTGCTCATCACTGATACTAGCACTGTCGGATACGAAGCCAGGCGAGACAGCGTGCTTTTTGGCCACGACCACCAGCGAGTTCGAGTTCGCGACTAGTTTACTCTTAAGTGGGTTTTACAGGTTTACAAGCAATAGTCGATCAATTGTATTTGACTCGAAAATTTCGATTTTTTATTTTTTTTTTATTTTGCTATAATTATAGTATCAAACACAAAGCGCCCCAGGTATAGTAAACTACTTCCTCAATTTCATTTTTTGTGACGAGTGAGTAGTGTAGCTCTGTGTTCTGTATTTAAATTCAAAAGACCGGCTATGACAAGTCTTATCCAAATCTCAAAAAAAAAATTAAGACTTTCCGTGCAAAATTGTCGGATCAGGTGAGGATTTGTATAGGAAGTTAAATTAGGTAGGTAGTCATGTTTGGCTTTTAGTTAGAGCATGGTACGACACTATCAGTCAGCGAATATAACCCGCACTTGGATGTTATAAAAACTACGGAACCCTACACTGCGCGTGGCCCAACACACACTTGATCGGTTTTTAAAATCATAAAGACGAGTTCTAAGAACATACCATGTTCATGTGTTATTCATGTTTACCTTTGTCAGCTTGGCTTTGGAACAGCTTATTATAAAATACCAGGTACAAGGTAATTTTCCAAAGCAGTTGATTCGCAAAACAGTAATAATAAGGAAAATTACAGAGTATTCCTCAAAAATCTTTCACACTTAATTTAATTGCAACCAACAATTAAAGTGATTTTCAGAGAATCTCAATTTCCTGCAAAAACAAATGAAAATATACATCTTTAGCACAACTCATATTATGAAGCCCCGTTGCCCCGCTGCCCCGTTGGTCTCGTGGTTGCAAGCGCGACTGCTGAGCGTGGGGTCCTGGGTTCGATTCCCGGGTCGGACAAAGTGTTATTGAGTTTTCCATTAGGAATTTCTTAGTAACAGTCCAGAGTTTGGAAGTTGGTGGTTTAATACCCCCGTGCCTCGGAAAGCACGTAAAGCCTTGGTCTTGCGTCTGATCGATTTTTTTATGCCTCCTTTCTACAACGGTTTCTATTGTTATACTCCTTCTTAATTTATATACCACTAGCGACCCGCCCCGGCTTCGCACGGGTGCAATGCTGATACTAAGTACTTACTTCAAGAATGTCAGCACGCGCCGCCGGCCCCCCAGCCGCGGCTGGTACCGCAGCAACCGCTATGTCCCTGCATTTTAAATCTGTAATATCTTCGAAAATATTCATTTAAATCACATGCTGTAAAGGGCCATATTTATCTATATTAAATGCACAATGTATTTAAGGTACTTAATTGGATAAGGGTTAATGCTGTATTGCTTCGTAAATAAGCCATTATTTCTCGTAAAAAGTAAAGGATAAAAAATGGTTATTGTGGGTTATCCCAAGAGATAGACATATACTATTGCGGACTTTTTTGTAGACCTTTTTATGGTGTACAATACTGTAGTACATTATTTTGACTTATCTCGTAGGGTTCAGCCAGCATTTGAAAAGTAAAATGTGTTTATTTACGACATTGCATTAGAAACCTCTAAAATTATCAGTGTTTCTCTACTATATTATGCATGTATTATATATATAAACCTTCCTCTTGAATCACTCTATCTATTGAAAAAACCGCATCAAAATCCGTTGCGTAGTTTTAAAGATCTAAGCGTACAGTCGGCGGTCGTTGTGCCTCACCCTTTGCAAAAGTTTTTCGGTTGCACGATGAAATGTTAGTTTTCAACGCCTTTTTTTTGTTTGACCAATGAATGAAGGATGAGCCTTTGTTGTAAAAGTCAATTGTTTTTGTTTGACCAATGAACGAAGAATGTCGCCTAAGAAGGATGACCCTAAAATGAACAATGGTCCTTTTGTTGTTGATATCTTTTTTTGTTGTCGGCTTGTGCTAGCCGACATAATATGGCAAATAATTTATTTTAATGTTTTTGTGTTGCGTAATGCAAATTGATTATTTTGCATTTGCATACTATTGTATAGAATCAAGTTTTTCTAAATGAACAGACAGGTGTGCTGCTGGGGAGTTTGTTGTGCCACTTCTTCTTCCCAGCTAAAGCACTAGGAAGTGGTGAAGTGCGGGCGTTTTGGGGGTCTGTCTAATTATGTAATTTCGACGTTCGAAAGTGCTGATTCTCAGCCTAGTTTTAATAAATGACTTTTAATTTTGTTTAAACATCTAAAAGTATGTTTATTTTTGTACGCTCTATTTATTACCATTATTCCTTAATATTTATATGGATTAGAAAGACTAGACTTATTAAAGATTAGACATTATTCATATAAAATACATACGCTAATGACTTTCTTCTGCCGGTTATTTTAGAACAAAAATAATACCTACTTACTTTGGATTCTCAACATCATTCACATCTTGTGTCTTACCTAGTTAGTACTACCTACTTTCATATATAAAAATTAAAAAAAAAACGGTTACAATAACCAATATAAAATGAGTAGAAAAAAAGGTCTGAAACAATAACCCAACTACCTCGAAGGTGAAGAAAAAAGACAAAGACGCCTTTCAGAAATATGCCTTTTGTAAGAGAGGAAAAAATTGATCTAACGACATTTGTGGTCTACTATGATAACTATTTATATCGTTCAACTCGTGTATTATTTCGATATCTGAATCCGAATCACTGTAATTTTCAATTTTAATAACCACAAAACAAAGCTTCAATGAATAGATATGTAGAAATGTAGAAATGTTTGAAGCGGTCATTTGATGATAGATTCCCATCCACAAAAAAAAAGGTCAAGCAAGTTGTAGTATTTTTGAAAGATCTTCACGACAAATTATGCCATCTGGCTAGTTTACGGTCAAGGGCTGACAGGGACATTCCACACGGCTGCAAGTGTTAGAAGCCAAACAATGATCAAGAACACTATAGATACCAGATGTTGCATTGTTACAAAAATCTAAGAGTGTCTCAGCTTAATGCTTTGTTTTTTTTTTCATAACTTGTTTAGAACCCTTTTTTTACAATGTGTAGCTGAAGCGCTATTGGTGGACGAAAACAATGCAGTCTCCGCCTGCATTGGTAGCCACTGGCCCGTGCAAGCGAAAAGCGCCCTTATGGGGGTGAGGCACAAAAACAGTCGATAGTACATAGGGATATAGGGACAGAGAAAGCGACTTTGTTTTATACTATGTAGTGATTGTATAGATAATTTAATGGAGAATAATTCTGTACTATTCAAAAATTTATATAATGCAGTAGAAGCAAAAAAAAAACATCAAAATATTTCTAAAAAAAATCCCGTCAATCAAGTGTGAAACCTGAAAATATTGTAGCTTGCAAAAAAATAAATTCTTTGAGTCAAATTATTTTTAATAGATTCGTTTCACCTATAGGAGGAACCCTTTTGAAGACGGCTCTTTTATTCAAAGTATTTTAATTATAATTCATAAATAACTAACTAATATAATATCGATAATATCTATATCGATTTTATATACGGTTTATATACGATCAAATGAGTTTTATGGGTCGTGCACTTTTGAATTTTCCAAATTTATTTGATTTTGTTGATAAAGTATTTCTTCGAATATCTACTAGATACTGCATTGGTCAAAACATAATTATAATGACATAACTCTGCCTAACCCTTCGAGTATTAGAGGCGTAATGTTATGTTAAGTTATGGCATTTGATTTTTGCATAATCAATTCATTTTCTCGCCATTAGGTACATGAGACTTAACCTACCTACCCTCAAAGTAATCCTGAGAACCGGTATCTAAGCTCATACATTATGAACTGTCACACATAACCGAAATTGTTGTTCTGACAATGACATATCGAGCGCCAAGCATTTACCAAAATGATTGACATGAGTTTATTTTATGCACATATCTTAAACCAGGATATACAAACCTAAACATAAATAAATACCTACTAGTAGTCTCGTATCGGGTGTGTACCTAACACTGTGTCGTGGTATTATACTACAGAGGTATGAGGAACAGGGTGTAAAGTTCATTCATCCTCCATAGAAAAGGGAGGATCCTCCGACCAGACGGGTGTTGCGCGGCAAACTTTGCTTGCGAGATGCAGGATTTTGCGTGACGTCAGTATGACGCGTAGTTCGCATGTGGCGTTGTAGATACCGCTACAATACTATTAGGTCCAGTGTTATTTTTTTTTGATATTATAGAGATTGTGTTCGCGAGCTTTTTAGCAGAACTTGGATGTAGCTTTTGGAACTGACAACGTTGAAGTAGAGAACGTGTTTAAAAAAAAGAGACTACTTAATTTTAATTATTTAATACTAGCTTACAATCCCGTGTATTTCTGAAATAATCCCACAGGATCGTGCTACCGGGACAAGAACTAGCCTATGGACTTCCCCAGGATGCCAAATTTTATCAAAATCCGTTCAGTACCTTAGGCGTGAAAAGGTAATACAGACATACTTTCGAATTTATAATATTAGTATGGATTTATATTATTGCACACCTTAGAACTATAAACTTTCCCACGAAAGGTATGTTACTAATGAATAATATTTAGAGCTGCCATTGTTACTTTTTGACCGACCATCATTTAGTTTACACAGTTTGCATATTGATAAACAATCTTCATGAATCACTCTTTTGTAACTTTGTAGGTATACCACTGCTTACATATATGTCTTTTGCTTACTAATAGAAAAACGGGATTAGATCATAAATTCATAGAATTTTATTTCATTAATTCATAGCATTAGATCAGAAATTCATAGAATTTATGATCTAATCCCGTAAGTTAGAAATCGCCATTGTAAAGTCATCCACTGATCGACGTGGTCACCTAGGAGTTCTACAAAGAGTAACTCAAAACAGCAGTGATTAACATTTGTTAATCGAAACATGGAAGGGAGCTTTAATGTCGTCATTGCTGTATGAACAGACAATCTGAAGAAGAAATCTGCGGAAAGATGTGAATGGTTTACTTGGTGTAGAATCGGTGGATGGTTTATCAGTCGCATGAATACAATAATAATACTGCTGGGCAAAAGTCTGGATACAATGAAGATAGAAGTCGCCGTCGAAGCCGGCCCAAAAATAGATAGCGAGATGACCTGGACGCGTACCGAGAGGCCTGGTTCGAGAAAAGAAACCCTGGGAGGATTTGGGGGAGGCCTTTGCCCAGCGGTCAGCAGTGAGACAGTATAGGCTAACAAAAAAAAAACGACTAGGCCACATACTAGCATATGTTTAAAACTATATTGATCACATAGATTGACATGAATATAAACATACTAACAATTAGGAAGTTCCTTTTATAGCTATGACGATTAGCATTCTAATTATTGTTAACATTTTGTACAGCTGTATCGCTTGACAAGTTATGTGGAAAATATTTTGAAGTTAAGTTTATTATTTCCTCTAGTTTCCATAATCACATGGAAATTACATAAATCGAGATAGAAGAAATGATTTCTATGTATTGTAAACTGCTCTTATTAGTATAGAATTGCGCTGCAGGTGTAACGAATCTATTTATTATTTACATGCAACATGTCTCGTTACTATAAGATATGTGGCTATTTCACTTCATGATTTGTCGATAAATTATGAACTACTGACCGTTGTATTTCCTAATATTGACATAGAGTTCATTATCGACAATTTATTTATATTAACCGAGTGTTCGAGTTACTGATTTCTGGTGTATTATTGTTTAATAATAATAATTATAAGTTTATTGATCCAAGGATATTATAGACATAGGTTGTATACTAGTTACATGCTAAGACTTATTCAACTAACAATGGACACAAGGGTAAAAAAATAACAATTGTCTATATTAACAAAAGACAAATCCTGTCTCCTAAACTAGGGATGGCCTGTATCTTAGGAGACAGGTTATGTTTGTAACTTACCTGCATATTTAATATGTAAAAACATAATAATAATAAAATGTAAAAATATATTTAAAATGTACGTGTGTTTGGACAACATCAAAGTTTATTAAAGTGAATGTTTTTCTGATAGTTTAAAGTTCTATCATCGCCTTGAGTGTCTTCATTGAAATTTGAATTTAAGAATGAATTTATTAACTAAGTCGAATTTCAGCATAAGTTCTCATTCACTGTGTATTATGAATCTAAAAATTAACTTTTATTTACATCCCTAATTATTTTATCTGTCTTATGAGGATTTCAATATACACGAAATGTTTAGTTTAGAGGAATACTGTTATTCCTCTAAATATTAGTTTTATAATTTACTAGTACCACAAGGCCACATGCAATAAAAATAACCTCAACTTTTGGCCCGAAGGGGCACTTAACTGTCCGTATAATTGTTGCAGTTATATAATATTCCTATGAACGGCCGGTAGTTTGACATATTCGGTAACTGATGGTGTCCATACGACACCTAATTGAGCATGCGCAAGTCCTGCCTAAGGAAAGTGAAACCGACGGCAACCAACATAGACGTAATGCTTGCAACAGTATGAACTATATAATGACATGTAACACATTCATCGATACATTTCATCGTTGACACTCGACTGACCGAGTTCAGTTATCAAATTAATCAAAATGTCCTTCATAAGATTAGTAAGTATTTGAATCTTTGGAGAAAGCTCTTCATTTTTTTTATAATAACTTTGAACTTTTATTAATAATTCTTGATTTTCCTTTACAGATCATTTCCACCATCGCCGTTATAGCTAGCTGCAATGCTAGTGGCATCGGTCATATAGCTCCTGCGTTTAAGTCCTTATCAGTGGTTAGGTATGCTCCGTTCTACAACTTCCCGAATGGAGTAGGAGTGAGGTCCATACATGCTGTGGCTGCACCAGTAGCATTGCCTCCTCCTGTAGCACGTGCACCAGTGTTCGCAGCCCCGGGGCCAGTCTTTCCGGCTCCTGCTCCAGTGTTTGCGGCGCCTCCACCAGCTTTCCCAGCGCCCGCACCAGTCTTCCCAGCGCCTGCACTGGTGTTCCCAGCGCCCGCACCAGTGTTTCAAGCACCTGGACCTGTCTACCCAGCGCCGGCTCCAGTCTTTGCAGCTCCCGGACCCGTTTTTCCTGCACCCGCACCGGCCTTCCCAGCTCCGGCACCCGTGTTTCCTGCCCCCGTATACCCTAGGTTTGCCCCAGCTTTTGCAGCAGCACCCGCATACGCCCGTGCCATTCCTGCATTGCCGTCAGCGCCTTTCTCTCCCATCGTAAGACCTGTAGCAGTACCGCAGCCTGGTCCATTTTTCACACCTGCTTTTGGCCCCGCGCCCGTGCCTGTGGCTAGGGCACCCATCAGCATATCCCCTTACGCTCCCGTGCCATACGGCCCAGCGCCGATATTAAAACAGTTTGCGTGGAAATGAATCTAGTCTTATTTAATTGTTATATAGTGTGATTGTTTTCTAGTTAACGTACTTAGTCATTTTTATACCAAATTTTGTAAATAAATTATGAAAATATACAAAAGCTTTAATTTAACCTTTACGTATTATACCTACATCACAAAAACTTATCATATAGATGTTTAAAAACACTATCTTTCATGATGAAATATTCAAATTACTTACCTGGTGAAAAATATAAGAAATGAAAGCATTTTCAAAAGAAAATCTGGTTAAGTACCTCATTTTAACAAGCGAATTTTTAAATATTCTTCAAAGAAACGAATTGAATATTGATATTTTAATTAAGACTTCTTTAAGAATACTGCACCCAACAGAAACACTAAGAGAAAAATGTAATTAAAGGTATGAATTACCTCTTTGCAATCGTTTTATAAACATTTGCTTAGTCGATATATAATGAGACACAAGGCACTTGAAAAAAAAAACATTTTCATATTCATTTTGGAATATCACGAGACAAGAAAAGAGGCAAAGCTATAGGAAAAGTTCAATATTCGTATAAACTTAGGGTCATCTTGAAACTACTTTACGAAGATTATTTCGTCACTCTGACAGAAGCTTTACTCGACAGCTGAGGAGGGTGGGTCACGATGTAATTCGTTGATATGTATACATTTATCACAACTTTCATTGAACTGTTCCGGCGAACCCTCAATCCATCTCTAATAGGACAATGAACTCTAAAGTAATATACTTTAAGTTCCCTCCCCGATTATCTGCTTTATAAGTAAACCGTTTGAATTTTTTATAATGATGCAAGACGGTCAAAGTCGGCTTTTTCTTTTATTTTGGTACAGTTACTTACTATTCCAGACACATAAGCCGGTGTCTGCAAAGGTATGAGCAAAAAAATAAAATAAAATAGGCGCTCTTGGAGGTTCGACATGACTGTCATATTTAGTTAAATTCTAAGCCTTGTGTTCACCAATATTTAAATCAACTGATTAAATATTTAATCAGTCCTATAATTAAAATTTCCTTAGGGAATTCGACATAAACCAACTACACACATCAAAAGTGTCTAGGGATCAAGCATTTTTATGCGGATTTCTTGAGATTGAGATGTGGCTTTGTAATAAATTTATGATTTTATAAATTTATATGGATCCTTTTTGGTGCATTTCATAATTTGAATCAGGAACTGTGAATCAAATTCGAGTAAAAGATGAAAATCAGCTGTCAATATTTTCCCTATAAAAACATACAACGCATTGAAGACATTATTAGTGCTACTGTTTCCCTACTACTGATTAAAACCAACGTTATTATGGAGCGGCGACGTCATTTAAGCAGGGAAGAAATGCTCAGAGCCGTGGGAATGATAGAAGCTGGTTCCCGGCAACGTACTGTGGCTTTAGCTCTGAATACAAGTCCAGAGTGTTATCAGTCGACTTTGGACACGTTACCGAAGCACAGGTACCGTGGCTGAGCGCCATGGAGGACGGTATCGCTGCACCACACGGAAACAAGACCGATACATTCAAATCTTAACTCGAAGAGCTCCAACAATAACCGCCATGATGTTAGCCGTGAGGCTTCATCACTCTTCAGGGAACTTAATTAGCGACCAAACAGTCATAAACCGCTTGCATGAAGTGAACCTTCATTCCCGAAGACCGCTACGGGTACCACCTATAGCAATGCACAATCGTAGGATTCGATATCAATGGGCTCTTGAACACAGAAATTGGGCAGAAGAACAATGGCGTTTCGTGTGCTTTTCTGATGAGTCTCGTTTTGGTATGAGACCGGATACAAGACGTATACGACACTGGAGAACCCCTGGACGCCAACAGCGATTAAAATCCTGCCAGGAAGTCCATCCTTATAGTGGTGGAACCATCATGGTATGGGCGGGTATTTGGATCGGCGGAAGAACTGAGTTGATTTGGATCAGAGGCAACCTCAACGCTCAAATTTATGCTGAGACGATTGTATCAGACGTCATCGTTCCTCTACAAGTGCAAATCGGTCCCTTATTTCAGTTAATGCATGATAATGCACGACCGCACACCGCAAGAGTTGTAAGACAGACTCTCGCCGCAGCTAACATCAATGTCCTGCCCTGGCCTGCTCAGTCGCCAGACTTGAACCCGATTGAGCATGCATGGGATATGCTACAGGGAAGAGCTCTGCCGAATATGGAGGGTATCCAGTCGCAAGAAGACCTTTTTTTGTTGTTGCAACGAACATGGGCGGCCATTCCACAGCGTGATTTGGATGAACTCATTTTGAGTATGCCAAACCGATGTTCTTGTGTTGTTAGTGTTCGCGGTAGAAACACGGATTATTAATTGTTTAAGTTACCCAATAAAATTTTAGAGAAAACTGTTATTTCAGTCTTTTTTTCGAACTTTTGTGTTAGTGGTTCAAATGTCAAAAATCCCTTTATTAGGAAAATGGCAAATTTCTTTATTAATGCAAAGGTGACTTGGTTTATCGTTACTGTGACAAACGAAAACACTTTATTTGATGAATCCTTAAAGAAAATTTTAATTAATATCAATCAGGAGAAAAGTTATTGCAAAAATATATGTTGATCCCTAGACACTTTTGATGTGTGTATTTAAATACCTAACTGGTGGGTGGTTTGCATGTGGTGTCAGGCCCGAGTATGCCAGATTCATCTCCGAGTTTTTTCCTCCATTACTTTATGGTAAACGAGACTATTTGAAGTTATGAGTGTAAATCGTTATCATTCTATTGCCCTTAATCCAATTTATTAATCAAGTCAAGTATATAATGTTAGTAAGAAAAAAGTCTTAAATTGTGCTCTTCATTGAAGGATATGTGATGTGTGAGTTTTGTTTAAAGTTTTTAAGCCAGTTTGTAGTGCAAAACAATTTTTGATTAAAGTATCAATTCTGATAGTATAGATTTAAAATTGTTACAAGAGAAAATAATGTCATAGACAACGGAAGGTGCTAAACTAATTTTAACTTAGCTTCAGTTCAGTAATTCTTTCTTGAGTCAATAAAAAATACGCATTATTTTATCATAACAATTTTATTTTATAAAAGTATAAAAAAATATAAGTATAATCTTTGATACATGTCTTATCTAAAGGAAGGTCAGTCGAGTGTTCTCTTTTAATCTATCGTACGTATGCTGGGGCGTAACCGAAGGGAGAGGCGCGTACTAAAGGAGATGCGGCGTAGGGGTAGGGAGCGGCGTAGGCTGCAGGAGCAGCGTATGGGCCGGGCAGTACAGGTGCGGCACCAGCGAAGTAGGGACCGGCAGCGTAGGGTGCAGCAGCGAAGGGTGCAGCAGCGTAAGGTGCAGCAACGATAGGTGCGGCAGCATAGGGAGCAGCAGCGTAAGGAGCTGCAGCGAAAGGCGCAGCAACCAGAGGGTTAAGTGCCTTGCTGACTACGCTGACCTGCGCCGCGTACGGTGGGATGTTCTGTGGCACAGCATGAGCATAGCCTACTGCTGCCGGAGCTGCCAAGGGCGCAGCCACTGCAACTCCACTGCATTCCGCTCCAATGGTGAAAGCCGCAGCAATGAGCACGATCTGTAATGCAGAATTGATTTTTGGTTAATATATTCTATAGAAAACCATACAATTCTAACTGTTAGACAAAAATACTTACAGATTTGAAAGAGAACATCTTGCGTGTTTTGGTAGTGGACCTTCCTTAACGAAAAGAGGATGTGAAGTGTGACTATCTATAAAAAGTATTGGCTTTTTATACCTTGTTTATTGTAATTCAGATATCGTCCGACAAAATAAACATTTGACGTATTGCGGCCGGTCAATTGGGATTCGCGGAGGCACGTGTGCGGAGAAATGGAGCACATTGGGAAACTTTTCGTTGTGTTGTCGAAGCAAGTGGAATAAAAATCAAAATCAAGCGTAATCAATATTCAAGACAACAAGACAAAAAGTAGAATGTGTAACAGATTGGAAGAATGATGAGTATAAAACTGTTAGGGAATAAAAATTCCGGAGACAGCTGCAATACCTATATAAGCGTTGATTGATGTGATGCCATGGTGGTATGGTTATTTATCCTACCAAGCCTGTAGTAACCAATATAGCATTTAAAGACGATATTGATTGTATAACTACTGTAATCTTCAACAAAAACCAAAACACCGACTCCAAACTTGTATCAATTAACGGGAAGAAAGCGTGGCACTTACTGCAAGATGTGGTTTCTATATAATTAATTTGCAAAGTGCGCTATAGTGCAGACAATCAAAGCAGGCTCCGTCAACAAACCACCTTTAACAAAGAAATTAGATCAAACGAAGATTTCTCTAACCCACCCTGACCTACTTCTTAATAGCAGATAACACGTTAGATTACGCCTTCAAGCAGTTTATGTCTATGACAATAAGTGTTTTATGTTCCAGTGAATTTCCCTTTTGTCAGTTACATAACGTGCAGTGAAATTGGTGTGCACAGAGTTCAAATTAGAATGCTCGGTCCGTCAACCAAGTCTGCGTCGAAAATCAACGGCAAGCCAACGGCGATGTCCTGCGCATATTTAGCCGCGCATGCGTGGTTCGTCCGCGGTATTGCTCAATGAAACCAACAGTGGTATAAAACGTGACGATGCCCTGGAGACGGCACAGTCCATCGGATTTTTCAGTGAAATCACTTGTGAGCAGTCACACATCCCAAGCAAAATGATCGCCAAATTCCTCGTGAGTGTTTTGTTTTTAACTTCCTTGATTCTTGGATTTCGTGCTTTCAAAAATTACTCTCTCCTTTCTGAATTATAAACTAGTTACTCAGTGCATCAACAGAAGCAACGTTTTTGTTTCATCAGAAAGTCAAAAGGGCTGAATGAAGGGTTCAGCCCTTTTCACTGACAACAGTCCTTGGTCACATTTCTGGTAATGTTGCTTCGATGTAGAACGATGGTTGACACATTGACTAGTCACATGGCTTACCATGTCATATTGCTCTAGAAACGAGCTATACTCAAATAATATTCAAACTGTTTAACAGATCAATTCATTCGACACATCTGTTACCCAGAAATTGAAATGAACTGTACTTATTAAAAGGCTTAACTTGACTTATATACCAATAGAAACTCGGGGCACAATTGCAGTTCAGAATTTGCTCTGAATTCGAGTCACGTTCACGGGTCCTTTAGAATTGAAATGCATTAACTTACTGGATTTTTGTGCAGGTTGTATTCGCCCTCGCCGTCGCTGCTGCCAATGCTAGCGTGGTCGCACCTGCTGCGTTGGTCGCTCCGGTCGCCCCTGCAGCGTACGTGGCTCCTTACGCCAGCTCCTACTCGGCGCACGCCGTGAACCACGCCGTAGCCGCCCCGGTCGTCTCAGCCCCCTATGTCGCCGCAGCCCCCTACGTCGCCGCTCCTGCCGCTCCCCTCGTGGCTCCTTCAGCCCCATACTTCGCCAGATACCTCTCCGCCCCATATGTCCTATAAACGAATTTGGTGATATCATTGCCTAGTGACTTGCTCAGATAATATGCTTCCTAGTTATTTTTACTATGTATTTTGTTGATATACGAATTTATACATAGTTTGGGTTTTATTTTGAACCTTTGTTATAAAAGAACAAACATTGATCGGAATGCAGCTTTACCAAACGGTAACATACAATGCGACCTGCATAGATTAATAATGAACCACATTACTTTTGCAATACGAGAGCCAGTATGCTACGTGTCAACACGACAAATCGATATTTTGGCCAATCCGATGATAGGAATATCATCGACGTTCCTTACCTACTTGATAATAACAAAAAAGATCCTGCCAGCCGATTCTGTAAAATTCTCACCGTGAAAACTTAGTTGAAGGGAGCTGGAAGTGAACTATCAATCCCTAGATATACCAAGCATCAGTAATGCTATTCTGTTAAAATCTCACCGTGAAATCTTAAGTGAGCTAAAAGTGAGCTGTCACTATTGTCAATCCCTAGCATCAGGTGGAATGACAACTCACTTTAAACTCACTTCACCTAAGTTATCACGGTGATCCTTTTACAGAATAGCACCGCTGGTGAAATAACAGCTCACTTCAAACTCACTTCACCCTATATGTCACGGTGAGATTTTCACAGAATAGCTCGGCTGACCCTAGAAATTGACACGTCACGTCAAACCCACTTCACCTTAGCTTTCACGGTGAGATTTTTACAAAATAGTACAGCTGGATTCAGGTGATTTTGCTTAAGTTAGTAGTTGGCAACTTAGCTTAGTATAGAAAAAGGTATATGCTATGACTTTGACAACTTGTTTGTTTCTTAGCACTAACTCGAGTAAGTGCCTACTTGTTATGGGTTCCTTCCAAACTCAGTACCTACACGCGTAATGAGAACCATGTACGTACCTACGTCAAGTTTATCGAAACAGGAATCCATCTAACGTTCGATAACGAGTAAAATACACAACAACATATGTATATTTCAGTGTCAAGGTTACAGAAATATCCATTATTTTTACTTCATCGAATCGATAAGTTATTACCTTTGTATTATTTTCGAGGAAAATCAGCCATCCTCTTGAAGGAATACTATTTTTCTCGACCATTTCCACGAAGATTGGTCGATCACACATGGCAACGCAATGAGATAGAAATATTAACAACAGTATAATATTAAGTTTGTTTTCATACTAGCTTATTATTGTCCCAATGCAGGGTATAGGTCTCTTCTCATACAAAAAAAGCACGAAAATTGATCACCACGCTTGCTCAAAGGCGGTTTGGCGATTTCAGACTTATTTATTTTCTTTATTGATAAGGCACTTCGACGACTTATACACAAACAAAAATCACATAAAGTTTTAGAAATTGTGAACTCGTCACTTACAGAAGTGCACAGCATAGCAGAGAAATTAATAGTATTTACGTACAAGATATCGTTAGTTGAATTACTTATAAGTTATTAGCGGCCTGTCCTGCCTTCGCACGGGTGGACATTTATTTTTTAAACATTTTATTTTTTCTTGCAATTAAAAAAGCCTACCTATATTAATCAGTGATAATGTAGTATTCAAATGGTGAAAGAATTTTTAAAATCGGTCCAGTACTTTTTGAGCCAATTCGTTACAAACATACATACAAATCTTTCCTCTTTATAATATTATATATTATTATTATAAAAATATTATTATAAAATAAAATAAAATTAGTATATTAGTATAGATTAAATATGATAGAATAAAAAAAGTAATTAAGATGGGAAACATAAAAATACTTTTAAAAAAATCAACAAAAAGACTGACAATGACGGGATTAGAGGTCAATACAATTATTAATAGGCGACTCGTGTCACACAGACGACTCGAGATTCCGATCTGATTAGAAGTCTCAGTCGGAATGACAATTCCGATCAGCATCAATATCTTCTGATCTTCTGTCCTCTGTTCTGATCTTCTGAATTTCTGATCATCTTGACTGTCGTCAAGGGTTGGAGAAGATGTTGATGCTCGACAGCATCAACATCTTCTTCACACAAACATCGTAAGGACGATGTTTTTCTTCGCCAATCTCAGTAATGTCCAAGATAAAGTCAGAATGTACATATGTATTAAATATTAAGTCAATTGGTACTTGCTTGGATTTTAACCTTTTCATATTTGTCTATTTTGTTTGGTATGGCAGAGCAAGTGCCTTTACATAACAAGATCCGTAACATAAATGTATAAAATTTTACACATATATCATTTTACCAGTAATCCAGTACGTACTTTGCAATTTAAACCGAATTATATTAGCATAAATAATATGAACATGTATGATATTACACAGGTACAGATGTCAGTTAGTACACCTAATACTTACGATAAGCTAGTTTTAATTATTTTAGGTACTGCATTCACACCTGTTCTCAAGAAAACTAGTTCGACATATCAGCACTTATAATCGTTATCAGCTAACTCGAACCCACTTACTATGTTAATAAATGGTCTTAATATTTTATATGTTACATGGTTTATAGCCCGAGGGTTTAATTTTAATTATTATCTATACATATAATAAAATCGTAGGAAAGTCAAAACTGTACATTGAATATTTTTCAAAAAGAATACTTGGGGCGTGATCTACAATCGATATCGAAGGCAAAAATATAGTTTTTAGAATTTTTGTCTGTTTGTCTGTTTGTCTGTTTGTCTGTCCGGGATAAACTCAAAAAGTACTGCATGGATTTACTTCAAATTTTGCATGAATATTACTAAGAGGTCGGGTCAACATATAGGCTACATATTATCACGCTATCACCTACGGGGGAGGAGCTGTGAATCTTTATTTTTCTTACGCATTCTGTGACAGCGTGTAATCTAACGACGCATATTTAAATGTTGTTTTTGAGTAAGCCATGCTATTATCTAGCTTTACACTATAAAAACTCCATTTAAGTAACTTGGGCAGAGAAATATAGTTTAATGAACGTTAGTAGTATAAAGACAATTTTAAAACAGCGCCATCTATGAGATTTCATAAAAATCAAATCAAATTACATGTTAACTCTTTTTGGAAATTAATTATTTAAATTTGATCATGTTGGCGAGGTAAGTAGTTAGTTATTCTTAAAATTCATAGATGGTGATATGCATTTTCTTCATAAAAGTTGTTTAATTTAATTCGTTTTGACAAATTCAAGTTCCAACAAAACCCTCAAAATCTTGAGCAGAGTTGAGGAAGACAATTTTAAAAAATGCGGTGTAAGTATTACAAAAAATTTATGTTCATTGATGATGATTATTTCATTTCATGACACCCTCGCGGAAGCGAGCGTCAGTGACAGTCCCAGCCGCATGCGTCATCTGTTTGCCGTCATCTTGGTGTTTTGTGGAGTCGCGAACCCGGTAGCTTTGTGGGAGAAGTATCGCCATCATCTGTCTGAAGATTTTCTACGAGCTTTGAGGCGTGCTACTGGAGACGAAGTCGAAGTAACTGATGAACGCGTGCTGAACACCTGTCTCAGTTCACTTCAAGATGTGGTCATTTCTATCGGCGGCAATCCACTGATCGAATATGGATTACCAGCTCCCCAATCATCACCGTATCAAGACCGTGGAAATCGGGAGTATAACGCCGAGACAAAATTACGATCCGGGCGAAATGACCACAATACGAAATGACCATGTCGCTTTGTTCTCTTCAGAGCAAAAACTCACCGTCCTTGAAAGCGTTGGGCAAAACCAGGGTAAAATGTTTTTCTTGGATGCTCCTGGTGGAACAGGAAAAACATTTGTTACCACTGGCATACTTGCAGAGGTCAGGAGGCAAGGAAAAATTGCTATTACTGTAGCGTCGTCGGGAATCGCTACCACACTGCTTCCGAGTGGCAAGACAGCACATGCCATGTTTAAAATTCCCATCGATTTAGAGAGCGCCGAAACGCCTGTTTGTGGTGTGTCACGTAACAGCGATAAGGGACACGTGCTCAAGGATTGCTCTCTGATCGTATGGGATGAGTGTACGATGGCCAATAGGAAGGCAGTTGAGGCCGTGGACAGAATCCTGCAGGACATTCGCAGGAACGAACATTTGATGGGTGGTGTCACAGTTCTGTTCAGTGGTGATTTTCGGCAAACGCTTCCCGTGGTGACGCGGGACTCGAGGGTTGACGAGGTGAATGCTTCGTTGAAACGATCTTCGTTGTGGTCACGAGTTCGTACGCTACGCTTGACCATTAATATGAGAGCTCGGCTTGGCGGCAATGCACGTGCTCAAGAATTCTCCGATGTCCTTCTAAGTCTTGGCGAAGGCACTCTACCAGAAGAGATAGGTGGACAGGTGGTGCTTCGAGAGTCTCTCGGTAGAGTGGTATCCAGCTTAGAAGAACTCATTCGCTGTGTGTACGGGGACATCAGTCGTATACCGCACCAGCAGAATTCTTGGGTGTGTGAGCGGGCCATTTTGATGCCCAAAAATGATCAGGCTACAGCAATTAACGAATGCATTCTCTCGGAAATTGAGGGGAATAAAGTGGTCTACACCTCGATAAACACTGTTGTCGAGCAAGATGACGCCACACATTATCTCGTGGAATTTCTGAGCTCCCTGTCAGCAAGTGGACTTCCAGCGCATACCATCAAGCTGAAGGTCGGTGTTCCGATTATGCTTCTTCGGAACCTATCTTCTCCGAAGTTGTGTAACCCGCCTTAAAGTCATCTCGCTCCACAGACACACCATTGAGGCGGAAATTGTTACGGGTTGTGGCGAGGCAGTATTTATACCACGAATTCCCGTCATACCTCCAGTAATTTCCCGTTCCAGTTCAAGCGTGTACAGTTCCCCGTGAGTGTTTGCTTCGCGATGACCATCAATAAGTCGCAGGGGCAGATACTGAGGGCAGCGGGTGTCGACCTCAGGACGAGTTGCTTCTCACAAGGGCAACTGTACGTCGCTTGCTCCCGCGTCACCAGTCCTGACTCTCTTTACATTTTGGCTCCTGCCAGCATAACTACCAACTTAGTTTATAGAGAAGTGTTGTAAGGTATGATACCTTTGTACGTATTTTTACTCTTTTGTGTCCTGGAATGTATTCCTGCATTATTTTCTCTTTTTCCTTCAGTCACTTCTTATGACTGAACTCACCAGGATTCCCATATAACTCTCTTCACTTGCTTCGCTTGTAAAAAAAACTTATATTTCAATGCTATTTTAAAAGTTGTGTACTTATAATGCTATATTATAGCGACACTGGCATCTTAGGTATTTTTGGTGCTGTAGAGCCTTCAGGCAGACGACGTCGCGGGCAGCAGCTAGTAATTTAATATGTCTGAACTAGACTGCACAGATATAGGTCAATAATTTCTAACAATATTTCACTAAGTTATATGATAATGAGGCCCACATATATAGATACACCTAGATACCGCAAGAGCAACTACTTCGCGTGCCAAAAATCGCACCAACTTACGTTCAAAAATCGTAAGCCGCCACTTTCGCGCTCAGTCCTGTGTATTGCTGACTGGGTGAGCGTGAGTGAGAAAGAGCGCTTGTGACGTCATAAAAGGTAGTCAAAAAAATGGCACGCTTGGTTTTCATACAGATCGTGATACTTGCGTTATCTAGGTCTATATATGTATATCTGTGGTAGGGCCCGTGGCTAAATAATAACAGCCGCACAGGTCGATCGATCAGGTTAAGCTATGCTTGCCGCGGTTGGTCATACCGAGGCCCCTCCGTGCCTCGGAGAGCACGTTAAGCCATTGGTCCTGGCTGTCATTCGTGGATCTTTGACAGTCGTTACGGGTAGTCAGAAGCCCGAAAGTCTGACAACCAGTCTTACAAAGGGGTATCGTATTACCCAGTAACTGGGCTGTGGAGGTCAGACAGGCAGTCGCTCCATGTGAAATGAATGATGTGGTATTCAACTGCATCCGGTTAGATTGGAAGCCGAGCCCAACACAGTTGAGAAAAGATTAGGCGGATGATGATTATCTCACTAAGTTATATCTTATCGACTTTAGGCCTAGATTTCTAGAGGCGTGTATTCGTAATCGAACCTCAAATGATTCACATTGTGCGCTCCTAAAAATATGACTGAACACTTATAAGTCTGGACCATTGACCTCGTGAAGGTTGCAGGAATCCGCTGGACGCGGGAAGCAGAGAACCGGTCGAAGTGGGGGTGATTGGTGGAGGCCTATGTTCAGCAGTGAACGTCTTTCGGCTGAAATGATGATCTATAAGGTTTGCCTACGAGCGCCTCTTTTTGTTATCCTCAAATAATTCCTATTTGGGCTCCTAAAATTTTGTGTCCACTGTCCATCATTAGAAGGTCAAAAAGTTTTTAGAGAATCAGTTAAATATTTGACACTTCTATATTAGGTCATGGATTTAAAGAGCAAATAAATCAGAGAGATTCTTTAAAAGATTGGAAAAACATTTTCCAATCTTTTAAAGAATCTCTCTTTTGTTCCAGTAATTTTTCTAAGGTACAATTTATAAAATTACGCATAGGTTATTTATTAAGCTTGAGTTTTTTAATAGATATCTATAAAGACTAGACTAGACTATATAATAGACTATACAAGACAAGACTAAAAATATATTATAAAGAAAAATCAAGGAACGGAAATAAGTCACCATAATAAGGTACTTGTGGGTATTACACTGGCAATACTATAAAAAAGTGTATATTTCTATTTGAGACCAGACGTGTTATCATTCAATCCAAAAATAAATATTACAAGAAAAACTGCCATAGCAAAATAAACCTGAACAAGGCTATTTTGAGAAGGCAGTGGGAAATAATGATCACGGGTTCTAATTATAAGAAAAAGTAATTTTGTACGAATAAAAGAAATTTATTTTTATTTTGTTACAAAAGAGAGTTAAGCAAGTCTGTTTGACTTTTGGGTTACATTGGTAGCAAAAGGGGTGAGTTTGTAATGACAAACTCACCCCTTTAGGTAACCCCTTTAGGCTCACCCTTTAGGTAATCGAGCGATCAAATGTATTCGGTTACCTCTAAATAAACTTTTTATTCAATGTCAAGGCCGTGTATCTCCTTGTTTTCTCGCTTACGAATTAAATAATAGTTAATAATAATATTCGCCGTATCTCTACGTTGTCGTCGTGGTGGGGCTTGCGCGCTCTGAACTTTTGGCCTATGCCGAAAGAGTTTACTTTACTGGAACAGGTCTAGGGTGAAGAGCCAGACCAAGAGAGATACAGAAACCCGCAGCGCAGCATGTGACGAGCTGTTGGGCTGTAGCGACCCCACGGACCCTATCTCCCGTGATTAGTCTTGTCACCTCTGGCTTGCCTTTATTAGCTGGCTGGAGTGGAGATTCGCAAGAGCAAACGTGCTCGGGGAAGGAAGTATCTTGATTTATTATTTTATTATCTTAAATTATTATTTTAAAGACATTTCTACAATAATAATAATTGAATAATATAATGGAGTTGGATTGAGAAATAAATTAAATGACTGACTATACCCACAAATAAATACAAAAACAAAAGGACTAAGTGTCCTTTTGTTTTTGTATTTATTTGCAGGGCAGACTTGGCAGCATTACCACGTTGAAGTGTCGATCAGTCGCGCAACGAGACGCGCACTCGGGCCCCATAACCCCAACGTCTCGACCACAAACGGCTCAAAACTTTACAGGTTTTTGTTACAGTATTTGAGCCGCTTGAGGGTTCCAGCAGCCGCAGCAGCGGGGCCAGTACAGCCCGTGGTGCTAGGAACATGAGATGGCGCGTCCCACGCCAGACTCCTACCCACCTTTCAAGGCAACAACGCCATGCCGTCTGATCTCTTCCCATCGTTATGTACAGACGCCAGCACATCAAGCTACTACAATCTGTCAAATTTATTTAATAGATTTTCAACTTTATCGCTAAAGCATAAGTTTCAAAGTTGATTGGGAAAATTTTACAGTTGCGAAATTGAAATTAAACAAAGAGGCTAATTTATATTGTTTTGTATTTAATAATAATATACACAGACATAGAAACCGAACCATTTTTTATTCAACAGCAAAAAAACGATAATTGATACTACATAAAAATTAAAGTGAAATTATCGAAATTTCACTTTAATTTGTATGTAGTATCAATTGCAATCACTAGTTCCATCTGTCGAAAAATGGATAACCTAGTGAACAGAGTGTAGGTGATGATGTCTATTTGTGCTTTTAGTATTTCTGTGGTATTATAGTAAGCCATCCAATAGTTTAACGAGTACATGTCTAAAAAATCACTACAATTACACTATCTTTGAACTTATTGTGAATCGTAATAAGTGTGGGGATCTTTTTTCGCCTCCATGCAGTATCTTTGATCTATACAGTGACTAAGTTCGTTCAGTACTAAAATGGTAAGTAGGAATATTAATCAGAGATCTGGGTTTCATCCCAAAATTTACCGGCTAGATATATTCTGCGAATGTGTAGTGGCTGCAAGCACAGGTCGCTTTTCATAACGTGGATAGGAGTGTTTTTACGTATCCCCCGATAATGTGCGTCGCTTGATTTTGCAATTTATCCAGCATAATTTAGAATGACAGCTATTATTAAATAAGAAATTACTGTAGTCTAAGTGTCTTCTTATAATCGTAATATATTACCGTCGTAGATTAGGGTGAACTCCCCAACCCGGACAGGCAAATAGTTAAAAATGTTTAAACATTGCATATATTTTTCTGATGTCTCATTTGCTTTACCCACCTTAATGAGCGGTCAAGCCAAATTTACACCTACATTACTCGTATCTTACGCACGTGTGAAGTTGGGAAAACCTGAAGTGTTACATTGGCACAAAAACCTAATAATACTCGAAAACTAATTATTTACTCGGTTACCTATATTAAAACTAAATGTTCTCAATTGTACACGATCACAATGCTACTGTTACTCGTTTCGGTGCAAAACTTCAAGTACATGCTTTTAAAAAAAAAAATATAGGTAGTTAAACATAATACGTTCTATTAAGAATTTGAGATAATTTTCAAGTTATGGAACAACAAACTGGATGTCATACATAACAAAGTTCAAATTCCAGTGCAAAAAAAAAATTATTAGGATCTTTTTGTTGCAAATGGTCACTCAAAAGTCAACTTAGAATACATTTCACTAAAGTAGAAAACTGATTAAGTGGCGATGGAATGAAATTTTCTGAGATTATGAACACTGCTTTAGGTAATTTATATCATTCCTAGTTATTAGTTGAATATGTCATATGAATCAATTACAACAGGTACAAGGCTGAGATACCGATTGTCGCACATAATTGCAGTTCTTTGATACATTGTAAAAATAGAAGTGTATTTAAAAAAAGCTTTTAACCTACTATTCCTCTATTGGACCAATACTTAACCTAATATTTAAGGAATGAAAAATACAAGTGTTTTGGGCCGATTTTACGCAGAATTGTGAAGAACGAATCCTACTCCTACTATTAATATTTTAAATGTGAAAGTTTGTGAAGATGTTTGTTACTCAATCACGCGTAAACCGTTGAACGGATTTGGATGAAATTTGGCACACAGATAGTTTATAACCAGGATTAACACATAGCTTAATAATTTTTATACCGATATTCCTACGGTATCGAAACTAACGCGGGTGAAACCGTGGGGCGCTGCTAGTATTTAATAACAAACTTATCTGAATAATAACTTAGAAGGCAGTTCCCAGAAAACAAGCTCCCCCTGAAAGCAGAATTTAAATAGATCCTGTGATCACTTCTTTGTATTGATGAATACGCTCTAAGCTTCAAAATAAATTTACTGCATACTAATTCTATGCGGTGAATTTAAGATTCTATTCAAAAAGCCATTATTTTTTTTAACAAGTCTTTATTCAAAAAAGGCAAAATTAAAACTCTAGCCAATATTTTTATGAGAATAGAAAAACAAAAACAAAAAAAAACAAACTAAATGGCTTTCACACACTTTTTAACGTTGATCATTAGCCAGTTCGACATTTCTTTCGTTGTAGGTTGCATTTAATCATTTGACAGCAAAAAGTTCGTATAAAAAGATATTTTTAGATACTATTAATTGAATTCTAACATCGAATTCTAATGAAGTGTTTTGAGCCGCCTTTGCTATCACTATCACTATTATAATGGATATTCAACTGAAATCCGGTATTGCCTTTCATAGCATTTAGATGGCTCCGCTTTGCGCTGGAACCCGTTATTCCTGTTTTAGTTTTAGACAGCTCTTTATTTATTAAAGCTAAGCTTTCCGGCCAACTTAAATGCATATCGACTTGTAAATTATATTCAAATAGTACCAGAACGAAACGCGTCGTGAAATTATGAAGGTACACAGTATTTGTTTTGGTTTTTAACAAAATGAAAGCTATATATATAATAATTGCTTAATAATGCAATGTACATTATTAAGCAATTATTCTGAAATATCCATCAGGAATTTCTCGACTGGATTGGTGGCAATATGCTCGCCCCCTGTAACATGGAACTTAAACATAACTGGCGAAATGTGGGTGTAAACGTCGGCCTAACTCTTCATGGTCTACAGGCCTGATGTTATATTATGTTATTCTGAAGTATTAATCATTTTAGTATTCTATTAATTTGACAGCAAAAAATAGAAGTAAGTAAACTGAAAGACCGGAATAGGTAGTAAACCTAAATAAATAAAATTATTTTTAATATTTAGGGGCTGATGTTTCAATTGACAGATAATTTTTATTCGTGGAATAAAATTGACGTCGACCATTATTTGTATTGTGGAACTGTCAAAAATTCAAAATTATTCCTCCGATAAAAATCTTTCGATTGAAAAATCAGCCCATAATAAAATAAAGTTTTGCACTGTTTCCTTATTTATAATATCGTAGACAAACGTATATGAGGTTAGTAAAATTATCATAATTGTTTAAAACTATTATTGATTAGTTAGGCTTATACGCCGGCAGACTTTATAACTTCCTATTATATTTTATTTGTTTTTTACATAAACAACACGTTTTTGTCAAAAATTATGTCTTAAAGATCATTAATTACCTACTTACTATTATGCGAGTAAGTTAATTAGAAGACGTCATTTCTGCTTTCAAAACGGGAAGGAAAACATCGTGAGGAAACCGACAGGTCATAGAATAAAAAAATCGAAGACATGTGACATCTCCAACCCGCACTGGACCCGTGTGGTGGATTACGGCCCACACAGAGGGCGACAGAGGGCCTGCTCCTAACAGTGGAAACATTACAGGCTGATTATGATAAGGCGTCATTTTCGAAATTAAAGGGTTTGTGTATTATATAAAAGTGGTTTTACATCACGCTTTTTCTTTGTTTATGTTTCATTTCTGTTTCTAAGGATGGGTGGGCGTTTTCGGGGGCTTTGTATGAGTTTCAAATAAGCAAGTTATTTTGGTCCATTTTAATAATTGAGTTTTGAGTTCGAATTTAACTTTGATCTATTTCTGTAATAAATTAACAGCTGAAATGACACATTTACGTAAATGTTACATCCTTTTTTCGTAACCCTACCTAAGCTGCGTATCATTTGAATTTTGTAACAAACATAAAACATACTTCGCCATTTTTAAAACAGTAGAAATAGGTGTCATGAAAAATCTAATTTTAAAGTAAACATAAGCTGTGGTAATTGACACTATCCATACTTGTAACATATAATTAAGTGTTGTCATGGTGATATGAAAAGATAACGAGTCAGCTGACCGAGTGAGTACATTTAATAGTGTCATTGAGAACGCCCTGCCCTCCTTTGCTTGTGTACGAGCATCGAGTAGGCAATTTTCATGTATGGACAAATAAATATTAGTCAACCTATATTAACTAAGTCTGTAGTTTGCTTGCTACGTTTTGATCCTTTTGATTGTCACTTGCGAAATGCTCCATTTTGAGAGCATTTCGCAAGTGACAATCAAAAGGATCAAAACGTTAAAGGAAAAGATCGTGACGAAATCGACATGTCCTAGAAACAAAAAACTTTTTTACAAAAAAAACTACCGACTTCCAAAAAACACTACAAAGTGAAAAATAACTAACTTCGGAAGTCGGTGTCGTTGGTTCCGCATTTTCTTTTATTGACACTGACTTCCGAAATTAGTTATTTTTCACTTTGTAGTGTTTTTTGGAAGTCGGTAGTTTATTTTTGTAAAAAAGTTTTTTATTTTTCTCTTTTTAGTGGGCCAGTTTGTAACTTATCTAAGTTACAATAGCCTAATGTCAACTGCTCATCACTTTTTACAAAATATTGTTTTTCCCGATGCAGGGACGTTAATTGTTGAGGAGTTCTCCTTGTAAGAACCAGGAGAACTGGAGCTGATTGAGAAGTCACTATCAGCTCCACTTCACGATACGCATTGTGCTTAGCAACCACATTAAAGTACCTAATCGAATCGCAAACCGTGAAATATTTATTGTTGAGTAGTTCCGATGGCGATCTGTGGTCTTCATCATCAGTTCCACTTCACCGAATGGTGCTTTCTGAGAGCAAATGCACGAGTTACTATAAAAAATACCCAAATCGCTATAGGTGTGCCTACAAAATTTGAAGGTCTCCAACGATTTCCATGGGATTCCCTCATCAGATTCCGATTTGGTGACAATGGGACCACCTCGGGAGCATACACTTTCAAACAAAAAAAGAATTTAGAAAATCCGTCGATAATTGGCGGAGTATTCGACGAACAAATATATATAAAAAAAAAACATACAATCATCCGAACATAGTACCTCCACCTTTTTGTGACGTCGCTAAAAAAGTTAGGACGTCTTGCAAAATCTCTGCTTAGGAGTATAGTGTTCTGTGCGCGAAATCCTCAGTGATCAAAATGGTATTCGTTACTCTTATACCTCACTTTATATTAAGTTACAACTGAAAGTCTCTTCAAAGCCAGAATCTAAGTTTCTTTCTTTGGTTTCTTTCTTTTTCTAATACTCAAATCGCTATAGGTGTGCCTACAAAATTTGAGGGTTTCCCTCGATTTCCATGGGATTCCCTCATCAGATTCCGATTTGGTGACAATGGGACCACCTCGGGAGCATACCCTTTAAATGAAAAAATATTTTTTAAAATCCGTTGACAATTGGCACAGTATTCGATAAACAAACATACAAAAAAAAAACGTACAATCATCCGAACATAGTACCTCCTCCTTTTTGTGAAGTCGGTAAAAAGTCGAAGACATGTGACGTCCACCAACACGCAATGGGCCGGCGTGGTGGATTATGGCCCACTCCCTCTCATAGAAAGTGGAGGCCTGTGTCCCAGCAGTGAACATAACTAGTTTTATATTTTATTAAAGTGTCAAGATTGTTTGTATCGTTATTAGTAGAACATAATGTGTGTTTAGAATTAAAAATACATCTAACTAAACCACCAAGTGTTCAAAGTACCGTTAGATTCAAAGGTATAACTTAAACCATAATATTTTCTTTGTATTAAATTAAATAATTACTTTATCTCAAATTCATTTCAACGAAACTATTGTGAATAGTAAATTACTGAGATGACCACTAATAGAGAAGTATGGAAGATGAAGACATGTTGCACCAATTCCAAATAAACCCGAATAAAGGAGAGATAATGATCAAATTAACGAAATATCAATGCTTTTATCAACATCTATACAAAGAAATTGATAATTAAATAAATTAGCTAACTTTTTACACAGTAGTTTTTGTCTAGCCAACAAGAGAAGAAAGACAAATAGAACCTTATGCTACAGTTTTATATTGCTCCGTGGTTTTAAAGTAGAGTTGTGACCGCCATTTGTCCAAATGCAGAGCGTTTTTTGACACCCTAAAGCCCATGAAGATTGGAGACGCTACACTCGAAGTCGTGGACGAATATGTTTACCTAGGACAAACTGTCCATTTGGGTAGATCCAACTTCGAGAAAGAGATCAATCGTCGAATCTGACTCGGCTGGACAGCGTTCGGGAAGCTACGCAATATCTTCTCATCCCATATACCGTAGTGTCCCAAGACCGAAAGTCTTTGACCAGTCGGTATTGCCAGTAATGACCTATGGCACTGAAACGTGGTCGCTCACAATGGGCCTTATAGAAGGCTGAAAGTCACCCAAAGGGCAATGGAGAGGGCTATGCTTGGAGTATCCCTGCGTGATCGAATCAGAAATGCAGAGATCCGCAGAAGAACCAAGGTAACCGACATAGCCCGAAGAATTGCCAAACTGAAGTGGCAGTGGGTAGGGGACATTGCTCGCAGTATAGATAGCCGATGGGGACGAAAGGTTCTGGGTAGCGACCGCGTACCGGAAGACATAGCGTTGGAAGGCCTCCCACAAGGTGGACCGATGACCTGGGGAAGGCCGCAGGAACCCGTTGGTTGCGAAAAGCACAGGACCGGTCGAAGTGGAGGTGCTTGGGGTGGGCCTATGTCCAGCAGTGGACGTTTTTCGGCTGAAATGATGATTATCAAATACTAGTGAAAATGACAGATTTTCATAAACTCCGTTATAAACATGAAGGAAACGCTCTTCTAATAAATCTAAACTTTAGCCGGCTTCCTTAAGTCGTTTTCAAAGTATTCTATATCGGGTTACACGTTTCAGATATCTATTAATAACGCTTGAAATTTCCTACTTAACAACTAAGCTTTAGAAGCCTTACCGTCCATTCTATTATATCAGGAATCGATTCTGGAGAACCTGTTGTGAAATATAAGCTTGCTGGTCTATGAATTCCTACGGTACACTAGATAACTATTGGTAGGTACTATTTATCTTGTATTGTTAGTGAAATCTTAAGTAAACGGAATAAAGTCGTAAGGTTTGTTATTATTTATTATTATCAGCCTACAATTGTCTCATTGCAGGGCAGAGGCGTGTGTGTTAGTGAATTTACATCAGTACTGTAATTGCGTAACACACTTACAATGACAATCTGAATCATTTTGAAGGATATAGCTAACCCATTGCCTCACATGTTCGAATAATGTGTCTACTCAACAACTTAAATAACGCAATGAATGTTGTTGGACTGTCAAAAGTTACCCCGCTGGTTTTCGTACGATTTCTTCCTTCAGCGTAGTCGTCTTGGACTTAGAACAAGAAAGAAGAAGTATGTCACTTCAATCAATCAACTCAGCCTATCGCAGTCCACTGCTGGACATAGGCCTCTCCCAGGCTGCGCCACAACACCCTGTCCTCCGCCTTCCTCATACAGTCCATTCCAGCCACTTCCTTTAGGTCGTCCGTCCATCTAGCTGGGGGACGTCCTACACTACGCTTGCCGATACGCGGTCTCCACTCAAGGACTCGTCTGCTCCACCAGCCATCGGTCCTTCGACAAACATGGCCAGCCCACTGCCACTTCAGTTTGCTCACTCTGCAAGCTATGTCGATAACTCCGGTTCTTTTCCGGACAATTTCATTCCTATGTCACTTACTCATAAAATATAATTATGTTGAGTTCCGTAAGTTTTGAAGTTAAGCTGCACGATTTTTGACAAATGCGTGCACATGAGGGGACAGGTTCTCTCAATGTGTATGGTTCTTTCCTCAAAAGAGCATATCAGATATCGATCTACCTACATGGTTTTCATATGATCTGACCAAGAGTATGTCTGAACTTTAAAAGAGACTGTGAACTCTGAGTTTGTTCCGGCCTTTCTTCTCAGACTAGTCAGATAGGAAACGCCGACCTCATCTAGTTTTTAAAATATGATTGACGTGTTTGTATAAACCTACTTACAAAAATAAAAGCATTTATCTAAGAGAACTTTTTTCTTCCAATCTACTTTTTATAAACCTAAATATATATTTTTATTTTATCGCGACTATGATGTATTTTACGTACACAAACCGGTGTTCCAGCTTATAAAACACACATGTGTGATTGTGTGTGTACCACATAAATAACAAAACATGATTCCAAATTACTATTAGTCTTTTGAATATATATTAAATCGACAATATCATATCAACTGACTGCCAATAAACTGAGAATGATACTTAATTGAAATTTATTACTCTTATACAATTTGGAAATTAATACCAGACCATATTAAAATTATTTCTGCAAGATTGCTTCTATTATTTACTAAAAAAAAATATTATATCCTTTTTCATTTTGAAAGCTTCAGCTAATGTTTCATATTATGTTACAAATTCTTTGTTTTCTGTATGTGTGTGTATTGATAAAATATAATTGCGTAAAGCAATAATGATGTAATACTTGTACAATATTACTAATAACATTTCGCTTGGAATAATCAAACCAGATTGGCAGTAACTGCCCACTATATTAACTTGAAAGGGCTGTTACGAAATGCCATTTCTGGGCTATTACACTTAAATATTTAGGCACTAGAATTTGAACAATGCAGGTGTTTAATAATATGTCGTCATTTCATTAAAATACCTATAACTATACAGTTATTTGGATTATTGGAAAAATATTTTAGGATTAACTCTTTTTTGCTGTCTGTACTCTAAGCTGTAGGCAACGAGTGACCTAGGCCCAGGCTATGGGTAGGGTTAGACGGATTTGGCCGGCCATGTGTCTATGAGGTATATATAAGGCAAAGTTAACGGGCCCTTAGTCACATTCGCTCCTACATCCTCCTTCTTCACTTACGGAACACCCCCATCTCTTCAAAATGTACAAGCTGGTAAGATTTGGGTTTTTTTTCTCCAATCATATACACATCATCCCTCTTCGTAGGTACACAATGATGGCTTTCAACATAAGTTCAAGTAAGACATAGATAGCTTAATTTGTAGAAAGCATCGTACATTCGGCCTTCTTCGTTCAGACTTGTAAGTTTTCTTGTAGACATAATAGTTGTTAACTTAATTTTTTTTCTATTGTAAAAGGATAGCACACACATGGGACAAGTAAAAATAAACCAAACAAGTACCTATCTTGTTTAGAACTATTGAGAAATTGCAAAACAGACACATGAGCATCACGAAATATTTTGTCGACTTTAATTTAAATAGGTTACGTTATACTATAGATACAAAAATTAAGTAAACGAGCTGATTACCCTGTCACAAGGGTACACCTACGTCCCCCAATAATTGTCCTCCAAAGGACACAAGTGTCCATGAATCACAAGCTACCTATATTTTTAGTTTCTGCCATTTTTTGTTGAGTGGCATTCTCTGCTGCGACAACGACCCGCCGAGGTCGCTCCAGTTGCCACCCGGTACTCAAGCAGCCACGCTTTTTACGTATATAATCGTTAATCGGTGCAAATAGCTCAA
Organism: Globia sparganii; assembly: GCA_949316385.1. Classification (NCBI taxonomy): domain Eukaryota; kingdom Metazoa; phylum Arthropoda; class Insecta; order Lepidoptera; family Noctuidae; genus Globia; species Globia sparganii. Next base: position 12,274,912 of record OX438663.1, on the reverse strand, counting down.
CCGAATTCAATATTATGTCAATGTTCTTTATGCTGCGACCGTGATAAAATTTATTTGTACCATAAACTTGGCTGGATTAAATTATTACTAAGTATAGCTCCGCAAAAAATAATGAAGTCGTTCATACATACCTATATTGAATAGCTTTAAGCCATTTATTTCACTTTTTATTAACTCGGTGTCCAGTTGAAAACGTTTATTGTGGGCGGAATATTTAAATAAATATGATTTAGTCATGATTACTCCTTTAATTATTATGTGGACTCGATTTATTAGGATACTTCTTTTAAATCAGGTGTATCCTAATTATCGATAACCGAATAGGTAGGTATCATTATAATTTGATAATAATAATGGGTTTGTGGTCAACACCAACGTTTTCTAAAATTAATCGATTTGGTATTTTTTATTATAACCTCTATAAGTCAAAAGTGTGAAGAATGACGTACTTTTGTACCTTAATTTGAAGGTTATTTGTTTTAATTTAGCAAGTGCAATTTGCGTGGCAAACACAAAGGCCTGTTTGCAAAAATCTAGTTTCAATAAATATGGCTACTGTTTAGTGTTGCAGACCGTACTGACCACCACTTTAGTAATTATTAGTCGGTTGTGAGATTAATTTAGGATAACTACTACTACTATTAAAACTTCCCAAATGATTTGCATCACGGTTTAACAATTAAACGAAATTATTTCCTGCCTTTAGTGCTTATATTACTATAAGCACTAACTACCTACTAATAGTACTTGCTGAATTGATGTCAAGAACTAATCGTCAATGGTAACGTAATTATAACGACCGGTCTGGAAATTACTCGTGGTCTAGATAAGCCATCAATATGTCCTCCTACTCACGCCCTTTGCTCGTAAACTTTAATGTATAAAGTCATTCTCATTTGAATCGTACTTCAATGCCGTGATATAATTTTTTTACTTATGCATGCTTAATCAGCCTATAATGTTCCCACTTCTGGGATACAGACCTCCTCTCCGTGAGAGGTTGTGGGCTGTAATGCTGTAATCCACCATACGGGCCCATTGCGGGTTGGTAGTTGTCACATGTCTTGAATTGATGGTTCTAGGACATGCCGGTTTCCTCACGATGTTTTCCTTCACCATTTTAGCGTACCATCCACACTTGGTTGATATCTCGACGAGTCGTACTCAGCGCTTCTCCTTCACGTTTCTTATGCGCACAGCCAAAGTGTGGAACTCTCTGCCGGCATCTGTTCCCTCCCTCATTTAACTCGTCTGCCTTCAAATCAAGATACTTGAACAAACGTGGGCCCAGTTGCCTATTATCAAATCAGAAAGGTGGAATTGGTCCCTGGTCCCAGTTTCCAAGTGGGACGAGTTGCCCCCTAACCCCAGCCATCTTCTGGGCACGTTCGTCATAGACATCATCCATTGCTTTCCACCAGGCGTGATTGGGGTCTAGAGCGGGCCCATTAAGCAATAACAAAAAAGCAGCGGTGATGAAATTGAATATACAATTCCTTTAAAACCCTTTAGATTTTTTTTATTTGCGTAGAGAATATTCAGATTAAACAAAATGTTTATGGAAATCACTTATAATATGATAGGTAGGTAAATACGTTATATTTATTTTGTGGCCATATCGCGATTTGTTTGTTAAAATTGTACTTTCCATCATCATCAACTTTGTTAAAACAAGATGTATAAGTATAATTAATTAAAATATCAAGGAACCTTTCATGTTATTGTTTAAATGTAGCGGAAGTGTTAAACGAAATCCTTGTAGGTACCTACGATGTTTGTATTCATTGTAATGATTTATTATTAGTAACTGATCGTTTTTTTAGACCTTCACAATATTATTGAACTAAAAAAATAGTGACTATTATTTTGGTTATTTTAATGTAAAATATACATAGCATCCGACATCAGAGGGGCAATTCTAGTAATTTTATGAACGTTCACAGTTGATCTCAGTCTCAATCTGTCAAAAATACCTCTAATTTTCCTACATTATTGACAAGTTATTGACATTGATTGTCGCTGAGATGAGATTAAGACTAGAATTTGAACGTTTTTTGTTACTGGAATCGGCATTCAGTTCCATCACAATTTCTCTTCTAAAATCAAACCAAAACATAACACTTCTATTTTCAAATCAGGTTGGAAGAAGGATAACAAAAGAAAGGCGGTTGTATAAGAGTAATATAATCGAATTATTGTTTTAGTGAGCATATGTGAGGCGCGTGAGTGATCAACACAATAGATCCGACAAAAGACGATCATTACGCCTGACCACGTGCTCTTATTGTACCATTCAGAAGGGCTTCTGTACCCATTAACAACTTCTCAAAGGAAATTCGACTATCTGTCCCTAAATTATATTGGTTTATAGTATATTTTTGTTCTATACCACTTGTTTCATTGTGGAGGCGGTAACGTAATCTATTATAAGTAGCTACAATGCCCTATTCAATTTCGATTTTAATAAAGCGTAATGTGGCAATTGAATAAGAAAATAATAGAATGCTAACTAAATCAGTGACGTAAGGTAACTTAGTAATAATTAAGTTTTTAAATGAAGACCTTTAAATGAAGAAGCTAAATATATCTGGTAAACGTATAATACAGGAAGAAAAATTAACTAGTGCGCAGATTGTAACCATGAATTCAGTATATGATTCTAGACTTCCTAAGGCAGACATTTTTCGTCGGTTATAAAAAAAAAAATTGTTGTTCCATTAATTTTGACCATGTAGATATTGCTATTTTCTATTAAACTTTTTTAGAATTATATAACATTATAAAATATAATAAAAACGTTTATTTGTCACTAGAATAAATGCATTAAAAAATATGACAGACACTCAAAGTCACAATCTTACAATAATTATGAATGTATTACAATATATGCTGAATTCACGGTTACAATTTGCGCAATGGTTAAAAAACATCCTGCATAAACTCAAAAATATCACACTGAAAAGAAAATTAACAAAAAACAGCATAAAAATGCACATGCAACACCTGTGTTGAAAAGTAACCATTCACTTTTGCAATTCAAACTTTATGTTTATTTTTCAATACAAAACTCAAGATACAAGCTAAGTTTTATAGCTTACTTTACTACACAGTAACACTACAGCAATACATTATATATACAGTGCGGCCTACGAGAGAATGGGTTCTTGACACCTGTCAGTTTTATACAAACGAATACGTGTTTTGCGAATTTGATCTTTATTAGCTACTAGAATTTTCGCACCGTCAGGGGTCGCGAACACTTTCTCTCGACGGCCGGACTGTAGATATATTACACTACTTTAATGTTACTTTTTGTTCAATAAATTTTACGTTACAAGTATATACCTAAAATCTACAGTTTTAAGAATTAGGAATCAGGTTTCCAGTATAGTCATTGTAGGTATTTAGGTGGAAGAAAATATAATTATCGTTCAACAAAGTCTTCATTTTTTTTTTGTAATTCTTATTCCTTACTAGCTTCTGCATGCGACTTTGTTCATGTGGTAGTCGTAAAACACCACAATTTACTAAAACAACAGCTTCATTTTTATAAAATGTTTCTGTATCTCCGTTTGTAGTTTTGGTCTCAGCTGCCAAAATATGAAGAGAGTCAGGACTGGTGACGCTGGAGCAAGCGACGTACAGTGGTCCATGTGAGAAGGAAGCAGCTCGTCCCGAGATCGACACCCGCAGCTTTCAGTAGTAATTTTCCATTGCTTTTCGATTTTAATCTTATTCCATAAACAACTATTTTCAGGTTGTCTTCTCTGCCCTGCTGGCCGTCACCGCCGCCGCTCCCGGCTACATCGGTGGCTACGCTGCCCCCTACGCCGCGGCCCCCATTGCCGCCGGTTGGGGACAGGGCATCGTCAGCGCCCCCATTTACAGCGCCCCCGCCGTAGTTAAGACCGCCGTACCTGTCGCTACTTCTTACGCTAATACTGTTAAGGTATGATCATTTTTATTAGTAACTAGCTTTTGCCAGCGACTTCGTCCGCGTGGAATAATGACTTCCGGAAATTGAGGCACTAACTCTCATAGAGTTTAACCGATGTGCTCTTTCTTCTGCCGATTCTTGAGAACGCGTATTTCTTATTCAACGCGTTTTTCAAGACAATAGCGGGCGGACGCCGGCGTCTGCTTGGGGCTTGAATAACTAAAAATATATAACTACGTCTAATATATAAAATAATATATAATAAAACCTACTTCACTTAAAACTAAATACCTATAACTACTATAATTAATAATACCTATACCTATAATTAATAAAAGTACCTACGCTTTTACCTACTTAATATTAAAAAAAAACTGAACATAAATTAACCAAAACTTACCTACTACTAACTAACTACTACTAACCTATTACTACTTCACCTAAAAAGAAATCCTGTTTTCCCAACATTTCCCTTCACTGCTCTGCTCCTATTGATCGTAGCGTGATGAAAAGTATATTAAACCTGCCCAGGAATATGAAGAACAATTGTACCAAGTTTCGTTGAAATCCGTCGAGTGGTTTTTGTTTCTATAACGAACATACAGACAGACAGACAGACAAAAATTTTACTGATTTTTACGCATTTTTGGCGTCAGTATCGATCACTAATCACCCGCTGATAGTTATTTTGGAAATATATTTCATGTACAGAATTGACCTTTCTACAGATTTATTATAAGTATAGAAGATTTACTGTAGCAACTTGTTTGTAAGTGCAATTTTTATCCATCTTAAGGTGATCAACAAAGTGTGATTTATGCGATAATACGTCACAGCTTTCACAGTGTCAACTATCCCCATACGTTAGATAATGCACTCTAGAATGAATGAAAATATCCAGAAAATAAGAATCAGGCATTTTGTACTACTAATATTATGGAAAAAAATTGTTCAACGCGTTGATGTCTTTTATACTGAATAGATTTTTCCAAGTTGTGCCCCGTGCGAATAATCTTTGAAGCATCCAAACTTTTGAAAAGTCGGTATCTAGTATCTACCTTTCTCGTTTTAACCGGTAAGCTTAATTCTATGATTATCTCTCTATACCTTGCTATGGAAATTGTCCAATTTAGGTATACGCATTTTATTTCTTTTGAATCACTTTTATTTTCATGACCACTTATTACATTCGCGAACAGAGATATCTTCTATAATAAATTGTACACATTTATGCAATCTCTCCATAATCAAAATAAAAATAATGTTTCAAACGACAATATAGTGTGCGCCATTGGTAATCTCATAGCTCAAATTATATATTTCCAGCTCGCATCTCCCGCGATAGTGGCTGCCCACGCTCCCATCGTCGCTGCGCACGCGCCGATCCCGGCCTACGGCGTAGCCCACGGCTGGTGAACACATAACTAACAGGCCACTCCACCCAGGCCTTACAACGCAGGCCACACCACCCAGGCCAATTCCCGGATAGTGCAACAGTCAACATCTACTCTATATATTTATTATTAATAGTTGTAAGACCATTCGGAATGTTAGATTGGAGCAAAAATCTAGCTCTAACACGAGTTGGAGAGTTGTGCCATGTTTGGAATCGTAATTAAATGCAGTAAATTCATATTGTTCTTTTTATTCTAATTAAAAGCCTTTTTATTACACAAATGAACAAAAATAAAATATAAACAATAAATAAATTCTTATGAATTATTTATTATTAATTATTAATAAAAAATATTTCTTATGAATTAATTCTTATATTTTAATAACACTTAAATGACTGACACTTTTTCATAAAGATTATTGTCTTCTAATAAATATATAGGTACTTGACTAGCTTCTGCCCGCGTGAATCTCGGAAAATTCATGGGTTTTACTTTTTTACGCGGAACCCTAATTTTTTTTCTAAAATATAACTAGCCTAAGTCACTCCCTATAACATAAGCTAGCTGCCAGTGAAAGTCCCGTCCAGCCATATCGTAGATTAGCCGGAACAAACAGACAGACAAAAAAATATCATTGTATTATTGTTATAAGTAGCGTATATATACTTTCATAACCATGCTACAATGTCATGATGCTATGTAAATTCTAGAACATTCTAAAAATATGTCTCCAACTAAATATCAAAATAATTACTTTAATGACTAGTTTTTACAATAAACGAACAGAAACCAGTCTCCATTAATCCAAAGGTTCGTAACTTGTCAACTACTAATCATGCACAGGCGCAGCGGACACAAAGGAGCCGGTAACTATCGAGAATAACCGGTTCAATGTTTGCGTATCATTTTAATACTAGTAATTAGTTCCAATGAAAAGGTCGCGTTTTTGTAGATTATTACTGGGCGACTCCGTATTTGGAGATATCGAGTACCTACATAATTAAAGTTTACATGTCGCAGCTTTCAATAATACATTTCTTGAGTTAAAAGTAATTTATGAAAATGCTAATAATTAATTAAATGTTCCAATATTTCGATACACATAATCAGCCTATAATGAGTATGTACCTATTAATTTAACTTTGTGTACCTATTATTAATCTAATTTTAAGGGAATCTTGTTCAGAACTTTTTAAGCAGAATTGAGTAAGACAAATAACTAAATAAATAATAAAAAATAATAAATTGACATAAAACCAAAAAACTGAAAACCTTTGACGGTTGATTTTTTTTCCACTAGGTGAATTATAACGGACTTTTCTCACAGTATTTCTAATGGCTAAATTAATCCTTGTCATGCCGGGCTAAATTCCTTGTAATTAATTTTCCCAATCAATTAGCAAAACTTTGGTCTATTTGCTGAAATTTCCCTAACTACTCAGTTTGTCTAACAGTACTTATTTTAATCTTATAACTACACACCTACATGTAACAGTATACGTGCAAGCTCACACTTGGGCAGTAGATACGGTTGTCTCCGTATACGGTCCGTCATTCCGCATGCCGCGCCATGCGTAATGCCTTGCTGTTGACATTCTTGATACATATATTATGAGAGCTGTTAGTATGTGTGATAGGGAATTAAATTAGTGGGTATTTTTTTTAAATTCATTAGTTGGTAAATTTGTTAAGCCCGGAAGAAATATAGTCAGCAAGTGGAGAGAAATACGATTTCTGTACCAATCATACCAAACTGAACTGTCAGTTGAATTTGGGTTACTATATTTAGCCGTGATGCCCATATTTGACAAATTATCACCGCTATTAATTATTAGACCTGTTTCATTTGAATCACTTTAAAAAATCTTTAAATTGTAAAGTAATAGAACTTCATAATTTTCTACTTAAATAAATTGTCCATAAAATTAAATCATTACTATTATTTTTTGTCATTCGTATGAAATGGGATGGATGTGTAGAGTAACGAAAATGGATAAAGTAAGAAATGAGTATCACACTAATATTATAAAGGCAAAAGTTTGTGAGTGTGTGTTTATATGTTTCTTACTTGTTCATGCCCAAACAGCTGGACCAATTTTAGCTAGGAGGTAGCTGACACCCTGGATTAACATATAGGCTACTTTTTATCCCGATATTCCCAGAGGATCGACACTTATGCGGGTAAAACCGCGGGGCGCAGCTAGTAATGAATAAGGGGAAGTTTCAAAGTGGCGCTAGTGACAGAAAAATTTAAAAGAAATCGTTAGTCTTGGTATGGGCATGTAATGAGCAGGAAGGAAATGCACGTGACTAAAAAAAAAAATAATATAAATGATGATGGATGGAGAGGGAGCGGAAGGTCAAAAAAAAGATGAATGGATTGTGTGAGGAATGGTATGAAAGAGAAAGGAATGCATTTTGGCGTGACGGGTGGCAGAAGACAATGGAAAAAAAGTAAAATGCTTCGCAATCTAGTTCTCCGACCGTACCTACATAGATCCAAATTACATGCTCTACTTAAAAAGATGAACATCACTTAAAAATCATTAGTATTTTTCTAGACAATGGGTATTAACAACTCTATAGATATACAAGTCAAGCCTACGCCCAGTTGTTCAGAATGAGCATGAAAGCGCGTCCAAGGTCGACCAAACCTTAACATTTTGTTTACCGGCCACACTGCCGCAAAAAATAAACTCCAAGTTTTTACGACGACGGTCACACCAACAAACCACTTGTATGTAGGTATACCTTCTATATCTCATTGCAGGTTCACATTTACTGCACTACTTTTATTTTTTTGTTTCCATAAATAGCAGCTTAATGAACGCAAACAGTATGCATAATGTATGTATGTAAAGTAAATTATTTCTGCCAGCCTTTTGGGCATTTTTCCTATTGACAGCGATGCAGACGAATTTTTTATGGCTTTTTATATACTTTTACATATTATTATTGTTATTTTTAGTCTGTAAGCTTTTTGAATTGTGTAAATATAATTAAATTAAATTAAATAAAAAAGCAAATTTTAAAATCAACCTCAGCTATATGTTATATATTTCACTGTAAATAAATAGCAGTGGGTATCTATTGCACATAATGATAGACAGTTAGCTAGTTACCTAGATAACTTGAAAAACTGCAATGCATGTTGCAGAATTACTAAAATAAAGCTATCTGTAATACGGCGATAAAGTCAAATAAACAGTTTATAATCCTCAAATATACATACTCGTAAATGTTCTGAGATGTGCGTAATTGAATTTAATCCTTTCATAAGGTATGAAAATTAAATTATGTTTGCAAGAAGTCCTGATGATTTTTTTCTTTATCAGATGATCATAATTGAATGCCACTGGTATATCTTAAGCAGGTCTTAACCTTTAAAATACAGTAGAAATTAATATTAAAAATTTTAAGATCTTGTAGAAGATCATAATCAGCCTATAATGTTCCCACACCTGGGACACAGGCCTCCTCTCTATGAGAGGGAGTGGTTTATAATCTACCACGCGGGCCCAGTCGAGTTGGTAGATGTCAAATGTATGCAAATGTTTGTTTCTGGGACATGCCGGTCTCCTCACGATGTTTTCCTTCACCTTTTTTGAGAGCAATGGTGATGAGTTTCAACACAAAGTAAACCGTCTGTCTGGGTTCGAACCCACGACCTACAAATCGGTAAGTCGGAGCCATTACCATTGAGCCACCACTGCTCTGTAGAAGATCAATAGTACCAAATTAGGCAGCGATTTTTCTCGGTTTTTGAGACAATAACATCGCATCCTTCAATGAATGGAGAGTGTTTCAAAATAACAACAGAAATTTAATTTTTAATTTTACATCACAAACTTTTTCATATTATATGTGTGTACCATAAAGAGCCAGGTGCTAAAAAACTTCCCTAATAAAAAGTGGCTATTTACATTTTTAGTATAAGACTAATGAAAGTAAAAATAGTTTCTATGTGTAAAGTTTGTAACATGATAAAGGAACATGTTCATGGTCGAGTAGGAACAAAACAGGTTGTTTTTATTCTTGCAAAATTCGATTTATTGTTTCAACTTCCAGTACTTACAAAAATTTTAAAAAATAATGTAATAAAATGAACTTATTGCGTGTACTGACACGAAACTTGTCGAACTTGACTTTCATTTCAGGACATCGCGCGCAGTATAAATACATTCGCAAACCAAAAGAAAGCATCAGTTTCATCTCATTCCCTTGTCGTTCGCATCTGAATATACACAGACCACGATGAATTCGCTGGTGGTGTTCTTATCTGTGGTGGCGCTCGTCGCTGGCAAGCCTTCGGGGCTGGAGCCCGTGCTGACATCGTACTCGGCGCCAGTCCTCGGTGCTGCGTACGCCGCACCTGCCCTCTACTCCTCACCAACCATCTACGCCGCTCCTGCCGCTATTGGAGCATCTGCAGTATCCAGTCAGTCTCGCCTGGACATCAAGTCGTCGCCAGCAGTGGTCTCGACATCGATTGAGCCAGTCGCCCGCACTGTCATCTCTGAGCCCGCTGTGATCGCTGCTCCCGCCATCGCTACCGCCGCCATCGCACCCGCTGCTGTGTCCAGCCAGTCCCGCATCGATATCAAGTCAACGCCCGCCATCAGCAGCACAGTGGTGTCCGCGCCCCTCGCCTACAGTGCCGGCATCGCTTACGGTGCAGCTCCCGTCGCCTACGGTGCTGCCCTCGGCTACAAAGCACCCATCCTAGCTGGCGCCGTGGCACCCGCCTTATTGAAGACGGCGTACGCTACTCCTGCATGGACCGCTGCCTACGCTGCCCCCGCCACCATCGCCGGACCCGCTGTGCCCCTGGACACCCCTGAAGTGATCGCTGCTCGTGCCGCCCACTTCGAAGCTAAGGCTCTGGCTGGTGCTCATCTCATCAAGAAGCGCTCTGTTACTCCGATCGCATCGCCGCTGCTGTCCACCCCCCTGGCTTCTCCTCTGATCTCCACGTACGCGTCTGCCCCCGTGCTGTCCACAGTGCTCGCCGCTCCCCTGGCGTACTCCGCGCCCCTCGCCTACTCCACCCCTCTGATCACCAAGGCGTATGGCGTGCACCCCTGGTGAACGTCACCACGATAACGAGGACCTTTCCTCGGTTCAGATTTCACGAACGACAAATGATAAAATGGCTTGTAAATAAATAAATTTATAAGAAATAATATCTATTTTTCTCTTATTAAATTAACATTTTTTGATGTGCACTGATTACTCAATAAGCTAAATAATTGAATATTCTCGTACATCGATGTTTATGTACACGTTATTAAGTTCTCTTGGCTTACCTTAATAGAAGGCTAAAGGTATCTATAATAACAATAATCGAGAAACCTCATGAACTTATCAAGGATATTTACTTGAGACGCCAGCTAACAATTAGTAATTTATGCAGACTAATAACACAATTCAATTTATTCTATTCATTTATTTCCAAAAATATATCGTCCTTAGATGTAAGAAAATAACTTGAAACATGAAATCCAATATACCTAGCACTCACAAGTACTAAACCTATCACTAAGCATTACTCAGCATTCAAGCTACCAACTTCAGGAAGTCTATGAAAAAACATATACTTACATACACACGAGAACTGTGACGTGAATAGATTCCAATAACATTGATAACTTTCAATAACACGTTTTTGGAATAAAATTGCGCAGATAAACAAAACATATAACTTTTGAAGCGTGACCGGTGATAATTTTATTGAACTTTCAATCAAAAGTTTGATAAGATTAAACATTGGAATTCATTAAAAGTTTTTAGAATCTTTCTTATTTTTTTGGCACAGTAAAGGGGTGTGACTGTAATTAAGCGCTCTTCGGCTATCGAAAATATTATAGAAAATATTAGACAGGTGATATCTATATTACTTCTTTTTTACGTTTGTACAGAAAGTATAAGTGATAATGAAGTGCAATTTCTACCTTTTACCATACCATTGATTTATACCAAGAAAAGCCTGGGTGAGACTCGCGTAGACCAGGGAAGCATGGCACGAAAGTATGGTGGTCTATATACTCAACACCGTGTGAGACAAGACTATCGACCTTCCATACATGTTAGCACTATAATTTGAAAACGTTGTGAAAGCCAAATATTTTTAAAAGAGTAACCGTGGAGTTTTTTGCCGGTTCTTCTCAATAGGAAACGACCAATTAAAACCATGGACCTAGCTTTTGACGTTTCATAAATGCCCAGGTTTGAGTGAAGTAAAATATATTTTTTATTATTTCGAAGAAGATTAAAAAGCTAAACTTTGGTGGGTACCTCTTGAAATTCAGAAAGAAAACTTTAGAAAGAAGATCATTTTCGTAGCCTTTTAAAGGTTTTAATATGCACAGCAGCAACAAACACAATCAGACAGCTTCATTTTAAATATGTCACGCAAGCTTTCAAAATCTAATAAAACATGCACGAAATATTCTGTACTATAAATGTCAAGTTTGTCTTTTTATGAAGTAATTAAATAGACCTGCGTGCTAAGATACTGACATTTATGTACACAATGCCGACTTGTTGATGCTATCACTCAAACTTCGAGTGTGCTACTTAGATAACAAAGCGTGGCACATTTGACAGACCATGTAGGTTTGTAAGGCTACGTCTTAACCGAATTCGACTGTCGCTCAAGTACGCGATTATTTACATGAATTATGACGTATGAAGGCGACTTGATTGATTACGCGAGTAGGAGTCTTTTTGACCTCACAGGTCTTCTTTTTTTATTTTTACACTATTTTGTTAGTTTTAATATCCTTTTTTTATTGTTTTTGTTCGTTTCAGTGTTCTTTTTTACTTTAGTCATTTCCTGTGCGTGTCCCAGATAAATTATTTTTCTTTTCTTTCTTTCTTTACTCGCGCGATAAGCACTTTCGGTTAGGACACAGGATTAGGCTGCTTTTCCACCTGAGAAGTGTGATATAACTAAGCTGTGAAGCAAAACTACATAACTATATGTCTTTTTTCACCAGAGGTAAGATGTACGGACGCCAGCATATCAAGCTACTACATACAATCTGCCAAATATCTGTAATAGGTTTTCAACTTTATCGTTAAAGCATAAGGTTCAAGGTTGATTGGTAAAATTTGACCGTTTCGAGTAGCTTGATGTGTTTGTATAAAACTTAGCTTCGTTGAACCCTTTTCGCCATAAAGTACCAAGGTACGCTATAAAAATCAACTATTTTGCGAGATGCCATACGCACCCGTCGCTATGCAACTTAGAAAATCTTTGATGGAAAGGCAGCTTAAGGCTGTGGGCAGACTCGTTACCTTCTTCTGCGAAGCATTAATGGTTGCGAAGGAGGAGGCGGAGCGCGTGAGGGAGAGGCAATCTTTGCGCCCTCACGCCCCTGGTCGCCGCAGGAGAAGCCCTGGGCGTTGGGTCTTGCGGACGGCGAGCAACGGGCAGCTCGCCGTCTGGTAAGGACCAGGCCCGGATCGACGGCGCGTTGTGTTCCACGCGTGCCTCAAATAGATGTCAGCACTAACTAACGGGGCCCGCTAGGGCCAATGCCTGCCAGGGTCGCGGGTTGTTTTAAAGAGATCCCGGGGCCCTTGGCACAGGCAACTGAAGGAACATGAATGGGTTTTAGTCAGTGAAAGGCTGACACGTCCTCCCGCTCCGCCCAGAGCGGGAGAAGTTAGTTGATAATTTCCCACCAACAAAAAAAAAGGCTGTGGGCAGACTTGATAACGTCAAAACAGCTTCTAGTCAGACTATCACTCTATATGATGGCGCGCACACTCGCATTACACTTTTTGTTAAAATCCACTGAAAAACTGTTCTAACTCAAGACAAAGATTGTTTTGGCTCGGTGTGTACACTGTCTAAGTTTTAACCAACGATTGCTCATTGACGAGTGCCTGACATTTTGAATACTAGATGTGATTGCTGACAATAGCTAAAGTCCATTCACAGTTATTTTAGCTCTCACAGCAGCAACCCAAAAACAACCTTATCGTAACGAATATTAAGATCACTATGATATTGAAAGCCTTGTCAGTGGCAGCAACCCTAAAGCGACCTTATTGTAACGAAACAAATATCATTTTGATTTTGACAGTGACGCTAAATCAGGGGCTGAAGGCAATTTTGATAATTATAACCTATCTGGAAGAGATTAGACAGATCATTGAATCTTAGACAATAATGCACGTCAATTTTATTGTGAGTAGCAAATGATGCTGACATGTGTTTGTCATTAGTACATGTTTGTTATGGTCACGATTTTTAGTTTATTGTTGAAAGTATACGGCATTTAAATAAACAGGATTTTATCATCACTTTATGTGCCTGTTGTCAATGTCTAGTCACTGATTGTTTAACTTACCGGAACTCATCATCTGCCTAGCCTTTTCTCAACTATGATGGGGTCAGCTTCTAGTGCGACTACCTATCTGACCTCCACAACCCAGTTACTAGGTAGTAAACGATACCCCGTGGTAAGACTGGTTGTCAGACTTTCGGGCTAACGACTGTCAAAGATCCACGAATGACAGCCGGGACAAACGGCATAACGTGCTTTCTGAGTCACGGAGGGTCTTGATATATAAAGATCTCACTCATCCACGGACCAGAAGAGGTCACCCATCCACCGACCAACCACTGCAAGCATAGCTTGACCCGATCGATCGACTCGTTCGGCTGTTAAAAGCCAAGCAAGCAAGTCGTGAGCTGCAAGCCTCGACTGAACTTACCTTAAATAATTTTATTGCGGGTTGTTTCTAAATTCTAAGATAATCTATTTAACTGAATAGACAAAAATTAAGTTAATTACTTGAAAATAACTAAAAGAACTATGTAGAATAGGGCAATTAGTTACAGACATTTGGTTCTACTCCAAATAATAATAAAACATTTAGAACTTTTATAGATCTTAACAATTCAATGCAAAAACTATCTTTACATCAAATGTAAGGCTTTGTATTTTTGTAAATAGAATTTTATTATTTACCCGTTTTTTCCACCTGTGCGAAGCCGGGATGGGCCGCTAGCCCGTCCCGGCTTCGCACGGGTGAAAACTAAAATTAAAAAAAACCTATATTAATCAGTGATAATGTAGCATTCAAATGGTGAAAGAATTTTTAAAATCGGTCCAGTACTTTTTGAGCCAATTCGATACAAACATACATACAAATCTTTCCGCTTTATAATATTAGTATAGATGTATTCGATTTATATAGAGTTTAATATTATTTAGCTTATGATTACATACAACATAAACTCACGCCTTCTTCCCATGAGGGTAGGCAGAAACTACAGAACGCCACCTGCTATGATCCATAAGAGCTTGTATAGCTTATGATTACTTGATAGAAAAAATGTTATTTAGCATAAGCGTAAAAAGTTCATCACCCATTCTGGGAAATTTATTTTTGGCTGCCATTTAATAATAATTACATATTTTAAAGTACACATATAATTCATTATTTTTTACTAAGGCGTCAAACTCGAGAACAATTTGATTCGGAGATATATAGGTATGTATATCTGGAGGCGGATCGAAAGATAAGATCGTTTGTATATATTTGTTCTCAAATTCATTACAGCGTCGTCGCCATACAAATAAATGTTTCTACTACTGCGACCATTCAAATAAAATGTAATGAATTCCTGGCCGCTGACTTTTTATTTTTTATTCCAAGTCGCCGAACAAAATGGATGAACTCCTTTTTACATTCTTCGAAAAAGAAATAAAGTACCGTACCTAATGACTGTTTAACTAACGCTAAACTGATCGCAGGAAATCTCACAATTACAATAAAACATTATCACAATTTACATACCTACCAATAAGCCTGGATTTTGATTCTATAGTTTTTTAATAAATCAAGTGTTAATCGATATGGACTCACGATGTCTTCGTCAAGATCAAAATTCTTGTAATATCTACTAACACATGCATAATTCATTCATTCAGGAATATAAAATATAGAAATTAAAAATATATCTCACACTTTCTTTTATTAAGGGCTAATTTTTCCAACGCTAGATAATTTTATCCGAGAAGTAATTTTAAATTTTTGACAGTTCTTCCAACAAAATATGTTACACGTCAATTTTATTCCACGAATAAAAATTATCGGTCGATTAAAAATTTAGCCCTTAATGAATTAATAAGGTCACCATTAAAATGGTATTGCCATCAATTATTACTTGAACAAAACTTGCATACGGTGCATGAAATGACAATATAATTAATGTTTCATACCTAATTCATTTTGATATTCCTGAAAGGGTTCGCCAGAGGCGCACATAAAGTATATTCAAACTTATGTTTCAAATTAATATTATTTGAAATTAAACAAATATCAACTATAATTTAATGGAAATTAAGTTTATTTCAGAGTGACTAGCACTATTGAAAAAGTTATAAAAATGTTTGAAGTTGTAGCGTAAACTGAACTTCATTGTGTAGTACCTATTTAAAGTTATTTTTCCATAAACTCATATTTGTTTATATTTTTGGCAAATAAATCGCGAAAACAGATTAAGTACACTCACATTTCCCCAATTATGTTTAAGCCCCATGTAACAGGGAGCGATCCTGTTGAAACCAACCAGACACAAATCTAGACTGCGGACTGCTACTGAAGAAATCCAGATGATAAAACCCCATAATAATTAATTATTTTCTCATATATTTTTTTCATATTTTTAGTCAAATCATGGCATTTGATGATTTCACAACACCTCACATTGATCACTGTGCAAATAAATCAGAACAATAGCAGATAACAAAAAACTCAATAATGTGAACTAATTAGGTTTTCCCACATCACCCACATAACACAAGGAAGAACTTAACAAATCGATTGTCCAACAATAATGTAATGTACACCTTGGGTTTACGCGACACTTGTCACTAGATATCTGTAAAACGACTCCGGAAGCTAATCACACATGATAAAAAATCTCTCGAAGGAATAAAAATATTAGGTAGCTTAAATATCAAGGCATAGATAGTGGTTTTGAAGGTTGTTCAGACAGCACTTGTTTTGGTAATGAGCATTTGCTCAACGCTTCGTATAAAAGGATCCGTCACAGTGTGTTAGACATCAGTTGATCCAACTTCTTCAGTTCGCAAACAACACAGACCACTTCACAATGTACAAGCTGGTGGTGTTGCTTTCTCTCGCGGCGTTGGCTGCCGCTAAGCCTGGTGTATATGCGCCGGTGGCCTACAGTGCCGTGGTGCCTTCATCCAGCTCGGTGTCCCAGTACAGCTCCAGTGTGGTGCATGGCTCCCCTGCCGTGTACGCCGCCGCCCCTGCAGTCTTCTCTCCCGCTGTCTACTCTGCGCCCGCTGTCTACGGCTCCCACGTCGTGTCTCCCGTCGCGCTCGCCCAGGCCCCTCATTCCCCCGCCGTCGTCCTAGATGCCGTCAATGGAGTGCCCCTCGACACACCTGAGGTAGTCGCCGCCCGCGCTGTCCACTACCAGGCTAAGGCTCTGTCTGGCCTCCACCACCTTCGCAAGCGATCCGTCGGCGTTGCCCCCGTGGCATACAGCTCAGTGGTGTCCCCCGTGGCCTACTCTAGCCCCCTTGTCTCCGCCTACTCGTCTCCCGTCGTGTCTGCTTACTCTGCCTACCCCTCTTCCGTGGTCTCCGCATACGGCCACCCCCTGTCCTACTCTGCTGTGTACCCCAAGGCCCTCAGCGTGCACCCCTACTAAACAATCCGAGTGAACCAACCTAGTATACTGTAAATCCTTCAAAAAACAACTTGTAAAAAATGTATTAATGCCGAATAAACTGATTTTATTATTACTTGCCATCTTTTATTTGTATTCTTATATTATGAACATGACATGACATGTGAGCCATAACACAATTTATTAACATAAAAAAAATTAAATTTATAACTATTTATTTCAAACAACTTGTCTGGAACAATTTACATTATACTAGCGCTCAATCTTTAATATCCAATAAGATTATATGCGCTATTAAGTTATTTAAGAGTTAGCTCACTTATAAATACAGTTACAGGCTAAAAACCTACTACTGAACCACCTGACCTATTTTACTGAATTTGATTTTAGAAATATCTTAGCTCCATCTTAGCTTAACAAGCTACCTTACAAGGCGTATCTCACACGTGTGTGATTATAATATAATACCCACGAAGCTACTTTTCATTTAATAAAAAGCGGCCAAGTGAGAGTCGGAGTTGGACACGAAAAACTCTATGGCAGTTCTGATGTATATTATAAAGAGTATTCTATTCTAACTCTGTACCATCAAACATTATTTAACACTATACAGGATCAAATTGAAAACTTGCGCCAAACCGAAATAGGAGGTGCAGTAACTGCTACATATAATCATTATAAATTGTCAATTCCCAAAACTAAATTCTTTTTAAAAAATCGTGTAATTATCGTCTTAGGTAGTGCAAACTAAGTTATTGCCTTCATGTAGATACGAAATAATCGACATCCCATAAAAAAAATCTGTATCAATTTTAGCGCGCTCCCATTAAGCAATCTATTCATCGCAGAGTTCACAACATGAAGCAATTTGGCAACGCGTTGAACTAGCGGTACTTGCCTAATTTTGACCGTTCTTATGAAAAAAAGGGTTCGCAATGAATTTGCATCACTTTCCTTAATGACATGCTCTTAATTTTCTTTATAACACGTTGAATGTAGATGTTTTAATTTGGCGCACCTACCTATTCAATTTTATCCTGTATATTTATTTTTTTAAATACTTCAGTTATAGGAGTTTCCCACCTCCTTTAATTTTTACTTTTTTATTGTTTGTTATTATAGCGATCATAGTGGTACAAACTCTGTAAAAAAATCAAGTGTCTACCTATTGCGGTTTAAAAGATACAGCCCTGTGACAGTCGGACGGACAGCAAACCCTTATTATGGTTGAATAAACTCTGAAAAGTGAATGTAGGAAATCTAAAAGAGGATTATAAAAGAGGAATAGAAAACAGCCGGAACAGTAGGTATCTATCTAATCTAATAAAACTGAAGGACAGTTAAAATTAGTTTATTCTCACACCAAAATAAACAGCCTTAGATTTTAATTGGGTTTAGGTATTTTATTACAGCTGTTATATTAAACGCTAAAATTTTTTAGCGGTGCATAAATTATTATGGATACGTGATCGGAGAACAAGGCGTTTAGATTAAACTTCCGCAATTATAAAAAAGCGGGCTTACCCGTAATTTAAATAAAGTTTTTTAACAATAGATATTAACCTATTATTGGTTTGTCGGGAGTACAACCACTTGTAGAGTTCTTGGCTACTCATTATTAATAGTGAGTTGTTTTTGGAGCAAATCCTGAAACGAGTAACCATTTTTATTTTTTGTTGTTCGTAACCAAAGGGTGCTAACGAGACCCTATTACTTATCTCTGAAGCCCAGCATTGACACCAAAAGTGGGTGTCTGTTTCGTTATGATTTGTACATGTACCTAGGTACCTACATACTGGCAAGGGACTCAAAGATGTTCAACATAGAATGTTCCGGAACTTATTTAGATGTAAGAATTGAGTGTGTGAACTTTAGGATTAAGAATAAAATCCATTAAATAACTTTCATATTCATATACAGTTTGCAGGTTTAAATAAGACAATCAAAATAATTTATAACTTCTTTATTTGCATATAAACACTACATCATAAAATTGCACGCTTCATATCTAATTTACAATACTGATTATTTTTTTTAATAAATATCGAGACTAGTAGTGGCCGTGGCCGTAGCCATGTCCATAGTGGCCAGCTCCTAGCCCACCCTCGTAACCGCCTCCGTAACCACCTCCATAACCTCCACCGAAGTGCAGAGGTCCTGCGACAAAGGACTTGTGCAGAAGAGGTGCGGCATGCAGCACTGGAGCTACCACTGGTGCCACCACAGAGGTAGCGACGACAGCTGGTGAATGGTGCACGTCCAAACGAGACTGGTGGGACACCGCCACGGGTGCAACGTGAGCCACTGGGGCCACATGAGCCACGTGAGCCACATGAGCTAATGGAGCGACGAGGTGAGGAGACCGCTTCAGGATATGATGTCCGTGTCCGGCGTGACCATGTCCGCCAATATCGCCAAATCCGTCAAGTCCGCCATGACCAAGCCCGCCGTGACCAAGTCCACCATGACCGAGGTCTCCGTGACCAAGCCCGCCGTGACCGAGTCCTCCGACAGCGAGTCCACCATGACCGAGGCCTCCATGACCAAGCCCGCCGTGACTGAGTCCTCCAACAGCGAGTCCACCATGACCGACGCCTCCATGACCAAACCCGCCGTGACCGAGTCCTCCAACAGCGAGTCCACCATGACCGAGGCCTCCAAGACCCACGCCTCCATGGCCTAGTCCTCCGTAGCCATAACCTCCGTGGCCTCCGAATCCTCCACCGTAGCCGTATCCTCCATATCCATGTCCGCCGTAGCCATGACCAGCGTAGCCAGCAACCAGCGGAGCCACCACAGCAGCGTGGTGAGCTACTACAGGCACTGCATGGCCATGGCACAAGGCCAGAGATGCAAACAACACGACAACACGAAACATTTTCAACTTATTACTTCAAGATCACAAATCTGAGCGAACTGCAAGAGCTGACTGCCATTAGAACTCAAGAGTTACCTTCTTATACCCCAAATGCTGATTCAGAGTGACAGGATCAAAACTATTAATACATTTGTCGTGCTATTGAACATTGTGATTGTTGTCACAAAAAATTTGGAATTCGCCAGTTTATTGGAACTGAATTGGTTTTTATAAACACAATAGATAAAGTACGTGTTCATAACAAAGTTGTCGCCTTTCATACAGTAGACCCTGAATTAGCTGCGAATAAACGCGTGTAACAAATGTTCCACGAATACATTATAACTAGGTATGATTCATCTGTGGTTATGTCGTAATAGCGCATCAATCATAAATGGTAATGAATGACGTTTGTATAATGCATCTCAATCCGGCCAGTGCCCCGGGGCCGCAGCCGCAGTGACGCAACGACACGTCCCAAAGCCGCGGCCGAGAACTTGAACCCGTTGCGCCCGCGCGCTACGTAACAACTACCGTTATGCAGCTATAAAGTAACATCCCATCTGCCTTACGTACACACTTCAGGTTTAGTGCAAGAGACAAGATGATTACGCTACTTTTACTTGTGAGTGCAATGTGTACAGTGCATGGACAAATAGTTCCTCTGATATACGCGGCGCCAAGTGCAGTTTCTCATCAGTCCAGAATCGATATTAGGCATAGCTCTGGCTTCATAGCTGGCCCGTTGATATACAGTCCAGGAACAACGTTATATGCCAGTCAACAACCGAATGATAAACCTCAAGAGACACTGTTATCCCCAGTTTTTACGGCAGATACTATATTTACACCGGTAGCTCTGAGCTTTTTCCATAATCTACCGTTGGCAAGAGCACTTGAACATCCTATCTCAATCGATAAAGTACAAGAAGAAAATGCACAGAAAGAATCAATCAAAATAAATGATGAAGACATTCAGAACGCAATAATAACGGAAATGCCAGAGCAAGAAAAAGAAAATACGGAGGAAAAACAAGCAATGGTAGATAAAAATTACATAATTATTGCTTACGATGACAACAATCAAGTAACGAGTACAACAGATGAACCGAAAATGGATGGTGTCACAGAACCTTGATCGGGTTTTAACGTAAAGAAAATGAGAATAAGACTTAAAATAAATAGTAAGTTATTTTAAAAAACTAGGTATTTTGTAGCAGACTGAATTATTTATAGCTCAATATATTTAAGCCTACATTTCCAAAAATGATGGAATATAATTATATTATTTTGTGTGATGTAATAAATAAGTTTTAACATTCGTGTCAGATAATTTATTTCATTTCCATGCTAATCTTAATTTCCTTTATACAGGGTTACTGGTAACTCGACCACTTCCTAGTAGAAGGTGATAGGGGATCTAAAATGTGTCAAATTTAACCCCCATATGTATGGCCGAAAACTAATACTTTTACAGTTATTTGAAATTTTAAGTTACTCCAAATTTTAACACTAAGCTTTTATTTAAAGCTAACATTCTACACAAAGCTAACACAGTAAAATGTTTAAAAATATCAAATAATTTCAATAAATTTTTGTAATTATTTGTACGAGTAGTTGCATTTTTTTTTTTCAAATATCTCTTAAATTATTAGTTTTCGGCCAAACATATTGGGGGTTAAATTTGTCACATTTTAGCTCCACTATCACCTCCGGCAAGGAAATGGTCGAGTTACCAGTAACCCTGTATACTGTCATCAACAATGTTGGCAAAAAAATTAAATGCTTCTACAATCACAGTGGTTTTCCAACTACACTACTTTAGAAACCATTATATTTTCATAAGCCAACTTTATGCGCTCCATTAGATGTTGATTAGTGTAAAATAATGTAAACAATAGACCACGTTTCATCAAATTCATCAACCACTGATAGATTTCCACATACTTTCCTCAATTCTTACACTTTAATGAAGCAATATACGTCAAAATATAACCAATATTTGTGGTCCAAAATCCAATAATTCACAAACAAGAACAAAAACAGCCAATGTTTGTGGTATTTGACGTGTTTATAATACATCTGAACATGCCTATTGTGTGGTAGTCCGAGCAAAAAACCTCTTTGTTATAGTTGAGGAAATGTGTGAGCTATACAATACAACATGTATTAAGTACACGTGACGGCGAAGGGTCCATTTGTGCTGCTTCTTACGTCTCCGGCGTAAACGTGAGCCTCAAATACTAATTAATTTTCTGTTACCATCTCACTGGATTTTCGTTCAAATCGCTCACAATTTTCACGTGATCTAGAGAAGTAAGAATCCTGTTTTCCTGTACTTGCCATATTTTTATGTTTTCTTGACCTATCTATAAGAGAAGAGAACTATGGAAGGTAATAACGCTTTAAATCACCAACTGATTAGTTTATAGAAAACGTCTACAGTGGCTACAAAGGTTAATGTATAAAATATTCTACTGTTCTGAAAATTGGGGCGGTGATTTAATCAATTTTGATCATATTATTTAAAACGAAATAGAGCTGCTTTTAAATAAAATCAATGAGTCCGAAATACCCGTAACAGCAAATTGCTGGTAAAACTGACAGCCCTATAATTTAGTTCATGGTCGATTATTCGAATGGGCCAAGATGATGGAAGTATTTTCAAAATTAATGGTTACACATAGTATGTTAGTACTCAGGTGCGTTGCTAATGATTTAATTAATGACTCGTCAGATCATTAAATACTTAGAAATGTACAAGTGACACATGATACTACTACTTTACCAATAGCTAATACTTTACCCTATACGGTAAAACAACTGAACGACTATAATATTTAAAATTCCACTCTACTGTGAATTTATTATCTTGTACAGACGCCAGCAGATCAAGCTACCCGAAACTGTCAAATTTCCCCAATTAACCTTGAACTTTATGGTGTAGCAACAAAGTTGAAAATCTATTAAAGAAATTTGACAGATTATAGTAGCTTGATGTGCTGACGTCTGTACATATGTGTGGCGTGATAATAATATATAATAAAATAAACAATATGGTTGCATGTTGTATAAATTAAACAAAAGTGTAATTAATAGTTCCAGAATTTATTTCATCTGTCATGAAAATTATGTACATTTGAGAACACTATTTTAGATTATGGACAATTTTGGATTTACAGTTAGAAGTTTGGAGATTTCGCTGTGCCCTGTAACGTACTCTTATTTAGTACAGGTGAGATACGGCCAGAGGGCTGGAGTAAGCGAGGGGGCTGGAGTAGGCGATGGCTGGGGATGCATAGGATATGGAGGCTAAGGGGGTGTGAGTAGTTTGTAGGTCGAATCTTGATTGATGGGAGTAAGAGGTGGGGGCGATGTAAGCGTTCAACTGACCAGCTGATCGCTTCTTGATGAGGTGGGTGTAAAGGGGCTGGGAGATCAAGGGCTGAGAGATTAGGGGCTGGGAGATCAGGGGAGTAGGGCTGTAGATAGGGGCGGTCGCGGCGTACGTGGATGCCAGAACTGGAGTGGTGGCTGCGTAGAAGGCAGGTACCGCAGACCTCTTCTTGATGAGGTGCACGGCAGGCACCGATGCGATGGGCGCTGGCAGGATCTGGGTGCTGTGGATCAGCGGCGCGCTGTATGAAGTGGCAGCATAGTACTTAGGGTAGTAGGTGGCGGGCGCGGCGAACGTCAGAGGGATCTGCGGCGACCGCTTCTTGATGAAATGTGTGTATGCCAAAGGAGCGCTGTAAATGAGCGGTGATGGATGGATCACGCTGCTGTCCTGTCGGGTGATGGTGGTCGCTCCAGGAGTCAGGAAGGTCGAGTATTGCGTTAGTGGCGCCGCAATTAAGGCACTGGGCTTACCGGCCACCGCGGCGAAGAAAGCGCACAATACCACCAGCTTGAACATGTTGGTCTGTATTGTTTGTTGCTCGGATGAACGACTGATGCCTTGACAATGTTTCGCTTCGTATTTATAGAAAGTATTCACTAAAGCTAAGGGCGATCTCGTTTCGCAAACCGGTGCAAGTCGGCCGTTCAGGAAGCTGGTATTTAAAATCCACGAGGTCGTCTACCGCCCCGCCTGATCAGTTCATCATCGTCTATTTGCTTTTGTTGCGATACATATGCCAACGAGCCAACAAAGTAAACGAGACGGTGCAGTCAACGCCCCTGCATGCAAAATATCAGCCCGCTAAGAAATAAATATCAATGAACACGGGGACATTATTATGTAGACTGCAAATCTGGGGGCACGGTAGTGCCCCCGCCATCATCCTTTTCTCGAAGCAGTTCAAGCCATTTTCGACCCCCCCAAACTTCGTTGTGGATAAACTAGAAGCTTGAATATTTTGTAACCTAGCAAGCATTGCATAAACACGGTATATTTCAAATTTCATTCAATTTGAACCTGTTGTTTAAGAATTATAACTCGTCAAAGTTTCTTAATTTTGTCACTCACTGACTGACTGACCGATCATCAAAACTCTAAGGCACTCTTAGCAGACATAGAAGCTTCAAATTATAGAATACAATTAGTGTTTAGTGTATAAATCAAGGAAAAACTAAAATATTTTGTTATTTCGGTCCAGTTTTCTAGATACACCAACTGTATAAATAACTTTGAAATCCCATATAAATACCTATATTTACGTGGGATTACAAAGTTATTTATGCAGTTGCAGGTATTTATGATTCATTCAGAGTGAATGAATCAGTGTACCAATATGTATAACTATAAATAATAATGGAATAAGTGTAGATAGGTACCTAGATATAATTATGTTCAAAAGTAATTTGTAAAAAAGTCAACGGAAACGGAATGAAAAAGCAAGAATGGGAAATAGAAAAATAATGGGAGTAATTTATGCATTTAAAAAAACTTTGCTCGAGAACAGTTTCCCATATGTCATGTGTATGTATATGTGTGTTTGCTTTTGCTATAAACAAAAGTTAGGGCCTAAGTCTAAATAATGCGCTGATGGATATCTGTTCCGCAGTATTCCCATTCGGTCAAGCTTACGTGGCGCTTTCGAGAGTTACAAGTCTGGATGGCTTACACCTAATTAATGTCGACTTCGAAAATATTAAAGCGCAGGAATCCTCAATTTGTGAATACAATAGAGTAAGAAGCATATGCCGTCCAGACTTGTCAAAAAATGTAACATCAAAGCCTACGAGAAAATCCCATAGAAGACAGGGAGTGGGTTTTGAGAAAAACTGTAGCTGAAGCTCAAGAAGTAGTACGGGAAAAGAAAAAGAAGATGACTACCTACAAAAAGAAATGAGATGCCACCAAAAATATAACTTGTAAAAAAACGCCAAATCTCGCAGCTCAGTTCTTCTATCGTAAAAAGTTGTGGGTCCATGTAATACCAAGTCGGTCAATTATTCAGTCCCTAGTTAAGGGTCCTTCTGTCTTAAGTTATTACGTAATTAGCTAACCTAACAACATCTTATAGTGACCGTATCAATATTAAAAATCTTTTATGTTTTAAATAAATATATTGACTTGGCAATCGCACTAAACAATCTAATTTAATATAATGTGTATTACTTGTGAAATATTGTACATTGTGTTTTTAATAAAAAAGATACACTGTGTTTTCATGCGATGGCCAAGTCAATCTATTTATTTAAAACATAAAAGATTTTTTATATTGATATGGTCACTATAAGATGTTGTTAGGTTAGCTAATTACGTAATAACTTAAGACAGAACCGGACCCTTAAGTAGAGACTAAATAAATTGACCGACTTGGCATTACATGGATCTCACAACTTTTTACGATAGAAGAACTGAGTTGCTAGACTTGGATTTTTATAGGTTTTTTTAATTGTAAGAAAAAAATACAATTTTTAAAAAATTAATGTCCACCCGTGCGAAGCCGGGACGGACCGCTAGTATATAATAAAATAAACACTATGGTTGCATGTCAAAATCATAGTCAAACCATTTATTTCAAATAGGCACTTAAAGGGCACTTTTCAACGTCAAAAATTAAAAAAAAAAATTAAATATTGATTCTAGTCGCCCCTTCCAAAAGGTAGTTTTCGTATGGAGAAGAATGGGCAAGAAACTCTACCGGTACTCTTTTAAAATGTTTTACAAGGTTTTGTATACATTCAAATAATTATATATTATATTCAAATAATTATATGTCAAGACGATGCACCCAAAATAAAAAGTCTACCACAAATGGTAAAAAGAATTAAAAATATAGCAAAGACAGGTAAATCAATTATGTGATAGATACATGGTGCTCACATAATTATTTACAAAGATTGTAAAATTTTCTTAGTATTTTAAAAAGTGTGTGAGTTACATTAGTCACCGAATGTAAAAAACAATATATTTAAAAAAAAATGTATGTATAAATTAAATTAGCAACCAGTTTGATTTTGTCTAAACTCTAGATTGTCCTATAGAGCAGGACCAGCATGTTTCCAAGCATTGTTATCTTGGATATAATCCTCTAATTTGTAATATTCTTGTTTACAAAGTGTACTTTTAATGAGTTTTAAATTTTCTTTCATTTAATTGTAATATATCACAAGGTATTTTGTTGTAGCTTTTAACACAGTACCCCATAAAAGATGTATGTACTGATAATCTGAAAAAAGGTTGATCTAATTTATCTTTATTTCTAGTATTAAAATTATGTCTATCACTTATTTTATTAAAAAGATGTTGATTTTTTCTTAGATACTTAATATTTTCATAAATGATTTGGCAAGGTACCGTCATAATATTAACCTTTTTAAATAGTTCCCTAAGAGATTCGCGGCGACGTAGATTGTAAATGGCTCTGACAGCTCTCTTTTGCAAAATAAAAATGGATTCAATATCAGCAGCCCGACCCCATAGAATTATTAAGTAATATTAATGACCCGCCATGTATCATACGTTTTCGGCTGAAATGGCTAACTACACAATAATTTTCATAATTAATTGACATTACTTGATGATCTTTCAGCCAATGCTCTGTTAAACAGATTACATCAAACTTGGTGTTTTCCAGAAATAATTCTATTTCTAATAATTTGGAAGCGCAACCTTGGATATTTTGATGAAATAATTTTAAATTATGTTGCACTCCCTTTGCTTTTTACCGACTTCACAAAAAGGTGGAGGTACTATGTTCGGATGATTGTGTTTTTTTTTTTTTTGTATGTTTGTTCATCGAATACTCCGCCAATTGTCGACGGATTTTCAAAATTCTTTTTTTTTTGTTTGAAAGGGTATGCTCCCGAGGTAGTCCTATTGTCACCAAATCGGAATCTGATGAGAGAATCCCATGTAAATCGAGGAAAACCCTCAAATTTTGTAGGCACACATATCCCACCTTCAGAATAGTAGTGACCTAACTCAAAAATCTGAGAAATCGAGTTACGATCATAGAGGGTCAGTAAAAGGTACGCACTTTTAAGTGAAGCGAAGAAGCGACGTTTTTATGGTGCAATAAAGACTTTATTCCACCATAAAAACGTCGCTTCTTTTCACTTAAAAGTGCGTACCTTTTACTGACCCTCTATGATCGTAACTCGATTTCTCAGATTTTTGAGTTAGGTCACTACTATTCTGAAGGTGCGATATAGCGATTTGGGTATTTTTTATAGTAACTCGTGCATTTGCTCTCAGAAAGCACCATTCGGTGAAGTTGAACTGATGATGGAGACCACAGATGGCCATCGGAACTACTCAATAATAAATATTTCACGGTTTGCGATTCGATTAGGTACTTTAATGTGGTTGCTAAGCACAATGCGTATCGTGAAGTGGAGCTGATACTGACTTTTCAATCAGCTCCAGTTCTCCTGGTTCTTACAAGGAGAACTCCTCAACAATTGACGTCCCTGCATCGGGAAAAGCAATATTTTGTAAAAGGTGATGAGCAGTTGACATTAGGCTATTGTAACTTAGATAAGTTACAAACTGGCCCACTAAAAAGTGAAAAATAAAAAAACTTTTTTACAAGAAAAACTACCGACTTCCAAAAAACACTACAAAGTGAAAAATAACTTTAATTTCGGAAGCCGGTGTCAATAAAAGAAAATGCGAAACCAACGACACCGACTTCCGAAATTAAAGTTATTTTTCACTTTGCAGTGTTTTTTGGAAGTCGGTAGTTTTTTTTTTGTAAAAATATTGCCAGAAGATACCTTTTTATTATTTTGTAAAAATAATTGGTTATTTGAAGGGGTAACTTCTGTTGTCTCACTGACTATTTTAAATAATTATCCGGAGTGACCTCCACAACTACAACTGGAGAGTCTAGATTGCCCGTATAAGTTTCAGGAGAAGAAGAGTACCCTATCTGACTGATAGAGATCTCCAAGGATGTTGGTATTATAGGTGGATCCTCCTTCGTACAAATAAATAAAAGTGTTATTAATAGTTCCAGAATTTATTTCATCTGTCATGAAAATTATGTACATTTGAGAACACTATTTTAGATTATGGATGGGCACTTTTAGTTTTACTGTTAGAAGTTCGGAGATTTCGCTGTGTCCTTTGACGTACTCTTATTTAGTACAGGTGAGATACGGCCAGAGGGCTGGAGTAAGCGAGGGGGCTGGAGTAGGCGATGGCTGGTGATGCATAGGATATGGAGGATAAGGGGGTCTGCAGGTCAATTCTTGATTGATGGG
This sequence comes from Globia sparganii, assembly GCA_949316385.1. Lineage (NCBI taxonomy): Eukaryota > Metazoa > Arthropoda > Insecta > Lepidoptera > Noctuidae > Globia > Globia sparganii. The sequence goes on along the minus strand of OX438663.1, from coordinate 12,246,377 downwards.
AGTAAGAGGTGGGGGCGATGTAAGTGTTCAACTGACCAGCTGATCACTTCTTGATGAGGTGGGTGTAAAGGGGCTGGGAGATCAAGGGCTGAGAGATTAGGGGCTGGGAGATCAGGGGAGTAGGGCTGTAGATAGGGGCGGTCGCGGCGTACGTGGATGCCAGAACTGGAGTGGTGGCTGCGTAGAAGGCAGGTACCGCAGACCTCTTCTTGATGAGGTGCACGGCAGGCACCGATGCAATGGGCGCTGGCAGGATCTGGGTGCTGTGGATCAGCGGCGCGCTGTATGAAGTGGCAGCATAGTACTTAGGGTAGTAGGTGGCGGGCGCGGCGAACGTCAGAGGGATCTGCGGCGACCGCTTCTTGATGAAATGTGTGTATGCCAAAGGAGCGCTGTAAATGAGCGGTGATGGATGGATCACGCTGCTGTCCTGTCGGGTGATGGTGGTCGCTCCAGGAGTCAGGAAAGTCGAGTATTGCGTTAGTGGCGCCGCTATTAAGGCACTGGGCTTACCGGCCACCGCGGCGAAGAAAGCGCACAATACCACCAGCTTGAACATGTTGGTCTGTATTGTTTGTTGCTCGGATGAACGACTGATGCCTTGACAATGTTTCGCTTCGTATTTATAGAAAGTATTCACTAAAGCTAAGGGCGATCTCGTTTCGCAAACCGGTGCAAGTCGGCCGTTCAGGAAGCTGGTATTTAAAATCCACGAGGTCGTCTACCGCCCCGCCTGATCAGTTCTTCATCGTCTTAATGCTTTTGTTGCGATACATATGCCAACGAGCCAACAAAGTAAACGACACGGTGCAGTCAACGCCCCTGCATATCAGCCTGCTAAGAAATAAATATCAATGAACACGGGGACATGATTATGTAGACTGCAAATAAAAATATCATGAAAGTAATTAAAGTTCATTGAGGATTAAAGTCATTATTGGAATTATAACTTCACTATCAAATAGGTGTTGCTACGTTGAAGGCCCTAAAGGTGCTATGATAAAAAATAAAAAAATCTAGTACAATCCTATTGAGAATGTTTCTGAAAATCTTCACAACATCAAACAGTTCAAATAAGAACCATGAAAAGTTATGTATTCACCTATTTATCAATTTTCATTGTCACAATTATTTTCATACTGTTCTGTTGCGAGGCACGCTGTTGCTACCTCCCTGATTCCCTTGTGAACACAGGTTGAAGATGATTTGAATAATGAATTTATGCTCATTATCATTAATTACGATATCTTCTCGCACGTGTGGCGTGACGCCAGATACTGTCCTACTTTATACAAACACAATCAGAACCGTCCCTACATTTGAACAATAAGCTTTATGTGGAACTTTGGCAACGTATATAGCACCTACTGCTGTTACAAAAAGCTTGCATTAATATTTTCCATACTGTCTGTTAGAAGTAATTCTTGCATAATCGGCCTATAATGTTCCGACTGCTGGGACACAGGCCTCCTCTTGGTGGGAGGGATTAGGACATAATCCACCAAGCGAGCCAGTGCGGGTTGGTAGATGTCTCATGTCTTCAAATTTTTGGTTCTAGGACATGTCAGTTTCCACCGTTTTGAGAGCAGTGATGATGAAATAATTTGCACAAAGTAAACCGTCTGTCTGGGTACGAACCTACGACCTACAAACTCGTTAGTTCCGGCCGTTACCAATGGGACACTACGCTCTGATCTGAATCTTAATTACTTACAACAGGCTCATTCTCTGTTACATGGAACAACATACATAAATATTTTTTCAGTTCTGAAACTGACCGCGCGACCAAGGCGCAACAAAACAATTGCTCGCTCAACCATTATGCCAGGTTTAATCGGACATTAAAGGTATGTTATAATGTTATTCTGGCGCCGCTGCTGCGGCTGCCAAATGTTGTAACCTTATGGGTAGCAACAGTTTTGAGCCGTTTGGGGTCGAAACACTCGGGTCGTGCGGGCCCGAGGGCGCGTCTCCTTTTTAAGGAAATTCTCGTCGACTGATCGACACTTCACGTGACCAGGGGGCTGGCTCATTCTTTGACCAAAGGTTAACATTGCCATTCAACATGGCAATGATGACAGTCTTCTGAGCACGTTTCCAGGTGACAACAATGTGAACGAGTACTTCGACGCCTAAGTGTCCTTTTGTTTTTGTATTTATTTGTATATTTAGTCATTAATTAAGTTCCTATTGATAAATAGTAAGTTGTGTTAAGTCTTGTAAAAGATATTTAACACAACTAACTATTTAATACAACTACTGTTCGTAATAGTTATTATTTCCCAAAACGAATATACATACACTAACTTGAAACTACCAATATATCCATTAAAATTAAACAATTAGTAGGAACCTTTAACTGCATTAGATGTACAATTACTTATTTATAAATAACGAGTAATTCGATACCCTTAAATTGGTTACCAACTAAATCTTACCACCACAATTCATTTCTAAAAAAAGTTCTTGTAATATGCCAATATTTTGTCGCCAAGCAAACTGCATACGTAGTTTATATTTCGCCAATGCCCTCTATTTTGGCATCACTTGTAGATACGATGTTAGTACGGTTATTCTGTAGTTCACTGAATACTCATAACAAAGGCTTATTAAAAAACCTTAGTTACGAGTATATTGAGAGTGCTCATGTACAAGTCCATAGATTCACCTAATTCTACTATTTTCTCAAAGAGAAAAACACATTTGACACGAAGTTTCCATTTCATTTTCTACCTTAGCTCGAAGTAAACTAGGTACTTTCCCGTGTAAAAGTAACGTAATGGATTCAAAATGAATTCTGAGTCATTGTTATCTTATTCTTCTGCCAGAATGAACTGCAATGTTAAATCTTGTTTACTTTTAGCAATAATACGCAGTCCTTGCCTCTGCTTTTAAACCGGTGAAGGAAAACATCGTGAGGAAACCGACATGTTCATGATGTGATAACAACCTATCCACACTGGGCCCGCGTGGTAGATTACAGCCCACTCCCTCTCGAAGAGACGAGGCCTGTGTTTCAATAGTAGGAACATTATACACTGATTATGCCTTGGCTACTGCAACTCTGTTATGTCTACGAAAAGTACCCATCCAACTTATGTGTTAATGTTTAGTATGGAAATACAACTTGTGTTTTATTGCTGAAGTTTAGTATGGTCATAGACTTACACCTATATAATACTAACACCCTCTCATTAAAGCCTCATTACTACTTTTGCACAATTTTGTCTGATCGAAAATTAATCGTTCCACCCGCGGACCACCCAAAAGTACCTTCACAGATATTCGCGAACCGGGAAAAATGGCCGCCACAGCAAAAGGGTTATTGCGTTTTATAATCAGCTTCTCTATTTGCAGCCAAAACAGCCCGACAAAAATAAAACAAACTCCGAAATTGTAGTGGCTTTAATAATAGACGCCTGACACAGAGATGTCAAGTCGCGCATATAATTAATGTGCATAATTTCGATGTTCACAATATCTGGCGTTGACGTCCACTCAACCTGTCCCTACAATAATATTAAATCCATATATATGACCACGTAATTATTTCAATATTTACAAACTGATAAAGAACGATCGAGTGAACTTTATTTTCTCGGACAAAAGTTGTCCTCTCAAGGCCAGCGATGTGTTCCGGCAACGCCTGTGAAGTCAATAGTCTCATTACATGTATACTAATATAAAAGGCGATCGCTACTGTGCACATGCATCAGTGCATCGGAGCTGAGATACAACACAGACCTAACACAAAATGTTCAAATTAGTGGTGTTGTCCTGCATGGTGGCTGCCGCCGCAGCCAGCGCGTTGCCGCTGGCGCCCTTGGCATCCCTCGCCTATACGGCGCCTCTCGCCTACTCAGCGCCCCTCGCTTACGCAGCACCAATCCTGACGCCCTACGGCAGCAACTACAGAGGACCGTTGTCTCTGGCGCCCGGCCAGCCTGCCAACATCCTCGCAGCGGACGGCAGGCCTCTTGACACCCTGGACGTGAACCTGGACCGCTCCGCACACTTCACCGCCAAGGCTCTCGGCGGCGGCATCCACTACCTGAAGAAGCGCTCGGCTCCGCTGATCGCGCCGCTCGGCCATGTTGTCGCCTCGCCGCTGATACAAAAAGTGCCACTCGCCTACTCCGCGCCTGTGCTCGGCTCGCGCCTGGCCGTGGCTCCCATCGCCTACTCCGGAGCACCCCTCGCTCACTACTGGTAAACAACTTCGCACACGAGTAAAATAAAAACGAACTGATTCCGAAATCTACAATTTATTTTCTTTCCATCACCAAGCGAACTATTCTCTCCAAAAAAATGATTTTACAAATCGGTCTATAAATGACAGCGTACTGAGGTAACAAACAAAAAAAAACAACCGAATTGAGGACCTATAGGTAGGTAATAGGTGGGTAGATAGAGTTATCTACATATACCTATCTAAGTAACGTACTATTTTTAACCGACTTCAAAAAAGGAGGAAGTCCTCAATTCGGTTGTTTTTCTTTTGTTTGTTACGAGGATATTTTGGCACCTGAATGACATGGACGGGGGGCGATGTTGGTAAAGATTTATGAAATTGTAATGACCAAGATGGCTTGGCGGCGTCCACCACGGTCACAGTACGGCCTGATACATGAATCATGACACAGAATCATATTAAACTGAAAAACATTGCCAGAATAGACGAATTTTTTTTTGGCTTACTAACCGAGCCTATTCTTTATTCACACTTATTCCATATACGATGGATGAAGAGATGACTTAGAATCCTATATGTGATAAAAATAAAGAATGTTTATGTCAGTTGGTTGGGGGCTCGCAGCGGCCAGCAGGTATTTACCATGTCACGTTATGGAACTGCTATCTATATTATTATCAGTACCTACGTGTCAATGTACAGACGCACACATCATAAGCTACTACAATCTGTCAAATTTCTTTAATAGCTTTTCAACTTTATCGCTAAAGCATAAAGTTCTAAGTTGATTTGGAAAATTTGACAGTTTCAGGTAACTTGATGTTCTGGCGTCTGTATGTGTACAATGCATCATGCATGGCGCTAGTAAATTTAGATCTAATATTTAATGTTCATAAAATACTATACTAGATACCCCATGTTGACATAGCGTTGGCGTCCTACAAGGTGGACCTATGACCTTGTGAAGGCTGCAGGAATCCGCTGGATTAGTGAAAGAATTTCCGGTCGAAGTGGCGGTTCTTGGGGAAAGCCTATGCCCAGCAGTGGACGTCTTTTGCCTGAAATGATGATTATGACCCATGTCGAGCCTGAGCGTCAGTTGAAGTAACGAGTAACAGAGTAGGTAGGTTCACAGTACCTTATTATCACACGCCTAACATACCTAATGAATGAAATAAACTATACATGCAAAAAAACTTTTTAATAAAACCAAATCAAATCAAAATCAAAATATTTTTATTTCACATAAGCCTACAAGGGCACTTATGAAACGTCAGAAGCTAGGTGCACGGTTCCAATTGGTCGTTTCCTATGGAGAAGAACCGGCAAGAAACTCCACGGTTACTCTTTTAAAAATAATTGGCTTTTACAATGTTTTCTAATTACAGTAGGTATGGGAGAACAGCGTAGGCCTGTCAACAAGTGCCAGGTACTTGATAAAATAAAAAATGATCTACAGATCTAAAATCTACAGGGCCTACAAAGTCCTCACATTTACAAAATCAAAAACTCAAAAAAGATAAATAAAATATAAAAACCTATTAAAACCAAGTGATCATAATTTCCATTACAACCACTAAAAAGAGTTGGAGGATTTGAATTGTCTCTATATAATGTCAAATAGTAAAAAGATTAAATGTCAAAGAAGTATGTAAAAATTAAATAAAAATCGTAATTTGAGAGCAGTTAATAGACGTTTATGTAGTTATGCCGTTAATGAGATGCCAGGGAAGCCACATGTGCAGAAGCAATTATTGCCAAACTACCTTGTCTTCAACGTAGTCTTTAATCTTATAATATGCTTTTTTGATAAGGACACGTTTGATGAGGGTTTTGAACTTTCCATCGCTAAGTTCTGTAACCGGCTTTGGCAACTTGTTATAAAAACGGATGCTATTTATATGAAAAGACTTGCTAGTTTTTGTTAATCTAAATTTAGGTATCACAATTTCATTTTTACTACGGGTATTTATATTATGGAAATCGCTTCTTATTTTAAAAAGTCCTAAGTTTTTGCGAACATACAAAATACTTTCTAAAATATAAAGAGAAGGCAGAGTTAGTATATCAATTTCTTTGAATTTGTTTCTAAGAGACTCGCGAGGACTCATTTTATAAATTGCGCGGATTGCCCTCTTTTGTAAAATGAAAATTGAATCTACGTCAGCTGCCGATCCCCACAGCAGAACACCATAAGACATAATACTGTGGAAATAAGCAAAGTATACTAACCTAGCTGTGGCTATATCTGTCAACTGCCTTATTTTCCTTACTGCATATGCAGCTGAACTTAATCTACCTGAAAGAGCTCTAATGTGTGCGCCCCATTGTAATTTTGAATCTAAAGTAATTCCCAGAAATACAGTTTCCGTAATAACATCTAGTTTTTTGCCATCAAGCTCTAAATTCAGACCCACTTGAGGTACATTTGGTAATGAGAACTTAAGACATTTCGTTTTGTTCGCATTAAGTAAAAGATTATTAGCTGCAAACCATTTCGAAAGAACAGCCAGACTATCGTTGACATTTAAAACATCCGTATCTTTTCTATCTATTTTAAAAATAAGGGAAGTGTCATCAGCGAATAAAATGATATCCGATAAGTTAGCCATCATGTAAGGAAGGTCATTAATATATACTAGGAATAGAAAAGGCCCAAGAATTGAGCCTTGAGGCACGCCCATCTTAACTAGAGACCCCGATGACGTCGCCCCGTTAACGTTTACTTTTTGCTGCCTCTTTGACAGATATGAAAGAACAAGATCAGCAGCTTGTCCACGAATTCCGTAATGGTATAATTTACAGATCAGTGTATTATGGTCAACGCAGTCGAACGCTTTTGAGAGGTCACAGAAAATGCCAATTGCATCCTGGGACTTCTCCCAGGATTCCAAAATGTGACTGATGAGTTTTACTCCCGCGTCCATCGTCGACCTACCTTTCGTGAAACCAAACTGGTGACTATGTAAAATCCCATTTGAGTTAAAATGTGACAACATCTGGTCTAGCATGATTTTTTCGTAGATTTTGCTCAATGCTGGTAACACAGATATAGGTCTATAATTGGAGGGATCAAACTTACTACCCGATTTGAAAATTGGTACTACTTTACTATGTTTCATTAAGTCAGGAAACGTACCGCTGTCTAGACATTGATTAAATATGCCTGTTAGGGCAGGGGCAATTGTGTCAATAATATCTCCAAGAACCCTAACAGAAATCCCCCATAAGTCTTCAGTATTTTTTATGTTAAGACTTTTAAATGCTTTTTTAATAGTGGCAATAGAAATGGGCTTGAATTCAAAAATTGGTATATCCTTATTAAAGTTTTCTTTAAGAAGAGATTCAGCTAATACAGGTGATGAGGGGAGTGATTTTGTAACCTCTATTGGGATGTTGGTAAAGAAATTTTCAAGTGTCTCAGCCACTTTTAACTTATCTGAAATGATTTCATCATCGATTTTTAGGGACAACTCATTCTGATGTTGCTGTTTTGTGTTTCCAGTTTCTTTGTTAATTATCTGCCACACAGCTTTTATTTTATTATTAGACATACTAATTTTGTTACTTATCAATTTAGATTTAGCCTCAGCGCAGACTCTTTTGAATATTTTAGAATAGTTTCTTACATATTTATGAAGGGCTTGATCAGAAGTTAATGATTTCTCGTGATACAAATTATATAAAATATCTCTGCTTTTTCTAATGCCAGCAGTGGCCCATTCACTAAATTTTGGTTTAGTATTGATAGTAACTTTTTTTACAGGACATGCTTTATTGAATTCTTGGCATATTGTAGAAAATAATGTACTATAGTTTATGTCGGGGTCTTGTGAATCAAAACTAGCTGTTGAAAGATTGTTATGAACATTATTATCAAAGATTTTCAATCTATTTTTAGTTAGAGGTCTATATTGAGTGGATTTATCTATGTGTAATTTTTTACCTAAGTCAAATGATACAAGTTGACCAGTGTGGTCAGACCTAACGCCACTAATTAAGGAAGAGTTTTTTATATTACAATTAGTAAATACATTGTCGATGCATGATGCTGAAGTTGCTGTTATTCTAGTTGCTTCATTAAATATACATTTTAGATTAAATGATTTAAACAATGAGATAAGTTTACATTTTTCTGGTGAATTAACTAATAGATCAATATTTAGGTCGCCACAAACAAAAACAAATTTACTATCTTTAAAAAGTTTACTTAGTATTTCCTCCATTATGATCAAAAAAGATGACAAGTTTGAGGCTGGTGGTCTATAAACACATAAGAAAGTATGGCCCTCTACCTCCGCACATGCTACCTCACATAAGCGATCAACAGAGCAAGCAGTGATATCCTTTCTTTCTTTATATCTAAAACTACTATTACATAATATCAAAGTACCACCCCCTATTGAGGACCTGTTGAACGCACTGGCAACTGAAAAATTATTTACATTAAACAACATTTTATCTGGTTTTAACCAGGTTTCACAAAAACATAAGATATCCATATGATATTTATCTATTAACATTTCCACGTCTAGGATTTTGCCAGAGAAGCGATTTATATTTTGGTGATACAATAAAATATTCTTATTATGCTTCTCTTTTGTCGACTCTAAAAGTTTAAAGAATGAATCACAGTATTATTAGAAGTACTAGATAATACTGTTTCGTCACTTAAACTAGTCTCAGTTAAATTATCAATAACTGCGTGTATACTGTAAGCTAACAAAGTAGCCAATACATGTTGACTTTTCTTGGGAAGAAACATATGTTCCTGAACTAAAACAAAATCCGTAACAAAATTGTTTGTGTCAAAATACATTAAACGGTCACTATGACGGCATGTCAAAATATGCATTAAATTGTTTAAATTATAAATGTGATTGTTTTCTGCATTATACAAATTATTAGAATATGGCAATGCACATAATATTAATTTACCTAATTTTAATTTAAGTAGGGTGTCAATACCATTAACTAGGTCCCTTTTAGTTAAGCTCAGACTGTTTCCAATTAAAAGAACTACAGTAGTCTGCTCATTCATTTGTGTATGTTTTATTTTATGAACAAGCTCATTAAAATGCAGGTTATGATAACAACAGTTAACTATAGTATGTTTAGAGCGGTTATTTAATAATGATCCAAAACCTGATCCTAATCTATCAGAAAATACCAAAACGTTACTTTGAGTGTGATTGATAGTTTTTATAGTATGAGTTAAAATGGGTGAAGTGGCAGGTACAACAAGCTGTGATATGCAAGGTGGATCGGGTGGTGAGGTGGTGGTGTGAGTGGGAGCGCAACTACAGGTGAGATTGTTTGTCAGTGACTCATACCTCTCTGCATTGTATGTGACTAGGTCCACCAACTCACAGGCCTCCTGCAAGCGCTCACTTAACATTTGTTGACTAGACTCATACTTACAGGATATTTCCTTAAGGGTATTTTCCCTGTTCAATAATTCCTTTTGAAGGTTTTGTATGTCAACATAATACATTTGTCTGCTATTTTCCAACTCATTATTACATACATTTAATTGGCTTTGTAAGTTAATACGTTGTTTCCTAAGATTAATGTTAAACTTGTGAACACTTTGTGTCTTCAAGAGTTTCTTATACTTTTTAATGATTTTACTAATTTTAATATATTTCTTAATTTTATTATGACTAGTTGGAGTTGGACATCTAGTTAAGGTATCGTTCCCAGTCAGGTCTATGGTAATGGTGGGCTTCTCATACTCCAGTCCAGATACACTACCAACCAGCTCGTTGAAAAGGTTATTGGTGTTGGCAACCTGTTTGCTGGCTTTCAGAGAGTTGATGGTGGAAATGGTGTTGTGTGCCTCGCATAATTCTGCTTCAAGGCCTGATATGCGTTTCAAAGCCTGGTCATGAGTGTCACTGCAAGTTTGAAAGTCTGACACTAGTTGACGTAGATGGTGATGCTGCTCAAGTATGTCTAAATGCTGGGTATGAAGTTCTACAAGCTGTCTTTTGAGTTCAGTGTTTTTGTCGTTAATCCTCTTGACTTCAACCTCGCTGTCCTCTCTTTCCTGCAGTAGCTGGTTGCATTCCTTCTGTGATGCCTCCAGCTTCCTCAGTGCTACATTCAGTTTGTCATTCATGTCACGAACAGTGGCTCCGCGGGTCATCATTTTCAAAAGAAAAAAATCTCCAAATGGCACCTGCAATGTGACAAGAAACAACTGAGTGTATGAGGAATCTGAATGAGTTGAGAAATTGAGAAGTTAGGAGGGTAAGACAGATTAGCAAGAAATAAGAAAAACAAAGGATAAAGTTTTAGAAAAGATTATAAAAATATGAAGGTGTAAGAAAATAAGAATTTATTTAATTTATTCTAGGGCTTATCACAATTTTTAATGTTTACAGAACGACATTTATTATTTTTTAGAATAATAATGGGCCAGCTAATTTACACCAGGGATGTTAGGGACATGAGATTAGAAATAACAAACTTTCATCATTTCAACAATGTTGGGTATTTAAACAATAGTTTAGTAAATTTAGTATAGCAGTTAAAATTGATTCCATTAAACAATACTAGGCTATGGATAAATATGTGTAGTAAAGCATGTAGTGTAAGTTTATGTCTGAGGCAAGTGTTTTCGTCGTCGATTCTGCTTCCACAATTTGTCAAGCAAAAGGAGACATAAACGGTGCCGGTGTGTACTGGACGTTGCTCATAACTCTGAGCAGTGTTTACAGATGATGTATAGTGCGTAAATACAACTACAATAATGATTATCATAAAACAAAATACTCCCCGGGTTCGATGAATTCAAATCCGCAATCCAAACGTTGACAGCCGGTAGATGATTTTTCGTAATATCGATTATTAAGAATAATCACGACAAAATACACGGCACAGACACTGCGTGATACACTTTATATTAAGATTCTAAGATTAGCAATAGATTTAAAACAAAATAAACACAATTATTTAATAATTTATAATAATTTATCTAAGAGGTCGTTTTTTCACGGCCTGACACCAGTGTTGCCACCCTAAAAAAAAAAACCGACTTCCATAAAAAACACTACAAAGTGAAAAATAACTTTGATTTCGGAAGTCGGTGTCTTTGGATCTGTATTTTAGTTTATTGCCACCGACTTCCGAAATCAAAGTTATTTTTCACTTTGTAGTGTTTTTTATGGAAGTCGGTTTTTTTTTTATTAAAAAGTTTTTATTTCTCGCTTTTTAGTGGGACTGTTTATAATGCATCAAGCTCATCGCCTTTTACAAAATATTACTTTTCCCGATACAGGGACGTTAATTGTTGAGGAGTTCTCCTGGTACTCCACCATCAGCTCCATTTCACCATTCGCATTGTGACGAGCATAAATTGCTTAGCAACCATATTAAAGTAATCGCATCGCAACCTGTGAAATACTTATTATTGAGTAGTCCCGGTGGCCATCTGTGGTCTTCATCATCAGTTATAACGTAAATGCTCCTATTAACGCCAGTTTTATCTGTCTTAGGATTCACTTTAAAAAAATAGATATAAGCTGATATGTTAGGAAAGATGTTATAATTTATAATTAATCTCAACGAAGTATTCTTTGCAATTCAGTACTTAAATTCAATATTCAATAACACAATAGTTACTAAATAATTATTTAATCCAAAAGAGTAGTTGATTCTATTACCGACCCATAGAATGCGGCAAGATTCTATTACCGATTTTTCTACTTCTTTTACCGACCGCTACGAAGTTGTCACTTCTTCTATACTATTAAATAAAATAAAAAATCGTTTTAAAGGTATTTATTATATAATAACAATAGTTATGAGATCAACATTATTACTATATGAACATAATTATTTATTGCAACTCTTAGAGCAATTATTTTTTTGTTATTTTAATTAATAAAAAATATAATCAGTCTCAGAAAACAGTCTTCAAGTAATAGCTGTAAAAGTAAGCATGAGTGATTTAAAAATTAGATGGTTAATAGAGTACACATTTTAGGGGGTCGTTAATAGGAGCTTTTACGTTACTTCACTAAATTTTGCTTTCCGAAAGCAAATGCACAAGTTAGTATAAATAATACCCGAATCGCTATAGGTGTGCCTATAATATTTGAAGAGTTCCTTCGATTTCTCCAGGATCCCGCTGATAATCCTGGCAGCATCAGGCCAGACTTATGTCAACATTGCATTGAACTTATAATTTAGTCCTGTTTAAAATGAGCCCAAACACGACTACGGTGCTGTAATTTCAAGGTTTGTACTTTTTCTGATGCTCCTGGCATCAGCATCAAGTCTCTGTGTAGGTACTTCGGTGTTTCTCATTAACAGTACGTTTATCCACACATCGAGCTCTTTTCAATGAGCCTAAACACGATATATCTGCTGTTAGTTGTCGAGGAGTTAGGTACTCTGCAGACTATCCTGACTGCAGCATCAGGTCATGACTTGATGATCATGAGACCAAATGTGGCAAATGCCCTATCAAACATCAAAACAATTTACTAAAACTGTCCTTGTCTGTTCGAGTAACTTCTTACTGTTAAGGAGTTGTACCTTCCATCATCAGAGCCTCAGCTACCTGAGATGGTAACAACCATACGCAAATACACAAGATACTTCATAAAATATGCGAAAAACAATAAGTGAGCCTATAAAATTTGATGGTTGCCCTCGATTTCTCTAAGATCCCATCATCAGATCCTAATTTGGTGACAATGGGACCACCTCAGAACTATCTACTTTCGAACAAAAAAAGAATTTTGAAAATCCGTCGACAATTGGCGGAGTATTCGATGAACAAACATACAAAAAAAAAAAAAAAAAACATACAAACATCCGAACATAGTACCTCCTCCTTTTTGTGAAGTCGGTAAAAAATAGCGACGCAATATATAGCATTACGTGTGTACTTTCTGCTAGTTTAGGCAGGAATTTAATTTAACCACATATCCCTATACTTAAATCAAACGTACAAGGGGTAGACCTATTTCTAACTAACCGGGCATACACTTTTAACAACTGCAGAGAATTTCCTGATGGAAAAACGAGTAACACTTTACCCAACCTAGGAATTCAACCTTGGATCTCTTAGAAATTAAATCCTGGAACTGAACCCTGAATCCAGATCCTGGGTCGACAGTCGCACTTGCGATCGCTAAACCACCGTGGCAGTGTTTCACAGTAAAATAAAACTCATCTACTAACACTACACAAACAACTTTTTTTTTTCACATTAAACATAAAGAATACTTACATTTTCTACTCTGACCAGACCAAAGTATCGTGTTACGATTTCAATATCTTACCTATCAACGGTGACACTTACATCGAAGAATTTTTGTCAGTTTGTCTGGATGTATGTTCCGAATTGATGCAAAAACGGCTGAACGGATTTGGATGAAATTTGGCACACTGGTAGTTTATACCATGGATTAACACAGGATCTGAGTCTGGTCGGGTAGGGTCTGGGTCTGGACCTAGGTTGGGACTTTTAATTTCGGTAGTAGGTTCCCGTGGGATATTTTCCGACATTCACGAGGCCAAAAGCTAGTTAGTCGATAAATGCCAAATACTTATTAAAACTAGTAAATATTAAATAACTAAATTATACAATATAAATAGGTACTAAAATTGGTGGTAAGACAAATGAGCCGCTTATGAATATAGGACTGGAGCCTATACAACATTTGTAAGAAGGTACAACAACCCTTTTTAGCTCGAAAGGGTGTTAGGAACAGTTTATTTTATTTATTATTCTGTGATACAAGTGACAGTAATATCACAATAAATTATTGTTGGATTGAGATTAACATACCTGCTGACATTGCAAATTATCCAGTGATCAACTCGAGATATTTACAAGTAACACAATATGTTAATACTAAAAATCAATTCTAAAAGTATTTTCGCAGTATGAGTAGGTTCCTTATTATTCAGGTTTCTGACGAGTAATAGCCTTCCCGACCGATTTCGGTCATGGTGGCCAATCTCAACGTAGATTAGCCAGGTACGCAGGAGATATTATAGTGCACAAGTGTGCGCGCAGACACAGATGCACTCCCTCTTCCCTCACTCTCATAGTCCGATGGGACGGCAATCCGACACGACCGGAGAAAGATCAAGCGCAGGATCAACGGCTTATCGTGCTTTCCGAGGCACGGGGGTATCACACCACCAACTTCCAAACTCCGGGCTGTTACTACGAAATTCCTAATGGAAAAACTCAATAACAATTTGCCCGACCCGGGAATCGAACCCAGGACCCTACGCTTAGCAGTCGCGCTTGCGACCACGAGACCAACGGGGCAGTCAATTATTTCATCATCACTGCTCTCAAAACAGTGAAGGAAAGCATCGTGACGAAACCGGCATATCCTAGAACCAAAAATTCAAAGACATGTGACATCCACCAACCCGCAATCGAGCCGAGTGGTGGATTACGGCCCATTCCCTCTCACAGAAAGAGGAGGCCTGTGTCCCAGCAGTGGGAATATTACAGGTTGATTATGATAACACCATTTCTGGTTTCTGAAAGCCTATTGAAGTTAATCAGTTCTTGAATCGCATTTCAAGTGATTTCACTAGATGTTATTATTTTGGTCCCGATCCCATCAATTGACATGGGTTTAACACTGTGTTACTTAAAACAATGCGTGTTACGTACCTACATGAAAAAAAAAACATACTAGAACTGAAAATCGACGTTAGTAATTTTTCTCTAAAAGAAAATCAAGTAAATCCTTTCAAACACCAGTGAACTTTGGATTTCAAAATGGTTAGCCATAAAAGCACAATATATCAATAGCTTGTTATGAAAATCCAGTTAATCCCTAAATATTGCAATGCAAAATGCAACATATAACTATGTTGCATTTTGCAGTGTATGCTTAATATTTAAGGGGGGAAATATTTCAATTGCAAGATAAAAGTTTTTGAAAATAAACTGCACATTATCGACCTACAAACATATTAGGCTATTTTATACCACTAACACCTCGCTACGCAAAAATAAGAGATACCTATGTACTTGTACTTGCAATATGTCACAAAAAAAGTCCAGATCAAATGCTCTTTTCATATGAACTTTGTTTTCTCGCAAGAAAGTAGTATTTTCAGGGCCAGCAATGCATTCCGGTGTCGCCCATCAAGTTAATCTTATTACAGTAGTATATAAGACGCATGACATTGTACAATTGCATCAGTGCATCTGAGGCGAGATATCAACACAGACCACTCTACATACAAAATGCTGAAGCTGGTGGTGTTGTCCTGCATGATGGCCGCGGCCACAGCGAGCGTGCTGGCGCCCTTCGCGCCTCTCGCCTACACGGCGCCTCTTGCCTACTCGGCGTCGCTACTGACGCCCTACGGCAGCAACTACAGAGGGCCACTGTCTCTGGCGCCCGGCCAGCCCGCCAACATCCTCGCAGCCGACGGCAGGCCTCTTGACACCCTGGATGTGAACCTAGACCGCTCTGCGCACCTCACGGCTAAAGCGCTCGAGGGTGGCGTGCACTTACTGAAGAAGCGCTCCGCTGCTCTGATCGCGCCCCTCGCCTACGCGTCACCCATTGCCTACTCTGCGCCACTCTTAACGCCCTATGGCAGCAACTACAGAGGACCGCTGTCCATCGCTCCTGGCCAGCCTGCTAATATCCTCGCTGCTGACGGCAGGCCACTCGACACCCTGGACGTGAACCTGGACCGCTCCGCGCACTTCACTGCCAAGGCTCTCGGCGGCGGCATCCACTACCTGAAGAAGCGCTCGGCTCCACTGATCGCGCCGCTCGGCCATGTGGTCGCCTCACCGCTGATCCAAAAAGTGCCACTCGCCTACTCCGCGCCTGTGCTCGGCTCGCGCCTGGCCGTGGCTCCCATCGCCTACTCCGGAGCACCCCTCGCTCACTACTGGTAAACAACTTCGCACACGAGTAAAATAAAAACGAACTTATTCCGAAATCTACAATTTCTTTTCTTTCCATCATCAAGTGAACTCTTCTCTCCAAATCGTAAAAGTCGTTATGTTGGTAGTTAGACAGGGCACTGCATACACTGTCGTAATAAACAGGAAAAGGTTGTCAAAATAGACAAATATTAATTTGGCCTCTCCTAATGTAGGATATCAGGCCCGAAGCTTTTCGTAGTACCTATAAGCAGACAACCTTTACAATTTATATGTTTCCACTTAATCCATTTGCAATGTATTATAAAAGATGACTTTGAATCTTAGATCTGACAAAATAAAGTGGGTTTATATCAGTTCGTTGGTAATGTAGCACATATTCAGCAAACAAAGGAAAAGTAACGGGTGACAGTAACGAAAGGTACACAGAAACTTAGTCTTACACGAATGACATACCTACCTAATAAATATCATGAAAGTGATTAAAATACTTAAACTAACAGATACAAAAAATGCTCTCCAATACAAACAATACGCTTGTACTCTCAGCTGGAGTAAGCAGAGATGTAAATCACATCGTGCATGTAGATATCCCTATAAGTATCATATTAGAGGGCGAGCCTATTGCCAACTAATAAGGTACTTTGGACTAATACAGAGAATTTCCTGCTGGGAAACCACTGACTCTGCCCGACTCTAAAGGGTCCCACAAAACAATCCATTGAAATTGATAGTTTTTACGTGATTGATGCATATTGATGCGCAATATGATCGTCTGCAAAATGCAATTGAAGCGATTATCAATAAACACACAAAACATAGAAAATTGCAGTTAATCGTTTTGGGGACCCTTAAGCCTGGACCACAAGGTCACCAGTCCCTCTTGCGAATGATCGCACGCAAGATTGGAGTTGCTGTTAGTCCAATGACGGACTAACGCTGTGTTTGCTACTAAAACTACACAAACAAGAATAATTTCACATGTAAAAGAAATAATGACTTATATTTTCTACTCTGACCATAGATACCAATGCTACTCGTATATTAGTTATGTAACGGCTTATCAAGACAGAGTTTCATACATTATTTTGGCCAAATCTTCACATAGTCAAGTTAGCTACTTTAATAAAGAGGGGATACTAGCATTCCTTAGCATAATCAGGGACAGCTGGGACACAGGCCTCTTCTTTCTGTGTGAGAGGAAGTGGACCATACATAATCCACCACGCGGGCCCAGTGTGGGTTGGTGGATGTAACGTCTTAGATTTTTTTGTTCTAGAACATGCCAGCTTCCTCACGATGTTTTCCTTCGCCGCTTTAAAACAGTGGTGATGTCATAATTTACACAAAGTAAGTGCCTTTGCCCTGCAGTAGGACAGTAACAAGCTGGTATTATTATTAATTATTATGCTATATTAAAGTACTTGTCTGACCACGATCATTACCTACAACTCATAAGTCGCAGCCGTTGCCACTGGACCTCTAATACTCAACCACAAGAAATAAATCAATACGTCAACGGTCAACATAAAAGCAACAATTGGAAAGACAAATGAGCCGCTTAAGACTGTGCCAACCCTACGGTGGCGCCCTCATCGTTTGTTTGGTTATTTCATACAATTTAGAATGAAAATGCAGAAAATAAGCACGTTAAGTTGTGCTTCACAAGATTATACGTTAATATTATTATAAAAGGTAGTTTTATATTGTTTAGTTTCATTATAATCCTTAAAACGGATAAAAGTGGCCACTATATTCCGTTTTAAGGATTATGATAAAACTAAACAATATAAAACTACCTTTTATAATAATATTAACGTATAATCTTGTGAAGCACAACTTAACGTGCTTGTTTTCTGCATTTTCATTCTAAATTGTATGAAATAACCAAACAAACGATGAGGGCGCCACTGTAGGGTCGGCACAGTCTTAAGAATATAGCAACTGTAAGTAAAACAATGGCGCCGATTCCCTTGTTCACAAACTAAACTAAATTTAAGTTCAGTGCATCTTTTTCTTTCTATTTCATTATGAAAAGGACAGAAGATAAATATTAGTTTAGTCCTGTCATATTCATTCATCCATAGACAAATTTAGACGTCATTAAAAAACTGGCTACTAAAAATACGTCAATTTACGTCAGGTGATGACTAATTTGACAGGACAAAACTAATATTTATCTTCTGTCCTTTTCATAATGAAACAGAAAAAAAAAGATGCGCTGAACTTAAATTTTGTTTAGTTTGTGAACAACAGAATTGGCACCAATAGGCTCCCTTTTTAGCTTAAAAGGGTGATAAGAACAATTTGTTTTATTTATTTTTCTCTGTTATATATATGTCGAAGTAATGTCACAATAAATTATTGGCGGATTGAGGGTTATTGGATTCCTGCTGACATTTCAAATTATCTAGTGATCGACTCTAGATATTTACAAGTAATATAAAATTTTATTAATACTAAGAATTACCTCTAAATTTATTTTTGGAATATGTGCAAAGCCTTTTTACCGTTCACTTAACACCGGTTTCTGATAGCCAATTGAAATTAATCAGTTCTCGAATATCAAAGAGATTTGATTGGATGTTGTTATTTTGGCCAACCAATCCCAACAAATGATATGAGGTTCGAAGGTATGTTACGAGTACTTAGTTACTTCGTTGACAAGTGACAAATTGCGTGTTAATGTTTTGTAGTCATTTCGTAAGTATATAATTAGACTCCTTTAACTGCGAATATCGCCTATAAACGCGCCATGCGTTGCAATTATTCAATCGAATGTTCATGCAAAATTAAATCGCGAGCTTTAATAATTTTTCAAGCGATTATTTACCGCAGTGCGCAGATTCTAGTATACAGGATAAATGTTTAACCAGTGCGCAAACTTTAACCACCGCATAGGATTCTAGACAAAAAAAAAATTGAAAAAAAAATTTTTTTTGCGTAGAAATTTAGCGTCCGATTAAAAAAAAATTGTTGTTCCATTTATTTTGACCGCGTAAGTATTGCACTTTTCTATTTTTTTTACCGGCGAGAAATTCTACGCTAGGGGGGGGGGTTAGAATCATGTGCTGAATTCATGGTTAAAGTTTGCGCAATGGTTAAAAAAATGTTGTGTAGGTATTGGTATTCTGTATTGATTCACAATATAAGCGATTATTTTCCGCAACGAAAATATTCATGGTGCGGCTTAGCCTTACTCTTTGATTACTCATATCCCAGATCAATCTAAATAAAACAGACACTGCATCTGTTTTTTTTTAAATTGTAAGTTAGTAAATCCCTCTAAAATAAAATAAAACAAATCCTTTTAAATCCAAGTGAACATTCTTAACCGTAAAAGTAAAATAAGTAAATCAGTAGCTTTAGGTAAGCTAAGGCGGGTTAAACACGTTATTCTGAAATTCGGGTCAATCCCTAAAATATTTAAGGTATAAAGCATGTTGCTTTGTACCCTAAATATTTTATAACATGAAAAAAATTATCAACAAGTTAATTCAAGTGCAGGACAAAGGTTTTTGAAAATACATACATGCCTAACGAAAACTAAAAAGCTAAAAAGCTTATAAAATCAAATCGAATTATCGTTCACATTAGCATATTTTAGACCACCAACGCCTTGCTTCGCAAAAAAACTAAATACCTATTTGTACTTGCAATATAAATCACAAAAAAGGTCCTGATCAATTGCTCTGTTCATATGAACTTTATTTTCTCGTAGGAAAGTAGTCTTTTCAGGGCCGGCGATGTGTTCCGGAGTCGCCCATGAAGTTAAACTTATCACACTAGTATATAAGACGCATGACATTGTACAATTGCATCAGTGCATCTGAGGCGAGATAACAACACAGACCACTCTACATACAAAATGCTGAAGCTGGTGGTGTTGTCCTGCATGATGGCCGCGGCCACAGCGAGCGTGCTGGCGCCCTTCGCGCCTCTCGCCTACACGGCGCCTCTTGCCTACTCGGCGTCGCTACTGACGCCCTACGGCAGCAACTACAGAGGGCCACTGTCTCTGGCGCCCGGCCAGCCCGCCAACATCCTCGCAGCCGACGGCAGACCTCTCGACACCCTGGATGTGAACCTGGACCGCTCTGCGCACCTCACGGCTAAAGCGCTCGAGGGTGACGTGCACTTACTGAAGAAGCGCTCCGCTGCTCTGATCGCGCCTCTCTCCTACACGGCACCCATTGCCTACTCTGCGCCACTCCTGACGCCCTACAGCAGCAACTACAGAGGACCGCTGTCCCTCGCTCCTGGCCAGCCCGCCAACATCCTCGCTGCTGACGGCAGGCCTCTCGACACCCTAGACGTGAACCTGGACCGCTCCGCACACTTCACCGCCAAGGCTCTCAGCGGTGGCATCCACTACCTGAAGAAGCGCTCAGCTCAGCTGATCGCACCGCTCGGCCATGTGGTCGCCTCACCGCTGATCAACAGTGCTCCGCTCGCTTACTCCGCACCGTTGCTCGGCTCGCGCCTGGCCGTGGCTCCTGTCGCTTACTCTGGCGCACCCATTGCTCGTTACTGGTAAACACCCGCGCATACACTGGACTCTCTCTAAATAAACAAATGACCAAATAAAAACAATTGTTTTGATTAATCAACCAATCTGCTCTTATAGCACATCAACATTCACCGCTGCGGTTCTGATTCGTTGTTTGTATGTTCATAATTAATCATTTGCTAACTTAGCTTAGCGTTTCCAACATTATAATACAAGAACACATTTCATAAACAATAATAAAAATGACTCAAAAAACTGCGAAAATATTGCATCCGAAAGAATTACAATTAGCAGTTTTTCGTAAAATTACATTATCATAAACAACGTGTTCACAACAATAAGAAAAAAGATTTACTTTTACCGAGTCTTACGTCAACGTGGAACACAATAATACAGACAGTAAAAATGGACTAACAAACAAATATCAGTATCAATTACTTGACTATGTTAATTGACATGTTACCTGCAGACCTTCAGCTATCGGATGTCAGCGACACGTAATCTAACGATTTCTTGCGTATTGAAACAAAGATTGTTTAATCACACCTATGTTAGAGTGACATGTGACACGTAATACCGCGGCGTCGACGTGTTGCCTTTAACAAATTTAGAGAAACAAGGGTTATCAGAAAAATAGTCAATACGTTTGAATATTTCTGTTCCACTCCACAATTAGTGCACTATTCTGTCAATTGTATCAAAAACTCGAAAAGTGTTGCTTACTTATGAAAGGAATAATTCTTTTCTACAGACGCCAGCACATCAAGCTACCCGAAACTGTCAAATTTTCCCAATCTACTTTGAACCTTAAGCGATAAAGTTGAAATTCTATTAAAGGAGTACCTAGCTTGATAACATAACATCACACATGTAGTTCCCGAAGGGTTACAAGAGGCTGTGTTGAATGATTGGGTTCCCTTCAAAATGGTTGAGCTGAATGGTGCTGATCTATACGTCATGTTCGTGAACGGGCGCCGTCAGTAGGGACTGGTCATCTCTTAGCCGCCACGGCTTATTTTAATTTATGAATTGTTCTTTTTAGTACGGATGCCTTTAACGTGCACGTCTTTCTGCATCGTTCTCACATGTATAATTTCAACATGAATGATGTAAATGATAAATGATAAATGATAAATGATTTTATTTCTGTAAGTAGGTTTGTACAAACACTTTTACACGTCAATCATATTTTTTTTTTTAAAACGAGATGAGGTCGGCGTTTCCTATCTGACTACTCTGAGAAGAAAGGCCGAAACAAACTCAGAGGTCACAGTCTCTTTTAAAGTCCAGACATAATCTTGGTGAGATCATGTGGAGACCATGTAGATTGGTGTCTGAAATGGTCTTTTGAGGAAAGAACCACACAGATTGAGTGGACCCGTCCAGTCAGTGCACGCATTTGTCAGTAATCATGCAGCTCAACTCAAACTTAGGGAGCTCAACGATTCGACGAACAATACCAAAGAAAGGACATTTGGGTAGGTCGCATAAATTACTCAAACTGCCAGACCATGACTAAAACTATCTGAGAAAAAAACAAAGGCAAACTAAAATTAACCCACATAGTCTTCACATTCACAGTCATTAAAAATAACATAATACTTTACAAAGTAAATATTCATGTCACTGTATATGTAAAATTTATCAATGTCAATGTGTATATAAAAATCCAGAAATAGTCTTGGTCAGATCATTTTGAGGACCATGTAGATTGGTGTCTGAAATGGTCTTTTGAGGAAAGAACCACACAGATTGAGGGGACCTGTCCAGTCAGTGCTCCCATTTGTCAAAAAAAATGTGCAGCTCAACTCAGAACTTGAGGAGCTCAACGATTCGACAAACAATACCAAAGAATGGACATTTAGGTAGGCCGCGTAAATTACTCAAACTGCCAGATCATGAATAAAACTAACTAAGAAGGAAAACATAAAAAAAAAAGATAGAAAAGACCCACATAGTCCTCACTTTCACGACAATTAAAATAATATTATACTTTACAAAGTAAATATTCACGTCTATAAAGAGAGAAAATAAAATAAATAATAAGCAAAAAAAAAAAAAACCAAACAAGATTCACTGTGTAAATTTATTGGAGCAGCTCAATCCCAAGCATGTTTATCCTCAATATAGTCTTTAACAGAATAAAAGGCTTTCTGGCATAGTTTCCGCTTTATAGAAGATTTGAATTTATTAAGGCTTAGATCTTGAATGTGGCTAGGAAGTTTATTATAAAAACGTATACATTGGCATCTAAACGAGCCACTTATTTTCTTAAGCCTGGTTGTAGGAACAACGAATTTGTGTTTGTTCCTAGTATTTATATTATGGATATCACTGTATTTTTTAAACAGATTAATATTTTTATGTGCGTACAAAAGATTTTCATAAATATACTGAGAAGGCACAGTCATTATATTAATCTCTTTAAATTTGTCTCTGAGGGAGTGTCTGGGACTTAATTTATAAATTGAACGAACTGCCCTTTTTTGTAAGACAAATATTATCTGAATATCGGCGGCATTTCCCCACAACAGAATACCGTACGACATCACACTATGAAAATAACTAAAGTATACTAAACGGGCTGTCTCTAAATCAGTTAAGTCACGAATTTTTCTAACGGCGTATGCTGCGGAGCTAAGCTTTTTTGATAATTTATCTATATGGGGGCCCCATTGAAGCTTGGCATCTAAAGTTATGCCCAAGAATACGGTGGTATCTTCGGGATTCAACACTTCATCCTTTATAAGCACACTAGTTTTTACTTGTCTAACGTGAGGTATGGTAAACTTAATACATTTAGTTTTTTTCTCGTTAAGAAGTAGGTTATTAACATTAAACCAGTTAACTACTTTATCGAGGGCGCTATTTATATTGTCAGTAACCAGCTGCTGACGTTTGAGTTTAAATAAAAGTGAAGTGTCATCTGCAAACAACACTATATCATGATTATCCTTTATGAGGTAAGGCAAGTCGTTAATATAAATAAGAAACAAAAAAGGACCAAGAATTGACCCCTGGGGGACCCCCATTGTTACAATTGATCCGGGTGATCTTTTCCCGTTAACATCAACTCTCTGAATCCTATTACCTAAGTATGAAGTAAGAAGATCTAAAGCGGCATTCCGGACTCCGTAGTGGTGCAGTTTCCTGATTAATGTTTCATGAAAAACGCAATCGAATGCCTTGGACAAGTCGCAAAAGATGCCCAAAGCATCGCATTTATCCTCCCATGCATTATAAACATGTTCTAAAAGTTCAACACCGGCATCAGTAGTCGAACGACCCCTTGTGAAACCGAACTGTTTGTTATGTAGTAATTTATGTTTATTAAAAAATCTTTGCATTTGATCTAAAATAAGTTTTTCAAAAATTTTGCTAAAGGTAGGTAGCACTGAAATTGGTCTATAATTAGTAATCAAGATTTTTGTAACAATTTTATGATTTAAAAGAGTGTCCGTGGAGTTTCTTGCCCGTTCTTCTCCACAGGGATCTACGCTTTGGAATGGGCAACTAGCTTCATCTTTCTGACTGACCGACCCTTGACAATTCAAAAGTGCCTATAATTGGTTTATTTGAAATAAATGCTTTGAGTTTGAGTTTGAGGCAAAATTATACACGGTCATAGTAAAACAGCAGTGATAACTTACGAGTAGTAGGTTCGACCCCAGACAGGCACTTCACTTTGTATAAATTATTTTCGTCACCACGTTGAAGGACAACATCGTGAGGAAACCGGCATGTCCTAGAACTAAGAATTCGAACACATGTGGTTTCTACCAGCCCGCACTAGGCCCGCTATTACGGCCCTCTCTTTCTCACCGAGAGGAACCCTGTATCCAAGCAGTGGGATTATGATACTAAAATCAAAAGCCGAGAATTCGAAAGAAAATAAATAATAAAACGTGTTGAGTTAGAAAAAAATAACAAAAAAACCGACTTCCGAAAAAACACTACAAAATGAAAAATAACTTTAAGTCGGTGTTTTTGGGTTTGTATTTAGTTTTTTGTCTCCTTTTTCTGGAAGTCGGTTTTTTTTTGTTAATAATTTTTATTTCACGCTTTTTAGTCGGTCTTTTTATTAATTTATTTAAGTTAAAAAAAAGAAAAGAAAAGAAAGAAAAAAGTATTTATTGCGACTCGTACAGGAGGATCACAAACTAAATTAAACACAGTCTAAATTAAAATACCAAAATAAAAACTAAAAAAAGTAACAAAAAGAAAAATGAAACAAAAAGTCCTATACGAGGCCAAAAGGCTCCTATCTCAGCATGATGCTGCGATATTTAAAAATAAATTTCGCAGCGCTAAAGTAAAACAGGCTAAAGTATCAACTTGCTCATCACCATTTACAAAATATTGCTTTTCCCGATGCAGGGACGTTAATTTTTGAGGAGTTCTCCTGGTATTTCACCATCAGCTCCATTTCACCATTCGCGTTGTGACGAGCATAAATTGCTTAGCAACCATATTAAAGTAATCGAATCATAACCCGTGAAATACTTATTATTAATTAGTTCCGGTGGCCATCTGTAATCTTCATCATCCGTTCCACTTCAGCAAATGGTGCTTTCCGAGAGCAAATGTATGAGTTACAAAAAATACCCAAATCGCTATAGATGTGCCTATAATATTTGAAGAGTTTCTTCGATTTCTCCAGGATCCCATCATCAAATCCGGACCTATGATAATGGGTAGTCTCTTCGTCACCATGCGTCAGAACTAGATAAACTCAGTTGTTCAGCTTCCAGATCGATTATTTCCATAATTATAAAAGTATTCAGGCTCAGATTACAACTTTGCGATGGATATAACAGTAAAAAAAGTATTTATAAAATCTCAATAAGGTTTGAAAATTGCTGGCAGAATATATATCGGTTCTGTTTACCGTATGTACTCGTGATATGACGATATAATATTTACAGCAGATTATATTTAAATTAACCTTTTCACCAAATTGTCATGACGCAATACTCGTTCACACGATTTTGTACGATGTCGAATCTTTTCTTTTTAAATAGCTAAATGTATTACGAAAATTTAAACATTGGGCGTTGAAATTGTTATTGTTTTTTGTTTGTATTAATAACCGTGGTTTTGTCAGCGAGACCTAGGAGACCTAGAAAGATATCGACCATCTTATACATTCTAATTCCATTCTTGAAAATATTTTTTGAACAGGCGTAACCTGTCTCTTGACTAACCATAAAAGTACCTACCTATTTTAGGGGTGTAAGGGGGAGCGTCAAACTAATCTGCACGCGGTGCACACTGCTGCTTACCAACGAGGCTCTGACGTCCGAAAAATGGTGGGATATCAGTTAATTCAGTCAATTTCGTACGTTCAGCAACAAAAGTCGATAAACACTTCAGTTTTCTTAATCTCAATGACTGAGCAAAATATTTGTTCAAAATTGCATTGTACTTCTGCTCCAATTTTGAACAAGTATTTTGCTCAATAACTATATAAGATAGGATAGGCAGTCGCTCCATGTAAAATACTGGTATTCAGCTGCATCCGGTTAGACTGGAAGCCGACCCCAACATAGTTGGGAAAAGGCTAGGCAGATAATGATGATGATGGTTATTTTGCTCAATAACTGAGATTTAAAAAAATGAGGTGTTAATCGACTTTTGTTGCTGACTGTACCTACATCCAGTCAGCTGCTGGCAATACCGACGAGTTGAGTGTGACTGTAGGCTCGCACTAGGGATCGGCTTTAAGTCCTTACCTCTTCCTGTTGATTATGTCGTCATTACCTCTTCCTGTTGAGATGACGGCACAAGTACGTAACTATTTAAATCGATTCATCGAAATATTAAGAGAGGTAAGGGGTAAGAGGTGTTTTAAAAAAATGCTTTTTCCGGGTAACTCTCTTTATGAACTATAGGCAGATATATTGTCGAATATACTAAACTTTATTACACAGTATTTCACCAATGAGGTCCCAGGACGCCGGCATGACCCAAGCCCAGAGGAGCGATGGGTGCGCGTAAGCCGATATGTGCAGCGGCGGGCAGGGCTAGCGCTGCGGGCGCCAGAGCGTGCGCCGCGGGCACGCCCCATGGCGCGCCCAGGAGGGGAGCCGAGCGCTTGCCTAGCAGGTGCCCGTGCGCTCCTAGCAGGGGCCCGTGCGCTCCTAGCAGGGGCCCGTGCGCTCCGATCGCTGCGACCGCTCCGGTGGCCTGGTCGACAGCCCTAGCGGTGAAGTGCACGGCACGGTCGGCGTTCACACTGAGGGTATCCAGAGGCCTACCGTCTTGCGCAATGATGCTGGCGGGCTGGCCGGGAGCAAGCGACACGGGTCCCCTGTAGTTAACGGCAGCACCGCCCAGAGGTGCAGGGACCACGACGGGTCCGGCGATGCCGACGGCGGGAGCGTGAGCAACGGGTGCGGCCAGCAAGGGGGCTGCCAGCGGGGCACCCAGGTGTGCGCCCAGACCCCATGGAGCTCCCAGGCCTAAGCCATGGAGGCCGAGAGGGCCGATACCGAGCGCGCCGATACCGCTAGGCTTGGCGGCCACCAGGGCGAGTACGGAGGACAACACCACCAGCTTGTACATTGTGGTCTGTGTTGTTTTCTTAGCAGAGAGCAACTGTAATTCTTACCCTCTAAGCTTCAGCTTATATACCAATCAATTTCGTAGGCGTATTCTAGCTACATTGTGACGTCAACAAATATGCGGCTAGGCGTTGGCTGTAGGTCGCCGGTGGTTAGAAAAGGACCATGGGGCGGCCTAGGCGCCACAAGCAGTATCCGCCGAAGCGGGTTTTGAGATAATGCAAAAGTCAACTCTAAACGAATCGGTATACATTTGAAAATGACTCCAAAACTTACACACACAGACAGTACTTCCCTGTTCACCTTGATCATTGATAAAGGGCTGTTCACTTCAAGTGATTACCTGCCTCGATGTGCATCGGTATACATAGGCCTAAGCTAAACAATGTGTTGATCGTTACAGTGGCGTGCGGCACGTAATGCATATTTTTTTAAATATACTCTTACCCCTCTTAATATTTTGATAAATCGATTTAAATAATTACTGTGCGCTTGCCAGTTACGTAACATGCGTTATATTATTGTATATCTGGAACATACCTACATTAATTTGTGTCGGTGTTGGCATGGGTGTTGGTGACGGTAGTCGTTTCGTTTTACATCAGTTAAAGTTTGTATGGAAGTTTAAAGGAAGTGGATTGTTGGAAAGAAACATATTTCTTGTCTCTTCTTAGTGAATCTTCAGTTATCGTCACTGACATAGGGTTGATTACTAGGGATGTCTTAAATATTTTTTGACAATGACAATAAATATATAATAATCCTTTTTATGAGTAGTCAAGAGGCAGGTTACCCCTTTTCGCAATATATGTTCAAGAATGGAATTAGAACGAATTCCAATACGATGATCGATTTCTTTCTAGGTGTCCTAGGTCTCGCTGACGAAACCACGATTATTAAAAGGAATAAAAAGCGATGACAATTTGAACGCCCAATGTTTCAATATGCGCAGCGTGATACATTTAGCTGTTTTGGGAAAAAAAAGATCACGACAATAATCGTAAAAAAAGTATGTACAGTCCCCAGCACATCAAACTACTACAATCTATAAAATTTCTTCAATAGATTTTCAAATGTTTTCAAAATGATTAATGATTTCCAAACAATATATTGACAGTTTCGGGTAGCTGGCGTATTTTTAAACCATATTGGTATTTTATAAATAGTTTATTTTATGTTTTATTACGAGAGCAATGGTGGTTCAAATGGTTTGAACCCAGGCAGGCACCTTACTTGGTGTATTCAATTTCATCTCCACTGCTCTGAAGTGGTGAAGGAAAATATCGTGGGCAAACGGGCATCTCCTAGAACCAAAAATTCGAAGACATGTGACATCTACCAACCCGCTCTGGGCCCGCGTGGTGGATTATCACCCACTCCCTCTCACAGAGAGGACGCCTGTGTCCCAGCAGCAGGAACATTGCTGATTGTGATGTTCCATCGCAAAATTGTATGTCCTGAATACTTTCCATAATAAAGTAAATAATCGCAATTTCATATCCCGGGAAGCTGACAAACTGAGTTTATCTAGTTCTGACGCATGGTGACGAAGAGACTGCAAATTATTTTTGATACAAGTGGGGCTAGAAGGACAACAGAGCAACATGGGATAGTTTGTTCATCGAAGTATGTGTAACACAAGACTGCGAAAAGTTAGTATTATGAAATTATTGATAGTGGAGGAGGCCGAAAATATAAATGCAATACAACACCGAGCTAAGCTGTTAAGAATCACTCCCGCATTTCTATTTCATATGTAGTTTTCTGTCCAATATAAGGGTGCTCACATAAAGACGCGGGTTCCCGGTAAAGACAAGCCGGTACCGATCGGTGAGGGTAAAATATCCCCGTATCAACTAAAGTACGCGCTCATACATAAAGAAACAGTTAAAACATTGTGACCGTTTCTTTCCGTAGATCAACCTGCAGCGATCTCTACCGGAAAATCCGCTGCTTTATGTAAGCACCCTAATAGGTACTGATTTCTTAAACGAGACAGGTATATTCATAGGCAAAATCAGAAGGCCAACTCTCGTAATTAAAAACGTTCAAAATCTTGTCCCAATATTATCTCGGCGACAATCGATGTCAAAAACTTGTCAAAAATGTTCCCTATATTTTTGACAAGTAATCAGTAGTATTTTTGACAGATTGAGACTGAGATTAGACTGCGAACTACTGACGTCTAACCATTGCATGCCTTAATTAAAATTTTGTTGAAAATATATCATCTCCGGTTTTATTACAAAACAAGATTTTTCTTTTCACATGGCCATTGATCCAGTTAAAGAGAGCCTAGCAGTGATTGACATACAGTTTTGTATTATGAACTTTACTGAAGTTAGAATAAAGTTCGAAACTCAAATAAGACGGTCTAGGTTTTGATGTTGAGTTTATTCCAATCAATCGATTTTCACTTTAGATTTTGGCATAGTAAATGCTAATGCTTTGGCTATGGTGGTTGTGGAATTCACTTAAGCCTGACATTAGGGACTGCCAAACTGATGCAGTATTTAAAAGAAGAGTGAAAGAACACTATCTTTTCACTTTGTCTTCATTGCATATGTATTTATTATTTAAATAACATTATATTTCTATAAATTTTAGTGATATTTATTTTAGAAGTATGTTCATATGTAAGTTTATTCTCTTGTGTTTTTATATGTATTTAAATTAGAGAATTGTTTTGATTTTATATGTATGTATTTTTTCTACTCTTACACACGTTGTCTACATCTCTTTTTATCAATTTTTTTATCGCAGGTATGCTGGAAGCAGCAGGATTGTCCGAAAGCAGCGGGATTGTCCGAAAGGCCGCTGCCCCGGAACACAAAGGGCTAAGGAAGGAACACGGGTGGGTTTTAGTCAGTAAGAGTCTGACACTCCCTTCTGCTCCACCCAGAGCGGG
This sequence comes from Globia sparganii, assembly GCA_949316385.1. Lineage (NCBI taxonomy): Eukaryota > Metazoa > Arthropoda > Insecta > Lepidoptera > Noctuidae > Globia > Globia sparganii. Next base: position 12,216,311 of record OX438663.1, on the reverse strand, counting down.
TGGGGTCATAAAAAAGGTATGCTGGAAGAGATTTCTTTAGAAATAAACTTCACCTTTGTACCTACGTATTTTTAACAGACTTCAAAAAGAAGGAGTTTCTCAATTCGAGTGTTTTTTTTTACCGACTTCACAAAAAGGAGGAGGTACTATGTTCGGTATGTTTTTTTTTTGTATGTTTGTTCATCGAATGCTCCGCCAATTGTCGACGGACTTTCAAAATTCTTTTTTTCTTCGAAAGTAGATAGTTCTGAAGTGGTCCCATTGTCACCAAGTTAGAATCTGATGATGGGATCTTAGAGAAATCGAGGGCAACCCTCAAATTTTATAGGCTCACTTATTGTTTTTCGCATATTTTATGAAGTATCTTGTGTATTTGCGTATGGTTGTCACCATCTCAGGTAGCTGAGCTGATGATGGAAGGTACAACACCTTAACAGTAAGAAGTTACTCGAACAGACAAGGACAGTTTTAGTAAATTATTTTGATGTTTGATAGGGCACTTGCCACATTTGGTCTCATGATCATCAAGTCATGACCTGATGCTGCAGTCAGAATAGTCTGCAGAGTACCTAACTCCTCGGCAACTAACAGCAGATATATCGTGTTTAGGCTCATTGAAAAGAGCTCGATGTGTGGATAAACGTACTGTTAATGAGAAACACCGAAATACATAGAGACTTGATGCTGAAGCCAGCAGCATCAGAAAAAGTACAAATCTTGAAATTACAGCACCCAAGTCGTGTTTAGGCTCATTTTAAACAGGACAAAATTTTAAGTTTAATGCAATGTTGAAATAAGTCTGGCCTGATGCTGCCAGGATTATCAGCGGGATCCTGGAGAAATCGAAGGAACTCTTCAAATATTATAGGCACACCTATAGCGATTCGGGTATTATTTATACTAACTCGTGCATTTGCTTTCGGAAAGCAAAATTTAGTGAAGTAAAACTGATGATGAGACCACAGATGGCCACCGGGGCTACTCAATAATAAGTATTTCACAGGTTGCGATTCGATTACTTTAATATGGTTTCTAAGCAATTTATGCTCGTCACAATGCGAATGGTGAAATGGAGCTGATGGTGGAGTACCAGAAGAAGTCCTCAACAATTAACGTCCCTGTATCGGGAAAAGTAACATTTTGTAAAAGGCGATGAGCTTGATGCATTATAAACAGTCCCACTAAAAAGCGAGAAATAAAAACTTTTTAACAAAAAAAAAACCGACTTCCATAAAAAAACACTACAAAGTGAAAAATAACTTTAATTTCGGAAGTCGGTGGCAATAAACTAAAATACAGATCCAAAGACACCGACTTCCGAAATTAAAGTTATTTTTCACTTTGTAATGTTTTTTTTATGGAAGTCGGTTTTTTTTTATATGTTTGTTACTAGATATCTCCGGCAGTTTGTCAACTGATTTTATACATTTAAAAAAACATGTTGTCTAAATAACCAAAATGTTTTAAAATTATTAGGAAAATATCTTTGTGAAAAGTTTATTTCTCAGCACAACACTATTGAACTTCACTATAAAACACATATCTAGTTTCCTACCTTATTTTAGGTACCTATTTCTGGAAAATTAAAACTAAGTTTAAATTGTAAATCAAGCTACTTTTTGGAAACGATGCGTAACAACTTGGTCATATAACTTAAACTAGAAACAGTTAGAGTTTGACAAAAATATGACTTCGTTGATTAAGATCACTATTTACTAGTTGTAATTTAATGAAATCCCATGACAACCAAGTAATTCAGGTCATATCATGAGTATGTAAAGCATAAGACGAAGTGAGAATAATATAACAGAAGACCCCAGCAGAAGGCTAGAACGTATACATAACGAAAATTTAGTTAGAACTAAAACTGAAGTTCATCACTAAATTAAACCGATACATTTACGATATGACTCAATAAGTTATGAGTTTTTTGTAACACCTCGTAATCATCATAATTGGAAAATCAAAATAAGGCACCAAAAAACTTTTTTTCGGGGCATTTATGATTGGAAGATATGCAGGTAAAGTCTATTTTAATTCTTGTTTCCAATTGATGATATTTCCACTTAAAAAAATTTAATCCTTTAACAAATGGCATTCATTTCTAGTTGGGGTAGTATAGTAACCTTGCCTCAACGAGGTGCGCTTCCTAAATGTGCGTTCGGATCACTATGAGCATTAAAACGACATATTTATAGTTTAAATAGTTTTCTGCGTATCTTTATACTTAAAATATTTATTCCTCAAATGATTGCACCTACTACTGCCGATCGATTCTGTAAAAATCTCACCGTGATAACTTAGGTGAAGTGAGTTATCAATAGGGGCAATCCCTGACATCAGGTGGAATGACATCTCACTTCACCTTATTTTTACAGTGAGATTTTTACAGAACAGCAATGCTATTTGTCTCTGCTTCACCCTAAGGTTGACTGGTAGAAAATGCATATGGCATTAAGTCCGCCTCTGTTCATGTATGTGCTTGAAGTATTAAATAAATAAACAAACTAACTATTATTATATCTGTATTTTATGTTATAGAAATAGAAATAGAAAATATTTATTGTCTAGGTAATAGTAAGCAGGTTCACTGGTTAACAGCAAGTTGAGACGACCTGGGTAGCTATATAATAATATCTGTGTATCTATTTTTAGATGCAACAATAAGTGTAGGTACATATACATATTTCGTAACTATTATTGCATCAACGACAGCCCCATTTTAGGTCTAGACAAATTACTGTCGATTCCAAGGTGCCTGGAAGAGATCGCAGAAAGTGATTAGGCTGCCCATTGTATATTTTGTGTTTTTTGTTTTTGTGTGTTTCGATCTATTTTTATATGTATGTTCACCGATATCTCCGTCAATTGTGGACCTATTTAAAAAAATATGTTTTTGTTTGAAAGGGTATGCTCTCGAGGTAGTCCCATTGTCACCAAGTCGGAATCTGATAAGGGAATCCCATAGGAAATCCAAGGAAACCCTCTACAGGCACACCTATAGCGATTTGGGTATTTTTTATAGTAATTCGTGCATCTGCTCTCGGGAAGCACCATTTGGTGAAGTGGAACTGATGATGAAGACCACAAATGGCCATCGGAACTACTCAATAATAAGTATTTCACGGGTTGCGACTCGATTAGGTACTTTAATGTGGTTGATAAGCAATTTATGCTCGTCACAAAGCGTATGATGAAGTGGAGCTGATGGTGACTTCTCAATCAGCTCTAGTTGTCCTTGTTCTTACAAGGAGAACTCCTCAAAAATTAACGTCCCTGCATTGGAAAAAACAATATTTTGTGAAAGGTGATGAGCAGTTGACATTAGGCCATTTTAACTTAGATAAACTACAAACTGACCCAATAAAAGTGAAAAATAAAAAACTTTTTTACAAAAAACAAAAAAACAATCAGCTTCCAAAAAAAACACTACAAAGTGAAAAATAACTAATTTTAGAAGTCAGTGTCAATAAATGAAAATGCGAAACCAACGACACCGACTTCCGAAATTAGTTATTTTTCACTTTCTAGTGTTTTTTTTCCACGTCGCGAGTCATTGAGATGGAAGAATACCTAAAAAACTCCAAATTAGGATTCGTTTCGGAACGGAAACGAATCCGTGAACGGATACGGATACGGATTATTATCCTCGTTAAAAGATCTCTAGTTATCAACCCTATGTTAGTTAGATAAGTGAAGATTCACTAAGAAGAGACAAGAAAGATGTTTTTTCCAACAATCCACTTTTTGTAAACTTCCATACAAACATTACCGATGTAGAACAAGACGACTCAACACCGACAAGAAGTAATGTAGGTATGTTGCAGATAAACAATAATATAACGCATATGACGTAAGTGGGCTCAATAACTATTTAAATCGTTTCATCGAAATATTAAGAGGGGTAAGTGTATGGTGTTTAAAAAAAATGCTTTTTCCAGGTAACTCTCTTTATAAACTATAGGCAGATATATTGTCGATTATACTAAACTTTCTTTACACAGTATTTCACCAATGAGGTCCCAGGACGCCGGCATGACCCAGGCCCAGAGGGGCGATGGGTGCGCGTAAGCCGATATGTGCAGCGGCAGGCAGGGCTAGCGCTGCGGGCGCCAGAGCGTGCGCCGCGGGCACGCCCCATGGCGCGCCCAGGAGGGGAGCCGAGCGCTTGCCTAGCAGGTGCCCGTGCGCTCCTAGCAGGGGCCCGTGCGCTCCGATCGCTGCGACCGCTCCGGTGGCCTGGTCGACAGCCCTAGCGGTGAAGTGCACGGCACGGTCGGCGTTCACACTGAGGGTATCCAGAGGCCTACCGTCTTGCGCAATGATGCTGGCGGGCTGGCCGGGAGCAAGCGACACGGGTCCCCTGTAGTTAACGGCAGCACCGCCCAGAGGTGCAGGGACCACGACGGGTCCGGCGATGCCGACGGCGGGAGCGTGAGCAACGGGTGCGGCCAGCAAGGGGGCTGCCAGCGGGGCACCCAGATGAGCGCCCAGACCCCATGGAGCTCCCAGGCCTAAGCCATGGAGGCCGAGAGGGCCGATACCGAGCGCGCCGAGACCACTAGGCTTGGCGGCCACCAGGGCGAGTACGGAGGACAACACCACCAGCTTGTACATTGTGGTCTGTGTTGTTTTCTTAGCAGAGAGCAACTGTAATTCTTACCCTCTAAGCTTCAGCTTATATACCAATCAATTTCGTAGGCGTATTCCAGATACCTTTGTGACGTCAGCAAATATGCGGCTAGGCGTTGGCTGTAGGTTGCCGGTGGATAGAAAAGGACCAAGGGGTACCGCGGGCGCCACAAGCAGTGTCTGTCGAAGCAGGTTTTGAGATAATGCAAAAGTCAACTCTAAACTAATCGGTATACATTTGAAAATGACTCCAGAACTGACACATACAGACAATACTTCCCCGTTCACCTTGAACATTGATAAAGGGCCATTCACTTCAAGTGATTACCCGCCTCGATGTGCAAAAATTCTAAATTAACCGTCCGCACTGCGTAATATAGTAATGAGATACGCTCGTATAATAGATGATGTCAAATTACGCACCCGACTTTGTTATAAAATAAATTACGATTTTTGGTTGCGTAAGGTATAACAGAATGCGTTAATGAGTTGTTACTTAATTCGTACAATTTTTAGACACACTGTAATCTAAATATAAATATCTTGTTTAAGACGTCATTGTATTTTTCAAGCGAAGAAGTTCGGTCATAAGAAAATTAGAACGATAATTATAATCAAGACTTATCATAACAAATTTGGAAAAGTACTACGTCTACTAAAATGGATGGTAAACATCTCCTGAATCAACGATACATACATTTTTAACTGACTTTGATTACTTTACATAAACGATGAATAGATAGAAATATAACTTTAAATACGTATGTAAAATATTTAATATTTCATGGCGAAAAGGCGTGACGCTACTAGACTCTTGACTCTCTCTTCAATTTCCATGAAGTTTTCCAAAAACTTTGTTATTTTGTTTTTTTCATTAAAATCACGGTCGGAACTGGCAGAAGCTAGTGTGCTATATGCTTTTTTTATTGATTAAAGAACACCAACAGCATATACTTTGAACATAGATTTGCAAAAGTATTTAGGAAATGTATTATATAAATGTATACACAAATTATTTCAAAGAAAATTCAAAAGAAAAATTTAAACAATGTATTTAACTTTAATAAAGTAAAAAAAACAACAGAATACAAATGTATGAACTACTATGAAGGGCATGAACATAACACACATAATTCAAATATATATTTCAACTATTTAACAGAAATTATGTGACATAAGGTTGATTTTATCAAAGTCAGCGGGGCAATTCTAATCTAATTTCCCTACATTTGTGACAAATATTTGACATTGATTGTCGATGAGATTGCTGCTAGGTTGTGACCGTTTTTAATTACGAAAATGGGCTTCAGATATCTTTTATCCCTGGAATGAAATTGACGTCTGGCAGTTCTAGTATGCAAAAACTGTTATTTTTTTTTTTAATTCTCAGGATGAAACTTATTCTAGGTGTAAAAGTTTGGTCTAAGAAGGTAAAAAAGGTAGAGTAAACGTTTGATTCGCCTTAAGTGATGATTGTCAGATATTTTTTTTTTGAATACCACCCCGTCGTGAAATATGTCCAGGTTTGATTTTAAGTTTTTGCAGAGCATATTGTACTGGTTAATAATTGTTATTCGCGGACTATTTATATTGGGTGGCTGGTAACTAGTGACCGATACTTAAACACATGATTGTACTCATCTTAACAAACAACTTTCCCAAAGGAACTATTTTTTTTTTTATTTACCAAGCTCGTGACTGCAATCACCCCAAGCGTGGTCCGTGCGGTTGTTAATTGAATGAAAAAGAATAATGCATGGTAAGAGAGGAAAGGTTTTGTTTGTAAAAAGAGACTAGAAGCTAAATTAAATTACAGCTGAAGCTGTATTATTCCTGTTAGGTTCTGAATATTCTTTTGAGATGATTGGGATCAGGCGCTTGGTAAATTAAAAAAAAAACCTTTCTTTGGGAAAGTTGTTCAATATGATCAGTATTGTAGTGATCATGTGCTTAAGTATCGGTCACTAATTACCAGTCACCCTGTATAGAATTTTATTATAACACCCACTTTAAAACTCAAACAACTGGACTTTTAAAACAAACAAGGATAATAATACAACGGTCAATGACCGACGATTTTCTTGGAAACAGGTACGTTTTCATTTTATAATATCACATTATACCTGGACGGACCATTAAAAACGCCATCTGGCATTCCCGAGGGTTGCCAGAAAATGTCCGGTCTAGGGTTTTGTATTGGTAGTTAAGCAAGATTTAATACTATTTTCTATTCTGGAGCAGCTTAATCTCTTTTAAGTATTTTAAGGGCCAGCTCTCAGCTTCCAGACGTACTATATGAGAATTTTATGTATCCCAAAAGGAGATTTCCTACGGATGTATTTATTCAACTATTTTTTTACAGTTTGCAACTTTCTTGCTGAAACGTAAACTAACTCTCCAGCGATAAACGATCTCTCGTATCCAACTCGACATCTCTTCTGCTCTAGCACGGGGCGACCCGTAGACTCCTGTTTCTATGAAGACAAGACATTTCCATAGCAACGGGGAGCAAATTTTAAAATCGATAATAATAGATTCTTGTCCAAGTCCAATGTGATGTAGACTATTTGACACTTGTTGAAAATAAAATATGTTTCTACCAAGTGTCAAAAGTAGGGAAAAATTGGTCGTCATGCTTGACATTTTAGACTTCGACTACTTCGTCTTCTTCTTCGTCGACTGAAGAATAGAAACATTTCTTCTCTAATCGCCATGCTTAAGATGCTAAAAATATTTCTATATTCTGCCATTTTGTCTATTCTTCCGTCGACAAAACCTGTTTCTACGGTGGTCATTCTACGCGTGCTGCCTACATACCTGAAAAAAGGCTAGACTGATGATGCAATAAAAACAGATAATTTCCAGCAATACCCAATCATAGTAAGAAGGTACATATTATGATAATACCTAGTTTAGAAAACATCACCTAAACTTTTGCGTAGTCTGTTAGATCATCATTCAGCCGAAAGACGCCCACTGCTGGACATAGGCTTCCCCCAGTTTTTAAAAGATAATAATAATGAGTGGGAGTTCATGGAAGGCTCAGACCTCCGGTATTTATGTGGTGTCTGTCCACAGAGAATGTCTCACCTCCCATCTTGCACCGCATGTCCTGTCACCTGCACACGTGAGGACCTAATGGCGTTGCTGAATTTTGGATCAAACAAAAACAAACTATGTTTATTTTTTCTATATTTGGCATCAACACGCTAAGAAGAAGTTAAGGAATTATCACAAGCTCACACCGAACGAATGATCACTAGGCATATAGTGCCCTCCAAAAGTAAGTTGATATTTTTCCACTTCAGCTGTGATGCCACATCATGTTTTAAAATAAAATAAAAAATCAGGTACTTCTTAAGGATTACTTTATTATTTTTTATGTTATATAGTTGAATTAGTCAAACGTTAAAGCAGTTCAAACATTGGATCACTAGAATTTTAAATCATAATGTGGTGTGTCACAGTTGAAGTGGAAAAATTTAAATGTCAATTTATAAATTAAGTCCCAGACACTCTCTCAGAGACTTTAGAGATTAGTATAATGACTGTGCCTTCTCAGTATATTTATGGAAATCTTTTGTACACACATGAAAATATTAATCTGTTTAAAAATACAGTGATATCCATAATAGGTATAAATACTAGGAACAATCACAAATTTGTCGTTCTTACAACCAGGCTTAAGAAAATAAGTGGGTCGTTTAGATGCCAATTTTATAATAAACTTCCTAGCCACATTCTAGAACTACGCCTTAATAAATTCAAATCTTTTATAAAGCGGAAACTATACCTGAAAGCCTTTTACACTGCTAAAGACTATATTGAGGACAAAAATGCTTGGGATTGAGCTGCTCCAATAAATTAATACAGTGAATCTTGTTTTGTTTTTTTGCTTACTAGTTTTTAATTTTTCTCTGTACAGACACGAATATTTATTTTGTAAAGTATAATATTATTTTAATTATCGTGAATGTGAGGACTATGTGGGTCATTGTTTTAGTTCCCTTAGGTTAGTTTTAATGATGGTCTGACAGTTTGTGTAATTTATGTGGCCTACAAATGTCATTTCTTTGGTATTGTTCGTCTAATCGTTTAGCTACTTAAATTATGAGTTGATTTGCACGATTTCTCACTTAGTATTAGTCATGGTCTGGCATTTTGAGTAATTTATGCGGCCTATCCAAATGTCTTTTCTTTGGTATTGTTCGTCAAATCGTTGAGGTTCGTGGGTTTTTGTTGAGCTGCATGATTACGGACAAATGCGGTTACTGATTGGACAGGTCCACTCAATCTGTGTGTTACTTTCCTCAAAAGACAATTTCAGTCACCAATCTACATGGCCTTCACATGACCTGACCAAGATTATGTCTGGACTTTAAAAGAGACTGTGTCCTCTGAGTTTGTTTCGACCTTTCTTCTCAGAGTAGTCGGTCTAGTTTTTAAAAATATGATTGATGCGTAAAAATGTTTGTACAAACCAACTTACTGAAATAAAATCATTTATCATTTGTAAACTAATTTCTGGAGGCCACTGTACCCACTTTCACGTATAAAAAATCCCTAAAATAAATAGAAAATAAAACACCAAACAATTATACGGTATAAAAAGTATCTTGTAAAAGTAGACGATTAACGGATCGGTCATTGAACTCGCCCCTAATTACCCTAAAAACTCTTTCATCGCAATCCAGTTTATTTGAGCCTCCTGAACCCAAAATGAATAAAGTGTACAATAACTACACTCTGATAGAGTGTTTCGCCAAAAAAATATACCTTGAGTTAGTGTCCATAACTGAAGTTCTAATTTATTTTTCTATTTAGAAAGCTTTTAAAAAACAGTGTGATAAATTAAGTACGTGCCTACAGGATGTTTTAAAAACTTTTTGTGTCATGAAAAATTAATTATTCCTGGCGATGATCGCCAACAGACTGGATTGCCCTTATATCCGGTAATGCCGCAGCCGACATATTGTTAGTATTGTTACCTTGTGAGTGTTCGGTTTAGTCTGTGCTTGTTATCCTGTCTTTATCCTGTTATGTATCTGTTTGTATATGAGTCTTGTTACTTGAATTAAATTAATTTTATTTTTTATTTAATCTAATCTTAGCATGACTTATTATCACGCCTGTTTTCCCGATGGGTTAGGCAGAACTTTACCTATTAATACACACACCGCCACACTCACATACATACATTTTACCGGTTATGTTTATGCCCCATTTATGGGCGAGCCATCAACAGTGCACAAGCACAAATTCCTAATGGAAAAATCTAAAAACACTTTGCTCGACCTGAGAAGCGAACCTTATCTCCCTATTACAAAACAAGGTCGACACCCTTATAAAATCATCGAGCCATTTTTTAATTTCGAACTGTAATCCGTCAAAGTTAAAGTTCTTATTACAAAAACTGACTTTAAACCCGAGTTGTCAATTTTGCATTACGAATTTTACGTTTGTTGGAATAAAGTTGTAAATACAGTAACTGGGTTGCAGGTTTATGCTAGGTCTAAAGTTAGAACTCGTTTTGTAATAAGACGGTTTAGGTCTAATATCTCGTTTGGAATCATACACCTATGTATGCTGAAATTCCAAGATATGGCTGAACTTCATGTCAAATACTATTCTTAGGTCAGATTTCTAGCCGGCTGGAGTTGTGTACAGACGTCACAGGGAAACACGACCAAAACCAAGGTCCATAGTGTAGCGTGTTATGTTTTTGTGCTTTTTATAATTATGCATGTGTCAGTCTATAAGGTCTTTATGTTATGGGTCTTTGTTGGCTGAATTAAATGATTTATTATATACTAGCTGCGCCCCGCGGTTCCACCCGCGTAAGTTTTGATCCCGTGGGAATATCGGGATAAAAAGTATCCTATGTGTTATTCTGATGGTCTCCACATGATCTGACCAAGATTATGTCTGGACTTTAAAAGAGACTGTGACCTCTGAGTTTGTTTCGGCCTTTCTTCTCAGAGTAGTCAGTTAGGAAACGCCGACCTCATCTCGTTTTTAAAAAATATGATTGACATGTAAAAGTGTTTGTACAAACCTACTTACAGAAATAAAATCATTTATCATTTATCATTTATCATTGATGTATAAACTATATTACTGTAAAGTTTCATCAAAATCCGTTCATTAGTTTTTGCGTGAAAGAGTAACAAACATCCATCCATCCATCCTCACAAACTTTCGCATTTATAATATTAGTAGGAATTAGTATAAAATAGCAGCATATCTTATATAGATATATTGCCCGCGACTTTGTCCGAGTGAAATTTGTTGTTCCCTGACCGCCCTGTCGCATCGCATCGTCTGTCCGCGCTATTACTTCTTTTACGCGTAGGAGTGCTCTTTCTGACATTTTTTCTTTTCGCTCGGCTCGTAAGGGTCCTAGTGTGATATTAATAGCCTAAAGCCTTCCTCAATAATCTCAAATGCAAAAACAATTTTGCAAATCTGACGTGCACTTCCAGATATCACGTTCAAACAAACAAACTCTTCAGCTTCATTATTAGTACAGTCAGCAAAGGAGATAAGTATGCAGGGTCGTCGAATATAGTTGAACTTTAGTAAGAACCAGATTGATGTTTTCGAATAAAATTTAATTAAATTAATAGAAAACAAACACTTCATTTATCAAATTAAGTTTCATTCGAAAACATCAATCGGTTTCTTAGTAAACTTCAACTATATTCGACGACCCTGCGTACTTATCTCCTTTGCTGACTGTACCTATAGATAAGACATAGGCATATACAAACAAAACAAAGTTGTCATTCGAGATTATAAGGGGCAGATTTATGTATATTTAATCAGTTTTCTCATCTTCTATTATGATAAATATCATATTATTCATATAATAAATCAAAATACGTCTTAGAAGTCTATGAGCAGCAAAAATTATACGATTTGCTACACATTTACATTTTTTGATGAAAGTAAAAGTGGAAATCTACGCTTAGGTAAACGAAACAGTAAAAAATGGAAAACAAGTACTGTCAGCCTCAAAAAGATGTATATATCGACAAAAATTAATTTAGTCGTCTACAATCTTGGTACTATAATATTGTATTAATGTAAATCACAAAACATATCACACATAGCTTCAGCCCGCGCCGTCGCCCGCGTGGATGTCGGAAATTATCCCGATACAGAAACGGGCTACCGAGACAAAAAGTTACGTATGTCCTTCCGCAGGATCCATCCATAAAAAATTTATTGAAATCCGTTCAGTGATATAGACGTGAAAAGGTATATAAATTGGATTTCTTGGATTTTTTAAAATTCTTTTTTTTTTTCTAAAATACAATTAACCTACGTTACTCCGTATAACATCAGCTATTGGCCAGTGAAGTCCCGTCAAAATCGGTCCAACCATTTCGGATACTAACCGGAAGACATACACGTTTTTGTTTACTACTTCCGTATATTATGTACTTTCACATGCATTTAGTAAAATGTTATTATTTTCATATTACAAACAGACACTTCAATTTTATTTGATCGTATTAAAGATTTGTAGCTACCCATTGATACATCCATATCGAACACAGGCTGGCTGACTGCAGCGGGATTGTCCGAAAGGGTTACTGCTACCCCGGAACATGAAGGGCTAAGGAAGGAACACGGGTGGGTTTTAGTCAGTAAGAGTCTGACACTCCCTCCTGCTCGACCCTGAGCGGGAGGGGTCATTTGATGATTTCCCATCCATAAAAAAAAAGACTGACTGACTGTACCGACAGAAGTCGTTTATGTTATGACAATTATGATGACAAACAAAAATGTGAACTTTCACTATCTACATAATTTTAACGATGAATACAACAAACACTGATGAACAGTTACAATATAAACAATACATTCTTCATCTTCATTCATATGAGCAATAAACAAACACATGAACTTGACATCGCGTGCAGTCACGAGTGTGACGTGTGAACCGGTTGCTTGCGCGTACGCTGCTCTTACCGTACCACACACATATACCAGTTACACATACATATATTAACAACGAGTTTCGTTCATGTTTTTGCCCCTATGGCTATATTGACCTTGCCTCTTGGCATTGTTGAAACTGAAATTGAACTCAAGGATGATTTCAATAGAAGAAATGACGAAGTAAGTTTTTGTTACAAAAAAATTGCGTATGTCCTGTTATTTGTTAAGGTTTTTATAGTTAAGTAGGTAAGGAAGTGAAAGTAAGTAGGTACATACACGGTAAAAATGAAGGAAGTCTGTCTATTTAGCATAATCAGCCTATAATGTTCCCATTGCTGCGACACAAGCCTTCTCTCTTTGAGAGGGAGTAAGCTGTGATCTACCACGCGGGCCCAGTGCGGATTGGTAGATGTCACATGTCTTCGAATTTTAGGACACGCCGGTTTCCTCACGATGTTTTCCTTCACCGTTTTGAGAGCAGTGGTGATGAAATTATTTACACAAAGTAAAGCGCCTGTCTGGGTTCGAACTGGCGACCTGCAACTCACTGAACGTAAGTCGTTCCACCACTGTCCCTGTCTGTTTATTTGTATCAAATCGAACCGATTTCAATTAATTTTTATACACAAGGTGTAATTGAAATAACTGAAAATCTGTAGGTATAGGGGTCATTATACTCAAGGTACTTTACTTTTATCTTTGATGCCTGAAATGGGAAAACTCCGAGTAAATAGTCCGACGGCGTCTTCTAATTACCGTTTGGATTTGCTTAAACTTTAGAGAATATTTCCTCTTATTCCGTATCGACAGACGACACCATCCCGTGAAGTTTTAATTAGTATAAGTATTATACTGTGAATGTATCTACAGTAATCAGGCGGACGCGATTTTCTTAGCATCTGCTTGTTATATCCAAGATCATCTTCAACCGGTCATACCATTATTCGTGTTTGATTTTCTTAGCATTCATTTCGCAGAGAAGTGTGTGGCCCTTCTTAAATATGGACAAAAACGATTCGTTTTGCTTATGGTAGCATAATCGTTATATGGTAGCATTTTTACAATAAAATATAATAAAAAAATAAAATATAATAAAATATAATAAAATATAATAAAATATAATAATTATGGCAGTAGGTATCACAGGTAAAATTAGCTTACAAATCTATTTAGATTTGTAAGCTAATTTTACCTGTGATATGCCATATGGGAGGGCCTACTATGGAAATATATGAGGTCTTTGCTTCTTTATTAGTAAAGATACAAGAGTCTAAATTTTAACCAATAGCGGTCCGTCAATTTTCAAGGCTTATTGCCAAAGTTGTACACGGGCAGTCTATGGGTCAATGGTACTAAGAGATCGCTGGATGTCCTGCGCGTCCAATATAATAGGTAATGCTTTCAGGATGTTGTTGAGGCTGCCTCGTTACTGTAACGCCTCGAAAATGTTTCCGCAAGCCCGCACCGATGGCTTCTATGCTATTCTATTCTAATTATAGGAATCGGCTAGCGTATAGTTTGCATCTCTTGTTCCAAAACAGGTAGTAGTTTAGTTACATAGTTTGCTAACGATACGTCTTAGCAACTTAAGCATATATCGGGCACAGCATGAGCAGTCAGACCCGCTACCCCCTCGCTGTCCAACTAATGTCTTTCACGTGCTGTTCACGAATAGCTAATGTCGACACGAATATAAAATTTCTTCATCATGATATTATTATCAGTAATTTATTCAATATTCTTTCGTGTACCTTCGACTGTGGATTAGCGAGCAGGTCGCGAATTTGAACCCCACGCGTTTCAGTATTGACTGAATATTCAATTTGGAAGCTTTCAACTTCAGCGTATGACTTATTGCATATTTGTAACTCAATATAACTGTAACGGTTGGTTGGGTCTGGATAAAATTTTGCACACAGGTGGACTAAGGCCTAAAATATCATATGGCCGCATTCTAACCAAAAGCTCGAAACCCGAGCACGCGATCGCAACGTTCTTATGTCACTTTATATTCGGAAAACCGCGCCCTCTGTTGGCGCGACCATATCGCCAAACAAAAAGTGACATATGAACGCAATGATCCGCGACGATCGCTTTCGGTTAGGACGGGGGGCATAGGATACTTTATATTTTGTGAATGTGAGAACCTTGTAAGCCTTGTAGACTAGATTTATAGACCATTTTCTATTTTATTAAGTACCTGGTACTCGTTAGCAGGCCAATACTGTCCTCCCATACCTAAATAACAGAGTTATCTGTTATTTGAAAACAGTGTTATAGCCAATAATTTAAAAAGAGTAACCGTGGAGTTTCTTGCTGGTTCTTCTCTCTAGCTTCTGACGTTTCATAAGTGCACATGTAGGTTTTTAGGAAATAAAATATTTTGATTTTACATATTGTTAGTTACGAACCCTAAGATGCTAGTGAAACAGCGGGAAACTGCAATTTCTAAACCCTCTTCGACCTAAACACAATCTTAGATTTACGTGTCTTGCAGTCTTAGAAGTACTCGTAGACACCTTAGTACATAGATTTACAAGTTTAGTGTCGAGGCGGGGGGAGGGTGGGGCGTTTAGCTGATGTAATGGAAAGTCAAATTACATCATAGTTTTATGGCGTAAATGATTAATAGATCATATCTCAGTGGAATGTGTACATTGAATTTATGGTAAATTGTTTTTGTTTAGTCCTTTGTTTATTTTTTACACATTTTAATTTGATAATCTGAGGGTTGCCCCTTCTCGTAATTATAAGAACGTTCACAGTCTGATCTCAGTATTTATCTGTCAGAAATACCCCTAAAATCCCTACATTTATGACCAGTAGGCCAATTCTCGTAATTTAAAACGTTCAAAATCTAGTCGCAGTCTCATCTCGGCGACAAACAAATGTCAAAAACTTGTCAAAATGTAAGGAAATTTGAAGTATTTTTGACAGATTGAGACTGAGATCAGACTGTGAACGTTCTTAAAAATTACGAGAATTGCCCCTCAGGTTTTGAAGATGCTAAGATGAGATTGCGACTAGATTTTGAACGTTTCAATTACGGGAATTTGGCCTACTAATGCTTTATTAGGCTATCTTCACTATAAGGCTGCCAGTTGAGATCTATAAGATTTTGAATCTAAAACGTAAATATTTTTTTTTTAATTTATGGTAGTTAGGTACCTACCTATATACAATGTGTAACAGAATAAACGCAAGTCCTGAAAATTGTTTGTTCATAATTGACTACTGAATCGATTTCAGTAACTTTTAATATAGGTATTTTTTCAAAAATCATGTATTTTCTTACTAACCGCCGATTGAGTTAAATAAAATTAAGCCTTATTTCAAGGCAATAAGACTCAATTTAAATGCAAAAAGTGATGCTAGTGTCAACGCGATTTTTTTAATAAAAATAGCATGCTTTAAAAAAATAATTTTGGTCATTGTATTATGCTTTTAACTCAATACTCTAATTGGGATGTATGAGGTCTTGCGTAAATTATGTCACACCTTGTATAAAAGGTAAGTACCTATGTCATGTGTGTAGGTTCAATTTTATAATACACACATCAAAAGTCTCTAGGGATCAACATATATTTTTGCAATAACTTTTCTCCTGATTGATATTAATTAAAATTTTCTTTAAGGATTCATCAAATAAAGTGTTTTCGTTTGTCACAGTAACGATAAACCAAGTCACCTTTGCATTAATAAAGAAATTTGCCATTTTCCTAATAAAGGGATTTTTGACATTTGAACCACTAACACAAAAGTTCGAAAAAAAGACTGAAATAACAGTTTTCTCTAAAATTTTATTGGGTAACTTAAACAATTAATAATCCGTGTTTCTACCGCGAACACTAACAACACAAGAACATCGGTTTGGCATACTCAAAATGAGTTCATCCAAATCACGCTGTGGAATGGCCGCCCATGTTCGTTGCAACAACAAAAAAAGGTCTTCTTGCGACTGGATACCCTCCATATTCGGCAGAGCTCTTCTCTGTAGCATATCCCATGCATGCTCAATCGGGTTCAAGTCTGGCGACTGAGCAGGCCAGGGCAGGACATTGATGTTAGCTGCGGCGAGAGTCTGTCTTACAACTCTTGCGGTGTGCGGTCGTGCATTATCATGCATTAACTGAAATAAGGGACCGATTTGCACTTGTAGAGGAACGATGACGTCTGATACAATCGTCTCAGCAGAAATTTGAGCGTTGAGGTTGCCTCTGATCCAAATCAACTCAGTTCTTCTGCCGATCCAAATACCCGCCCATACCATGATGGTTCCACCACTATAAGGATGGACTTCCTGGCAGGATTTTAATCGCTGTTGGCGTCCAGGGGTTCTCCAGTGTCGTATACGTCTTATATCCGGTCTCATACCAAAACGAGACTCATCAGAAAAGCACACGAAACGCCATTGTTCCTCTGCCCAATTTCTGTGTTCAAGAGCCCATTGATATCGAATCCTACGATTGTGCATTGCTATAGGTGGTACCCGTAGCGGTCTTCGGGAATGAAGGTTCACTTCATGCAAGCGATTTCTGACTGTTTGGTCGCTAATTAAGTTCCCTGAAGAGTGGTGAAGCCTCACGGCTAACATCATGGCGGTTATTGTTGGAGCTCTTCGAGTTAAGATTTGAATGTATCGGTCTTGTCTCCGTGTGGTGCAGCGATACCGTCCTCCATGGTGCTCAGCCACGGTACCAGTGCTTCGGTAACGTGTCCAAAGTCGACTGATAACACTCTGACTTGTATTCAGAGCTAAAGCCACAGTACGTTGCCGGGAACCAGCTTCTATCATTCCCACGGCTCTGAGCATTTCTTCCCTGCTTAAATGACGTCGCCGCTCCATAATAACGTTGGTTTTAATCAGTAGTAGGGAAACAGTAGCACTAATAATGTCTTCAATGCGTTGTATGTTTTTATAGGGAAAATATTGACAGCTGATTTTCATCTTTTACTCGAATTTGATTCACAGTTCCTGATTCAAATTATGAAATGCACCAAAAAGGATCCATATAAATTTATAAAATCATAAATTTATTACAAAGCCACATCTCAATCTCAAGAAATCCGCATAAAAATGCTTGATCCCTAGACACTTTTGATGTGTGTAGTTTTAAATTAAAGGTAACTCATTACCTACTAGTATTTCAAAACAACAGCCTGTAATTACACAAGATTCAACGTCACACTCTGGAGAAGGCGCGGTAAAAATATAACCGTACTTTTTATTTTCACTGAATGTTTGACCGAAATTCGTATTCGGTTCAAACCATGTTCGGCCCATCTCTAGTATCTACAAACATAATAAATAAAAAAATCGCTGTCGCCTCGTCCTTGGTCATAGCTTTAAGAATTCATCGTACTGTGAAATATGAATAAGTAACATTCCGGCATAGTCCACTGTCACTTAAAAAGGTTCAAACGTTGAACAAAGTTGAACGACCTCTGAGGAAATTTGAATATCAGTAACTTGCTTCCTGTGACCGGCTTCAGTGAGGCTGTGACAGGAGAATATTAATAGAAACGACTACCTCGTAACTAATACACCAAAATGTTGGCAACATTATGCTAAGCTTAGCGTATACTTGCCATGAACACGACTGCCTCGTTGATATAGGTGTTCCAAATGCGACAGCTGAATGAAAGGTCGTGGATTTGATCCAATGGTTGAGGAAAATGGTATTGGGTTGTTTTCAGTACTACAAAATAGCAGCCTGGAGCATGGATTCGTGTTCGGTTAGGTTAGGCGATGGGCTCGCACCCTATTTCAATCGAATTTAAACGTAACTGACGAAATCCTATTAATATTATAAATGCGAAAGTTTGTGAGGATGGATGGATGGATGTTTGTTATTCTTTCACGCAAAAACTACTGAACGGATTTTGATGAAACTTTACAGTAATATAGTTTATACATCAGAATAATACACAGGATACTTTTATCCCGATATTCTCACGGGATCAAAACTTACGCGGGTGAAACCGCGGGGCGCAGCTAGTATTTAATAAAAATTTGCCTTCTCCTTCAGGGAGAACTGGGCAAACAGGCGTGATGTTATGTATAATTATTAAACACTAGCTTGAGACCAGAGCAGTGGCCCAATGGTAACGGCTCTTACTTACGAGTTGCAGGTCGTGGGTTCCAACCCAGGCAGGGACATTACTTTGTGTAAATAATTTTATCACCACCGCTCTCAAAACGGTGATGGAAAACATCGTGAGGAAACATGTCCTAAAATTCGAAGACATGTGACATCTACCAATCCGTACTGGGCCTGCATGGTAGATTATAGCCCACACCCTCTCGAAGAGAGGAGGCCAGTGTCCCAGCAGTGGGAACATTATAGGATTATGATTATGCAAACACTAGCTTCCGCCCGCGGCTTCGCTCGCTTGGTATGTCGGTAAAAAGCCTACGTCCTTTCCCAGGGTTCAAAGTATACCCATACCAAACTTCATCAAAATCGGCCCAGCCGGAACAAACAGATAGATAACTTATTTTTAAAGGTTTTGTGATAAGTACCATTGTTAAAAATCTAATTTTGATTTTTCAACAGTTGAGCGGATACTTTCATATGCATGTATAAAATTAAAGTGTGTCTGTTTGTAATGTCAAAATATTATTTTGACTTCACAAACAGACACTTCAATTTTATTTATTTGTATGAATATGTATGTACTAGTCTGACAGCCAGTCTTACCAAGGCGTATTGTGTTACCCAGTAACTGAGTTGTGGAGGTCAGATAGGCAGTCGCTCCATGTAAAATATTGGTATTCAGCTGCATCCGGTTAGACTGGCTGGAATCTGCCCCCAACACAGTTGGGCAAAGGTTAGGCAGATTCATATGCATTTGTGTGTATAGATATACCAAAACGACCAGCGGCGGAAACGCTATAGTGCTGGGCCTCAAGTCTGCTATTATAATAGTGTCAGAATGGTCTATCACTGATTTCATAATTATCGTTTTTGACAAGTTTGGTAATCTACTAATATAATGGCGTCATTATGACTTTCCAATGGTCAACCACTGACACTCCATTAAAAGAAATGGCATAAAATGGTAATCTCGTACATAATGACAAATGAATAAATGTAATGTTTATTGCTATTTACGAACTTCTTATTACTTCAGATTGCAAACACTAATACGTAATATGTAAAAATGTATATTAAATGAAATCTAGCATGAAATATTAGTAGTTTTTCTCAGACCATTGACCGACCAATGATCGACCATTATGAATTTAGCAGATTACGAACTTTTAGCAAAATGACAATGGGATCGTGTTGGAACCAGGGGCCCAAGTCTGCTATTTATAAAAATAGCAGACTTGGGCCCCTGGTCGAGCATTCATTCGGTTCGATCTGCTGCAGCAGACACAAAAACTAGGTAGTTGTTCCTACAGGAGTGCAGGTGGTGATCGTAAAAATATCTGTTCCGCACGGGGAACGAATCTGCAACAATCTTTCAGCCCTGCGCCAACCACACCATCATATACTCAGTCCTTACTTTGAGTACCCAGCAATATTTTATGTAATCAATAATTCTGTGGTTTGTAGTAACTGTTATAACATTAAAGTTATATTATGTTTGTTAGTACAGACTTGAGCCTGGAGCGGTGATGGATACAGCCGTTTACAGTTGCGTTGTTGAAACAGCTGTCAAGTATTTGTAAACCAATCAACAGTTTGGAAGAAGATAAGGATAATATAACCCAAGCTGGCTTATTAGTCTATTAATTCGCACGAATTTATTCGCCCGAAACGGGCGAAACGTCACTTTTAAATAACATTATTTATTCTATAAGCGACTCGCACGAAGTTAACTTATTTTTGGGTGAGTCGACAACCCCAGAAATACATATGTATTAGGCAGTTGACATTTTGAATTTTATGCAATGAAATTTTGACAAAAGCACACTTTTTTATTATTTATTTCGTATATCTTCTGTCCTTAAAAGTGATGGGCGAGTAAATTCGTGCAAATCGACTAAAAAGGCCAACCTACGGGTGTATCTATCATACAGACGTACCTAAATATATAAATCTACCGGAAAATCTTAAAATAGAGGTTATTGTACTCAATTAATTTCATGAACATATAGGAGGACACTTGGATTTTTTCTTATATTGTGTTTGTGGGTGCGTTAACATTAACAAAATCTCCCTCAAAGAAACTCCCAGAAACGAAACAACTTCTGCAGGCCAGTCAATTATTTGTTCCGGGCGGAAATTTATCCTGCGACCAGTTGGTCGCAGAATAAAGTTAAGTATAGCTATCTAATTATGCAGTCACTAAATCAAACTCAAATCTGGTTTACCCAATTAAATGTTATTTATAATCACCTGACTATGTTATTTAATATGTGTATCTTATTTAAGCTTCATAAAAAAAAAAAACATTAACAACAAACAACACTCTAACTGCGTATGCAGGTACTTATTATCCAATCAAGACTGGCCATTTCTGTTATAATTTCAGTGTACGCTAAACAAAAAATCAACATTGAATAAAATAAAGCAAGGCCTTCGGTCGTAACGAATAGCATTCCGCGTCGCCAGTGGACGCCATTCTTGTACAACTATCTCACATAATTAGCATAAAGTTAACCTACTTACTTTATAACGTAAATACTAAAATACTATCATTTTGTGGCTTATTAATCATACTGTCGTTCACTTTAGAGGATAAGAAGCCACAACTCATTTAAATAATAACAGTAGTCAGGCAAACGACTTAAAAGTAGGGTTACCATTTTTGAAACTGAAAATTACTGACAAAAAGTTAAAAAAAGGTTGGTCAATTTATTTAGCCCTCGACAGAGAAAAATAATCTTCCCATTTTAAATTTTCGTATATTTTTCCATTTTCATTCTTCTCAAGAGACCTGAATGACCACCTTGGACCCTGCTGCAGCTTGGACCCTGTTCCCGGTGTTTGTGTTTTTAAATATATCCGAAATAAAGGGCAAATAGCCGAAGTGGCATAGTCACTACATCGCCTTTTGATTATTCTTATAAGTGAAACATTAAATAAATGAACATACTCCTTGTATGTAAGAATCGTATCTAGCATGTGGCGTTCTGTAGTCCCCATGGGATGAAGGCGTGAGTTTATGTATATATGTATTAATAATATCCGGAAGCACACCTAGAAATTCTGGAATATGTCAAAATGGGATCCTACAAATTATGTTAGGTTAGGCTCCTCCACAAACAGATAACCACGTCACAAGCTTGTTGTAATGACCGAAGCTTCAAGTTCATAACGTGATGATTGTAACTACCTATGTTATTTATGTTAGCTGACCCTCAAATAAGTCCCCCGTCCGCGTCCCGACCAATAACGAAGTATTGTACATATGTCTATTACCTAATCATGATAATTTGTATAGGTAGATATAGACATTATCATCACTGCGTAACTGTCTGCGAACTCGAGGTACAAACTAAGAATATTATCGGTTCAATGACAACGGTAACACAAGGAAATATCTACCGTCAAGGACTTCTTAAGGACTGCCCTCCATATTTGTGGTTATTTATTTTGTAATAAATGTTATTGTATAGTGGCCCAGTACTAACAGCCGCGACTTACGAGCTCCCAGACAGGCGCTTTACTTTGTGTAAATTATTTCATCACCACTGCTCTCAAAACGGTAAAGGAAACATCGTTAGGAAACCGGCGTGTCCTAGAACCAATAAATCGAAGACATGTGACATCTACCAACCCGCACTGGGCCCACTTGGGGGATTACGGCACTCCCTCTCACCGAGAGGAGGCCTGTGTCAGTGGTAACATTATAGGCTGATTATTCGTATTATTATGCATGTCTGTTCCAAAAATATCTGATGAAAGTGTAAACTTATAAATCAGAAAACGTAATCGTGGATGCATCCTGTATCCTTCTACTATTCTAGCTACCTACGATGTGAGGTAGTTAGAATTCGTTGAGTTGCTTAGTCATACCGACATTTTAAATAAGTAAAATAATAAAAACATTATTCGGTTCAGAAACACGGTAAGTACAGTATTTAAAAAAAAAAACTAGTAACAGTAACATAGGAGCCTTAAGTGCTAGATTTTTACAAATGCCCTAGACCCCACACTAGGATTCCCTGTGTCGTGGGGTCCAGTTTCATTTATATGTCCAAAGCACTCGATCACAAATTGTCAAAGCTGTGACAACAATCGAATTGTAGAGTTTAAGCTGGACTCGTTTTGCGGGGGTAGGCGAGTTTATGTTTAGCTTATGCCAACTTACTACCTGTGTTGACGTGGATCGCCTTGATCTAGTAAAGGTGGTTGCCAGCGCGGCTAAAACGTAGCCCATAAAAATGTCAAGAAGTATAACACTGTTTACACAGAATCAGCGTACTCTACAGCGGGAAGCGAAACACAATCTATTTGTAATCGTTTCTTATTGTTTGACAAATAATATAATGTATAATGTCGAAAGAAATTCCGTGAATTATTGACATAGCAAAAAATGAGGAAGTAGACTGCTCGACTGTTTTAAATACAATTTTATACATTAGCTGCCAACGTTAAGCTGTTAATCTCTTTGTTATAAAGTTAATCTACGTATTTCTTTTTCATTTCACAAAACCCCGTTTTGAGGTAGCCTGATTTTTCAGCGCCCCTACCAACACGAACGTGACTTAGTAAAAAAGGAATTATTCATAAGGCCGCAACTCCTATTAAGCGTATAAAGTGAGATGTTATGACGTCAACAATCGCGTCACGTCTTACACCACTCTTTGTAAGGTGCTTCCCTTTAGGAAATGTCACTAACGGCCTTCTGCAACACATACGCGTAATAAATATTATATATCGAGAAAACATAAACGTAAACGCTGAAATGGAATTGTCTAAACATTTTTCGGTTGATCTTGAGTCTGGACGAAAGGTGTTCGACGAAAACCGTTTACTTCATCTTCTTTGTCGGTGCACTCTTGACAGAGCGGTCATGGTCATCAATTTGCAGTGAGATTTCGGACAGCCGTGATTTGCCTCACGATGAGACTCAATCCTTCTCTGTCGGCTGTAAGATGTGCGCATTCGTGTAATTGCCCATTACGCTAATGCACACATGTGCAACCCACTGCGGATTAAATATGGTCGGTCCATCGCATAGGCGACCTGCCGCGTGCTCTCGTTCCTTCGACTTTCCCCTGCACTATAAGACGTTCTATAGCATCGTTTCCCCGTCGTAACACATGCCCAAATAATTGGATTCGAGACTGTACTACCTCACACTATCGTTAAAACTTGGCTCGGGCAGACATCATTAGTAAAATTCCTTCTCAAAGCTTTAAATGTCACTTGTTCATAGGTACATTTGTTTGCTAGTTACCGAAAAATATATATAAAAAGAAATTACCAAATATTGCTCTGTATTACCGTATACTATTTATATCAAAGAAAAGCCCTGAACTTTACAAAGAGAATAAATAGCTACACAAATAACTACTCACTCATAAAAAAGATTTACTTTTATTTCATGAATTCATAAAGGCCTTTTATCAGCCATCTTATCGGAAGGCGCCGACGCGCAGTAGCGATAAATCGCGTTTGATATCAACAGCGAGCAACCGAGCACTCAATGTTTGCCTTAAAAGGTCGATTGCTTTATGTTACGCTTTGGTGTAACAGCGGGACGCTTTTATGCAAACCTGAGCGGTATAACGTATTGTTCGAATGAAAATGGCGTCTTATCAGATCGCTCCAGTTTACCACAAAGGTGTATTGTGCAGTCAGCTCGCCCCCGCGTCCACCAGAGCTTCTATTCTCTTAACAAGTAGGACAGTATAAGTTCATGTTACAAGTTTATCGCGATTGAGGTTTATTTCTTAAGAGAGATTATTTCCTAATGTACAAATTTTACAACTACTAATGAAAAAAGAAAAACATAGCAACAAAGTATTTATTTATTTATTTATTTATAAGGCACTTCAACGACTTACTCACTAAGACATACACAAACTAAAAACATACAGTTTTAGGAATAGTGAATTCGTCACTTACAGAAGTGCACAGCACTAGCAAAGGAATTAATAGAACGTACAAGACATCGTTAGTTGAAAAAGTATAGGTATATCCTTCTTACTCAGCTTATGAAATATCTTTTAAATAAGTCCAATATTGGAGGAGGAAATAGTCGAGAGCCAAACCTCTGATTATGACTTTATGCTTAGGCTTTTTCAAGAGTCTCTCCGACCGCATTTACTCTTAAGATGTTGTACAAAGTAACAGGGGCAATAGCAATGAACTTGAATAAACGCATAATAGTGCGATTAATATATAATCATAATCCTTTATTTATCTCAACATCATATTACAGGCACTGATCAATAGAAAGCACAATCTTAAATAAAGAAAGGTGTCGGAGATAGGAAGGTCCTGAGTTACAGATCAACCTGCTCTCCTATATAGGATATGTTAATTTATAAATCAGTTATAGTCAAGATTTTTTCGTTCTTGTAAACCCTCTAACCGCCCGACTTTATATCAGTTGTCGTGCCCCCAGCGCCCGGCACAGTGATTCGATTTTTTTTTTGTTTTTCAAATAACCTGATAGAAAGCAGCGTAATTGATAAAAAAAAAAAAAAACAGAATAAACAAGCTGTAGTATTTGGTCGTAAATATACGAGCCTGGCGAAATGGGTACGAAAATATTTGTCGAATTAATCCGACGTAGGCGGTTAAAAGGTTAACCTATATTGAGTCCCACTGCTGGGCAAAGGCCTCCTGGGCAAAGGCCTCCCCTCTGGCCATGTTGGCCCTGCAAACCTCGTTAGATCATAGAATCAAGATATGATATACTAGCTGAGCCCCGCGGTTACACCCGCGTAAGTTTCGATCCTGTGGGAATATCGGGATAAAAAGTATCCTATGTGTTATTCTGATGTATAAGCTATATTACTGTAAAGTTTCATCAAAATCCGTTCAGTAGTTTTTGCGTGAAAGAGTAACAAACATCCATCCTCACAAACTTTCGCATTTATAATATTACATATATAGTAGGATACACTCATAAACCTGGGGGAAATTGCAAATTATATTGAATGATAGCAAAATTGACTAATACATATAATAAGTAACGCCAGCACATTGTAGTTTAGTTACGATGACATCACACACACCAACATCACCATCGACGACTTTTAGTTGTACTTGTAGCCGTACAAACAGATGCTGTATTTGTCATTGTATTTTTGAACATGATCCTATCAAGCTTTGACCACTGTAAACTTTTATTAATACAGAAGCATAATACATACATACATAGATATATTAGTCATAGCAGCGGAATGAAAATGGATTTATGTAAGTATGTACTTATTTCTAATTCTATTGTTGATAAGAAACATTAAGATTTCTTATCAGTTTGACCACACTTTATAAACTACATAGTTACAGTCTCGAGCAAAAACATAGTAGGTACTTAGCGATTGTGTAGTCCAAATGATGAATAATGTAGTTTATGTTAAAATATTTCTGCACAACACCTTACAATAAAATGTTTGTTTGACTGTTGGTGTTGTGTTCTGTCGGTCTACTCTGTAAACATCTTACCGTGAAAACTTAGATGGAGTGAGTTTGAAGTGAGCTGTCATTTCACCTGATGCTAGGGCACTATTAACAGCTCACTTCACCTATGTATTTATGGTGAGATTTTTAGCGTGTATCGTGTTCGTCCCACTGCAAATCCTAACCCAGGTCATGTGCCAAATTTCATCTAAATCCTTTCAGCTGTTTAAGCGTGATAGCGTAACTAATAATCAAACACACTCACTTTCGCATTTATAATATTAATAGTAAGGATAAATAAGTGTTTTTCACTACTGAACAACAGACTCCAATTATTTAGTGGGACGAACGGGAATAAATTTAATATTACTTATTAAATTCCCATTCGTCCCACAGTCGGACGTCAGTGAGATGAACGGGAAGACACGATTTGTACAGAATAGATCGGCTGTTTTTATTTATAATATTATTATAGGTATCAAAGTTATACACATATTGCTTTTGAACATTTCAGTGAGTATAATTTGTGAAACATTATTTGATTTCTCAGTGACGCTATTTATAGAAGATTTTGCCTCGTTTATAATAAACGATGAATATTAAATATTATTTACTCGAGACAAGTGAACGAAATGGAATTTTAGTCAACTACTTAGTATGTAGATTCTCTCAGATTTAAATAAAGGAATTTATCTAAATGTTAATAACAATCAAGTGTTCTATCAAATTTAATAGTGATCTATAATAAACTGTAGTATATTATTTATCTCTGTTAGGCGAGGTTATGGAATTCGATAACAAAAGAAAACATAAGTGAACTCTAATAGTAGTAAATTATTTGAGTTAAAACTAAAACAAAACTTAAAGTTAGTTAACCAGTCCGCCTGTCTGTTTCTTAAGTCTAAAATAGTAAAAAAAACCAGAAGTGAACAATAGAAATCATAAAGTTTAATCATGACTTGCAAAATAGCTCTGACTCCATTCCTGAAAGCGAAGACCCAAATCACTACGTTTACGAGGGATCAACGCTACCCCTAAAAACCTAGTCAGATCGGGTTGCCCTATAGAGATTATACAGGGTGCATTTGATATCATGGGCATTATTTTAACCTAAGGTACTACTTATGATACTAATTGCATTAGGGCTACTATTACGCAAATCAAAAATATTATTAATGCAAGTATGGAAAACCTTAAAATGTAGTAAGTCATACAAAGTATCAAATTAGTTGCGCTTCTCGATAGCAAATGCGTAGGTACACTACGCCGTACGCGCGTCATTGGGCGTGAATTCTTTGACCCCGCCCGACTCACGTGACATTCGTAAGTTGCCAATGAATTGATTCATAATAAATTCCAATTTTCCCTTCGTACTTTGCCGGCTTAGGACGGTCAAAACTACGTCAACTAACATACATTAAAAAAAAACATTTACGTACCTAGCTTGTGGATTGTTTTGAAAAAACCTTATTTGTCGGTAAAGTGACAGAGGGTAAACGGGTGCTCTTCCACGAGCTTGTGCATGTGCTGGCACGTGAAAAGACGAAAAATCCAACAGGTTCTGAGTGGTTCTGGTGGAATGAGACCCCGTGAAGGAATAGGGTCGTTCGGGTAGCGCCGATGGAACATTTCACGAGTTCATACTAAATTTCTTGTGCGATCGTAAATTACAACCATTTGTGGGTATTGTTGGTTGGTGTACCTAGCCTGCACATTACGCGGTCGAGGCATCGTGTACACAAACACACACACAACACACAACTAATAAACTAACACTTAATACACTGCAATCCAAGCACCGTATGACGCGAGCGGCGAGTACGGCGATTACGTCACGGGATCAATAAATCAATTACGCGTCAATGCACCTGCGCAGTCGTTATGACACTGGTTCCGGGTTCGTGACTTCGTGTTGCGGCGGGAAGCATACCCCGCGCGGGGGTGATATTCGTATTTTTGCGAGTGAGGGAGTGGGACGGAGAGAGTTCAGGGAATCCCGCCGGACGGAATGTCTTGTAGCCCATTGTTATTATTACTTGTAAGGAAAAACCCGCGCGCGCGCAGGTGATGTTTGTTTACATTTCGCTTTGCGCTGTAACTGCGCTTTAAGATTTTGATATTTCAACAATTATTGGCGTTAACAAAGTATTTTGTTTTAATTACTTTAAGTGTTTATTTGCAATAATAAGCCTTGTGCAATTTGACTTACTACATTTTTAAGGTTTTCCTTACTTGCATTAATAATATTTTTGATTTGCGTATTAATAGCCCTAATGCAATCAGTATCGTGAGTAGTGCCTTAGGTTAAAATAATGCCCATGACTTCGATTCCACCCTGTAGATTTGATTATAGAGATTTTAGTGATAGCGTTAATTAAGGATAGTGATTTGGGTTACCGTTTACCGGGTGACAAAATAATAATTTAGAATGAGTGAGTGAATGAGGTTCAATGATCTGGACTTTCATTTTTGGGTAAGAAAGAAAGAAAAAAATTTTTTGTTTGCCACAGTAATGCGTAAATACAAAAAAGATAATTCACTCGAATAATAAAGGAAATAAAAACAAAATTGATGTATAATCACGAGCACAGAACTGAAATAGTAGGCAGCTCCAAGTCGTGACTGTGACAAGAAGGCTTCCACTCAGCATGATAAGCAGACCCTGCACTGATTTTAGTGGTCACCTAAAAATTATTAGCAGTAAGTATTCGAGTCTTGCCAAATAACTTAGCTCAAAAAGAAACAAAGGAACTAAACTGGAAAGTGCAGCTCTCATTTGTAAAACAAAAGCGAAGCAGCCCTAGTTTTGTGACCATAATAAGAGATAATAGTGCTGCTTTCGACATGCTGCATTAAAAAACTAAGTACATAATAATACGCAATACCTATAAACTGTGGCCGTCGACAAAGATTAATGTTACTATAGAAGAATGCGTTTCATTAGGTATGTTAGGTATGTTTTTAGGGTATGGTTAAACCTTTATCGCAAAATACAAGATAACGACAAACGTGACAGCTAATTATTATTAAATGAATTTAAAGTTCATAAACATTAGCCTAAAAGGTAGATTTCCACCTATCGATATAGAAAAGCTTGCGACTAAAATGTTTTTTTTTTTTGTAACAAATTGTTCGCCTCAATTCATAAAAAAAAAATCCTACATGATACCCATGATCAAAATAACATAACTTTGTACGCAGCATCGGCGAACCAGATGAAGCTTATAGGTATGTACCTACGTACTTGGTATTTCGGAACAGTCACGGAGGCTGGTACCTACGTCAGCTGTTGACATTCAGTGAATTACTTACCTTATGTTATTGCCATTATTTCTCAATTATCATACCCACCCCGTCATATAAGGCAGAACGCATTTATTTTGCAACACATTGCTTGAACTTTTCATTCTGGTTTCAGTTTATGTGGTATTTATTATCTCGCAAACTCCCTTTTTGACACGTCCGTTGTTTTAATTAATCACTTGTATAGTTATTTATATCTTAAGTACGAATTAATGTACAGAAATAAAGCCGTTTATTAAACTTGTATACAGGGTTACTTTTCAATGACCAGCCAAATTTAAGGATGTGGTACAGACCATCAAACTAAACAACTTTCTCCATGGGACCAATATCGTAATCACGAAAAATTTATCAACTGTCTCGTAGAAAACTTCAATACCTAGTCGACCTAAACGTATGGGACGGCTGAATTTTTATTCGAGATTACGATGTTGGTCCCATGGAGAAAGTTGTATAGTTTGATGGTCTGTACTGTAATTTGGCTGGTCATTGAAAAGTAACCTTGTATATTCACACTTCAAGAATAATTTTACGATGTAGTAGAGACTTAAAACTAAGTTTATGTAAATTATAACAACAATTGCAACGCAAATTCTAAATGCAAATGGTAATTAAATCTGTATGCGTCTCAAATCGAAAGCATTTGGTAATCAAATTAAATTAAGTACATTACTTATTATTTTTAGATACATGTTGGGAACTAAAAAGCAATTAAAATTTGTAGTAAGTTAGTTGATAAGCGATCTATTCAATCAGTTAGCTACAAACTTGCACAAGGTGGTGATGACGAAATGAATTTGAAACTTGCGTCAGGAGCCACTAACAAAAGCTTAAAGTACCTACTAACTACCTAATATCTTGAAGGCGCTGGGTGTCGGAACAAATAAGTAACTATAAGTCAATCAAGTCAAAGTCAAAGCATTTATTTAAAATAGGCTAACAAAATGCACTTTTGAACGTCAACATTTACTTACATTAATAAAATAGAATTGATTCTAGTCGCCCCTTTCAAAAGGTAGTTTCGTAGGTATGGATGGACAATAAATTCCACCGTCACCTTCTATTTTAAAATGTTTTATAATATTTTATTTTATTAATTATATGATTATACTATGTGAAGACGATGCACGTAGAATAAAATTAATATTAAAATGAAGCAATAACAGATAAAATTAATCAGTGGTAGATAGATGGTGCTCACATATTTACAGATATTGTAAATGTATAGCATTATGCTAAAATTTTAACAAGTGTGTGTGAGTTAAAGTTATCACAGAATGTAAATCAATGTTATAAAAATAATCAATTATACAATTAAATTAACAGCCAGTTTGATTTTGTTTAGACTCTAGATTGGACCAGCAGATGTGGTCTTGTAAGATTTGTGAACGTAAAACAGGCAGTGTGTCAAACAAAAGCAAATACACTGAATTCTTTAAAATTTTACCAGTCTATAGATGCGCTGTCCCTAATAAAATATAGATCAAGGTATGTAAATTCATGTCGATAGCTGAATTTGACATAACATTGGAAATGCCCTCAAAATTCACATACACGGCAACCCGCATGTGGATTATTATTACGTAAAGCAAAGAAATATTAAAAGAATCACGTACATTACATTACAGCTATTTCGTTCGTTTATGACTGAGATAACTGTCGTACTTTTATGAGAACCCCTTATAAGGTACGTACTATTAAGATCACGTTTGTCTCCACTCACGGCTGACATAGCCTAATCCGTAAATGTCCTTTCTATATCATATATAATGGCCTTAATTTGTGATAAGTACTTACAAGAAATTCCACTGCAGGTATCTCCATCATCATTTAGCCGAAAGACATCCACTGCAGGACTCTCCCACAAGTCGCCACAACTATCGCCCCCTACAAAAAAAATGTGTGCTTTCTCTAAAACTTATTTTCAAGTATTTTATATCAACTATTGTTGATAAAAAATTGATTTTGTTGATTGTTGAAAAAAAGACAGTTCTATATTTCATAGAACTGTCTTTTTCTGAAATTCGCTGAAAATTGTTTAGATGCGTTTATGTTGCGTTGAAGAAAAGCGATAAAACATTGATTGCAATGATTAGTTTTGATGATATGCAATCATCACATCCTATGTACTGGAGACACTTAAGGTAAGGTAAGGTAAGGTAAAACGGGCTGGTGTCCGCAACTCCACGTCAATGCGCGTATTTTGCGTACGGGTGGGAAAATCGTTTATTCGATCCACCCCAGCTCCTCGAGGAAGGCCAGCAACGCCTTGATGTTACTGACCGTCTCACGTAGGGTACCTGGGTTACCGAAGTACTTAGCCCTATATGTGGCAACCATCGGGCAGTTTAGTAGCACATGTGCCGCTGTCTCATCGTCCTCCATGCAGGCCCTGCACCGCGGACTGTCTGTTACTCCTATGACAAAGAGGTGTTTATTAAATGACCCGTGGCCAGTTAAAGCTGCAGTAACTATACGCAGCTTCTATTTAGTTAGACGGAGAACCTGTTTTGAGATGCGGCCATCCAATGTGGGAAGTGCTTCCCTAGCCTGCCTGCAATCACCTTGGTCCGTCCATAGTTTCCCATGTCGGTCTCTAGTGCGTTTCCTTACCAGAGTGCGTAAATACCCGAAGGGGAGTGGCACGATAGGCTCAGGTCCCACTGGTGCCATGCTCGACCCTCTTCTGGCAAGCTCGTCGGCGGCATCGTTGCCTAGCGAACCGCTGTGTCCTTTGATCCATTGAATGGTTATATTATTGAGGTTACCCACCTGGTTGAGGCGCTGGTGACACTCGTGTATTAGCCCAGAGTCAACTGTGTAACTGTTCAGCGCTTGCAGAACAGCCATGCTGTCTGAGAGTATGCGGATTGAGTGGTCCTTAACTTCCCTAGCCATAATGGCCGAAGCGGCCAGAGTAATACCCATACATTCGGCCTGGAACACTGTGTTATGGACCCCCAAAGGTGTAGCTATATGTATGTTGAAGTCCTCCGAGAAGATTCCAGCACCTGTGCCACTACCTGTTTTGGATCCATCTGTGAAGATGCGTAGCTCTGCCGGGCGTAACCCCTCGCATCGGCGATCTTCGTGAAGCTGGATCTTGTATTTTTTATCAAAGATAAATTGTTTTGGTACCCGGTCATTTATGGCTTTTGTAATGGGGCACTCCTTGTGGAGTCCCTCAAGCAGCGTGGTGTGTGGTGTATCACTCTTACCCCAGAGATTTAGTGTGTTTAGACGTACTGCCGCCAAGGTCGCTTCTTGCTGTATGAACAGATGGAGCGGTGGGATTCCCAGGATGGCTTCAACTGCTGCAGTCGGAGTAGTCCTCATGCAGCCCGTAGTCGCCATGCAGGCTAGTCTTTGCATGCGTTGTAGTTTGTTGGAGGCTGTAACTAGCTTGGTCCGGGGCCACCAGACCACAGCCCCGTAGGTGATCATGGGGCGGATCACAGCGGTATACAGCCACAGTATAATTTTAGGGGATAAGCCCCACTTCTTACCTATCATTTTCCTGCACTGCCAAAAGGTAATGCAAGCCCTGTTTAGTTTGTTGTCCAGATGACTACTCCAGTTTAGCTTACTGTCTAGTGTGACTCCGAGGTATTTGACTTCGTTGGCCAACTGGAGTTCTGTATCGAACAGTTTAGGTAGGCGAAAAGGACCTAAAGCACGTTTGTGGGTAAACATGACTAGTTCAGTTTTAGTGGGGTTTACTGATAGGTCAAAATCCCTGCACCATCTCTCTACGATACGTAGCGCTTGCTGAGTGAGGTTGCATAACGTACCCGTCACCTTCCCCGAAACCAGGATTGCGAGGTCGTCGGTATAACCTACTGTGTAATAGCGGTTGGCGTTGAGTTTGGTGATGAGGTCATTAATCACCAGATTCCATAGAAGGGGGGACAGCACCCCCCCCTGGGGGCAGCCTCTGGCTATCATGGCCAGCTGCTGCTCGCCTTCAAGGCGAACCACTCGTTTACTTAGCATATTTGTGATCCAGTCCGTTAGTACCTGTTCTACTCCATGTCCGGAGAGGGCGCTGCTGATACTGGAGAAGTTGGTTTTATCGAAGGCTCCTTCGATGTCTATAAAGGTACCCAGACAAGTGCCTTTCTGATGAATCGCTTCCTCTATCTGGCTGACTACCAGATGAAGGGCGGATTCAGTCGACTTACCTGAACTGTAAGCGTGTTGGTTACCGTGTAGCGGTATAGTCTTGAGAGCGCCATCCCTTAGTTCCCTGTCACACAGCCTTTCCATAGCCTTTAGTAGAAAGGAGGTCAGGCTGATTGGTCGATGGGATTTGGCGTTCGTGTAGTCACCCTTACCAGGCTTAGGGATGAATATTACTTTCACTTCCCTCCATCCTTTAGGAACGTATCTAAAGGCGAGGCACGCTCTCATTAAAGGCAACAGCTTTATAGCGACAGAGGTGCCGCCCCACTGCATCAGAGCGGGGAACACTCCATCAGGACCAGCTGCCTTAAAAGGATGGAAGCTCCGGATGGCCCATTGGAGTTTCTCCAACGTGATCACCCTGCTAGCGTGTAGCCAATCATTATCTGATGGTGTCTGAATTACTTCCTGCCAGTCAACTACCTGTGCGAAGATACATCCCGGGAAGTGAGTTTCAATAAGGACGCGTCTCGTTTCTTCTGGCGAGGATGTTAGTGTATTATCAGGTTTCCGGAGAGTAGCGGGCCCAGGTGTGTACTGTTGCGCTAGTATTTTCCTTACCCTGTTAGCTTTCTGGCAAGATTCAATGCTACCACAGAATTTGCGCCATCCTGTGGTACTCCTGAACCTGATGCATTTTTTGTAGCTGGATTTGGCTGCGTAATAGTTATCCCAGTCCTCATCCGCACATGTATTCATGGCTCTATTCAGAGCTTTTCTTACCTTACTGCGCTTGCGTTCCAGATCAGCGCCCCACCAGGGTTGTTTGCCCGATGTGCTGCGCGGGGTGGTCTCTGGACAGGCAGTTAGGTAGCTGTCTATCATTGATTTAGTGAGGTGACTTACCTGTACTTCAATCTGTGTCGTATCCGCATATGTTGTCGGATAGTTTGATGTCGCGAGCTTTGATTCTAGATTGCGTGTATAGGTGGCCCGATCCGTGTTGCGCGGATTACGCCGTGGTTGTATAGGTGGGACACAGACCTGGATGTCGAAGCGGATCCACCTATGATCGGAGCAGGAGGCCTCCTTGGAGACATGCCACCCTGTAATAGCTTCCGCCGCTTTCTCTGTTGCCAGAGTGAGGTCTATGATTGTGCGGCTTCGTCTGGTTACGAACGTCGGTTCAGAACCCGTGTTTAGTAGGGATAGGTTAGTCGAGAATAAGTAGTCAACCAAAGCCTTACCCCTCTCGTTTTGCGTGTCCATACCCCACAGTTGATGGTGAGCGTTGGCATCAGTCCCGACGACGACCTCAAACCCGCACCTCTCGCAGTGGCTTATAAGACGGGCGAGGCCGTACGGGGGCGGCGTCTCTGCCTCGGGCATGTAGACCGAGGCGAGGACGATCACCATCTCGCTGGCGTTGTCACGCTCTGTTAGCAGCTTTGCTGCAGAGACATCTCTGCAACATAAATCAGTTAATAGCTGTGTTTTGAGGTTACCTGTGATATAGATGCACGATCTGGGATGATCGTGGACTGGAGACACTTTTATTTATCTGAATATTAAGTATCCAAGTCTTTTTTTGTTACTTAATGAACTAGCAGCTATAAAATGTAAAACCTACTCGTGAGCGGATGTAGAAAACATTCTATGTAAGCACCTATCTACTGATGAACAAAAAACTAGTCGTATCGTCAAAGATATCCTTAAACGATCGACATTCGATTTTATATCCCTATTCCTCAAATACCAGTCTCGAGTTTTTTTGCTACCGTTTTTACTTCACATCAGCTTCTACAAAACGCTGACGGAATGCCCAATAAAAAGACATGTATTAAACATCGTCTTTTCGTCAGTCTAAGCACATGTGACATACATACACAACTGCAGGTTATACATAATATACGCGCATATTGGCAATGTAAAGTCGTTTGATTAAAAAAGTCTGTATATGGATTCAGAAATTGGCAAAAAATTGGATTGCATCCTAGACGGAAATGAGTTATGGCAGAGGTAGATAGAACTATAACTATCATTTATTACTCTTATGCAGAATAATAGGCACAGCTGATTTATATGCCCCATACCCACGTGGGTATGGGGCATATAATCTATTAATTAAAAGTTTATAAAGAACTATTGGTCGATGAAACATCTCATGAAAGGACCTCTCCCGCTTTCACTAATACGAAAGCTCATGGGCATATGCATTCTTCCCACCCTCACCTACGGAGAGCAAACATGGTCTCTTAAAAATCGCCAAAAGTCCGCACTTGGAGTCTGCCAACGGGCTATGAAAAGAAGTATACTAGGTGTCAAACTCACAGACCGCATAAGAACTCTATACTTCGTTCCAAAACACAAATAGCGGACGCTGGTCGCACAGCTGCTGGACTAAAGTGGAACTGGGCTGACCATATCTGTCGCATGTCGGAGCAATGATATGTAAAAGCCACCACTCAGTGAATCCCCAATGACAGGAAACGACAGTGCGGCAGGTCCAGCAAGAGATGGCGGGATGAGCTGGACTACTTCTTAAAGGATTGGCCCATAATCGCAGTAGACCGGGAAGAGTGGAAAGAGAGAAGGGAGGCCTTTACCCTGCAGTGGGACAATACAGGCTTATAATAATAATAATTTTTAAAAAATCGAATTTAAGTGTGCAGTAACTAGCTGGCGTCTTAGTATATTGGTTGAGAGACCTACTTATACACATAGTTAAATTCCTACAGACCTCATCATAACTGAAAAATAATTCAACTTTTGAACAAAATTACTGAAATAACAGTCCAATTCAATGAACGAACAAAATTAACTACACTTTGCAGAAAATATTTAAGAAGAAAAAACACTTTCATCAGGTACTGGGAAGTTCCAAAAACAGCTTTAACTAAGTGAGTAGTGGATAGAAATGTTTTTGCTGTTTCAACGGAATATTATATAAATGGTTTCAACGAAACCTCTATGCCATATCATGAGCTACCCATTTTATTGTAAAATGAAACCAACAATTACTAGGAAAAACGTAAGACAATTTACAAAACCCGATCATATTTTTAGTATCCTGAACTTCCTTATGACATGGTATGGTATTTTAACGATTTTTTATAACGGTACGTAATATAAAATGAGCTCATAGAATAATATTTTATTCTTGTATTCAAATATGTTTATGTTTCTCAACAATATGTATCAGAACTATATGATTAAACGGCTTATAAATCCGCAGAAATCTCTTTAGGAGTCAAACTAAAATGCCAGCAATAAGTTGGGCTTTTCCCATAATTACAGCGTGCATAAATGTCAACGGATAGTGTTAGCTGTGCTATATTTGGAAACATTTTATGTACCTCAATTCCTGCCATATTTGGCCAGGCACAATGGCGTGATTAAGAAAAGACTATCCAACCGATTTGACAGCCTCCATCTTAATTTAAAATCTAATAGGCATTAACAGGCTCTAGCAAAATATCATGAAGAACACAATGTGACATAATTACTTACGTCACCAAAAGAGATAAGTAACCAGCTTCGTCGAATATAGTAGAAGTTTAGTAAGATACCGATGGGTTTTTTCGAATGAAATAATTTCATAAATTAACTGTTTGTTTTCAGTTGATTAAATTAAATTATATTCGAAAAAATCCATCGGTTTCTTACTAAGCTTCAACTATATTCAACAATCTTGGTTACTTATCTCCATTGGTGACCATACATAATACGTGTACCTACTTAATTAGCGCTATAAATGCTAGCATCAATTATTTGAAAACTCACTTTTCAAGAGCCTCTCGGGAAATATCATGAAGTTATGTGTATATAATACTAGCTGCGCCCCGCGGTTTCACCCGCGTAAGTTTTGATCCCGTAGGAATATCGGGATGAAAAGTATCCTATGTGTTATTCTGATGTATAAACTATATTACTGTAAAGTTTCATCAAAATCCATTCAGCAGTTTTTGCGTGAAAGAGTAACAAACATCCATCCATCCATCCTCACAAACTTTCGCATTTATAATATTATAATACTAGCTGCGCCCCGCGGTTTCACCCGCGTAAGTTTTGATCCCGTGGGAATATCGGGATAAAAAGTATTCTGATGTATAAGCTATATTACTGTAAAGTTTCATCAAAATCCGTTCAGTAGTTTTCGCGTGAAAGAGTAACAAACATCCATACATCCATACATACAAACTTTCGCATTTATAATATTAGTAGGAGTAGGATTAGTAGGATATTATCTTAATAGAGGCTATAGGTATAGAAACATAAATTATATAGGTAAATACTCACTATTCGACTGGCTCTTGGAAAATATTACGAAGATAGTACATAAGAGGAGGAAAGAGGAGAGGAAGAAAGAAGAGAGAGAGAAGAGAGGAGAGAGAAGAGGCTAAAAGAATATATAAGAGGCTCCGTTTAATATAAGAGTATCATTATATGAATATTCACTATTCAGAAGTTATGGACGAGAAGAATTAGTTATGACAAGTTTCAAGTACAGTTGTGCTTCCGCGGTATGTAGACTGGATACGTATACATATGTGACGCTGAAGACTGCTACTATTTACTATTATAGCGATCTGGTCTAATAATTAATGGGCATTTAATCACGTTTGTTGCATTTATACGTAAATAAATTTGCTATTCATAAACACTTCGTGATAAATTCCAGACTTAAACGCAAGACTGAAAGCTCAATCGCACCTTTACGAACACTGGCTAGACAGCATTTCACGGTCATAATGTATTTATCTGCTTCAATGACTTCGGTCAATGGAGGTGATAAATAAATAATATGAATCAAAGTGGCACTGATCTTAGCTGGCCTTTTCTATCAATAGCAAACTCAGGCTTAAAAGAAATAAGTGAGATTGATTAAAAAACCGAATAAGTAACTCATTTTAAAATAGCTATGTCGGCATCACATTAAAATTAAGGTCCCTAAACAATTTACTACCTGACCTTTGCTTTCAGTTAAAAAAAAGGATTCTAGAAAAGAGTTTCCAAAATATACCAACCCTGACCATAGAATTGTTCTACAAGAACCCTCTCTCTTGGTCAGATAAGTTAAACTGTTCCGGTTTTCTCTAATAATTAATTCTTCCAATGCATAAATTATGTTAACTGATCAATAAATCACCAAAGCAATGTCGTACTTGCTTCATCTAAAACAGAACCGATAACTAACGTCCCAAGCTATCGGACCTCGCTCAAATGGGAAGGAACGGACCCATTTTAATGTCAATGACCTGGAGTAAAGGTTTATTCCAACGGAAACGCAATATTAGCCCAATGCTAGTGCGGGCAACTTTAATTGCCCAGTCAGATGTGACAGCTAAAGAACATTTTAAACCGGATCAGACCAGCATCCTGTTTGGTTGACGACCTTGGATGGCCGGTAAAAAAAATCAGGATGAGATACTTAGTCACAAAACAGGAAAAATCACACCATAAGGAAGACCTGTTCAATACTCCTGAGTATTCTTTTGACAACTACAAATAACTCCCTGGGGTTATTCATTGTCAAAAGAATTCATCAAGCAAACTCTTAGTTTATTGACCAAGCCATATAGACAAGAATGTGAGTATTTATTATTGGAAATGGAACGCAAAACAACACGGCGTAATGGCTAAAATATGGATAACAGGCGTATTGCTAAATCAGTTTAGATACGTCCATAGGGAGTGGAGGTTCGATCGAAATATACGCACTTCCGGGTATTAGAAATAGACAGTTTCTTGCACCGAAGTATAAATAAACAAACAATTTGTTCGTAAACACGGACACAGATAAAATAACCTATGTTTGTTGTCATATTAAAAACTTTTTACAACGCTAGAATGTTTTAAAGACCTGTTTTTGGCTTCATCGGCGTATTTTCGGTGCCTACAGGCCAACCCGTTTTTTCTTTTTCTATTCGAGTCAATGGCACTTTCTTAAATTACTTGGGCTGCATAAATCCTATCATCAGTGGCATTCATTAGTCTCTTCAGAATGTAGTTGATAGTAGGTCACTTGGAACACCCCTGCAAGTAGGTCGAAGTTTGGTCAGGACTTCAGGAGCACCGCACTCGCATTGGGTGTTGGACGAATCGATCTCTCAATGATCTGTCAATTAGGCGTAACGGAATTGTTAATATTATTCAATCAGCCCATATTGATTGGCTTCAAGGTGAGATGTAGATACTTTTGTTCGTACTCTATCTATTAACGTCATTTACTTTGGCCCTGTACCAACTTAATGCTATCC
Organism: Globia sparganii; assembly: GCA_949316385.1. Lineage (NCBI taxonomy): Eukaryota > Metazoa > Arthropoda > Insecta > Lepidoptera > Noctuidae > Globia > Globia sparganii. The sequence goes on along the minus strand of OX438663.1, from coordinate 12,176,512 downwards.
TTCCTTATAGCACCTAGCCATATGAATCAATAAACGAAATGTTCATCTCTCCGGATTTTGGTCTAGGACCTATATGCAAACAATAAATACTATATGAAGAGACTAGAGATATTAAAACAAGGAAATCGTAGAGTCAGCAATTTTGCTGCATAGAGTTCAATTAGTTTTTTCGAATAGGTCGATATTCTTCGTTTCGTGTCGACGGTACTCTTCCTCGTTGTTTTTTTTTATGTACCCTTAAGCCCAGTATGTGGCCACGTTGACTGCAGCATCAGTGGCATTCTTTTCATTCATTCGAAGGGCAGGTGAACGCACTTAAGATACTTCAGCAAGTAGGGCATGAATCTTTATCATTATCCGTTCGTCAACTGTTCATATGCCAGCAACTAGTTCCTTCAAGGGAACTGCTAAAGGAACTAGTGAGCACAAAGGCAACAAATGGTGATAACTGAAAAGTCACTAAGTACTATTCCTCCTTAGGCATTTATCACGTTTCATTTTTTTTTTTTTATTTAAAGGAACAGCAAACAGTTACATTATAAGAACTTATAACTAATTTAACAAATAATAGTTTAGAAGAAAAAAAAAAGTGTGATCGCTAGGAGTTTTAGTAGCAGCACGTGCATCAATTAATTGTATAATGAGCAATAATAACTTTAATAAAATTTAGACAAAGTTGACATGATCTTATATAAAATACTCGTGTCACAGTGTTAGTTACCATACTACTCCGAAACGGCTGAGCCGATTTGTATGAAATTTTGTGAGCAAAAATTGATAGTAGCCGATTCTCAGACCCACCCGATAGGGTGGGTCTGAGAATCGACTACTATCAATTTTTTTTTTTGCAAAACGACGTTTGCGGGGTCAACTAGTATTTATATAAAATTTCAACTACAAACACGTTTTAAAAATAAAAGTTTTTTTTACCTAAAATAGCCATGGAATGTTCACCCAAACATAGCTACGGCTGGCTCAGACAGATTGTGTGCAACTATGCGTTTAAATTTTAATGATGAGCATCTCATCACAATTATTTCCACGTGGTAACAAATTAATAGGTTTGACATTAATTCGTTAATGAGGAATATTTTAAGGCTCACGTGTTTACGTTTATGTATTTATACTTCATATATAATACGCTTATGTATTTATAATTTTTATGTCCATAAGCTACAGTATTTCCGCAATTTTTGAACTATTGTAATAAAAAATAACTTACGCAGTGTTATTTCAGAATAACTAATTAGAATAGTTTAATATACTTTATCGAACGTATCGAGTGGGTAAGTACCTATGTCCGTTTACGCTCCATTTTATAGCTAAGGTCTGTTCCACTAATTACTGTGCACCTTTATAAGAAAAGAAGAATAAAATGTGTTTATGCGAATTGAAGACATTCTACATAAAATTACGGGGTACTTGCATAACACACTAACAGTAGCATTGGCTTTCATTTCGACGGCTTAATAGTTGTCCGAAAAATACGAATCGTCACTTTTAAATAATATTATATTTTTATAGGCGTCTCGCAAAAAAAGGATACGTTTTATAATATTTAACTCTTATCACTTCTGTGCGCTAGTATCCCTTGTTTATTGTATAAAATTCAAAATGTGTCAATTTGGGCGAGTATCTTGTCATCAAGCAACGTTTAAATAATATAATTACATTATTGATATAATCCATAGACAAGTTTAGACGTGATTAAAAAATTGGCTATTCAAAATACGTCAGTTTAGGTCAGGCGCCGACTAATTTGACAGGAATAAACTAATATTTATCTTCTGTCCTTTTCTTAATGACACGGAAAGAAAAAGATGCACTGAACTTAAATTTAGTTTAGTTTGTGAACAACAGAATCGGGGCCAATATTTAAGTATTTAAGCTTTCGTAAGTCACACATTTTCCTTATGAAAAACAGTGCAAGTATGTTGGTCTTATATACTATTGTGACAAGAACACGGAACTATAATGTATTAGTAATCGAGTAATTCCTCGTGTTCTTGGACACCACTCCGCTTGACTGGGCGCGAACCTTTCATTGTCCGCCGACCGAAGCGCGGGCGCACCGACCGAGCTTCTCGATACCGCTGACAAAATTTGATCCCAATGCCATTGAACATACGAATGATTTTAAATTACCAAATCTCGCATACTTACTTCTCTTCAATAATACTAAGACGCAGCTATCTTAATAATAGTAGGCACTTATAACTTAGTAAATCTTTTAGGTCGAACAAAAGCTACAATTGGCTAAGTATTATTAGATTAGTAAGCACTAAATTAGAGTCAAGGCGCTTTCCTATTGCTGCAATCCAAAAAGAGTCATACGAAGGCTGAAATACTTTCATAAATAGTTATTTTAATTAATTAAAATATATTAGAAGATCCGCTTGCAATTTGATTGCGTTTATATCTAGAGCGTCATAAACCTCGCTGACATCGTCGCGCACTACATACTCCGACCACAAAATTCTTTCACTATGTAATTTTTGACCGCCACACACGATCCGAGGTCATATTATTGACAAGTGACGTTGTTCTATCTATGTTACCAACAAATATACTTACGCGCCTGAAATTGCGTTACCTTTTAATTTTATATCCGGCCAGTATAAATAAGGCGGAGTGCGAGTCGAATTTATCAGTCGACCGTCTACGGTTTTGAAGTGATCTTCTAGTTCGTCAGAAAAAACACAGACCACGTTCACAATGAAATCGATGGTGGTGTTATTCGCTGTAGTGGCCGCTGCGTGCGGCTCGCTGGTGCCACTGGCGCAGCCGCCGCACCACCCAGCAGTCGTGCTGGACCCGCACGGCCGCCCGCTCGACACCGCCGAGGTGATCAACGCCCGCGCCCTGCACCTGCAGGCTAAGGCTCTGGATGGACACTACGCTCCCCTCGCGCACGCCGCCGTCGTGCCCTACGCCCACTCCGTGGTGGCCCCCGCCGTGCTGGCCGCGCCCGCCGCCGTGTCCCATCAGTCCCGAGTGGATGTGCACAGCAGCCCCGCCGTCGTGAGCCACTCCGTCGTCGCCCCCGTGGTGGCGCACTCCGCCTACGCCTCTCCCCTGCTGGCGCATTCCGCCTACGCCTCTCCCCTGCTGGCCCACTCCGCTCTTGGCCACGCTGGTCACGGACACTACCTGAAGAAGCGCTCCCTGGGACACCTCGCGTACGCCGCACCCGTTGTCGCCCACGTGGCGCCCTCCGCCGTGTCGCACCAGTCCCGCGTGGACGTCATCTCTAGCCCCGCCGTGGTGTCTCACGCCGTCGCTCCCGTCGTGTCTCACGCCTACGCCGCTCCCGTGGTGGCACACGCCGCCCCCGTGCTCGCCGTGGCTCCCTCCGCCGTCTCCCACCAGTCCCGCGTCGATGTGCGCACCAGCCCCGCTGTCATCTCTCACGCCGTCTCTCCCCTCGTCCACGCCGCTCCCGTCTACGCTGCCTCCGCATACGCCGCCCCCGCATACGGTGCTCATGGATACGCCGCGTACGGCGCTCATGCTGGACTCCTCCACTCTGCCCCTCTTGCTCACGGCCACGCCTGGTAAACAGTGATACTGACGAACACCTAAGACTATGAACCTAAGATGATGTAAAAAGAATAAAAAAAGTTATTTATAAAATAAATAATAAACCTAATTCCTTAGTTTCATTGATACCAATATAAACCCATACTTTTTTTAGTATATGATATGTTGCATCGCAATTTTACAGAAAATACCTAAATTATAGTTGTCGTTGTTGTTGTCTTTACATTGAATCTTTAATTAGCGTAGAGCGTAGAGCTCAGTTCCAAGGAATCTGAGCACTGATAACTGGATGACTGTTCTCCATGTACCAGCCATGCTATTCTCTAAGGATACAGCCTTGCGGGCAGCGCTGTCGCAGCGCTGTCGCGGTGGGTTTGACAATTGCGACAGCGCTGTCCGCAAGGCTGTATCCTTAGAGAATAGCTCCCCAGGATCGTTAAGATCCTGTTATGCTCCTGAGAGAAATTAGTCGGACCGGATTATATCTTTGTATGTGTTGGAAATACGAAGGAGTGTGTGAAATAAGAACTCGATTATCGTAGGGAATAAGAAGTCTAGTTAATTTTTTTTTTTTTTTTGGTTAGTCTGTCTAGTTTTGTCTCTTTACGTTCTCATGACTCCATATATGTATAAAGGAACAGAGTATGTTCGTAAGACTCTCGCACAGTCCAAACCGCTAAAGATAACTCCAATATTGGATAGTACTTGTAGTTTAAAACGAAGGGATATACTAAGAAAGGATTTTACGAAGTTCGGCCCTTATGGGGATGAAAAGGGGAGAATTCCTTAGTATGAAAAATGTTATTCTTTGGGCTTATAAACTTGAAATTTGACACGATTACGTACCTAACAAAATTATCTGCGAGAATAATAAAGTTTGACATTATAAGTTTTTTTTTAACTAGCCCCCATTAGGGGTTTAGAGAGTATTAAAGTTTGTAAAGAATCTTAAACACGTGGTCCGACGAATTTGAAACTCAGCATTGAGCATCTACATAAAAAAAAGAATTACGTGTGTATCCCTAACTGGGTGAAAAACCTTAATCAAGTTTTATATGGAGGATTTTACAGTTTGCTTCTGCTAAGTTCTCGAAAGTTGGTATAAATAATGTTGAAGTTAAAAAATGCAAACACACTAAACGATTTTTAAAATTAACGTTGCATCTGGATGAAAAGGGGTAATAATAATAATTATTATTATTATTATTGATTCAGAAAGCAGTACTTCTGGAGACGACCCGCATTGTTAGGAGGTTCCTCTCTCTGGAGCCCTGACCGCCGGGTAGCTTGGACCCTGTTCCCGATACCGGTGGGCTACTATTTTTTATATTTTTAAATGTTTTTATATTCTAATATTTAAAAATATAATTTATATGTATTTAGTTAAATAAAGGAAATAATAATTAATTAATTAAATAAATAATTAGTAATTAGTTTGTATGAAATATTTTATTCTTTCGGCTAGAAACTTAAAACTTGGCATAAATACTTATCTAGGTAAATAATAAAGATCACAATGATTAAATTTTCAAAACTACCCATAAGGTTGGAGGGAGTGTCTTGAAATCTGTAGGTGAAGTACAAAAACCGCACACACGAAGCGAAATCGCGAGCGAATTGCTGGTTATTTATTTACATTTAAACAAAATTAACTATACAATGCAATGCTAATATGAATAAATGAAATTGTTATAATCATAATAGTCTGTGTAAGTACTACAGGAAAAATAAATTCAAAAACTAAAACCCGACTAGTTACTGAAAAGGATGAAACAAGAAAGTACCTTCCCGTGGTCGCATGCTACCATAGCTTATAAGTATGTTAGTACAGTGGCATGAAACCACAGGAAGGTACCTACGCGTAATGCCATAATAACATTTGAGATAACTTGTTTCAAAGTTATGTATGTAGATGATTTAAGATTTATGAAACTGGTTAATAAACTTCTTCCTTTAACTTTAATATTTTAGAGAATTTACATAGTTACATCGAAAAAATTGTTTAAGGATTAGGTACCCATAATAAAGGCCATTCAATTTGAGAGTTGAGAGATAAGTGATATTTAGTAATGAATTCTGGGAAATTTAAAAAATCTCATAAAGATTGGGTTTTCTCGTATCCCATGAATTTTCTCCTAGGTAGTATGGGGTGCAAATGGGTCACACTTTCAGGTCCTGGAAGGAATGCTTCAAATTATAAGTCACAAGTCACCCTGTATGTATGTCACTTATTGTGACAGGATCAGGAACCTCTGCAAAATAAACATATTCGATTTGATTAAAACAAAACCGGCCAAGCGCGAGTCCCACTCGCACATAAGACTTCAATTCCCCAAAAACTATAATACTTTTCCTTCTTTTTATTATTTGCCCAGAGGCCATAGTAACACGTATTCTAAGAAAAATCGACTGGCTATCTGTTAAAAGGAAATTATTATATTTAAGAAAAAAATATATATTAAAAAATATTATTATAATTATTTATTCCTGTGACAGAGACGGGCCATTTGAGGTAAGAAAATAAGGGGTATCAGGAGACGATTCCAAAAATATAACACACAAAAAGATAAACAACTAAAAAAAAAATTAAAAAACCCTACTGCTAACTAAGCTCAAGCAATCGATGCAGTTAGTGGCATCAAATCTGAGACTGAACTGAAATAACTGCTATAAAGTGCACCAGACTGCTTGAACATTGAGCTAGGTTTGAGCTTTTTAGTTGTCACATTTTTTTTATTAAAAAATGAAACATTAAGTAAAACCAATTTAAGGAACAGTAGTAACATGAGGGATCCTTCAGATGGGCTAGCGAGAACTAGTGGGGTAGTCAGTTGGAGGAGGTAACAACGATAATACTTACTAATGCGCAGCCGAAATGACAAATAAAGTTGTCTTGCCTAAACATTGTACACACGCCTACACATCAAGCTATACATTTCCAGTTTTAGGTGACCTCGCATTGTAAAGGTTTGTCGTACAATCAGAAGTCAGCTTATACTGGTTATGTATAGCTTGATGTGTAGCCGTGCGTACCTAAGCTCCGACGAGAACCAAAATAGTGGCAAACAATCTCTGTATTATTCAGTTATTTGTCTGCGATATCTAAGGCCGAATGTGGGCAGCAGAGTCAATTGTGTGGGGGTTCCAATCCGCTTCCCTTACATGAGCTACATTGCTCTTTAGACCGGACTTTAAGGTGTATCTCATGAATAATATTCACAACTTACTGTCAAATTGTCGAGACGATCACAAAGTAGCATGGCGATCCCTAGTGAAATTACTCGTGTGTATTCATTCATTCCATTCTCAGTATCGCGTTGGTTGATTTACACATGAGATAAATTTATTGCAAATGCAGCTACATTACAGCTACATTTCTTCAGTCTATCCCTAGGAGCAGCCAGGAGCACTGTTTCTTTATCAGAATAACACTTAAACCAACGTATAGGGACAAAACTTCACATTACTAAGAATTTTATTCATTCAATAATTTATTTTGTTAAACATAGGTATGGTTACAGATAGTATTATTGTCTAAAATATGTGCACTATGTTTTGCCAATATATGGCGTACAAAATTAACATAAGCAATTACAATTAAGGTGGCATATCAATAGATTATATGAAAAAATAATTCAATTTAAAATATGTCAGTTAGGTAAGCTGGTCATTACAATGTTATATAAATAAACACAGTCATACTTAATTAATAAATAAAATCATAAATGTTTAATTAGTCAGTCGGAATCGTCATACCTTTGTCGTCTCCTCGTCTGTAGCATCATCAGTAGCATTTATGAGCTACTTACTAGAACTCTTTCCTCTTTAGGATTCCGCCAGGATTTCAAGATTCGCTTTCTCCGACCTAATTCATTTTATAAACACTTACCTACTGGATAAATATATGCTCTCATTTTGTGTAGTGTGCAAGGTGTACCTACAGTTCCGACGTATTTTTGGTTTGACCGCCACACACTCACCGAGGTCAATGCAAAGCTAGAAACAATGTAACAACGAATATATTACCTACATCCAAAATTGCCTTACCTTTAATTTACATCCGGTGAGTATAAATACACGCGCGTGCTAGTCAAAATTATCAGTCGACCGTCTACGGTTTTGAAGTGATCTTCTAGTTCGTCAGAAAAAACACAGACCACGTTCACAATGAAATCGATGGTGGTGTTATTCGCTGTAGTGGCCGCTGCGTGCGGTTCGCTGGTGCCGCTGGCGCAGCCGCCGCACCACCCGGCAGTCGTGCTGGACCCGCACGGCCGCCCGCTCGACACCGCCGAGGTGATCAACGCCCGTGCCCTGCACCTGCAGGCTAAGGCTCTGGATGGACACTACGCTCCCCTCGCGCACGCCGCCGTCGTGCCCTACGCCCACTCCGTGGTGGCCCCCGCCGTGGTGGCCGCGCCCGCCGCCGTATCCCACCAGTCCCGAGTGGATGTGCACAGCAGCCCCGCCGTCGTGAGTCACTCCGTCGTCGCCCCCGTGGTGGCGCACTCCGCCTACGCCTCTCCCCTGCTGGCGCATTCCGCCTACGCCTCTCCCCTGCTGGCCCACTCCGCTCTTGGCCACGCTGGTCACGGACACTACCTGAAGAAGCGCTCCCTGGGACACCTCGCGTACGCCGCACCCGTTGTCGCCCACGTGGCACCCTCCGCCGTGTCGCACCAGTCCCGCGTGGACGTCGTCTCTAGCCCCGCGGTGGTATCTCACGCCGTCGCTCCCGTCGTGTCTCACGCCTACGCCGCTCCCGTGGTGGCGCACGCCACCCCCGTGCTCGCCGTGGCTCCCTCCGCCGTCTCCCACCAGTCCCGCGTCGATGTGCGCACCAGCCCCGCTGTCGTGTCTCATGCCGTCTCTCCCCTCGTTCACGCCGCTCCCGTCTACGCTGCCTCCGCATACGCCGCCCCCGCATACGGCGCTCATGGATACGCCGCGTACGGTGCTCATGCTGGACTCCTCCACTCTGCCCCCCTTGCCCAAGGTCACGCCTGGTAAATAGCGATACTGACGAACACCTAAGACTATGTAAAAGAACCTAAGATGATGTAAAAAGAATAAAAAAAAGTTATTTATAAAATAAATAATAAACCTAATTCCTCACTTTCATTGATACCATTATAACCCCATAGGTACTTTTTAAAGTATATGATGTGTTTCTTCATAATTTTACAGAAAATACATACACACACACATTATACATACACATTTAGATTATAAATATACCCACTCTGTAGCTCAAATGTTGTGTAATGATGTACTGTGTAACCGTTTATTTTCCCAAATAAATAAAACAAAATACCTAAATTATAGTTGTAAAGACGAGAGTACTTTACATAGGTATAACAATAAAGATTCATTGTGGGCTCTGCGCAAAATGGAGAGACTGATTACTGGATAACTGTTCTCCATGTTTGACGATCCCGTAATGCTCCTGATCGAAATTAGTCGGATCATGGTTTTCATTTTCATACGCATGTTTAAGTATTGTTTACATTATCAAGTTACTGTCTACGTTTATGTTTAGATATCCTCAGTAATTTTTTGACCAAGTATTTTTTTTATTTTCTTAAAGGCTCCACTCGAAGACTCAATTCATTTAACCTTTTTCAAAAATGTAGACAAGAAAATTCAGACAGTCAGTCCTGCTATCAAATTTGGCTGATATTAGTGATATTATTACCTCGAGTATATTATCGTATCCGGTAAGCTTTAAACTTCATGAGTTGTCAGAAGTTAGGACATTTACGAAGGATCGACACGCTCCTTCCATCACAGACCTCATCCATCGCTTTCCTTCAGGCGTGATCGAGGTCACGAGCGGGCCCGTGCAGCAAAAAAAAAGATGTTTACTTAAGATGATGATGATGATATTTGAGATGTATATTCGTCATGCTCCCTTAGATGTCACTGTTTGCGGTAGCGTCGGAGGTCGGGTTGGCTCTTTCCCTGAGGGAGGATTTTACTGCTTGCTTCTACTAACTTAAAAGTTGGGATAAATAGTCTTGAAGTTAAAAAATACAAACACATGAAACGATTTTTTAATAAACAAACCATGGGGCGAAAGGGGGTTACAAACAGATTGTATAAAAGATTTTATTGAAACTTGGCACAAAGATTACAATTATTTTTAACACCCATTAAAAGGGGTTGGAGGGGGTGTTGAAATTTGTAAGGGAAAGTACAAAATCCGCGCACCCGAAGCGAAATCGCGGGTGAATTACTTATGCTAGTTATATATAAACAAAATTATCTAAACAATGAATAAATGAAATAGTTATAATCATAATAGTCTGTTTACTACAGTAGAAAAGTGTACCTACCTTCCTACTGTATGGTTTAGGTACTATTTACGTTGACTACTTTTGTTGCCAATTTTGTAATTATGCCACTTACTGCGGCAGGATTAGAGACTTCTGCAAAATAAACATATTTTGTTTGATAAAAAAAACTGGTTAAGCGCCAGTCTCGCTCGCACCTAAGAATTCAATTACTCAAAACGATTACACTTTTCCTTCTTTTTATTATTTGCTCTGAGGCCGTAATAGATGTTCTGGGAAAAAATCAACTGCCTATCGGTTAAAAGGAAACGGCCCTGTGACATGGGACCATGTGAGGTATGCAAAATAAAGGGTTTGAGGAGACGATTCTAAAAATATAACACACTATAATATAACAAGGTTGAAAATAAATAACTAACGAAAAATAAAAAATCCGATTACTAAGTTAAGCTCACTTTTTAAGCGATCTGATGCAGGTGGTGGCATTAAATCTGTGATTGAACTATAATAACTGCTACGAATTACCTACATCAGACTGCTTGAACATTGAACCAAGTTTAAGCTTTTTAGTTGAAAATAAATAACTAACGAAAAATAAAAAATCCGATTACTAAGTTAAGCTCACTTTTTAAGCGATCTGATGCAGGTGGTGGCATTAAATCTGTGATTGAACTATAATAACTGCTACGAAGTACCTACATCAGACTGCTTGAACATTGAACCAAGTTTAAGCTTTTTAGTTGCACTCGCGTTTTATTGTTACAATAAAGGAAAATAAAAAATCCGATTACTAAGTTAAGCTCACTTTTTAAGCGATCTGATGCAGGTGGTGGCATTAAATCTGTGATTGAACTATAATAACTGCTACGAAGTACCTACATCAGACTGCTTGAACATTGAACCAAGTTTAAGCTTTTTAGTTGAAAATAAATAAGTAACGAAAAATAAAAAATCCGATTACTAAGTTAAGCTCACTTTTTAAGCGATCTGATGCAGGTGGTGGCATTAAATCTGTGATTGAACTATAATAACTGCTACGAAGTACCTACATCAGACTGCTGGAACATTGAACCAAGTTTAAGCTTTTTAGTTGCACTCGCGTTTTATTGTTACAATAAAGGGTCGTCTGGCAATAGTTTAATGATCTTCGAGCTTGCCAAATATTCATTATGTTTATGAAAAGTAATGAAACGATGCTACTGTCATGACGCCTCTGTCTCTAACTTTCTACTCCTATGAGACGCGGGGAGCACTTTTACTTGATCAGAATAACACTCAAACCAACCTATGGAGAAGTTTAGGTTACCAAAAATATATAAGGTATACTTTTAGTAGCCTAAGTTAGGTATATAAGTTTTATTCCTTCGTCTTTGATATTCCACCCGGTTACCGAGATCAGCCCTTTCCTACTAAACCAGATACAGGCTCACAACACGTTTTGTGTAGCGGTACAAGGCGTACATATACTTCCGACGTATTTTAGTTTGACCGCCACACACTCACCGAGGTCAATGCAAAGCTAGAAACAATTTAGCAACGAATATATTACCTACATCCAAAATTGCCTTACCTTTAATTTACATCCGGTGAGTATAAATACACGCGCGTGCTAGTCAAAATTATCAGTCGACCGTCTACGGTTTTGAAGTGATCTTCTAGTTCGTCAGAAAAAACACAGACCACGTTCACAATGAAATCGATGGTGGTGTTATTCGCTGTAGTGGCCGCTGCGTGCGGCTCGCTGGTGCCGCTGGCGCAGCCGCCGCACCACCCGGCGCTCGTGCTGGACCCGCACGGCCGCCCGCTCGACACCGCCGAGGTGATCAACGCCCGCGCCCTGCACCTGCAGGCTAAGGCCCTGGATGGACACTACGCTCCCCACGCGCACGCCACCGTCGTGCCTTACGCCCACTCCGTGGTGGCCCCCGCCGTACTAGCCGCGCCCTCCGCCGTGTCCCACCAGTCCCGAGTGGATGTGCACAGCAGCCCCGCCGTCGTGAGCCACTCCGTCGTCGCCCCCGTGGTGGCGCACTCCGCTTACGCTTCTCCCCTGCTGGCCCACTCCGCTCTCGGCTACGCTGGTCACGGACACTACCTGAAGAAGCGCTCCCTGGGACACCTCGCGTACGCCGCACCCGTCGTCGCCCACGTGGCGCCCTCCGCCGTGTCGCACCAGTCCCGCGTGGACGTCGTCTCTAGCCCCGCCGTGGTATCTCACGCCGTCGCGCCCGTCGTGTCTCACGCCTACGCCGCTCCCGTGGTGGCGCACGCCGCCCCCGTGCTCGCCGTGGCTCCCTCCGCTGTCTCCCACCAGTCCCGCGTCGATGTGCGCACCAGCCCCGCTGTCGTCTCTCACGCCGTCTCTCCCCTCGTCCACGCCGCTGCCGTCTACGCTGCCTCCGCATACGCCGCCCCCGCATACGGCGCTCATGGATACGCCGCGTACGGTGCCCATGCTGGACTCCTCCACTCTGCACCCCTTGCCCACGGTCACGCCTGGTAAACAGCGATACTGACGAACACCTAAGACTAAGATGATGTAAAATTAATAAAAAAGTATTTATGAAATAAATAATACAAAAAAAATTATCTACTATTTTCATTTCTTTAAGACTTTGAATAAACTGATTTTATTTAGAGCGAAGGTAAACTTTCTTTAGGTCGTCCGTCCATCTAGCTGGGGGACGTCCTACACCTGTCCGTCCGTCCGTCGGACTGGATGAGGAAGGCGGAGGACAGGGTGTTGTGGCGCAGCCTGGGAGAGGCCTATGTCCAGCAGTGGACTGCGATAGGCTGAGTTGAAGGTAAACCCTAAAAACGAAAAAAGTTTCTGTGTATTATATTTTGTAGAACATTTGCAGCAAACCAGGTAAAATAAAAACAACAAATAATAATATCGCGGTCCTGCAGTGCTATTCTATAACCATCCCACCGTAAAAGCTTAGGTGAAGTGAACAGTCAGTGTCATCCCACCATACTAGATACTTGGGATTGACATTATTGACAGCTCACTTCACGTAAGTTTTCACGGTGAGATTTTAACAGAATAGCTCAGCTGCTCTGCCTTCGTAAGATCCGTTCGTAACCTGCTTGTGGATTTTAGACCACTTTTTTCTTGTTTTAAGTGCTAGTACCCAGCAATTCCACATAAAAAATTCAACCCATATAACTATCCAGTATATTTCACTTCTGCAGTATAATAATTTTAATCAGTAAGTAAAATCAATAGTGTAATAAGTCCGAGGACACGGGGTCCTCAGGCTTGTTACTGATTATAATCAGAGTTCCAATCAGGCGAAACCTTTTGAAGTATAAAGCTTAAACTTCCATTTAAAAAGTCATACTTCAACAAAACATCTCTATTTGAACACGATAACGGTTACTTAAGAAATAATTGAAGGCCTTACTTAAATCGGCCAAGTTGAACATGTAAATGTCTCATTACTGGCGGAAAATAATTGTTCATCGTCAACTTCATAAAAGCATACATAAGCATTTCTAAATGGACATAATATTTTAATAGAACGGATTCAGTAGTTACCAAAATAGATCTGCATTTAGAGCAATGCCTTCTAACAATGAGCTTAAACAGTCTAGTAATAATGGTTTGCGGAATGCGTTTAATATATCTACTCAATGATATATCGCTTCTTTACTTCAATAATGTGTTATCTTGAAAATTGAAAGAGTGATATCGTCGTGAATATGTCAAGTTTTCGCTGAAATTTGAGAGCACTTCCTCTCACTCATAGATTCGCTATTACACCCACAAAAGAAAACACGTTTTTTGGAAAAATAAAAACGGTCACGGCGGTTTCAACTATTAAATTTAAAAAAATGAATTCTCGGGCTTATCACGTTATTGAAGCAAAGAGGCGATATATTTGCCAATTGTTAACCTTCTAGGTTGGCAATTAAAGTTCTGCAATGTCCTTGCGACCGTCGCTTCGACTATATGAGATAGCTACCGAGTTTAACACTATTATTACATCATTATTATAGGTTATTTAGTATTATTGTGAGGTGAAACTAAGCAGAGGACAGGGTCTGCTCTCCATATCCGTCAACGAAGTTACGGCCCCGGCCGAAAGTAGTTGATCCGTCAAAACAAGTGACAATAAAAAATTGGCAAGGTCAAATACAGCTCGGGATTAGGGACAACTGTCAAATCGTGTTGTCATTCATTATTAGTTGGGGCCCGAACTAATCTTATGTACGTAAATAATACGGAGTAGGATGCGTCCGTAATTTCGGCCGAAACTACAGCTTAGGGAGAAGACCCTCTATCCCTAAATAGTAAAAGTCGGCATAAAAATCTGTCATTTTCCCTAGTTTAATTGACATTAAGGTGACTGTGTGGTGAGTATGTGTGATTATGTTTATTTTGGTTTGATATTTCTTAGTTCGTATCCCGCATCTTAATAGTATGAACAGTGTAAGGGTGTAGGTGTACTTATGTTCCTCGTCCTGCCTAACTCTCTTAATATCTGTACACTTTTTGGTTTTGTGATGCCTATAATGAGAAAAAGAATAGTTGAACTTGAGGCCTACAGTCGATAACTACAGTCGTAGAACTATATCGACTAGGCACAACCTTTTCCAAAGTCTTATAATCAGCTAATAGTGCACCCTGCTTTAGCTATTTCCAGAAGAGGCAGTCAATTATTAACCAGTCAATATTAATGACGTAGTGCAAACCACAGCGTCATAACTTGTATAACGCCGAGTTCGGAGTAGTGGTGACGTTCCCATATACGTCACCTTTAGCTACCCTTCCGTTTTCGAGAGTTCTCCTAGTAATGATTAACATAACAACATTATGTATGTAACGATTAACATAACAATATTATGTATGTAAGAAAAAATCAACATCTTTTCAATAAAATAAGTGATAGACATAATTTTAATACTAGAAATAAAGATAAATTAGATCAACCTTTTTTCAGATTATCTAAAGTGCAAACATCTTTTATGGGGTACTGTGTTAAATGCTACAACAAAATACCTTTTGATATATTACAATTAAATGAAAGAAAATTTAAAACTCATATTAAAAGTACACTTTGTAAACAAGGATATTACAAATTGGAGGATTATATCCAAGATAACAATGTTTGGAAACATGCTGGTCCTGCTCCATAGGACAATCTAGAGTCTAGACAAAATCAAACTGGTTGCTAATTTAATTTATACATACACATATTTTTTTTAAATACATTGTTTTTTACATTCTGTGACAAATATAACTCACACACTTTTTAAAATACTAGTAAAATTTTACAATCTTTGTAAATATGTGAGCACCGTATCACATAATTGATTTACCAGTCTGTTATATTTTTAATTCTTTTACCATTTTTGGTAGACTAAATTTTATTTTAGGTGCATCGTCTTCACATATAATTATATAATGAATGTATACAAAAACTTGTAAAACATTTCAAAAGAGTAACGGTGGAGTTTCTTGCCCATTCTTCTCCACACGAAAACTACATTTTGGAATGGGCGACTAGAATCAATTCTATTTTTTAATTTTTAATTTTGACGTTCAAAAGTGCCTTTTAAGTGCCTTTTTGAAATAAATGATTTGACTTTGACTTTGACATATTATGACGCTGAACGAATTCACATGTCTCAGTCACTATGGTCGTCAGATCCATCGGTAAGCTTAACCCAGTGCTATAATCCTTTTGAATTTTTTGCACTATAGAATCATCAATATTTTTCTTTTTAATTAATAATAATCAACATTTTGTCTTTTACATATTGGCGATCCCGCTGCTATAAAATATAGGCATATAATTTATAGTATGAAATGAAAATCAGGATATATATATTATTATTTTATTTATATTATTATTTTATTTGTCTATTCATTTTAATAAATAAATATTAAAACGAAAACTACAGTAATTTTCGTCGAATCTCAGTTTTGCTTCACCAGAGTGCGGCGCTCAGGTGGTGGGGGGCGCTCCAGACGGCAGAGTGGGCGATGGGGGCAAAGTGGGACACAGCAGGCGCAGCGTATACGGCAGCGGGGGCGGCGTACACAGCGGGAGTGGCGTGAGCGTAGGTAGCCACTACCGCGGGCTTAGAGATCACATCAACACGAGACTGGTGGGACACCGCAGAAGGAACGGCGTGTACGACGGGAACTGCGTAGTGAGCCAGAGATCGCTTCTTCAAGAGATGAGCATGAGAAAGAGAGAGTCCAGCGTGAGCACCGTATGCAGAGTATCCGTGAGCGCCGTGCGCGGCGTATCCGTATGCAGGGGCGGCGTATGCGGAGGCAGCGTAGATGGGAGCGGCGTGGACGAGGGGAGAGACGGCATGAGACACGACAGCGGGGCTGGTGCGCACATCGACGCGGGACTGGTGGGAGACGGCGGAGGGAGCCACGGCGAGCACGGGGGCGGCGTGCGCCACCACGGGAGCGGCGTAGGCGTGAGACACGACGGGAGCGACGGCGTGAGATACCACGGCGGGGCTAGAGATGAAGTCCACGCGGGACTGGTGCGACACGGCGGAGGGCGCCACGTGGGCGACGACGGGCGCGGCGTACGCGAGGTGTCCCAGGGAGCGCTTCTTCAGGTAGTGTCCGTGACCAGCGTAGCCGAGAGCTGAGTGGGCCAGCAGGGGAGAGGCGTAAGCGGAGTGCGCGACCACGGGGGCGACGACGGAGTGGCTCACGACGGCGGGGCTGCTGTGCACATCCACTCGGGACTGGTGGGACACGGCGGCGGGCGCGGCCAGTACGGTGGAAGCCACCACGGAGTGGGCGTAGGGCACGACGGCGGCGTGCGCGAGGGGAGCGTAGTGTCCATCCAGGGCCTTAGCCTGCAGGTGCAGGGCGCGGGCGTTGATCACCTCGGCGGTGTCGAGCGGGCGGCCGTGCGGGTCCAGCACGAGCGCCGGGTGGTGCGGTGGCTGCGCCAGTGGCACCAGTGAGCCGCACGCCGCGGCCACTATAGCGAAGAACACCACCAGCGTATTCATTTTAACGTGGTCTGTGTTATGAGATTCGACGATATACAAGATCACTTCAAACCGTGTAACGGCTGACTGATACTTTTCACTCGCTATTGGACTCTTTTATAGTCCGAGCGGTCAAATTATAGGCTGGGTACATACACAGTTCATAATTTCTCAGATTTTAAATTACATTAGGTAGTGAATAGCAATGTCAAATGTCATAATGAAAGTAATCAGCCTTGCACTAAGGCAGCTTTTGCGTTGTACTTAATCAAGCTTCCGACTCGGCAGCCGTGTACCCGTGTGATCATGGCTTAAAGGTAAAAAAATCATAAAACATATAAATAAAAACTGCGTCAACATGCGTAATGCGGATATATACAGAAAACCATATGAATGAATATTATTCAAGTTATAGAGCAGTATTTCTCCAACGCTTCTGATGTAACAACTGCGTTACATAATAAGTTTGTAGTTAAGTTGTATTGTCTTTCACTTAGCGCAGTACCTACCTACCTAGTCCTTAGACGTGGATCTATGTCACGCTCTACAACACTAAACTACATATAAATAACCATAATATTTAGATTTATTTTCTGGGAATAAGAGATATATATTTATAAAACAAATATTCAACCTGTACATAAATTTACTTAATAAAGATGATATTTGCAAGCTTTTATAAATTCAGTTTCGTTAGATCTGGATGAGTTTTTTAGTGAACTTATTACGGATATTAAAGACAATTAGGTATATCAAAGGACTTTTTTATTTTGATTTATTAAAGTATATCTTCTTAGAGTATGCTTTCGTAGTTATTTCTGTGAAAATAAATAAGATACAGAAATTATGAACAAAATAAGTGTGATGTATAATCACGTGTTCTCATGAAAGCTTTGTTTCAAGTTTATTTGAGATCACGAGCGGAATACATTTTGTTTGGGTTTTCGTCAAACCTGGAACTAATTAATACGAGGTTGCACATACATTACAATTTTCAGCACACTCGTGTTACTGTACTGAACTGACACGATGACGAAAATGCGTATGTTGTACATACCTATAAAGTATAAAAAATAAAAAATGACTGCTTTTACCTACTCTTTTGTACGTTTTGGTTCGAATTCAAAATAGAATAGAAATACAAAATATTTTTGTGTCCAGGTAACACAGTAAATAGGTTCATAGTTTAACAGCAAGTTGAGGCGACTAATGAGTAGTTTAAATTATTACCTCCTGCTAGGTTACCTAAATCATGTATGCTTAAATCTTTATAACTACGCAACGGATTTTGGTGCGGTTTTTTTTAATAGATAAAGTAATTCAAGAGGAAGGTTTATATGTATAATACATGTAGGTATAATATAGTAGAGAAACACTGATAATTTTAGAGGTTTCTAATGTGATGTCGTAAATAAACCCTTTTTTTGCGCTTACATTGCAAACGCTGGCTGAACTATGAGATACACCAAATTAATGTACTACAGCATTGTACACCTTGAAAGGTCTACAAAAAAGCCCGCGATGGTATATGTCTATCTCTTAGGGATAATCCATAAAAACCATTTTTTTTCCTTTACTTTTTACGAGAAATTATGGCTTATTCACGAAGCGATTTTAAGCAATACAGCATTCATCTTTATCCAATTAAGTACCTTATATACATTTTTCATTTAATATAGATCAATATGGTCCTTTACAGCATGTTATTTAAATTTATGTTTTCAAAGATATTACAGATTTAAAATGTAGGGACATAGCGGTTGCTGCGGTATCGGCGGCAGGGGCTGGCGGCAAGTTAAAAAAAAAACATTAAATTAAGATTATTAATTAAATTGCATTGCACCTGTGCGAAGCCGGGGCGGGTCGCCAGTATTATATATTTTGAGATATTAATCTCAAAATATATAATACTAGCTTCTGCCCCCGACTTCGTCCGCGTAATTTTTTTTGTTTCCCCGACCCACCCCGTCGCAACGTGTCGCCCGCCTGCGCTATTACTTCGTTTTCGCCTGGCGAAAACTTCAGACTTTTTTTCTTTTTGCTCAACTCCTAAGGGTCCTAGCGTCAAATTTAATAGAATATAGCCTTCCTCAAGAACTGGGCTATCAAACGCAAAAATATTTTTATATATGCGACCAATACTTCCAGAGATTTAGAGCTTTCAAACCGTGTTTCAAACAAACAAACTCTTATTATTTTAAAACTATGATATCTCCTAAGATATTCATTAAAATTAAATGATGTCAGAGTCAATTTTGTTCAAAATTAAATACATGTGATGAATAACGTATTTATTTGGATAAGGATTAATACCATGTTTATAAAAAACACCTTCGCAAATAATGCATTATTTTAGAACAAATTTGGTTAGCATAAAAGAGGTTATAGTTAGCTAATCTTAAAAGATAGACATATGCTCTTGCGGACTTTTTTTTTAACTTTTAAAGGGGAACAATTCTGTCCTAAATGATTTTTGCGAAACTTTAACCGTTTACGCCACGCACGCAGCGGAATCTCTCAATAGGAAAAAAATCCCCCGATTTTGAAACATTCTTCATTGGTGCTCCGCTCCTATTGGTTTTAGCGTGATGATATATAGCCTATAGCCTTCCTCGATGAATGGGCTATCTAACACTGAAAGAGTTTTTCAAATCGGACCAGGAGTTCCTGAGATTAGCGCGTTCAAACAAAGAAACAAACAAACAAACTCTTCAGCTTTATAATATTAGTATAGATTGAAAGACGCATAGATGTCCGTTTCCTGATAATTAAGAGGAAATACGGACTTTTGAAAAAGCCTCAGTAAAAAGTCATAATTCGAGGTTTGGCTCTCACCTTTTTCCTCCTCCAATATTGGACCAATTTAAAAGCGTCCCATTTAGATTGCCATCGACACGCTAAGAAGAAGAATAGAATAAAAAAACAAAACAAAAATGAGTACCTAAAGCAAAACGTAACTTAACTTTCAAAAGGGCAAAGCAAAATGCAGCAACGGGAAAAGTAATCAATTTCTGTCTTTCACACTTTCTTTACCTACGTACGGAGACCTTTAGAAATACCAAAACTAAACGTAAGTGCCACCAACGTATTCAGAAGATTAGATAATACATTAAGTCTACACATCGTAAATACATTAAGTCTAAACAGCAGAAGAGCTAGGCAATGCCATTTTAATAAAGGAACTAAACAAACAACATACAGAAATGTCTCATGAAAGAATAATTATTCTAAGCCGGCATCGTTAAAGGCTGTTGCGACAAACTGGATCCGGAAGGCGAAGAACCAGGTGTCGTGGTGCAACTTGAGGTAGGCCTGGCCAGTAGTCTGGTCAGATTTAAAATTTTAAACCGTAATAATATCATAGGTATTTTTGAAGTATTTCGATTTTTATGAAAAATACATTTTTTATTTATAAAAACTAGCTTTCACCCGCGGCTTCGCCCACATGGTATGCCGATAACAAGTAGCGTATGTCCTTCCCCAGGGTTCGAAGTATCTACATACTAAATTTCATCAAAATCGGTCTAGTCGTTTCGGAGATTAGCCGGAACAAAAGACAGACAAAAATTTTAAAAACAGTTTTTTTTGTTACTAGCTGCGCCCCGCGGTTTCACCCGCGCAAGTTTTGATCCCGTGGGAATATCTGGATATAAAGTATCCTATGTATTATTCTGATGTATAAACTATATTACTGTAAAGTTTCATCAAAATCCGTTTAGTAGTTTTTGCGTGAAAGAGTAACAAACATCCATCCTCACAAACTTTCGCATTTATAATATTAGTAGGAAGTAGGATAGGATAAGTACCGTATATACTTTCATAACCATTTAGTAAAAAGCTGGTATTTTGACATTACATACAAACACTTCAATTATATTTATTTGTATAGATACCAAGTTTTCATTCATAACAACTTATCATTCGCTACATGAGTCAGAGTAGTCGCCGTTACCACTGTAACAATATCATAAACTTTTGACAGGCACTCAAATACATACCTCGCTATAATTAGCTAAACTACAATACCTAATGCAAAATGTCAACAGATGATATAAATACAATTTGTATGGTAGGTATAGGTATAATATCAAAAAGCCGTGATATACTTGGCTGTGTTCTGTGAACACTATTTTTGATATTTTCAATGGAAATGGCACGGGGTCGTCGCGACCCTGAAAGCTTTGAGATATAATGATATTGTGTATGACATATAATGTGTTATGCTGCGGTCTGTTTGTGTTGCTTTCTTGACAGTGCATCCCCAAGAGTAACTTTGAAATATAAATATCAACGAATACCTATGTATAGATTAGAGATGATGAATATAACCATCAACCATTAAAAACTAATATTTAAAATTAACTATGATTATTGAATAATAAACAAAATTAACATTATCGAATAAAAATATCATAATAACTTCTTCGGCGCAAAATTGGCAACGTCGAACAAATAATTAAAAATATTCATTCCGTTACGTGCATTCAATTGTATGATCTATCTTTCTTACGATAAAACACATTTACTGTTGGGCTAATTTTATTCTAAACAAAGGAAGTGATATTTTTAACAAATATTTCGGTCGGTTAATGGTTGATTTAAGTTGTTAACATTTTCAACATGCATTAGTTAATAGAATATTCAACTATTCAACATGTGGCAGATACTTGAATGAAATTTACAACATATAAAAATATCGATAATTTTTTAACAATAACTACTAACAATTTTTTATTTTTTAAACAATATTTTTTATCCTTTTTTATAAAGAACTAGGTTCTTAATAATTAATTACAATCTAGCCTATAAGACTAAATAAGCAATTTTAATCTAACTTAATTTTTTACGTGATACTTATTTTAAAACTTAGAATAGTGTTGATTGTACTTTACATAAGTCCGTTCCACTTTCTTAGAGCCTGATATGATGATATAAACACTTTGTTCGTGTTTTATTATGTGTCTCATTGGCACTATTATTTCTACACTTTTTACACTAAACCTAGTATAGATAGCCTTTTTTTGTGGATGGAAAATCATCAAATGACCCCTCCCGCTCAGAGTGGAGCAAAAGGGAGTGTCAGACTCTTACTGACTAAAACCCACCCGTGTTCCTTCCTTGGCCCTTTATGTTTCGGGGTAGCGGTAACCCTTTCGGACAATCCCGCTGCGGTATAGATAGCCTATATGAATGATTTTGGAGGATATCTTGCCGACAAACGATTCGACGTCTTCTCTCTCGGGAAAACACGAACTAGGCAGGTATGAGAAGTCCTCATGACGTGGTAAATATTTGCCAGCGAGTGACTTGGTAGCGGAACTGATTGTCCAGGGTCTGTTGTTTGTTGCACGTGGAGGCTATTTTAATGTTGTCAATGTAGAAGTGCGTGTCATGCATGTGAGTGTACGCCCACGAACATCGCTCAGGAACTGTTTGCAACTGTAGCAGTAATAGTAACATAAGGTAAACTATATTAAACATGCGTAATGGCCTCATCTAACCATTTCCTGGAGATATTATAAACATATACAAATGTCACTAATGGATAAGCCTCTTAGAACGAACAGTACATTCCATGGTTCTTCGAACTTGATGAAAAAGTTGAGAAAATAGTAAGCCGGGAAAGAAGACGCCTCGTAGTATTGAAGTATTCGTCGGAAATTTTGATAATCGGTTATGATACCACTAGCCGTTATTACGTACAGGTAGTTTTGTAAGTACTCAACAGTAACTCTTCCAACCCAGTATACACCACAAAAATATCAACTACATCTAATAATAATCATCTAATATCAACCACAAAAATAACAGTTAATGATTTAGGTCATTATGAAATGCACTTTTCTTACGTACTATAGAAATTGTACTAGTTATTCTAAGATTAGTAGTGGACTCTACTTTTAAATTAAGATATCGCCAAGCGTTTAGTTGACTCTTAACGTGACCAGAGGGCTGGCCTATTTCTTGGCCAAAGAATTAGCATCGCCATAAAACGTGGCAATGATGGCAGCCTTTTGGGCACTGTTCCTGCTGACGGCGCTGCAGACAAATTTTTTGATGCCCTATGATTCTTTTGCTTGTTTTTTCATATACATGTACAGTCAGCAAAGGAGATAAGTATGCAGGGTCGCCGAAAATAATTGAAGTTTAGTAAGAAACCGATTGATGTTTTCGAATAAAAATTAATTTATTTAATAGAAAACAAACAGTTAATTTATCAAATTAAATTTCATTCGAAAACATCAATCGGATTCTTAGTAAACTTCAACTATATTCGACGACCCTGCATACTTATCTCCTTTGCTGACAGTACATATTATTATTTTAAATATTAGCTTATGTTATGTAAATATTATCTTGATTTTGTGTAAGTGAATAAAAAATATAATTAAGACATTCACAAAAATCGTTTTACAACAATTCTTTGTTATTCAAATCATGACAACTAAACTTTTGAATGCATTACCTACCATGAAATAGTAACATATTTTTTTAGAATTAGCATAAACAATTACAATAAGTTGAAACAGGAACTATAATACCTACACGTGATGTTAAATATGGGCATTAGATTTTGGTTTCATGTGTTGTGCGTAAAATTCGCAGCGCACGAAAATATCCGGGTGCAATTAATAAAAATCAATATGTATTATGAAAATATAAAATTTGTTTTTTTACAGAAATACATACAAAGATACTATAAAATTTAACAAAATCTTTTTCTCACGATCCTATTAGGTACTCTTGTGGATTACCAGAAGGAAGAGTACACGGAGGGAGAGTACACGGAGGGTGAGTACACGGAGCGAGCTCCGTACACAGTGGGGGATACCACATGCTGTGACACCAGTGCAGGTGACGAGTGGATGTCAACACGGGATTGGTGAGACACGGCAGAGGGCGCGGAGTACACGGCAGCTACGGGAGAGTACACGGAGCGAGCATCCACCACAGCCGGTGAGGAGACCACTTGCTGGGCCAACACGGGGGAAGCATAGCTGGTGACAACAGCGGGAGAGTGATGCAGATTCACACGGGACTGGTACACAGCAGGACTGACAGCAACAGTACGCGCAGCAACATGCTCAGATACCACGGCGTATTCCACCGGAGCAGCAGCAACCAACGTGGGAGAAGAATGCAGGTTCACTGCGTGGTGTGAGACAGCCGACGGCACGGCGTACGCGACGCCCACGTGACCGATGGACCTCTTCTTCGCAGTGCCGCTGTCTGCAGCTGTGCTGGAGGCGGGGGCGGCCACGGCCACGGCGACGAGAGCGAGTAACACCACCAAGAATCTCATAGTGAACAAGGTCTGTGTCGGGACACGAATGAGGATGATCACTTCTTACCGAACTCGGTCGACTGATGACCAACTTAGAATCGTCCCGCTATTTATACGTATGTATGTTAATAATAATCTATGTATGAGCATCCGAATTTCTTGTTTGGGCAGCAATATAAAACCGACCGTCCTTGTTGTTGTCGTCCTAAATCATCTGCTGTTTGAAAAGGTCGCACTTGTTGATACAGTTACGCCTAATGTAGGCCTGTGATGTGTCATAATGTACTAGAATAGATGTTGCAGCGTTACCTCTGCTGTTAAAATCTCACTTCTTAGGTTAAAACCTTTTTTTATCCCAAATAACGACTTAATGCTTTCAATGTTTTATTCAAAAGGAGTTCGTTTTTTTGACATGAGAATGTTTCATAATTGATAGGTACAGAAGAGCTGTTTTTTGAATCTTCTGATAACTTTATTCGAGGAATAATATTGAAATTTTGACAGTTACTTCATACAAAATCTGTCAAACGTCAATTTTATTCCTCGAATAAAAGTTATCTGGCGATAGAAAAATCAGGCCTTAGTTGCTTGATAATTGTTGACCTGGTTTCAGCTGATATATTTTGAAGATTCCTGATTATCTACTCCCAAATTGCTGATTCCACTGATTCTTGATGTCGAACTCCGGATCATAATCCGACCATAAAATGTGGTGTAGCGATATTCTCCAAACCTGGTGTAGAGCCAGTGAAACAGAGTTATTTTTCTTTTTTCCCGGATCCCGTTCGTCTACTGCTTTGCGAGACACAAGTTATTGCATAGGTACTCCAACCTAGCTGCAGTGTATTCCTGCACTTCAAGTCCCGCGCGGCGATGGCTGAACTTCGTGACCACCAGTGGCGTGCACTCCATACATGCAAATAAGCTCTGCATACCCTGTAGTCCCATGCATACATGTCCCTCTAAATGTTAGATAACTAATTTTTAAAAAATCATGGTAATTTAGCTAACGCGCCATCTATTACATTTTTTGCAACTAACTCGTTGGATCGACGAACACCCCGCGCCGTGCAGCGCGCAGGCAGCGCTCCCGTGAGCAAAAGCAATACTACGCCTTGCTTATTCTTCATAGAACGCATCTCGTGTAGTACACAGTAAAAGTGTGAGTGTGTGCGTGAAAATGTGCGCGCGTGTTGGAGTTTTAGAAGCATAGCTTACAATGCAAGCCGGCCAAATTGAGAACCCGTATAAGCACCGCTTAATTGTTGTTTGCAGAAGGTCGACTTTTTTTAGTCGGATTGACCAAACGACCCGAGTAATTTATTAGTTTGTAATAGTTCGTAAGTATCTAAAATTGTAAAGTTTTTTGGCCAGTTATTGTTTTTCTTAGCGCAAGTGATTGCCTGTAAAGTACCTAATTATTTAGTAAGTTTATTGTAAAAAATGGATAATTATACATATTCAATCTCATTCAAAATTTATATTCAAACCATTTGACTTCCATATTTTTTGAAGTTTACAAATTAGGAAAATTAATAGTTACGATTCCAGTCAGCGCATCTACTGAATGATCATTTTCTAGTCTAAAAAGAATTCATCAAAGAGAAGGTACTTGAATTCATACATATTTTATTTACGAAACACACGGGGCCAAAACAGACTCACAGATTTATCTATTATTACAATCGAAAAATAACTTTTAATCAGATAGGCGCGTCGATTTGATTCAAACATTAACTTGTAAAAAGTAATCAGTTCAAATTTAAGTAGTAATTTATATAAAATTTTAATTAATTTGCGCAAAGAAAACAAAATTAACATCCCCAGACCTAAGGCTATTTTATTTTTTTTATTTTTTATTTTTATCTATTTTTTTTTTTTTCTAATTTTGATATAATTTATGTGACTTGTTATGTTAGGTACCTACCATCAATCACTTATTTAGATATTCATGGTGGTCTAAAACAAACATCATGCAAAGCCAATAATGGCGCCTCCGGTATAGGTAGGGTAAAAAAACTTACCAGTTTCAGCTTGTTGACTTGTACAACAAGCTGTAACTGGTAAGTTTTTTTTTTGTGCATACCCTGTCTGAAATCTCTGTGCACGCCACTGGTGACCACCTTCGCCTGTGTCCAGGAAACTACGATCGAATACCTTTTTTTTCTTATCAACTAAAGCTCCCTTACCTTTTTATCTCAGGACAATATAGCTAATGTTTTTTTTGTATAAAATTCATTTACAAAACTGTTCTAACGAGCCTAAAACCCGAATAGAATCAAGTACAAAATATTCCCTATATATTCGTTGTAAAATTTTATTCTAAAAAAATATCCTGAATTTGTTAAGCTCTCCTAATTATTTTTTCTTTTCCTAATATTTATTTGTCCAACAATTTTCAAGCAACGAACCTCCTTTTTAGGGTTCCGTAGTCAACAAGGAACCCTTATAGTTTCGCCATGTCTGTCTGTCTGTCCGCGGTTTAGTTCAAAAACTATTGGTACTAGAAAGTTGTAATTTAGCATGAGTATACACGTTAATAATGCCAAAAAAGTGGTTAAATAAAATTTTGAAAAAAACAATTATTTACGGTACTTACCTCCCCTACATGTAAAGTGGGGATGATGATTTTTTTCGCGTCCTTCCCATAGTGTGGGATATCGTTGGATAGGTCTTTCAAAAATATTGGGAGTTTGGGAAGACCGTATTTTGATTAAGTAAACCGTTCGTGACTTATCAAGCTTTAAAGTACAAATTTTCGTTAGAGTCAAGTGTCCAACCAACCAACCAACCAACTAAACGGTTGTAGTTAGAAATTCAAATGTCACGGCAGTAGTACCTATATATAACAAAGTTTAAAGGAAAACTATCACACTTAAGTGGACTTTACAAGTTTACGAGTAATAGTCGACCAATTGTATTTGACTCGAAAATTGTCGGATCAGTTGAGGATTTGTATAGGAAGTCAAATTAGGTAGGTAGTCATGTTTGGCTTTTAGTTACAGCATGGTACGAAACTATCAGTCAGCGAATACGACCCGCACTTGGCTTTTATAAAAACTACGGAACCCTACACTGCGCGTGGCCCGACACGCACTTGTTTAGGTATAATTATATTTAGATTTTTTATACATATTTAGATTTGATCTGAAAATTATACGTATTTGTGATTCCTTTTATTTTCGCAACAATTTATGACATTTAATGAGGATATTGACGATGATAGACGGACCATATTGCAAAAAATCATTGAACTCGTTGTGATCTAGAAATATTTATTACTTCAAGGGCAAGCGATATCCGCCTCATATCCGCAATTAAAATGTATAAGCTAGGCAGTTGGACGAAGTAATCGAATTGTACGTAAGTGATTCTAGTAGTAATTTTTTTATTATCTAATATATAAAATTCTCGTGTCACAGTGTTAGTTACCATACTCCTCCGAAACGGCTGGACCGATTTGTATGCAATTTTGTGTGCATATCAGGTAGGTCTGAGAATCGGCTCCTATCTATTTTTATTTTTTTTTGCAAAACGACGTTTGCGGGGTCAGCTAGTTTATAAATATATTTATTTTATTAGACGAAAGGGGAGGTCTATACCCAATAGTGGGTGATTCTGGGCTAAAATGATGATGATATATTTATTAGATTTTATGCAGAATCCAATAATAAGAAGTTTTTATCAGATTGACATTTGTAATTATAAAAATGTATCACCTTCTGTTCACATATTAGTTTGACATTTTAACATAAAGATCACCCATACATACCTAATGAGGTTTAAACAGGTACAGTTCCGGGATCCGTTCCAGTATTATTAACGCATTTTGCTGAAGCTCCTAACATGTCTGTCAGTATTATTAGAGATGGCAAACTATGACTCGCTACTGCCTGCATAAGCAGTTTTTAAACTTGAATGAATTAAAATTGAAGCAGTAGTAGTCCACTGGTAACGGCCGCTACGAGTTATAGTTGTGTGTTCGAACCCTGACTGGCTCTTTACTTCTTATAAATTATTTCATCACCACAGCAGTGCTATTCTGTAAAAATCTCACCGTAAAAACTAAGGTGAAGTGAGCTGCCATTCCGTCTGATGTTAGGGATTGCCCCTATTGATAGCTCACTTCACCTAAGTTATCACGGTGAGATTTTTACAGAATCGATCGGCTGCTTTCAAAACGGTGAAGGAAAACATTGTGAGGAAACCGGCATGTCCTAGAACCTAAAATTCGTAGACATGTATGACATCTACCAACCCCTACTGACCCCCGTGGTGGCCCACTCCCGGTCACAGAGAGGAGGCCTATGTCCCAGGAGCAGCGGGAACATTATAGGCTGATTATGCTTAATTAATTAAAAGTTTAAACGTCATCCAATACACAAAATATGATAAGTATAAAACGCATACCTAAGTACACTGAAAGCCTACCACAACAAAGACTTCAGTGATACTTCGGTACTTAGTTATTACTTGTGATGGCCTTGGACCCATTTGATAATAACACTGAAGGCACGCAAAGAGCTTTTATGTGACAATGGCCTCGGTTTTAAAGATCTAACTGATGTATATCATCGATAACAATAAAGTATTTCCTATCTATGAATCTACTTATCTATTTATTAGAGCAGCGATCGATCAATGAAATTGTTCATAACTCCAAAAGGTTGGATCCTCGACTTTGGCAACTATACTGTCAGACAGCCTTCGACGTCAATAAATTTTAATTATCCATATACTTAATATATATACTTAATATAATAAATGCGAAAGTAACTCTGTCTTTTGCCTTTTGACGTCTAAAGCAATGAACTAATCGTTATGAAATCTGAAGACATAAACTACTTTGAATTATGAAATCACTATCACTACATATTATAATACAAAGTCCCCCCGCCGCGTCTGTACCTATGTCTGTGTGTCTGAACACGATAAACTCAAAAACTACCGAAACGGATTTTAATAGAGATGAGGAAGGTTTAGGTGTATAATTAATAAAGGTTTTGTGGAAATTGACTGAAATATTACGATTGTTGAAGATGTCGGATAAATCCATTCCAACTGGGAGCTTTACTGGCGTCGCCGCGTAAACTAATAGAATTTTAAAAAACAATTTGAACCATTTCGGAATTATTGATTAACACATAGGAACTTAATATATCCTTTTTATCCTGGTAGAATGTTATCGTGGGATAATTTCCGACTACTAGTATAAAATAAACGCAGAAAAAGGCACGGGCAGCAGCTAGTACCTATTTAATAGTTACATATAAGTCAGACCCGCAGCTTGACTACATAATAATTGTATGTGTTCATATGCACACACCGAAAAATACTTCTTTCATCTTTTCATGGAACTTTTGGATGAACCTAACAAGAAAAATATAATATCTACTTTTTTCCAGAAACCCGTAGCAAATTGGATATACGTACGGTATTACGACATTTATTTTCCGATACCTATATATAAAAGTCCTCGTACTAGAACGATAACTATGCACTACATTTTTATTAATGTTTCCGGATAATGCCATAGTTCACAACAGACGCTTGAATTTTTCCTCAACTTAACGGCTGCTTGCTATTAGTAGTTTTTTAGTTAGTCGTAGTAGTTTAGTAGTAGTTTTTTAGTTAGTTGTAGCTACTTTCAATATCGATATTCCGATCTTGGTTAATAAAAAATATAGAAGTTTTATTGCCGTTTTTATTTATTATTTATTTATTTATTTAATACTTCAATCACATAAATGTACAGATGCGGACTTAATGCCATAGGCATTTTCTACCAGTCAACCTTTGGATGATGCAGAGACAAACAGTGGTAGGTGCAATCATGAAAAGTGAGGAATAAATATTTTAAATATAAATATACGCATAAATCTATTAAAACTATGAATATAATAATAATAATCTTTATTGATGATTATGAGACAACCATACAGAGTAACTTAATAATAAACCCAGTATAAACAAAATAAAGTTATAACAATGTGAAATGGTAGAACTTATGAATGGTTTGGTTGTCTTTGGACTGATTCGCCCTATCCCCTCGTACTAGTATAAAACTGTATCACGAGCGGATAGTCTTCCTCAACCTTAGAACAACATATTCCCTCAAGGTTCCATTTACAAGTCACATAGTTAAGCAGATTGATTACATACTGTTTAGGTAATAAAAATCATAGTACAGTTTTATTAAATAGGTTGCATGATTGGAATTGTATGACGTGATTGTTTCGTGTTTGGGTATATGTATATGATTGTGTATTATGTTTTATGTATGTTTGTGTATGTATGTATGTATAAAGTTGTCCTTTATTATTTATGTGCCATGTTTATACCAATTTTCTTAGTAGATTTTCAGTACTGTTATAGTCTAGTGTTTTCAAATATTTATCCATAGTTTTTTTGCATGTTTGGCTATCAAGATTCCTTAATTTTAGATCTTTACTTACTTTGTTGTAAAGGCTAGGACCGAGATAATTGTGAAATGTGTGTGCAAAAGATGTACTATATTTGGGTACGTTATAAACTATATCTAATCGTCGCCTTTTTCCATAGTGCGGTTTAACTTTATGTTGTGCCATGATCTCTAGTTTAATAAATAGTTTTCGTACCGTGAGGACTCCCAGTTCTGAGTAAAGCAGGTCTGTCGGATAAGTGTACGTTTTGCGAGAAATAACTTTAAGTACCATGCGTTGGGCTCTTTCGACAAATAACATGGTGGTTTTTGAAGTTCCACCCCATATATTCAAGCCGTATATCAGTATAGACTGACATAGTGCTAAATAGATTTTTATTAGTAGCTTAATGTCACATGCATTTCTAATAGTTTTAAAAATATAAATCAATTTTCTTGCGCGATTACTTACTTTCATGACGTGTTCTTTCCAGTTTAAGTTTTGGTCTACTACCACACCGAGATATTTTATGGAGTTAGTTCTCGTAATTGGGTTACAATGACAGGTACTTGGATTGTGGCAATTATGGGTTTGTAATAATATATACCTAATTCCATATATACACAAATAAATATACATAAATATATGAATATACTTACTAAAAAGAAATAAGACAAACAATGAGAAAATATTACCGTTGTAATGATACTGCCAGCTTCTTGCGAATGTGCTCTCGAACCTTAACTTTAAAGGAGGAGGAGGTTTTTACACTGACACTATGCGATACCTAAATCTATTTTCTAATAAAAGAGTACTGATTTTTTGCATAGGTAGTGCTCTGGTGCCAAAACAGTGAAGGAAAACATCACGAGGAAACCGAACCAACATGTCCTAACACCAAAAATTCGAAAATTATATGTGACATCTACCAACCAGCACTGGGCCTGCGTGGTAGATTACGGCCCACTCCCTCTCTCAGAGAGGAGGCATGTGTCCCAGCCGTGGGAACATTATAGGCTGATTATGCTTAGCGCCGATAGTTGAAAATCCAACTTAGGCTTTTACTAGGCATTACTTTTAGGTAATGTGTACTGTTTGTGAAAACAAGCAATATTGTATTAACAACACTGCACTACTTATAACGCTCTAGCGGTTCTCTTAGGTACTTGTACATACGGTGCAGTGTTCAATAAGAATACCAAATTCTAAACCAGTTTTGGCTGGTATGCTCGGCTTTAAACCCAGCTGCTCGGCTAGCTCGGCTTCAACTGCGCTGACGTGACGATGACTTTAAATATGTAAATCATGAGGACTTTAGTAGTACCTATAACCGGTCAACTATTGAAAAATCAAAAGATTTCTAACAATAGATTTTCAATTGTGTCTCATTTGTCAATTGTGCCACAGTTGATACATTGTCTGTATTATTATAGTACCTGGTTTGGAGAATAAAGTGGACAGCGTTCATTCTCGGTATACAGGGCGGGGTAAAACTCAGACAAAAACAGGTTTATGGAATTAAGTGTTCTAGAAATATTTATTAATATCAATACAATATTTAGATTATGATAATTAAATGACTGCCTGTGATTAAATCAAAAGAAAGAAAAGAAGTTTAAATCACGCCCTCTATCGCAGAAAGAACATACTAACACAGTCAGTAGTAACTAAAGCTGACTAATTTTTATGCACCGTAAACTTGTACGAGACTCGTGAGAATAAAAGGCTGTAATGCTACAACGAGCTCAGCGAGCGTCTCGTTTTGTTAGTTCCAAGTTTCCCCGACAGATGTCGCTGTACATACATTAATGCACATTGGGAGGCATCTACAAGTAGGTTGTTTTGATTAAATATTTTTGAAAATTTATTCCTCTTGTCCACCTCCAACATGTAAGATTAACATTGGAAAGAGAAAGATCTTTAAGCATTTAGTTCAAATATATTTTTCTAAACTAAAACAAATATTCCAACGGCACTATCATTTTTGTTTCCCATATTTTCTGTGAGAAATTATACAGCATTAGCATAATTATATGACTTTTACTATTCTATCTAAATTGGCATGGGAATATAAAACAAAGAATGGGCATGATATTTTAATCAGTGCATCAAATACCATATTTGAAATCATTGTGTAAAACTATTTTATACTTTCGCCATAAAGTCTCAGACAGAAGTGATGTCACTATTCGTAACAAACATTAAAAAATCATATTTTTTGTTTAAACAATGAGACTGTAAACCCGTTTAAAATATTATAAAACATCTTAATTATTTTGCCAATGTCCTTGTTGCTTCAGATATAGGCGAATCTTCGCTTAAATCAAAATGTTCATCGATTATTACACACGGAGTATGTGTTAGCCTGAAACTGATATCATTGAATTAGTTTCCCTAATAATATTATTTTTAGAAAGTATCATCATCATCTTCTCAGCCTTTTTCCAACTATCTAGGGGCCGGCCTCCAATCTAACCGGATGCAGCTGAATACAGTGTTTGTATGCTATGTTTTATTTTGTTAAATCTTTATGCGTCACATCTAGTGCAAATAAATGTATTCTATGACGACCTCACAGTGGCGCACTCATCGTTTGTTTAGTTATTTCATACAAATTAGAATGAAAATGCAGAAAATAAGCACGTTAAGTTGTGCTTCACAAGATTATACGTTAATATTATTAGAAATGGTAGTTTTATATTGTTTAGTTTTATTATAATCTTTAAAACGGAATATAGTGGCCACTGTTATCCGTTTTTTATAATAAAACTAAACAATATAAAACTACCGTTTCTAATAATATTAACGTATTTGTGAAGCACAACTTAACGTGCTTATTTTCTGCATTCTCATTCTAAATTGTATGAAATAACCAAACAAACGATGAGGGCGCCACTGTGCGGTCGGCATAGTCTTAACCACCTTCTGCCCATGACTCGTCTGTGTGAAATTTCGTGGCCGACCAACCGCGTCGCATCACATCGCCCGCCCGCGCTACTACTTCGTTTTCGCTAAGCGTTCTTTCAGACTTTTTCTTTCTGCTCGGCTCCTAATGGTCATAGCTTAATGATACATACCTGTAACCTTCCTCAAGAATTAGGCTATCAAAGGCAAAAATATTTTTTCTAATTCGGTTGGTAGTTTTTAAGTTTAAATCAATAAACAAACTCTTCAGCTTCATTTTTAGTGTAGATTTCTTACAAAGAAATATTTAAAATACTTTGAAAAAAAAATTGTTGATACCGTATTCATTTTTGGAAAACTTTTTCTTTTTTCAACATATTCTGTCTATCCACATTATCCTTTTTTACGCTCCAGGGGAGCTATTCTCTAAGGATACAGCCTTGCGGGCAGCGCTGTCGCAGCCGTCAAACCCACCGCGACAGCGCTGCCCGCAAGGCTGTATCCTTAGGCTACGTTCAGATGACAAGCGCTCAACGCGCGTTTAGATAACGTGCGTTTACAACTGTATACATTTTATTCAAACCGTACACATGCTTTTTAACAAAGCGACGCGCGTTCAACGCTCGCTGAGCGCTTGTCATCTGAACGTAGCCTTAGAGAATAGCATGGCTATAGTGAATATACTGGTCTTTATATTATTTATATATAAATCAAAGCCTTGACGCAACATTAGGATAAGTCCATGGTGAAAACATTAGCCCATAGAAGGAAGAAAGGAACACTAACTTCCATAACACTGACTGGGTTTTTTTGACTATTGTCCATTGTTCAAGCATTGTTTATTTTTAAATTAATGAGGGCTTATCTAAAGTATCTTTTAATTTTCCTCAATCAGATCTACGAAAAACCCGTAGGTCGGCGGGTGCGTAGTGTTGAATAGGGGTCCTTGAACGAAGCCTTAGGGAAGCCCAGAGTTACGTGGCCACTGGGCGCAATCTGGGTCATCGATTTAATTTGCACATAGAAATCCGTGAGTCGTATTACAATTTTTTTTTTTGTATTCTCTGTTTTGGTTTCGTACAGGCTCAAGTTTCAATTGTGGTAAAAAAGTTACTAGATCAAAAAAGACGTAGGAGTTCCTCGTAACAAAAAAAATATTGCTTAAAATCAGATGATAGTAATTTTAATATTAATTCTAATTAATTCAACTTAAAAATAATTTCTGTGCATGTTTATAAAAAAATACAAAGAAGTTATCTTTGAAGCCATTACTGAATTCCCTTGACGATTTCACCTGGAAAGTTCAATGTATTACCTACCGGCAATGTTAAAGGTCTATACATCATGCTGGTTGCTTACACGAAAGCCGTGAGTGTCATTGCGGTTTACAAACGAACAACCGTTGCTTAAGACTATGCCGACCGCACAGTGGCGCCCTCATCGTTTGTTTGGTTATTTCATACAATTTAGAATGAAAATACAAAAAATAAGCACGTTAAGTTGTGCTTCACAAGATTATACGTTAATATTATTAAAAAAGGTAGTTTTACATTGTTTAGTTTTATTATAATCCTTAAAACGGATAAAAGTGGCCACTATATGCCGTTTTAATGATTATAATAAAACTAAACAATATAAAACCACAGTTTCTAATAATATTAACGTATAATCTTGTGAAGTACAACTTAACGTGCTTATTTTTTGCATTTTCATTCTAAATTGTATGAAATAACCAAACAAACGATGAGGGTGCCACTGTGCGGTCGGCATAGTCTTAAGACTACGTAATCAATTGCATGCAGATGCAGTAAGTATTATAAAATTTTGCTTCTTACATAACGTAACTGCCTTGTTATACATTATCTGATAACCTACGTAAGGCCGCTCAAAGAGGACGATTCTGTTTTTTAGAAGCAAGTCTCACAAAGCAGATTACTGAACTAGAGAAATTCTTCTTTTTCAATGCATTTACATAGTATATGTAGTTACATACTATTATAACTTACTAAAATATATAGGTACGGCTAAAAATAAAGTTACTACTGCGACTCCACCCATTCTCTGTTCGATATAAAAATGTCTGTCTTGGCCTTGCGCGAGGCACGTTGCAATACCGAAGCGCAATTCGGAAAACCCGCGTCTTGCAATACGAGTTAACAGTAATTTACCAAAACATTCAATATTTCATGAGTAACTTTTTAACTTGATTAGATATTAAAAATAATTGTTTGGAAAAACCAAGAATTTATTAGAATGCCGTTTACAAGTTATTACAGCCTGTAATTAAGTTGACTTTATTTACGTTTTACTACATAATCAGAGCCTATAAAGGCAGTTTAAATGCATGTATAACGAGGAGGATTAGGAGTTAAACGTTCCAAATAAAGCTGTAAAGTAACCCAAGTTAAAAACCCCAACTTATTAGAATAAACCGAGAAATTGTTTACAAAATGCATTAATAAAAATAAAATTTAAAATTGAAAGTGATTTGTAGTGATGTCATAAATCTTTACTACGCGTTTACATTCTTTAGCTCAAGATAAATTTAAAAAAAAAGAAATAGTCGGAAGTCAGAACCAGAAGAATACGCAACTACCAGAACCCAAAGTCATTGATCTTATGTAGTTACGTAACAGTCAGCCAATTGCAGTGCAGATGCCATAAAAAATGTAAACAGCTTGTACTGAGGACTAGACTCCATTTCCGTACAAGTAGGTACTCGTAGTGAAGTACCAACATAGTGACGTCATGGGTTGAACGCTCTCAACGCGGTAACTTCGACGTCTGTTTACTACCTCCTCTAGTCTGATTGATTGTAAAGATACTGGTAGTAAGACCTCTTTTTTTATAATAACGTACACACGTCATTTCGATGTGCGGCGAGAGCTCGCAGCATTTCTTCGTCGTTCATTCATGTTTGAATTGATTGTGTGTGGCAACGAGAAATGACTTACTATAGAAGCAATTATTTACTACTTACATACATTTACGAGCAAGGGGATCTGAAAGATATGTAGTATATACTTACTTTCTTTAGAAACAAAGTAGCTGTACAGTTTTTTTTGTTCGAATGCTCGATTTTGTTATGATTTTATGAGTCAGCATGATATATTATATTTAAATGAAAGAATGTATCTAATTAATATTTTTCGTACACAAAAAGGTATAAAGGCGGACTTAATACCTTAGGTATTCTCTACCAGTCAACCAAGGATGGTGAAGAGTGCTTTGGTTGAGGCGAACAATGATAAAAAAATATACTATTAAAATTATTGAATAATAAATAATCAACGTACACAAATACATAAATAGGTTAAAACCTTTATTACACATACGTAATATTTACTATGTGTATGTGTAATCCTATAAAGGATCCATTCTGTGTTTATACATCACACATCACCGAACTTAACAAATATTTATTACCAAACTTGATCAAATCAACATACACACATCAAAAGTGTCTAGGGATCAAGCATTTTTATGCGGATTTCTTGAGATTGAGATGTGGCTTTGTAATAAATTTATGATTTTATAAATTTATATGGATCCTTTTTGGTGCATTTCATAATTTGAATCAGGAACTGTGAATCAAATTCGAGTAAAAGATGAAAATCAGCTGTCAATATTTTCCCTATAAAAACATACAACGCATTGAAGACATTATTAGTGCTACTGTTTCCCTACTACTGATTAAAACCAACGTTATTATGGAGCGGCGACGTCATTTAAGCAGGGAAGAAATGCTCAGAGCCGTGGGAATGATAGAAGCTGGTTCCCGGCAACGTACTGTGGCTTTAGCTCTGAATACAAGTCAGAGTGTTATCAGTCGACTTTGGACACGTTACCGAAGCACTGGTACCGTGGCTGAGCGCCATGGAGGACGGTATCGCTGCACCACACGGAGACAAGACCGATACATTCAAATCTTAACTCGAAGAGCTCCAACAATAACCGCCATGATGTTAGCCGTGAGGCTTCATCACTCTTCAGGGAACTTAATTAGCGACCAAACAGTCAGAAACCGCTTGCATGAAGTGAACCTTCATTCCCGAAGACCGCTACGGGTACCACCTATAGCAATGCACAATCGTAGGATTCGATATCAATGGGCTCTTGAACACAGAAATTGGGCAGAAGAACAATGGCGTTTCGTGTGCTTTTCTGATGAGTCTCGTTTTGGTATGAGACCGGATACAAGACGTATACGACACTGGAGAACCCCTGGACGCCAACAGCGATTAAAATCCTGCCAGGAAGTCCATCCTTATAGTGGTGTAACCATCATGGTATGGGCGGGTATTTGGATCGGCGGAAGAACTGAGTTGATTTGGATCAGAGGCAACCTCAACGCTCAAATTTATGCTGAGACGATTGTATCAGACGTCATCGTTCCTCTACAAGTGCAAATCGGTCCCTTATTTCAGTTAATGCATGATAATGCACGACCGCACACCGCAAGAGTTGTAAGACAGACTCTCGCCGCAGCTAACATCAATGTCCTGCCCTGGCCTGCTCAGTCGCCAGACTTGAACCCGATTGAGCATGCATGGGATATGCTACAGAGAAGAGCTCTGCCGAATATGGAGGGTATCCAGTCGCAAGAAGACCTTTTTTTGTTGTTGCAACGAACATGGGCGGCCATTCCACAGCGTGATTTGGATGAACACATTTTGAGTATGCCAAACCGATGTTCTTGTGTTGTTAGTGTTCGCGGTAGAAACACGGATTATTAATTGTTTAAGTTACCCAATAAAATTTTAGAGAAAACTGTTATTTCAGTCTTTTTTTCGAACTTTTGTGTTAGTGGTTCAAATGTCAAAAATCCCTTTATTAGGAAAATGGCAAATTTCTTTATTAATGCAAAGGTGACTTGGTTTATCGTTACTGTGACAAACGAAAACACTTTATTTGATGAATCCTTAAAGAAAATTTTAATTAATATCAATCAGGAGAAAAGTTATTGCAAAAATATATGTTGATCCCTAGACACTTTTGATGTGTGTAGCTTCTGTTATGTAAAGTTATTCCAAATAGGTACGATCAATTCGTTGCACTATAAAGTTATAGATATGCTTAATTGCCTCTTTACTGTGTCAGTTACGTATATAATTAAATAACCTATCTTATATGGTAACGAGAAATATTCGATTCACACACAAACATACAAAAAATTTATAGATACGTACTAGTTGTGCCCGCGACCTCGTTCGCGTGCATGTTGGATTTCATGGGTTTTATTTTTTTTACGCGAAATCCTAATTCTTTTACTAAAATAAAACTAAGTTACTCCTTAGAACATTAAGCTATCTGTCAGTGAAAGTTCCGTCAAAATCGTTCCAGCCATTTTGGAGATTAGTCGGAACAGACAGACGAAATTTTAAGAAATATTTTTTTAGTTCTAATTACCGTCATATGCATTTAGTAAAAAGCTGTATTTTGAAAAAAATACAAACAGACACTTCAATTTTATTTATTTGTATAGATGTACGTTTTATACATAAAGTCAGCATTATATTTATTTATTTATTTTACCATTTATGTACAAACATATATAAACAGACAAGAAAAAACAGAACAGAAAAATAGGTACAAAGGTGATGCTTATTTCATAAGAAATCTCTTCCAGCATACCTGCGATAGGACGATAAACAGAGAGATGTAGACAGCGTGTGAAAGAATAAAGGAGACAAAAAATACATAAAATCATAAACAATTCACAAAATAAAACTAAACAAATATTATGAGAATATACTTACATACATACAAATAAACATACATATTTCTAAAATATCATTGGAGTATAGGATCTCAATATCATTGGAGCCAACTACGGTTTTAACGAAAATGATTTTAACATTGCCGTCTACTCTATATCACACCACATAATTTCTAGTTTACAAAATAATAATAATTAGAAAGTTCAATCACAAGACTTCGCAGTCATCATTTTTGATGTTAGTTTAATAGTTAATACAAAGCAAGAAAACTCACACACACGAGTACATAAATTATTATTATATAGCTTCTAACACACACAAGTATATTTACATAATAATGTCAATCGGACACACGATGACTCATTCACCATTTCCCAACTCTTCTGGCTAAAAGATATTTATCTCCGTTCCTATCCTTAACTGTATGGGGCCAAGGACATCTGTTATGTGTGAGTGATTGCAATAATATACTTCCAAGAAAGAATACAGAAATACAATATAATATTCACATAAACATTTTTCTTTACAACAAAAGGTCAAGTTAGGGAGAAAAACGGAAATGTTTTTACTTAAATAAGTTGGGTTTTTAATTCGTTTTTACTCAATATTTATAATCTGTAGAAAGTAATCAAGTACTTCAAATCTTTTAATGTCTATATGATACAGATTTTTCTGCTGTACAATAACATTTTAGTCACTAAAACATTATTTCCCAAAAGTACCAAACGGCAACACAGCATCTTCATTATGCATGATCTACTTTCGACTGTAGATGACATTTCACGATACACCAGCATCTCAACAACACTATCTAAAGTACCAACAGTACCTACTGACATTATTTGGCAACAAACCACACGCAAGTTCATTCAACAGAGCATTGAAGTCATAGAAATAGTTCACCGAACTGTTGCGCAAGTGTTTGGTAGCGTCAGCGTGCATTGCGCCCGCGCAGGTCCGGCTCGTGCCGCTGGAAAGCCCCTCTTGTGCAAGCAGTGGTGCACAAATGCACAGTGTCGAAAAAATCAAATCCTGTTTCTAATTAGCAACAACTTATATACTAGAAATAAGTCTTTTTTTAAGTAAAGGCATTTAGAATATTTCTTGAAAAATTCGCGATAACATTTTTGATAATACCTACCTATTACATAAGATGATCCAACTCGGTTAGTGTCTCAATGAAAAACCATAACTGTAAAGTAATAAAAATTGGTTAATCATACCTTTTTGAACGAGACACTATACTGCAAAGGCACACAGTGACGAAATCAAAACAACAAACCCTATGTGTACCTACAGAGTAGGATTTAGTACGTCCAAGCAAATCCTATTATGAATTATGAGCGCTAAGTCCTTACATAACCAACCAAGCACAATGGGTGGCCAATCGCATTAACTTAGCTTTATGTAACGAATGCATTTTAATGACATAATGTCATTATGTACATGTGACGCGTTGAAGTCTTTTGTACTGACATAATTAGGTATAATCTTTTGCTAATACATTTTGTCAATGTATATATAATATAATAGTTGCACTGTTATTTTATAATTGCTTTTTTTATATTTTATTTTGATATTCCATTATTGCACGGCGTGAAATTAGCGCCCGAGTGTAACGAGGGTGCTAAACTCAAATGTGTACTTAAGTAAATGTATCGTATACTATTTTACTAGCTGCGCCCCGCGGTTTCACCCGCGTAAGTTTTGATCCCGTGGGAACATCGGGATAAAAATTATCCTATGTGTTATTCTGATGTATAAACTATATTACTGTAAAGTTTCATCAAAATCCGTTCAGTAGTTATTGCGTGAAAGAGTAACAAACATCCATCCTCACAAACTTTCGCATTTATAATATTAGTAGGATAGTAGGAAGTAGGATAGTAGGATTAGTAGGATAAGATAGTAGGAAGTAGGATACGTGACCTAAACCCACAATGGTATGCTTTTCTATGTAAAAATGGACAGGTCAGGTCAAACAGTGCTATACATTTTATGTAATTTTAGTTTTATACATAAATGTTTAGTGTTAATGCTAATAGACTATTTTCGCTTTTAATGTTTTACTGGAACCAAGATTGATTATTTTTACAGTCTAATCAACTCTTAAACTTCCGCTGTTGAAACTTGAACATCAGCTTCTTAATCTATACTAACATTATAAAGAGATAAAATTTGTTTGTAAGTATGGGGTAAC
The DNA here is from genome assembly GCA_949316385.1 of Globia sparganii. Classification (NCBI taxonomy): domain Eukaryota; kingdom Metazoa; phylum Arthropoda; class Insecta; order Lepidoptera; family Noctuidae; genus Globia; species Globia sparganii. Next base: position 12,135,194 of record OX438663.1, on the reverse strand, counting down.
CTCTGGATTGAAAAAAAAAATGTTTTAATTTGATAGCCAAATTCTCGAGGACGTGATTCTGACCCCCCCCCCCCTCTTTTTTTTTGAGGATGTGAAATCATCTGGGTGGAGGGAAGGGAGTGTCAGACTCTTACTGACTAAAACCCACCCGTGTTCCTTCCTTAGCCCTTTATGTTCCAGAGTAGCGGTAACCCCTTCTGAACCAAAAAAAAAAATTAACTCAGGGGCGTTAAAATTTTTTCACCAGTTATAAAAAAAAATGTTGTTCACATTTTGACCGTGTAGGTATTGCGATTTTCTATGAAAAAAAAACTGTTTTATTATAACCGACTAAAAACTACGCTAGAGGGTCTAAAATAATGTGCCGAATCAATTTACAGTATTTCCATCAAAATAAGTTTTTCAGTACAATAAGTAAACTTTGACTATGAGATTATTTTGTCACGTGTGTGCATGCGCAAGCCATGATTGCTAACATAGAATGATAAACAGTCTTGACTCATTCGTACAGCCTTTTTATTATTTTAACCTGTAGTCTCCCTTTGCTGGCCAAAGTTCCCTTCCCCATATCCTCCCATTCTTCACTGTATGTTGGCTTTTCTGGCGAATCTCCCATGAAGGTATCCAAATCATCACGTCATAGTTTTCTGGGCGACTATTCCTCTGACCCTTCTGTCCGGAGGCATTCTATTTAGTATTTGAACCAATCAACACAACCTTATTAATTTAGTTTTACAATAACAGCCTCCCTACCATGTAAATTTTTTTCGGCAATATAGTTACAAAACTGTGAGTAGAAGTTACTGGGTCATCGTGCCTTATTAGAAAACTATGGTCCTGAGAAAGTCGCTTATTATCTTGATATGGAAGGGTGAGCTCCAACCATGTGGGAGGCTTAATGTCCTATTACATAACTGCATAACATTAGATTGGTACGTATGCTTGTATGTGACATGCAACTGTTGTTTATATACAAACATAATATGTATTTATGAAAATCAGGTGGTCCATAGAAAAGTGGAAGCTGAAATGTATGGAATAGCAGTTTTATTTTCGATATCTCTGAGTAGAATTCTGTTCATATTCATGAGTAGGTACTATCATCCTTTGTTATTAGGTAAAACAGCATATAACAAAGGAAGTGGACAGGACGTAGTGATTTGTGCAATTGTATTGTTTTGATGCCATAATATTGTGGGCGACATTGAAATAAATGAGTTTAAAAAAATATACATTGTTAGAAGGATTTTTTTATTGTTTTAGAAGACTTCAGCATAATAACTCTTCTTAAGGGGCAAGCGCCAGGGTAGCAGGCAAAATTCATATTTTGCAAAGTTGTTTGTGTGTTGTCTACAACCCTCTAAGTTCATAAAAGCCTACTGATTGATAAAAATTGCTGAAATTTGAAATTACTTGTATTCAGCTGCATTCGGTTAGACTGAAAGCCGACCCCAACATAGTTGGGAAAAGGCTAGGCAGATGATGATGAGCCATTCAACAGGATTATATGAACCTAAAGAGTTGTATTGATGATTTTAATTATTATAATTCTGTAAATACATACTGGTCACGGACGGGAACTGGGAACAACCTGACACAGACCTGTAAATTGCAAAAAAGGTAAGAAAATTTTAACTTCGCGGGCTACCCTGGCGGTCTATACTAGTAGTATTATAAAGAGGAAAGATTTGTATGTATGTTTGTAACGAATTGGCTCAAAAAGTACTGGACCGATTTTAAAAATTCTTTCAACCTTTTGAATGCTACATTATCACTGATTAATATAGGCTATTTCAATTGCAAGAAAAAAATAAAATGTTTAAAAAATAAATGTCCACCCGTGCGAAGCCGGGAAAGGCCGCTAGTTCTTAGATATGCTGTTAGATTGTGCTAATCTCAGAGAGTTTTAGCTTAAACATTGTATATAACCTTATCTGTGCTACAGGTCCTTGGCATAAACCCAAAACGGCTACTTCACGGAGAGATAAGGAGTGCTCGTAATATCAGCTTATAGTACTGGAAACATACATACCTACTATGAGTTTTAGAATTCTACACTATCTCCTTGTGCATAACTAAGTTTACAACATTTATACATTAACACTAAGTTATATACAATTCAAATTTATTTTCTTAACACTTCATATACGTATATTACAAAGATGGATCATGGAAGTTAGCATCCACTGTATGTATCAAATGCATGACATCAGTAACTTAATGTCAGTATTCAGCTTACGTTAACAATACAGATCCGCTAAGCCGACCTCAAAAACTTATATTGCCAAACTTCTACTCGGAACATGAATGAACTAAGGGTTGATCAATGTTATGGCGGACGTCATCACCTCTACCCAGATAGCTGTACGACAGACATTTAGCGACCAGATGCAGCTATGTTTGGTAAGTCGTTTCTTGATCTGAGGTCAAGTGGTAGGAGGCTGCGTCGATCGTCTTACAAAATCGGTCCGCGTGCATCTTTGCGTTGGTCGAAGTATAAAGCGACGTAGTGGTAGAAGTGGCAGTCATTCGGACGCAGACAGTGCGCCGGTAAACTTGTGAAAATTTAATCATTCGAAATAGTTTTAGTGACATAAAAGGAGTGAAGAACTTAAAAGTAAGTTTGAAGTGCTTCTAAAGTTCGGGTTCGGCAGTTGCATCACAGGATTTGCGGTGACGGAAACAATATTGTGGTACAATAACATACTAGTTACAGAATTTCTCTTTCGATATCCGACTGAGGAAAGCAACTACCGCTGCGTCTAAACACATTCATTACGCAGAAATGGTGTAACTTTTCATATTAACATCGTAATCATTAGTTTGATGTGCGGATACATAACTGTGATTTAACACAACGATGCAATATTTGTTTACCATAACATTCATTTGGTTAATTATTTTAATTCGTTGTTTTTCACCATTAATAATCAATATCTGACCTGTTGTTATTATAAAAAATATAACTAATAATATTACTACTAATCGGTAATTCAGAGCATGGTCAAATTGAAACATTATTGTAGCTAGATTACTCTAAAAATAAAGTTGATCTCATTATAAGTAAGAGTACCTAAGTAGTTTCCCAAGTAAGTAATCCTCGCGTAAACTTTCACTTTCCGGTCGGTTATTTGTGCGCCCGCGCCGGTCTCGACCACAACATCAGGAATATGTAAAACATTGCATAATAACAAAACCATGCCTCACTTAGCATGGCTTATAAAATTTCCGCATACATACCTATTTACTAAAATTTTTCTCCTTTTTGGTAATAAATTAGCAACTTAGTTGTGCCTGTGCTGCAAGGGATGACGATTGATTAACTTAACTTACTTCACTTTAACGTTGATATCGAACAACACAAAAATGATAGTGACTAATCTAAACATTATTGTTTATACTTGGTACCAGTCCTGCCATAATCAATATTTTCTTTATTATAGGTATATAAAAAAATTAAAAACAATAATAAATATATTGATAATTTAATTTATTATCTAGCATCCATCGTGCGCAGGACCACGGTGCGCACGCACATCACTTTCAAACAACGCCAGCATCAGATGACATGCCTTTCAAAATGCTTTTCTTTTGTGTTTTCTATATGTCATGTGCGAGTGCGCTCTACTAACCGAGTAATCTAAAAAATTACGGAAATATAAAAATGTGAATTTTCGCCTGATTATGCTGTAACGTGTTGCATAAAACAAACAAGATAGAATAATATCGGAAGTTATGTAATGATTATCGGCGGTTACCGAATTTGTGACGCATCGCTCGAGACGCATGCGGCTTGCCAACGAACTGCTTGTGCCACTTTTGGTCGACACCACGACACTGACACCAATTTTTGGCTTTCTTTCATAACATAAGACAAAAACTGACCTCAAAAACGTAATAGGAGACCTATGTGCTAAAGTAACGCATGTTCCTCCTAGAATTATAATTGATACAATTAATTATCTTTTTTTCACCGATTGATAGTACTTTAAAATCTTGTTTTCTCATTAATTCGGTTAAACATAAGAGATAAATTGAAGTAATTTATGCTAGTGTTTACAAAACACGTCATTAGCCAACCATGATACGTAGATCCGTACTTATTTAACTCTGTATACACCGTGTGAGAGTGCTTTCGCGGCCCCACGCCTTCCAATGACCGCGCAGCCACAACTCGGCTGACGTTATGGAGCCTTACATAACTACAAACTGTCTGCGAAAGTAAAAGTGATTCTTCGCTTGCAGTTTCGAAACAATGACATGCTTTACAAAATAAGGATCAAATGACATCAGCGTTTTGATTGTATATCCATTTTTGTTACAGAACATGCGGTGGACAACGGTTACCTTTTTATTGCTACCTATAATATTCGCGTGTACAAACGCGGAATGGTCATGGGGTGGAGAAGCGGACACCAAGTCTGCTGCCCAACCCGAGCAGAAACCTTCAGCTTTATTAGAAGGAGAACAGTTACCCGAAGCTCAAGAGAAAAACTTTGAATCAAACAGCACCGTTCTAGATGACATTGTTGACGAGCTGGTGAGCAGTAAACAAGGTAGAAGTCTGGGCGGCTTCGACGACGTGTACAGCGATCCCACGATCAAGGATGCCTTGGACGCAGGAGATGACGCTGAAGCTAGGAACCTGATCAAAGGAAGATTGTGTACTCTAGGTCTCATACAAGTACGTATCAAAGAATTTAATTGTGTTATTACAGACTTGCTAAGGTCATGTTGAACTATTCATACATCAAATTATTGTTCTAACGTTACTTAATTTAATCATTTCAGTGTGAAGATGAGGACGCGCGTGATAAACGCACATACTTATCACCAGAAGAAGTAATTTACGCCCAACCCGTCGATATCAAGCCTATTGGAAAACCGATTGCATCAATTCAGGTTCGCGGCCCTCCTAGAGCTTACGGCCCACCTCAGCCAATGCCTTACCATCCGCGACCCCAGAAATACCCACCTAAGAGAATCGGATATGGTGGCAATGCCAGACCTGGCTTTTCAGAAAAGTATGGCGTAGCGGGGGGCAACTTTCAATTCTCCCAAAGCAGTGCACAATTCAACGGACACGAATCTAACTTCGTCACCAAACCACCCATTTACCACCAAGCGACCCAAGGACCCTATGCTTATGAGAATACTAAACCTTCTTACAACAAAGGTTCATCCGCACACTCCGGTTCAAAAACAGATTCTGTTGTACAACAACACATCCATCATCATTACGTGCACGATGCTGACAACAAAGACCCCAAAGTTATCATTAAACCAGTAGCCATTCCTGTAGGATCTATCGGTCAGTTAAATTCACAAAGTAGTTACGGATCACTCTCACAATCTTCTGATATCCTAACCGCAGGAGATGGTGACTATAGCAGCATTACTGCGGGTGGTTTTAAGCCTATGTCCGGTGGATTTTCTTTAGACAACAACAACAAGCCGATATATGAATCTGATACAATTTATGGCTCACAGTACGGACATAATTCTAACAAAGTTGGTCACAGTGGCAGCATTTTGAGTCAAGGCCTCCCAAATCAATATACAAACAACGCCTTCGAAGACCAAAAGTATGGAAACAGTCTCGGTAGCTACGCTTCTCAGAATACTGAATTTTACAAAAAAGAATTACATGTGGGAGGATCTCAAAATAATCTATACAATCAAGGACCAGCAACTTTCGGGCAAAACAGCTTTGCTGGAAATTACCACGAAGCCAAAGCACAAGGATTTGAATGTGTATGCGTAAACTATGATCAATGCCCAAGCCAAGAAGTGATCGGACGCAGAGATGACTTGTACTTACCAATTGACCCACGTAATAAAGGCACTGAAATCGTTGCATTAACTGAGGAACAATTAGACAGTTTGAACAAAACTGACACAATCACAATCGCTGAGAGCTCAGTAAATACTACGGAAGCAAAGAACCTAAGCAAACGTGAAACCAAAGAAGATATTCCTGCGGAAGTTGAGAAAGAAGCTGAACCGGTAAGCATTAAGTACCCTTATTCATAGTTATTCGTTCTATACAAGTTATACATCGCAAGTCAAGCTTTTTCCCAGAATCATTTTAACATTTACCTCTCCTCTTCCTATTCTCAGCACTCACCTATAGGAAACCTTAAAACCTATAAAATCATTTCGTGATTTTTATTCATCATATCTAAGCCTGGGGTAACACTGTTACACTTGGATTAAATCATATATATGATAATTAAATACCGAAATCTAATGTAACGGTTACAAAAGATATACTAAACAATGGGCACTGACACAATCTCTAACATTACATTAAAATATAGTTTCTATTATTGATACAAGTAAATATCACTACAGCGCTACCCTCAATTGCCTGGCTTCAGCGATCATGCCGGTATTGACTACAGACGCGTGCAGCCCACGTTTGGTATCTCTTTTGGCTTGCCCCCCGACACTCCTGGCGCTCCCAGTCAGACTAATCACCACCCTTTCAATCCCCACCTCTTTCCAATCACTCGTGCTGTCACAGCAGGCGGTATAAATCTAGGAGTAGCCGTAGTTAATCCACTGCTCTCTCTACAAATAACCAAAGATGAAGAAGGGCAAAAGGTTTTTAAACCCCTTGTACATTTTCATGTTACACCAAGCCAACAGAAACTCATGGCCGTTACTCAACTTTTCGATCATAAAAAGGCACTTCTGTTTAATAAACATCATCATTACCATATGATTCACCCTATTCCTCCAGTGTATCCCTTACACCCTGTACCCCTTGTACCTGCCTACCCTCCTCAGCCACATAATCCACACTATGGATATCCACCTCACCCACCCCATCCTTCATACTCACAGTATATACCCAATTATGAAGAACATCCCCATCATGCATCCTACTCTGAACCTCCCCGTCACCCAAATTATGATGGCCCTCCTCATCATCCACCCCATTACGATGGCCATCTGTCTCACTCGCCCTATGACGGGCCTCCAGTGTACTCCCCAAATTACGCGGATTACGAGCCAATTCACTACAAAAATCATGATCATACTATTCCTGAACCTGCAGAAGGTTTTGATGATTATTATGATGAGCATGGTAGAAATTATGGTAATGAGGAATATACTCAGGCCCAACATAGAAGTTCTAATACTTACGATAAATCTGAAAAAGTTACTGATGATACTGACCTGAGTCACGCGAACCGATCCGCTTATTCCCGCTCCTATGTCTTTCCTTCGACACCTCCTTCGGCAAACCGGGGATACCAAAAAATCCGATTTCCTGACAACCGAAGAAAGAGGGAAATCGATATAGAAAATATGTCCATAAGTGTACTAGAGGTAATTTATGCACTTTTCTTAAATTCTTCCTTTGCACCGCGTTCTAATATCAATTGGCTTGTTGATGTTTCAACCATGGTGTATTCTGTTCACGTGCAAAGCAATCGCTTTTATATTATAGCTCCGAAATTTCCTCACGAATTCATGTTTCTGAGCCTGTTTCTGTTTTGTTTTTAGCGTCAAGGGTATTTCGGCCGTCCTCCAGTTCAGCAGTGCAGACAAAACCAAGTGTGCTGCCGTCGTCCCCTACAACCTCAGGCTGCTAACAAAGGACAGTGCGGCATTAGACATTCTCAGGGCATCAATGGCAGGGTCAAAACTCCTTCTTACGTAGATGGTGAAAGTGAATTCGGAGAGTACCCATGGCAAACAGCTATTTTGAAGAAAGACCCCAAGGAATCTGTCTACGTTTGCGGAGGAACACTCATTGATGGTCTTCATATTATGACTGCCGCTCACTGTGTTAAATCGTAAGTATACCATAGTCTTACTTCTGAAATGTGTAATTAAACAATTCGTACCATATAAAATTAAATATTATAAAAGTTAAAATTAACTTTTCTCATTCCAGTTACAAAGGCTTCGAGTTAAGAGTGCGTCTTGGTGAGTGGGACGTGAATCGCGACGTTGAGTTCTACCCATACATTGAGAGAGACATCATTTCTGTCCACGTTCACCCTCTTTATTACGCCGGCACTTTAGATAACGACCTTGCTATCTTAAAGATGGACCATCCCGTCGAATGGACCAAATATCCCCACATCAGTCCGGCTTGTTTACCTGACAAATACACCGAATATGTTGGACAAAGATGCTGGACCACAGGATGGGGTAAGGATGCCTTCGGAAGTAACGGAAAGTATCAGAACATCCTAAAAGAAGTTGATGTGCCTATTCTATCACATGGCCAGTGTCAACAGCAGCTGAAGCAGACACGCTTGGGCTACAACTATGAACTGAACCCCGGCTTCCTCTGCGCTGGAGGTGAGGAAGGCAAGGACGCGTGCAAGGGTGACGGCGGTGGTCCCCTGGTATGTGAGCGCAGCGGCACGTGGCAGATCGTGGGCGTGGTCTCGTGGGGCATCGGTTGTGGCCAGCCCGGAGTGCCTGGAGTCTACGTTAAAGTTGCTCAATACTTAGATTGGATCTCGCAGATCACAGGAAAGTTCTCGAATTATTAAAAAGGAAAGTATTCATTGAAAATGATGTCTAATACAAACGAAATCGTCGACACCTAAATCGTATAAGCATCTTATATTTATTATTAGGATCTAGATGTAATTATTTAATATTTATTACTTTTAAGCTTTGGGTGGTAATATCCAGAGCATCCGAGTAATTGCGTATGCAGATTTTTATATTTAAAAATAAACTGTATGAATAAGAAATTACATTTTCGTATTCGTATCATTTACCCTGCCGCTCGTTTCATATTTTGTAATTTTTTTCAACAAAACACGCTGGCTGCTAGCATTTCTCACCTGTCACTTGTCACATACATACATGACAAAACAAAAACTCAATTTAGCGCTTGCAATGATCGCATAGAAGATATTACTATGACTCCTAGAGGTAAAGGAAAAGGAAATGTACCGAAATTCAGTAGCGCCGCTGACCAAAATGATGCAGCCGCTTTCACTTTACCTAACAGCCTTCCTTGTTCCGAGGTTGATTTCCCGGTGCTTATAAGGCGAAGACCCCGCGTGAACTGGAAGGATGTCGTCGACGAAAGTGATAAGTGGCAAAAACAATTAGAAGAATACCAAGAGAGCAAACTGGTTGTTACACCTAAACCACCGTTCCTTAGTAAGTTAGAAGCACCTTCTTCTCCTCTTGAACTAACATGCTTTGTAAGTTATTTGCAGATGATATAAGGAACGAAAATATTTTTTAGTTGGCCTTTTATTAGGGTTCCGTAGTAAAACAAGGGACCTTATAGTTTCGCCAAGTTTTTTTTGTCTATCTGTCTGCGGTTTAACTCACAGACACTTAGCACCTAGGTACTAAAAAGCTGTAATTTGTTCGAACCGTTGTTTTTGGATAGTCGGATAGATATGTGTAAAGTACTCACGATAATAGTAGATGGATATGTATAACGAAGTTAAAAGGAAAACTATCACAGTCCTTTAACGAATCAAATAGGTAATAGCCGACCACCTAAAATGTAAGTACTTGAATAAGTAACGTGATCTGACACGCAATTTGTTAGTTTTTGGAGTAGTTAGTTAAACCTTTTAACTGAGATAGCTATCTACCTTCAAAACTGACATGGCAAGCACTAACGTGAAATGTGCATGTATTTAACCATTTATGTACACATATATAAACAATTGAACAGACAAGAATAAAGGAACAGAAAAATATGTACAAAAGTCATGGTTATTTCAGTTATTTCTAAGGAAATCTCTACCAGCATACCTGCGATAGGATAGTAGGTACATAAAAAGAGAAGTAGACAACGTGTGTAAAAGGGAAAACAAAATACATAAAATTAATACAATTCTTTAATATAAATAATTATAAACATACCTACATAATATTATGAGAATATAAATACTTACGCACATACACATTTCTAGAATAAACATAACTAAAATAAATAATGTAATTTAAATAATTGCATTGCATTAATATTTTACAATGTTATTTTTCGCCAAGCGTAGCTTCAGGAAGGAAAAAAAAAGTTTTTCATCTACCTACCGTAGATGAAAACTTTTTTACAAAATAAAAACAACTGACTTCAAAAACTCTTCTAACTGAAAAATAACTTTAATTTCGGAAGTCGGTGTCGATGGTTCCGCATTTTCGTTTTTTGACACCGACTTCCAAAATTAAAGTTATATTTCACTTAGTAGTGTGTTTTTTTTAGTCGGTTGATTTTTTTGTAAATAAGTTTTTATTTTTCACTTTTTAGTTGTACCTACCCCATACAAATTCAATTAACATTACTTGCTATGTAAATATCCGTTAGAACATCATCAATAAAAAGTAAGTAAAAAAAATCGTAATAATGAAGCTAACTCAAACAAAGTTAATCAAATTTGTATGGGACGACCCCTGAGGCATATCTTATCCATTAAAAACAATACATAGATATACAATTGTAGCCAAGCGGTGCCAAGCAAGAAGAATCATCAAATTCGCATAGAAATGCAAGAGATGCAGTATATTTATGCATATAACTTCGTACTATAAGAATAATTATCACGTTAGGAAAGAAACGTCAAAATTGGTTCATTAGATTTTGAGAAAATCGCGGACATACAAACATACATACGGGTCGAATACACATCCTCCTTTTTCGGTCGGAAGTCGGTTAAAAATTTGATAGATATTTCAGTCGGTGTGCTACTTTCAGAATCTGAAACCGATTACATTAAGAATGAAGTATTTGTTCATCTCCTACCGGCTTTAGTGGAAGCTCTGAACAAGGCTAAGATATGGGAAGCTTTTACCAGAGATAAATGTTTCTTCAACGGCATAGACCACATCGTACAGGTAGATCAGTATTGTGTTCTAAAAAGTCAGCAAAATAATTCGATTAAAACTTATCTAACTAAAGTTGCTTATGACAAATAAAATAATAATAAAATTAATGAAAATTGCTAAATGTAGGTTCATACTTTTTGTATCACATCATTAAACACTACGTAGAGAAGACGCGACGTGTTTACTTAAGAGAAGGCAGTAGCTGGTGCGTTTCGTCCCCGCCATGGCTCTTCTGTCTACCTTCTTATGTCTCTATGCGAAAATCGAAAAAGAAACTCTTTAGGCTCCTGCAAACAAGCGCGACACACTACGCGAATCGCACGCAACGCAAAGGCGCTGCTTGCGATTCGCGTCGCGTGTCGCGCCTGTTTGAAGGAGCCTTTTACATAACTGCCCGCATGTTTCTAGGTTCTGTGGAACAACAACCCTAGGTATCCAGGACGTAAGGAGAGAGAATTACATATATTCAACATGCCTTGGGTCAGAGCGGCTCTTAAGACTAAGTACATACTTAATATGATTGTATCATCTTCATCAATTCAGCTAAAAGAAGTCTAATGCACGGTGGACATAGGCATCCTACATAAGTATATATATCATTGCTTAAATTACAAAACCGTCGAGACCTTAAGCATTGCTCTTATTTTTCATGTGTCATCTCAGTCTAATAATTGGTGCTTAACAACTCCAAAGGGCCTATGTCCCTTGGCCGATCAGAACTTGTGTCTCGCACCACACACGGTTATCCTTTGATATTATTTCAGCTCTCCATCTTATCTAAGTTAATTCGAAATAATCAACTTTCAGTCCTCGACCGTATTATCCCAAATCCTGGCTATGGCCCGAGGAGTATGCTGCCACTCTCATACAAAAAACTGTTCGCCAGTACTTCGTACAAAGACAAGATGAAGTGCAAGAGATGCGAGACTTCTGGAGGGTAATCATCGGTGCCCTTATCATACACATCTAGGGAAAATTAGGGTTGAATCTCAAAGCTGCAATGCGATGTCGAATTGACAGAAGCTGTGAGCTAGCCCGACGATACATGACTGTCTTAAAGTGATGTTCCTTTGCCGCGTAAGATGTTCCCACAGAGGCTATGCACGTTAGCTATGTAGGTTCTTTTGTCTAGCTGCATATGTCTACCTTTCCACTACAGCAATGCGGCAAATGGATAATTCATACAGTTTGGGAGTATAAACAAACAACGACGTCTTCGGGCTACGCCTCCCAGTTGCGCCTGTATAGGTTGCACCCCATTGGGCTGCGTGGGTGATACATCTGAGAAAACCACACGTGTGTTATTGACGTCTTCAAACCAAACATCCGTAGGTACATTTCGCCTTTAGACTTAAGTCCATGCGAAACTCGTAGTCGAAATCGCCAGGCAATTTATCGGATTAATGTCTTAAAAACAAAGAAGTTATTATCAACACTTAAAGGTGCTGGTGGGGCTCTGTGTACTTTATCTGTAGATTTTTTTCTCAAATCTTTCCCCTATATTCCAGAAACTTGAAGTGGAACGCAAAAATCCCGAGGTCATGGAATGCAATCCCTTCTTGGCTAAAGCGTTTGCATCCTCATCACATATTAAAAAGTAATTCAGTACCTATTGTCACCCTAAAGTGTAAATGCAAACCATGCTTACAGGTAGTAAGCAACTGAATAACACCAATAAGCGCTCTGTTCAAGAGGAATGATGACGCAAATACACTTTCGCCATCTTTGGTCTAAAGGTTAAAAATAAAGATTCAGATAAAGTAACCCTCCGTATCTACTTAACGTGGATCCACGCGAGACACAATGGCTTTATAATTGTTTCTGTAATTACGGCATTCAACCGGTTAAGGCTCTTTCGTTCGAGGGTTCAATCAAGTAAAATTGTACATTTGTTATCATCTACTTTATTTCTATAACATTACTAATTTAAATACACATGTAATAATAATATTAATTCTTGTTTCCTTCAACTAAGGGGCACTCCCTCATAGAGAGAAGGACTGGCAGGGGTTCCGAGGCCCATTGTGAATTGTACTGTTGGTTTTTCATCACCTTTAGCTATCCTCTTCACTCTGTTTGGACTGTGATTGTAGGTGATAGGCATCGTGAAGTCAGTCATTATCTGGAAAACAATGCAAAATAATATTAAATTAAATAAATAACTATATTTATATGTTATAATAGGCTTTGCTTTTACGTCGTCGTCCTGCAATCGATAGCCGCCAGAGCATTCAGCCCGCTAGTGTGGACGCTGACAAACCGGCCCCGCTGTGTTGTTATTAAATACTAGCTGCGCCCCGCGGTTTCACCCGCATAAGTCTCGATCCCGTGAAAATATCGGGATAAAACTAAAAGTATCCTGTGTGTTAATCCTGGTTATAAACCATCTATGCACTATGTGCCAAATTTCATTCAAATCCGTTCAGAAGTTTTTGTTACTAATATTATGGACCTCATTGTAGTCTGTCACTGTTCCAAAGCGGTAAAGGAAAACATCGTGAGGAAACCGGCATGTCCTAGAACCAAAAATTCGAAGACATGTGACATCTACTGGCAAATCAACGGAATCCGCGCTGCACAGCGTGGTATCTAAAATTGAATGTGCGGTGGATCACAAATGCTCAGCACTAGCCGCCTTCATTGACATCGAGGGCGCCTTTGACAAGACCACGTTCAAAAGCATCAACACGGCCCTAGACATACATAATATAGACCCGTCCCTGAGCGGCTGGATCACCAACATGCTCAAACAGAGGGCAGTACAAGTGACTGTAAACGACACCACAAGGGCCATCGTGGCGAAGGGCTGTCCGCAAGGGGGTGTCTTTTCGCCGCTTTTATGGAACCTAGTCGTAGACAGTCTAATAAAAGAACTCAACGACAATGGTTACTTCACCGTAGGCTACGCCGACGACATAACCATAATAATAAATGGAACCCACGAAAACACCCTGTGCAACCTAATGCGCCAAGCCCTGAAAATAATAGAAAATTGGTGTGGTAAACACCAACTATCAGTGAACCCCACAAAAACTGAATTAGTTCTCTTCACAAAAAAGAGGAAACTGACGACACTAAAACTACCACGATTCTTTGGTACAACCCTAAGCCTATCAAGTGAAACCAAATATCTGTGCATCTTTTTGGACAAACAGCTGAATTGGGCAAAACATACCAACTACATTACTACGAAAGCCAGCATATCCCTGTGGCAATGCAAGCGAATGCTTGGCAAAAATTGGGGGATTAGCCCCAAGGTCACTTACTGGCTATACACCACAGTCATCCGACCAATCATTACATACGGCTCACTAGTCTGGTGGCCCAGGACAGACCTGAGCACAGCCCAAAAAGATCTTGAAAAGCTGCAGCGGTTCGCGTGTGTGGCAATCACTAGCTGCATGAGAACCACACCCACTGCTGCCCTACAGGCTATGCTCGGATTGCCGCTCCTACACCTCATAGTGCGGGAAGAGGCGGCCCTTGCTGCCTTTAGGCTCCATGTATCAGGTACCCTAAGCAAAGACTCTAGGGTCAAACACATACGTTTAAAAGAAGATGCGATCAAACGGCAGCCAATGATGGCATCACCCTGCGACAAAACCCCGAAACAATACAGCTCCCAAAAGCATTACAACATAGTGCTTAAAGAGAATTTATACTGATGGTTCAAAGACCGACTGTGGAACTGGAGTCGGAGTCTTCTCACACGACCTCAACATAAAAATATCCAGACCGCTGGGAATGCTCAACACTGTCTATCAAGCGGAGTGTGTGGGCATAATACAAGCGGCTTATGCCATAACAGCCAGAAGAGTTACGGATGCCCGTATTCGCATACGCTCAGACAGCGCCTCAGTCCTCCAATCCCTGGGGAAGGAATGCATCACATCGAACCTAATACTAGAATGTCACAATGCGCTTGAACGGGTAACGGTTCTGAACCGCAATAAAGTGACACTACAATGGATAAAAGGACGCAGTGGATCGCTAGGTAACGACGCAGCTGACGAGCTGGCCAGAAGGGCATCTAGTACGTCAGTTTGTGGACCGGAACCTGTCGTGCCCATCCCCTTCAACCAAGTACGCAGGTGGCTACAGGAGCACACCCATACACAAGCAGAAAGCTGGTGGACGTCGTCACCAGGCTGCAGGCAGTCCAAGGAAGCTATGCCATCATTAGATGGCAGGCTAACCAGACGTTTATTGCGACTGGACAGGAAAGGCTTGCGCCTGGTGACGGGGACCATCACGGGACACTGCTCGCTAAATAAACACTTCCACACTATAGGCATAACGGACAGTCCCCTGTGCAGAGCATGCATGGAGGCTGAAGAAACCGTTACGCATGTGCTCTTTGAGTGCACAAGCGTCACCCAGATTAGATCAGAAACCCTCGGGACACCCAGATCGTACATAGATGTTCTCAATAGACCAGGAGACCTAATCAGCTTCTAGAGGGAGGTGGGCTGGTTGGAATAACCACCGACGGCCGCCATGGCCCACGCACAATGGTCCATTTGAAAGACTAAGTGTGGAAACCAAACCCATAACATAGAACATAGACATCTATTGGGCCAGTGTGGTAGATTACGGCCCACTCTCTCTCACAAAGAGGAGGCCTGTGTCCCAGCATTGGGAACATTATAGGCTGATTATGTAATGTATTTTAACTTATTTATTACCAAGTCATGTAATTAAGGCATAAATCATACAGATTATGTGTAACTCTTTTTTTTTTTTTTGTGGATGGGAAAGCATCAAATGACCCCTCCCGCTCTGGGTGGAGCAGAAGGGAGTGTCAGACTCTTACTGACTAAAACCCACCCGTGGTCCTTCCTTAGCCCTTTGTGTTCCGGGGTAGCGGTAACCCTTTCGGACAATCCCGCTGCCCCGGCAGGCTTCGGCCCTTTCGGGCCCCTTCCTTGCTGCTGACATCTCTTTGAGGCGCGCGTGGAACACATACGCGCCGTCCGGCACGGGCCTGGTCCTGATCGGACGGAGGGTTACCCATTACTCTCCGCCCGCAGGCCCGATCTCCGCCCGCAGGCCCAATCTCCGCCCGCAGGCCCGGTAACGGTAACTCTGGCATTGTTTTTTTAAAGTCATTTTATAGAATACATGCAACCTACCCCTGCTTCGCACAATTTTTATGACTTGACAATTAAATACATAGAGATATAGTTTTATATTCGTGCTTTATACACATTAAATAAACCTTCCAAAATAAATTCTCCAAATCAATCTTTATCTATACTAATAATAAAGCTGAAGAGTTTATTTGCGTGTTTGTTTGAACATGTTAATATATTATCTGGAACAACCAGTTGAATTTGAAAGTTATTTTTGCTTTTAATAGCCTAATTCTTGAACATCAAGCTAGAACCCTTAGGAGCCATGAATAAGAAAAACTCGGATAGAACTCTTAAGCGAAAACGAAGTATAGACAGGCGATGCAATGCAACGGAATGGATCAAGAGAACTATATAAATTTCGCATGGAGGAAAGGGCAGGCAGCTAGTGTTTTATGCAGCTGAATATTCATACCTTTCTAATACTAAAAAAAACATAGCTGCATATCTAACTGAGGAAAGACTGTCAGTTAGCGCAATGAACATACTTCACGATCAATGAATACACCCAGACACTCAAAAAAATTCAGCAGTGCATCTAAATGAACCGTATTTTAAAGGCCTATGGGTCCATGGGGGGTTAAGAAGAATGGCAGTTAACAATGTTCAATGAGTGCTTGTGTGCCGCCGGTCACTCGGTTGGTTGATCAATATAATCACTGGTGCTGCAGTGGTCTTAAGCAGCACAGCGCCAGTGATTATCTTAAACAAAAAATCATTGTTGGCTAAATTTTTATGAGTTTAAAGATTGTCACTTCACACCCAAAGCATTCAGCTGACAGCAATTTGTATTATTGTTAAATTACTTTTCTTTATTTTTTTTACAAGTTTTAAATGATTAAATGATGTAGATCTCCTATGCACAAAGGGGAAATCATTATTGTTATGATTTTAAGCCAGTATGAAATAACTTGCAATCTCTTGCTAACTGTAAAGCAGGTATTGATTAACTGATAATTATTTGTGGTAAAAAGGAGTTATACTTACTTCCAGTCCTTTATTTTCGTGATCCTTGATAATAAACTTCTTCATGAGTGGCGGCATTTCAATGCTGTTTGGTAAGATCACTGCTGGCTGATCATCTACTTTCTCTATAACCGCTAACAATTTGGCCTCCTCATTTTTCGGTATTAGTTTATAATCTGGCTTGTAAGATGTACGATAAATTTCTGTCAGATTCGGCATTTTGCGACCCCTGAATGTTTTCTCAACCCATATTCGCACTCGACGCCTTTCCTGAAAAATTTGAAAGTTAATATGTAACATTTGTAAATGAAAATAGCTATTCCTTGGTAGCTTGAGAATTTATAAGTACAAAGGCTGATTAATTCATCTCACGCTAACATTAAAGTTATAACTTTATGTATAACTTTATTGTGGCCAGTGGTCTGCTGGTTAAGAACACTAACATTAGGTTTAAAAATGAAAATGACTGAAAGATCTCTCACCTCATCAGGACATGCCTCAACTTGAACAATTTTCATGAAACTAGGTTCCGGGTATCTTTCAAAAACAGATCGAACAATAATTCTTCCAACGCCAAAATTCTTCAGGCTTCCAACAATTTCCCACAGAGTTTTACCTTTGAAATCCGTTGTTCGACCGACATATTTTATTACCGTCGAAGTCGCCGAAGACATGTTTTAATAGAAGAAACGTAGAGCTAGAGACGAGAGAAGACACTAATAATTTAATTGTATTATTATCGGGATTCTATTTATTTTAGGTTATGATTATGATAGATGACAGATGACACATGACAGAATTCAGAATTTTCAATTTGACATTGACGCTTCTTTCTTTGGCGTCGCAATACTGACTTAAAGCTGGTATGCATCACTGACGTACCAATCACATAGACCCGCCCGGCATACCTACAAGAAAAACGTGCATACCTACACTTTACTGAGAGGATAAAATGGCGGCTAATAGCCCCTAATCGATATTTCTATAAAATAACATCGTTATAAGATTGTGAGAATGTTTTCTTAGTGTCACGGACTCACGGTACAATATCTACGGGTAAAAATACCCCAAGTTTTCTAACTTAGGTCTTTCATTTAAGTTATTTGTAGGTTCGTCCATCTTTCACAGCTAAGCCGTAAGACGTGTTACCGTCAATGGACCGCTGATGATAATTGATAATAATTTGAATAATAATAAAAAAATTGTAACAGAACTACAATTTGGAAAAAAAATGTGTGAAAATTTGAATTTTACGGGATATAATGACGGAACTAACATAATTAATATTTTTGAAATTTAGATGTTAAGTTTCCAACACCTACCTTTTCTAACATGCAGATGATAGTGGGCTTTAATTAAAAGTCAACAATAAATTATAATTAAGTATATAATTATATGCAAACAGGAAAAAACAACAACAAACAAATCACTCTCATTTATTTCTGAACTATACAATTTGATCAGATAATTTCGATGTGATATTCTTTCAGGAGATTTCTTTCCATAATATTTTCGTCTGTATTAAAAATTTCTCGTTAAGTCTCTTTATCTTCTTGGGCTGTTTTTGACATTTGTCCTTTAATTCTCTTAATAAATCGGAAACAAATAAAATATAAGTAAGCTTTAATAGATATTGAAGACAAGCGAGAGATATCTCCCACTCTGTCTCAATTACTTTATTCAGTGTCCGGTTGAAACCAGATTCTTCAAAGTGAAGAGAACAAATATGAATTGTTTTTGTTGACATCTCTAAATTTTCCAACACCGATTGTTTCCAACCAATAAAGAACCCTATAATAGCATTATCGATAAACATAATAATGTCAAATGCACTACTCTATCCCTATAATAACAAAGAAAATGTTTTCATGAAATACAACTTCAAAATAAAGAGAAAAGGGAAAATATGAATGCTTTGCTGTGGAAACTCTTCAACGAATGCAGAATCTTTTGTTTATCCTCTAAATCTAATGATATTTCAGCTGAAATTAAGTACACATACTGGTGCTGGTTGTTTTCGGGTGATTTCTGCTTCTTTTGATGCCACACCCACACATATTGCAATTGGGCATCTTGCTACTGACGACTTCCACTATACAGGGTGCATTTGATATCATGGGCATTATTTTAACCTAAGGTACTACTTATGATACTAATTGCATTAGGGCTACTATTACGCAAATCAAAAATATTATTAATGCAAGTATGGAAAACCTTAAAATGTAGTAAGTCATACAAAGTATCAAATTAGTTGCGCTTCTCGATAGCAAATGCGTAGGTACACTACGCCGTACGCGCATCCTTGGGCGTGAATTCTTTGACCCCGCCCGACTCACGTGACATTCGTAAGTTGCCAATGAATTGATTCATAAAAAATTCCAATTAAAAAAAAAACATTTACGTACCTAGCTTGTGGATTGTTTTGAAAAAACCTTATTTGTCGGTAAAGTGACAGAGGGTAAACGGGTGCTCTTCCACGAGCTTGTGCATGTGCTGGCACGTGAAAAGACGAAAAATCCAACAGGTTCTGAGTGGTTCTGGTGGAATGAGACCCCGTGAAGGAATAGGGTCGTTCGGGTTGCGCCGATGGAACATTTCACGAGTTCATACTAAATTTCTTGTGCGATCGTAAATTACAACCATTTGTGGGTATTGTTGGTTGGTGTACCTAGCCTGCACATTACGCGGTCGAGGCATCGTGTACACAAACACACACACAACACACAACTACTACACTAACACTTAATACACTGCAATCCAAGCACCGTATGACCCGAGCGGCGAGTACGGCGATTACGTCACGGGATCAATAAATCAATTACGCGTCAATGCACCTGCGCAGTCGTTATGACACTGGTTCCGGGTTCGTGACTTCGTGTTGCGGCGGGAAGCATACCCCGCGCGGGGGTGATATTCGTATTTTTGCGAGTGAGGGAGTGGGACGGAGAGAGTTCAGGGAATCCCGCCGGACGGAATGTCTTGTAGCCCATTGTTATTATTACTTGTAAGGAAAAACCCGCGCGCGCGCAGGTGATGCTTGTTTACATTTCGCTTGGCGCTGTACTGCGCTTTAAGATTTTGATATTTCAACAATTATTGGCGTTAACGAAGTATTTTGTTTTAATTACTTTAAGTGTTTATTTGCAATAATAAGCCTTGTGCAATTTGACTTACTACATTTTTAAGGTTTTACTTACTTGCATTAATAATATTTTTGATTTGCGTATTAATAGCCCTAATGCAATCAGTATCGTGAGTAGTGCCTTAGGTTAAAATAATGCCCATGACTTTGATTCCACCCTGTAGAACCGAGTTCAAACACAATGACACAGCAAATTACACCAAAATTCACAAATTATATCCACAGCTCAAGAGCATTTGACAGTTGACGTACCCAACTTTGGTACCAAACAGTGAGAGGATAAAATGGCGACCGGCCGCAAATAGGTATTTTAGTGACGCTAGGAATGAAGGATTGCCATAATAGTCACTGTCAAAAACACTGTTATCCTTTTTCACATATGCAAAATTAAGAAAGTTAAAAAGAGATGGCAATATTTTTATGATTTTGGTGTCGATATGCCTCATATTTGTATAACTGTGTTTTTCTATAGTCAAACATTTCGGGTCCATATAATGTATAGTCTAAGGTATGCATTTGTATTTAAATTTATTTATTTAAATTATTAGTACATATTTATTTATTTAATATAGTATGTATGTGTATATAACCTATTTATGCATTTGTGTAGCTAGTTTTAACAGGTTTTTTTTTTCTTCATTGTTCCTCTCAACTTAATCACCTGCCATATAATCTCTTCACCACCCTTGGTTGACTGGTAGAGAATGCTTACGGCATTAAGTCCGCCTTTGTACCTTTTTGTGCGAAAAGTTTAAATAAATAAGTATGCACGGCACTTTGCTGATGCATCGATTGAATTTCTATTTTACGTGTGTTTTAGTAGGGTGCTTACTTATAGAAGTTTTACAGAATCGCACTGCAGGTCTCCGCGGGTTTGATCTTCGGAAGAAAACGGTTACATGTTTTACCTGTTTCTTTATATGTGAGAGCATAAGTTAATGTGGGACTATTTCACCCGCACCGATCGGTACCGACCCACACAGACTCGCTGCACTGGGAACCTGTTTCTTTATATATGCACCCGTACGTGGCACGCACAACATAAAATCACTAAAATGTGTGACTGTGAAGTTAGCGGCTACCATTGTGGTTTAAATTAATCCTGGGTGCTATCATCGCTATTTTAGTATTTAGAAGTAAAACAAATACGAAAAATCTTGGAGAAAATTGTTACGAACGCTTCGAAGTTCGAAGCAGGGACTTGAAACGTTACTCAAAATAACGTTACGCGTCGTTCCGGTACCGATAATTTGTACCGTTCCACCAGGATCAGGACTGGGACATGTCAGTGGTTAACAAAATTAATTCCTTGGCTTTATCGATACTGACAAACGTAACGAAATTTTAAACTGTTCAGTAATAATATTATCAACATATGGTTATTAGTTTAACGATACCTATAATAATGTTATTCATTTCGATAATCAACGTTGCCACTGTTGCCAGCTGCATGACTAATAAGATGACGCAAAAGACGAAAAAGTATGAAGAATCACGTTATAATAATGAATATGTAACGTTTCACCTGTAACGTTATTACAAGCAGATAAGCTTAATGTTACTGATACCTATAACGTTACTTATAATATGGTTGAACGAAAACTATATTCTATAACGTTTTTTTTACCGTTTTTGTTATTTTTAGGTTTTAGTATCGTAACAAATTTTGGAACTTTATACGATAACAGGAATGGTAACGGAACGTTTATTTCGTTTTCAAGTCCCTGCAGTGCTATTCTGTAAAAATCTCACCGTGAAAACTAAGGTGAAGTGAGCTGTCATTCCACCTGATGTTAGAGATTGCCTCCATTGATAGCTCACTTCACGCTCACTTCATCGATTATCACAGAATCGATAGGCTAGTTCGAAGGCATAATACCATACCACCTTCCTATTTTTAAAAGTGGTCTCCCGATCTGACCAAAGACTACCTAAACTTTTTTTTTTTGTAAATGGGTAATCATCAAACCCCCCCTCAGACCCCTCCCGCTCAGGATGGAGCAGAAGGGAGTGTCAGACTCTTACTGACTAAAACCCACCCGTTTTCCTTCCCAAAGAGTAAAGTTGAATAAGTGTGATTAGTTCCTTACTAATCACACTTATTCAGCTTTGTTCAGCGTTTGTCCATAGAAAACAACGATTTTGTATGAAGTCCGTTCAACTTTCCGTGGCTGTACGGACGCGTAGTACGTTTATCATGCGTACGCGTACAGTCAACAGGAAAAGTACTAATTAACGAATGGAGTTCGCGTCAGAACTGTGTGGCGTCGAAGTAGTAAATGTTTGGTGTAATTTACAATCACATGACGACACTTCGACGCCACACAATTCTGACGCGAACTCCGTTCATTAGTATTGAATTTCTGATTTTCATCATCTACTTTTGCTGTTGACTGTACGTACAGCAGAGCTGAATAAGTGTGATTAGTCCCTAGGTATACAGGTTCCTACCTTAGCCCTATATGTTCCGGGGCAGCGGTAACCCTTTCGGACAATCCCGCTGCCCCGGTAGGTACAGAGGCCAGCACATCAAGCTACCCCAATCTGTCAGATTTTCCCAATTGAATATGAACCTTATTCCTTTGGGCTAAAGTTGAAAATCTATCAAAGAAATTAGACAGATTGGGGTAGGTTGACCTGCTGGCGTCTGTACAAGGATCTGACTTTTAACTCACAGATTCGTTGCGCGCATTTTTGCATAGAACCACGCGTGAAACGCTCTCCGCGGTGTGTGCACCAATTCACATTTCAAAAAGCTAAACCATGAAATTATTGAGTTGCAGTGAATACACAGCCTAAGCTAACAAAGAAAATTTAAGTTACGATGAAAATTAACATATTTTTTTATTTATTAGTTCCGTCATTTATCGTGCGTGACGTTCTGAATAAAATCATGCAGCCCAAAGTAACTCATCCATTGTAATCTCTGAGAACTTTCAAATTCTCAGGAAAATATTCTTCATATTTTGTTAACTAAAATGATATTCGCAAAAAAGATAATGGATTTTTTTATGTTAGTACTATAACGCCATCTATCGATAGTTGCTGAAGCTTGGATAAATTAAAATGTAACATTCCCTGTTCCCGATAGATGACACTGCCCTCCCTGTATCAAGTCAATTCCTGACTTTTTTTCATTTTGCTGTTTTCGTTTTAGTGCAAGTTTTTGTTTGGTTTTCAATTTAGTAACTTTTGTTTTTGCATCTATGATAAAGTTTTTCACATTATATTACTAAAAATAAATCTATTCACAGTGATTATTAGAAGAGTTTTTCATCCAGTTTCAAAGATTGAACCTACCTACTTATTTTATTGCATTTGCAGATTTGCAGCCGTTTAGCCATCAAGATGAAGAGAAAGAAAAAGTGGAGAAAGTAGTTTAAATTAAGGTTCAACTCAACTCTTGACTGGTCTATGAAGGAACAGCAGGAACTCAAAATAATTGTACATACATTATGTAGGTAAGTAATTAGTTTCTGTTTTATGTAGGTACCTACTTGGACACAGGGACACAGGGTTGGTGAGTGAGTAGGTTATAGGTACTTACTATGTTTTTTTTTTAATCTAAGTAGGTAGTAGTGCTATTCTGTAAAAATCTCACCGTGAAAACTTAGGTGAAGTGAGCTGTCACTCCACCTGATGTTAGGTTCCATATAGATAGCTCACTTCACCTAAGTTATCACGGTGAGATTTTTACAGAATAGACCGGCTGTAGTTATTTTCACGAAAGCTTTGGCGCAACCCTACATGCTTTTTTTGGCTACCATGTTACTGATTTGATACCGAATCGCTTCAAGTCTACGTTTTATGCGATAGGTAGGTACTATCTATATGTGTATGTACAAAGTACCTATACCTAAATAGGTACAAGTTTACGGTGTAGGAAAATACACGTAGGTATTGATACGGTAAAACATATACAACGTGTTAGGTACCTAACCTACGTGTAACGTTAAATGCACAAAACCTCATACTGTACCCTACATTTATCTTCGTCTATCTCGTCAAAATGTAGGGAACAGCTGATTTTTTTTTCACGATTTCAGGTTTGGTCCCATAGTAAAAGTTGTTCATAATGATGAGTACAATGACCTCTTAAGAGGTTGCTGGTGTTTTTCAAATAACCCTGTATAATGCAATGACCACAAGGCACATTTACAACAGTAGAGTAGGCACTCATGATCAGCTAGGCTTAAAAATATAGATACCTATGTGGTCTACATAGGTCCCAGAGAATCACCTTCACAAATTAATTTTCAGTTTAGGATCTACCTAACTACATAGCCAGAATCATCAGGCTATGTAGTTAGGTAGATATTGGCCCCGATTCTGTTGTTCACAAACTAAATTAAAGTTCAGTGCATCTTTTTCTCTCTTTTTCATTATGAAAAGGACAGAAGATACAGAAGGACTAAACTAATAATAGTTTAGTCTTGATGAAAGAAAAAGATGCACTGAACTTAAATTTAATTTAGTTTGAGAACGACAGAATCGAGGCCAATTTACTTCAGGCGCCGACTAATTTGACAGGACTAAAGTAATATTTATCTTTTTCTGTCCTTTTCTTAATGATATAGAAAGAAAGACGCACAATTTTGTTTAGTTTGTGAACAACAGAATCGGGCCACTGAACTGAAAATTCAACTACTGTTAGGTAGATACTGAACAATATAATTTTGATCATAGCAGCCCAAGTATCAATTTTGGGCTACTATGATCAAAATTATACTGTTATACTGGAGACAATAAAATATTATTTTATTAACCTTTTAACCGCCTACGTCGGATTAATCCGACAAATATTTTCGTGTCCATTTCGCCAGGGTCGTATATTTACGACCAAATACCACAGCTCGTTTACTCTGTTTTCTTATTAATTACGCTGCATTCTATCAGGTTATTTGAAAAACAAAAAAAATTCGAATCACTGTGCCTGGCGCGGGGGGCACGACTTATATAAAGTCTGGCGGTTAAAGGGTTAATCAAGTGTTATCATTGCCCAAACCATAGATCTATGATGAGGTAGATGTAGGTAATGTAGGTGCTGTGCATACTAATGACAGCTTGGTTAAACCTAGGTGTTGAGTATTTCTACTACCAAGCTTACACAGCAGAAATCTCTGAAAACCAGTTTAATTTTAAGCTAGGGTCAACAACGTCGATTATCAGTTACATTACCCATGCTGTGAAGTTTTTTTTTCCCTTTTTGTAAAACATACCTACACACACATGTGACATATTGTGTGATCACATGAATTTTCGAAAAATCTGTGTAGTCATTGGTTGCTAATTATTGTACCTACTATCAAATTAGGTGTGTGGTGTATGTGTGGGCCACACAATGTTGTGAGTGGTGGGGATAGTCAGTAGAAAAATAAAAAATCATAAAAAATCAACTTCAATTTATTTTCAATTCTGTTACTTTATGGAATTTATGCAATACAAATGTTGTAAAATATAATTACAATAGTTAACAGTTATTAAATTTTAAATGCAGGTTTTGGAAAAGTCCAATTTATTTATGCTGATCAATTTTTGTATCTCATTGCCCATAATACATTATGAAATGAATAAAACAGTCCTTCATACTAGTGAAATCTTATTTTGCTACATTTTGCTAAATGAGGGTTTCGTATTGAACTATGGATTAAATCCCATTAAGCCCTAATGTTAAATATTACAGGCAAGTATTAGGCATTTTATTATACCTGCTATTAAAAATGATTAAAAGATAAGTCACCATTACAATTTAAATACAATTTTAGAACACAAAGTGCCATGACATTGAATATTTGCTATGGCCATAAAATCACTGTTCATAACAACACAAAACATTAAAAAACAAATTTGCACTAGTCACTATCCATTAAGCAATCCCAATGTCTTATTATTTGACTGCAATTAACAAAAATAATATATTTTAGACAATTAATTACCAAGCAATGAAATAGCAGTAATTGTCACCTTTGGTGGCATTATCCGTATACCTTTGCTATGTTAGAATTAAAGAGCACAAGTAACTTGCACATTAAAAAAAGCATTGAAACTCCTCAACAATGTGTTCCATGCTATTTCAGAGCATAATATTATACTCGGACTGAGTTGTGAAAGTATGGCGACTGCTCACTATCGAATTGGTTTCCGCCAATACTTTCATTATCATCATTATTTAGTGAAGAAGCTACCCTTCTTAAGTCTAGCTGCTTCTATTTCTACAGCAACTAGTGTGTGACAATTGGTAATTCTGTTTAAAATATACAAATTTGCTAATTCCTATGTTTACTTTCCAATTGCCACCGATAAACATAGTTGAAGTAGAATATAGAAACATACCAATCATAATTTTCTATGGTTACAACTGTACAACAGTCACATTCCGTTGGCAAATAATTAAACATAAAATAAATATTAAATTTAGCTATAAATTGCCTAGTTACCAACCGGAATGGGCTTCGTGAACACGCAGGTGGTGAATAACAAGTCCATTCTTACAAGAGGCCTGTATACAATAAAAGTTACATCGCCCCACAATTAACTATTACTAAGCAATCGCAATAATAAGTTAAGACATATTTACACATCATCGTCGGTATTCCACAATTAAATAAGAAACTTAAATTAGAATAATTTAAGATAGTCGGGATATTATTATTAATAGGAATCAGTCATTCAGTATCCACAGTGATCGAGCAGTAGTCGCTCGGTCGTCGTCTCGTTACCGTCCGCGTGCGGAGCGGCGGGCGCGGGCGTGTCTTCGGGCGCTTTTTGAACATATGTAGCGCGCCCGCAGCTCACGGCGCGCTCCGCAGCGGCGGCGACGGCCCCGCACCGGCTGATGCGGAACTTAGGACACGCACGAGCTCGATCATAGATGCGAAAGCTTTCGGCTTGGAATTTGCCATGCTCTAAATCAAGGCTAGAAGTAACCTAGAAGTGTGAACTCGCCGTGTGAGGTACCGGGAGCGGGCGCGAGGCCCGGAGGCCGCGGCGGCGGCGCGGGCGCGACTCGGAGCTGCGGCCGCGCCGTCGCTTAAGTCGTGTCCCGTCCATATGTACCGATGCGCACTTCGTCGATTACGCTTGCCCACTCCAAAGCATACGAATCGGGGTCTTCCAAGTAATATGTACGGTTTGGCTGTAACAAAAAAACAATTCCATTATAGTATGTTTCTACATCGGAGGTATTGCATACATACTAAATAAAAGGTATTTTTTGCTATCGAGTGAGAGAATTTATGTTGTCAAAGAACTCACCGTGTGCACTAAAAATATTCTAAAGTTCTTGGCTTCGACCCGCAACTCGGGTGACCAAGGGATTTCACCCTTGAGCACCATGTTGGCTGGATCGACGTAAAATAGGCGTGGTCCAGTTGTGAGCAGCAACATACGGCGTCGAGGAAACAGGCCCTTCCTTTTGTCTACCAGGCCTTGCTTTAAAATTAGCTCTCCGTCGACGAACTGGTGCCACTTGCTCTCCCGAGATTGAACTTCGAGACGACGACGTTTTTCTTCGGGGCTGATGTTTAAGATTCCTGAAAGAAAAATTATAAATTCAATGATTTATGTTAGAATCCCCAAAATTTTCTATGTCAAACTATCTAATGAAATTCAGTTCCCACTGATTTCTAAAACGAATGCGTGTACACAGCTGATTATAAGGTCAACATTAATAAAACACGTAGGGCGTAATGAGCGAGTCATTCATGTCATGGCATAAGCGGTTGAGAATGTACCACTCCGGGACGACGGCGACGTGCCGGAAGGTTGACGTCATACCACTATAAAACCGTAAACCATGCACTGACTGAGGACGTCCGTTCCGAATGTGTATAGCAGTGAATGCGATGACGTAGTGGCTAGTGGCTACTCGTGCAGCGAGTGCAAGGATCATATTACGATGCGCTACATGCTTAAATAAAAGAAAATATATATGTTTGCATGAACGCTTATTTCTAAAAAGAGACACTACTTATTTGGGAAATAATCACAAAATAAAACGTTATTGGACTCGGTTTAGTTATGAAACGAGAAGCGTATAAATTTGCCAAGAATTCAGGTCATGGACGCACCAGTTGCCTCTTACTCGTCGCTTCACTGCACTCGCCCGAGACTTTGTAATTGTCCACATCGGCTACATACTCAACCTACTAACATCTATTTAGACTTCTAATATTTTCAAAAATACCTTTATTTGCCCATATGATGTAATTATGAGAACATTATTTTGAAATGTAAAGCATATCTATATTGATATTTAAATATCCTTGAAATTTTGATTTTTAAAAGAAATAGAAAACAATCTAAGATAGTATTACAGAATAACAGTTAACAAAATAAATTACCTTTAGAGGTAGATAAGTCGAATTCCCACAGTCTCACAAGTTGCTTATTGCCCAATCCTGGTTCAAGATGATCGGGTACATTGTATTCCTCTTCAAACGTACCTCCGGGTAAATATGGGCTAATTGTCGGCGGCGTCTGCTCCCACACGTTATCCCAGTCCATTCCAGCGAAGAACGGATGATTGCGAATAGTATCATAGGTTTCTCCCTTATCATTAGCCCCAAGTCTTTTGGTATGGTCTAGCACCAAGAGCTTTTCCACAAGATCTTTTGCATCAGCGGGAAAACCTTCTGGGAACTCAAAATCCATCTTGAGAATTTTTTGAAACGTGAGGAACTCTGTGGCTGCACGGAATGGAGGTAAGCCCGAAATCATTTGGTAAATGATGCATCCCAACGCCCACAAGTCTGAGGCACGTGTGTCTACGCAGTCGTGTAATAATTCTGGACTAACATACTGCGGTGTTCCAACGAAGCTAATTTTTCTAGATCGTTCATTTTGCGTGTCATTATCTGCATTATTCGGTGAGGCACGAATCTCTTCAGGCTCAAGGATTTTAGCCGTTCCGAAATCAGCAATTTGCAAGTGCATATTTTCATCTAATAATATATTTTCCGGTTTTAAATCACGGTGAATTATTCCCTTGGCGTGCATTTTCTCTAAGGCCATCAATAACTCGGCCGCATAAAATTTAGCTACATTTAGCTCAAAAGAGCCAACTTGATTTATGTAAGACAGTAATTCGCCATTTTTTGCAAAGGACAAAACAAAATACAGCCTTTCTTCGTCTTGAAATGTGCAGTATAGTTTCACGAAACCATGAGCTACATTGAACAACATGTTCAAGGCATCTTTTTCGCGTTTAATGTACTCTCTTTTCTTTTTTCGGATGATGTGAAGTTTTTCACATACTTTAACTGTGAAAAAAGAAATTGAACAGATTATTTTTTGAATCTTGTAAAGGTCGTAATCAAAACATTCGGTTCAATGGCTTAAAATGGATATGTAGGAAACGTAACGTAAAAAAATGAACTAGTAATACGTACTTGCATATTCCTTTCCACTGTGTATATCCTTTGCAAGAAACACGGTGCTGTAACAGCCCTCGCCGATTAATTTGCCAAAAATATAGTCTTTAGCAGTTCGTTTGGTGGGCTTTTGTGCCTGGCTGGGCGCCGGCGAGGAGGCGGGCGCAGCTGGCGCGGCAGTCGCGGGCGACGGCGTGGCCGGTGCGGGCGCAGGCGCTGCTTGCATCTTGATCGGCGTCTCCGCTATGGTTTCGGCCGCAGCAATTGGGGCCCGTAACTCACTAGACGCTCGACCGTTGATCTGGAATAATGAAAACACCCACTGAGTAAAATAACATTGAGACTTATTCACGGAAGTGTACGAGATCACGGACTCTGTCTAGTGGAACGTCGTGAGAGAAATGCGACGTCGTCGCGCTTCGAAAGCGTGCACTTGTTTATCGGCTGGCAGCAGCGGCGGCGGCGGTGGCGGCGGCGATGGTGGCTACGTCATGCGCGGTGGGGGCCAGGGGGCAACGCGCCGTCTGCAGTGCCGGCTTCTTTAAATTTAGGTGACCGCTAAATACATAAACAATGCTAAGAACTAGGTGAATCAAACTTTGGAAAAAACTCATCGCATTTGTGATATGTTTACCTGTTTACAACAATTTGTCAATAGAACGTCAAAATAAACGTGTTTTTATTGCAAGCATGCAGGTTTTCACACTTTCGAGACCTCTTTGCAAATACATTTACGCGAATGTTCTTCCAAAAAAAAATTCTGTTGCGTAGCCGAATAATTGACATAATTATGAGGGTATTTCCGAAAATTGTATTATTTTTACCTTCTGGAAGTACCTAGGTACAGCTCTAGATAAGAAAATGTAAGCTTTTAGCATCGAGGATTTAAATAGTCAAAATGTTCCGGCTGCCACGTTCACTGGCCTCGTCTACAGTTCGATGATCCAATTTTTCGAGTTCGTAGCTTGAGTTTTTGTTCATTTTTTACGGGGCCGTCGTCGAACAAAAAATGACGCTTCCATTCAACGTGAGCGAAGACAGACAGAGATAGCTGCATTTGCAATTCTGTCTCTTTCTAAGAACGCTGCAGAATACCGCGAGTTCGTGTTTAACGGTATATTAACCAAAACAAACTTAATGAAAAGCAAATGAAAGTAACTATAATTTAACCGTTACTTTGCGGGAATATCCGTTCTTCAATTTTCACTGTATACGTTCGAGTTTTTTAGGTTGACATTCTTTTGGTATTTGCGAAACCGTCGATACTTTCAGTGAAAGTTTTTGTGGATCCTGTGTGGGGCGGTATTTATTTCAGAAGCGGTAATTAACTAGTGGAGAATGACAGTACTAGGGTGTTGCGGGAGGCGATGAGTTACAAACTATAATTACCACTAGGTCATAGCTAATTACGTTTGTCAGTTAAGAGATAAACAGTCCCTGAGGCCAGATATGACGGCGGCAATGCTAACAACGGTCAGAATAATATATAGGAAAACCAAAACCTAAAAGACCTAGGAGTCTACATTAATCTCTAGACAGGCTCTAACAATTCGCGTTGCACGCTTTGATCACGGATGGAAAGTTTCAATCATCAGTATCACAATAAGATAAATAGCAAGTTTGTTTACGCTTATTTCGAAAACAACTTACAATGTATTGATGATAAAATGAAAATAAACAGGAGATAATGGAATCTGCACTTCTGCAACACAGCTGCATGGTTCGTTGAAGTTTGGATAGGAAGGAATGAGTCACTAACAATTAAGCTTAGTTGTAAGCGCCGCAAATGGGTCTCGCATTCCGCGGCTGGGGCGCTGCAGCTGGGTCGGTGCGGCGGTGTAGACCACCGTCGCAACGGTACTTACACTCGCATTCCCACAGCAACGGATTCCACCGTCCACTACACCGACTTCATAGCCGACCTAGATCCCCACCACTGAACCTTCTTTTACACATTGCAATGCCGTTTGCAACATACCTACATGACTTTTATGTAATGCTTGAGATTTGTATGGATAAAATACTGCAGTTCTAAATAAGTAGGCATTCTAATTTAAAGATAGTATGGTAAGTACGTTCCATGAAAATAAATAATGGGATGAATAATGTTGATGATCTACAATGTGCAATAAAAGCGCCTATCAAGTTCAGACGGATGTGGTGCATTTTATGTTTACCCCTCCTACAGTCTACATCCGGTTTATAGGTAATGTTTAGTCAGCATGCTGACAGTGTTTAACAGTTAATATAACGGATAAGCTATTTTATATTGAAACTATAGTTACCATTCAAGAAAAGTGAAAGATGAATGAGAATTCTGAATGCGTGATCATGAATCACGAAGTGTAAACAACCTTTGTTGAGAACATTCAACAACAAGCGACATCCTTCGTCGCGCTCAGAACGACCTCTAATTAATATTATAAAATATGAGTCTGCCTTACCTACGTTTAAGTTCGTAAACAAAAACGTACAAAAATGTTTTGTACATTTTTGTAGAAGGTAAATAAGTTAGTAGCGAAGTAGGTACCTACTCTATGTGCAGCTGTGCTACAATCGCTTTGATGCCATAAAACACTTATTTAGTAGTTTAGTACCAATATGTGCTAGTTTAGTTTTGTTTACTTTCCAGTGAAATCAGTGTTTTTCCACAAGGCATAATGGCACAAGCCCTACAAAAATTATCGGGAAAGATAAAGAATGTGGGTGTAAACCTCCTGCGTAGAGTATTACGCCACAACATCACTGGTGGTGACGTATGAGCAAACATTCTCGTGGCGATGGCGTTGGCGTGTAATTTTATCTAGATAACAGTATATTATATGGGTAAAGGGCGAAGCGTAACATAGCAAAATATTTTGATAATTTAATATTCGTATTATTTTGGAAAATAATAAGTAGGTACCGATATTCGTGACTATTGTTATTTTATCAAATTGGCAGGCAGATGCGTAGTTATAATTATTAGAATAGTTATAATTGTAAACTCAATGTCTAACATAATTTAACCAAAAGTTGTCATCATTACAAATCAGATATTTTCATAAACAAATATTTTGGCCAATACCCACGTTAAAGCATCAGTAGCGCTATATCGTAGAGGTCGTGCAAATCATGCATATTACGCGGCAACGTTAACTGAACAATCTGCGTGTAAGGATACGTTGTGTTTACGATCGTTGTATGATTGCAGCCGTAGCGGTCTGCTGAACGCAGAGATCATGAGGAGTTCGCAGTGGTAAACAAGCTGGTCACGCCGTCGACGCGTGAACAAACAAGTGCTATGGCCGCGCCCGCCGACTGTGTTTGTTTGTATCACACAGTCACACTCGCCGTAGTGAACGGAGCACCGAGCCATCCAATGACATACAGAAAAACAGGGCGAAAGTGTGCAATCACCGCTTTGCACAGCGAAAGTTTACAAACGTAAAACATTGCCACGTCCGTCTGTCTACTCGTGACTAAATATTTTTTTTCAATTATATTGTCATGCTAGTATTGAATCTGCGGTGAAATTAGGTACTAATTTGATAAATAAACATTTTTTACCATTTTAAAGTACATACTTTCATTAAAATTATATAATAATTATTTATTATTCTATTACTTACATAACTTATTAATCGGTTGAGTCTTATAGAATAATTTAGAAAATACCTTCCACATCAAGACTACATTCTATCAAAATAGTTTCCATTTCACCTTATTCAAACTCGAGTCAATCGTTATTGAACATTATTATAAACAGACCGACATGGGGGTATACATAAACACGGGCTGCAGACAGTCATTGACCTTACCTTAGATTTGGGCGAGGGCTGTTTCCCGCGCTTCGTGGAGCTAACGCCAAGTAACCGCAAAATCCTGTTAGCTGCTTCGAGAAGAGTTGCACTACCCCTCGATCCTCTTTTAACTCGGTTGGTCAATCCGCTCATTTCGACTTGTCTCACACTTTAGTTTTCTTCCGTTTTGTTATTGTTTTAAACGGTCAAAAACACGATCACAGTTCATAAAGGTTGATTATTGTTCTTTAGCACGAAGTAGTCACAAATAGGAGTTCAAATAAATTTTAAACACAAGTAATTTTAAGAGATATGCAATCAAGATAAATAAATAAACAACGATAATTTTCCAATATTATTTGCGCGCGTACGTCCGTTCGGTCAAACGGCGTGTTGCGGACTGACAACTAACTGGAATGAAGTGGAATGCAACGAAGCGACCTGACGCGAGCGGAGCATTGACTACCTACGTCTCCCTCTCGCTAGACAGAATAATCGCATCGCATCGGTCGGTATGTATGGGGGGAGGCGCGGCGCGGCGCGGCGGCGCGCGCGGCTTGGTTGGTGTACTTGTGAGACCCCATTCCCCAGTCGCAACCCACTCTACCCCTCTGAGTTCAATCTTATGTGTGGAAGGACTAAGCGTGGCATGTCACCCTCATTCGCCTCCTACACTCGAATACCACCTACCTATTTACCTTTCAAAAAATCTACTCTTGAGGGCAAGTTTCGAAGCTAATCTAGAAATAAAACTTCGTGACTTATTTTTTTGTAAAAATAAGAAAAACTGAAATGCCTACCTATGATGTACTGTAAAAAAAAATCGACGGGTTGCACTCCGGGAGTGCCGGCAGAAGTGAAAACTTAAATATTAATGTTCTGCATTTTTGATATTTTGGAATGGTTAGAGAATAATTTTGTACGAATTGCTTTCGTTATCAGTTTATAAGTATTATTATTTATGTGGTAGGATACAATATTTATTCATTGCGCTATCGTACACAAACATGACAATTATCGAACATTCGCGCAAGCGCCTTGCGCCGCCTGCCCTCTCTCCATCCGTCTTACGAATTCTCGATCAGGTCACGTGTCCTGACGCGAGTTTAGAGATTTTTACCCATTCCAAAAAAAATACGCAGCGCCGCTAAAGAAGTTTTCACTTCAATAAAAACAATAATTTATGGAATTCTAATTGTTCAGTGCTGTCGAAATAATATTTCTATTGTGTTCATAAACGACGACTCCAATAATAAAGTATAATATTCTTCAAACCGTGCAGTGGGAAGCACCGCACTGCAACGTGACTATTTTTCTAAAGTTCTAAGTAGGGTGGGCGGGGGAGGTTCCAACCAAGATTGTTCGAGTCACTTCGGAAAAGTTCACGGGGTGTATGTCGAGAACGGGAAGTGGAAACAAATAAATAGAATCAAACAGAATGCAGCATCCTATAGCGTCAGATGCATCGTGCACAATCTGCGTCCATGTGCGTTTTTCCTTATTTCAAAACGTTGTTATTTACCTAAATCGTCGTCTGCTAAAGTTGTGTGAAGTAAGATAATCCGAAAATAATGGCAATGGTATTTATTAAACTAAGATCTAAATCTGGTAAAATCCCTAAAGCGTCTTCAAAACTTTAAAATGATGCAGTTTAGTAGTGTAATACATAGTTTAGTGCCCAGTGTAGATACACCGTACTCTGAACAGGTAGTATGTATGTAAGTACATAAAAAATCTTAAAAGATTTTTTACTAAGGCAGACCCTGTTACAATGACCACCCCCACCCGTTATACTCTTGCGCAGGCGCAGTCGCGCATGCGGGCAATAATTTAAAGGCAAATGGACCACTGAGTATTGGTATTTATGTCTTCCCATATAAATATAAAAAAAAAAACACATTCTTTCTTAAAGATTAATAAACAAGGGTACAACAAATATTCACATCTTATCCCTTTTTAAACATATCTAGATAGTGCTATTAAAATTCTTTCTTTCGAAGAAGCTTCAGTTCAGACAGAGTCTATGGTGTTTTTTTCTTGATTCAATGTACTTACTATGTGGGTTGAGTGGGCCGCAGCCCGCAGCAGCTGTTGGCAGCACGTGTCTCAAGCTCGTGCTGTCGGGTACATGTGCGTTTTGATAACCATGCCATCCCTGCATTCATCTATCTATTATAAATAAAAAGAGAAGTCCTGGACCTCAAGTCTGCTATTACAATAGTGTCAGAATGGTCTATCATTGATTTCATAATTGTTGATTTTGACAAGTTTGGTAATCTACTATTATAATGGCGTCATTATGACTTTCCAATGGTCAACCACTGACACTCCATTGAAAGAAATGGCATAAAATGGTAATCTCGTACATAATGACAAATTAATAAATGTAATGTTTATTGCTATTTACGAACTTCTTACTACTTCAGTTTGCAAACACTAATGCGTAATATCCTACTTCCTACTAATAATAATATAATAATAATAATATAATAATCCTACTAATATCCTATCCTACTTCCTACTAGTCCTACTTCCTACTAATCCTACTAATATTATAAATGCGAAAGTTTGTGAGAATGGATGTTTGTTACTCTTTCAGGCAAAAACTACTGAACGGATTTTGATGAAACTTTACAGTAATATAGTTTATACATCAGAATAACACATAGGATACTTTTTATCCCGATATTCCCACGGGATCGAAACTTACGCGGGT
The DNA here is from genome assembly GCA_949316385.1 of Globia sparganii. Classification (NCBI taxonomy): domain Eukaryota; kingdom Metazoa; phylum Arthropoda; class Insecta; order Lepidoptera; family Noctuidae; genus Globia; species Globia sparganii. The sequence continues at coordinate 12,099,258 of OX438663.1, read as the reverse complement.
GAAACCGCGGGGCGCAGCTAGTGTAAAATATATATTAAACGAAATCTAGTTGAAATTTAGCATGAAATTTAGTAGTAGATTTTCTCAGACCATTGACCGACCAATGATCGACTATTATGAATTTAGCAGATTACAAACTTTTAGCAAAATGACAACGGGCATTTCAACACGATGTTGAAATGACGAATTTATAAAAATAGCAGACTTGGGCCCCTGACTGACTGACTGACCGATTGACTGACTCATCAACACCCAGCCCAAACCCTTGGACCTAAAAAGCTGAAATTTTGCACAGAGGTTCCTTTTATAATGTAGACAAGGAATAAGGAAGGGTTTTTCGAAATTCAACCCCTAAGGGAGTTAAATAAGGGATGAAAGTTTGTATGAAAATCTTATTCCGTAGGTTAATAAACTTGAAACTTGGTACGAATATTTATCTAAGTAAATTATAAAATTTGGCATTTTTTGTTTTTCTAAACTACACCCTAACAGGGGATTGGGGGGTGTCAAAATTTGTATGGAAGAATTTTACCGCGTGGTCAAATTAAGTCGAAACTAAGTATTTATACATAAGACCAAAAATAAAGAATAACGTGTATCAGGGTTTTTCGAAAATCTACCCCTAACGGGAAGAAAAGGGGTAGTTAATTTTTCAAAGGAGGGTTTTACTGCGTGGCTTGATTAACTCGAAAAATGGTATAATATTTTTGAGTCAAGTAATGCACACATCCCAAAAGATTTTTAATCTGATGATATAGGCTATATGTATAACATTGCGCTACAATCAATAGGAGTGGACCGTCATTGAAAAATGTTGCCAAAAATTGGTTAAAATCATTCCTTTTGAGAGCAACCGTTGCGTACGCCGCGTAAGGCAGTATTCAGTGCTCTCCTGACAGTCGGGACTGACGGTCAGTGCGTACGCGCGTATCAGTATTGCGTATGCACACGCGGTCAGTGCTGCTCTGAATGCACGTTGGTTTCGATGGTGATAGCTACGGCAGACCGACGTCAGTCCTGACCGTCAGGAGAGCACTGAATACAGCCTTACGGTTACTTACGCAAAAATTATGTATCATCATCATCATCTGCCTAGCCTTTTCCCAACTATGTTGGGGTCGGCTTCCAGTCTAACCGGATGCAGCTGAATACCAGTGTTTTACATGGAGCGACTGCCTATCTGACCTCCACAACTCAGTTACTGGGTAATCATTATGATACCCCTTGGTAAGACTGGTTGTCAGACTTTCGGGCTTCTTCATTATGCATAACGGAATTTTTCCCCAAGTTCTAAAAAAAAGTCCACGACAGCATAAAATACGTCTATCGTTTAAAGTTGACTCACTATAACCTTTTTTATGGTAATCTTTGTTCTAAAATAATACATTATTTGCGAAGGTGTTTTTATAAACATGATAATAATCCTTATCCAAATAAATACTTTATTCATCACAAGCATTTAATTTTGAACAAAATTGCCCTTGACATTATTTGATTTCATTGAATATATTAGAAAATATCATAGTTTTAAAATAATACTAATAATAAAGCTGAAAAGTTTGTTTGAAAGCTCTAAATCTCTGGCTGGAAGTATCGGTCGGATTTATAAAAATCTTTTTGCATTTGACAGCCCAATTCTTGAGGAAAGCTGTAGGCTATTAAACATCACGCTAAGACCCTTAGGAGTTGAGCAAAAAGAAAGTCAGAAGTTTTCACTAAACAAAAACGAAGTTATAGCGCAGGCAGGCGATGCGCTATGACGGGGTGGGTCGGGGAAACAAAAATTTCACGTGGACAAAGTCGCGGGCAGAAGCTAGTGTAATATACACCTACAAAAATTATATAATGCTACAACTTGCTCACTTCATGCGTCGGCCTAACAAAAGCTTTACCTATGCGAGCTTTTAAAATTCAGTTCTATATTTCCAGATTTTCATAATAGTTCCATGAACCTGAATTACTTATCTTAGTGGCGACACCACTATACGAAAACGATTTATTCATTCAAAACAATCTATACATATAATAAAATCGTAGGAAAGTCAAAACTGTACATTGAATATTTTTTTAAAATAATACTTGGGGCGTGATCTACAATCGATACCGAAGCCAAAAATATAGTTTTTAGAATTTTTGTCTGTTTGTCTGTTTGTCTGTCCGGGATAAATTCAAAAAGTACTGCATGGATTTACTTCAAATTTTGCATGAATATTACTAAGAGGTCGGGTCAACATATAGACTACATATTATCACGCTATCACCTACGGGGGAGGAGCTGTGAATCTTTATTTTTCTTACGCATTCTGTGACAGCGTGTAATCTAACGACGCATATCTAAATGTTGTTTTTGAGTAAGCCATGCTATTATCTGACGTTACACTATAAAAATTACGCCATTTAAGTAACTTGGGCAGAGAAATATAGTTTAATGATTGTTAGTAGTATAAAGACAATTTTAAAACAGCGCCATCTATGAGATTTCATAAAAATCAAATCAAGTTACCTACATGTTAAAATTTTTTTGGAAATTAATAATTTAAATTTGATCATGTTGGCGAGGTAAGTAGTTAGTTATTCTTAAAATTCATAGATGGTGATGTGCATTTTCTTCATAAAAGTTGTATCGTATAGTTCGTTTTGACAAATTCAAGTTCCAACAAAACCCTCAAAATCTTGAGCAGAGTTGAGGAAGACAATTAAAAAAAAATGCGGTGTTAAGTATTACAAAAAAGTTATGTTCATTGATGATGATCATTTCATTTCATGACACCCTCGCGGAGGCGAGCGTCAGTGACAGTCCCAGCCGCATGCGTCATCTGTTTGCCGTCATCTTGGTGTTTTGTGGAGTCGCGAACCCGGTAGCTTTGTGAGAGAAGTATCCCCATCATCTGTCTGAAGATTTTCGACGAGCTTTGAGGCGCGCTACTGGAGACGAAGTCGAAGTAACTGATGAACGCGTGCTGAACACCTGTCTCAGTTCACTTCAATATGTGGTACTTTCTATCGGCGGCAATCCACTGATCGAATATGGGTTACCAGCTCCCCAATCATCACCGTATCAAGACCGTGAAAATCGGGAGTATAACGCGAAATGACCACCATACGAAATGACCATGTCGCTTTGTTCTCTTCAGAGCAAAAGCAAATTTATGACACCGTCCTTGAAAGCGTTGGGCAAAACCAGGGTAAAATGTTTTTCTTGGATGCTCCTGGTGGAACAGGAAAAACATTTGTTACCACTGGCATACTTGCAAGGTCAGGAGGCAAGGCAAAATTGCTATTGCTGTAGCGTCGTCGGGAATCGCTACCACACTGCTTCCGAGTGGCAAGACAGCACATGCCATGTTTAAAATTCCCATCGATTTAGAGAGCGCCGAAACGCCTGTTTGTGGTGTGTCACGTAACAGCGATAAGGGACACGTGCTCAAGGATTGCTCTCTGATCGTATGGGATGAGTGTACGGCAGTATTCAGTGCTCTCCTGACAGTCGGGACTGACGGTCAGTGCGTACGCGCGTATCAGTATTGCGTATGCACACGCGGTCAGTGCTGCTCTGAATGCACGTTGGTTTCGATGGTGATAGCTACGGCAGACCGACGTCAGTCCTGACCGTCAGGAGAGCACTGAATACAGCCTTACGGTTACTTACGCAAAAATTATGTATCATCATCATCATCTGCCTAGCCTTTTCCCAACTATGTTGGGGTCGGCTTCCAGTCTAACCGGATGCAGCTGAATACCAGTGTTTTACATGGAGCGACTGCCTATCTGACCTCCACAACTCAGTTACTGGGTAATCATTATGATACCCCTTGGTAAGACTGGTTGTCAGACTTTCGGGCTTCTTCATTATGCATAACGGAATTTTTCCCCAAGTTCTAAAAAAAAGTCCACGACAGCATAAAATACGTCTATCGTTTAAAGTTGACTCACTATAACCTTTTTTATGGTAATCTTTGTTCTAAAATAATACATTATTTGCGAAGGTGTTTTTATAAACATGATAATAATCCTTATCCAAATAAATACTTTATTCATCACAAGCATTTAATTTTGAACAAAATTGCCCTTGACATTATTTGATTTCATTGAATATATTAGAAAATATCATAGTTTTAAAATAATACTAATAATAAAGCTGAAAAGTTTGTTTGAAAGCTCTAAATCTCTGGCTGGAAGTATCGGTCGGATTTATAAAAATCTTTTTGCATTTGACAGCCCAATTCTTGAGGAAAGCTGTAGGCTATTAAACATCACGCTAAGACCCTTAGGAGTTGAGCAAAAAGAAAGTCAGAAGTTTTCACTAAACAAAAACGAAGTTATAGCGCAGGCAGGCGATGCGCTATGACGGGGTGGGTCGGGGAAACAAAAATTTCACGTGGACAAAGTCGCGGGCAGAAGCTAGTGTAATATACACCTACAAAAATTATATAATGCTACAACTTGCTCACTTCATGCGTCGGCCTAACAAAAGCTTTACCTATGCGAGCTTTTAAAATTCAGTTCTATATTTCCAGATTTTCATAATAGTTCCATGAACCTGAATTACTTATCTTAGTGGCGACACCACTATACGAAAACGATTTATTCATTCAAAACAATCTATACATATAATAAAATCGTAGGAAAGTCAAAACTGTACATTGAATATTTTTTTAAAATAATACTTGGGGCGTGATCTACAATCGATACCGAAGCCAAAAATATAGTTTTTAGAATTTTTGTCTGTTTGTCTGTTTGTCTGTCCGGGATAAATTCAAAAAGTACTGCATGGATTTACTTCAAATTTTGCATGAATATTACTAAGAGGTCGGGTCAACATATAGACTACATATTATCACGCTATCACCTACGGGGGAGGAGCTGTGAATCTTTATTTTTCTTACGCATTCTGTGACAGCGTGTAATCTAACGACGCATATCTAAATGTTGTTTTTGAGTAAGCCATGCTATTATCTGACGTTACACTATAAAAATTACGCCATTTAAGTAACTTGGGCAGAGAAATATAGTTTAATGATTGTTAGTAGTATAAAGACAATTTTAAAACAGCGCCATCTATGAGATTTCATAAAAATCAAATCAAGTTACCTACATGTTAAAATTTTTTTGGAAATTAATAATTTAAATTTGATCATGTTGGCGAGGTAAGTAGTTAGTTATTCTTAAAATTCATAGATGGTGATGTGCATTTTCTTCATAAAAGTTGTATCGTATAGTTCGTTTTGACAAATTCAAGTTCCAACAAAACCCTCAAAATCTTGAGCAGAGTTGAGGAAGACAATTAAAAAAAAATGCGGTGTTAAGTATTACAAAAAAGTTATGTTCATTGATGATGATCATTTCATTTCATGACACCCTCGCGGAGGCGAGCGTCAGTGACAGTCCCAGCCGCATGCGTCATCTGTTTGCCGTCATCTTGGTGTTTTGTGGAGTCGCGAACCCGGTAGCTTTGTGAGAGAAGTATCCCCATCATCTGTCTGAAGATTTTCGACGAGCTTTGAGGCGCGCTACTGGAGACGAAGTCGAAGTAACTGATGAACGCGTGCTGAACACCTGTCTCAGTTCACTTCAATATGTGGTACTTTCTATCGGCGGCAATCCACTGATCGAATATGGGTTACCAGCTCCCCAATCATCACCGTATCAAGACCGTGAAAATCGGGAGTATAACGCGAAATGACCACCATACGAAATGACCATGTCGCTTTGTTCTCTTCAGAGCAAAAGCAAATTTATGACACCGTCCTTGAAAGCGTTGGGCAAAACCAGGGTAAAATGTTTTTCTTGGATGCTCCTGGTGGAACAGGAAAAACATTTGTTACCACTGGCATACTTGCAAGGTCAGGAGGCAAGGCAAAATTGCTATTGCTGTAGCGTCGTCGGGAATCGCTACCACACTGCTTCCGAGTGGCAAGACAGCACATGCCATGTTTAAAATTCCCATCGATTTAGAGAGCGCCGAAACGCCTGTTTGTGGTGTGTCACGTAACAGCGATAAGGGACACGTGCTCAAGGATTGCTCTCTGATCGTATGGGATGAGTGTACGATGGCCAATAGGAAGGCCGTTGAGGCCGTGGACAGAATCCTGCAGGACATCTGCAGGAACGAACGTTTGATGGGTGGTGTCACAGTTCTGTTCAGTGGTGATTTTCGGCAAACGCTTCCAGTGGTGACGCGGGGCTTGAGGGCTGACGAGGTGAATGCTTCGTTGAAACGATCTTCGTTGTGGTCACGAGTTCGTACGCTGAGCTTGACCATTAATATGAGAGCTCGGCTCGGCGGTAATGCACGTGCTCAAGAATTCTCCGATGTCCTTCTAAGTCTTGGCGAAGGCACTCTACCAGAAGAGACAGGTGATGCTTCCAGAGTCTCTCGGTAGAGTGGTATCCAGCTTAGAAGAACTCATTCACTGTGTATACGGGGACATCAGTCGTATACCGCACCAGCAGAATTCTTGGGTGTGTGAGCGGGCCGTTTTGATGCCCAAAAATGATCAGGCTGCAGCAATTAACCAATGCATTCTCTCGGAAATTGAGGGGAATAAAGTGGTCTACACCTCGATAAACACTGTTGTCGAGCAAGATGACGCAACACATTATCCCGTGGAATTTCTGAGCTCCCTGTCAGCAAGTGGACTTCCAGCGCATACCATCAAGCTGAAGGTCGGTGTTCCGATTATGCTTCTTCGGAACCTATCTCCTCCGAAGTTGTGTTAACCGCTTTACGGCCCATTCACGACTTCGGTCTAAGCGGCGCGCGGCGTGGCAGGCGGCGCGGCGTGCGTTTTACACGCCACGTACCCTCAGTAGCGGCTAGCGGCAGCGGTCGAGGTGGACGTATTTAGGTAGTTAGAACGTGCTCAAAATTATGGCGTTATCAAAATTATCTCTTTTGTGTTTAGAAAGCAGTATATTTTTAAAACAAGTATGACAGAAGGAGTGCACGAACTGAATAAAGATCGATATTTAAATCGCAAATTTCGTGACAATCGCAATTTCGAAGATTACAGAAAATATCCGGATAAGTTTTATGAGTACACAAGAATGAGTGTGAAAACATTTGATTATATTCTATACTTATACTCTATATCCATTACCGCCACAAAATCGTCTAAAATTTTTTGTTTATAAGTTCGCCGCCGAGTCCGTCACATCCACGCCGCTATCCGGGCCGCTGTGTTTCGTGGCGTCGCGTCGCACTCATTCGCCAGTACTTTTGATCTCGCCGCTCCCCGCACCAAGCGCCGCTGCAACGATTCGCTCCGACAAAACCGCGCGCGTTTTCGCTGTGAGCGGCGACTCGTGGCGTGCTTCAAACATTTTCATACTTTTGTTCTTACCGCTCGCCGCCCCGCGCTTAGCCGCCCCGCGCTTAGCCGCCGCTCACCGCGGCAAGGTCGTGAATGGGCCGTTAAAGTCATCTCCCTCCACAGACACACCATTGAGGCGGAAATTCTTACGGGTTGTGGCTTTTTTTTTTTTTGTTGGTTGTCGACTGCTTAACCGGACCCGGGTTGTGGCGTCGGCGAGGCAGTATTTATACCACGCATTCCCCTAATACCTCATAACTTCCTGTTCCAGTTCAAGCGCGTACAGTTCCCCGTGAGTGTTTGCTTCGCGATGACCATCAATAAGTCGCAGGGCAGCGGGTGTCGACCTCAGGACGAGTTGCTTCTCACACGGGCAACTGTACGTCGCTTGCTCCCGCGTCACCAGTCCTGACTCTCTTTACATTTTGGCTCCTGGCAGCATAACTACCAACGTAGTTTATAGGGAAGTGTTGTAAAGTATGATACCTTTGTACGTATTTTTACTCTTTTGTGTCCTGGAATGTATTCCTGCATTATTTTCTCTATTTCCTTCAGTCACATGTTATGACTGAACTCAGCAGGACTCCCATATAACTCTCTTCACTTGCTTTGCTTGCAAAAAAAAACTTATATTTTAATGCTATTTTAAAAGTTGTGTACTTATATGCTATAGCGACACTGGCATCTTGGGTATTTTTGGTGCTGTAGAGCATGCACGCAGACGACGTCGCGGGCAGCAGCTAGTAAGGTAATATAACTACTTACTAGAAATAGGAACAAATTAGATCAACCTCGTTTCAGATTGTCTAAAGTAAAAACTTCTTTTATGGGTTATTGTGTAGAGTGTTATAATAAAATACCACTAGATATTCTTCAACTAAATGAGAAGAAATTTAAAACATGCATTAAACGCACGCTATGTAGACAAGCATGCTATAAGTTGGATGATTATATCGTAGATAAAAATGCTTGGCTAAATGCTGGTCCTGCTCCACAGACACTTGGGCTCACTAGTTAAAATTTCAATATTTGGAAGACATGCTTCCCTTTTTTTTTCTTTTCTTCTTTTTTTTTATAGTGTTTCTGACATTCGAACTTGATGTGTATTTTTAATTCAATCAAGTTTTAATTGTTACTTTAATATCATATACCTATTTCTAGTAAAATTTTATTCATCTCGTAAATAAATTGGAAACTATAGTTTTGTATAATTTAGAAGCATTTTTTTTTTTTTTTTGTAAATGTAAGAACCATGGATCCGTTTATTTTAATTTTTTTATGTTGACTTGAAAGAGCATGGCAGTTGAGAATGTGTCATGCTCACTTAAATGTCTCACTGATGGTGGCGCGTGTGTTGGATCATTCGGTTCCCTTCAAAATGGTTGAGCTGGATGGTGCTGATCCATGCGTCATGTTCGTGAACGGGCGCTGTCAGTTGAGACTGGTCATCTCTTAGCTGGCAGGGCTTCTTTTTAATCTTATACCTATTTTGAATTGTTTCTTCTTAACATTGTTCTCACATATAGAAGCAACAAGAATACTGTACTCAGGATTTTGTAATATCTTAATTTAAAAGAGTGTCCTTGGAGTTTCTTGCCCGTTCTTCTCCAAGAGATCTACGTTTTGGAATGGGCAACTAGCTTCAACTTTCTGACTAACTGACCGACTAGTTAATTTTGACAATTTAAAAGTGCCTGGAAATGGTTTAATTGAAATAAATGCTTTGAGTTTGAGTTTGAGTTTACTTACTTACATATTTTTTTAATTAAGTATATTGTTTAATTCAGCAAAATTTAGAGACAACGTGTGCAGTAAACAAAATAAAATACTGACGTTGTACATAGGTACGTGTATTACCTACCTACGCATACAGCGTCAATGTAAATAAAAATAACAAGTGATATTGTGTTCAAGCAGGACAGGTGTTCTCAATAAACAAGTCGATCGACGCGATATAAACGTATACATAATTTGAAGTTTACTTAATTTTCTAACGTATGCACTTCACGATTCAAGTCAAATGGATGTAAAGTATCGCCAAGCGCCAGGTGGGTCAGAGTATGTTTTTTATGGTTCCGTATGTCCGAATAAAAAAACGGAACCCTTATACCCTCACTCGTGTGTCTATCTGTCTGTCCGTTTGTCACAGCCGAATCTAACGGACCGATTGGGTTGAAATTTGGTACACATACTTAATTATGAATTTATGTGACCTAAAGACGGACGTGAAACGTAAATAAATGAATTTAGAAAATGTAGGTCACTTTTGGGAGGTATAAAAGAAACCCTTTTTTCCAAAAAAAAAAACAACCGACTTCCAAAAAACACAACAAAGTGAAAAATAACTTTAATTTTGGAAGTCGGTGTCGTTGGTTCCGCATTTTCGTTTTTTGACACCAACTTCCGAAAGTACTTAATGTATTTGTATACTAAAACCTTCCTGAAAGTATGTAGATCACATTAATGAAAGAATTATCAAAATTGGTTCATTAGTTTTTGAGAAAATCGCGGACATACATACATACGGGTCGAATAAAGAACCTCCTTTTTTGAAGTCGGTTAAAAATTTAAAAAGTTCAACTACAATGTTACGTTTGTTCTTGGGATAAATTCATACGGAACCCTTCATTGTGCGTGGTCTGACACGCACTTAGTTTGGCCGGTTTTTTGTTTGTGGGTAGGATAGCAGTCTGTCGCAGTTGCAACCCCTGCCGGGGGCCCCGACGAAGCTACGTTTCAAAACAAAATAAAAGCTGCATCGAACATTGAACCCACCACCTGGCTCTGTTTTGATGTGATACGGTATCCATATGGGGTCAGAAAAAAATATACAGTCTACCTATTATTGGCTTCTTTACATTAGAAATGTTAGTTTTAGTTGAACAGTATTATTTTCGGTAAGCATTCAAATGTGTTTATTTACACCGGTTACCAAATTGAATTCTATACAAATGTGTCGTAATAATAAACGATGTTTATTTACCTACCTATATAATTATTACTATCATTAGGTGTAATCACTTACAGGTGGCCGTGATGATGCTCAGGATTCATTAAAATACCTAATTAAGGCGCTCAAGAAAAACAACAAACTGATAACCGTACAACTGTAATGATAAAAGAGGGACAACTACGACACAGTAAATAGATGATACTCGTATTACCGTGACTACGATTCCTTCAGTTCACACCTCTAGCAATTTCGGCGTAGGTGTGTCGATATTGATATCACACCGATAACGATCGATAACGTGGGCGAAATCATACCCAGATAAGGTTTATCATCCGAATAATAAATAATTACAAAACAAAGCATTTGAATATGCATTTTGTGTGCAACAGGAATGGTCAATACAACTGTTATTTTATTTTCCTATACTTTTCCGCTCTTGTTTGTTCCATTTTCCTGCCAACCAGGGCAATCTGCTAAATTTTTATTTTTCACTTTTTAATTGTACATTGAGAGCAGTGGTGGCCCAGTGGTAACGGCCGCGACTTACGAGTTGTAGGTCGTAGTTTCGAAACCCGTCAGGCGCTTTACTTTGTGTAAATTATTTCATCACCATTGCTTTTAAAACGGTGAAGGAAAACATCGTGAGGAAAGGCATGTCCTAGAACCAAAAATTCGAAGACATGTGACATCTACCAACCCGCACTGGGCCCGCGTGGTAGATTACAGCCCACTCCCTCTCATAGAGAGGAGGCCTGTGTTCCAGCAGTGGGGACAATTTAGGCTGATTATGTTATGTTATGTAATTGTACATACCCCACACAAATTCAATTAACATTAGTGTATTGAAGCATTGAAGACACCGACTAGAAGAATCATCAAAAATCGCATAGAAATGCCGGAAATGCAGTACATTTACGCATATAACTTTGTATACATAAGAACAATTACCCTACCTAATGTATAATATACTAAAACCTTCCTGAAAGTATGTAGATCACATTAATGAAAGAATTATCAAAATTGGTTCATTCATTTTTGAGAAAATCGCAGACATACAAACATACATACATACATACTGAGCCTCAGGTCCGCTATTACAAGTGTCAGAATGGTCTATCATTGATTTCATAATTGTTAATTTTGACAAGTTTGGTAATCTACTAACATAATGGCGTCATTATGACTTTCCAATGGTCAACCACTGACACTCCATTGAAAGAAATGGCATAAAATGGTAATCTCGTACATACATAATTACAAATACGTAATATGTAAAAATATATATTACTTAAATGAAATCTAGCATGAAATTTAGTAGTAGTTTTTCGAAAATCATTTCTACTACCGGGTTTTATAATAATGGCAATACGACATTGTCATTATAACACAATTCTATTACGAGACCATTGGCCGACCAATGATCGACCATTATGAATTTAGCAGATTACGAACTTTTAGCAAAATGACAATGGGATTCTGTTGGAATTACGAATTTATAAAAATAGCAGACTTGGGCCCCGGGTCGAATACAGAACCTCGTTTTTTGAAGTCGGTTAAAAATAGTTTCTCAGTCGATCTTGCAATGTCCTCTCAAAATCTGCAGCACGTAAAAATCCATTTTCAGTTTATTTTCCTTTCCCTTAGCCCATACCCGACATACTTCCATGGCAATATCTTCTCTATTATTGAAAACACGTGCAAGTATGACAAGGTCGCACTGTTGCACTGCACGTTATTTAGCTATTCCAATAAGCAATATGTAATTTATATGTATTGTATGCAACTGTAGCACGTACGTGTACCTAACTGCATGTCATTGTACTCTAATAAAATACTGAATCTTACACATGTAAACGTGATGTATGTACTATTATGTTACTATTTATGAGTTAGCGTAAAATCTAATGAACAACAATATCCTTCCGCGTGTACAAGTTGGTTTAACCTAAATAATAATTAAGAATAAGAAGGGTTACAGAATATGTATTACTTACAGCCTAAACAGTCTAGATTTCTAAGAATTTAACAAATCAAATATGCAATTTCCAGAGTCCCTGGACTTGGCTCGGCCTGTCCCGCAGGAAGCATAATTTATAGGGTTTTCCCATGAAATTACAATTCAGGATTTAATTAAACTAAAATATAATGACTAACTTGATTTTATTTGGGTTATATATACAAGGTAAAATAACATAATTAACGCAAGACCTCATACACCCCAATTAGATTATTGAGTTAAAAGCATTATACAATGAGCAAAACTTATTTTTTTTAAAGCTTGCTATTTTTTAAGAAAATCGTGTTGTCACTGGCATTAGTTTATGCATTTTAAATTGAGTCTTATTGCCTTGAAATAAGATTTCATTTTATTTGGCTCAATCGGCAGTTAGTATGAAAAAATACATAATTTTTTAAAAAAATACTTAGGTATTACTTATAAAAGTTACTAAAATCGATTCAGTAGTCAATTATGAACAAACTACTTCCAGGAATTGCGTTTATTCTGTTACACCTTGTATGGGTAATTAAAGGAACTTCGATAAAATATGTCTACTTAGACATTTAATGCTTAATCTTGTTTAAAAAACACCAGATCAGTTAAAGCGGTGCCTATTTAATATATTAATATTGTGTCCTTAACACGTGTACACCCGAGGTGCCTTGTTTTTCCTATGTATTTGGTATGGTATGGCAGTATTCGCGGTAGGTACGAACTTACGAAGGCGCCTAGCGAAGGTTATCGACGTCCGAAATGTCGTGGCTGCGGCCTTGAGTAGTCCTTTGACCCTCCATTGGAAGTAATATCCGCCGCTGTCGAGCCACCTGCTCGAGTGCCCCTCGCATATTAAATATTTAAATCTTCAACGGTCTTATGGCATAAATAATACCTACACACTTATGTAAACGTAACACAAGCTAAAACCAAACTTTAAACAATTTTCGCGTAGGACATTAATTAAAAGAGGCTGTCAGTATTTTTTCACAAAAATATCTCATTAGTATTCAATTTACTAAAGATAAGTATGAGTTTGATGCTAATTAGTTCATTACTTTTAAATATTAAATCGAATATAGGTATCTACCTAAATAAAATGCAGTTAAGTTTGAAGTCGGACCTTTGAACAGTTACTTTGTATTATTGAGATCAAACTTAGTGAATGTGCACTAACTACAGACTAGATAGGTACCGTACATAAATTACACAGATATCATTTACTTATTTCCACGTGATGTTTGAACTAAACCAACTAGGTACTTATACAATCCAATCACTTGCGTAGTTTGCGCCGCTTCACAGTTTCACAGAATTTTAATTAATTATTTTCGCGACACACGGGCGTGATAAGTTCGATGACCGATGAATTAATTCAAGGGCCATAACCGTAGCTTTTATTTTCCTGATAACCTTCGAATTGCGGCCCCGCGGGTGAGCTGAACTCGCAATATAGGTAGGTAAAGATACTTACTCTTTATTTTTACCGAACCACTAAACTGATGCGGTACACTCAACTTATTAACGGTATAAATATACTTAGGCTATCCCCTGTACACAAATTTATCAATTACGTATAATATATTTTTGAAGGTATTGTAATTTTTATAGCAAACTAGCTGTTGGACGCGACTTCGTCTGCTATCCAGGATGTAAAGTAGCCTATATCTTTTTCCAGGTGCCAGGGTACCCTATCTAATCTGTCAAACAACGATCGGTTCAGTGGTTTAGGCGCGAAAAGGTAAACAATTTCGCGTATAACTTATTAGTATGGATTCTTATGTATCTGTGCAGGACAGCCGATCCCATAGTTTAAACTTTAGAGTAAAATAGTTATTGTTATTTTTATCTTTGGGCAGCAAATATGATAATAACAATTTATTTTAGAAAGTAGATGATGCCAGATATTAGATACCCCTCCTACGGCGCGGCGCGCGGCGCTCGGGAACTTTGTGTCACGTATTGTTTGCTTATTTATTCATTGTTTTGTTAGTTGTATTATATTATAAACCAAGATTGCCTGCGCCCAGCATAAAAATACGATTTAGACAATGTCATCTCGTAGTTGACCTTGAGTGGTCGTGATTACTTAACCGGACTACCATTGCCTTATGTAAACTCAAAGCCTCCAGGCAGGGGCGAATATCTAAAGACTAAGCGACTGCACCCTAACTACCCCTGTGGGGTACGAACCTCGGCTTAGGAGGGCGTCGCTGGAGAGAGGACTGCAAAATGGGACAGGCTAGATCAAATTATTATTATTTAAAGCTTGATGAGATCGGCATTTCCTATTTTACTACACTGAGAAGATAGGCCGAAACAAACTAAGAGGTCACAGTCGGGAATTTAAAGCTACAGGCTCAGCATGACGCGGGCTGGCATTCAGCAAGGGTCGGGGGGGACAATTTAGATGGGGACGTCGCGAGGGACCTCGGCGACGAGGTCGGAATGTCGGTTTGTTGTGTTTGTGCACTGTACTGGTTGCCCTATTACTCTCCTGGAGGAGGGTTATAGGTTCATCAGGGTCGGTAAGAACATGCCTTGGACGGCGACATTTACTAATTTTGGAGGGGGTATACCTGGCGGTCTCGACAACCAGAGGCTTTTTTTTTTTTTTTGTGGATGGGAAATCATCCAATGACCCCGTCCCGCTCTGGGTGGAGCAGAAGGGAGTGTCAGACTCTTACTGACTAAAACCCACCCGTGTTCCTTCCTTAGCCCTTTGTGTTCCGGGGTAGCGGTAACCCTTTCGGACAATCCCGCTGCCCCGGCAGGCTTCGGCCCTTTCGGGCCCCTTCCTTATGCTGACATCTCTTTGAGGCGCGCGTGGAACACGTACGCGCCGTCCGGCACGGGCCTGGTCCTGATCGGACGGAGAGTTACCCATTACTCTCCGCCCGCAGGCCCGCGCCTACGGTGGCCGGGAGTCGTCTCGCGGCTCCCGACGCCCGGGGCGTCTCCCGCGGCGGCTGGGACGTGAGGCCCTCTCCCTCAGCCGTCCCAACAACCAGAGGCTTGCGGTGTTTGGTGGCGGTATTGAAGAAACGCTTGGAAAGGCGTTTGGATAGTGGGAATTTTGAGATCGAACGAAGGGGATCCCGTGCCCTTACGGAGGAAACGGTTTTGAAGGGTCTGCATCCTATGGAGGTGATGGGTCTTTGCGTGTGCGAAGACTACACAGTGTAGCGAAAAAAAAGAAAGGAAACACTTCTTCACCACAGAATTACGTATAGGTAGTGATGTGCGGTGGAAATATTGAACATTTACGGGAACTTTCCCATTGTAAATTTACACAATATTCCCAATATTCCCGTAAGTATTCCCAAAGTTTCCAAATATGTATTTAATACATTTTTCGTATATACTGTATAATTACACATGTGCAACTAATATAACGCGATATTTATACTCCTATTACCACAGCTAAACATGTCGTTACATGTTTGTACCTGCACTAGCTTGCGCCACGGCATAGCGATTGCCCCCACCCCTTGTAAAACAAGCTTCAGTTAGTATAGAAAGTTTCATGATCTAATTTAAAGTATTTTTTGAATACCAGCGGTTTATTGTTGGGTTTGGAGGTAACTTTGGATTTTTTTTCTATCGAGAAAATTTTATGAAATCGTGTTTTCGTCAAACATAAGACCTAACATTAATCCTCAACTTTACCATATATTTATTTCAAAATTAATGCTGCAGTATTTTCGACATAACGGAGGATCATGCTAAGCCATTTGAGGTAGTATTGGCCCTTAAGGTGCCACTTTTCGATATTTTTTCTATACAAATTTCGGGAGAATATTACTCCACTGTTTGACATTGTGCATCCAAAGTTAATCATGATATCGTTTTGACTTATTAATAATTGTGTCTGTACGGAAACAGAATAGTAAAATAAAAAGCCATTAAAAAGTTATGAGCCAACAAAGATTCGTTTTTCTTGCTATTTTTAACGTAACTTTGGGTGTCAATAAGTAATAAAAGAACTGTAAAATCTTCAAAACCAAGCCCGTACCGACAAAGCTCAGTTATCGAAGAGATCAATAAACTTTATTTGTAATTGATTTATGCAGTGGTTTTTTCTCCGAAGCACTTTTCAAATCTTTTTACGCGTCTATCAGTTCGGCACGGTGTTTCTGTGCGTGAAAACTAGACGTTGTTCGTGTAGACTAGCGTCTAACTACTCATCACTATTAGCGCTGTCGGACACGAAGCCAGGCGAGACAGCGTGCTTTTTGACCATGACCACCAGCGAGTTTGAGCTCGCGACTAGTTTACTCTTAAGTCATAAAAATGGAAACGTAGCAAACGCTTTTTTATTAGAAACAAGCCCTGTCGTGATGAAAAGGGAGGACAGTTTATTTGAAACATCAGTAGTTTAACTAAAAAAATGGTCCGAATACTTATTTCTCTAAATATAAGTAGTATAAAGATCGTAAGCAATAATTTTAGTAATAGGGAAGGTGGAGAGGGTGTTAAATTTATTTGAGGAAAGTACGAAACCCACGCGGACAAAGTCGCGGGCAAAAGCTAGTACGAGTATATTATTTATTCTTTAGAGACAGATACTTGTTAATTTTAAACAAATATAAAAGTGTGTTGATTCCGTGGTTTATTAAAATTATTAACTTTGTTAAAAAGTTTACAACCCTCAGAATCTGATTGTAAAATTGTGTTAATAAACCAATGTGATTAAAAAGGTTTTAATAAAACATAATTTCTGATGCTTTGTGATTTTTTTACTACGGGAATATTTACGGGAAAATTGTAAATTTACAGGGAATATTCCCGTAAATATTGGAAACTTTGGAAATTTTCAACTTATATGTATAATCAACTATCGACGTAACCACGATAGTACGCAAATTTACCTAATTAATTGACTAGCATATAATAAAAAAACACTAAAGTACATTATCATCAATATTCCCCTAAATTTCCAGTTTTGGGAATATTGCCGGGCACGTTTACGGGAATATTCCCAAAGTTTCCAAAATTCCCGGGAACGGCACATCACTACGTATAGGTAATTTTGATTGTTAATAGTATAAAAAAATATAATGTAAAAAAATCATAAAAAATACAGAATACAACACACACACACAACAAAACTTGATAAAAAAAGAAAGACGGATTGTTTTAAATTACAAAACATAGAAATAACTTAGGCGTATGAAAATATAATCTTTAAGCGTGATTTTATTACGAGTCGAAATACGATACGATTGCAATCGAAACCTGACGAACAAACCGCATCTAGCAGGTTTTTTGATATCATTATTTAAAAGATAAAAAAAAAAATTGAAGTTCGGAACAATAGGATTAAAAAAAAGAGTTACTATGATTACTAAAGAAAAACTACTAAATATCTGCAATAGCCAGTCTAAGGTCTTCGCAATGACGATGGGATTCTAACTGTCCGATGTCCCGGTACCTGAAGTCAGGACCTTCCAAGACGTTAACAGTGAAGTGATAAATCAGGAGATCGAAGCGGCTCGCTGACTACGGTAGCCTAGTCTTTAGCTAGTACTCGTAGGTAGGTGAGTGGGCCGAAATTCGGCTTGAAACTCGCGGTCGATACCCATAGCAAATAACGTAGAATGTTGACTCGAGATGCAAGCAGAATTTTTTTATAACAAAGAAGGTGAAGAGATTTACATACCGGTCTGATCTGGATCTGGGATAACAAATCAAGGGTAGTCACTAACTCCGATTTTGTTGAACGTTCCCTATGGCAAAGAAAATAGGAAGAAGAAAAGAAGAAAGAAGTATATTGAAGACGAAAAGAACTTTCAAATAATCAATAGGAGAAATACATACCCTGGTTCTGGGACCAATTATTCACCACATTTCACAATATACAGGGTGTCTCTGGAAGTATGGATCAAATCGAATAGGGGCGTGGGCAAGGTCATTTCCAAACTTTTTGATCCTGAGAATCGACCAATTTTTTTTCAATCGTTTCGCATTGTGCTCAAAGAAAAAAAATCATTAAAAAAAAACTATCAGGGCTGTCTAAAAAACTTAAATTGACAGCTCCTGGTAGTTTTTTTTAAATGATTTTGTTCTTTGAGTACTATGCAAAATGATTGAAAATAACAAAAGTTGGTCATAACTTTTGAACCATAAAAAAGTTCACCAACATTCTCAGGATCAAAAAGTTTGGAAATGCTGCCCTCGCCCCTATTTGATTTGATCCATACTTCCTGTATATGTATAATAATGGTAGTAGGTACTTAAAATTTTGGTGTAAGATCCTAAAATAGCTTCATGACCCGTCGTGTCTAACAAATTTTCTTCAAGTAACATGGCTTTATAGAAAAATCTTCTATGACATGATAATTAATTACTGTGAAACTTGCTGTCGTTCAGGTCTGCCTACTTCCTGGCGTGGTACAACTACTCTCACGTTACAGTAAGAGCAACGTATTTAAAATTGAACGTCAATATCGAATAGCTCTCAAGACCAGCGGAAAAGTCCCAAGACGCCTAGAAACCTCACTACTCGGGATATGCTCGATTGGGATCCATGGCACCTCACGAGGACATGCTGCGCCGATTCCGCGAAATGCACATCGAGGATCTAGAGACCCCTGGTGACGCCTACCTCGGATATGAACAGCACAACCCCCTCCTAACTAATACTAGTCTAGGTGAAATCGACTATGTAACCATATAAAGACGAGTCGGCTGCTCAGCAAGCGAACGACCGCTCTACGTCCCCATAAATTGTAATTAGCTGTAAATACGTTAGGGCAATAAAGAACAATATTATGAAATTCTGTACACACTAACAAGTTCACAACACACTACACGACACTTATATAGATCTCTTCCAGACAAACAGGTAGACTGTAAGTAGCTGACACACCCACAGGCCGAATACGGGACTGATCACACTTATTCAGCTCTATTCAGCTTTAGTCCATAGAAAACAACGATTTTGTATGAGATACGTACGCATCCGTTCAGCCGCGGAAAGCTGAACGGACTTCATACAAAATCGCTGTTTTCTATGGACAAAAGTTGAACAGAGCTGAATAAGTGTGGTTAGTCCCTACACCACCGACCCGTGGACATAATGTAACATAAATGAACCAGAGAAATAAACCTCATTCTATTCTAGTTCGCTCACAAAACTACGCCTTTCTTAGTAATCTTTTCAATTAGTATTAGTATAGTTTTGTGCCGACATTGGCCCCGATTCTGTTGTTCACAAACTAAATTAAATATAAGTTCAGTGCATCTTTTTCTTTCTATTTCACTAAGAAAAGGACAGAAGATAAATATTAGTTTAGTCCTGTCAAATTAGATAATCCATAGACAATTTTAGACGTGATTACAAAATTGGCTACTAAAAATACGTCAATTTACGTCAGGCGCTGACTAATTTGACAGGACTAAACTAATGTTTATTGTCTGTCCTTTTCTTAGTGAAATAGAAAGAAAAAGATGCACTGAGCTTAAATTTAGTTTAGTTCGTAAACAACAGAATCGGAGCCATTGTCATCCGCATCAAATGAGTTTACAATATTTTTTTTTATAAACAATAGCGTAGCGAGTACTGTAAGTTGTTAGACTCAAAATGTGGGAAATGGTAGGGAGAAACTGGCGCCATACAAAAGGGCCTTGCTTAGTTAGCAACTTAGCAAGTCGTGTTAAGCAGACGACTACCTCCTAGGTTGAACTGCGAAATGCAATTAAAAAAAAAAACAATTATAGTTAGTTCCTATTCAGATCTGGTACAAGACCGTAGGCTCAGTAGACTTCAGCATTTGCTACCTTTGACAGTGTAATACAGTATTTTTATTTAACTACTTCCACCGTGGTCCACCGTTCATCTTCACAGTGTCCTGTCGTATTTCCACCTTCCAATCCAGCGCACTTTGCGACTCATCGCACAAAGTATCCGTCCTTATTTTCGCAAAAGAGAATAATTAATAAGAGCAGCAGGAATCAGGTTAATTAATGTATTTACTTGGACGAGTTTGGCATTAACATGTGAAGTTAATTAATCTATAAGTTGGTAGTTCATGAATAGAGCCGTTCAACACAAACAAGCGTATTGATATAAAAATAATTTGTTGTTATTACACTATTTGTGTTTGTTTTTTTGGAACACGCTGATAAAGTGGTGTAATCTGATGCCCGAGTTCTATGTGAAGCTTCCTTTACTATTAAAAGGCTTCTTTCCTGTTCATGCCTCATTAAAACTTTAATTAAGTACTTATAGGTACACTAACATGCATCTAACTAAATGCATGTTTATATTTTACTGCAATATTTGAATCTAATAATTATGTGACACTTAAAATAATTGAGGGAATGCGTTTAATGTCGATGAATGAATTCCTTATGATGCATTAATGACGGCGTAGTCATCGGTGTGGCATGCAGTGAGTCTCCCCGTCCCCTCCGCGGACAATATCGATAAAATAATGAACAGAGTATGTTTTGTCTCATCGGAAAACAATTAACGCACTACAAACAATTTCGTTGCGGTCACAGATAAGTAGTAGAGCGGGTCAAAGTACAAGACTTTGTGCCGAGATAACACTGTGTTTACTATAATATCTATGCATAATAAGCATTTTCAAAACACATGAACATGTTCATTTGTGCAATATCCCGATTAAAAATAGAACTGTTTTTAGCTTGACTGTTACTTTTAATTATTATTATTTTAAAAGTATTTTTTCAGGTTTAAGCAGCATGTTTTTATATTACCTACTTTTTGCTAAATAGAGTTTTGATGAGGCGATCTGACTAACTTCCTTATGTCCGATCGATTCGAAATTTGGTACCGTGTTACTTCAATGATATTGAAAGTATGTGGTAAGGTAACCATGACCTGATCAGCCATTTGAAGATCATTAGCTCTTTAATAGTTGATGAGGGGATCTGACTACCTTCCATATGTCCTATCCATTCGAAAGGACAATGCAGATCCTGTCCAGCAATTTACAGAAAATGTAAATTAATGAAAATAATTGTAATGAATATAGGACCTTATCATAATAAATTGTTTACTTTAGGATCAAATCAATGTTATATGGAATTCAACCCCTGAAATTCCTTTTTGCTATTTCCGAAACAAACATTTCAGAAACCGCAAGTTCTACAGGCATTAGGAAAAATGTTTAGTTATCAGTAATACAAAAGCAATAAGGTGGTAAATGAATAATTGTATTCAAATACGAGATGGTTGTAAATGAATAATTGTATTCAAAGGGGAAAAGTTCTATAGAGTTTCTGGCATTGTCCTTTGGTACAAGTTCTTTTATCTCACGAGCGCGGGTGAGCCATAGTTGTAGTTGAAGCGCGTATAGACACGCGCGCTTGTGTGCGTAACTACAAGTAGCGTTAGCAAGCTCATTCATTGTTTATGAACAAAATAATAAAGGTATTATATAATGTGGTTTTAAATTACTTCTTGATACTAAATCTGGTAATTGCAAAATGAAAAAAATAATAAAATAAAAGCTTATACTCATAAATAATTTATTTTTTAATTACATATTTATTTTGACACTGAGTTTTTCAAAAATATTATTTCAATCAGAATCATAACTAGACGCCTCTTCAGAGTCAGTTTCGTCGTCACTGTCATCTTGTAAATTGATTATTAATTCAAAATCAGTGTCAAAATATTTCATATATTCAGTTTTTTCTTAATTACACTATTTATATTTATGTATATGTATTGTGCTCCGAATAACATCAGCTGTAAATCCACCAATGTCTACTTTATTTTCTCTCTTTTTCGGTTTTTCATTGGTGAAGTGAATTTCGAAGATGTGCTAGCTACATCTCTTTCATTAGACATGTCTCGTTCTTCTTTTAATATTTTCTGCACTGTTCGTTCACTAACTCCCGTAGCTGATGCAGTGTGCTTTGTAATATTACGCAAATGTGATACATCACAATTTGGTTCTCGATGCAATTCAGTGAACTCATATTCTTCTTTGAGAAAATGATAGACATTTGCAATTATTTGACGACCCTAAAAAAACAATAGATTATTAAAATCACGTTTATTAAACTAATTCAATACAATAAATAATCACAACGTAAATACACACCAAACATAAACATTAATTTGCCTTACCTCACTGCGAACAACTTTTCTTCGTTTACTCGTACTTTCCATGCTGACGGTATTAGTTAAATAATTTTGGCGCGAACTGGATAACACTACTGACTCAGCCGACGACTCGGCCGAAACTGAGCGCTCCCGAGCGTACGCAAACAAAGACAATGTGCATGTACATTTACCCACACAAGTATGGCACACCCGCGCTCGTGAGATAAAACATCTGTACCGTGTTACTTCAATGATATTGAAAGTATATGGTAAGGTAACCATGACTTTAAATATGATCTGGCGAGTCTAGATGATCGTTTTTCTGGAGTCTCATTCAAACGAGACTCAGCAGTGCACTGCGCACGTCTCACAGAAGGTTGCTTTGATGTCAGCGAAGCCTTGGACGCCACATCTTTTTTCTTGGGAGCTTTCTTGGCTGCGTAATTCAGCTTTCCGAGTTGCTTGTAATAATAAAAACTCTTCCCTTCGCGCAGATTGACGCAGCCGGAGGAGAACACCCCAGGTGTTCTCCTCCGGCTGCGTCAATCTGCGCTTTTTGGCTTCGTTTCGTGCATTTTTGGCTTTACGACCAAGACCCATTTTATTGCTATGGATTATTTATTTATGCAGCTATAATATTATAAAAAATAAATCTAATAGTAGGTAGTTGAAACTTAATCTAGCAAATTAAAAATAATACTTATGTAACTTGAAACTAATACTTACGTAATATTTAACCTAACCTTAGAGTAGGTAGTTAAAACTTAATCTAGTACCTAACTAAGTTACTAACTAATCACTATAGATACCTTCCTAATATTTATACCTAATTTAAAAAGGACAAAATAAAAGTAAAATTAAAAATTTTAAAAACCCCCCGACACAAAAAAATAAACTCAAACCACTAACAAATAATATTTTAAACCTATTATAATTATTATTGTCACATATATTATGTAAGTTCAAATATTTTTATTTTCCAAGCGTCGTCGCGTCGCGGGATCGCTAAAGTGTATAAAGTATTTTTTCCAACAACAGCTAATTAATTATTACGAATTACATTTAGGTACACACGGCTACACATCAAGCTATACATTTCCAGTTTTAGCTGACCTCGCATTGTATAGATTTTTCGTACAGTCAGAAGTCAACTTATACTGGTTATGTATAGCTTGATGTGTAGCCGTACGTATGAGCGATCTTAAGTGGGCACTGCACAGCAGCTTGATGTGCTGGCGTCTGTACTACTACTTAGATACTTGTATTTATGTAAAGTAATTATGTAAAGTAATTATGTAATATTTTTTATCATCAGTATTACAATAATGAAGTCTTGCGGAGTGACGCAATTAATGGTTAAAAAAACAACATATCTATCTATATAAATAAAAAGACAAGTCCTGACTGACTGACTGACTGACTGATTGACTGACTCATCAACGCCCAGCCCAAACCCCTGGACCTAGAAAGCTGAAATTTTGCACAGAGGTTCCTTTTATAATGTAGACGAGGAATAAGGAAGGAATTTTCGAAATTCAACCCCTAAGGGAGTTAAACGGGGGATGAAAGTTTGTATGGAAAAACTTATTCCTTGAGTTAATAAACTTGAAACTTGGCACGAATACTTACTTAAGTAAATTATGAAAATTGGTCTTTTTTGTTTTTCTAAACTACCTTCTAAAGGGGGATGGGGGGGTGTCAAAATTTGTATGGAAGAATTGTAATGCACGGTCCGATTAACTCAAAACTCAGTATTTATACTTAGTACCAAAAATAAAGAATTACGTGTATCAGGGTTTTTCGAAAATCTACCCCTAACGGGGAGAAAAGGGGTAGTTAATTTTACAGGGCAAATTTTACTGCCTGGCTTAATTAACTCAAAAATTG
Source organism: Globia sparganii (assembly GCA_949316385.1). NCBI lineage: Eukaryota > Metazoa > Arthropoda > Insecta > Lepidoptera > Noctuidae > Globia > Globia sparganii. The sequence continues at coordinate 12,075,028 of OX438663.1, read as the reverse complement.
GTATAAATAATCTGTGAGTCAAGTAATGAACACATTCCAAACGATTTTTCAAAATTCCACCCCTGTGGGGGTGAAAAGTGGGGATACAGCTTATATGAAAAATCTTATTCCTTGGGTTAATAAACTTGAAACTTGGCACGAATACTTATCTAAGTAAATTATAAAGTTTGGAATTTGTTGTTTTTCTAAACTACCCCCTAACAGGGATTGGGGGGTGTCAAAATTTGTGTGGAAGAATTTTAACGCGCGGTCCGATTAACTCAAAACTCAGTATTTATACTTAATACCAAAAATAAAGAATTGCGTGTATCAGGGTTTTTCGAAAATCTACCCCTAACGGGGAGAAAAGGGGTAGTTAATTTTACAGGGCAAATTTTACTGCCTGGCTTAATTAACTCGAAAATTGGTATAAATAATCTGTGAGTCAAGTAATGAACACATTCCAAACGATTTTTCAAAATTCCACCCCTGTGGGGGTGAAAAGTGGGGATACAGCTTATATGAAAAATCTTATTCATTTGGTTAATATACTTGAAACTTGGCATGAATACTTATCTAAGTAAATTATGAATTTTGGCATTTTTTGCTTTTCTAAACTACCCCCTAAAGGGCGATTATGGGGTGTCAACATTTGTATGGAAGAATTTTAACGTGCGGTCTCCGATTAAGTCGAAACTCAGTATTTATACTTAAGACCAAAAGTAAAGAATAAGATTCGGATAGTGGCCGCCGAAGGGGACAGACGTGTCGTGTCTTGACCCGCCTTTGTTTTTACTTGATGCAATGTGCACAACACGTGGCTGACTCTGAGCTTGAAACTCGAACGGGGTTTCGCTTGCTGTGTTTTTGTGGGTGCAAATTAAAACACCTTAAAACGGTGGTAAAGTGGCATACGTGTGTACCTGATATACAAGCCTGAGGTCTAGGCCTTCCGGCCGAGAATATCGACGACGTGGATTTGGTGAGATCTTTCCATTATATATTTCAGGGACCTCCGATAGAGGCTTGGAGGCTGTATAAAACTGCGTTTTGCGTTGTTAATTTGGACTTTTGACGCCACGCGTGAATTTAACATCATTGTAAGCTATAAATAGGCTTTAAGGAAATGTCTTCATATTATATTTAGGAGCGAAGGACAAAATAATACACTCTATTATTTTAACCTGAAATACGGTATCGCTCTAGAATTAGTACTTCACGCTTTTCTTAATTTAACATTGTACTAAATTATCAAAACTGCCTTGAACAAGCTACCTATTTCCTAGCTTGTAAAATTTGTAAACCGCGCGCAAAATTGGACCGAAGGGTAAAAAAAAAAGGTTAAGTAACAAAAAATAGCGAAGCTCATAAATTTCAAGCGTTAAGCTCCCCTGTCAGCTATAGTGGTTCACAAACCCAAAGCTACACAACACATGTGTGCAGAGCAGATCTTGTAATACCATAAAAACAAAAAGTTTTTTCTTTTAAAATGGGCACAATTGTGCGTATGACAAAAGACGGAAACTGCCTATTCAGGGCCATAGCACATCAAATAAATAATGTAATGGGTTTAGCTTTCGACCACGTGTCTGTCCGTCAGGATCTTGCTTCATATGTTTTAGAGCATCGAGATGACGAAAGAATTCGCTTAGCCCTTCTAAATAATGTACAAGAAATTCTTCCTAACAGCATTCTCTCCCAGGAACAAAGAATAACAAAATACATAACACAGCAGTTTAACAAGACGTTCTGGGGAGGAGAGGATATCTTAATCGCCGCAGCCGAGTTCTATCTTGTAAATTTGCACGTGCACACGGATACAAGACACAACCTAGTGTATTCACCTACCGGCGAACCAGTACCCGGCAACATACACATCCTCTACAAGGACCAGCACTACGATAGCTGGGTCATGACCGACGACAAACACTATAACAGCAACCCGATAGATATAATGAAAAAATCGAACAATGTCACAACAACAATATATAATAAGCCTTTAATTAACCAGTACAACACACGTGAAGAGAAAGGTCAACTCACGAAATCCCAGTCTCAAACGAACAGCCCTCAATTAGCTAGCTCATTAACACAATATGAACAACAAACACCAATGTGTACACCGTTATCAGAAGTAGTCGCAGATGTCACTGGGTTCACAATACTTAGAAACCAACCGTCTACCTCAATAAAGTACACTTGCCTAGACTTGCGTATTGCAACTTGGAACGTCCGCGGGGCCTCAAAACCGACCAAAAAAGATAAAATTGACGCTGAACTTTCAATTAGGGGCATTCATGTAGCCTGCTTACAAGAAACAGGTATGAACTCAGGAGCATACAACTCTACACACTACGAATGGCACCTCTATGGAACCTCAGGTAAAACACATCGGGGACTTGCAATTCTAATCAGAAAAGATGCTCAAATTGAATTAGTTAACAGAAAAAAGGATACAGACGCGATGTCAGCTACTCTTCAAGTTAACAGGGAAAATGACAAGCCTGCTCATCTGTATATAATCAATTCTCACATAAACAGTTGTACATCTATAGCAAACAGATCCTTCACAGGCTTATTAAACTTGATCAGACAAAAACCAAAACTTTAATAATTCTTGGCGACTTTAACGCTCATATTGGTCGACATGATACACAAAGTTTCCAACGCAAAGGGCTGATCCAACAAAACCTACACCATGACTTATCTAACTACAACGGGGAAATGTTAATGGATATAGCCAACAGGGAAAAACTGCAAATAGAAACGACAAAAGCGAGATCATCGTGCAGGGTAACGTGGTCAAAGGGCACTCAGAAATCACATTATAACGACACATGCATCAGAAAAACTTTTTGATTTTATTAAAGGCGAATGGGCCGCTAGGGGCACATCCGACCATAAAATAATCTGGGGTCTAATAAGAACAAATCGAATTTCAAACAAGAAAGAAAGCACCAAACACATTATTACACAAAGACAACAGCAAGCCGCGAAGGAAACAACAATTGTGGCCAAGGATTTTAACTATAAACAATGCTATTATGCCGCTCTCAATAGTAAATTCACAAAAACAAAATACCAAGAATGCATAACAAAAAATACAGATAATCCAAATAGGCACAACCGAGTAAAAGAATGTCAGGCAACACTTCAAAAGGTTAAATATCAGGAAGAGCAAAAAGCATGCAGGGCCTGCCTCAATGGATTGGGGAAAAAACACCCTGCAAAACGCATGCAGATGCTATACTTTTTTTACAGCAGGAACAAACTTCAAACAAAACGTCGAAAAAGATCTACTTATATACCAATGACCAAATAGGAGCAAATTTTAAAAAAATCCGAGGGCCATCTTATACCAACAGTTAATATAAAAAAGCCGATAACCGAAGTACAGGGTGAGGGACCCATTACGGACGACGTAATGGCAATCATTAATAAAATGCGGAACGGGACAGCCCCCGGAACGGACCAAGTGGTAATCGAATTGTACAAAGCAATGCCCCAAATATTACAAGAAGCCGTCACCAAACACATGAACAAAGCCTGGACACTGAACGAAGCACCTGACACATGGTTGGAGACCGTACAGGTACCAATTCCAAAAAACAATAGCCCTAAAAATGAGAATGAATATCGCCGCATATCGGTTTGCAATACGGGTTACAGAATTTACGCTTCCTACGTATTAAAAAAACTAGATGAGATAATAACGGAATTGGGCAACTACCAAGCGGCCGTTTTAAACAATAGATCAACAGACGACCATATATTCCCGCTTAAAAGGGTCTTAGACGAAGAATGGCGTGCAGGTAAAAGAATTTATGTACTCGCCCTCGACATTGAAAAGGCATTTGACAACGTCGACCTCAATGCACTAAGAGATATCTTATTACAACGAACCAACAAATCGCTAACCAACAGGATAATCAAGGTATGCATGAATGAACGAACATGCATCAAATGGTGTGGCCAGCAAAGCAGTTGGATTATTAAAGGAAAGGGAGTCAAACAAGGTTGCCCTCTGTCCCCTCGCCTGTTTACACTGGTCATCGACGAAGTCCTTAGAACCCTCGACGAAGAAACACAATTAATGAAACTTGACCAGGATCGCGAAATCTCATTCCCTCTAGTATTATCATTTGCGGATGACCTTATCTTTATTACAGATGACCTAGAAGGATTAGAAGGTATCATATACCATATTAAACCCCTACTAAACAGTGTAGGCCTCCAAATAAACGAAACAAAAACAAAAATACTAATTAGGGACCCCAAAGCTACACAGATAACGACCCACGTGACCCTTAATGGAATAAGTATACCAACATGTGAAGAAGTTAAATACCTAGGTACATACATAACATCTACATTAAGTAGAAAAAGCACTAAAAAAAAACGTTGCGAACAGGCCATGAAAAACGCCAAATCGTTACTACCATTCATAAATAATTCAAATATGGACTGGAAATTAGCCAGACTCATGTATCGAATGGTGATCGTACCGTGCATGATACACGGTTTGAAAGTTTCGGCACTTACTAAAGCTAACAGATCAAGACTCAGAAAATATGAGCGAGTTATCATGAGGGACTTGATTAACCACTCTAGAAATAAACCAAGACAAAAGAAAATGCATGAAATATTAGACGGAAAAACAGTAACCAAACGCATCAAGAACCATAGGATGTGCTACCTCGCACATGTCTACAGGCGTCGCAAACCACACCTGCTACATGCAGCAATGCAATACAAAGCCAAATCCAAGAAGGTCGGCCGACCTATTTACACATGGAACGACAATTTAAAACAGGACATGAAGTACTTCGACAAGGGAATCAATTTCTGGATGGATACAGCGGAAGACAAAAGTAAGATCAAGATCGCTGCTAGTGAGATTTACAATAAACCGGAAACGGATAGTAGCGAAACATCCGAAGATGACATCGATAACAGCAACATCTAACACAATACAACAGAACAATGACATACAAAAGAACCGAGAAAGCAGTAACACTCCGCCAAAAGACTCGCCGATGAAGCTCGACCTGAACCAGCCTGGCGGCAAGGTCGTTAGAAGATGCCCATCCATATATAATAATTACCCATCTCTCCACTAGTCCAATGCTTGCTCTAGGATGCATATCCGGTAGGCTCTTAAATCCTTCCCTATCCTACGGGCACGTCCTCCTTACCAATTACCGCGCCCCCCGGTCTATTCCTTGATATGCAATGGCCGCTGTAGCACCATGATCATGAGGCTACAGAAGCTAGTGCGAATCTTGGGGTTCATTCGATTAATCGAGTCTGGTTTAACCACGCTGGGATCGGTGCAATTCATTCATTCATTCATTAAGACCAAAAGTAAAGAATAACATGTATCAGGGTTTTGCGAAAATCTACCTCTGACGGGGTGAAAAGGAGTAGTTAATTTTCCATTTTACTGCGTGGCTTGATAAACTCGAAAATTGTTGGACATAATCTTTGAGTCAAGTTATGAACACATCCCAAACATTTTTCAAAATTCCTCCTGTGTGGGGTGAAAAGTGGGGAAAAACTTTATATGAAAAATCTTATTCATTTGGTTAATAAACTTGAAACTTGGAAGGAATATTTGCCTAAGTAAGTAATAAGAAATGGGTCTTTCGAAAGTAGACCCCTAACGGGTACAAAAGTGGTAATTCGATTTTTAAGGCCGGTATTATAGTGCGTAGCTTGATTTACTCCAAAAAAATGGTATGAATAAATTTAAGCTTCAAACTTGGCACAAATACTTATCTAAGTAAATTATAGTTTGTCATTTTATGTTTTTCTGCTCTAAAGGGAGATTGAGGGTGTCAGTTTGTATGGAAGAATTTTATCGCGCGGTCCAATAATATAAACTCGGAACTCAGTATGTATCTTAAGACCAAAATAAATAAAAAAGTGCGACTGGGTTTTTCGAAAATCTAACCCTAACGGGGTGAACGGGGGTAGTCCATATCACATAGGAGTATTTTATTGCGTGGCTTGATTTAATGGGAAATTGGTATAAATAATCTTTGAGTCAAGATATGGAAACGTCCCAAACATGTTTTCAATATTTCGCCCCTATGGGGATAAAAACTGTGAAGGTGGTCTTATTCCTTTGGTTAAGAAACTTGAAACTTTTCAACATTTGCCTCAGTAAATAATAAAGATTGTCACTTTTAGGGGTTTACTACTTACTTACTTAAAATAAAAAAGTATGAGTTTTAGGGTTTTACTTATTCGACTCCTACCGGGGTGGAAAAGGGTAATAAAGTTTAAGGAGTAGAAACTTCAACTTCCATTAACACGAAAATGGGTATAAATAATCTTTATATCATAAAAATGGAAACGTACCAAATGCAAAAACAAGCCCTGTCGTGATGAAAAGGGAGGATAGTTTATTTGAAACATCTTAGGTAGTTTAACTAAAATATTGGCCCGAATACTTATTTCTTTAAATAAAGTAGGTAAGTATAAAGATCTTAATCAATAATTTTCGAAATACCTTTCAGGGGAAGGTGGAGAGGGTGTTAAATTTATTTGAGGAAAGTACGAAACCCACGCGGACGAAGTCGCGGGCAAAAGCTAGTCTATCTATATAAATAAAAAGAGAAGTCCTGACTGACTGACTGACTCATCAACGCCCAGCCCAAACCCTTGGACCTAGAAAGCTGAAATTTTGAACAGAGGTTCCTTTCATAATATAGACAAGGAATTCAACCCCTAAGGGAGTTAAATAGTGGATGAAAGTTTGTATGGAAAATCATATTCCTTGAGTTAATAAACTTTAAACTTGGCACGAATACTTATGGAAGTAAATTATGAAGTTTATTATTTTTTGTTTTTCTATACTACCCCCTAAAGGGGTATTGAGGGGTGTCAAAAGTTGTATGGAAGAATTTTAACGCGCAGTTCGATTAACTCGAAATTCAGTATTTATACTTAGAACCAAAAATAAAGAATAACATGTATCAGGGGTTTGCGAAACTCTACTCCTGACGGGGTGAAAAGGGGTAGTTAATTTTCCATTTTACTGCGTGGCTTGATTAACTCGAAAATTGGTATAAACAATCTTTGAGTCAAGTTATGAACACATCCCAAACGTTTTTTCAAAATTCTTCCTCTGTGGGGTGATAAGTAGGGAAACACTTTATATGAAAAATTTTATTCATTTGGTTTAATAAACTTGAAACTTGGAAGGAATACTTGCCTGGGTCAGTAATAAAGTTTATCATTTATATTTTTCATAACTATCGCTCAAATTATATAGGTTTAGGGGGACTAGGGGGTGTTAAAGTTTGTATGGAAAATTTGAACGCCCGGTCCGTTTACAGAAAAATAAACAATAATAAGTAATGGGTCTTTCAAAAATAGACCCCTGACGGGGAAAAAAGTGGTAATTCGATTTTTAAGGGCGGTATTATAGTGTGTAGCTTGAATAACTCCAAAAAAATGGTAAAAATAAAGGATATGTCTGGTGGAACAATGGGCGATTGTCTAGGTGGTCAAAGAAAATGTTCAGTAATGATTGTTATATATATTATTATAATCGTCGTATTTTATAGTTTATCAATTAGTAAGTTTCAGGAGTCAGGATCTTGACGAAACTGGTCAAAATAAGGTTTATATGCTGGGGATTTTTCTTAGTTTTTTTAGTATAACGCCATCTTTGAGCGAATACAGGGTACTAATTGGTGATATGCCTTTGTGAGGCTAATGAAACGTTTAATATTTTGTTAGTCTGAGATCATATTTTTTAGTTTTTTTGGATATTTCTATTTGTATAACAAAAAAGTAAAGCACTTATTGTTTATCTATTAAATACTTACTAAGTGTTACTAAAACGTTTTTAGTACTTCCCGTTAAAAAAACAAAGCGGAAGCTACGATTGAGTACTGTTTCTTTGAGAATTATGTTACGCAAGTAATACTGAATTAATAAATACATAGTAATTTATATCTAAATTTTTAAATCTTAATGTAAAACCTTAAATCATGAACATTATCGATACCAGAATTACCAGAAGGCAGAAGCTGGAAACATGTCCTTTAAGCTTAAAACTTGGCACAAATATTTATCTAAGTAAATTATAGTTTGTCATTTTATGTTTTACTAAACTACTTTAAAGGGAGGTTGGGGTGTTAAAGTTTGTATAGAAGTCGAAACTCAGTATGTATACTTAAAACCGTAATAAATAAAAAACTTGAGAGGTGTCAAGGGACACCCGGATGGAACGAAGTTCCGAAGTTCCTTTCGATTAATTAGTGAAGGAATTGTAATAAAATTTTATTTTTTTTAAGTTATAATAATAAATAATGTAATGTATTGAATCTTGTATAAAATAATTATATTCAATGCGAAATAGAAATGAAAATATCTGGCTTGCTTTCTATAAGAGAGAGAGAGACAGACAGAGAAACATGCGACGCCGCACAGCTTACAATAGCTTACTATAGCAAAAAGTGTCGTAACAACTTTTCGTAAGAATTTTTTCCGTCTAGCCCCCTTTCACAACGCGCGATAAGGAACTTCGTTCCAGTAAAGTGTAACAGAGTTTTTCGAAAATCTAACCCTAACGGGGTGAACAGGGGTAGTTAATTTCACTGCGTGGCTTGATTAACTGGAAAATTGGTAAAAAAAGGCGGGATACAGTTAATATGAAAAATCTTATTCCTTCGGTTAAGAAACTTGAAACTTTTCAACATTTGCCTCAGTAAATGATAAAGATTGTCACTTTTAGTTTTCTAAAAAACCCCTCACAGTGAATTTAGGGGATGACAAAGTTAATAGGTAAGAAAAAAAATTAAGCCGCTGTCGGATTAACTCGAAACTCGGTACTAATAATTACTTAAAATAAGAAAGTATGTGTTTTAGGGTTTTTCAAAAATCGACTCCAACCGGGTGGACACGGGTAGGTAATAAAAAAATGGAAACGTACCAAACGCTTTTTTAATAAAAACAAGCTCATGTCGTGATGAAAGGGAGGACAGTTTATTTGAAACATCTTAGGTATTTTAACTAAAAAATTGGCCCGAATAATTATTTCTTTAAATAAATATAAAGATCGCAAACATTAATTTTCGAAATAACTACCTTTCAAGGGGAGGTGGATAGGGTGTTAAATTTATTTGAGGAAAGTACGAAACACACGCGGACGAAGTCGCGGGCAAAAGTTAGTCTGTTTATATACATTTTTTGCAGTCTTTACTGACTGATATATCAACGCACAACCTAAACTGCTGGTCCTAAAGACATGAAATTTTAAGGGTATGTTCTTTGTGAAGAGTAGGTAGGTATTCACCTTCTTTTCTGTACTCCGTGGTATTCACTAACAAAGGGGTTTTCCAAATCCACCCCTAAGAGGGTGAAGGGGCAGGGTGGAATATCACGCGGACGAAGTCGCGGGTAGAAGCTAATTATGACACATATAAAAAAATACAATCACATAAAATTATCATAATACTTATCTTTTTTCTACGAATAAGAGGTTATCAAATCGCGAAAATAAATTGCCCTTGTATGACAATGTCCGATCTGAATAAGCTAATGAATGAAACATTATTAGGATAAATTACTATTTTGTACATACATTGTTTTACCTGTGAGACAGTAGACATTCATCTACTCTCTGTTTTAAATTCTAGTATAGAAGATTCCCATAAAAAAAGTTGCATTAAAGGATGAAATCCATAGAAAAACACTGAAACCTTAAGGAAACTATAAAGTTAGTTTAGCAGGTATGATTTATTTTTGCTCATCGTTTTCCTTATGTTCAAAAGATGTTAGCAACCAATAGATTACATATCGCAATGTGGCTTTAGGTAAGTACCTATTCCTACACAAAAACAAACTGGGATTTACCCACTCGTCATAAAAAAATTGTTTTACCCAGCATTATAAATAAGTTTTGATTTTATTAAACAACTAGCTGACTGAACTTCGTACCACCTCAGAATCAATAAATACAAAACGTTTGAGAAAATGATTAGGTACTTAATTAATTGAGAACTTTTTATTTCGTGAATTTTTCTCATGTTTTAATAGTTAATCATCTATTCGGGGCGAAGACAAATCAAAGATCATAAAAATCGGTCCAGTCTTTCTTGAGTTATAAATGGTGTAACTAACGCGAGTTTGTTTTATTTATATATAAATAACAGACATAATCAGGTCCAAAACCAACAAATTTACTTTTGCGATTTGATTGATAAGACAATGATAAGACAATATTGTGCTGAAATCTATATAAATAAAAAGAGAAGACCTGACTGACTGACTGACTGACTCATCAACGCCCAGCCCAAACCCTTGGACCTAGAAAGCTGAAATTTTGCACAGAGGTTTCTTTTATAATATAGACAAGGAATAAGGAAGGAATTTACGAAATTCAACCCCTAATGGAGTAAAATAGGTGATAAAAGTTTGTATGAAACATCTTATTCCTTGGGTTGATAAGCTTGAAACTTGGCACGAATTCTTAAAAGTAAATATAATATAAATATAATATAATATAAAAAATAAAGTGTAACAGGATTTTTCTAAAATCTAACGGGGTGAACGGGGGTAGTCAATTTCACAGAGGAGTATTTTATTGCGTGGCTTGATTAAATGGAAAATTGTTATAAATAATCTTTGAGTCAAGTTAAGGAAACATCCCAAACGTGTTTTCAAAAATTCGCCCCTATGGGGATAAAAACTGTGAAGGTGAAAAGGCGGGATACAGTTAATATGAAAAATCTTATTCCTTTGGTTAAGAAACTTGAAACTTTTCAACATTTGCCTCAGTAAATAATAAAGATTGTCACTGTTAGGGTTTTACTACTTACTTACTTACTTAAAATAAAAAGTATGAGTTTTAGGGTTTTACTTAATCGACTCCTACCGGGGTTGAAAAGGCTAATGTTTAAGGAATACAATCTCCAACTTCCATTAACACGAAAATGGATATAAATAATCTTTATATTAAAAAGGAAACGTACCAAACGTTTTTATAATAAAAAACAAGACCTGTCGTGATGAAAAGGGAGGATAGTTTATTTGAAACATCTTAGGGAGTTTAACTAAAAAATTGGCCCGAATACTTATTTCTTTAAATAAAGTATAAAGATCGTAAACATTAATTTTCGAAATAACTACCTTTCAAGGGGAGGTGGAGAGGGTGTTAAATTTATTTGAGGAAAGTACGAAACCCACGCGGAAGAAGTCGCGGGCAAAAGCTAGTGTTATGATAAATTTAAACAAGCATCATTTTAGCAACAAACATTTACTTTAAATACGCACAGAATATATTAACATAACTTGGTCCTTTGCGTAGGAAAAACTAAAAATAAATCTAGTCGAGCACTGGTATTTTAGTCCGAGTTAAAAATAAGTAAGCCTTATAAACTGGCAAGACTATGTAAAGTGCAAGGCAAAAAGCGTGTTAAAAGTTGCCTCGCCAGCGCAGCGTCCAGGCGGCTGGCGGCACCAGTGTACCACACACACGTAATTGAACAGGGTTGACCATTTTGCAATGTAAATAACATTATATTAATATCATGTCTCCTCTTCTATCTCTTGAATGTTCATTCTCATTTTAAAATAAGATAAAACCTCCACTTCCTTTTTTCTAATGCAAAAATTACTTTTTGTTTAATAAAGGAGCCATTTATCCAAATCGCACCCTAAGTTTCAATAGAGATGGACAGCCCTATACGAGCGGAATGCCTTCCACTCACAATTCCACATACTTTAATCACTTCCCGCGCGTCTAGACATCGACCTCTACTTCCAAGTTCTTGCTCCGGCCAAATTAACTCTTAGGGCTACCTCTTAAGATCCCTATTACGTCGAGAGTAGCCCAACGTTAACGATTAATAAAAACGGGCTCGCTGTCCTCGGAAAGTGCATTGATCTCAGGCGCGTCCTTCTGTGGCACAAAAATTGCTGCACGTGAAGTGAGCGTCTCTTTTGTGTATAAACATAAGAAATAAGTGCGAGCAGGACGCAGTAAACGTAGTAGGCAGGATGCGCGTGGTGAACAGCGGGCAATACACCCAAGCGAGCGCAATGAACGGCAGCCATTAATGTGGAAGTACCACGCCGCATTTTGGCGCCAATACATCCGTACATAAAAGGAAATAAACAGAGTCCTTAAATTGACTACCTATTTACCTTGTAACCTTAGCCTTGATTCTGTTATAGTCTAAAATTCTAAATCATAATCACTTTTTGAGAAAACAGACATATTTCCTTTAAAAAGTTACGCAGTGAAGCACCTTGCACCTAATATGTTAGATGCCAGGTGTAATAGTATTTAGGTAGTACTTCTGTTCCACTGGTTAGTTATATTGATCAACAAAACTGCCGCATTAATTGTTATTGTAGACTTATATAAATACACAAAATCTGTAGAAATGTAAAAAAAAATATGATACTTGTGGGAATAGGAACCACTGCTTTCGCGCCAAAACCGTGTGCTCCAAGATGGCGGCGGACCACGTGCTCAACAAATAGAAACAGGCCACGCTTGCTTAGTACTACGATTTGTTTTTCTCCTTATTTGAGTTTTTAATATTTTATAGGCACTGATGTCAAGTCTTCCTTATATTTTCTAATAATTTTGCTAATTTCCAAAGGAATAATAGAAAATCCGGTTACCTATTTACAGATACAAAAATATGAAAATATACAAAAATACAAAATATACATATATAAAAATATGAAAATGATTTGATAAAAAACTTTATTACAAAAAAAACCAAATACTTTCCAAAAAAAAAAATAATTAAGTACTACAAAGTGAAAAATAACTTTAATTTCGGAAGTTGGTGTCGTTGGGTTCGTATTTTACTTGTTTGCCACCGAATTCCGAAATTAAAATTATTTTTCACTTTGTAGTGTCTTCTTTTAGAATTTGTTGTTTTTTTTTTTTGTACTTAAGTACAAACTTTTACATTTTTCACTTTTAAGTTGTACTTACCCCACAAAAATTCATATAACACTACTTGCTGTGTAAATATCAGTGACAGGAAGTCATTATAACATCATTAATATAAATTAAGTGGCAAACATACGTATTATTGAAGATAACCCAAAAACTACCCAAGCAAAGTTAATAAAATTTATATGGGACCACCCCTGAGGCATACCCTAGTCCCAAACCATCAAAAAATATTTTTTCAAATCGATTTACAATTGCCGGAAATATAGCGTAAGCGTAACAAACATAAAAAAACAACATACAGTCGAATTGAACCTCCTCCTTTTTAAAGTCGGTTAAAAATTATGGACCATAATAGCCGACTTCTGTTCTTAAAATAAAGCTATTGAAACAACAGTATTTCATTCAAAATACCTCACAATAGGTGCACAGGCTCCCAATCCCAATATATTTTTTTCAGATTTTGATCCTTCTTGGAAAAGTATGGCGACTTGAAAAAACAACAAGTATAAAGGCGGCGCGGGCGGCATCGTAATGTGCAGTTCTGCGTTAGAATGTGTGGGTGTAAATTCCACGAAGGATGAGATGCCTGCCGATACATTCAACTTTACTCAACCGGCTAGCCTGCCGGTGACCGTTGCGTTTGAAATTGCAAGCAAATAATCTTCACTAAACAGCTATTGTTTAATATTTCACCGAATAACAACACGAAAAACCCCAAAATTCTACCTACCTCAAAATTGGTGAATACAGACAAGCACTCAAGCGAAAAAATCAACGATCCGAACTGTCTGGCCGTTGAACCCAGAAGCAAGTGGCAAAAAGCTGCTACACATCGAATGGAAATGTCTTGATATTTAACGAATTTTCATTTCCGGGAAAATGTTGGCTTGAGAAGTTTTAATAATGGAGTTAAGATAAAACATTAAAATCTGGTTGAAGGATGAATGATGAGAACCCTTGTGGAAATATTCTTGAAAACTTTAAGGAAAATCACGAATCTATTTGTTATTCTCTCTCAACGGTAAAGTTTACGATGTGAAAGTAGAGTTCTACCAAAGACTATAAGTTCTACTGTCTAAGCAGCGTGTAGTCCTGTCGAGATTTACTAATTATGCAATAGGCACCTATTTATTACTACGGTGCCGATAGGTTTTAACAAGTATCTAAGTATAGATACGACACTTATTTATTTTATAAAAAAAAATTAACCAAAGGAGTTTACAATGTTGAAAATATTTTAAATTTATAAATTATTGTTTCGTACATCTAACTGTACTTTAAGATACCTCAACGGCTACGTGTCTCTAACTAAATAATATTTAATTAATTACCTACCGTTAATCTGTGATGTGCTTTTACCCAGGTGAGAAAATAGTTCGTTCTCACGTCGACTCTATCTAATATCATCAAGGAAGTCGAATTAAACTAGCACAGCCTTGAAACAAAGAAAAACCTCTGTTTACTGCGCATAATTTTTGGAGGTCCATGACCCACTGGGTTCAAAGCAACAATTCGCTATGCATTGGATATTGTTACGCAACGAATTTATTTATTTCACAAATAAAAAATAGCGAAATAAATTCATTTCTTCAATTCATGATGATTGAGAATTTGTACCGTAATTGACACATTTCACTATTTTATATCATCAACAGCTGGCCAATCAGTACATTCTTCACAAAACACTGGCCCCGATTCTGTTGTTCACAAACTAAACTAAATTTAAGTTCAGTGCATCTTTTTCTTTCTATTTCATTATGAAAAGGACAGAAGATAAATATTAGTTTAGTCCTGTAAAATTAGATAATCCATAGACAAGTTAACACGTGATTAAAAAATTGGCTACCTACTAAAAATACGTCAATTTACGTCAAGCGCTGACTAATTTGACAGGACTAAACTAATATTTATCTTCTGTCCTTTTCATAATGAAATAGAAAGAAAAAGATGCACTGAACTTAAATTTAATTTAGTTTGTGAACAACAGAATCGGGGCCACTGTTAATTAAATAACAGCACCTAGGTCTAGCGGTTCTCCTAATCTGTGAATTTATAAGAATAAAGATCAGCACAATAATGAGTACACTAAACATTGTTTATTGTCCGCTAGGACAGGCCGGGATGAATCAACTGGAGGGAATGCAAACAGGTCTGCGGGGTTTGGTGGTCGCAAATCGCGAAGTCGGCGACCGAAGCCACGCATGTCGGCGGCGCACCTTGGCCACGGTCATTCGCCGAAGTTGCACACCGCGCCGTTGCCACCCGTTGCACCGTTTGCGAGACGAAGTTGCATTCCACGCATACCATTCCCGCCACTACATTAGTCCACTTACATTAGCTGGTAAAAGCAATTCTAAAAGCTTTTCATGTGAACATAATGTTTTGAAGATTATTTGGAGAAGCGCATGTATTTTGAATAGTCTCCCGAAATAGTCTATGATAGAAATATTGTATAATAATAGTTATAATATTGCTCATACCGTTTTTTTCTTAGTACGCACTTAAGTAGCTGTTCAGTAAGATTGAAAGAACAAAGGCGTGATTCAGATTTCCGGGTTTGTTTGTGTAGCTCTTTGTTTATCTTGTGGATTGGCTGTCGAAACTTCCATAGATATAGTTTGGAATTAATCGTTCGCTTATTGAAATGTTCTTTTTAGATCTTTTGTCAGCAAGATCCTAAAACACATTAACGAAAGTCAAAATCTGTGGCAAAAACCGAAAACAGGAGAAAAGACTAAAGACTTTTTGATCAAAATTATGTAGATGATTTTTGAATCATCTACATCATTTTGGCAAATTTTGTGTTCTTCTGTAAGCACGCGTCATAACCAAATCTGTGCAAATTGTTTTTCTACACGTTTTAGTGTGTTCATCAAGGAATTATAGGGCACTATAACTGCAGAATATGTCTTTCCATTGTTTCGTCAAAGGCACACTTAGGAAGGGAAGTACCTAGCGCGTCGGTATTGCGAGGCGTGGGTGGTCTGCGCGTGAGTCACCGCGTGGAGGCAGCGCCGGCGCAAGCTCGCGGATTCTATTGTCCGCGCCCATTCACGAACTAACAGCCTGTAGTGTGGCAACTATGCTATCCTGATTTAATGAGATATAATTTTATTTGAAGTTTCTAGCTAGAGAATACAAATCGCTTAATTTTTTTTAATTTGCAGCCACCTCATACACGGTAAATATCCTTTGGCTAAACTAAACGTTAACGCCAGGCGCTAAACTACAAAAAATATACTGCAGCAAGTTTTCAGGAACGAAATACTCAATGGATTACCTACTTTTATTTTCATTTTCTTTTTAATTTAACTTTCAGATTTTCTCAAATTCTCCCTTACACTTTTAAAGTTAGGTTTGTCAACACTGCCTTCTGGCCTTACTGCTACAGTCCACATGAATATTATTAAGCAACGGACGCCACGAACAGGCGTACATGGTAACGAAACGGTGTATAGCAAGAATTAAGCCTCATTCATTCCCAACACAGATTTAAACGATAAGGCATGTGAATGTGTCTCCATACTAGGTCGAGCTACGTCGTCGTACAGCTATTGAATTTACATTTGTACTGAGTTGAGTAGGTATGTATGTTCTACAGATGAGTAATCTGGGCTTTATGTTATGGACTCATCTAACGGTCGGTCGGATACAGACGGCATAAAAATAGAATAATCTTGTCTATGCTATGACGTCGACCCTCTTTGTACTTAGTTCTTTTGTCATCGAATAATCTTATAGCCAAGAATGGATTATGGATTGCTATTACTTTGAGGGAAAAGTTTCGGAAATTATGTTTCTATGCTTTTAATTTTTAATAAAGACACGTAAGCGGGTAAGCCACGCACATCTGAGACTCTGTGCTTAAGAAGTAACAGGACGTAATTTGCTGCTCTATGATAAGCGATAATTCTAAGTACAATTTATAAGGAAAAAATTGTTATCTATGCAATCTGTTTTACGCAGAGACATAGGCAATAGTAAATCGAGTACAGCTATAATAACATGTACATTAAGTGTGCGCATTTATAAGTGTAGCGTAGGGAGCGTAGCGTGGCGTTGTTCGGAGCGTACATTCACCCAGCCGTCTCGGTCATAGCCGCGACTCTCCGCCCTTACCCAGCCAACCCTCGGGCAGCTCGCTAAATACTTTAATTTCGTCCTTCCCCTGCCGATGCCGCGGCGTCCCAGACGAGAGCACCAGACGAGGGAACGACCGCCGATATGGTACAGTCACCAGCATAAATACCTTACACTTATGCATGATTCAACTTCAAGAGCGATTTGCTTCTAAGTATTAAATTGATAAATATTGTATGGTGTTAAGGACATAGTACAGGACGTCCACGTCCAGTAGCAGAATTCAAAGTTTGAAAAATTGTAAAGAAAAAAAAAGCTACACCTCTAATACAACGAATGTTTATTGTTATTTAAAAACAATAATAATGAGGATTTTATTTTACCGCTACTATAGGTCCTGATCTGGGGCTGCCCAAGACTAAATAAGGTTGATCGGAGGTCCATGACGTAATCGATGAATATCGTAACGATTACTAGGACGTGTTTCAGTAAGCGAAAATCCACTTGAAACGTACGCCTCGATCGCAAAAGCGCGGTGCGGTGCACTCCACACCACCGCTCCATGGCAGCTAAAAATCCGCAGAGCTTACGCTTTGAACGACGCCCCGCGCGCCACGTTTGTTCAAACTTTAAAATCAGCCACTGGACACCCTGTATTACCGGAATCATGTTATTATGAAATAGATGTTTTCTTTAAGTTGCAAGTTTTAACTTTCAAAAAAAAAAACACTTTTGAATTTTGCGTAACTGTAAGGCTGTTATAGATAATCCCACCAAAGACACTTTCATGTAAAATGTTGCCAAGACGAGACCTAATGGCTCGCACTGTCAAAAAGTTGTCAGATCTCATGTAGAGCCAAGCTTCTAACTCTACACGCCCTAACTTCACAAACTCTACACCTTAGTCAAAATATGAGGCTTGGCCGTTTCGTTACAACAAGAACTATTGTATATCAGAAAAGTTATAAAGAGTAAATACATTTTTCACCTTATGTAGCGACACGGCCAAGCCACATATTTTGACTAAGGTGTAGAGTTTATGAAGTTAGGGCTTGTAGAGTTAGGGCGTGTAGGCCTAGTCTTGTTTTTTTTTTGGTGGTGATTGACTAAAAATCCTGAAATATAATATGTATTTTATTATTTATAACTAGGAGTCCCTCTACTATATCAATTTTCAGGCCTCTAGCATTAAAATTTGCGGAAGGCTCATACAAACTTCCATCCCCTAGTTTAAGGGGTTAGGGGGCAAAAGTTCCAAGTTTTAGAATTTTTTTGTTGTTTTTATACTAATACTAGCTTACATACCAAATTTCAGCTTTCTAGGACTTCAGGAAGTACCTTAAGAATGTTGATGATCATCAGTGATTTTTTTTTTCTGTTGGATAGTCCATTTACTAAGGAAGGCTATAGGCTATATAACATCACGCTACGGCCAATAGGAGCGGAGCATCAATGAAAAATGTTGCAAAATGAGAAAATTTTAAAATTAAATTATTCCTTTTGAGAGCTTCCGTTGCGTACGCTGGGTAAACGGTTAAAGTTACGCAAAAATCATGTATGACGGAATTGTTCCCCTTTAAAGGTTCTAAAAATTTGTTTTCAATGAATATCTTAGGAGATATCAGTTTTAATATAATACTAATAATAAAGCTGAAGAGTTTGTTTGAAAGCTCTAATCTTTCGAAGTGTCAGACGGATTTATTAACATCTTTTTGCATTTGATAGCCCAATTCTTGAGGAAGGCTATAGGCTATTAAACATCACACTAGGACCCATAGTTGAGAAAAAAAAATAGTCAGAATTTCCGCTAAGTGAAAACGAAGTGATAGCGCAGGCTGGTAATGCGATGCGACGGGGTGGGTCGGGGAACAAACAATTTCACGTCGACGAAGTCGCGGGCAGAAGTTAGTATGTTTAATAAGTTCACTATTGACATCATATCCCCAGAATTTTGTTTATCTGGTATAATCCAAACCCAAGTTAAGAGCCTACACTACCTCAGCTAAAATTCACTCTTTATCTCGCTCGCACGATACTGCTCGCGGACTGAGTGAGAGCGAGACAGAGTGCGGTGCTAGGCGGCAGGCAGCGCCAATAGTTTAGGTATTTGCTTTTTACGGTGAAAATAATGGTAATTAAAAAAAAAGTAAATAACATAAGACCTGCTTTATAGTTAGTTCGGTTAGTATACAAAGTTTCATGATCTAATTTGAAGTATTTTTTGAATACCAGCGGTTTATTGTTCGGTTTGGAGGTAACTTTGGAATTTTTTTCTATCGAGAAAATTTTATGAAATCGTGTTTTCGTCTAACATAAGACCTAGCATTAATCCTCAACTTTACCATATATTTATTTCAAAATTAATGCTGCAGTATTTTCGACATAACGGAGGATCATGCTAAGCCATTTGAGGTAGTATAGGCCCTTAAGAGGGTTCAAAAAACGACGAAGCGGTTCGAGAAAAGGTAGGTGACTGTACAGTGTACATAATACCGTGGTAATACTACATTTATAGGACTACGTACACATGTGCGTCTAAAGGGCTAAAGGCAGTTGAACTACGGGAGGGCTTGAACTTTTATTCGCGCCCTTTTATTGGGCACTGGCCAAAGGTTTCGCTAACAGATTATCCCTTTATGGAATAGTTCACTTTAGCTTATCAATAGGAGAAAAAAAGGAAATAGAAGGGCAAAAAGGAAAATAATACTGATGGTAGTTTGGTACAATCTACAACGTGTAACAGAATAAACGCAAGTCCTGAAAGTAGTTTCATAATTGACTACTGAATCGATTTCAGTAACTTTTCATATAGGTATTTTTTTTTTAAATATGTATTTTTTCATACTAACTGCCGAACAAGCCAAATACAATTAAATCTTATTTCAAGGCAATAAGACTCAATTTTAAATGCATAAAGTTAATGCTAGTGTCAACACGATTTTCTTAATAAAAATAGCAAGCTTTAAAAAAAATAAGTTTTGGTCATTGTAA
This sequence comes from Globia sparganii, assembly GCA_949316385.1. Taxonomy (NCBI): domain Eukaryota; kingdom Metazoa; phylum Arthropoda; class Insecta; order Lepidoptera; family Noctuidae; genus Globia; species Globia sparganii. Next base: position 12,055,044 of record OX438663.1, on the reverse strand, counting down.
TATGCTTTTAACTCAATACTCTAATTGGGGTCTATGAGGTCTTGCGTTAATTATGATACACCTTGTATATCTATCTATACTAATAAAGCTGAAGAGTTTGTTTGTTTGAAGGCGCTAATCTCTGAAACTACAAGTCGGTTTTAAGATTTTTTTACATTTGATAGCCCAATCCTTGAGGAAGGCTAATATGCTAACTAGCAGCACGCTAGGACCTTTAGGAACAGAGCAGAAAAAAAAGTCAGAAAGAACGCAAAGCGAAAACGAAATAATAGTGCGGGCAGGCGATGCCATGCGAAGGGATGGATCGGGGGAACAAGAAATTTCACGCGGACGAAGTCGCGGGCAGAAATATATACTTAAATCACTATATTTCGATGGCGATCGGTGTCTCTATTGAACACAGATTTGTTCGACATTGATAGAAATAAGGATAATTCTGAATGAAACCCAAACTGCGCTCCTTGTTATTTTTCCTCTTGGAAGTTTGGAACGAAAACATTTTTTGTTTATTATGGTCAAGTCATTAATGAGGGATTTTTTCTTTGTTGATGAATCCGATCATTGACTGAAAAAATAATTATTCATAACATTGGTCATTCGAATGACCAATGTTATGAATAATTATTTTTTCAGTCTACGTCTACGTTGTATCATTTTATTATGCTTTGATTCACAGAAAGTTGGAAGAGAACAAAAAAAGTTTATGAATGACAAGTAGAAACATCTTGTTCCTAGTATTAATATTATGGATTACCTATGGATATTACTGTATTTTTTTTTACATTTTTATGGGCATATAAAGATTTTCATAAATATACTGAAAAGAAGTGACAGTTTTTCCATTAATCTCATTAAATATCTCTCTGGTCTGCGAGTGTCTCGGACTTTATATTCTATATGTATACTAATAATAAAGCTAAAGAGTTTGTTTGTTTGATATTCTCTGGAACTACCCGTCGGATTTGAAAAAATATTTTTGCAATAGATATCCCAATTCTTGAGGAAGGCTATAGGTGACCGAACATCACGCTAGAACACTAAGGAGCCGAGCAAAAACAAAAAAACCTAAAGAACGCTAAGCGAAAACGAAGTAATAGCGCGGGCGGGCTATGCGATGCAACGGGATGGGTTGTGGGAACAAGAAGTTTCATGCGGACGAAGTCGCTGATAGAAGCTAGTTATTGATAAATTAAACGAACCCTTTCCGCAAAACATAGATGAATGTCGAAGGCGTTTCCCCAAAACAGAATACCGTATCTACGACTTTTCATCATGGTCGTATATTTAATTGGGAATCGCATTGTATTTTATCAAAGTTTATAAACATAACAAAAGATTACGAACTCAAGATATCTTCTTGTGTAAGGGTGTTATCTGAATGATATAAACATTTATCTAAACTCAATGATATAATTGTAAAAACAATCACTTTTTGCCCAGACTAACATGATTTTATCTACATTTATTTACCGGAAGGTTATATCTACATTTATTAAAATACCGAAACACAAACAGGATGTGGAGATCATGTATTGAATAAAAATGTCTAGGTACTTACATGATTTAGTATTCCTTGGTCAATTCAACACAACGGATAACATCAGTGCATGCATTTATAAATAGCATGTATTTAATCTATCTCATTTTGTTCGGCCAAAAAATCAGGTTTCGGCCAAAATTTTATTCCGACCGTGAATCATATTTTGTTCAACATATAACCTGACACTGACCTGCAAATTGCAAAAAATGTAAGAATATTTGAATTTCACGGGTAATCCGTGCGACTCCCTCTTAAAAATATTTTTTTTCAAAATCATATTTTTACATAGCAACAAGTATAGACAATTGTCATTGATCAATGCAATTTGCAAGCAAGTCTCAATTTCTCATGGTTGGTCTCGCTAGAAATTGATATAATGACCAATAACTATCAGCGATTAACTGATCACTTGATATTTCTTTGTTCACACAAGGATGTGGGTTTCAAACTCCGGACTCTATTCGCAGAATAAACGTGTATTTGACCTTACCTTAATAAGTAGGTAGGTAAGTTATTTTTATTTTTTCCTCCATTCTCTCACATTCCACTGGTTAGGTACTATAATTAGTTACATAATAAATTTATTATTTTTGTACCAGATAAATAATTACAAAGCTCTGTTCCGTATTTAAGAAAAAAAAAAAACTCAACTGAAGCAACAAGTGGTTGAAGTAGTAAGGACGTAAATTGAACAATGGTGCGGAACCTTTTCTTGCAAATCTCATTCGTGTTCGACTGGTTTTATGAAGATTTGCGGTCTAATACAATACGTCTTTAGTAAAAACGTTCTTTATGTCCATTGTGTTAGCCAGACAGTATTGAATTTCCATAATGACAATCAAAGACATGATTTAATTTAGGAACCAGTAAGTCGAGCGTAGAGGTCGGCAAGCGTCTCGCCGCCTCGCCGTCTGCTCACCTTGGGTGAACCCAGGCTGAGAGTACATATCCGGCCGTATCTTAAGACATTTATATTTAAATGTGAATTTGTATGTCGGCGTCCCTCTCTCAAGTGTACTAACGAAAGTAGCACTTTCACTCAATATGAATGAACATTGGTTCATTACAAGACATATGTAAAGCGAAGCAACTGAGTATGAATATTACAACGAATATCGGTGGCATCAACTACATAAATGTATGACGAACCTTATGTGAATAACATATTGTATCAAGAGCAGTGTGTTGTCCTCCCACGCTTCTCCCTGACGCTACAATAGATAGCATGCGGGTAGAAGCCACGGGTTCGTAATTGCTCAAACAATATTCCCAATAAGCTACAATCGCATAAATCAAATAAATGAAACGTGTTCACAAGTTATCGGTTGTCAAGCAAATTACTAATAGCTACGTCGCTTTTCACAATAGTGCAAGTAGTATTGTAGCATAGTAAACTGGAAGCACGTGTATGGCGATAAGAGTGCAAGATATTTACACGTACATGCCATCATGTATACTTTATCGATTATTCACAGCTCTCAAAGGCCATAAACCTAATCTTTTGTTACATAACGTCTCCGTGTTTCCTTAGCTATTGTACACGTAGATAAAAAAAAAGCGATATAAAATTGTGCGTGCTAGGCGCTTACACGTGGTTTATACTATACGCTATACTGAACTTACTACATTAACGCTTATCAGATACAAGAAAAAATAATGGTGAGCACGGAAAAGGTATGAAATTTTCCATTATCGCAATATAAAATGAAATCAAGCACGATGACAGAGTACAACAACTGCACGTGGAAGCGAAGGGAGGCATTCAATCAACTCTACTGTATTGCATGCTATTAATTCGATTATGGGAAGTTTCTCCCGCTGAACTTTCTAAATCTGTGCTTTCAGGTGTTATCCCCCAGACAATCGGCAATGTGTTCAGTATATTACAATCGCCACAATTAATGACAATATCTTCGATAGCATATTTTGGATAATAAATGAATAATTAATTAACATAAGATTGTGTGCATAAAAATAACTATAAATAATATGCTAGGAAAATTTTGACACCAATAAATCTTTAGTAAACACGATACATTTCGAAGAATGAAAAACAGATCAGCAGAGCAGCGTCTGCGTGTTTTATATTTATATATTTTCATTGAGCGGCCGTCCCCCTCCATTACTAGGACGCATAAAATGCAACATAGGCGCTTAAAAATACGCATCCCACAAATTATATGACGTTCAGCTGTTATTCTTTGTTTTCTTCTTTCGGCGCCCAAACAAAGCGCCTCCATGGACAAGAATCTATCAAATATCAAGTCCTGTGATCAATGACCGCGCTGGCACAGTGCCTGGAAGAATTTAGTATCTATCTACGCATAAACAATATTAAAGAAGTCTTCTTGGTGTATCAATCGAAATGGAATTTGAAAAAAAAAAGAATATATTATCAGAGTAAGTCGTCGTATTGTTGGCGCGATGCAACGACAGGGCGGCGGCGTCTACGCGCTCGCGGCTCATGTTGCGGCTAAAAGCGGACTCGACACCGAAGCGCACGCAGAAATAAACGCAAATAAGCAACACCCAAGACCACGCAGATATAAACCGATATATCTAACAGCATATTATCTAGCTGCAGAATGCAGCAGCCATAACTATACGCCCATCCCAAGTGCCAGCGCAAGGACGCTACGCAATCTGCGCGCTACGAGCGCTACGCGCGACAAATTATTTACAGGAATATTGCCAAAACGGCTGAAGTCATTTTGCAAAACAGTCAGCCAGGCATTTCCTGTAACCCGTCCCAACAGTAAACAAGGCGAACCTACGCTTGTTTGCAACGCCAGATGAATTGTTTCAAGACGGTTTGACGATGACTGCGTCATTTCATTGTATCATTGTACCTGCAAATAACTTGCGTACTTCGTAGACTGTTATGCATTTCTATTTGTTTTAACAGTCTCTGTTATTAATAAAGTAATTAATAGTAATAAAGCCACACGGGTCGATCGATTGGTCCGCGGTTGGTCCGTGGATGGGTGACCATCTTTATATACTAAGACTCCGTGTCTCAGAAAGCATGTTAAGCCATTGGTCCCGGCTGTTGTTCGTGGATCTTTAACAGTCGTTACGGGTCGTCAGTAGCCCGAAAGTCTGATAACCAGTCTTACCAAGGGGTACTTATCGTATTACCCAGTAACTGGGTTGTGGAGGTCAGATAGGCAGTCGCTCCATGTAAAATACTGGTATAGCTTTCCTTTAGACTGGAAACCGACCCCACCATAGTTGGGAAAAGGCTAGGCAGATAATGAGTCTCTGTTATTAGTAAGTTTTATAGTGTTTGGTTAGCTGATATAATAACATTCCTTTATTTCTATTGTATAATTAAAAAGGAGAGTTATGATTACGACATCAATTGTTCCGATTGACGTGCGTATGAGCAATCCTTCCTGCGAGTTTAATAATGACAATGCCAATGATTATGCACACGTAGGTAATAGAGCGAATACCTAATGTCGATGCGATACATATTTAGAATTACTTCTACTTAATTATATTTTCACACCAGCTGCTCGCTAACGTCAAATTATATGTCATGCAGATGCAAACCTAACATAAAGCGAAGTACTATTAGGTATTCTGTGCCTAAAGCAAGCCATTTAAGTCCTAGGGGGGGTTAGGGAGGTGGTTTATTATTATTTATTGTTTATATCAGATTACAATCCTACTAATATTATAAATGCGAAAGTTTGTATGTATGGATGTATGGATGTTTGTTACTCTTTCACGCGAAAACTACTGAACGGATTTTGATGAAACTTTACAGTAATATAGCTTATACATCAGAATAACACATAGGATACTTTTTATCCCGATATTCCCACGGGATCGAAACTTATGCGGGTGAAACCGCGGGGCGCAGCTAGTCCTACTAATATTATAAATGCGAAAGTTTGTATGTATGGATGTATGGATGTTTGTTACTCTTTCACGCGAAAACTACTGAACGGATTTTGATGAAACTTTACAGTAATATAGCTTATACATCAGAATAACACATAGGATACTTTTTATCCCGATATTCCCACGGGATCGAAACTTACGCGGGTGAAACCGCGGGGCGCAGCTAGTGATCCATATATATGTCGCAGGTTTTTCATAAAATTAGGTTTTTGATGAAAAACCGGAAGATGACACATTTTAAACTCAATTTCATCATAAACCTGTAACAATCCAGATTTTTTATCAAAAACCTAAACTAGTTTGGGTTTATGATAAAGTTCTTGTCGAAATTACGGGTTTGCTTTCATTTCATAATTGGATTGAAGAAGGAGAATATTGATTGGATCATGGATGTAAAATTTTGATAAATAAATAATTATTTTCTGTCTACTAAGTTGCAAATGATGATGGATTGTTTTATTTATTCCCTTTAAATTGATTTATTTGTCATAAAACAAAGCAAACCCGTGATTTTGACAAGAACTTTATCATAAAACCAAACTAGTTCAGGTTTTTGATCAAAAATCTGGATTGTTACAGGTTTATGATGAAATTGAGTTTCAAATGTGTCATCTTCTGGTTTTTCATCAAAAACCTAGGTTTTTGATCAAAAACCTAATTTTATGAAAAACCTGCAACATATATATATGTATACAAATATCCATTAGCCGGGCATGTTGACGTTATTATATTTTATTATTGTTTTTTGATAAAAATGCGTGAGTTTAGATTGAAAAAACCCCGACAGGCAGTATGTTATTTTAATTAAGTAAATCTCAGATTTGATGCCATCAACTGCATCAGACTGCTTGAAAAGTGAGCTATTTTTGAATTTAAGTTGCAGTCGGGTTTTGATTTTGTCATTTTATTTTATTTATTTAAACTTTTCGCACACAAACAGGTACAAAGGCGAACTTAATGCCTTAGGCATTTTCTACCAGTCAACCAAGGGTGGTGAAGAGATTATATGGCAGGTGCTTTTGTTGATTTGAACTTCTTCGCTTCGCTCAGGAGTTAACTCAGAGCTCCCTCGCTACGCTCGGAACCCCTAGGATCGAGTTATTCAGGATTCAAAATAGCAACCGCGACATTAAGACACTGTTTTATACCCTTAGTGAATAATCTACAATTAGAAAAATATTCTATCATGCAGCTGTGATGTGATGTAACGTATTAGTGTAGTTAGCTAAGCGGTCGATATGCGAGTAAATCGTAGATCGAGGGACCATGCCTATATTCGAAGGTGACGAAGATAAAAATTCTAATTACAATACCTACCTATTAACAACTTAAATATGGAGAATCAATATTGAATCAATTTTTTTTTTTGTGTACTTTAAGGATTCAAATTATACTTTCTTTACAGATTGCAATTTTAATAAAGAGCGAATGTTTATTCTGTCAACTTGACAACCTAATTACGATATCATAGACATTATGTTGTTTTTATTACGACGTTGCATTATGATTCTAAATTGTACACAAGGCCGTACCTCACGCATCCGCATTGGCGCTGCAATACTGAACATATATCTCAAACTGCGACGATCAGTGAACCTCAAATGATATTCTTATCTAGCAGGGTGATTAGTTAAAATACATAATTATAATGTTAATCATAATATTATGAATAAGAACATATCAAAGAAGTGACTAATTAACTTACTGAACTACCTAGCTCTAGATCGCACATAGTCATAGTCATTTATTCAATAACAAGAAGCTTGTATCTGAATTACATAATTAATTTATAAATTAAACATTTCCAATTCCATAATACTTCAACAAAACCAATTCAATAATAATAATTACAATACTAATAATAATTAAGAGAAATTTATAATTCATCAACAGAATATAGACACCTATTCAACAGGAAATCCATAAGCTGGGTTTTAAAAGTACTAGTGTAGATAGTGCTTTTTGTATCTAAAGGCAACTTATTAAATAACTTGACTGATTGCTATTGTGGACTGTGTTCCACAATATTGAAATTTGGTTGTATTTTGTTATATTTAATATCTTTTCTACGTGTATCTTCCCTAATTTGTCGTTGTTCTGTAGTCTCATAATTATGAATGTAATTGGCCATGTTACTTAAAAGAACGAAGACATAAATGCTCGGCACTGTAAGGATACCTAGATTTCTAAAATGCTGTCGGCAACTCAGTTTGTGGTATTCGTACCATGGTCCAGATTGCGTGTTTTTGTAATACGAAGGCTCTTTTACTATTATAGTCGTAGCTATTACCCCAAAGAAGTACACTATATCTAATTTTAGATTCTACTAACGCAAAATAAACCATTTTCAGTTGTTCTATACTGATTTGTTTTCTTAAGGCTCTCAGAGCATAACATGCAGATGATATCGACGCATCAATTGCCTTCAATTCTGGTTTCCAATTCAGTCGTTCGTCTTTAAGAATACCTAAAAATTTTACTTCATTTACGAGTTTAATTTTCTCATTTATCAAAGTTATATCTAAATTGTCCTTATTTCGGGCAGTGGTTCTAAATAACATAATCTTGGTCTAGATCGCACAAGACTGTTCGACACCTTTCTGGGCCAACGCACAAGTTTGGCGGCTCATCCAATTTGTGGCGGTATCCGTATGTCACCGTTACGCAGCTGAGCACGCTAACATTCTTCGGTTATAGCTAGGTCGGTTCGCATTGCACTAGTGTACAGTAATTAGGGTAATGTTTACCGTTGAGCGGCCAAACGAATGAATCACTAGTTGCGTAGGCGCAGGCACCGCGCGACCAAATCAGTCGCCTTGTGACACTCACACGCTCTGTTTTTAACCTGACCCTATTATAAATAATATGTTTATTGTTTTGTCAGTTCTCTAACAAAAAAGTTTAACGCCAGTAACATAAAAAAAACTGCTAACGTAACGTTGTTTGTCGCTACAATTTATATCTCAGTATTCGGTCAGGGCTCGCATGCGTGCACATATCATACAATATAATATACACAAACTACTTGTAAACGTGCGTTTGTCCGTTTATTTAGTTTGGAAATAATATGAATTATTTCAAGCAATCAACCACAATAGCTAATCAAAAACGCCGATTTTATCTAAGTCAGCTAATTTTGAGTTGCACCCTTTTCAGCAAATCAATTATGTAGGTACTTATTTGACTTCCACCTCCGCATGAGTTAATACTCAATACTCAATACTTTATTGCATTCCATAATGTGCACATATAACAGTTGGTATGTCAGAACATCGAATCAATTATGGACCCTGTCGGGCACAGCAAAGTTAAATCAAGAGTTGAAGTTGAGTCAAGTCTCTGAGTCCTCTAGTCTAGAACCTACTTAAAGCTTGACAAGCTAGTTATAACAAGACAACTACCTGCATCATCATCTGACGGTTTTTTAATGAAAATAGCGTTCATTCAGTACGTATCATGCGATCAGCACAAAGTTATATCACTGGTATGCGAAACGTAGGTACGTCATCTCGTGATAAGGCATGTGTAACATAATTGTTGTATATTAAATACAGATGTGTCCAACGAGTACGTAAGTAGGTAGTACATAGTATATGGCGCTCCCGTCTCGTGATCTACAAGTCGCAGGCGACGCGGTCGGGTCGCCGGCGCCGCGCCAAGCTGCAGCGCGGCGGCGGCGTCGGCGAGGCCGCGTCATCCATCCATCAAGCAGCTCATCATCCACTAATAATAGAACACGCCAGAGTATACTAGTGTTTCATTCTTCGAATTCCGCTCACAGTAAACAATATCGTCATTCTCGCAAAAACGAACCCAAGATATTCTGATCCTTCCCCGATATATTCATTCATCCGGTTAATAAAACAGAAATTCAACGTGAACACTTGATAACCTATTTATCAGAAGGTCGTGTTTATAAACATAGCACACGATTTTACTCACGCTCAACTGTTTTATATCTAGAGGTCATTTTTTTTAAACAGACAACGTGATATGTAGATGGCTTTTTATGAAATCCTAATGTGTCTATGTTATTATAACAGTCGTGATACCAAAACATCAAGATGGACATGAAACATCTCGACAATGGAGTACCTACCTACAATGAAATGTAATGAAAGGCGAATCTAATAAAACAGCTTATAATAAAATTTACAGTTCGCCACAAAGTAAATAGTGGCTATATTATAGTTAAATACGGTGTATGCGTGTGCAGTGTACAATGATTGTAAACAGTAAACACGGGGCATCGCTCGCGGGCTGGCGGCAAACAGCTCCGAGAATATTCCGCTGGACTCCGCTCTGACACGAACACATTATACTGACGGCACACTATACCGGAAATACCCGGCCGCTTGCACCACATACACAAATACACACCGATACAATATGATTACATTATTTTGGATAAAACATTTACATACTATAAATTATCGATTTTGTTTATCTCTATTAGCTAGAAACGTTCCTAGATATCTTGAATTCTTGATTTATAAGAACTCAAGGAATATAACAAATGTGACGATGATACGATCTTTGTCATTTTTTCGACTTACTGCTTGCGACGCATTTATCGATGCCTTAGATTAGTAATCATATTTTTTTTAAACTGAGGAATACGTAGAGTAGGTATTGTTTCCTTCAATAATAAAATTTATAATTTTTCCGTGGTACTTATACGGAAAAATTATAAATATAAACCACAAACTCTATTGCTAGTACGTCATTTTGTCAACAGTGAAATAAGTTCACCTTTTCGGGTGAGAGGTAAAAAAACAACTCCAGAAATGAGTATGTAATCTATAGTAAAATCAACTATTTTTCAAGAAAGTGTAGGTACTAAGTACTTACATACCCGTTCGGATAAATAAGGATAATAACAACTTCGATTTTTATCCTTATAGAGCATGCTTTTGCCTCGATTTTATGTAATGTAGTGTACGGAAAAACCCACTAAGTAAAAATAAGTTAGCATAACTATAAAAAGCAAAATAATTAAATTGTGGCTTTCATATCCGAAACCAAATTGTTGTTACAATTACAAACTAACCAATTTATAGCATTTTATGCCTAAAATGGTCTTTAAATTAAAATAGGTTCGTTATTGTGGTCGTTATAGTAATTTTGACATCATTAGGCATGAATCATGTTATACACGGGAAATATAGATAATCTTTCCGTGTCCGTGTTTAAAATTGCGCGATTTAATCGTTATTATATCGGAAAAAAAAAAACTAAACCCCAGATTAGCGAGCTACCATGGAAGGCAAGATCCCAAACAGCGCTCTAAGTGTGTTGTTTTCATTTAAGCACGTTAATCTCCATGTTATTTGGCGCGAAGTTTTTGCGATGGGTGTCAGTAACCGGCCAGTCGACGGTCACTCACCGGCATCACACGGCATGGCATGGTGAGTTGTTCCAAGGTCTGCGCAAATGTGCGTGTAGGTATCCATTCTACTAAGAACGTGTTCTGATTCAATTTATTGTAACCGCCACTATACTATAGTTTACCAAAACTACAGCAAAGTTTTAAAAGTTAGGTGTTGTTTTTGTCGTAGCTGGCGCGGGCGTAACATCCATTCTAACAACAAAGACCATACATCAAACTAAATAGGTCTGACGTCACTAGAGAAAAGCAACAAGCAGGAATACAGACAAACAAAATAATCTAACCGCAATGGCAATATGGCATAGACCTCCTTTCCGTCTTGTCAATGTGTAAACAAGCCACTACCTATCGAGCTCAAAATGTTTTTAAATGTATGTATAGGTAAAAGAATCGTGAGCAGTTTTTCTTTTTTGATAAACACATTGAAGTTGTTGTTATTGATGGAGTCATTAATTTCATTTGCATCTCGTTGGCATGGCTACAGCTATTTAAATTAAATAAAAAATGCTGATTTTAGCTAACGCTGGGTAAATCTGACCGACCAGGATAATGTGTAGCACACTATTAGTAACAATGGCTTTCATTTTGACAAAAAAAAGAAAATAAATAAATAAAAATGTTTATTTCAATTACAATGGGTGTTTAGATACATATTTTTTGGAGATCACCTTTTAAGCAAGGAATTGCTTCTATTAGGAGTCTCCGCACTTCCACTTATCAGTAACTAGCTGCTGCCCGCGACGTCGTCTGCGTGAAGGCTCTACAGCACCAAAAATACCTAAGATGCCAGTGTCGCTATAGCATTATAAGTACACAACTTTTAAAATAGCATTAAAATATAAGTTTTTTTTGCAAGCGAAGCAAGTGAAGAGAGTTATATGGGAATCCTGCTGAGTTCAGTCATAAGATGTGACTGAAGGAAATAGAGAAAATAATGCAGGAATACATTCCAGGACACAAAAGAGTAAAAATACGTACAAAGGTATCACCTTACAACACTTCTCTATAAACTACGTTGGTAGTTATGCTGCCAGGAGCCAAAATGTAAAGAGGGTCAGCAGTGCTATTCTGTAAAAATCTCACCGTGAAAACTAAGGTGAAGTGAGCTGTCATTCCACCTTATGTTAGAGGTTGCCTCCATTGATAGTTCACTTCACGCTCACTTCACCTATGTTATCACGGTGAGATTTTTAAAGAATCGATAGGCAGGACTGGTGACGCGGGAGCAAGCGAAGTACAGTTGCCCTTGTGAGAAGCACCTCGTCCTGAGGTCGACACCCGCTGCCCTCGGTATCTGCCCCTGCGACTTATCATCGCGAAGCAAACACTCACGGGAACTGTACGCACTTGAACTGAAACGGGAAGTTATGAGGTATAAGGGGAATGCGTGGTATAAATACTGCCTCGCCGACGCCACAACCCGTAAGAATTTCCGCCTCGCGTCTGTGGAGCGAGATGACTTTAAGGCGGCTCCCGTTACACAACTTCGGAGGAGATAGGTTCCGAAGAAGCATAATTGGAACACCGACCTTCAGCTTGATGGTATGCGCTGGAAATCCACTTGCTTACAGGGAGCTCACAAATTCCGCGGGACAATGTGTGGCGGCATCTTGCTCGACAACAGTGTTTATCGAGGTGTAGACCACTTTATTCCCCTCAATTTCCGAGAGAATGCATTCGTTAATTGCTGCAGCCTGATCATTTTTGGGCATCAAAATGGCCCGCTCATACACCCAAGAATTCTGCTGGTGCGGTATACGACTGATGTCCCCGTACACACAGCAAATTAGTTCTTCTAAGCTGGATACCACTCTACCGAGAGACTCTGGAAGCACCACCTGTCCACCTATCTCTTCTGGTAGAGTGTCTTCGCCAAGACTTAGAAGGACATAGGAGAATTCTTGAGCACGTGCATTGCCGCCGAGCCGAGCTCTCATATTAATGGTCAAGCGCAGAGTACGAACTCGTGACCACAACGAAGATCGTTTCAACGAAGCATTCACCTCGTCAGCTCTCGAGCCCCGCGTCACCACGGGAAGCGTTTGCCGAAAATCACCACTGAATAGAACTGTGACACCACCCATCAAAATGTTCGTTCCTGCGGATGTCCTGCAGGATTCTGTCCTCGGCCTCAACTGCCTTCCTATTGGCCATCGTACACTCATCCCATACGATCAGAGAGCAATCCTTGAGCACGTGTCCCTTATCGCTATTACGTGACACACCACAAACAGGCGCTTTGGCGCTCTCTAAATCGATGGGAATTTTAAACATAACATGTGCTGTCTTGCCACTCGGATGCAGTGTGGTAGCGATTCCCGACGACGCTACAGCAATAGCAATTTTGCCTTGCCTCCTGACCTCTGCAAGTATGCCAGTGGTAACAAATGTTTTTCCTGTTCCACCAGGAGCATCCAAGAAAAACATTTTACCCTGGCTTTGCCTAACGCTTTCAAGGACGGTGTCATAAAGTTTTAGCTCTGAAGAGAACAAAGCGACATGGTCATTTCGTATGGTAATCATTTCGCCCGGATCGTAATTTGTCACAGCGTTATACTCCCGATTTCCACAGTCTTGATACGGTGATGATTGGGGAGCTGGTAACCCATATTCGATCAGTGAATTGCCGCCGATAGAAATGACCACATCTTGAAGTGAACTGAGACAGGTGTTCAGTACGCGTTCATCAGTTACTTCGACTTTGTCTCCAGTAGCACGCCTCAAAGCTCGTAGAAAATCTTCAGAGAGATGATGGCGATACTTCTTCCACAAAGCTACCGGGTTCGCGACTCCACAAAACACCAAGATGACGGCAAACAGATGACGCATGCGGCTGGGACTGTCACTGACGCTAGCCTCCGCGAGGGTGTCATGAAATGAAATGATCATCATCAATGAACATAACTTTTTTGTAATACTTAACACCGCATTTTTTTTAAATTGTCTTCCTCAACTCTGCTCAAGATTTTGAGGGTTTTGTTGGAACTTGAATTTGTCAAAACGAACTATACAATACAACTTTTATGAAGAAAATGCACATCACCATCTATGAATTTTAAGAATAACTAACTACTTACCTCGACAACATGATCAAATTTAAATTATTAATTTCCAAAAAATGTTAACATGTAACTTGATTTGATTTTTATGAAATTTCATAGATGGCGCTGTTTTAAAATTGTCTTTATACTACTAACATTCATTAAACTATATTTCTCTGCCCAAGTTACTTAAATGGCGCAGTTTTTATAGTGTAAAGCTAGATAACAGCATGGCTTACTCAAAAACAACATTTAAATATGCGTCGTTTGATTACACGCTGTCACAGATTGCGTAAGAAAAATAAAGATTCACAGCTCCTCCCCCGTAGGTGATAGCGTGATAATATGTAGCCTATATGTTGACCCGACCTCTTAGTAATATTCATGCAAAATTTGAAGTAAATCCATGCAGTACTTTTTGAGCTTATCCCGGACAGACAAACAGACAAACAGACAAAAATTCTAAAAACTATATTTTTGGCTTCGATATCGATTGTAGATCACGCCCCAAGTATTCTTTTTAAAAAATATTCAATGTACAGTTTTGACTTTCCTACGATTTTATTATATGTATAGATTACTATGCAACTGAAATGTAGACAAAGTAAAACAGACAGTTCAACAACATTCATTGCGTTATTTACAATATAATTATGAAGTTGAAGTAATTTTTCGAACAATATGAAGCATTAGCAATATTCTTCAAAATTATTCAAATTGAGATTGATAGTGTATTACGCAATTAGGGTATGGGTGTAGTTGATACTGAAAGCGGTGACTGATTGTTTCTCTGTATTTTCATACAAAAAGAAAAATAAGTAGATATGTATTGTATTTCGGGTGAATATGACTGCAGGAAATATGCGTCATGGATACCTCGAACTTCTGGGTATTGTTTGATTAATAAGCAGTCTAAAAGCTCCGCTCAGTATAGTACAGTCCTATTATTATGTAGAGATTCATGTAGGTACTTACTAAGTACGTGAATTTTATAACAAATTACGCTGATATAAACGCATAAGTATCGTATACGTAACAGTACCTACTTACGTACAGGTTTTAAATTTATCACCCAGTGTGAAACTATGAAGGGAAACGTCACCGTCGCGTCGTGAGAAAACCCACGCAATAGTAACTAAATCTGACGGTTTAAGTATGGCCGAGGAACATTGCACCACTTGTCATAGTGGGTGAGCTCAGGGCTCGACGTGGGTACACCACCTCGCGGTACTCACGGCACGGTGTTTACGTTCACACTGATAGATATAGTATTTCTGATTTCCACGCAAAGCCAATGTTTATTCTTTTGACAGTAGGATGTGAGCTTCTTATTCAACAATGAAATAAACAAACAGAAGAAGCCACTGCGCAGTAAGTTCTTATCTGTCAATTGAAAAATGCTTGGTCACGCGATTCAGGAAACCCGCAATCCCCGAATTTTGAGGATGACAAAATATACGGGGCTTTTGTTGGATGATCGTTAGTGTAACTAAAGCTCTGAACGTAAGTACTAACGTTAGAGGCAATAGTTTATGAAGGTGTCATGTACTACTTTCACTTACTATTTCCGGAAATGGGTTGTTAATACAGAAGAACAAACTGAACTCTTGGGTCAATCCAGTTAAATATTTAAAGTAGATTACCATTAAGAGCGTTAACTCCAATAGAACAACTACAAACCGAACAGGGGGCGTTACAAACTTTGTCAAACAGTGGCAATGGCAGTGTTGTAAAGTCGGTCGTATCAATAAATGATATTTTGATTGACGGTGAACACAATGAGAGCGATGAGGCCACAAAACTCGAGCAGTGAGTAGTGAGGCCCGCTCGAACAAACATGGCGCGCCGGTCGGTGAAAACATCAGAGATACAACAAATATTTTAACAGTCCGCGCTTTTGTACGCGCCGCGCCGCTATTTAATTTTACATATGTATATCACAATACAGAAATTAACACGCTTAATTATGAGGCGCTAAACGACACAAAATTAATTCCCTTATAATATTTTTTGTAGACCGGTACCTCAATTATTATCATGGCACATTTTTGTAACTTGTGAGGGCATTTACATAAACAAGGCTTATCACATTGATATGAAACCTTTCAGCATCGGAATACCTACTTTGGGTAGTTTTTTTTTGGAACAAACATCAAGACAAATTCCTAAAAGAATTAGGCAAGCTCTAAATTATAGTAGATCTTATGACTTTTAAAAGCAGTCATTGTCATTTTTTATATGTTTTGTTGTTAAACTGTACATACTTAGTTTCAAGTAATCGTAGTAAAGTAATCTAGTTATCGCAGGGTGTTGTATTATTGTCAGTTTATTTACGCGTGCGGGGTGGCGCGGCGCGGCGCGACGCGACGCCCGGCGCCTCTTGCTGAAAGACGTAAATAGGTTCAACGACCCCGACCTTGGCGGCGCCGACGCAAACCGTATTGTCGTCGCTACACATATTAAAACAATAATTACATAACACAACACACGATAACATTTATAATAGTAAAGCTGCTTAAAGGTAAGTATAAGGTACTTTTTTGCGTACTTTGCTTGCCTTTATACTTTTTTATCTTATCTGAAATATTATATATTTGTCACATAAATAACAGAACGTGATCGAGATTATATTAAATCTTGCAATGTGCGTGTTGAAATAGATGTAAGTACTTATTTACTTGTTAATAATACTATGTTCCATTTGGACATTATAATATAAGTAATTTACCTGTCTGCAGGTTTTTAGGTCAAATATGATGTGTCAAAGGTTGGGCCGTGAGCCGATCAGAGACAATAGGACGTGGGAACTCTGTGGTGGCCGCGCGGTTCCCACGCGTGTGGCGCCCGCGCCGCCAGCGGCGTTCGTCCGCGTGTGCCCGCGCACCGCGCACCCACAGCCCCGGAAGCGGCGCATGCTATTATGTATTGCCACAACGTCCACACAACACTTTCATTCTTTGGATTTTTTTTCAATTCAACTGAATTTATTTAAATTTATTACCAGATACCAAATAGTGTCACGATCGCGACACGGATCTGTGATCGTTTATCAAAACCAGTCCAATGAATGAGTTACTTACATTTAACTAAACAACATTAGTACTTATTTAATGAGGTATTTTGGCGATTTCGGAGCCGATAAATTGCGTATTAAAAACCAGCCTCTCGTGTGAGAAAATGTTGTTTCAATTCATCCAAGGATAAACGTTTGCCTTTGCCTCATGCCTTTGGCAGAAAAAAACTTGATTTTGATCAAATTCATATACAGACGCACGTGTATTTTTGCATGCTTATTATCAAGTATTTGCTATAAGCAGCTTATAGTAACTACTGAATATTTAGTAATAGAGTAGAAGTATAATAAAACCTAGTTCTAATAAAGAATACAAACACATTACTGACACCGTCTATGCAACATAAATGTCACATAATCACATTGACCGCATTTTATATAATTCATCAGTGTCTAAGTTTAAATAAAATGGTTAAAAACAGTGACGAGTTTTATAAAATATATTGCTGAACATCAATTTAAAAAGTTTTCGGTGCAGAATGAAACGTTGCCGCGCCCGCGCCGCCAAGCTTAAACGATATCGATTCATCATGTTCACGTCTTCATAATATTTACAAATGTTCACACCCACCGTTTTTATGTTACACAGTCGTATTTCTTACATTTATGTGAGTATGTAAACAAACAAGGTCGCATGGGTCGTCATCGGTTCTTTATTTCAGTAATAAGGTACACAAAAGACGGTATTGTCACGTCCATGTCCTTCATGAGATCCAAAACACCGCGTGATTCCGCCATGCCAATGTGACTGCTAATGACACGAGCTCTACCTACACTAGCTTGTTTTACTTGTTTACACGAACAGAAAACAGATAACGCCAATTGAACCACAATTGCACAATAACATGTTATTCTAAGACGGAAATACAAAATAATAGCTGAGAATCATCATTACTGATGATGGTTCCATGATGATGTTGTTTTCCGATAGTCAAACATAAAACATGTTTGTTTGCTACTATTGCCAATGCCATTAGCAACAAACTCACCAATTTGTTTAGTATGCATAATATTTATTTAAATAGTAGTTTTACGCATATTAATAAATATTAATCATTGTTTTATTTTAATGTCTTGGACTATGTCTGGTTCTCATACTAAAATGTCTTCGAAAACTAATCTTATCAAGAACAAGATTTGTTTTGAAAAACTACAATAAGAAAATAAATAATCTGAATATATGAATCCACAGTTTACATTTATAATTGAAAATTAATCGGTAGTTATAAATAATGCAGTAATTGTAACAATAACGAAAATAAACGATAAGATATCAATTGTTTCGAATAGAACAAAATAGGTACCTACATAATTATTTCGTAAGTAATTTGCTCAAAAAAAATCTTAATTGGTGATTGAGAATTGAGAACCGTCTCATGACATTTAACTTAGGACAGGCAGTTTCACCTTGGTACCAGACATACCTATTCTGAGCGTTCAAGTTGTGATTATTAACCTTTTTTTGTTGTGTATCAAATCATATTCAATAGAAGCCTTATTTTACCATCCTGTAAGATACACGCAGTCTCTCTCCCCTAAAAACAAGTTTTGACGAGCAGGAATTTTGTTCAGAAGTCATAGAGAAGCAAGACCAAAATTAATTCCCAAGTTTTAAACACAATGTTTTAAGAGCCCTTGCCTATAGGCGAAATTTAATTAATTAAATGATCATTATTAAACATGGAATCATAACTATAAACACTGTGACTGTAGTGGAATCTGATTAATTAATATAACAGAATTGTTTGTAGGGGACTACCATATTCCGATTGATATGAATCCTTCACAGCTATATCTTCCAGTCGAGTGGCAAGTAAACCCCCGGGGGTCACTAGCACTAGTTACAAGTCGCACCCAGTAAATTCGTAGTACGCTCATGAAATTCGTCTACCTTAGCGCTCAAGAGCTCTGATATTAAAAGGGTCATGGCCTGTCTAGACAATACTATAGATGTATAATCTAAAAGTCTTGTCTAGACGTCTGTATAATTTGAAATTTCGGGCGAGAATCATTGTAACATTACAGTGTTTTTAAGAACCATTTTTATTATTATTTAAACTCCACGTTATACGTAATGGTTTCCAGTTTATATAACAGAAGCGTAATCAACATCAATTATATGCATATATAAACATGTCAGTTTCCTTTTTTCCGTGAAATCAACGTGGATTATTCAAATAAACGTATGTATATCTACCATGTTGACCCGTAAATCATGGCTTTTTCTAGCCAAAGAAATATAATACAAGGAAAATCTGTTTTATCATCAGTTTGCACACTATGGAATTTCCATTTTTGTAATAATAAACAAATTCATACACACTGCCAGCTTAATGATAACTACTAATCTAATGTAGACGTAATTGGATTTTTTACTTAAATACATTCAATTATTGAAATAAATAAAGTTAAAATGTAACAGTCAGAGTAATTCATAAAATTCTTAAAGGACGAGTAGAACGGTAGAACAAAATATTTTTTTACCATTGCCACTCGAAAAAGGGCATTTTATTCATCGAAAACAGTGAATAAAACTCTCTTTTAGTCACTGAGTGAATAAAAACATTTTGAATTTGGAACAAGCACGAATATACGAATTATATACAAAAATAAATAAAACGTGCTGAAAGTACGTACTGGCTGGCTATACGGAGCTATTCCATAATAAAAAAAAAAAACCCGCCATTTTAGGTTCTTTTCTATCTGTTATCGTTGTTTTAAGTCATTGGAAAATCTAATAACATAAATTATAATAAAATGAGTTCTTCCAGTGACGAAAATGAGACACTAACTCCGGAATCATTTCGAAATAAAGCAGCAATTATAGTAAAATGTGATAAATACTATACTACTATTTATTTTCTCGCAGTCAATGGTAAAAAGTAGAGTACACAACTCGTGAAAAAAATAATTCATCTCGGTCCTTGTATCCCTCGCTCCGCTCAGGATTCAAATCTAGAATACCTCGCTACGCTCGGGATTCTATTCTAGAATCCTTCGCTGCTCTCGGGATCCAACGTAGTCCCTCGAATTAAATTCCCTTTTTTTTCACTTGTTGTATAATCTACTATTTTCTGTCTGTTTTAGGAAACAATACACAAATAATGTTTTATGTTTCTATGCTGTATTTGTATTATGAAAAATTATGAAAAGGATAATACTGTATTTAGTATACCTAATAGCCATAAAACAGCACGCATTCGAGGAAAAAACAAAGCAAATGACTGTGAAAACCCCATAGAATATGCATGTAAACAAAATTCATCATTATACTTTAGTAGTAATAACATTTTCTCCATACTTATATTCTAGTCAACAAAAGCTATTATTGTCAAAACATTAGTTACTAAATTGATATAAAATAAAACTTTTCCACACCTACATTAATTGAATGATAAGCATAGTCAGCCTATAATGTTCCCACTGCTGGGCCTCCTCTCTTCGAGAGGTAGTGGGCCATAATCTACAACGCGGGCCCAGTCCCGGCTGGTAGATGTATCATGTCGAATTGAATGATAAAAATTAAAAAATAAAGAAAATCTTAAACGACATCAGTAAAAAGTAGAGATACTTTTATTTTTTATTTATCAAAATCTCCCTTACCACTATCCAGGGGCCCAAGTCTGCTATTTTTATAAATTCGTCTTGGAAAGACGATCCCATTGTCATTTTGCTAAAAGTTCGTAATCTGCTAAATTCATAATGGTCGATCATTGGTCGGTCAATGGTCTGAGAAAAACTACTACTAAATTTCATGCTAGATTTCATTTAATACTAGCGGCCCGTCTCGGCTTCGCACGGGTGGAAAAAAAGCCTATATTAATCAGTGATAATGTAGCATTCAAATAGTGTAAGAATTTTTAAAATCGGTCCAGTACTTTTTGAGCCAATTCGTTACAAACGTACTTACATACAAATCTTTCCTCTTTATAATATTAGTATAGATATATTTTTACATAATGCGTATTAGTGTTTGCAATCTGAAGTAATAAGAAGTTGGAAAGTCATAATGATGCCATTATGTAAGTAGATTACCAAACTTGTGAAAATCAACAATTAAGAAGAAATCAATGGTAGACCATTCTGACACTATTGTAATAGCAGACTTGAGGCCCAGTTATGTGGTGGTGTCGGCGCTCGCTCTAATACTAAGTAAGAATACTATTCGGTGAAAATATAACTGGAGATCCGATTATAAGTTAATTGTATTTGCTTGTTGTCGAGCGTCGTAGTAAAATTCATTGTTTTATTAATTTCCAATAAGTAAACAGAGATTATTGTCTGCGCCTATTCATATAAATACGCATGTCTTTAGATTGTAGTTTTGCGCCGACATTGTTATCCGCAATTCCGCACCAAATGAGCTTACAATATTTTTTAATAAACAATAGCGTAACGAGTGCCTGTTGTGAGACCCAAATACGGGAAATGGTAGGGAAAAATTGACGCCACTGGGGCATAGGCTAGCCGGGTAATAGATATCCCACAAAAACATTTCATGTGAAATGTTGCCAAGACGAGACCATGTAGCTCGCACTGTCAAGAAGTAATCAGATCTCATGTAGAGCCAAGCTTCTAACTCTACACGCCCTAACTCTACAAGGCCTAACTTCGCAAACTACACCTTAGTCAAAATATATGGCTTGGCCGTAACTTAAATTTAGTTTAGTTTGTGAACAATAGAATCGGGGCCAATGTCTTTTTTACTCTAGTGCAAATTGCGCCTCTACACCGCGGTCATCCGTCCCATCATGACTTATGCTTGCGTCGTCTTCGTACACGCTAAGTCACACTATCTGTAAGTATAGAATGCAGACCCTCCAGAACCGTTTCCTCAGAAAAGTCACAGAAGCCCCCTTCTATGCCCGCAATGAGAGTCTACATTTAGACCTCAGAATGCCCATCATCCAGCAGTTCATGAAACGCCTCTACACTCACTCCAGTTTAAGTAGGATTCACCAACCGTGGCCAGGAGAGTACCTAGTAAGGCCACCAGTAGTTATTCTCAGAAAGTGCAAGTCCCGATAGCCGTCCTTCCGTCCTCGAAGCTGAGGCCCGTCGCGACGCCCCATACCATGTCCGCCCCGACCCTTGCTTAAGCCAGCACGCGCTGGCGCTGCTGAGCCTGTAGTTTTAAATGCATCCCTAAATAATTCCGATCCAGCCTGCCCTCTCCCAGCGACGCCCTAAGGGATGCCCTTAGCGTGGAGTCGCTTAGTTTTAAGACGTTTAAGCCCTGGCTGGAAGCCTTAATTTATTGAGGCACCCACAGGCAAGCCTGGTTAAGCAGACGATAACCTCATAGGTTGAATTGCGAGATGGAAAACCAAAAAAAAAACAAAGTTCCTATTTAGATCTGGTACCTACACACGGCTACACATCAAGCTATACATTTCCAGTTTTAGCTGACCTCGCATTATAGGTTTTTCGTACAATCAAAGGTCAGCTTATACTGGTCATGTATAGCTTGATGTGTAGCCGTGCGTACAAAATTGTAAACTGAATAGACTTCAGTACGCGCTACCTTTGACAGTGGACTAAAATATTTTCATTTAAGTAGTGTCTCCGTGGTCCACCGTTCATCTTCACAGTGACGGCAGGTGTCCTGTCGTATTTCCACCCTCCAATCCAGCGCACAAAAATATATTATTATACATATGTATACAAGGTGTAACAGAATTAACGTAAAACCTCATACACCCCAATTAGACTATTGAGTTAAAAGCATAATAGGCACAATGACCAAAATTTTTTTTAAAGCAGGCTATTTTTATTAAGTAAATCGCGTTGACACTAGCATTACTTTAAGCATTTAAAATTGAGTCTTATTGCCTTGAAATAAGATTTAATTTTATTTTGCTCAATCGGCGGTTAGCGTGAAAATAAATACATAATTTTTGAAAAAATATCTATATTAAAAGTTACTGAAATCGATTCAGTAATCAATTATGAACAAACTACTTTCAGGACTTGCGTTTATTCTGTTTCACCTTGTATATAGCGACCCGACCGCCCTTGCTTCGCGCGGTTTTTACGACTTGACAAAATATCGAGATTCCTTTATTATTACTTATGTTCTTCAATGATAATGCATTATACGCCAAAAACCTTTCGGAATAAATTCTCCAAATGATGGTGAAAACAGCATCAAAAGCCATTGCGTACTGTAGAAGAACAACGTTGTCATATAGACAAACACGAAAAGCAACTTTAATTTATAATAATAATGCAGATGTGCGAACGAAATGCAAACAAATGCAGACCTATAAAATAAATGCTATGAAATCGTAAAACCTTCGCATCCCCTGTGAAAAACCTGTAGCTAGCAAACAAGAAACAAGTCTACGAAGTTTAAAAATAACATATCCACGCTTTTATATCTTGAATGCACGACAGCATGGTGCTCATACAGAAGAAGTTAGTTCCCGATAGGATTTGTAACATTTGTTACTACAGTTTATAGTGTACGCTACTCGTAGTTGTCGTACTATGATCGTTCAGTGTAGGTGGTGTAGGCATGCGCAAGCGCCATTGTTTACCACAGATAACCGAATACGATTGTCGATAGAGATTGGCGTCGACTAAACATCCCGTTCTATGGCTCCTTCAAAAAGACGCGACACACGACGCGAATCGCGAGCGGTGTCTTTGTGTCGCGTGCGATTCACGTCTCGTGTTGGGCCTGTTTGCAGGAGCCTGTACAATTACAAATAGAACAATAAGTACATACCCACACTGCAGACGACTCATTGTATGATTGTACTATTTCCTAAATTTGTAGACCCTAGTAATGGGTGACTGTGCAAAATATGACCTACTAGCAGCGCCCCGCGGTTTCACCCGCGTTAGTTTCGATCCCGTGGGAATATCAGGATAAAAAGTATCCTATGTTTTAATCCTGGTTATAAACTACATGTGTGCCAAATTTCATCCAAATCTGTTCAGTAGTTTTTGCGTGAAAGAGTAACAAACATCCATCCTCACAAACTTTCACGTTTATAATATTAGTAGGAAGGAAGTAGGCTGTAGGTATAAGCATAATCAGCCTATCTATAATGTTCCTATTGCTGAGACAGGCCTCTTCTCTTCGAGAGGGAGTGGGCTATAATCTACCTTGCGGGCCCAGTGCTGGTTAAAATTATTGGTTCTAGTGCCGGTTTCCTCACGATATTTATTTTTTTTTTATTTTAGTAGGCTGTATGCACAGTTATCTAGGACTAATGCCCTACGTTTCTCATGTTATGTTCCCTTTATAATGCTGATTGATATTGAGATAGCCGTAATTAATCAAAATACTGAGTTGATGACTCTAATCAAAACAAAAACATGAAAACACAAACAACCGTTTAAATGTATTTAGGTACAGGCAGTTAGAAACCTACATTCGATATAAATGTATATAAATAAAAAGAGAAGTCCTGACTGACTGACTCATCAACGCCCAGCCCAAACCGTTGCACCTAGAAAGCTGAAATTTTGCACAGAGGATTTCTTTAAATGTAGACAAGGAATAAGGAAGGATTTTTTGTTAAATAGGGGATGGAAGTTGGTATGGAAAATCTTATTCCTTGAGTTTTTTTTTTTAATTCAACCCCTAAGGAAGTTAAATAGGGGATGAAAGTTTGTATGGAAATCTTATTCCTTGAGTTAATAAATTTGAAACTTGGCACGAATACTTATCTAAGTAAATTATAAAATTTGGCATTTTTTGTTTTTCTTTACAGGTGATTGGGGGGGTGTCAAAGTTTATGGAAGAATTTTAACGCGCGGTCCAATAATATAAACTCAGTATGTATACTTAAAATCAAAATAAATAATAAAGCGTAACAGGGTTTTTCGAAAATCGAACCCTAACGGGGTGAACAGGGGTAGTCAATTTCACAGAGGAGTATTTTATTGCGTGGCTTGATTAACTGTAAAATTGGTATAAATAATCTTTGAGTCAAGTTATGGAAACATCACAAACGTGTTTTCAAAATTTCGCCCTTATGGGGATAAAAACTGTGAAGGTGTAAAGGCGGGATACAGGTAATATGAAAAATCTTATTCCTTTGGTTAAGAAACTTGAAACTTTTCATCATGTGCCTCAGTAAATAATAAAGATTGTCACTTTTTGTTTTCAAAAAATGCCTCACAGAGAATTTAGGGGTGACAAAGTTAATATAGGTAAGAAAAAAAAATAAACCCGCTGTCGGATTTACTTGAAACTCGGTACAAATATTTACTTAAACAAAAAACTATGTTTTAGGGTTTTTCAAAAATCTAATCCTACCGGTGTGGAAAAGGGTAATAAAATTTAAGGGGTAGAAACTCCAACTTCCATTAACTCGAAAATAATAAATAAATAATTTATAAATAAATAATTTATAGGTCATAAAAATGGAAATGTATCAAACGCTTTTTTAATAGAAACAAGCCCTGTCATGTCGTGATGAAAAGGGAGGACAGTTTACTTGAAACATTAACAGTTTAACTAAAAAATTGGCCCGAATACTTCTAAATAAAGTATAAAGATCGTAAACATTAATTTTAGTAATTTTATTAAGGGGAGGTGGAGAGGGTGTTAAATTTATTTAAGGAAAGTACGAAACCCACGCGGACGAAGTCGCGGGCAAAAGCTAGTCATTTATATAAATTAAATTGTAACTTACGGAGCTCCGGAACATATTGAGTTTTTTATTGATTTACGAAACTATGACTGTGGAACCTTTGTTAGTGCAAAGGTTCCACAGTCATAGTTTCGTAAATCAATTAAAAACTGCTGCATTTATTGTCACTCACTGATGAAATATTATTGAATGTACACAAAAATGATGGTTTAGACGCGTTATGAGCCCGCAGAACCGTGGCGATGTTTGTTTACAAACTGAAACGGGGACGCGGCACCTTTTCTTGCGAAATACTTTATGAAGTAATGACTAAGTGAAGTTGGCAAAACAACTTGCGTCAGTTGTGAGCCCGATTCACGAGCCCTACACTTTAGTGGAATCCGTACCGAGAACGCTGCGTGAATGGAAATCATTTTCCCACTGAGCTGCTTTTGTGTATTCATTTGTCATAAATTATTGGAGTACACTCATGACATGACACATGCTTAATTTTAATTAAACATATTATTATAGTTATTATGGCAATCATCTTCATTATACTTATATAATCTGTAGTTTACATGGATGTGTAAATTAGGAGGGTATTATTGGGAATTTTAATTGCATGAATATTTGGGCATCCAAGAATAAAAATAAAAACACAAGTATAAAATAAAAAACAACTACCTATTCATGGATGTTAAATGCCACATTTTATTGATAACCTAACCTTTTTTTTTTTTTTTTTTTTTTTTTTCGCTGAGAAATGCTATTACGCATGCCCGCTCGTGGGGGATGAGACGGGGTATGTGGGACTCCCTGTCGGAATGACAGTATACCCACTAAAACTCAGCGGTGTTCCCGCATCGCCGTGATGGGAGGGTCATGGGAAACCGGTTCAACCTTTACTTCCACAACCCTCCCGGCGCATGCCCGCCTAACTGGCGGGCCCCGCGTGCCCCCCAGGTTGGGGGGCTACGGGAATGGCCGGGAACACCTGGCCATTCCCGTCCGACACTGGTGGAGGCCTGTGCAATGCAGGCAAGGGAGCCCCCACACCCGTTACCTGCTGGCCCCCACCTGGGAGGAGCCGAAGATGACGGTCATACTGACGTCTTCTTCGACCCCTCCTCCGCCTTCGGAGCGGCGCCGCGTCGGGATCGTCCTCCCGCGCGCGCTCCGCCGCCTCCTTCTGGGACATGACGTGTTCGCAGAAGGAGGCCACTGCTGCCCAGCACCTCTCGTCCCCCAGTATGGCGTTAACCAAGCCGGGGAGTGAGAGGTCCGGCCCGATCACCGCGGTGAGACTGCGGCGCGTCTCGGACCACGACGGGCACACCTCGAGGGTGTGCTGCGCCGTGTCCTCCGCCGCGCCACAGTCGCGGCAGGACGGCGTCTCCTCCCGTCCGATTCGGTGCAGGTACGATCCGAAGCAACCGTGTCCAGACAGCACCTGCACTAGACGGAAGGAGAGGAACCCGTGCGACCGCTCGAGCCAGTCTCGCAAGACCGGCCCGATCGCGTCGAGGGTTCGGCGGCCGAAGGCTGCGGTGGCGAGGTCCCCCGTCCAATGGATGACGATGGCGTCCCTCGCCTCCCGCCGGACAGCCTCCCGCTCTTCCGGGGCTGGGCGTTCTCCTCTCGCCCTCCGCCCCGCCGTCCATTCATACACTCTGGCGAGCACCCACGCCTCGAGTTCCCAAGGCGGGGTGCCGGCCAGAGCGCATGCTGCCGCAAACCCCACCGTGCGGTAAGCCCGCGCGACCCGCTGGGCTATGGCCCTTTGGGGTGCCCGCAACGCGGCGGCGTTCTCCCTCCTCCGGAGGGAGTCCTCCCAGATGGGAGCCCCGTAAAGGGCCATGCTCCTCAGGATGCCGGCGTAGAGTTGCCGGCATCGCGCGCTGGGCCCCCCCAAGTTGGGCAGCAGCCACGAGAGGGCGCCTGCGGTCTTCAGCAGGCGCGACGACAGCCCGCTAAAATGCGGGCCGAAGCGCCACCTGCTGTCGAGTACAAGGCCCAGATATTTCATCTGGGCCTTCACCTCGATTCTGACGCCCTCCACGAAAATGTGGGCGTCAGGTGGGGGGCGCTGCCGAGGTCCGTGGAAGAACACGGCCTCGGTCTTGTGCAGCGCCACCGTTAAACCTAGGCGGCGGATCCTCCCTGCGACCAAGGATCCGCCCGCCGAGGCCAAGTTGGCCGCCTCCCTGAAACTCCCCCCCCGGGCGGTGAGGAGAGTGTCATCCGCATAGCAAACGACACTCGTGCCTCGGAGGAGAGTTCCCCGCAAGAGCCAATCGTAGCCGACGTTCCAGAGGAGAGGTCCTAAGACTGACCCCTGTGGAACGCCGGCTTCAGCGGCGTACCGCCGGACTTGGCCAGTCCTGTCCACCAGGACGATCGCCCGATCCTCCAGGTAGCTGGCCAGCAGACGACGCATGTGACGAGGCACTCCGTGGAATCGGAGCGCCTCTAGAATGGTGGAGTGGGGAACGGAGTTGAAGGCGTTGGCTATGTCGAATGACACAGCCAACAAACCGTCCCCCGCCTCCATCGCCTCCTTCACCTGGCCCTTAAGGCAGGCCAGCGCGTCCACCGTGGAGCGCTCAGCACGAAAACCGTACTGAGCGTCCGACAAGTCCGGCCCGATACGCCGCAGATGGCTCTTTAGGCGGCCAGCGATTATCCCCTCGAACATTTTGCCGACCTCATCGAGCAGAACGATGGGTCGGTATGCCGAGGGGGAATCCGCCGGGCGGCCCTCCTTCCGAAGGAGGCATAACTGCCCCTCCTTCCACGGTTTCGGGAACCTCCCCGACGCAAGGCATGCGCTGAAGAGGTCCCGAAACCTCTCCTCCATTTGAGTGGCGGCGATCGCCACCACTCTGGCGGGGACACCGTCGGGGCCCGGAGCCGTCTTCTTGGCGCGGATACGGAGAATAGCCGCGCCAAGTTCCGACTCCGTGACAGGAGGGGGAGCCTCCTCTTCCTCCTCAGCTGGCGGAGCTGTCCCCCGCGGAGGGTCCATCACTGGTGGGGTGAAGTTGTCCCTGCGTGGAAACAGGGACTGAACCACCCCATCCAGAAATGAGGGCTCCAGGGTCTCGGCCACGGGGGGACCAAAGGGACGCAACTTGTTGCGCGCCGCCTTGTATGGTCTCCCGTAGGGGTCATTGGCGAGACCCTCCAGCACCTCCGCTCTCGCCGAGTCTCTGGCGGCGGCGATGGCCCTATCGAGGACCATTTTAGCCTCTACGTACACCTCGTAGAGGTGGTCCTCGTCGGCGTGGTCTCGTCGACGCCGCCGCCGGCTCCGCGTGTAGGCCCTCCTTGCCTCCACGCACGCCGCTCGAAGCTCCGCCAGCTCCGCCGACCACCAGTACACGGCCCGTTTGGGTAGTGGTCGGCGAGACCGAGGCATGCTAGAGTTGCATACCTCGGTCAGAGACTCCCTGAGGTGCCCCGCCACGGTGTCCACATCCAGGCCAGCGGAAGGCGGCGAAAGCCAGTCCTGGATGAACGCCGCCTCCCCCGCTGCCTCCCTGTCCAGGCGAGTGAGAGCCCACCGTGGGAACAGTGATCGCCCCGAGAAGGGCCGCGTCTCTCCCGGGGCGCCGGTGGAGATGTCGAACCGCACGTAGCGGTGGTCCGACATAGTCTCCACCAGGTCCACCCGCCAGTTCAGCACGCGCGCGGCCAACGCAGGGGTGGCGAAAGTGACGTCCACTATCGAGCCACCCTGCCGCCGCACGCATGTCTGGACGCTTCCTCTGTTCAAGAGGGAGAGTCCAGAGGAGGCTGCCCACATTTCCACTGCTCGCCCGCGAGGATCGGTGGCCCGGTTGCCCCAGGTCACCGACTTGGCATTCAGGTCTCCCAGTACGGAGACCTGACGCGGCGCCGCCCTGCCGATCACGGCGGCCAGGACTCCGAGATAGTTCTCGAAGTCCTGAAGAGGGCGGTTTGGGGAGAAATAGACGCCCACAAGGGCTAAGTCTCCCCACGCGGCGGCCACGTATCCCGGTCCCTTCTCTAATAGCGAGAGGGGAGGGGAGTCTGTGGAAGACCGCGCCGCTAGTGCCACCAAGCCGTCCTCGTCACCCAGCCAGCTGCCGGGGATCGAGTAGGGCTCGGAGACCACCGCTACGTTCACCAACCACTCAGCCATGACCTGCACCACCAGGTCCTGGGCCGCTCTGCAGTGGTTGGTGTTCGCCTGGAGGATGCGGTAGTCGGAAACCATTATTCCGACATCGCACCCCCCTCCTCAGCTACCGCTGCTGGAGCTACAGCGGCGGCGACGACAGCGGCGGCGGTGGTGGCAACAGGGCGAACCTGCGCCGGCACTATGCCCTTCCTCGCGGGAGGCTTGCAGCTCCTGCCCGCCATCCTGTGGTCCGCGGGGCGGCCACTGGCGGCACACGCTGCGCAGCGTGGTGTGGTGGCGCGGCAAGTGGCGCTCCTGTGTCCCTCCTGCCCGCATAGGTAGCAACACTCCCCCCAGTCGGACTTGGAGGGACACGTGGCTCGGGTGTGGCCAAAGGCGAAGCACTTGAAGCAGCGCATAGGCTGGTCTTCAAGCGGCCGGACCACAGCCGAGCTGAGCCCCACAAGCAGCCGTCCCTTGGTCGCAGCAAGGGCAGCCCCAGCCGCGGCAACCGGGCACTCGACGCGGATGGCGCCCATGCCGCGGCGGCCGAGCCTGATGGCTCCGCACTTCACCGCGCCAGCGTCGCAGCCTCCAGCCGCCGCAACGGCCGCCACCACATCCTCTTTGGTGACCGAGTCCTCCAAATCGGCCACCTCCAAGGCTGCGGTCTTGACGGGCCTGACGACCGTTGCCGCATCCGCTATGACCTCTTGCAACTTTGTTGCGAAGAGGTCAGCGTTTGCACCGCGCTGCTCCCCCGAGAACTCGAAAATTCGAGCCCCGGTTGCGGTTCGGCGGCACGTGATGCCGCCGATCCCCAGCCTGGTGGGATCCGCGTTGGTACGAGCCCGCCTTAGGACGGACTCGTACGTTTCACCCCGTTCCGCGGCCTCCGGGGTGATGGTCACCACGACGGCCGCGGTTAACCTAACCTTTTTTTTTTTTTTTTTTTTTTTTTTTTTTCTCGCTGAGAAATGCTATTACGCATGCCCGCTCGTAGGGGACGAGACGGGGTATGTGGGACTCCCTGTCGGAAGGACAGTATACCCACTAAAACTCAGCGGTGTTCCCGCATCGCCGTGATGGGAGGGTCATGGGAAACCGGTTCAACCTTTACTTCCACAACCCTCCCGGCGCATGCCCGCCTAACTGGCGGGCCCCGCGTGCCCCCCAGGTTGGGGGGCTATGGGAATGGCCGGGAACACCTGGCCATTCCCGTCCGACACTGGTGGAGGCCTGTGCAATGCAGGCAAGGGTGCCCCCACACCCGTTACCTGCTGGCCCCCACCTGGGAGGAGCCGAAGATGACGGTCATACTGACGTCTTCTTCGACCCCTCCTCCGCCTTCGGAGCGGCGCCGCGTCGGGATCGTCCTCCCGCGCGCGCTCCGCCGCCTCCTTCTGGGACATGACGTGTTCGCAGAAGGAGGCCACTGCTGCCCAGCACCTCTCGTCCCCCAGCATGGCGTTAACCAAGCCGGGGAGTGAGAGGTCCGGCCCGATCACCGCGGTGAGACTGCGGCGCGTCTCGGACCACGACGGGCACACCTCGAGGGTGTGCTGCGCCGTGTCCTCCGCCGCGCCACAGTCGCAGCAGGACGGCGTCTCCTCCCGTCCGATTCGGTGCAGGTACGATCCGAAGCAACCGTGTCCGGACAGCACCTGCACTAGACGGAAGGAGAGGAACCCGTGCGACCGCTCGAGCCAGTCTCGCAAGACCGGCCCGATCGCGTCGAGGGTTCGGCGGCCGAAGGCTGCGGTGGCGAGGTCCCCCGTCCAATGGACGACGATGGCGTCCCTCGCCTCTCGCCGGACAGCCTCCCGCTCTTCCGGGGCTGGGCGTTCTCCTCTCGCCCTCCGCCCCGCCGTCCATTCATACACTCTGGCGAGCACCCACGCCTCGAGTTCCCAAGGCGGGGTGCCGGCCAGAGCGCATGCTGCCGCGAATCCCACCGTGCGGTAGGCCCGCGCGACCCGCTGGGCTATGGCCCTTTGGGGTGCCCGCAACGCGGCGGCGTTCTCCCTCCTCCGGAGGGAGTCCTCCCAGATGGGAGCCCCGTAAAGGGCCATGCTCCTCAGGATGCCGGCGTAGAGTTGCCGGCATCGCGCGCTGGGCCCCCCCAAGTTGGGCAGCAGCCACGAGAGGGCGCCTGCGGTCTTCAGCAGGCGCGACGACAGCCCGCTAAAATGCGGGCCGAAGCGCCACCTGCTGTCGAGTACAAGGCCCAGATATTTCATCTGGGCCTTCACCTCGATTCTGACGCCCTCCACGAAAATGTGGGCGTCAGGTGGGGGGCGCTGCCGAGGTCCGTGGAAGAACACGGCCTCGGTCTTGTGCAGCGCCACCGTTAAACCTAGGCGGCGGATCCTCCCTGCGACCAAGGATCCGCCCGCCGAGGCCAAGTTGGCCGCCTCCCTGAAACTCCCCCCCCGGGCGGTGAGGAGAGTGTCATCCGCATAGCAAACGACACTCGTGCCTCGGAGGAGAGTTCCCCGCAAGAGCCAATCGTAGCCGACGTTCCAGAGGAGAGGTCCTAAGACTGACCCCTGTGGAACGCCGGCTTCAGCGGCGTACCGCCGGACTTGGCCAGTCCTGTCCACCAGGACGATCGCCCGATCCTCCAGGTAGCTGGCCAGCAGACGACGCATGTGACGAGGCACTCCGTGGAATCGGAGCGCCTCTAGGATGGTGGAGTGGGGAACGGAGTTGAAGGCGTTGGCTATGTCGAATGACACAGCCAACAAACCGTCCCCCGCCTCCATCGCCTCCTTCACCTGGCCCTTAAGGCAGGCCAGCGCGTCCACCGTGGAGCGCTCAGCACGAAAACCGTACTGAGCGTCCGACAAGTCCGGCCCGATACGCCGCAAATGGCTCTTTAGGCGGCCAGCGATTATCCCCTCGAACATTTTGCCGACCTCATCGAGCAGAACGATGGGTCGGTATGCCGAGGGGGAATCCGCCGGGCGGCCCTCCTTCCGAAGGAGGCACAACTGCCCCTCCTTCCACGGTTTCGGGAACCTCCCCGACGCAAGGCATGCGCTGAAGAGGTCCCGAAACCTCTCCTCCATTTGAGTGGCGGCGATCGCCACCACTCTGGCGGGGACACCGTCGGGGCCCGGAGCCGTCTTCTTGGCGCGGATACGGAGAATAGCCGCGCCAAGTTCCGACTCCGTGACAGGAGGGGGAGCCTCCTCTTCCTCCTCAGCTGGCGGAGCTGTCCCCCGCGGAGGGTCCATCACTGGTGGGGTGAAGTCGTCCCTGCGTGGAAACAGGCACTGTACCACCCCATCCAGAAATGAGGGCTCCAGGGTCTCGGCCACGGGGGGACCAAAGGGACGCAACTTGTTGCGCGCCGCCTTGTATGGTCTCCCGTAGGGGTCGTTGTCGAGACCCTCCAGCACCTCCGCTCTCGCCGAGTCTCTGGCGGCGGCGATGGCCCTATCGAGGACCATTTTAGCCTCTACGTACACCTCGTAGAGGTGGTCCTCGTCGGCGTGGTCTCGTCGACGCCGCCGCCGGCTCCGCGTGTAGGCCCTCCTTGCCTCCACGCACGCCGCTCGAAGCTCCGCCAGCTCCGCCGACCACCAGTACACGGCCCGTTTGGGTAGTGGTCGGCGAGACCGAGGCATGCTAGAGTTGCATACCTCGGTCAGAGACTCCCTGAGGTGCCCCGCCACGGTGTCCACATCCAGGCCAGCGGAAGGCGGTGAAAGCCAGTCCTGGATGAACGCCGCCTCCCCCGCTGCCTCCCTGTCCAGGCGAGTGAGAGCCCACCGTGGGAACGGTGATCGCCCCGAGAAGGGCCTCGTCTCTCCCGGGGCGCCGGTGGAGATGTCGAACCGCACGTAGCGGTGGTCCGACATAGTCTCCACCAGGTCCACCCGCCAGTTCAGCACGCGCGCGGCCAACGCAGGGGTGGCGAAAGTGACGTCCACTATCGAGCCACCCTGCCGCCGCACGCATGTCTGGACGCTTCCTCTGTTCAAGAGGGAGAGTCCAGAGGAGGCTGCCCACATTTCCACTGCTCGCCCGCGAGGATCGGTGGCCCGGTTGCCCCAGGTCACCGACTTGGCATTCAGGTCTCCCAGTACGGAGACCTGACGCGGCGCCGCCCTGCCGATCACGGCGGCCAGGACTCCGAGATAGTTCTCGAAGTCCTGAAGAGGGCGGTTTGGGGAGAAATAGACGCCCACAAGGGCTAAGTCTCCCCACGCGGCGGCCACGTATCCCGGTCCCTTCTCTAATAGCGAGAGGGGAGGGGAGTCTGTGGAAGACCGCGCCGCGAGTGCCACCAAGCCGTCCTCGTCACCCAGCCAGCTGCCGGGGATCGAGTAGGGCTCGGAGACCACCGCTACGTTCACCAACCACTCGGCCATGACCTGCACCACCAGGTCCTGGGCCGCTCTGCAGTGGTTGGTGTTCGCCTGGAGGATGCGGTAGTCGGAAACCATTATTCCGACATCGCACCCCCCTCCTCAGCTACCGCTGCTGGAGCTACAGCGGCGGCGACGACAGCGGCGGCGGTGGTGGCAACAGGGCGAACCTGCGCCGGCACTATGCCCTTCCTCGCGGGAGGCTTGCAGCTCCTGCCCGCCATCCTGTGGTCCGCGGGGCGGCCACTGGCGGCACACGCTGCGCAGCGTGGTGTGGTGGCGCGGCAAGTGGCGCTCCTGTGTCCCTCCTGCCCGCATAGGTAGCAACACTCCCCCCAGTCGGACTTGGAGGGACACGTGGCTCGGGTGTGGCCAAAGGCGAAGCACTTGAAGCAGCGCATAGGCTGGTCTTCAAGCGGCCGGACCACAGCCGAGCTGAGCCCCACAAGCAGCCGTCCCTTGGTCGCAGCAAGGGCAGCCCCAGCCGCGGCAACCGGGCACTCGACGCGGATGGCGCCCATGCCGCGGCGGCCGAGCCTGATGGCTCCGCACTTCACCGCGCCAGCGTCGCAGCCTCCAGCCGCCGCAACGGCCGCCACCACATCCTCTTTGGTGACCGAGTCCTCCAAATCGGCCACCTCCAAGGCTGCGGTCTTGACGGGCCTGACGACCGTTGCCGCATCCGCTATGACCTCTTGCAACTTTGTTGCGAAGAGGTCAGCGTTTGCACCGCGCTGCTCCCCCGAGAACTCGAAAATTCGAGCCCCGGTTGCGGTTCGGCGGCACGTGATGCCGCCGATCCCCAGCCTGGTGGGATCCGCGTTGGTACGAGCCCGCCTTAGGACGGACTCGTACGTTTCACCCCGTTCCGCGGCCTCCGGGGTGATGGTCACCACGACGGCCGCGGTTAACCTAACCTAACCTAACCTACCCATTCTATTAGTTTTAGTCATCCCATGTTATGGATAAAGCAATAACAATTTTCGGCAATAACAACTTCAGTGATCACAGATACCTACAGGAAAAACGTTTATTTAATTGCTATATCGTTTAATCGTTCTAGGAAAAAATACCTCGTTTGTAAACTTAAACTTTGTCAAATTCGATATCAGTAGATAACGAACCCCCGTACTTGAATAGATAACTATGTTTTTAAAAATATGTTTCTTTGTAAATACTAGTAATTGAAGGCCGAGTCGAGGCTTTTGATGGGATTTTAAAAAACTTTCTCGATAACAAGACGTACCTATAACAACTGAAATTATCTTTATTTAAAGGTCATTCTACTAAGTGCTGATTTTTCCAACGCCAGATAATTTTATCAGAGGAATAATTTTGAAGTTTTCATACAAAAACTGTCAGACGTCAATTTTATTCTTCGAATAAAAAATATCTGTCGACTGAAAAATCAGCACTAACAAGACAAAATTCAACCTCAGGCAGCTTAGACCAGAGCCCCAGAGCCCCAGAGCGAGAGGGGTCATTTTTGATGATTTCCCATCCTCAAAAAAAAAAAGGCAGCTTAGACACACAATCAAAAGTTACAATAATTTTCAAAATCCCAGACTGAAATCGCTATTTTATATACAGGACTAGCTGCGCCCCGCGGTTTCATCCGCATAAGTGTCGATCCCGTGGGAATATCGGATTAAAAGTAGCCTATATGTTAATCCAGGGTGTCAGCTACCTCCTTATAAAATTTTATCAAAATTGGTCCAGCCGTTTGAGCGTGAAGAAGAGACAAACATACACACACACACACTCACAAACTTTCGCCTTTATAATATTAGTGTGATATATACATATATACCTAGTGTGATAGCAGGGACATCGACGCAGAACCTGTTACCTTACCATGGATTCAGTACATGATTCTTGACTACGCTTCGTTGAAATTATTCGTCGGTTATTAAAAAAAAAAAAACATTTTCCTACAAAAGTGTGGTACCTACGCGGTAAAATGTATGGAAAAGCAAATAAAAAAATGGGGTTTCCATTTTTCAAGACGGCAGAATGTTTCAATTTTCTTCTATGATATGAAGTTGGAGTCGCGTCACAACACGAACTTCAAGTCGTTCGTGGTGCATGTTCCGACACATCATCTCGAGAAGTTCCTCATGGAAGAGTTCTGGCCGCAGGGTGTTGTGTACCGCCGGTTTCGTAGCCGGCTACATGACACCAGTCAGCGAAACACGACGCAGACAATTCGTGTGTGTTAGTTTTTTAGTGCAATTATAAAAGTGTATGTATTTATAGTATTTTTAAGTTATATTATTATTGTATTGTATGTGTTTATATGGGCCCTGATGCCTGAAATAAATAGATAAATAAATAACTAGCGACTAAAAAAACAGGAACGTAGTATCGTTAAGTTTTGAGGATATTTCGGTGAAAAAAACAAAAGAATACAAGGGCGTGTTGTTTTTACACCATTTAAATGTAGTTTTATGTATGGTTGACTGACGTAAGTAGCTTCTATCATAAACAGGTGAACCAGTTGTGGTTTTTTTTTGTTGTGACAACTTTTAACCGATTTCAAAAAAAAGAGGAGGTTAACAATTCGGTTGTTTTTTTATGTTTTTTACCTCAGAACTCCTTTATAAGCCGATTTTCAAAATTATTTTTTATTTGAAAGTATAGGTATACATAACATAACATAATCAGCCTATAATGTTCCCACTGATGGGACACAGACCTCCTCTCTATGAGAGGGAGTGGACTTTATGTTACGTTTATAGGTATAGGTACTTTCAGATTGGTTCCACAGTTTCATCAAAATAGGTTTAGTAGTTTGGTATTTAAACCAAAATTACGGGTAGAAATTCAAGTAAAAGAAATTATTTTTGAATGTTACGCGATATCTACAGCAATTGTAAATCGATTTAATTTTTTTATGTATAAATGCCTCAGGTGTGGTCCC
This sequence comes from Globia sparganii, assembly GCA_949316385.1. Lineage (NCBI taxonomy): Eukaryota > Metazoa > Arthropoda > Insecta > Lepidoptera > Noctuidae > Globia > Globia sparganii. The sequence continues at coordinate 12,018,061 of OX438663.1, read as the reverse complement.
ATATAATTATTTATTAACTTTGCTCGGGTAGTTTTTGAGTTTGCTTGATACGTATTTATGCCACTTAGTTTATATTGATGATGTTCAAATAACTGTATGTCACTGATATTTACATTGCAAGTAGTGTTATACGAATTTGTGCAGGGTAAGTACAACTTAAAAGTGAAAAATAAAAACTATTTTACGAAAAAAAAAACAACCGACTTCCAAAACGACACTGCAAAATGAAAAATAACTTTAATTTCGGAAGTCGGTCGCAAACAACGAAAATGCGAACGCAACGACACTGATTTTCGGAATTAAAATTATTTTTCACTTTGTAGTCTGTCTGTCTGTCTGTCCGTCCGTCTGTCACAGCTGGATATCTCAACTTGAAATTTGGAATAGTTTTAGATGACGTTTGTCCAACTATTTTGCAAATAAGAATTAAATAAACATATTTTTTTTTAATTAAGTATGATTTAGCACAGTATCCTAGGCTAAATCATATTTTAAAAAAAATAATGAAATGAATAACAAAATAAATAATGAAATGAAATGAAAATGAAATTAAAACTGCAGTTTATTTTCTTAAGGGTCTATACTACCTCAAATGTCTTAGCATGATCCTCCGTTATGTCGAAAATACTGCAGCATTAATTTTGAAATAAATATATGGTAAAGTTGAGGATTAATGCTAGGTCTTATGTTAGACGAAAACACGATTTCATAAAATTTTCTCGATAGAAAAAAATTCCAAAGTTACCTCCAAACCGAACAATAAACCGCTGGTATTCAAAAAATACTTCAAATTAGATCATGAAACTTTGTATACTAACCGAACTAACTATAAAGCAGGTCTTATGTTATTTACTTTTTTTTAATTGCCATTATTTTCACCGTAAAAAGCAAATACCTAAACTATTGGCGCTGCCTGCCGCCTAGCACCGCACTCTGTCTCGCTCTCACTCAGTACGCGAGCAGTATCGTGCGAGCGAGATAAAGAGTGAATTTTAGCTGAGGTAGTGTAGGCTCTTAAAGCCATGATTCATGAAACACATCATCAACAAAGATTAGTCATGCGTAAGTTAAGAAACAACAATACTTAGCCCTCGCTAAGATGAGCTATCTGGTTTTTACAGGACGATGAAACATCGTTTTCCTATCTGATTTGTCATCGCGAGACGGATAGCGCCGGCGCCAACCGCATCTTTGTATTTAGTTTCAAAGTTTCAGCGTCCACGCGTCCAGTAAACTTTACAGACGCAAAGCTCATTGAACTGAGTTAAAACGTACCTACAAAACCAATGCAGTTTTATTCCTGACTAGGTTTTTACTCGTTTTAAAATAACTTTGTTAAAGCTATAAATAGAGTCTGGTAACTACAAAGTGCTTGCATTATGCTGTTTACAGCACGATACACCGATGACGCACAACGGAGCGGGGAAATCCTACAACCACAACACAACTATTTCAAAATACCTTAAAAGTACCTACTCTAAGTACACGATCTTTAAGATGTTATCAATAAGCTGATAAGAATGATTAACGTTTTAAAACGCATTTAATAAAAATAAATAATTGTATATCAAATTAAGAAAAACTAAATTTCCTAGATAGTAAATAGATATACATAAGTGAGTATGCTGTATGGTTAGATTATAAAAAGTAAGACAAACAGCTAAATATGTACTTTGTCTACAACGGTGCATACATAAATATAAAATAGTAATCTAAACTAAAATATACCGTTACATGTTAGGAAATCCCAACGTAAAGGAAATTAATATTTGCCCTTGGACCACTTGTTCGCGATATTATGCTAACAACTAGAAGGATTCAGTTAACTGTGGTTTTGACAAACGTATTTTGTTAATACATTTTACGATAGCTATTTTTCGCAGACTTAAAAAAAGGAGGTTCTGTATTCGACCCGTATGTATGTATGTACGTACTTAAGTATATATGTAATTATGTATGTCCGCGATTTTCTCAAAAACTAATGAACCAATTTTGATAATTCTTTCAATAATGTGATAGCTACATACTTTCAGGAAGGTTTTAGTATAATTATAATATATTATGTAATTATTCTTATGTACGAAGTTATATGCATAAATGTACTGCATCTCCGGCATTTTTATGCAAATTTTTGATGATTCTTCTAGTCGGTGTCTTCAATTTTTAAATCGCTAGTGTTCATTGAATTTGTGTGGGATATGCACAACTAAAAATATAAAAAAAAAAAAAAAATAATAAACAACCGACTTCCAAAAAAACACAACAAAGTGAAAAATAACTTTAATTTCGGAAGTCGGTGTTAAAAAACGAAAATGTGGAACCAACGACACCGACTTCCGAAATTATATAAAGTTCTTTTTCATTTTGTTGTATTTTTTTGGAAGTCGGTTGTTCTGTTTCGTCTAAGGTGTGTTTTAACCAAACGAACATAAAACCAGGGCCTCAAGTCGGCGTCATTATGACTTTCCAATGGTCAACCACTGACACTTCATTGAAAGAAATGGCATAAAATGGTAATCTCGTTCATAATGAATTAATGACAAATGAATAAATGTAATGTTTATTGCTATTTACGAACTTCTTACTACTTCAGATTGCAAACATTAATACGTAATATGTAAAAATATATATTAAATTAAATCTAGCATGAAATTTAGTAGTAGTTTTTCTCAGACCATTGACCGACCAATGATCGACCATTATGAACTTAGCAGATTATGAAATTTTAGCAAAATGACAATGGGATCGTGTTGGAATGACGAATTTATAAAAATAGCAGACTTGGGCCCCTGGTTCTATGTTCGTTTGGTTAGAACACACCTTAGACGAATAATGCTCTTAAGCTCTTGCATAAGAGCATTATTATCTTGATATTCTTGAAATTTGAGTATGGATAGCCCAATGAAAGAACGCTCCCGTCTCTTTTTATACAAAAAGTAGGCAGAGTGGGGCGTAGCAGCAGCATAGGCACCGCGTCGTCGTAGAGGTAGCGTAAACTCAGCGTAGCCTCCGTGGCGTAGACACGGCGTAGGCTCCATGACGTAGACGCAGCGTAGGCTCGGCGTACTTATGTTAAGTAGAAAGATTCCGTTCCTGGTTTATATTTCCGCGATGTCAGGGTGCATCGTACTTGTTTCTACATGTTACACGAAAAGTTGATTTTTAATTTTTAAGCGCTAAGTGCCGAACGAACTCGAATGAAATCTAGCACAGGTATTGCGATAAGTTAATAAAATGCACTCTGACTCAAAAGATAGTGAACCCACATCAAGTCAACTCAACTCAAAGCATTTATTTCAATTAAACCATTTACAGGCACTTTTGAATTGTCAAAATTAACTAGTCGGTCAGTTAGCCAGAAAGTTGAAATTCCAAAACGTAGATCTCTTGGAGAAGAATAGTATCCGTTATCTCTGCATCGTAGATACGAGGAAGAGATAACGGATACTATTACTACACATACACAATAACACTTTTCAGGCTTTATGGACTGTAGTCAATAGCCTCTATTGTGTCAAAATATTGTATAATGTTGAAATAGTTTTCAAATAGGTAACTGAGAAATAAGATGTTTTAAAACGTTGACAGTTCATCAGTTCTTTGTTTTCTATTACTCTTTACAAGATCTTAATAATTAACTTTCTTTGCAAGCTAAAAATAGCTACCAACATAATCGGCAGTAGAAGAACTAGAAGGTTGTATTACCGAGAAAATACAGGCGTAAATACGGCGCGACACGGATTGCGTCGTGACCCAGACGGACGACCTTATGCGCAGCAACCTTCGGTATTAACGGAACTCGGCAAGTAAAGTACTATACCTACAGCTGTAGAGTTATGTAACGTTAGCGTGTACGCGCCCCCTCAGCGCCTACTCCTGGCGCCTACCTGCCGCCTCCAACCCTCACACACCCACGCCCCGCAGCTGCAGTGCACCACGACCTTCGGCCTTTCCGCTGCAGCGTGGCCTGACCCAAATCGAACTGATGCAATGTTATATCATACGAGCGAAATCCGAGAAGCTAGATTTCTATTTTACCATTTCAGTCAACAAATGAACGCGAAAGTTTCATTCGTCAAACGTTTCGATGGATGTTTGTCTCTCTCAAAATGTCAATTTATTGCAAAGTGTTTTTTTTTGGACACCGCTGTGCAAATGGAACGGTAAATTAAACAGATTAGGGTAAACCGTAAAATCGCGACAAAGCGAATGAAATCATGAGCAGAAATGCTAGGAAATTAATATCCGGTTCAGAGACCAGTTACTACAGCTTTTTCTCCCGTGACGGAATTCAAATTAAAGTTCTAAGGCTACCGTGGGAGTAGGATAGTGGGTGTAAAGTTCAGCGCCACCCACGGCCTCGTGGACTGCAGGCGGAACGAGGCAATATAATGTTTAATGATAGTGCACCTCAAGCTTATGTACAAATTATGTTCTACCGCTAACTTCCCTACAAGGTGGACAGGGCTTACTACGCAGTTACCAAACATCAATAAAGTTATTTATAGCAACAACTGAAAACGTTGCAGGTAGCGCCAAGAACATCATTACAGTCGTTGCTCAATGTGTTTTCATTCTCATTGTTTGTGTTTTATTGTTGAGCAAACACACGGTCATTTCGTACCCTTGCCGCGGGACAATTTAGCGTATTACTGACGTCATCATTGAAATAGCCTTAGAAGCAATCATTATACACGTGTACAAAGTGCGCAATTTCCCGCACCGCCAGCGAGAGCGGCAAGTGCGGATGTACCTGTTCAGTTTCAGGCTCTAATGAAAACATTGCGCAACCCTTCACTCAGGTCAAAATTCAACTTCTTTTGTTTATTATAAGATTTATTTGACGTATTAAACGTTTTACACGATTTTTTTATTTTTGCTGACGGTATTAGATTCCACTTGCACCTAACAATAGGAGTATTTACCTACAGTTGTTAAAGTTATTATATTAATGTATTTATACAGAAGTCAATAAATAGGTACGTATAACATTCATTGAACCTTGTCATCACTACTGTGCCCTCGTCAGCAAAATATTTATTTAATTCGACTTCTATCAATGATTTATCTAGATGTACAAACATTGCACAAGTATGCCAATTGGAAGTCTGAATATTTTCTGATAATTAAGGTACTGCCGTTTATCGTTAATTACAGGATGTTTATATCAAAAATGCCTCTTTCATAAACATTTCGCTGCTTTAATTTGATAACGATAGATCTCAAAAATGTGTGTAGGTACTTTTTCCAGGAGAGCAGTTAAAAACAAAACAAGAAATTGAATCTTGTGTTAATTTAACTACTCTCCTGAAAAAAGTACATTGTCGTTATCAAATTAAAGCAGCGATTTGTTTCACAACAGTATTTTCTATTTTGTAAGTTCGGGACTACGGCCTAGGTACCTGGCTAAGCATAAATCACGCCTTCAGGATTTTGAAAAATTGGACGAAGGGATTATTTTAAGTGATTGGGCAGAAGCTTAAAACCACGTACTTACAAAAACAATCATGACTCTTCTATCAAGCAGAGTAACAAAACAGGTAAAATAGATTTATATACTCCAGGAAGTTCAGCAATGTTTTTATGTTCATGACTAAACTAAACATCATACGTATTTTTTATAAATAAAGACAGGAGGAACCCCTATCTTTTGCCATCACGAGTGTGTTTTACCTACCCACATAGTAGTGACATAGGTTAGGTACGTACAATAAATAAGGAAACTGTAAACAATTTGCACATTTGAGATATGTGTCAGCATTCCTGCTGTTCGCCACACTGGAGAATAGTAGATACACTAGTGCTGCCCGCTCCTCATGCACCGCTTACTCAAAGTGAAAGATTGTTAACAAACATTACTTTTTTTAAATATTTTTTCCTGTTATTTTGCGATCAACGTACACAACAGTATAAAAACAATTCCAGGATCTTTTTCATTACTGTTTTGTTTGTTACTTTATCTCTCGCACGTTTCAGGTATGACGTATACCTGTCGTCATTCGACTGAAATAGCCGTACATCCACTTTTTACGAGTTGATTTGTAATGTACTGTATTTATCATCATGATTATACGAGTAAATAGGCAAAGATAAAGTTAACTTACAGTGTCAGTTTCTCATAAGTATTAAGGGTACTTAGGTACAACAAGAAGGTCTACGCCACAGAGTATGTGTTGACCTATGTATATGGTTACAAGTGGCGCCAACGCATTAGGTCGGCTGTGGTTTGCATCAGCTTAAGTCTAGTTCTGTGCAACATACTAGGTTTCTATTTTTTCTATGTTATTATCTGTTCCTATCTCTAACCTACTGCATAACCACAGTTCCACATACATTGTAAGTGCCATAAGACATAATTAATTATATTTATAGAATACTTGCTTTGATTTAAATGAAGATTGATAAGGTATCAGCGCTGCACAAGCTCTATTTCTAGATGATAAAACCTATTTATGTACGTGCACGTTTCAAAACATTACACAATGTGGTGACATAATTCTAGAAACCTAGTTATGTAGAATAAGGTATTTGATTAAAGAACAGTCTCTAAGTAAGAGGATTGTAATGATTTCCTTGCAGCGCTATAAGTGCAGTGTTACGTAAACAATGCTAAATGCATTCTGTTATAAAGTGAAGGGCGTTATGTAGGGCGCGCCTAAGCCACAGTAGATAAACAGTAAAACATCTTCATACAAACGTGCCGCAAAATAGAGGATTGAGTACGAAACATCGTTTAGGTAAACATATTTTTCGCGTAGGTATAGTTGTAATAAGGGCAATTTCACAATAATTAATATTGCAAATTAATTACTTTTGAAATTATTATTTTTTCTATTGTCTGATGTGTTGTTCAATCCAAATATGGTTCCGGTAGTCTGACGATCGACTTATATACTTGTGTGTACATCGCATTTTTTTGGCCGGCGTTCGGGTCGGCCACTTGACACTTGTTTTGTTTCGCTTATCGTATGAAAAAAATGTGTTAAGAGGTCTGTTCTTTTTGTTTATTATTGTAAGGTGATGTGTATTATACTAAATGCAACAGTTATTTTTGTTAGATATGGTTTCATTTTGTAAATATAACGACTTTTGTATACAAAACTGGGAAACCTGGGAAATAGTCCATCACGCTACCTTCAAGTTCAAATTTGTAATACATTATTAGGTGAATCTACACAAAACCCTACGTCATCAGATAGTTAGATATTAAAGTAAGGTATCATGAAAGAAAAATAATATGCTTTTTATTTTATAAATTTAGATCAAGTGCTGCTTGTTCGAAAATATTAACTAAAAGTAAAAGTGACAACCCTGGGTATCAACGCAAGAGTAGGCTAATAACTCGGCGGGCGGCCTTAGATAACCTACTGTATATTTACTGTGCCTAAGCCGACTGTTACGCACATGCAAATTGTGTACACACACAGGCTAGCTCCATTGTGCTATTGTGCTATGAGCTCCTAGTACTCACGTGAAATCTAAGATTAGCCGACTACGCGGTATGTACTGTTCCTGACATAATGCAGGACAGTTTTAAATCGAAACAACGCAAACTAGCAGGTCCCGTTATGAATTCATTCATTTTTGAACGGGTTTGAAATACTAAAAATACGTGTCTGAAACTATTTCACGCACGTGTTGGTAACATTTTGTGAGCATGAATGATAAATAACTTAGTGCATATTTGATAGTACTATTTGCACATAAATATTTGCAAGGATTGAAACAAATAATAACGTTGCTTTATTGTATATAATATCATTGGACGTTGCTCGTTTTTAACTGTACCTACTCAAAGGTAGTTTGTAAGTGGTGGTTGGTTCTTTTGAAATTGCACCTAGAATGAGTAAATAACATCGCACAATTTTGTGGCACGTGGACAACCATTGCGGATGGACATAATGACATAATAACACGACGTTTTCCACTAATTGTGAAAACCCCAAAACAAAAAATTGTGCCATGTGAAAGTAAACAAACAAGAACTTTAATTACCTTATCTGACTTGAACATAATTATCTAAATATTACGCTGTTATCGCAAAGTAGTGACATCGGGAAAACAAGTATAATAAAGAATTCCTTAGTTAAGTCATTGAGTACTTCTACGAAACATAGTACTCTGACGTCACTCGATTGTGCAAACTAAAAATATCTAGAAATCGCACTTCGATCTGCTGCTATTTATCAGTTCCAGGTAACTAAAGTACCACAATAACAAGTTGATATAATCCGATATAGATGTTACTAGTATTTTTCACAATAACAAGTCACGGCAAAGCACGGTACCTATGTAACTTGTGAAATGAGTAGTAACTTTCAAAGTTTTAACGTAACGTTTTGGCGGGCTGGAGACACAAAATTACCGTAAAAGACCTACTTACAAAACAAATTGCCAAGTAGGGTAATCATGGCGCAGGTAGGTATTATTATTTTCCTTATTTCTAAAGTGTTCATCAAGAATCAAGTTCAAACAAAATTGCGGTTATTGTGGTCATCGTTGGTACTAAAATAGGTGCATAACATCGTAATTCCAGTATGCAGTAGAAGTGGAGTGGGTGCCAGCGTCAGGGGTAGAGGGTGGCAAGTTGCAAGGTACTCGTCAGCGGGGGCAGACAGGGGGAGGGTGTACTATCGGACGCGCCAGGCTCTACGTCACTTACGGCGCCACGTGCAGGATCAATAGTGACGTCGTAGTGGCGGCGAGGGGGGGCGGGGGCAGCCTGCGCGCGCACCGTCAGCCAGCGACCTACTTACGATTACGTTTCACGTACCGTCTACGTAACGCGATCGAACTCTAGAATGGGGGTGGCGCGGAAACACGACTACTCTGGCGCAGGCGCGGCGCTACTAAACTTGCTAGACGATATGATCTGCAATTGGACGTAGTTAAGCAAAAAGGATCCAACCCACAACATGACCGAAAATGAGTTAAGCATACCAAACTGCTCGTCAAGGTCTATATTTTCGATTAGCAAAAACAATCCAAGTAAAATACGAATATTTTGACATTGAAAATTCGTATTTTACTTGGATTGTTTTTGCTAATCGAAAATATAGGCCTTGACGAGCAGTTTGGTATACTTAACTCATTTTCGGTCATGTTGTGGGTTGGATCCTTTTTGCTTAACTACGTCCAATTTTTCGTTATATAAATTCAACAAGGATTCGACCATGACACTTACTCTTCAGAAAAACATGAATTTCATATTTATTTTTTGTATAAACAGGCCTGTCAGCAGTTTGGTCTCGTTTTAATTTAAACGTCAGACCTCACGACATTGCCAAATATTTATAATATTTTACAAAGCTTTACTGAAAAAGAAATAATGTCAATAATGAATTCAGGTAGGTACAAACCTACTAAAGTAGGTAATCTTATTGTGTGTACATTTGTACAAGGTACAAGGCTACTCTGCGGAACCATCGATCAATCGCACCACGTGGGTAATGGCCACGTGGCGCCCAAAACTTCCATACTTTATTGAAGTTATTCGTTCGTTATGTAAATATTATATGAAGAGACTATTTTATTCCGCTTTTTTAATCATTATTCGTTTGTTAGGTAAGTATTATGTGAAGTGACTATTTTATTCCGCTTTTTTAAAATAACCTAATAGAGTGCACATAAGGGATATTTTTTGAACAAATTTAATTGTTAACCTAACAAGCGAGTAGCAAGCCTAATAGCAAGGACAATATTTTAGGACTCAGTTCATATATTTTATGACTATTTTATTAGTTTTATAAACAAACGTTAAAACCAACGATGAGATAATCTGGGAGCACGGCACCTATCTTTTCTCGAAGCGTTTCGTTTTTTTGAACCCTCATAACTTGGGTTTGGATTATACCAGACAAACAAGATTTTCGGGATATTATGTCAATAGTGGACTTATTGTTAGAGTTCTTATACTTTAGATTTTATTGATATCTAAAAAAAAAACCCGATTTCGTCACTGACTCACTCACTGATGATCATCAAAATTCTTAGGGTACTTCCTGAAGCCCTAGAAGGCTGTAATTTGGTATGTAAGCTAGTTATCATCATCATCAGCTTGCAGGAGGCCTGTAAGTTGGTGACACTAGTCAAGTACAATGCAGAGAGGTACGAGTCACTGTCAAACAATCTCACCTGCAGTTCACACCACCACCTCACTACCCGATTCACCTAGCATAGCACAGCTTGTTGTACCTACCACTTCACCCACTTTAACTCATACTATAAAAACTATCAATCACCTCAAAGTAATGTTTTGGTATTTTTGGATAGATTAGGATCAGTTGGATCATTATTAAATAACCGCTCTAAATATACTATAGTTAACTGTTGTTATCATAACCTGCATTTTAATGAGCTTGTTCATAAAATAAAACCTACACAAATGAATGAGCAGACTACTGTAGTTCTTTTAATTGGAAACAGTCTGATTGTGAGCTTAAGAGCCTACACTACCTCAGCTAAAATTCACTCTTTATCTCGCTCGCACGATACTGCTCGCGGACTGAGTGAGAACAAGACAGAGTGCGGTGCTAGGCGGCAGGCAGCGCCAATAGTTTAGGTATTTGCTTTTTACGGTGAAAATAATGGTAATTAAAAAAAAGTAAATAACATAAGACCTGCTTTATAGTTAGTTCGGTTAGTATACAAAGTTTCATGATCTAATTTGAAGTATTTTTTGAATACCAGCGGTTTATTGTTCGGTTTGGAGGTAACTTTGGAATTTTTTTCTATCGAGAAAATTTTATGAAATCCTGTTTTCGTCTAACATAAGACCTAGCATTAATCCTCAAGTTTATCATATATTTATTTCAAAATTAATGCTGCAGTATTTTCGACATAACGGAGGATCATGCTAAGCCATTTGAGGTAGTATAGGCCCTTAACTAAAAGGGACCTAGTTAATGGTATTGACACCCTACTTAAATTAATATTAGGTAAATTAATATTTTGTGTTAGATTTTGATAGATTTTGTATTAGTTCAGGAACATATGTTTCTTCCCAAGAAAAGTCAATATGTATTGGCTACTTTGTTAGCTTACAGTATACACGCAGTTATTGATAATGTAACTGAGACTAGTTTAAGTGACGAAACAGTATTATCTAGTACTTCTAATAATACTGTCATTCATTATTTAAACTTTTAGAGTCGACAAAAGAGAAGCATAATAAGAATATTTTACTGCATCACCAAAATATAAATCGCTTCCCTGGCAAAATCCTACACGTGGAAATGTTAATAGATAAATATCATATGGATATCTTATGTTTTTGTGAAACCTGGTTAAAACCAGATAGAATGTTGTTCATTGTAAATAATTCCTCAGTTGCCAGTGCGTTCAACAGGTCCTCAATAGGGGGTTTTATGTAATACTTTGATATTATGTAATAGTTGTTTTAGATATAAAGTAAGAAAGGATATCACTGGTTGCTCTGTTGATCGCTTATGTGAGTTGGCATGTGCAGAGGTAAAGGGCCATACTTTCTTATGTGTTTATAGACCACCAGCCTCAAACTTATCATCATTTTTGATCATAATGGAAGAAATACTAAGTAAACTTTTTAAAGATAGTAAATTTGTTTTTGTTTGTGGCGACCGAAATATTGATCTATTAGTTAATTCACACAGAAAAATGTAAGCAATATCATTGTTTAAATCATTTAATTTAAAATGTATATAGGGTGACTGGTAATTAGTGACCGATCCCGAAACACGAGATTGTACTCAAAAAAAAATCTGCTGTTCAGTACCTACATTTTGACCAGTTAGGCGAACATAAATGACTGAACAGCAGATATTTTTTCGCGAATTCAGGTTTGGTCCCATAGTAAAAGTTGTTTGTTATCATGAGTACAATCACGTGTTTAGGTATCGGTCACTAATTACCAGTCACCCTATATTTAATGAAGCAACTAGAATAACAGAAACTTCAGCTTCATGCATCGATAATGTATTTACTAATTGTAAAATAAAAGACTCGTCCTTAATTAGTGGCGTTAGGTCTGACCACACTGGTCAACTTGTATCACTTGACTTGGGTAAAAAATTACACATAGATAAATCTATTCAATTAAGACCTCTAACTAAAAATAGATTGAAAATCTTTAATCATAATGTTATTAGCAATCTTTCAACAGCTAGTTTTGATTCAAAAGACCCTAACATAAACTATGGTTCTTTTTTTTCTACAGTATGCCAAGAATTCAATAAAGCATGTCCTATAAAAAAAGTTAATATCAATACTAAACAGAAATTTTGTGAATGGGCACTGCTAGCATTAGAAAAAAGCAGAGATATTTTATATAATTTCTATCACGAGTAACTTCTGACAAAGAAACTGGAAACACAAAACAACAAGATCAGAATGAGTTGTCCCTAAAAATTGATAATGAAATCATTTCAGATAAGTTAAAAGTGGCTGAGACACTAGAAAATTTCTTTAACAACATCCCAATAGAGGTTACAAAATCTCTCCCCTCATCACCTATATTAGCTGAATCTCATCTTAAAGAAAACTTTAATAAGGATATTCTAAGCCCATTTCTATTGCTACTATTAAAAAAGCATTTAAAAGTCTTATCATAAAAAACACTGAAGACTTAATATGGGGGATTTCTGTTGGGGGGTTTCTTGGAGATATTGTTGACACAATTGCCCCTGCCCTAACAGGCATATTTAATCAATGTTTAGTCTGCGGTACGTTTCCTGACTTAATGAAACAGTAAAGTAGCACCAATTTTAAAATCGGGTAGTAAGTTAGATCGCTCCAATTATAGAACCATATCTGTGTTACCAGCATTGAGCAAAATCTACGAAAAAATCATGCTAGACCAGATGTTGTCACATTTTAACTCAAATGGGATTTTACATAGTCACCAGTTTGGTTTCACGAAAGGTAGGTCGACGACGGACGCGGGAGTAAAACTCATCAGTCACATTTTGGAATCCTGGGAGAGTTCCAAGGATGGAATTGGCACTTTCAGGTTTGCAGCTAATAATCTTTTACTTAATGCGAACAAAACGAAATGTCTTAAGTTCTCATTACCAAATGTACCTCAAGTGGGTCTAAATTTAAAACTTGATGGCAAAAAACTAGATGTTATTACGGAAACTGTATTATGTCTTATGGTGTTCTGCTGTGGGGATCGGCAGCTGACGTAGATTCAATTTTAATTTTACAAAAGAGGGTAATCCGCGCAATCTATAAAATAGGTCCTCGCGAGTCTCTTAGAAACAAATTCAAAGAAATTAATATACTAACTCTGCCTTCTCTTCATATTTCAGAAAGTATTTTGTATTTGTGCAAAAACTTAGGACTTTTCAAAATAAGAAGCGATTTGCATAATTTATATACCCGTAGTAAAAATGAAATTGTGATACCTAAATTTAGATTAACTAAAACTAGCAAGTCATTTCATATAAATAGCATACGTTTTTATAACAAGTTGCCAAAGCCGGTTACAGAACATAGCGATGGAAAGTTCAAAACCCTCATCAAACGTGTCCTTATCAAAAAAGAATATTATAAGATTAAAGACTACGTTGAAGACAAGGTAGTTTGGCAATAATTCCTTCTGCACATGTGGCTTCCCTGGCACCTCATTAACGGCATAACTACGTAGATGTCTATTAACTACTCTCAAATCACGATTTTTATTTATTTTTTACATACTTCGACATAATCTTTTTATTATTTGACATTATAGAGAGACAATTCTAATTTTTCATCTCTTTTTAGTGGTTGTAATGGAAATCATATCACTTGGTTTTAATAGGTTTTTATATTTTATTTATCTTTTTGATGGATTCTTGTTTTGTAAATGTGAGGACTTTGTAGGCCCTGTAGATTTTAGATCTGTAGACCATTTTTTATTTTATCAAGTACCTGGTACTTGTTGACAGGCCTACGCTGTCCTCCCATACCTACTGTAATTTGAAAACATTGTAAAAACCAATTATTTTTAAAAGAGTAACCGTGGAGTTTCTTGCCGGTTCTTCTCCATAGGAAACGACCAATTGGAACCGTGCACCTAGCTTCTGACGTTTTATAAGTGCCCTTGTAGGCTTATATCTATACTAATATTATAAAGAGGAAAGATTTGTATGTATGTTTGTAACGAATTGGCTCAAAAAGTACGAACCGATTTTAAAAATTCTTTCACCATTTGAATGCTACATTATCACTGATTAATAGGCTATTTTAATTGCAAGAAAAAAATTAAATGTTTAAAAAATAAATGTCCACCCGTGCGAAGCCGGGACAGGCCGCTAGTGTGAAATAAAATATTTTGATTGATCATCAGCCTATAGCAGTCCACTGCTCGCCATAGGCCTCTCTTATTGCACGCCATTAACTCGATTTTCGGTAACTCTCATTCAGCTGCTGCCAGCTATTCTGCAAAGATCATCGCTCCACCTAGCCTGAGGGCGTCCCACCTTACGTTTATCGATTCGCAGTCTCCACTCAAGAACACGTCTACCCCAAAGGTCATCGGTTCTACGGCTGATATGGCCGGCGCGTTGCCACTTCAGCTTGCTTATTCTGTGAGCTATTATATGTCGACAACTTTGGTTCTCTGCCGGATCACCTCTAAGCGGATTCGTACCCTCAGAGAGACTCCAAGCATAGCCCGTTCCGTAACTCGCTGAGCGACCTTGAATTTATTGACCAGTCGTACCGTGACTGTCCACATTTCGGCTCCATAAGTCATAACTGGCAGGACGCACTGATTAAAGACCTTAGTCTTCAGGCTCTGTGGAATACGCGACGAGAAGACTCGGCGAAGCTTCCCAAACGCTGCCCAGCCCAGCTGAATTATTCTGTTAGCCTCCCTCTCAAAGTTGTTCTTCCCAAACTGCAGACTTTGCCCGAGGTAAACGTATTCTTGAACAGCCTTGAGAGCACCGCCATTGACAAGCAATCGGTCCGGGGTAACAATCATGTTCGTTGAACATAACTTGGGTTTTGTCCAAGTTCATCAGGAGACCAATGCGTACAGAAGAATCAACTAGGCCGTCCAGCACCGATTCAGCCAGTATAACGATGTCATCTGCAAATCTCAAGTGTGAGATGTACTCGCCGTTGATGTTAATGTCTTCAGTGAAGCGGCGGGTTAGGGTGGCTTTGGAATCCTCATTTTCGGGATCATGCCGAGATACATGCGATGCGTACAATTGGCCATAGAAGTTTTCGACTTCCGAAAGAATCTCCGGCTTAAGGTGAAAAATGTATTCACTGTTCATTACTTTTCTGTTATACAATAGTTCTTGTAGTAGCGATACGGCCAAGCCTCATATTTTGACTAAGGTGTAGAGTTTACGAAGTTAGGGTTTGTAGAGTTAGGGCGTGTAGAGTTAAAAGCTTCGCTCTACACGAGATTTGATAACTTTTTGACAGTGCGAGCCACATGGACTCGTCTTGCCAACATTTTATATGAAACATTTTTTGGTGGGTTAACCTATCCATAAAAACAAAAAGTACCCTCGAACTTTTTATCAACCTTTTTTCTGAAACATAAACAATCGTTAATTTCCGGTTCCAAATAAGCAAAACAGCACAAAAACTAACCATTTAAGTGTTTATGATTAGAAAAGTTAAAATCAAAATTGACATTGGCGCCACAAATTAGGTACAATACTTAGGTAGGTACTTAAAGTAATTAAATTGCCATCAACAGGTTATGTAGGTAATGCCGATGATCATTAAATATTATTATATTTTCGACATTGGTGCAGTATTTTGCTATCGTGCGGAATTATGAGTGCAATCACGAGTGACCTAACGCCAACAGCCGTGGCCTACTTGCCGGGACAGTTCAGCTAGTCAGCTCACAGCTTACCTATACTGCGACACGGATCATAAAGCCATGTACTCACGAAGGGAGAAATGTCCCGTGATAGGGAAATGGTGCGAATGTTCCCGGCAAGTCTGAGGTCTTTGAAAATTACAAAAGTGTTGTCTCTAGACATAAAATTACGCCTGATTTTGTCCGATGAGATGAGAGGTGTACCAGTGTAAACCTAGTTTTATTCTGTGTTTTGCTAGCTATGTTTAAGTTCAATGTAATAGGGGGCGAGCGAGCCTACGGCCATCCACCGCACAAATTCAAAGCCAGACTCACTTCGTCAGAAGCACAAAATTAAATGTACTAGATTTTTGCTGGCCTTTTCTATCTTCCCTTAACAAGCAGAACCGCAATTACAATAATTATCTGTGTCGCGTTACACAATCATTTTCATGCCATAGAGAACCACGTGGTGCCGCTACAGTTGTTTGAAGCCCGTAAAGGACTATCGGATATCACAGAAACGTATTCGAAACCGTCCCCAAAAATTAAATTTTAAAATGCTGCTCCAATCGTTTGTGCTCGTAGCAATTGCTACGAGGGTGCTACGAGATTTTTTTAAACGTCACAGTAAAAATGAGAATCTATGATTTTATTTGAAAATTAAATTTATTTAAATTTTGTATTTTACACCCCAATAAAACCCATATTTTTAAATGTCTACAGGAAAAAAATATATATCAATTTTTACAATTTTAATTTGTTACGTCCGATCTATTTTTATGGCGCCATGAAAAGGTTCAGTGACACAAATTGATTATGATTAATTACTTCATACTTCTTCACTGCTAATAATATCCTCATTCCGTTGTGTTTTCGTACATACACTTGCTAATTACGAAATCCCCACGTGGTCTTGACTGCGGCATGGGTATTTCAGTGTGTGGTTTTTCTTATGGCGGCGTCTCGGTAATTACGAACGCGATTACAAGAGTAGGTACCTACATCAGGTTAAAAAGCTTTTCGACTGTGACTTTGCCTCATTTTTATTTATTTTTCCTCAAGCTTTGAAATATTTCCTTTTCCTATTACAGGAGGATTATGTTAGGTACCTCAAAAGGTAAAATCAACCAATTTGGCGATATTTTCTTTATACTTCGCATAGATGTCTTGCAAGAATAATGTTACATAATTGGTATACCTCGTGTCCGGGTCCCGCCGGAGCTCCGTCTGGCGGAGTCCTCGTAATGTGTCGTTGTCATGTCAACCTAACATAAAGATTATAGCGGGGCCGGGGGTGTGTGTGTCTGCCTCCACCTGACCTACCCGTGTTGGTTCCGCCCCGATACCTCCCTAAGAACTCACTAATATAACTCCAAATATTTTTTTGTAATTAGATCATCGCTATGATCTTTCAGAAAAATGCAACTTGATAAATTGGTCCAGATAGCAACTGAAATTACTGAATTTCCTACTACCCTTCAATGTTGTAACTATGTACTTATAAATGTGTTGTGTAATTTGAGCATTGGAGTAAAGAGAGTAGAGACTAAATCGGCAAGTTTATGCACAAGCTAGGGTGTCTGCGTGCGCACAGCCTGGGTCCCGAGGAGCTTGATCAATAAAGGGGACCCAAACAAACGGGCGCTGCGGCGGCGTGGGCGACTGACCTATTTACCAGCAGGCCAGCGGATGCCGCAATATTACGGCGCCAACATGCAGTTGCATAAATACCTCGTCGAAATGTAGAATCGATAAATGATTGCGGAATGTCAGCACCGAGTGGCTCACTACAATGACAATATCGAAGAAATAGAAAACATTCCAAGAAGACTCACCTTCGCGAGTTGGCAAGCAATCCGCACTTATACCATATACAAACAAAAATTCGCACGTTATGCTTACTTAGAAGAACGGTCTTTCCTTATTATCTTACTGGAAATCATAAGTCGTCAGTTTCTTGGTGCAATAATATTTATTTTCCTGTTGCAAGATTTAACAGGAAAATCAACGTGCAGCAGATTATTTATTTTTCCGCCAGATATAAATAAATTATTACCGTGGAGGCTGCATGCAAATCTTTCCATTGCAATAATAATTGGCATTTAGTAGTCATTAGAAACGATTTAAAGTATAGAAACTTTAGAAAGCAACATAATTGAGTAGGTCCGAGTAGAAGACACTGGGCGAGAGAGTATTTAGTGTCACCGAGATGCCACTGCATGCTGATAATGTTTAACTGCTCATAAAAATAGAGTGATGTAAAACGGCGTGCGAGACGCTGTAAGCAAAGGTTGTCGTATTATTAACACATTCTAATTTGGGGGAGCCACCGACCCAAACAAACCATCGCGAGCAGGTGACCTACATTCCGGCTGCGTCTGCTGGCTGCGGGCAAGGTACGGCATGATTCATGCGGGAGGTGCGGCGCGCCCGTCCCGACTCATGATTACACCCGCCTCATCCGTTGGGATACGAGGCTCTTCACTAAATACAAGTCAATTATATTTAGATTTACTGATGTCTGATGACTGAAGTCGAAATGTAATCGAACATCGAATAAATTCGCAGCGAAATCTCAATCAATTCAATATATATCATCAAAGATCTCCACTAATGTTATCCGATAAAATGGCTAACCGAAGCAACGTATTTGGTGTTCCATTTTCCAAATTGCCCCATATCATGTAGTGGTAGGTTGCACCGGCGCGCGGCGCGGTGGCGGCGCCAGTAGGATGGGCATCATAATACGAGCCCGTATCAAACGTGGCTTGTTTTACTCGCTGACCCAGTTTTGTAACGCAGTCGCAGCTCGGCGCAGCCGCATCGCATCGCACTCTAACATGAAAGCGATTTTAAATGTTATTTAGTTTTTTACCCCTGTCCTAAATCATTCACATTCTTCGGTGGACGTCATGTCAGCATCATATTTTCCTTAAACATAGAATATTTAATCAACTCGTCCGTTTGTGTTTTGGCTTGTTTGGACATCCATTTGCAAAGTTGAATGATGAGTTCAAACGTTTAAGATTGAAACATTTCCAGTTTTGTTAAATTGATCCAAAACACCGAATGATTAACAGGCTAATTGACATAAATAGTGGCACTTAGCTATGTTATTTACATTTTAACGTTCGCAGAACTTAATTTACGTTCCTAAGAACTCGGAAATTATACAAATAAGCCTTTTCAAAGAGCTCCTATCTATACTAATCTATACTAATATTATAAAGCGGAAAGATTTGTATGTATGTTTGTAACGAATTGGCTCAAAAAGTACTGGACCGATTTTAAAAATTCTTTCACCATTTGAATGCTACATTATCACTGATTAATATAGGCTATTTTAATTGCAAGAAAAAAATAAAATGTTTAAAAAATAAATGTCCACCCGTGCGAAGCCGAGACAGGCCGCTAGTTTAGATATAAATTACAAAACATAATGTGTTTGTTATGTATTAGAATGGAATGCACGATTTAAGTTAAAAACTATTTCGAAATCAGCTATATGAATTACGTAATTATGTGTGACAACTCTCACAACTGGATTTTTAAGTACAAAACTCGTTCTGTCGGCATATGAATGGATTTGGAATGTAACAATGCCGTGTACTCGTAAACAGGTAACATGAAAAATGCATTGCAGTCGCGACCTTAGCCCAGTTGTGAGCGCCGGCGAGGCGGTGTGAGGTGTAGTGGAGCATTCGGCGGCTGCGTGCTGAGAAGCCCCACCAGCAACTGACACAATTTCGAAAGAGCTCGGTGTAGGTTGACTTGATTGACACAAGTTGTGGTGGTCTTGAGTTATGTAGTCACTGTGGATCGCGTGTAAATTACACACGACGCGACGGCTTTATTGCAACTGGCATAACGGAGCGTCTGAAAATAGCTGACGTTCTACCTGAACTCAACAAACGACAGAATTTGCAACAGGCTGTAATATGATTATTGATGACAATAATAAAGTATTTCGGAACAGTCAAAAATAAAAAAACTGTCAAGAAAAGTATTGTTACCTAAGGTCGTGTGGAGCGTAAACAAGTGGCTGTAAACCATTAGACGGTTCGAGAAACTTATTTGTTACTTAAGTACCTCATAAGAAAATGAATGCTGAGTAAACAGCGTATTATAAACACGTTGAATGTTTTGTTTCAACAGCTGTGCAGTTGTGCACATTTCAATGTTACGTAAATGGATGTTACAACGACGGTAGGAGAAACAACGTGAGCGGTGAGTGACAGTGGAGCGAGCGGCGACCTTGCCGTGGTCGTTCGAGTCAAACAAAACATTGCACTAGCTCTCCACAAAAACAAGAACTATGCAACGAATAAAACTGTACACAGATACTTAAAAAAACTTATGGTATACACAATACAAATACCTACAATTGAAATAAGAAATATTGTATTAAAACATTTGAAACACAAAACTGTTTGAGTAGTAAAATATAGTTAACAATAACAAAAGGAGGAATCGGAATAAGAAAATGTCGCAAATTCGCAATCAATTATGGAACCCTATAGTTAAGTAACAGTTAACACTTAACTGTAAAAGTGCTTTCATTACAAAACATTAACGGGAACAGGCTGATATGAAAAGAGGAAAGTCGTCGATAAATAACACTACGGTTGAAGTTGTGGTTAGAAAAGGGCCAAGCTCAATGATTTCAAAGAAAGGAATTAATATACCAAGCACGTGAGGACTCTTCACGAAAATTTAAAGGAAAACATGTTCCATGACGTATATTTTGGCTGAAGTTTTTATGATGTCAAACGGTGGGCGGATTTATACAGAATAATGTCTCTCTTTGCGGATCGATGGATGATTTTATGAATAAGAACACCACATTTATCAACAACGAGGTCAAAAGAGGAAAGAGACCAAAGCATTTAGTGCTACGATACGATCAACTGATGGAATGAAATTGAGAGTGACAGGAGTCACAACTATCGATACCACGTGAATAATCATAAAATAATATGTACGAATAAAGCAAGTAACAAACAAACGACAATGAATGGAACCCAAAATACATTATTTTGTCATTCACAACAAGACATACCAAACAAAAAAATACACAAAACATCAAGAGTCATTTCCTTACAGAGAGATGACTCAAAGTTCTGATGACTTCAAACATGATAAGATGACATCAACCAGGAAAGTCCATTAATATCTGAATTCGGTATGTGTGTAGCATGGGCTGCAAATTATAAATTAGGACAGCAACGTCGAGTCATTTCTAAAGAAACGTTATTTATTTACGCTAAAGGCGGCGGGCGCCACGGAAAACGTGACTTAGCTGTTTTCATTATTGATATTTTCACAGTGGGTACATCCTATACACGTAAGTACGCTATATACACATACTTATGCTAACTATACAGCTTTTCGAACATTTTACTGACGAATAGTTAGTTAATGAATATGTATTAACTAACAAGTGTAATTAACCAACATGCGAACTCAATGTCAACGTTTTGATTAAATTCGCGAATACGTACAAATGTTTGCTTTGATTTTACATAAGTGTTTAGTATAAAGAAGCAAGGCAGGTTATGCGATGAAATTTTTTCAGCTTTAACATTTATAAACAGACAAAAACATACCGACATGTTTTTGTCTGTTTATAAATGTTAAAAATAATTGTTTGATTTGAACTTTTGAACTAGATATCTGATTGATTTCATGATGAATTTTGACCAAAATATTGTATAACACGTTTCGAGATCTCTGTCTGTGTGTGTGTTGTTGTGTCTTTGATCAGCAGCTCTGTTCCATAATGAGTTTCTTGTTGATACATAATTGCATATGTGCCAATATACACAATACAGATAACTCTTCATAAGACATGAAGAGTTATCTCTCATCTGACAACTCCAACACACTATTAAGAAATGTTTCACAAAATGATTTAATAATGCCAACAACTTGCTTTCAATAGCGTTTAAATAGCAAGCGGTTATTCGCAACAGGACAAGAAAGAGAGAGTCAATCGTAGCCTCGTTGTTGTTGCAATAGTTTTGCAAAAACACCGCCTCCAGCAAGGCCGTCGACACGAGCGCGGCGCAGACGCAGACTCCGCGCAGCCGGATCCGACCAGCTGGTTACGTACAGGTCAACAAGCACATAACTTGCACACACTTTATGTACCTAACTACCAGCAACTACATATTATTATTACTATATTATTCATCGATATTTTGTAGGTTACAGGCACAAATAACAATAAAAATACTGCATTTTAACATTGACAGTGATTAGATTATTTATTGCACAATAATTCATTGACTTAAACACCAAAATATCGAAGAAGGTATGATTTGGCATTCATTTGATTTATTACTTATACGGAAGTCCAATGTTCGCCGAATGTAATTGACGTTAGATCTTGTAAAACCGAATGAAGCGACAAAAACAACAGGAAAATTACACAATAAACTATGACGGACAGATTTATTGAATTGCATCTCGTATTTTAGATTTATATATTATCCTGGAAAGAGTTTCATGGTAATGAAATTTGTTCAGTATGCTTGTAACCCGACTACAATGCTCATTTATGCGAATGAAACAGCGGTGCCTTGCAAAGATTGAGATTCTTTAAAAGTTTATAAACAACAAAGATGTTTTAGTATCGCAAAATGTTATCCTACTAATATCCTACTTCCTACTAATCCTACTATCCTATACTACTAATATTATAAATGCGAAAGTTTGTGAGGATGGATGGATGGATGTTTGTTACTCTTTCACGCAAAAACTACTGAACGGATTTTAATGAAACTTTACAGTAATATAGTTTATACATCAGAATAACACATAGGATACTTTTTATCCCGATATTCCCACGGGATCAAAACTTACGCGGGTGAAACCGCGGGGCGCAGCTAGTACATAATAAATGACTGACGCCTTATTGACATTAACTAACAGGAAGACGATTGGAAACAGAAAACAACAACTTTAAATTGCACAAAGCAACTCTTTCGATCAAATTCGCTTTTTGGAAGATCGAAATTCAGAATGTCTCTGTCATCCTTTACTTTAAATCAGTAAGTCGTTGTGCGACTGAACACGCCGACAAAGACAGCCCGTATGACCTGTCTTACTTGACACTTGACTGGAAAGCAAGTAATATCTGTAATCTGTATGAAGCAATGAAGGTTTCGCTGCGCCCGCGCCGCCGCCGTCAAAACAAGTTGCGCAATGCGCTCGCATTCCGGTTCTGATGCGGATGTCAAACACAATCTAGACGGTTGCGTTTGTTTCGTGTTTATTTGCACTTCTCATGTTTACAAGCATGGGTACTCTTTTAAATTGGTAGATAATATCCAGCCATTCTCATGTAAAGTTTTAGACTCTAAAGGAAGTAAATATTTTCAGCACCCAGTTTTTACAGTTGTTAAGCTTGCTTTCTGAAAGAAAATTTATAACTTCGCTTTTCAGTTAAAGACTGAAAAGATTAACTTTTTACCTATACAGCTTCAATATCAAAATATGTAATACCCGCACAAATAGTTACAAAACAAGAATTATTGCTCAATGTTAGTTTTTTTTCGAAATTTTAGTTTTGAAGCTTGATGGTTGTGTTGTGTTTTGTCAGGGAAAGTCTTAAGTTGTTAATTATAAACGTGAGTAAAATGTTTACGTGGCTTCATTTGGAAACATGTTGGTGGATCGCCAGATGCCTGTGCAAGAGGCTTGTTATTGTAAGTGTTGTTTGTAAACAGGATCCGTTACCGTTACGACACAGTTTTGTTTCAAAACAAACGCAAAATATTACCGTTGTGTAACTTGGAAAGTTTGCTAAATAAACAACCGTTCTATAAAACAAGTCTAACTACTTTATTAGATGTTTACTTACATTTCATTATAAGTAGGTAGTAGATGTTTTTCTGTATAAGATACAATAGGTGGATCTAAAATTACTCAACTGAAAAAAGGTTACAAACATTTATGAATGTGTTCCAGTATTTTCTTTACGAGTTATTCCATTTCTAAATATGTTTTTCTTGGAAACGGATCGATGAAAGTAGCGTAGGCGGTGAACAGTTGACCCAAATGAATGACTTTATGTATGAACGTGAGGATCACAAACAACAACAACTATTATGAATTCAACTATATGAACGTACTGCAAATTGTTCATAAGTTGTATTTTTACGGTGATCGGCTACTGACGGTGCAGAATTAATACCTACTAAAGAAAAATAAAAAGATGCTTCTTTTATTTATAATTTTTATTCAGAATTAATCCCTTTCTGGTTTGTAATAGTAAAGCTCCGAGGTCTAATCCTAAATCTTTTCAACTAAGACCTGCTAGTTCTTTTATTTTGAGCTACAAAGCCTATCAGCAACAAAAGAATAGATAGTCTGGAAAACACGTTTTCATAGAAAAACAACATTTAACGCTAGGGTGGTTTCACAATGATTTCATATGACGGAGACGAGACGTGGCATTCACGCAGGCGCGGTCACGTTGCGTTTGTTTGTAAACATGTCCACTGACTGGTGAAGGTAACAACATGTACCGGGTGGTTTTACTTTACAATAATGTCCGTTTTAATTTTCATGTTTTGGCTATGTAAAACTGCGACTTTTGGAGTTTTTAAAGTAATAAATACACTAGTAGTTTTAGTGTACACTTAATTAATAACCGCCACGTTTTAATTTAGATCACGTACACACGAGGTGACGAGATAAAAGATTTCGTATTTTGACAAAGACTTTTCTTATCGAATTGTTAATATAAAACAAATGAAGAAACACGAAATAATGTCACTTTCTTTGAGGTTTAACTTTAATCTTGTAAACAATAAATTGAGTTCAAATGGACAATAAAGAGAGAAACGTTGGTAAACAAGGACCCACATGCCAAAACAGAAGTGACGCATCACATAGAATTTCACCTGCATACCGTAACAGAATGAATCAGTGTTTACCACGCATTCTTTATAAGACAAGCGAGTTGCGAGACCATAAAAGGCTATGTTTCTTACTTACCTCGTTCCGCAATAACGGCCTGGCTATGTGCGTATGACGCCTTAACCTAGTTGCTGACGCCCTTGGTCGCCATCTGCCCATATATTTGTTCCTGTATAGAAAATAAACCATATAAATATCGATCTTTTTATTCGAATATGTCGATAAGACGTATCCTGGCCAAATAGTCTTATTTGACCTAGAGAAAATAAAGTAGTTGCAAAACGCACCGAAAATTCGTGGAAGAACTATTGGGCCATGAAAGATCTAATGAACGATCTTCCTCTATCCCTCAAGAGAAGACCCATCGACATGTGTATTGTTCCCATCTTCAAGTATGGTTCTGAAATATGGTGTTTGACAATTCAGCAGAAGTCCACGCTCGAGGTTTGCCATAGTACTGTGGAACGGAGTATTCTGGGTATTTAACTTGTGGACCGAGTTAACAATACAACAATCCGGGACACTGCTCTGGATCTTCATACTTCGTACTTGAATAAAAGGATTCAGAGCGTTGATGTTAATGGCAAAATATATCCCGGATCTATAGTAACAATGGAAGTCCCACAGGGCTCAATTATTGGTCCTTTTTTGTTTCTTAATTGTATGAATGTAGGAATTTTAATAAAGTAGCATGTAGCCTGCACGCAGTTTTATCAATTGATATTGTCTGTAGCAAAAAAAAAATCATAAAACAGGAGTGAGTTCACGATTTATAATGATTTGACAGAGTAAGATGAAGTAAGATGAAATAACGAGCTAAGAAGTGTATTTTTTTATTTATATTTTATTAAAAGAAATTAAACGTATTTTCAAGTATCATTTCGATCTGTATCCCTACACATGATATAGTGTTGTTTGCAGATGACACTATACTTTTGTTTAAACTCCTGCGTCAGCAGCTGGCTACTGACGATGTAAATAGCGCGATCTCAAAAGTAGTTCACGTTAATAATTTACTTCTAAACGAAAAAAAACCATTTACATTAAGTTTACGCTAAGTACCCCACGTTAGGTGAAAACTGATGTGGTTGATAAAGGGCGAAGAAATGAATCCTGAAGACAGCCCAGTATTTTGGATGCTAAGCTTCAGTGGGGCCCACTTATAGATAAATAATTGTCAAAAAAGCTTAGTTCCGCAGCTGACATAGCCCGTTTAGTGTACTTTAGCTATTTTCATAGCGAAATGTCGTACGGTATTCTATTGTGGGGAAATGCTGCCAATATATAGGGTGACTGGTAATTAGTGACCGATACCTAAACACGTGATTGTACTCATGATAACAAACAACTTTTACTATGGGACCAAACCTGAATTCGCGAAAAAAGAATCAGCTGTTCCCTACATTTTGACGAGATAGACGAAGATAAATGTAGGGAACAGCTGATTTCTATTTCGCGATTTCAGGTTTGGTCCCATAGTAAAAGTTGTTTGTTATCATGAGTACAAGCACGTGTTTAAGTATCGGTCACTAATTACCAGTCACCGTATATATTCCGACTATCTTTTTTTTGCAGAAACGAGCTGCTTGATCAATTTATAAATTACTAACGTCGTTTTGCAAAAAAAAAAATAGGGCTATGACAAATAGATGTTGGCCGATTCTCAGACCTACTCAATATGCTCACAAAATTTCATACAAATCGGTCCAACCGTTTCGGAGTAGTTTAACCACAAACACCGCGACACGAGAATTTTATATATTAGATTAGACTAGCTGACCCCGCAAACGTCGTTTTCAAAAATTCGTTACAAACATACATACAAATCTTTCCTCTTTATAATATTAGTATAGATTAAGTCCGAGACACTCTCTCAGAGACAAAAAAGAGATCAATGTAGTTAATGACTGTGCCTTCTCAGTATATTTATGAAAATATTTTTTAAACCCATAAAAATATAAAATTGTTTAAAATATACCTACAGTGATATCCATAGTACAAAAAAATAATCAAAATCGGTTCAGCCGTTTGGGAGCTATGATGGCGCAGACACTCAGATACACAAATACACACGTCAAACTTATAACACCCCTCTGTTTTTGTCTGGGGTTAAATACTAGGAACAAACACAAAGTTGTACTTATAACGAGGCTCAAGAAAATTGGTCGCTCGTTCAGATGTCAATGTATACGCTTTTATAATACTCTTCCAAGCCACGTTCAAGATCTAAGCCTTAATAAATTCAAATTGTTCATTAAACGTAAGTTGTGCCAGAAAGCCTTTATATTGAGGACAAAATAGCTTGGGATTGAGCTGCTTCCAATTTTTTTTACATTGACATTAATTAATTTTATATATCTCGCAGATGTGATGGATTGTTCGCTAGTTGTTTTACAAAACAGTTCCGTTATGTAAAACAACAGAACAACGTTCAGCGGTTTTCCATAATTACTATTACTCGTATTAATGCAGCGGAACAACGATTAGCGGTTTTGTAAAACAACGTGAAGTGAAACGTTAGATTGTAGATTTTAGTTCTAATTTTTGTCATTGTTGGCTCTGGGTGTCGTAACAACAATAATGACGAAATAGAAATAAATAAAACGAGTATTACGAGTAAAAATGACCTTCACTCAAGTAAAAAAAATATTTTATGGCCAACATTAATTAAAAGTTTTATGAAAAACGCTTATTGCAAATAAGCCATTCTGAATTACGCCTAAAGGTCAGTAGCAGTTTTGTAAAACGTAGCGCAATGACAATCTACCTGAACGTTGTTCGGTTGTTTTACATAACGAAGCTGTTTTCTAAAACAACTAGCGGTTTTGTAAAACAACGGATTCTACAATCCACCTGAGACATACACAATGACATTTGCTTACTTTGTCAAGTATCATATTATTTTAATTGTTGTGAATGTGAAGACTGTGTGGGTCATTTTATTTTCTTTTTTTCTTTTTGTTCTGTTAGTTTTTTTCATGGCCTGGCAGTTTGAGTAATTTATGTGGCCTACCCAAATGTCCTTTCTTTGGTCTTATTCGTCGAATCGCTCCTTAGGTTTTGAGTTGAGCTGCACGATTATTGACAAATGCGTCCACTCAATCTGTCTGGTTCTTTCCTCAAAAGACCATTTCAGACATAGATCTACATGGTCTTCACATGATCTGACCCAGATTATACTTTAAAAGAGACTGACCTCTGAGTTCGTTTCGGACTTTCTTCTCAGCCAGATAGGAAACGCCAACCTCATCTAGTTTTTAAAATATGATTGACGTGAAGTGTTTGTGGAAACCTACTTACAGAAATAAAATGATTTATCATTTATCAATCCGTTCCATCATTAAAATAACCGATGTCACTCGGAAAGCTGCCACGCTTAAATGGAATTGGGCTGGACATATCTCTCGCATGTCAGACAAACAATCTGTCAAACTTACGACACAGTGGATCTCAGGCCCAGACCGAGAGCGGGAAGAGCTGTACTCCTTTAATAAAGATTGGTCCGTGGCAGCTCTGGACAGAAAGAGGTGGAAGAAGAGTAGGGACGCCTTTGCCCAACAGTGCGACATCAATGCCTAGTAAAAAAGAGGTTGAGTAATAACGCACATACAAGTTACAATTTTCAGAAAATTATATAAATAGTTACTTCTTTGACATTTTGTTAAGGTTATGTTATGACAGAAGCTAATGGTTTTAAGAGATGATCTGATGCTGCTATCACTATTATCTTCGCACTAAGAAACTCTGGCTTACCTAGCCAGAGTTGCCGTCATCACGTCTTGAAAATGAAAATGCCTCCAAAAGTATAGGATTAAAGCTACTAACCGTACCGTAATCATAATCTAGTTGCATCATTTTGATTAAAGCTTGAGTTCAGTGCCTAGTCCAAAAGCGTCCCTTCATCAAATTTGTTGAGGGCCCTTTTTACCTGATAATGGTATTATTATTACAAAAAATAAATAAAAGAGCATGCTGACTTGAAAGGTAAAGGTCTCATTGTGATCTTACTAAGAATATGCAAGAGCGAGGTAAGCGAGCTCAAAATTTTAGCACCCTGACTTAGATGAGTGGGTTAGATTTAGTCGTACAGTAACAAGTGAAGGACCTATTGTAAGTTAATCTGAGTTAATAAAGTCTTCAAATATCATACTAAGTTGTTAACTGTGGCCGTTATTTTATTTTAAACTAGCTAGATAACGAACTAGATCGACACGTACGCGGGTGAAACAGCGGTCGGCTCCTGTTGTTTCACCCGCGTACGTATCGATCCCGTGGGAATATCGGGATAAAAAAGTATCCTATGTGTTAATCCTGGTTATAAACTATCTGTGTGCCAAATTTCATCTAAATCCGTTCAGCCGTTTGTGCGTGAAGAAGTAACAATCATACAAACACACTCACAAACTTTCGCGTTTATAATATTAGTGTAATGTACCTAAGTGATGTTTGATTTATAGGTATTGTGTAATTGATAATTATTTCTAGTTTTGGAATTTATGTAGCAAGTAGGTACAATGTTTTATATTTCAAAAATACTAAGTATTCTGGGTAAAATAAGTGAAAAGGTTATGAGAAATCATGGTATGATAATATAATAAATGTGTGATATGAATGTTAGCCAGCAATGTGTTTTATTTACTTTGTTTCGTCAGACTTACAGCAATATACAAACATACCATAACATACCTACAGTAAATATCTACCTGAAACCTAGCCTCTGACTTGTCTAATATAAGGTTACTTGAGTAAACATGTGATCGCCGCGCTCTAAGCAGGTTAATTAAAATCACACGTGAAAAGTGTCACACGCCTCAGGTTTTAAATAGGTAGCATGTCGATTTCAGGCGGACAACAAAACGTAAACAATATGATACACTTGTTTACCAAACGCGCTGATGATGTGGATCTCCCTATTATATAATCGATGATTAAACGTAAATATCGTAATGCATTGTTTTTGTTTAAATGTATTTTAATGTGTATTTTAATGTATTTTAAGTCGTCTTTTGCCTATTATTATTAATTCTTAATATTTCTTGGTAATAATTTTCATAATGGACGACATTATTTACCCCACAGATTTACCCTGAGACCAAAAAAACACAACTCTGTCACATACTTTAATACATGCCAACAGCCCGATAGGATTTCCATTCAGCAAAAATGAAGAACTTGTATACTATACAAACTTTCATCACAGTATTTAATCCTTTTAGGGCATCACTATTCAAAAAATCTTCCTTAATGCTCACTATCGTTGAACAGTCGAGTTCTTTAATATCTGAGCATGTTCATGAATAAAAAAGTACTAACTAGAAGCAGGGTGACAGATCGGAATAATTCCAATAGGGGAGACCCCAGAGACAAACGGTCAGAACAATGGGTGTAAAACATTCTACTGTCCAACAAGTGCATCGGAGGTTTAGGGTGACTGGACTTAACTTAAGAAGACCAAGCATAAGCCAAGGTGCACAAAGGCCCGAGAAGATCAATGCATTGTAGTCACGTAGTTAGTAGCTGCGTTTCAAAATGCCGTCGAAGAGACCCCTAAGGACGAGTGGGCAAAGTGCTTTTCTCAGTGGTTCCAGCGGATGCAGCGATGTATTGATGTAAATGGACACTATTTTGAAAAGATATAGTAAAACTAATAACTTGCTAGTTTGTTCAGTTTTTGATTTTCTAAGAACTTTCAGTGTCACCTTCGTAGAGCCCTCAACTCTCTGCGCTGGCGAATGGGTAACAAACACAAATCTGTTTGATTTTTTTTGCATGCTTTTAATCCTTTTGTATTATTATTATTTTAACTTGTTCTTATTTTAACCTACTTTTATGTTAACAGGGATGAAACTAAGCCGATAATCATAAAAAACCCAGAATATTTGGCGCGTGCTTTTGACAGTTTGGTCTATATGGTGTCTAGGTGGCGCTACCTGCTCTCTCAGCTTTGCGTAAGATTCCCTATTTTGTTCAGCGAACCTAAACGCGCCTTTCAGTTGTCCCAACAAATTAAGTGCCAAATGATCCTGACGATCACGTATTCACGTTCACGCGACGATTGCTTATATTGGGACACCGGGATATTTTATACAAGTATCCTTGTGTAAGCGCAGCTATGAAAACACATTTAGGTACAAACACCAGCACATCAACCTACCCGAAACTGCCAAATTTTCCCATTCAACCTTGAACCTAAAACTTTAGCGATAAAGTTGAATATCTATTAAAGAAATTTGACAGATTATAGTAGCTTGATGTGCTGGCGTCTGTACAATATTAGTTCACAGAGTGTTCCATGAAAACTATTACTTTGCAACCATTACACACCTAAGTTGCAGCTAATTCTCAGTAACTAAACTAACCCTGGAATGGCAATAATAATAACCTCCTTTTTTTTAAGTCGGTAATAAAAATAACCCCACCGCCGATCTCTACGTTGACGTCGTGGTGGGGCTTGCGTTCTCCGAAATCTAGCCCTGTACACACGGCTACACATCAAGCTATACGTTTCCAGTTTTAGCTGACCTCGCATTGTATAGGTTTTTCATACAATCAGAAGTCAGCTTATACTGGTTATGTATAGCTTGACGTCTAGCCGTGCGTACCTGAAAAGTTTACTTTTTGTCGGAACAGGTCTAGGGTGAGGAGCCGGACCAAGAGAGCTACAGACAGACACCCGCAAGGCAGCATGTGCAGCATGTGACGAGCTGTTGGGCAGTAGCAACCCCACGGACCCTATCTCCCGGGAGAAGTCTTGTTCCTCACCTCTGACTTGCCTTTATTGGCCGGCTTGAGTGGAGATTCGCAAGAGCAAACGTGCTCGGAGGAAGGAAGTATTCCAGTAAGATGCTGGTAGGGATCTTGACCGTATTTCCGGGATTGTGCGATAGCCGTGGAATACCTCTGCACGGCTCATAAGCACTTCAGAGG
Organism: Globia sparganii; assembly: GCA_949316385.1. Classification (NCBI taxonomy): domain Eukaryota; kingdom Metazoa; phylum Arthropoda; class Insecta; order Lepidoptera; family Noctuidae; genus Globia; species Globia sparganii. The sequence goes on along the minus strand of OX438663.1, from coordinate 11,986,419 downwards.
ACATGTTGCCCCTTGTCGCCACGACAGCTAGCGACCGTTTTCGGGAGCCCATTATTGAGTGTGCAAGTCACCCCCTGCCATTTTATCTATGTAATTTATATAAAACATTGGTCAGGCAGGCGCTATAGTCTTTCCATAGTTCTAAATAACCAGTTCACTTTAGCCACCCAAACCCATAATCCAATATCTTTGTTTCCATATCCTGCAATAGTCCTATACACGTACACCAATCGCGGGTAGTCCTTGGGTGCATTTGCATAGTGCGAACAGGGATAATCGTCAATTAGTGCCACATTTAATCAAAAACGTCTAACGGGACTCTCTCGTCAACCGCAACACCGTCAGCGCTGCCAACTATGGTCTTCTGTCGCCTTAAGAAGACAAGTGTACCGTGTACCTATAATTAGACTAAATTAGGTACACGTACCCTTCACCACATTGTCTTATTATACCTATAGGTACCTGGTACAAATCACATTAATACCTAGGTAAGCACCTAATTCTTGACCATTTTTAACCGACTTTATAAAAGGAGGAGGTTCTCAATTCGGATGTTTAGATCATTAGAGATATTAAAAAAAACAACCGACCTCCAAAAAAAAATACCATTAAGGTGAATGGGCAGTGGTAGACTGCGAAATTCAAATTTTATAACGTTTTTTGCAATTTTCAGGTCAGTATCAGGTTGTATCTTGATCAAAATTTGATTCGCGACTATAACAGGTACGTATCTAAAGAATTATAATCATTAGAATCATTAATACATCTTCCTAAGTGAGATTTGTACCACAAGCACTTTTCCCTAAGAGATTTCTTCTTGTGGTACAATTACAAATCTAAGTTAGGAAGATGTATTAATGATTCTAATGATTATAATTCTTAAGATACGTATCGTTTATAGTCGCGAATCAAATTTTGATCAAGATACAACCTGAAACTGACCTGCAAATTTCAAAAAACGTAAGAAAATTTGAATTTCGCGGTAACCACTGCGCAATCACCTTAAGTGAAAAATACTTTAAGTTCAGAAATCTGTGTCAACACGAAAATGCGGAACTAACGACACCGACTTCCGAAATGTTTTTGAAGTGAAAACTTCTTTAGCGGCGCTGCGTATTTTTTTTGGAATGGGTAAAAATCTCTAAACTCGCGTCAGGACACGTGACCTGATCGAGAATTCGTAAGACGGATGGAGAGAGGGCAGGCGGCGCAAGGCGCTTGCGCGAATGTTCGATAATTGTCATGTTTGTGTACGATAGCGCAATGAATAAATATTGTATCCTACCACATAAATAATAATACTTTTATACTGATAACGAAAGCAATTCGTACAAAATTATTCTCTAACCATTCCAAAATATCAAAAATGCAGAACATTAATATTTAAGTTTTCACTTCTGCCGGCACTCCCGGAGTGCAACCCGTCGATTTTTTTTTTTTTTTTATCAAAGTTTTAGACATAATTAACAAGGATAAAAAGAACCTTAAAAATAAAGTTCTAAGCACCGCGCGAACTCAATTAAATAAATATCACGAAAATATTGCTAAATTTTTGAAATTGAGATGACCACGTCAAATTCTAGACGGAATTATTGATAAACAAACGACATTGACTTGACAAGATTAGATTCAAGGTCGTCTGGTCTAGTTACGTAGGTATGAATAAAAGTTGGGTTATGTAGGAGTGGAAAATTATAGAAATGCTGAATTAACTTCCATTAATCAGAGGCTAATATCATTTAAGTAGTTACATATTTACAGAAAGTACCAGAATAAAGATAATAACACTTTACCTACCATTACAATTTCAATCATTGCAAAATTATGACCTCGATTATTAAATTTGTTACAGTTTTCAACACAAACACCAAAATTAATCGACGTCCAGCAATTTCCAATGTTTTCACTTATTCCCTTTATTAACTAATATGCACACAACATCACAATATATACACTTGCGCGTTTGATTGCAATTTTCCTAAAAAAACATTCACATAAAATTATTACTATCAGCCATTCAACCCAAAATCCAGCATGACTGACGATTACGAAGTTAGACATTGCGCCATCTGGTGACCACTACTAAGATCAAAGGAGATGATTCCGTAATACACAGTCCGAGCGGAAAATATGCTATCAGTCCGCTTACGAGGTAGGTTACGAATATTTGTTTCCTGGTTCAGCAAGACTTCCGATAGGTGGCAGTAAGAAAGATATTTTGGGCATTTTAATTGATATGTAGATTCATTCACATAAAATGGGAGTCCTTTTACAATTATAAGTACCTCTGTTAGCAACCCACCATTTTGCAGCCTTGTAGCAGCTTGTGCTCACAGAGCATATAACTTTGTGCTTTTGACAGTGTTGCAAAATCAAAGGTAAAATAACATAAAGTATTGTGGGCTTGTGGGTTAGTGGGTCGTCATAAAATCGAATTTGTTGGAGTTGGAGTACCTATATAAGAGAAGCAAAGAAATGTTTAAAAAAATTGAAAGAAATTTAGGACTTCTGAGATAAGAGCTTTGATTTTTTTGTAAAACGTTCTTTATTTAAATCCAAAACGGTAGCCCGAGAATTTACAAGAAAATAGTTAAGAATTGTTTTCTCAGAATCAGGGGCAGATCTTGAATTTGTGGGGCCCTGGGCTAATACTGCTTAGGGGCCCTACCTAATTACTCAACCAATTGCCATTTTGTCAAAAACTGTTTTCTGTGGTGATGTAGGTATATATAATACTAGCTGACCCCGCAAACGTCGTTTTGCAAAAAAAAAAATAGATAGTAGCCGATTCTCAGACCTACCCGATATGCACACAAAATTTCATACAAATCGGTCCAGGCGTTTCGGAGGAGTATGGTAACTAACACTGTGACACGAGAATTTTATATATTAGATATGCTAAGTACAAGAAGAAAATAGGACAACAAGATATTTTATTTATTTATTAAAACATTATTTATTGCAAAATAAATTGACAAGATATGAATAGTTATGTTATATAAATTATAAAGTAACTTTTCTGCATTTTTGTGCTGCAAATTCTTTTATTTGGTCATCGCACTGTAAGTCCTTTGTTATAACGCTTTATGAAAAGAACTGATAAATGATTTAGTCGATAGTTCGACATTGGCCCCGATTCTGTTGTTCACAAACTAAACTTAATTTAAGTTCAGTGAATATTTTTCTTTCTATTTCATTATGAAAAGGACAGAAGATAAATATTAGTTTAGTCCTGTCAAATTAGTCAGCGCCTGACGTAAATTGACGTATTTTTAGTAGCCAATTTTTTAATCACGTCTAAACTTGTCTATGGATTATCTAATTTGACAGGACTAAACTAATATTTATCTTCTGTCCTTTTCATAATGAAATAGAAAGAAAAAGATGCACTGAACTTAAATTTAGTTTAGTTTGTGAACCACAGAATCGGGGCCATTGTTGTCCTGTATTTGTTTTCTATACTATACGACATCCTGGAGAAAGAGCGCTCCGCTTCACAGCTAGTGATCGGCAACGTTATAAAAATCTTTACGATGGTATAGCAGTTTGATAAAATATCAACAAGTTTCTTTTCATAAATTAGCCAAAAAATGTCACTGCAAGAGGTGTAAGACTCTGTCTTAGACTGCAGTAAGTAAGATTTTAACTGAATGCACTCAAATTAATGTTCGTCTTCGTCATTTGGATGATAATCAATAATATTACGTACCTCCACTTTCCAGATCTATGTGTTCTTTATTTTTGTCTTGCAAATCCATTAAAAATTAAATTTTTTTGCTATATGTCTCATAGGCTTGGCTTCTATTATTTAAATCCATAATCATCTTATCAACTAGATAATTCTAGATAATTTTTATTAAGTATTGACAATATCGTCTATTGTTTTCAGTTCAGGTTGGGGGCCCTCTATATCCAAGGGGCCCTGGGCTGCAGCCCAAAAAGCCTTTAAGTAGATACGCCCCTGTTCAGAATCTAAAATATATACATTGCTGAACTGTGCAGATATATTATGTAACAGACATTTCTGCTAAATGTTAGTACCTATCTCTGGCTTTAGATTCCGTTGAGAGCTCAGGTGGCTACAGTTAAACATAATTAAAATTAGAACGTCAGGATTGAGAAGCCAAAGAAAATGCGTTCATCTACAAAATTTATACTCTGTTTTACTATTTTATTCCTATACTGTAAAAACAAACACAACACCTGCTAAATGTTCATTATGTCGAATATATTAATTGATCGCTCACATCCAATAGAAATTCACCTCTTGAGTGTAGATTGAGGAGCCATACTTAGACCCGTATTACAGAACGACACTCAAAACTCAAGCATACTTAAAACTAGTTTCAACCAATCAAATCGCTTGAATCTAGTTTTAAGTAATGCTTGAGTATTATGTGACGTTCTGTAATACGGGCCTAAAAGTATTGTATTTTCTTTCATTTTAGCGTTACAGAAGCTAAATTTTTAGACGGTAAAATGCACAATTGCTACTAAATGATACAAAATTTATGTCACTCAGGCTGGCTGGACAAATCTTCAAAATAGCTCGCATTTAACTAGGTCAATAGGGCATTTTATGTGACGGCTAAACACCCTTATTTCAGAATTTGTGACGCTACAGAATCTTAGATAATCGATCGAAAACGTGTCCAGCCCATCTTGAAAACCACTTTTCACTGGTCTCTCAATCTCGGTAATGGAAGTGATTTTGACGACCTTTTGCATATCAATGGCGTCACATGAATTTGTGACAGGCATGGAGCTAAAAGTTTTGTGATACGTACAGCGGTTTAGTAGAAAAATGCAAAAATCTGTGTCCAGCCAACTTGAATTTACGTATAAAACTTTTGGCTGGCACTTCCGAATCTCAATAACGGGAGCGTTTTCAAATATGGTTCCTTTACTAACATTTAGTGACGCAATTTGTGACAGTAATAACGTTTGATTTATGGCGTCACATGTAAGGCTTTACGAGAAATAAAAAAAAACTTAATGTCCAGCCAGCCTGAATTCAAGCTGGCTGGACACATGTATCTCCGCTGCCTGATGATCTACGGCCTTCGAAATATGTTCAAATTTATGTGATGGGGACGATAATGATTTACTGAATTTGTGACGGAGAAACTGAGTAGTTTCAAAGATATTGATCATTAAAATTTTCCCATAAAAACAATACAAAAAAAAAAAAAATACAAAAAAGTTTATTTTCTCTCTCACATAGAATTATACAAGGAATATACCTAAATAGTAATATACATAATTCAGGGTGTACATTTGTGGTTTATAATCTAAATGCAGTAGGGTTACCAATATTGTAAGTTTTATGTAGGACTAAGTATATTTTAAGGTGTTTTCTTTAAAAAAATCCGTGTTTTGTGATACTAATACGAACAACAGTAGGTATTTCAGGGGGAAGCGCTAAGGTAGCCCGCGAAATTCAAATTTTCTTACGTTCGTTCGTAATCGCACTCATGAGCGCTAAAATCGTTCATGCTGCTAATTCGTAGAAATGGGTTAGTAGTGATTGAATGTTATGAAGTTGCAGCTAGGTATGCAAACGGTACATCGATTTTTAAAAACATCGATGTATCGTTCATAAACATCGATGTTGAAACTGTTAACATCGATGAAACATTGTTCTTAAGGTGCCACTTTTCGATATTTTTGATATATCAAATTTCGGGAGAATGTTACTCCACTGTTTGACATTCTGCATCCAAAGATAAACATTATATCGTTTTGAATTATTATTAATTGTGTCTGTACGGAATCAGAATAGTAAAATAAAAAGCCATTAAAAAGTTATGAGCCAACAAAGATTCATTTTTCTTGCTATTTTTAACGTAATTTTGGGTGTCAATAAGTAATAAAAGTACTGTGAAATCTTCAAAACCAAGTCCGTACCGACAAAGCTCAGTTATCGAAGAAATCTATCAACTTAATTTGTAATTGATTTATGCAGTGGTTTTTTCATAAAACTCGATTTTCCGAAGCACTTTTCGAATCTTTTTACGCGCGTATCAGTTCGGAACGGTGTTTCTGTGCGTGAGAACTAAACGTTGTTCGTGTAGACTAGCGTCTAACTGCTCATCACTGATACTAGCACTGTCGAACACGAAGCTAGGCAAGACAGCGTGCTTTTTGGCCATGACCACCAGCGAGTTCGAGCTCGCGACTACCTTACTCTTAAGAACGATGTTTTCTCAGCGCCATCTATGAATATCAAATACAAAGCAGGCGTGGCTGCTACTGGCCGATTATTCGATTAAAAAAATATCCTTTACTTATGTAAAAAATATGGTCACCTAAAAATATTAATGGATGTTTATTTGGGAAAACTTAAATGATCAATATCTTTGAAACTACTCAAAGTTTCTCCGTCACAAATTCAGTAAATCGAAGGCCGTAGATCATCAGGCAGCGGACTATATATGTGTCCAGCCAGCTTGAACTCAGGCTGGCTGGACATTAAGTTTTTTTATTTCTCGTAAACCCTTACATGTGACGCCATAAATCAAACGTTATTACTGTCACAAATTGGGTCACTAAATGTTGGTAAAGGAACCATATTCGAAAACGCTCCCGTTATTGAAATTCAGAAGTGCCAACCAAAAGTTTTATACGTAAATTTAAGCTGGCTGGACACAGATTTTTGCATTTTTCTACTAAGCCGCTGTACGTATCACAAAACTTTTAGCTCGATGCCTGTCACAAATTTATGTGACACCCGTTGATATGCAAAAAGTCGTCAAAATCACTTCCATTACCGAGATTGAGAGACCAGTGAAAAGTGGTTTTTCAAGATGGCTGGACACGTTTTCGATCGATTATCTAAGATTCTGTAGCGTCACAAATTCTGAAATAAGGGTTTACCCCGTCACATAAAATGCCCTATTGACCTAGTTAAATGCGAGCTATTTTGAAGATTTGTCCAGCCAGCTTGAGTGACATCAAAATTTTCAAAAATCTTTTTCTAGGTGGCTCCTCAATTCAGACGTTTAGATTGAGGAGCCACTTTTGCATTAAATATAACTAGTGATATATTTTTCTGCTAAATCTAGAATTCGTGCTGCAAAATCAGCTACATTGCTTCTAAATAATGGTGAGATCAGATTTTAAAAATCTGATGTTGGTCCTTAATCCTTACGGACATGTAAATAATATCCACGTGAGGCAAGTTGTGATAATTAAAAATGCAATTTATTTTAATAATCATACATTTATTATTCTGAATTTAATACTGTATTACATAGAAGAAATGCACTTCTTCGAAACATTCAGAAGACTTCCCTTTGGGACAGTTTTATACAAGGAGTCTCTCTCCATATATTTTATAAATTGGATAAATATGTCGCTCGTGATAATATAATCAATATTTATGAAGATCTGCATTGCCACATACTTAAAAATCTATGTATATTTTTCACCAACTCTCAATTTTCGAAACTAAATCCTTAAATAGTAAAGCATAAAAGTACGATTGCCTATGAGATATCTGTTGGATCAATAAAATTTTGCAAATTAACAACAAATAATATACTCTAGTTAGTGCTTATACTGCCGCTGCCACATAATTTGTCAACAACATTTTCCATCACAATAAAGAAAACGAGAAATCAATGAACAAAAACGAAATGAACATTAAATTTTATATCAATTCGGTGACCGCATAGAAAGGCATTGTGACACATATCTAACATAGTGAGTACTCAATTTTTGAGAAAACACACAGCAAGAGAGAAGAAAATACTACCAATATAAATACAGACATCTTAATTCATTCAGTCAAAGTGGAACATGTATAAAATATTTATTAATAAGAAATAATCAGTCTTGTTTAGAGAAAACATTTTGTCAAAACGCGGTGAGCACGCCTTGATATAAATATTATCACAATACAATATGTCAGATATGATGTCATCCCTTCTCATGGACGTAACTAGTATATAAATCGCCTGCTACGCTACTTAGTGTTATTATCACAGTTGTTTAGTAGAGGTGGGTGCAGTACTTTGTACATAATAATACAGGAGCTACCTGCGATCCGCGACCATTCCGGACACGACACACGATGGCCAATCTAAATTACGCACGCATAACTAGCATGGCCGTCCTACCGCCACCAGTGACCTACTTCAGACGAAATCTGATTAATAAATAGTAAAAAAAAAAAAAAACTAACGACGACTTCCCTGGCCAGCTAGCATTATGATATCATCTTTGAGACGAAATTACGCACATATACATCCTTTCATGGCAGTCTTCTCTTATAATGTACACAAATAACAAAGCAAGCCCGCATTTAAACTCGTCACGAATGCGAAACTCACAAACACGTTGGTCACCCCCTATATCCGTTTATTAGACCCGTTGCTATTACATCGTATCTCAGGGATGTTTCATAAAACGGGGTTCTCACTATAGATAATAACTTTACGTCCCATTGAACTGGTTCATTTTCGTCACCTAACGGTTAACGGAAAACTAAATTGAATAACAATAAATTATTAAATCTTACACCTATTATAATTATTATATATTTGTGAACGACTTGCAAGCTTTGTTGTCACAAACATTCTCATGAAATTCGTTCAAATAGTCAAAAAATATATTTTTGTCTAGGAACCACATTCCAGACTTAGGAAGTGTTCTTATGCATTACAATTGACCAACGCAACGACAGGTTATATAGTAATGAAATATCACAGATTTTTCCAAATCTTTGGACAGTAACGGGCATCTAAACAATACATATGTTATAACTTTCAGTATAATTTGTACCTATTGACTTTCTTATTAATAGCCTTTAGAACCCGTGTACGTACAAAGAAATCCAGTAAGTAACTAGACGACTTATCTGAAATGATGACATAAAAATAATCAAAAATAAGAACAAATCACTTATTTTGCTATGAAAGTAAACATTGTGGTTGATTATTTATCACGCACAAAATACTAATCTTTCTAAGTTAAATGCATGTTATATACACACTTCTACATTTTTGTGAATGGTAAAATGAGTTTTTTTTTTTTATTCAAAGCCCAACTTTGTCTTAGATCAAATTGACGCTGACTAATTAGTATCCCTAGGCATAATATTCAAGATTATAAAGATCTAATCTTTAATAAAAAAATAACATTGAAATCAGTGACTGAAATGTCATTGACATCACTTTACATAAGAAAAATATTCACAATTTTATCTGGCAATACAGATTGTTACTATGAAGTATATCAAAAGTATTTTCATAACGCGTTTTTAAGTATTTTAATTTTCTAATACTAAATTGTCCCATTTTTCACTGGATTCAATCGTTAATAGTAAAAATAATTTATACAAAATATTTCAGATAAATTTCTGTCATTTTCAATCATCTTCTATATGTTTCGTGCATTTCGTACATCATACAGACACTTTATATAAAACAAAAGGCACCCGGGATTACACGAATGGGTACCCACACCAACTACTCTAACAAATATAATGATTAAAATCTAAAGTGAAACTGACAATTTTTTTTTCATAATAATGTTCCACTACACAATCATATTTTGGAAAAATTTAAATTCTCTGTTGGCGGCATCAGTGCTGTTAATAAATATTGTGTGGAAATATCTACAAAAATGTACAGTTTTACATTTTGGGTATATCACAACTGCCCAAATATGCATATAAACTGGTTTCTTGTGTTTCATGAAACTAACACAACCAACAGAGAATTATCTTATAAACCTAACACACATTATTAACTTTAATTCAAATGGATCTGAAAGAGTTTTCACAAAAAGTTTCATCATTGTATAGACAAAGTATTTATGCTCTAAGGTAATCTAGTTGACAATGCAATTTTAACATTAGTCATTATGGTAAGGATATATTGTCCACACATTTAGTAAGTAAAAATAATTTTGCAAGCCATCATTCAGATCTAACAAAAGATGAAATTAATAAAATATTATTGACATCGAAAAAATCAACACCCCGCTTACACATAAGGATTATCTGATATTATAGCTCAAGTACCAGAACATGGACAATGAGAGAGCTAAAAGGGAAATCTATGAATGTAACTATTAAGTCGATAATGCTATCGCCTACAAATTGGCATACGACTTTAAACCGGTTGTTTTTAGGTAGAGCTTAGAGGCGGTGTGTCGTCAAAAACTTATTACTGCTGCACTGGAGCCGCGTATAGCAGAGGACCGGGCGGCAGGTGCGCGTAAGGTCCGCTTACACCCACTGCAGCTTGGTAACCGCAGGGACCACCGCCACCAACACCGCCGCCGTAGAATTTGCCACCTAAAGTTAAAAAAAAAATCTTAGTTTAAAAAGTATAACATTCTTTCATATAATTTTAAGCAGTAACCAAATTTGCAGAAGCTCACAAAACGTTACTTCATCAGCATGTGAACGTCGAGGCAATCCAGCTTCTCGACCACACAAACATAAAATACTAAAAAGAACAAAACCGTACGAGCTAGTGTTAGTGAATAGTTTAAACTTAAAAGTATAAAAGTGCCAAACAAATACAAGAACAAAGTGTATTTGCCTTAATAGAGACAATAAGAAAAGTGCGATTGGACACATTCTTAGTAAAGACAATTGAATAGTTTCAGTTATAATTAAATTACTTATTAATCTATTTATAAGGCTAGATTGTAATAAGATTAGGATGGACCCTAATCCTATTGTTGAACCCTAGGAAAAGGGAGAAAAAAGAAAGTAGTAACTAAATAAAGCAAGATGAGTGTCCATTGTTATTTAATAATAGTGATATTAATTTATTTTACTAACTTTAGAAATTAAAATTTTTACAAACCTAACATCTCCTGATGATGAGGGTGCATCTGGGGGTAGTGCTGTGGAGTAGCAAAGTGCGGTGGTGGAGATCCATACGATGAGCCAGTGCCGTTAGTCTTGTTACCAGCATTGTTATTGCGGTACTGTTGCCCGCCGTTGCGCATATCTATAAAACAAATTAAAATACATTTTCCACTATTTATTATTATAAGAGCATTCATACGTGGCAGCTGGAAATTGCGTTAACTTGTTGTTTAACTACCAACCAACACAGGTTTAATTGACAAGTGTGCTGTAAATACTAACTGTTGTATGGGCGTTGGGCATATCCATTTTGTCCATTGTATCCATTTTGATATCCATTATTGTAACCACCCTGGTAGTTGCCCATCGATTCAAATACATTGGGGCTAGGGAAGGGCACTTGCTTTTGATAGCTGTTCTGCCTGTAACCCTGGTTTCCTTGGTTTTGGTTTGAGAATCGAGGAGCTTGTGGGTTTCCACCACGGTTTTGGTAAGAGTTTTGGTTATCTTCAGGGTTTGAGTTAGCCATCTTGTTGTTCCACTGGTTATTCTGTTGTTGCCGTGGTGAACTGGCACCACTGTTGTTTTCTTTGCGTTGTTGCCAGCGGTTGCGACCTGTCAAATTATATTGCTAAAAATTATTATAGTTGTATGTGTGTATGTATCATTTTAAAATTTGGATGAATTTTATTAATATTTAGAAACAACAATAAATATTATCAAGAAAACCGTTGAGTGCTTACATGCAAATGGGTTCTACTAGGCAATTGTTTGGCGCGTTAAACTTACCCGAGTTATTGTTGTTATTTCGAGCCATATCACTCAGTTTAGCTGGCGGATTCTGGCCAGTTTCGCGAAGCACAGCAAGTAGACCGCGAGCCTGGCGGGCGTCTCCGGGTGTGAAGTAAGTGTAAGCTGTACCCGACTGTTGGCAACGCCCGGTACGACCTATAAACAAGTAAGATATATTAGCTTTTTACATCTAAACAATTCCATTTATTTTTTTAATCACGCAACTTATTCAGTGATCTTGTGTGAACTGAGTAATATAAGCCTATGACTATTTTTACTTAACTTATCTCTATTGTAATCTAAGACTATATTTGTATATGTATTGATTACAAGCGGCCCGTCCCGGCTTCGCACGGGTGGACATTTATTTTTAAAACATTTAATTTTTTTCTTGCAATTAAAAAAGCCTATATTAATCAGTGATAATGTAGCATTCAAATGGTGAAAGAATTTTTAAAGTCTGTCCAGTACATTTTGAGCCAAATTGTTACAAACATACATACAAATCTTTCCTCTTTATAATATTAGTCTAGATTAAGAATTTGGAAGTCATCCTATAAAATCAAAATTAAACTAACCAATTCTATGAATGTAATCCTCAGAAGAATTTGGATAGTCAAAGTTGATGACAAACTTGACATCTTCGACGTCAAGGCCGCGTGCTGCAACATCTGTGGCTATGAGGATACTGGTCGCGCCGTTTCTGAATTCCGTCAACACTGCATCGCGCTCAATTTGCGACTTGTCGCCATGTATAGCAAGAGCATTGTGTCCCTTGCGACGTACAGCACGAGCAATATCGTCCACCTGAAATCATATTGTCTACTGAGTTTATAATCTTTATGATTTAGGATGAAGGTAAGATGATAATGGCTAGCAAATATACCTTTTTCTTTGTTTCTACGAAAACAATGACTTTATTATCCCTCTCTTGAGAAATCTCTTTCAGCAAGTTGGTCAACTTCATCTCTTTTTCATGCTCTTCACAAACTTCAATTATTTGTTTGATATTATTATTGGCAGACAGATTCAAAGAACCAATGTTTACTTTGACATAATCATTAAGGAAATCTTCAGCAAGAGCTTGAATCTCCTTGGGCCATGTAGCAGACCACATCAGTACTTGGCGATCTGGGCGAATTTGTTCAATGATCTTACGAATTTGGGGTTCAAAGCCCATGTCTAACATTCTGTCAGCTTCATCCAGAACCAAATAAGTGCAACGGCGCAAGTTAGTTGTGCCACGTTCCAAGAAATCAATCAATCGCCCAGGGGTAGCAATCACAATCTCAACACCCCTTTCCAAGTCGCGAGCTTGAGGTCCTTTTGGCGAGCCTCCAAATAGGCAAGTATTCCTAATACAGCCGCGAGCACTGTACCTCTGAGCAACAGATTGAATTTGCTGGGCTAATTCCCTGGTAGGAGCAAGAATAAGAGCAATAGGCCCATCGCCACGCTGGATGCGCTGTTGATTTACAATGTGAACAGCAGCAGGTAACATGTATGCTAGTGTTTTACCAGATCCAGTTGAAGCAATGCCTACCATATCACGTCCAGACAATGCAATTGGCCAACCCTGAGCTTGTATTCCAGTGGGCTCAGCCCAACCCTGTTCCTTGATGGTACTCACAATGTGATCAGGGAAATTACCCTCATCAAAAATTTGATTAGGACGTGGAATATTGTTTCCACTGACTGTTATTTCCTTTGAGACTCGGAACGTCTGCACATCTTCATCTGAACGACCTTCTACATTGGCATGTGGCTTATAGAAATCTTTTTGGATTGGCTCAAGTTGTGATAAATCCCACATAGGCTTAACCAAGCTATCTCCAGGATGTTTGGTTTTCTTTCCCCTTTGCTTGTTATCAAAAACAGCTTGTTGCATATTGTTGGGATTGAAAACTTTTTTTGGTCCAAAGTTTTGTGGTCCATTCTGATTATTAAAATTTTTAGGACTATAATTATTTTTGGGAAAACCTTGTTTTGGTCCACCAAAATCAGGTTTGCCATTGGCTCCATAGAACTGCATATTTCCACCTGCTGCTTTATCAGCTTCATAATCATTTTTCTTCATAGGTTGGTTATTATAGTTGTTTTTCATTTTGTTGAAATCTTTCGGTCCACCAAAATCACCTTGGTTTCCACCATTTTCATTTTTGAAGTCATTCCTCATTCCATTGAAGTCATTCCTGGGCCGAAAATTGGGTTTGTTTCCCATGTTTCTAGGTCCAAAATTTTTAGGCCCCCCAAAATCCATTCCATTAAAAAATGGTATTTTACCGAATTGTTCGTTCCGGTCAGGTCGAGGTCTGAAACTAAAAGTGATTAAATACCCATGTTATAATAAAATGAAGATTATGCCCTAAAACCTTATTAAAGTGTAGTACTACTTATTAAGTGATCACTAATGTAAGACAGTAAGTGGGAATTCATAATCATTTGTTCGGCTTTTAATAATGCTCAAAAGGTTAAAATAGCTGTTAAGTAGGTACTTACATGCATGTATGAAAAAATAAGTTTTCAGTCAAAGTGAGACATTTGCCATTTACTAGATGTTCACAAGCAATAAAATAAATAAACTAAATTCAGTTTTCTGTGTTTATACTTAAAACATGGTGTTTTCTTGTCGGCATTAGCCGATGGTGGCGTGTTAGGCACGTTTTCATTTGTCAGCTTACCCGATCGTGGCGGTCAAAAGGTTAAGATTAAAAAAAAAAAAAACAAATTGCTGCAAACTTGTTTTGTATAGAATGCTTTGTGATCCTATAGGATTGCAGCAAATTGTTTTTTTTTCTTTTTTTCACTAATGCAAGACCTTGAATCCTTTATTATTATGATAACAATATTAAATAAGTCTGCCGTCCTATCTGAGGAACTCACCTGTACACATGTACTTATTTGTATATTCAGTTTATGCATGTTTTAATAGCTTTGTTTTGGTATCTGCCCCTAAGGCGACCCGCTGACCCAATTTTATTATCTTAAGAATCCCAGATTAAAGAGGCTCTACCATATTTAAATCCCTAATAAGTCAAAACTAATTACTTTATAAATACATAGGCATTTATGACCATGGAACAGAAAAAACAGTGGAAGTGCAATGCAACAACATTACTATACACTGTTGTTGCTAAACTCACACAATTAAAGCAAACAAAATCTCTAATCCAGCAATTAACCAAATGTTTTAGAAATTTCAGTAAAAGCTTTTTTAACTGGAACTAGGACAAGGTACATACCTCCTATTTATAACAAGACAAACAAAAATCAACAATTCAATTTAGTAACCTACCTTCTTTGTAAATCTGTCTCATTTAATATTTTTATAATTAGTAATACACACAAGATCAGTACTATCTTGAATGTATCACTTGCTTTAGTAAAATAATTAATAACTAGCAATGTAGGTTGCAAATTTTCCTAAATACCCGAGGTACCATGTGAATAGTGCAGGGTCAGGATCACTCAAAACCACTTGGTCACCAGCCCACAGTGTAACCTGTAGGCTAATAGTGACATAAATATTTTCAATTTAAATATTGTCTTGTAGCATACTGATTGTTTGGGACAAATTACTGCTGACATAACAAACCCCACCCACAAGGTCTTTTGTTGAATTGCTATGACTACACCCCATAGCATACAACTTTCCTTATATTTAAGATATATTGATGTATATTGTAAGCTTAAGTATGTATTCCTCCCATTGTATCAGCTGTTACCATAATGACCCCTTTCTTCAGATCAAGGCTATGTAATCATATTCTAGGAAACCTATGCCATTCTGCCCCACCCATTCACAAGTGAAAGTACAGATTTCTAGTAACATTTACAATGAAAATAAAAGACTTGAAAGGCAAACAATCTGTAGCCACTACAGAGGGTTTCGTTTCTGACAGTAGACTGACATAAATCCAGAATTTTCAAAAGCAAACAGAATTACTGCATGCGCTAAAAAACATAAATAATTTTACAATGTTGAGCTTGATCATCAACATTAGTTTGTTTGTATTTCAAACACTGGTTTGAAATCCTAATCGTTAACCTTGAATTATAGTCTAGGGTGGCATTCAATGGGCTTTAGTGGCCAAAATCTATGCAGATTTCAGCTCGCTTTGAGCAGAGAGTTCAGAAACCTAGAATGGCTTGTAAACACGTTCAAATATGTTTAGATTTACAAATTAGTTCGAGCCTTTAATTAAAATGTAATCCTATTATTATCGCCTCATGAACCAAGTTGGTTTCAACTGCTCAACATTATTTTAATAAAAGTAGAAAGGTAACCAATCATAGTACAGCTTGACGAAATATCAACGAATCAATAACAAAATACTATTAATACCATCAAATAGGCAAAATCTACTAAAATAGATATTTCCAGAAAACGGAACTATTGATTTTGGTGGGTTGCGTTCAATATCAGCTGAGCAGAATGAAACGAATGCACTTCACAAAATGGCCGCCCGAGAAGTACACGGTCGATAATGTGAGGAACTCCTTGTCCTTTAGACAAAGGTGAAAAATAGAAAAATCATGCTAGATGCTTACATCGGATGCTGGTTGTGGAATCCGTTGTACTGCATTCTGGTGAGTAATGAGTCTTTTCTGTGGTCTTATGAGGTGGTGATCGCTTGAGTAGGTATCTGGAACAAGATGATGACAATCACGCATGAACAAAATTATATTGAAATTAGGCTGGTAATCCAGTATTAAATTTCACAAACAAGTACTGACCTCTCAAAAAGAGAGAATTTGGAATTCTTAAAATTTCTTCATTCACTAGCGACCTTTCTCAGACCCGGCGAACGAACAACTCGATAATGGCCGCCAACCGGAAACGGAATTTTCCCAACTTGACTATTGCCATATGAAAACTTGTGTAATTTTTACACGAGCAACAATGATCACATAAGACTACACGTATACGTTCTTTTTTTGTTAAATCCGTAATAATTATATACTCTAAGTGTTAAATACTGGAGGCGAACAACAAGAATAATCTGATCTTCTTAAAATCCTGCCCTGGAAAACTTCAGAGACGTAAATTCTAACACTGATCTAATATAATAGTATAAACATGCGCAACCCTATTATGGCGATTGCGCAGTGATTGCCTACAAAATTAAAATTTTCTTAAGTTTTTTGCAATTAGCAGGTCAGTGTCAGGTTGTATCTTGATCAAAATATGATTCGCGACTATAACAGGTATACATACTTATTCACAGAATTATAGTCATCTTCATAAGTTAGATTTGTATGTACCACAAGAAAAAATCTCCTAGGGAAAAGTGTTTATGGTAGTACAAATCTCACTTGTAAACAGAGTTGATACGACAGAGGGGCATTAAATTACACTACGTATACTATACGTGTTTAGTATTAATTCGATACGGTATAAAAATAAAAAGCATCATAAATGAGATTTTTTTTGTTTCAAACAAACTAAATAGCTTACAAATCAGAATAAAACGCAACCACCCTTTGTAAATAAAGGAGAAACCCAAACTTCATAAAAACTTGGGCCTGGTGACTGACCTTGGATAACTATACAAAGTGGCAACGTCCAACGTCGCGCGCGGGCAGATTAACTCGAAACACACTGTGGATTTTCCAAACTGCAGTACCGGAGATTTTGCCGATTCCAGATCGGTCCGAGTAAAAGTACTCTCATCGGTCCATATTAAATTAGTTAAGAAATGACGGTCTTCGGATGTTTTATTTAGTAGCCATTGGCAGTAACTGTTGCTGATCGGCAAGTCTCTCGATAAAAAAGTTCGCACCTTCCGATATTTAGAAGGTTTGCGTTTTTTACGTTTTAGAACCTTGTAGATAGTTCTATGGCAACATCTAAACTGCCGGGCGGCTCTGTGGAGACTAGTCGGGCTGCGGGAAAAATTGTCTAAAATTCTTTCGTCCCAAGCAGCGGGCATTTACCGCGGTGGCACTCCCTCCTGTTACAGCACTATACGTTTATTGTCCCGTAATCTTTGTACTGCCAACTGTATGGTGCGGGCATTCCTAGGGCAATTGCGGCTATCACCATACCTTTCTCTGTAAGTTCGTAGAGCTAACGTTGCGTTTCCACGGCATTCGCCGTAGATTAAAATCATGTCAGTGTATTCTGACGCCGTGTCAGTTACACGAGGTATTTTTGAACACTTTAATTATACACACACACAACCAAAGTTTAACTATCACAATAGAAACAGTCAATTACAAAAAAAAAAAACACTAACACTAAATAATAATAATCCCAAGTTACGTGTCCTGTCCTGTCACAATAAAAAAAGGAATACTGTCTTAAACTTATTTAGTGTCCTATCACAATAACAAAACAAATTCACAATTATTGTCAGCGCACAAGTTCGACAAAACAATAAGGGCGCAGGAGCTTCCGCGTACGTACCTACGTTCCGGAAGGGTAGCGTCGGCGCACTGAAAAAACAAGTTTTTTGGAGGCCCCACTTACTGATCGCAAGCACAAAATACAGAGAGTACAGAAGTCAATCTACATACAAAGTGCGCTCGAGCAACGCACACATAGACACCGCTCACGGACACGATATCACGGACTGGTTGGGACTAGTGCGAGCGCAAGTGCCATCCGCTTGAGACATGCGTCTATGAAGTGCAAAAATGGAGCAATAAAAAAAATTATAACTGTTCAGTGGACGGTTGTTTAAATTCAACATTAAACGGTGAATTGTCGTTTTTTAATCTACCAGTTGTTTCAGAGAGGTAAGTAGGTATTTGCTTGTATTTCGATGGTTTGTATTAACGTAACACAGTAGTTAGGTAGGTAGGTAAGCGCCCCGGCCCCCAGTCCCGCGCCGTAAAGTAAAAGCGAACATGACTTTGTAGCACTTTGTGACAAAGTAATGTAACAATAACATTAAAATTAAAATATTTTAGTTATTATTGGTTTTTTCGTTTCTCATCATCATCAATAAATCAAACAACTAGATGCGAGTGCCACTACCACGATAGTTTTTTGTGCATAAGCCAAAGTTGACAACCATAGCGCGACCGCCGAGCGTAGACTTCTGTACTCTCGGTATTCTGTGTCGCAAGGATCTAAGATACAATAGCAACACACTGACCTATTTCTATTTCTTTTACGCACGTGATGTTTTGCCAATAGGATTGTCACTCTCTTATGTACTACGTATTGGTTTATGACTTGCGTAAGAGCGCCAACAACGTATCGTAGATTTATCGTTTTAAGGTGCATGACCTATGCCTGTAGACATAATCAGCTGTTAGGAAAAATACATCGTGTTCAAACGGTGCAAAAACTTAAAAAATCATTTGCGACTAAACTACTGTTTCAATTTAATTGATTTTTGGTAGAGAGCTTGATAATGATACCTAGTATAGGCAGTTTAAAGGAAAGCCCATCTGTCGTATCAACTTTGTAGATGTATGAATGTTTCTTATGATTATAATTCTGTAAATACGTACCTGTTATAGTCGCGAATCAAATTTTGATCAAGATACAACCTGACACTGACCTGCAAATTGCAAAAAACGTAAGAAAATTTGAATTTCGCGGTTTACCACTTCCCATTCACCTTAAAATAATAATAATAATATGTACAAGTTTAGATAAAGGAGGGGAAAGCCACTGACGTACCAATCACATGGACCCGGCATACCTACAAGAAAAACGTGCATACCTACACTTTACTGAGAGGATAAAATGGCGGCTAATAGAGCAGCCCCTAATCGATATTTCTATAAAATAACATCGTTATAAGATTGTGAGAATGTTTTCTTAGTGTCACGGACTCACGGTACAATATCTACGGGTAAAAATACCCCAAGTTTTCTAACTTAGGTCTTTCATTTAAGTTATTTGTAGGTTAAGGGTAAGCCGTAAGACGTGTTACCGTCAATGGACCGCTGATGATAATTGATAATAATTGGAATAATAATAAAAAAATTGTAACAGAACTACAATTTGGAAAAAAAATGTGTGAAAATTTGAATTTCACGGGATATAATGACGGAATTAACATAGTTAATATTTTTGAAATTTAGATGTTAAGTTTCCAACACCTTTTCTAACATGCAGATGATAGTGGGCTTTAATTAAAAGTCAACAATAAATTATAATTAGTATATAATTATATTCAAACAGGAAAAAACAACAACAAACAAATCACTCATTTATTTCTGAACTATACAATTTTGATCAGATAATTTCGATGTGATATTCTTTCAGGAGATTTCTTTCCATAATATTTTCGTCTGTATTAAAAATTTCTCGTTAAGTCTTTTTATCTTCTTGGGCTGTTTTTGACATTTGTCTTTTAATTCTCTTAATAAATCTGAAACAAATAAAATATAAGTAAACTTTAATAGATATTGAAGACAAGCGAGAGATATCTCCTACTCTGTCTCAATTACTTTATTCAGTGTCCGGTTGAAACTAGATTCTTCAAAGTGAAGAGAACAAATGTGAATTGTTTTTGTTGACATCTCTAAATTTTTAACACCGATTGTTTCCTACCATTATAGAACCATAAAATAGCATTATCGATAAATATAATAATGTCAAATGCACTACTCTATCCCTACAATAACAAAGAAAATGATTTCATGAAATACAACTTGAAAATAAAGAAAAAAGGGAAAATATGAATGCTTTGCTGTTGAAACTCTTCAACGAATGCAGAATCTTTTGTTTATCCTCTAAATCTAATGATATTTCAGCTGAAATTAAGTACACATACTGGTGCTGGTTGTTTTCGGGTGATTTCTGCTTCTTTTGATGCCACAGCCACACGTAATGCAATTGGGCATCTTGCTACTGACGACTTCCACTATAGAACCGAGTTCAAACACAATAACACAGCAAATTACTCCAAAATTCACAAATTATATCCACAGCTCATGAGCATTTGACAGTTGACATACCCAACTTTGGTACCAAACAGTGAGAGGATAAAATGGCGACCGGCCGCAAATAGGTATTTTAGTGACGCTAGGAATGGCGGGTTGCCATGATAGTGACTGTCAAAAACACTGATAACCTTTTTCACTTATGCAAAACTAAGAAAGTTAAAAAGGGATGGCAATATTTTTATGATTTTGGCGTCGATAAGCCTCATATTTGTATAACTGTGTTTTTGTATAGTCAAACATTTCGGGTCCATAGGATGTATAGTCTAAGGGGAAAGCCCAGACCTTAATTAAAAAAAAGACTGAAATGTCAGTTTGAAACACAACTTCAAAGCCGACTGGAAAAAGGCGGGAAACTTCGGTTGTGCGCGGTTGTTTCAAATTCTTGAAATTTAATTTTTGTTGTAAAACGGATCAGTTGAGCCTTATCTTTGTATATAATCTTGTATAATAATTGTATATATTTATAGTAGTGTTCGTAGGTGAATATTTGGTAAGTTTTTTTTCTATTGTATGATTAGTCTCTAAGGCCGGGTCGTATGAACGACCCCCCTAATAACTTGCAGGGGGATTTAGGCGGCGGCCTAAATCCCCCCGAGAATGTCGCAAACTATGTGACTATCATCTCACGAAATGATGATATTGTAGATAAAAGTGGTATGGACACTGATGGTTCAGTGGCCACTGACAGTAGCGAAAAATCTTCTAGAAAACGCAGGAGAATCTGTAAAACATGTAAAATACGCAAACGTAGCAGAAAAGGTCATGGCCAGAATGAACTCGGTATCACGGATTGTAACTGTAATCACCAAGAGATTGTTTTTGAAAATACCCATGGTAACCAAGCGTCGTCCCAACTTGAGTCACAGTTAAAGCCTAGTCAAACAAGTTTTGAGCCGGTTGGTAGGAAGGAGTACATACATACCGATGTATCTCCTTATTTGATACATGTACAGCGCATCACAGACTTACCTAATAGTGGAACTGTATTACATCCCATTGCGTTCGGAAACTTTATGAAACGGGGAGGATTTAAAAATATAATAAATGGAAGTATTAAAAGGATAGGCCGCAATAAGTGTGCAGTTGCATTTTCGACTTTCCATGATGCAAATGATTTTTTAAATTCTAACTTATTAAGTACTAATGGATTCAAAGCCTTTATCCCGACATTCAATGTAACTAGAATGGGTATTGTGCGTGGAGTTCCTTCAGAATGGTCATTTGATGAAATTGAAGCAAATATTTCTACACCTGTTGGGTGTGGAAAGGTCATTAAAATTCGGAGGTTAAATTATAAAGTGCAGATTAACGGTAGTCCAGTTTGGAAACCTTCAGAATCCATTGTTATAACTTTTGATGGACAGATTCTACCAAAGAGAATATTCATGTGCTATAATGCATTAAATGTTGATACATATGTGTACCCCACCATTCAGTGTTTCCGATGCTGTAGGTATGGACATACAAAATTACAATGTAGGGCTGTAGAGCCAAGATGTTTTAAATGCGGACAAAATCATTCAGCTGAATCTTGTAGCATTGAGGAGGATTGTGCATCTTGTATAAATTGTTCTGGTTTTCACTTTGCTATAAATAAAGCATGCCCTGAGTTTAAGAGACAAAGAGATATCAAAAACACTATGGCTCATTCATGTATTTCTTATTTGGAGGCTAGTAAGTTGCATCCATCTTCCTCTATGTCTTATGCAGATAAAGTTGTTTCAGGTAGTAAAATTTCTCAATCAGATTCCAAATCTACATACTTCCACACTAATAATAATGTGAATAATGGTCCTAGGACAACTTCATATAAAACGACAGTATTTAAAAAACCCCGTTCGCCTCCTAAATCTGCGTCTGGATATGACAGAGCAGCACACAATGCATTAATAAATGAGTTCAGTTTACCAAGTCCCAGTAATGGGTGTGCACTACAGAATAAACCCGAACAAAAAGAAGATCATGAACAGATTATGGATCTAATTAACAGTCTTATTAAGATGTTACAAAATAAAAAATACTTAAAACCGAACAACGCTGACCTGATTTGTAAATTACTGACAGACAAATACGATAATGGATTTGATTATTCAGTGGAACGTCAGGTCAGTGACTAATAAAAAAACTGATCTTTTCTATTTAGTTAACAAGTATAAACCACTTAATGTTGCCTTGAGTGAAACATGGCTTAAACACGGTCGATTATTTGGTATTCCAGGTTATGTTTGCATTCGTAATGACAGAACTGATGACTACGGTGGTGTTGCCATCTTAATCAAAAACAATGTTGCATTTTCTCAAATTACATTACCCAATCAGTATTCTTTAGTTGATTTCGTTGCTGTACGTATAAATAATGTATCTTATGCCTCTGTATATATTCCAAAGCCTTCCTCCGCTGCTCTACAAGAGATGAGTGATATTTTTTGTTCATTGAAAAGCCCTGTCTTGATAATGGGGGATTTTAATTGTCTTCATCAGACATGGGGATGCGGTGCAAATAAAAGTGATGGTGTACGTTTGCTACAAATATTAGATGACAAAAATTTATGTGTATTAAATACTGGGTCACCGACTAGACGTACCAAGCCCAATGAATTGCCGAGTGCTGTGGACTTGTCGATTTGTTCCCCTAGTTTGGCCTTATCACTCACTTGGTCGGTCTTCTCTTCTTCTACACTAGGTAGTGATCATTTTCCCCTAGTAATAGCATCTCCCGACAAATATCCCATCAGTGAAAAGCGTCCACCTAGATTAAAGTACAGATTAGGTAAAGCTGATTGGGAAAAATTTAAACAGGTCCTTGAAGTTAAAATGTCACAGTTACCTGAAATACTTCATGGAGGAGAAGATGATTGCTCTCGAGCCTTAGCTCTTTGCATGCTTGATGTAGCGGATGAGATTTTCCCTGTAAAAAGTTCCCGCACAAACAATTTACCTATGCCTCCTTGGTGGAATACTGAATGTTCAAATGCAGTACGAAGAAGAAAGGAAGCGGAAAGAGAGTATAGTGAGGATATGTCGGAAGAAAATTTAAATAAACTAACTGGTATAATTAATGAGACTAGAGATTTTTTGAGGGAAAGGAAATTTGAGGGATGGAGATCATTTTGTGCCTCCCTTTCTCCTAGAACTTGTCCTTCGGAGGTCTGGAGTAACATAAAGCGTTTTAGAAATGCTTTTAATCAAAACCGTTGTGGTGTCCAGTTGTCTCCTGCTTTAGCTGACGATTTTCTTGATAGCTTGGCCCCTGCAACTGCTCCTGAAAAAAATTCTTTGATGCCTTGTTGCGCTTTATATCCTGGATTAAAAGAATCGAATAGTTTAAACTTGCCTTTTTCTTTATACGAGCTTAAAGGGGTATTGTCGAGTGTTAAAGATTCTTGTCCTGGAGAAGATGGAATACCCTATGCTTTCTTTTCAAATATGGGAGATTCCTCACTTTTATATTATTTAGAAATAATTAATTCCGTAATGATTTCTGGGAACATTCCTACCTCTTGGAGAACTCAAGAAATAGTTCCTATACTAAAGCCTAAAAAATCTCCAGATGAACCGACTGCTTATCGACCTATAGCCTTATCTTTGGTTATTGCTAAAATTGCAGAACACCTGGTTAAGAACCGTCTTGAATGGCATATCGAAAGAAATAATTTGCTTTCGATTTCTCAATACGGCTTTCGTAAATCTAAAAGTACCATGGACAGTTTAAGTATCTTTACCACAGACATTAATTTGGCCTTTTCTAATAATTTATCGGTGGTTGCTGCATTTTTAGACGTTTCGGCAGCCTATGACAATGTAATCATATCAGTGCTCAAAAATAAACTAATGAAATTGCAGGTGCCGTCAATTTTAGTTAATTTTATTATTAATATCTTATCTGTTCGCTTTATATTTGTAATAACAAACCAAGGTTCAAGACTTTCACGAACTGTTTATAAGGGATTACCTCAAGGGTCTGTACTTAGCCCGTTACTTTACAACATTTATACACATGATCTTGAGGCCTCCTTATATGGTATCGTAAATGTTTTACAATACGCCGACGACCTACTTATTTATTCAATAAACATGTCTATCCCAACTGCATGTAATTCATTAACAGAATCCCTCACGCTATTAAAGGTTTGGCTTGATAATAATGGACTGGATTTATCAGCTAACAAAAGTTCTGTAGTAGTTTTTTCTAGAAAATGGGATTTTCCGCCACCTAAAGTTTCTTATTGCAATCATAGTCTAAATGTTGGGGAGGAAGCTAAATTCTTAGGTTTAATTTTGGATAAGAAAATGACAGGTAAATCTCACTTAGGCTATATAGTGGATAGATGTGAAAAACAGTTGAATATTATGAGATGCCTCTCGGGTGTGTGGTGGGGTGCTCACCCTTTTAACCAGAAATTGTTATACAATGCTATAATTCGTAGTATTTTGGATTATGGTACCTTTTTATTAGATGGTGGTAGTAAAAAATGGTTCAAAAAGTTAGACAATATTCAATCTAAAGCCCTCAGAATCATTTCGGGTGCAATGCGTTCGAGTCCTTTAAATGCGTTGCAAGTAGAGTGTGGTGAACCTCCTCTATATTTAAGAAGACAACTGTTAGCTGATAGGTTTGTATTTAAAATCATGCAATTTTCCAACCACCCATTGATCTTTAGGCTAGATAATCTAAATTCTTTGATTGAAAGCTCCAACTATTGGAGATGCAAATCTGTTCCTTGTTTAATTACTAATTACAGGAAGTTTAGGCTACTTGAATCGCCTGTGCATAATGCACCAAAGCTAGCAATATTTAATGATAACGTTTTTGACTCTCTACTTTTAGAGCCGGAAATAACATATGATATGGGTATCGTCAAAACTGATTCTGGAGCGAATTCTAATTTTATCAGTAACATTGATGATAAATGGAAAGACTGGCACTTAATATTTACAGATTCTTCTAAAACGCTGGATAGTTGTGTAGGTGTAGGAGTTTATCATGCACAGTATAAGCTTATTCAAAAAATAAAACTTCCTCCGGAGTCTTCCGTTTTTACAGGGGAGTGCTTTGGAATATTTAAGGCACTAGAATATGTTTTCTTAGCTAAGTTAAAAAATACTGTTATATTTTCCGACTCTAAGAGTGCGTTACAGGCAATTGAGAAGTTCCCATTTAAAATGAAGGCTTTCTATCCTGTTGTATTTGATATTAAAAATGTATTATATAAACTAAGGTTGAAGGGCCAATCTGTACATTTTGTTTGGATTCCTAGTCACTGTGGCATAAAGGGAAATGACAAGGCGGATGGTTTAGCCAAGGAGGCTGTCAATGATGGAGACACTTTTCCTTATATAAACTTTTCCCATGATATCATGAATTTACCTAAGTCATACCTTCGCGATGCCTGGAATATATCATGGGGACAGAGTGCACAAACAAAAGGAAAATATTATTACTTTATTCAACCTCATGTTCCTAATAAGCCGTGGTTTTTCAAGGTTAAGTACTCCAAATCGGTCGTTAGTCAAATCATTCGTATGCGTTTGGGTCATGTATGTACTCCTTACCATCTTGCCAAGCTCCGTATTGTAGAGGATAACATGTGTGAATGTGGGGAAGATGTTGGTACCTTGGACCATATATATTTTTCATGTTCTCGTCATGATCGTTCTGATTTCCTTAATTCCCTTATTAGTTTAAAAACCCCTTTCCCCACTCGTATGATTTGTTTATTACATAACCCAATAATTTATTATGATATAATTGCCTCCTTTCTGTATATAAATGATATTAAACTTTAGTTTATTTATTATATTGTACATAAAATATTATATTAATGACTTGCCTGATCCATATTTCCTATCATTGTAATCCTTTCCGTTCCGTTTTTTAATTCCCTGTTTCTCAAATTTTTACCTGAAAATGGCACAAAGTATAATTAGTGCCACACAAAAAAAAAAAAAAAAACTTCAAAGCCTAATAAAGTTGTGTCAATCAATGCAATGTCAAATCGTTATTCATTTTGATTTTGAAAAGACTCGACGACGGCGAATCGATGGTAGAGGATTTGAATGTTAAAATTTTAAATCTCTGAGAACATTATTACACACTAAACATTTAGTATCGGTGTTGATAAAATAAACCAATAATTCTGGAAAATTAAATAAATGATCCGATTGTATATCTCTTTTGTTGGTACAGTAATTTGAAGTTATATCAATAATTATGTTCTAACGCAAAAAAAACACCCTCAAACGGTGATTTGTAAACATACGACGTTAATATACAAATATGGAGCAAGTCGTACTTGTTGAATTCGAAGATGCGACTGATAATTTATATCCAGCATTGTTCCAGTGCTTCACTATCATTTTATGCGGGTAAGATATAGCTATAAGGCAGTTTACATCTTGTTTTCCTATAATTCATTCACAATCTGTGTACCTGTAGTTAGTATGTTATTGGTTTACTTAAACATACTGTCAGTAAAAGAGATTTGGGCATTGTAATTCCTGTTTAAATATTTAATCATTAAACCCATGCATGTGAATCATGAATAAATTCAATTATTAAATGATTATTACACAACAGTATCAATTTATTGTAATATCAACACAATAACACACAGAATGTTACTCAATTATTTGAAAAAAATTATTTAAATTTTCTGTAATAATAAATAATTAACCTTTTAGGTACATAGCAGGCCGACTCAGTGTTGTATCAGCGACAGAATCTAAAGGCATTGCAACATTTGTGGGTACATTTGCTCTACCATCTCTTATATTTCTGTCACTGGCTCAACTGGACTTCAGTACAGTCAACTGGACATTCCTTCTTGCAATACTCATTGCCAAGGGCTTAGTATTCTTTGGTGTTATGATTGTTACTATGCTGGTATCTAAACCACTGAATTTAGGTAGAGCGGGAATATTTGCAATATTCTGTACACAAAGTAATGATTTCGCTTTGGGATATCCCATTAGTAAGTATCTTTGTCTTTTATTTCTAAACTAGCTTCTACCAGCAACTTCCTCTACATAAAATTTCTTGTTCCCTGACCCACCCCATCGCATAGCCTGTCCGCACTATTACTTTGTTTTCACTTAGCGCTCTTTCTTACTTTTTGTTTGGCTCCTAAGAGTCCTAGCGTCATGCAAACAGAGATCAATAATTCATTTAACAAGAAATCTAAAAAACTATTGAAGAATCCAAAAGTGCATGACTCATAATCAGTGATCGGATATTCGGATGCATATTTACCTAAAGTTCATTTTTGGTTAGGAAATTATGGAAGCAGCTTCTTAAAACATATTTTTTAAAATATGAATCCTGGCATTCCAGAAAATTCTGGAATGCGAAACTAGTCTGTAACATGGTGAGGAAACGTCGTCTTTAGCTTGTGGTATTTATTAAAAAAAAAAAAAACAGGGATTACATAAGTATTAATGTGTATTTACTTGAAGTTAGTTTTAAGCTCCCCATCAATTTAGGAGGCAGTGAAGTTACATAGATACTTTGTATCCTAAACTATCAATTTAGTCGTATAATACAATACTGGTGCCGATTCTCTTGTCACAAATGCGTCTAAACTAGACTAAAAATCACCAAAATTTAGTTTATTCCTGTCAAACGACGATTTCCAATTCTGAAATTAACTAAAGTGACACAACTTAACTAAATTTTAGTTTGACAGCACCAAGATGGCACGGAGATATTAGTTTAATGAAAATAGTAATTTTGCTATTCTGAATTTTACGTTTTTCACCTAAAATTTTGATTTTCTAACTAAATCTGACTATTTTTAATCGCGACTAATAAGGTGTGGAATAAAATTTGTTGGCATGAACTAAAATTCACACTAACACCTTGACTTCAAAAACAGTAGGTACCTACTGTTTTTTATTTTCTTTTCTTTTGCTTATATCTCGAAAACGGTGTGTCCTATCGCAAAAATAATGAAAATTCGACCCCCTTTATTAAGGATGACGAGGATATAGAGCGGGAACGCAGGGCGTTGGCGGTGAGAAGCAATATGCTTGCTCGCAGGTTCGCTCGATGTACAATAAAACTCAAGTAAAGATAACGCTCTTTAAAGCGTATTGTCAATCTTTTTACTCGAGTGGCCTGTGGGTGAGCTATACGCGAAGATCTTATGACAACCTGCGGGGTTCTATATAACAATGCTTTCAGAATGCTGTTAAGGCTACCGTGGCGCTGCAGTGCCTCCGGGATGTTTGCTGGCATTCTGAAACTCATTGCTGCTCGATTTGACTGCCCCATTCAAAAACACTGGGTGAGGGTAGTGAATGGCTTTTTAAAGCAGGTTACATATATGTAGATAAGTACCTACTAACAATACTAACACAATTGTAAGCTAATATTGTTGCTAATATGTACTAACAAAATATGGATTATAATTATCTGAAATAAATTATTCTATTCTATAAAACCCGTAAACCCCTAAAACCCAACACGTTGGTAATAATTTTTCATGTTTTCCATAAAAAAAGTGAAAAATTCCATATAAAAGACGTCGAGACTGCCCCACTGCGCACCTTCGGCTCAAAAAAAAAAAAACACGGGGTAGGGAAAATAAGTACCTATATTTTGGCTGAATGCACAAACCGCGCGAAACCAAACAAAAAAAAAGTACCTACTTACTACGTGGAGTCGCGATTGTCAAATTCGATTTGGTTGTGTCAAAATTATTTTTAAATTTAGAGATATTTTATGCAGAGCTCTAAGATTCTCAAAGCCAAAAGTAAGGAATTTTAGTGATAGTTTAGTTAGTTTAGTTCGGTGTACAAGAGAATCGGCACCACTGTCAGTCAGACTCTGTTGAGCGCGCGGGAGTGTTGGTGATGTTGTTGTACGTTAATAATCATTAAGAGATTGAATGGTTTCTCTTTGTAATTCTTATTTATTATTCGTTTGAGATTAATATTTTGAAAATTGAAAAATTAAGAGGTAGTTATTATTTCTAGTTTTTCTTTAATGTAAAAGTTAAAATAAGTAAATAAGGTATATTTACTTATTTTAACTTTTGATTCTATAATAAAACAGTAAATTTGTTGATTCCGAAATCCCGGGATTTTTTCGATACAAAAGTGCATTCCATAATATTAGCCAACACCTTAAACTAAGTAAATATTCCTACACCCGATTTGATTCTATAGTAAAAAAAAACTAAATTTGTCGATTCCGAATTCTCGGGATTTTTTCGATACAAAAGTGCATTCCATAATAGCCAACACCTACACTTTAGGTAGATATGCATCCGATTATCCGATCACTGCTCATAATGCTCATTTATTTCAATAGCTTGTATGAAAAACCATAGATATACAGGGTGTTAAAGAAATTACGTGCCATAGCTTTAGGGTGAGTTCAGTATCGACAAAGGAACCCGTAAAAAATAAAAATAAAATACATTTAAAAAAAATAAAAAAAAACGATTTTTTTTTTTGTTTTTATTTCTAGATTTTTTCAATTGTAGGCGGTTTTATTCATAACTTTTTCTAAGTGGTGTTACTTTGAGATTTTTTTTGTTAGTATTATGGCTAGAATGCAAAAATGTGAGAAAAGTCATTTAAAATGCATTGAATAAATTTCACTATTTTTGACTCTATCAACTTTGAGCTCCGTTTTCGAGTAAATGTCCTACAAAGTACCAACTTTTTTGTATTATTTTGAGAGCTCAAACCCATAAGGTTTTAAAATTATTTACAAGCCATTCAGTTAAGTGTACAGAGGCCAGCACATCAAGCTACCCCAATCTGTCAGATTTTCCCAATTGAATATGAACCTTATTCCTTTGTGCTAAAGTTGAAAATCGATCAAAGAAAGGAGACCATTTACGGTTCATACAAAGTTCGGCCCAAAAGTCAAAGTGCCGGCCAACGAAAAAAAAGTGTAACAACTATTGGGGAAGCCAGTCCGAGTATTTTTTATTTTGGCACTAAATCTCTACAATCATTCCTTCAACAGATTTTTTTTTTGAAAAATTGAATTTCCGTACGTTTTATTTGACAAAAATCTTTTTATCTGCTGGCGAAAAAAGTGATATGAGCTGGTTAGGATGATGACCTTGAACAAATATTATTATGTTTGACACCAAACTGCTGTGAATAACAATTCAACCGTTGAAAAAAGAACAAGATTTAAGTGCTGATATGTAGATTATAGTGAATCAACTTAGTACAGACTAGACCATCTAGTAAAGACATATAGCTTGTTACTGTAAGTAATTATATCTTGTTTATACGAGTAAATAGACCTACGCCATTGCACTTGGCCTGCACTATACCTACCTAACGTGAAATGTTAACAAACCCTAGGCTTAGGTAAATATTTTTTGTTATTGGCATCATACAATAAAGGCCCATGCAGACGGATACAATAAAATACGACTTATGCAATAATACCTAATTGCTAACGAACTAAAACTAAACAGAATTAACCATCTGGTCGTATCAAGATGTCTTCTAAGAATATTGCCGGAGGGTTTACGTGCGGCTCATGCCTTGCATAAGTTATGTACAGACGCCAGCAGGTCAACCTACCCCAATCTGTCAAATTTCTTTGATAGATTTTCAACTTTAGCACAAAGGAATAAGGTTCATATTCAATTGGGAAAATCTGACAGATTGGGGTAGCTTGATGTGCTGGCCTCTGTACCAAACAATGCACATTACGTGCGACCCACCCTACCGTCCTTCTGCCAATAATACAAGTGCAGTAATAATGACTGACAGCATGCCGACCGTTCAACGTCCTGTCAAAACCAACATATACGTAGTAAGTTTTCGCTCTCACATGACGGGATTGGATTCGCCCTCGTATCATGCACGTATGCATGCTGGCAATGAGTCACCCAAATCAATTAAAATTGGTCTATTCTGATTTATGTGCTCCCCGTAGTAACAAATAGCCTGTTTCAATTGGTAAAAACCGAGGCTTAACAATATCAAGTCTTCTTCCGTGAGTCGGGGCAGATGATCGAACTCGGGGAGATTTGCCGACATTGTATGGAACACAGTCCTCCTGTGGTTATAATTATGTCTAATAACAAGATCGGCCAACGTGTTAGGCACTACTAGCCTCTCCTGAAGTATTTCCAGAAATGTTTCAGCTCGGGGGTTGTCCTCAATAAGTCTATGGGAAGCATTTAACAGTGTTGCAGCAATTCTGAAATACTCAATCATCTACTCCAAAGAGAGGTTGATATAAATATTTCTCAAAAGCCGGAAATCCCCTTTGAAGTTTCCATTAATTACTTCCACTACCCATCGAGTAATAGTGATAAGACGGGATTTGTTCGCTTGTTGAGTAGTAAGTTGAGTTTCATTTGCATGTCGTATTTCAGACATATGTACAACATAACCGTGACTTTGTAAATTGTATGTAGCGTCTCTAAAGCCCCAATCAACTATTAATACGTCGCCTTCTGGCGACGACGGCGGTAACTCTCCGTCCGATCAGGACAAGCCCGTGCCGGACGGCGCGTACGTGTTCCACGCGCGCCTCAAAGAGCCTGTCGGGGCAGCGGGATTGTCCGAAAGAGTTATCGCTTCCCCGGAACATAAAGGGCTAATAGTTAGGGAGGCGAATAGGGGAATTTTCGGTAATACTCGAGCGTGGCAGTTTGAGATATGAGAGATACCTTAGACCTAATAGAACAACCTTGTAAAGTATTTAGCTCTATATGTAGTGACGCGCGCCTAGGATAGACGATCAGATTAGTAAAAAAAAATCGATAGTCTGAAATACTCGAGCGCGTCAGATTAAGATATTGGGGGTTGATTTTAGTGTTTTAAGACTAAAGGACATTGGGCGAATTTGGTCCAAATGTCCACCACTAACGAGACCTATGTAACTAAATAGTCCGCTAAATATAGAGTAACTTTCATTATGAAAGCAAAAAAAAATATGCTGTCAGTAAAAAGTTATAACAAAATTAAAAAAATATATATATCATAGATTTTTTTATTCAATTACTTTTCTATTCGTCACCGTCAGCAGTCAGCACCACGCAACCAGGGTTTTGAGCGATAGCACGATTTTTCGTCTCTTATGCACCTAGAGAACAACGCTTCGTGGAACAAAGGCGCCTCCGACGCAACCGGTTTTTATGTGGTCCAGGTACACGGCTTGTCGCCATCGAGCAAGTAAAAGATTGGTACTACCGGTGCGCGATAAGTAAGTACCTGAGTGCGGTGACGTCACAGTGGCGTGTTACAATGGCGCGGTACAATACGGGCGCCATCGGGGAAGTGCGGGGAAGCGGGCAGGGAGTCGCATTCCTAGAAGGTCCCAACTTACCGCGCACGGGTAGTACCTTGCAGTCGTTCGTGTGTTTGCTCTCGATGCGTACTGTGCGTTTGTTTTTCTGTGACTATTTGGCTATCTCCTATCGGACTTTCTGTGATTCTCAATTTATGTGACCTTGGCTATCTCATTTCGGACTTTCTGTGACTTCTGTCAAAATGCAATTTGAAAGAAGAAACTGCATTTGTTGTAATTATTCATTGTTACGAAGAAGACATCATCAGTTACTTCAACCATTCCTGGATAACCACCCGGGAACTGCTGAGCATATTCAAGGACTTGTGGCGCCTCGGCAGGTTAGCATACATACACATTCTTTTTAATTTTTTATACAACACGAATCTTAGAGGTTTCAGCGGTGTTTCCGAGTATGGACTGTGAACTGCAAGTCACTGAGAACAATCGTACAACCTCGTTTTATCGACGATTATTGCTCTATCGTGATGGGTGGTGAGCTCTATCGCCGTACCGTCGGGCGGTACGACACGGTTGGCGCAGGGGTTAAGCGACTGACTGTTGCGCTGCGTGTTGCGGGTTCGATTCCCGCACGGAACAAATATTTGTATGACCTACAAGTAAATGTTCCGGGTCTGCTGTTTGTGTACGTGAGTTTAAAGTTTTGTAAACGCACCCACAATACAAGAGAAATTCCTAGCGTGGGGCAGTTTTAATAAATACAAAAAAAAAAATGCACTCACAGTTGTTAAGCGCGCAGATTTATCACAAACGTTCCTTACCGTACGCAGACCGAACACAACCGGATTTGAACCCACGATCTCCGGATTAGTTGTCAAGACTATTAAT
Source organism: Globia sparganii (assembly GCA_949316385.1). Lineage (NCBI taxonomy): Eukaryota > Metazoa > Arthropoda > Insecta > Lepidoptera > Noctuidae > Globia > Globia sparganii. Next base: position 11,952,769 of record OX438663.1, on the reverse strand, counting down.
CCCTCAACTGTCGCGGCCATTTTGCGCGTTTTCGGCTTAACTATCGGTCAACCGGTAGCCGGTCGATCTAAAAAAGCACGCATCTGTCACAGCCATTCTGGGTGACTTCGCGAATTATCGGCACTTGTGATTGAAATGACGAATATCTCTAAAGTTTTTTATTGTATATAAAAGTTATGTCGTTGCCATCCTTGTTCTTTTCCCTACACTTTGTTTAAGATAAGAGCATTAAAATATAGTTCTATAGATACAATATCGCTAAATATGTGGGCTACAAAAGTCGACGGACAGACAAGACAATTCGCAAAATGGCTGCGACATATGCGCGCTTTTTTTTACATCGACCGGCTACCGGTCGATGGACAGCTGAGGGGGACGAGGTGCCAGTTAATACTTCTCGATTGTAGGTATTCGTGGTGTGTTGCTGGTTTTTATTAATCTCTGCATTTTTAATTGTTACAGTTAAGCCTAAACGGTGAAGAGTATATCTGCCGCAATTGTTGGCTGAGGGTGCAGTATGCAGTCAATCGCGGTGGGAATCAAGGGGGTCCAAATCCGCAAGTCGGAAGACCTGCTGAAGGCGTTTTCGAAACACCAGAATATGCGAGGGCACCAAACACATCCAACGCTTGCATTTTTTTTGAATGTGTCAATGAAAGTAGATGTCGTATTCCGGAGTCAATCAAGCTTGATCTTTTAGTGCACTCAAACTATTATATACCACCAAATGCAAGAGTTTGTCGAGAACACTTGGATCTGAATGACTGGTATCGTTTAGTTAATGCTCCAAACTCGTCCCATGAGTTTACGGGAGCATTATTTGTAAATATGATGAAATTATTGCAAACTCACATTCAAAATAATACAAATACAATGGATTTTGAAAATGTGAGGTCGATGGACTCGAAAATACTGCACTATCGTGTGGGTTTGACGTATGACGAATTTGAGCAGATAATAAGAGAAACCCCATCTTTGTCACACGAAGAGAATCAGCCCAATACTGCACTTGCAATTTATTTGATGAAGCTTCGTACGGGAGAGAGCAACGAAAGACTGAGCGTTCTGTTTAGAATGAGTCGACGTACGCTTGAGCGTAAAATGACTGTCACACGAACGTGTCTGTTACGTGATTTCGTACCACAGCATCTGGGGCTAAACCATATTTCACGAAATGAAATTGTAGAAAGAAATCGCATCCTACCAAACGGCATTTATGGAAACCCAGATAGAGGGTTGGAAGAAAGAAAGGCTATTATTGTAATAGACGGTACATATATATATATCCAAAAGTCAAGCAACTTCCTATTTCAACGGGAAACATACAGCTTGCACAAATATAGCAACCTATTGAAGCCGTTTCTTTTAGTATGTAGTGATGGCTACATCATAGATGTTACTGGCCCACATGCAGCTACAACATCCGACGCTGAAATAATGCGAGGCTTAATAGCAGAGAATGAAGACAACCCTTTTCATTATTTGTTCACGCAAGGCGATGTATTTATTTGTGACCGTGGCTTCAGGGACGTAATTGCGGAAATTGAGTTCCGTGGATATGAGGCGCATATGCCTATAAGTGTACGGCGTGGCGAAGACCAATTATCAACACTTGAGGCCAACAAGAATCGACAAGTCACACTTTGCCGCTGGGTCGTCGAAATCGTAAACGGCCGCTTCAAACGCGACTTTAAGCTGTTCCGGCAAGATTTTTTTAATCGGGCCTTGCACCACGTGATGGACGACTTTCGAGTAGCTGCATCACTCATCAATGCTTTCCATGTTTTAATTCAGGACAGCAGGCATGTTCAAGAATTCTTGCGAATTATGAGGGAAAGGCTGCATGAACCCAATCGCCTGGGTGCGTATGTTATAGAAAAAAACTTAAATAGACGGCGGGCGATGTTTCGCAATGTTGAAGCCGATGTTATCGGAGCGGAAGAGTTTCCAATTCTAACCATCGAAGATTTGGAGTTGTTTGCGCTTGGAACATACCAAATAAAGCTTGCGCGTAGTTATTATAGCGAGCATATACGCAATGGCGTATACCATATTGAAGCAGCAAGAGAAGATGCTTTATATGACATTGCGAACTTTGGCATCGAACGAGACAATGCAATGATAGTTCGTGCAAGGATTCAGTCCAGACACGCACGTGCAAGAACGTATTACACTTATATAGTGGTACACAGCAACCTAAATGGGCGGGAAGCAATTTCAAATTACTATTGTTCCTGTCTTTCTGGGATGCGAACTTTAGGTTGCTGTGCACACGTAATGCTAATTGTTTGGTATTTTGGATGGGCGAGACACCAACCTACAATAAGGCTCCCAGCTGCAGATCTTGATAATATTATTATAGACGAAAATGTATAAGACTAATTAATATTAAAATGTACATGTTATAATTATCTTGACACTTATTTTATTCTCTTGTACTATAGTGTAATAAAGACGTGAAGTATCAATAAAAATAAGTCCTAAAGCAGTTTTTTTATTTACAAAATTCTTATCATGGCACAAACGAGTCTTAGTCTCACGTCTTAGTTTTAGATGTAGTTAGCTATTTGCGTGCTTAAATGTCGAACAAAATCAATATAAAAGCAAATTAATTAAAAAATCTGAAAAAAAAAAAATTTTTTTTCGCTTTAACTTTTTTCTGACATCATTTTTTTTTGGTTACTTATTAAAAGTTGATCTTTATTTAGTGTACTATTCAGCTAAATAGGTCTCGTTAGTGGTGGAAATTTGGACCGAGCCCCATATATTTTTGCCCATTCTCCTTTAACTAATCTGACGATAAGTCCTTGCCGCCGCCGAGTTATAGGGTCGCGAACTTGTAAAAAAAAAACGTTAATCCGGCATTCTCGAGCGCGATTTTTTATTTTTTTATTTTGAAGAATATAATCTAAAACTCACTAAAAATACAAAATCTGCCGGTTTCCGCATGACCAGAAGTGTGGAGGAGCCATTTCGTCTTCCGAAAAACGCGTTGCGGCATATAAGTCGCGAACGATTCATCTTACAAAAAAAAAGTTTAAGTAAACAAAAAAGGTAATTTTATTTTACACAAAAAAGGTCTCTTTACATTTTTGTCCAAAGTTAAAACTTTTTGACTTGAAGCATCATAAAAACTCAAACTCCCGGTTTTTTGAGTGTATCTCGAAAACTGAGGGTGTTAAAAAAATTGATATGAAATAACGATAATTAAATTATGTGACTTATATTATATCTCACAATTTTTTTTTTTTTCTAAAGCTTTTCGACAATTTTCGTGGACTCGGAAAAAGCTACGCGTATCTGTATACAAAAGTATTATTAACATGTACAGTTTCATATATATTATTCAATAGCCTGTTGATCCTCAAATTGTTTTTTGGACGTACCGTAAGCAAAACGAAGTGAAGAATTATAGCAAAAAAGAGGAATTTGCCATAAACATGTAATACAGACTGAGCGCTTCGCGGAAATATGCCGCCCTACCAGTATTTTTCCTTTATTTCGCAACATTGATGGTGGGGAAAGAATCGGTAGAAGGGAATTTTCGGTACACCCTATATATATAGGTATATATACAGAGTTGATACGACAGAGGGGCATTAAATTACACTACGTATACTATACGTGTTTAGTATTAATTCGATACGGTATAAAAATAAAAAGCATCATAAATGAGAATTTTTTTGTTTCAAACAAACTAAATAGCTTACAAATCAGAATAAAACGCAACCACCCTTTGTAAATAAAGGAGAAACCCAAACTTCATAAAAACTTGGGCCTGGTGACTGACCTTGGATAACTATACAAAGTGGCAACGTCCAACGTCGCGCGCGGGCAGAGTAACTCGAAACACACTGTGGATTTTCCAAACTGCAGTACCGGAGATTTTGCCGATTCCAGATCGGTCCGAGTAAAAGTACTCTCATCGGTCCATATTAAATTAGTTAAGAAATGACGGTCTTCGGATGTTTTATTTAGTAGCCATTGGCAGTAACTGTTGCTGATCGGCAAGTCTCGATAAAAAAGTTTGCACCTTCCGATATTTAGAAGGTTTGCGTTTTTTACGTTTTAGAACCTTGTAGATAGTTCTATGGCAACATCTAAACTGCCGGGCGGCTCTGTGGAGACTCGTCGGGCTGCGGGAAAAATTGTCTAAAATTCTTTCGTCCCAAGCAGCGGGCATTTACCGCGGTGGCACTCCCTCCTGTTACAGCACTATACGTTTATTGTCCCGTAATCTTTGTACTGCCAACTGTATGGTGCGGGCATTCCTAGGGCAATTGCGGCTATCACAATACCTTTCTCTGTAAGTTCGTAGAGCTAACGTTGCGTTTCCACGGCATTCGCCGTAGATTAAAATCATGTCAGTGTATTCTGACGCCGTGTCAGTTACACGAGGTATTTTTGAACACTTTAATTATACACACACACAACCAAAGTTTAACTATCACAATAGAAACAGTCAATTACAAAAAAAAAAACACTAACACTAAATAATAATAATCCCAAGTTACGTGTCCTGTCCTGTCACAATAAAAAAAGGAATACTGTCTTAAACTTATTTAGTGTCCTATCACAATAACAAAATAAATTCACAATTATTGTCAGCGCACAAGTTCGACAAAACAATAAGGGCGCAGGAGCTTCCGCGTACGTACCTACGTTCCGGAAGGGTAGCGTCGGCGCACTGAAAAAACAAGTTTTTTGGAGGCCCCACTTACTGATCGCAAGCACAAAATACAGAGAGTACAGAAGTCAATCTACATACAAAGTGCGCTCGAGCAACGCACACATAGACACCGCTCACGGACACGATATCTCGGACTGGTTGGGACTAGTGCGAGCGCAAGTGCCATCCGCTTGAGACATGCGTCTATGAAGTGCAAAAATGGAGCAATAAAAAAAAATTATAACTGTTCAGTGGACGGTTGTTTAAATTCAACATTAAACGGTGAATTGTCGTTTTTTAATCTACCAGTTGTTTCAGAGAGGTAAGTAGGTATTTGCTTGTATTTCGATGGTTTGTATTAACGTAACACAGTAGTTAGGTAGGTAGGTAAGCGCCCCGGCCCCCAGTCCCGCGCCGTAAAGTAAAAGCGAACATGACTTTGTAGCACTTTGTGACAAAGTAATGTAACAATAACATTAAAATTAAAATATTTTAGTTATTATTGGTTTTTTCGTTTCTCATCATCATCAATAAATCAAACAACTAGATGCGAGTGCCACTACCACGATAGTTTTTTGTGCATAAGCCAAAGTTGACAACCATAGCGCGACCGCCGAGCGTAGACTTCTGTACTCTCGGTATTCTGTGTCGCAAGGATCTGAGATACAATAGCAACACACTGACCTATTTCTATTTCTTTTACGCACGTGATGTTTTGCCAATAGGATTGTCACTCTCTTATGTACTACGTATTGGTTTATGACTTGCGTAAGAGCGCCAACAACGTATCGTAGATTTATCGTTTTAAGGTGCATGACCTATGCCTGTAGACATAATCAGCTGTTAGGAAAAATACATCGTGTTCAAACGGTGCAAAAACTTAAAAAATCATTTGCGACTAAACTACTGTTTCAATTTAATTGATTTTTGGTAGAGAGCTTGATAATGATACCTAGTATAGGCAGTTTAAAGGAAAGCCCATCTGTCGTATCAACTTTGTATATATATATATGTTTATGGTCCCCTACCGTAGACCTATGTGCCCTCAGTATAACGACGATTGAAGAGAGAGAAAAGACCCGACGGTATATTTCTCGAATGTGCTGGAAACTTTGATGAATTGTATTGAGCAAAAATGTAAAGGTCATACATAACAATACAATTATAATACAATTTGTATTTCATTTCATTTTTTTTATACAATAAATAATACAATTCGTACTACATTTCATCTACATTTACGTTGGTTGTATCTATCGCTTTATTGTCATTCTTAAATTCCCCGTTTTATCACGGAGAAAGAAAGGAAAAAAAAAGAAACCAAAAAACCTTTTTCGATCAGATTAAGAGAACCCACCAACATTTTTGTCAGATTAAGGAAATATGCTTTCAGGATACCGAGATAAACCTCCCCTATGAAAATCTGACGCGCTCGAGTATTTCAAAAAAACTTTTTTTTTTTTGCATTTTCAAAAATTCATCGCAGCTTATCGTCACGCCGAAATCGTCAGTTTTTTTAAAGGGAGCTTCCTTGGGGCCTACTTAACACCCCTTCCGAAAATCTGACGCGCTCGAGTAATTTTTTTTTTTTTGCATTTTTACTACTTTATATGCCTACCCCCACCACGCAAACCGGCAGATTAGTATACCGTTGTTATCAGAGGCACTTGGGGCAAACGTAGTATGAATATCTGACGCGCTCGAGAATGCCCAAGTAACTGTTTTTTTTTAACATTTTTGAAAAACCGTACACGCCAAGCCCACCGCTAAAATGGTTTTTACCATAAGAGCTTTTCTTTTCGAAATCATTTTATCTTTCGATTTTGATAGGTCTCGACGGCGCCGTTGAATTAAGCCATTTAGCTACCTCGCGTCCCTAACTATAAGGACGGAACACGGGTGGGTTTTAGTCAGTAAGAGTCTGAAACTCCCTTGTGCTCCACCCATAGCGGGAGGGGTCATATGATGATTTCCCATCCTCAAAAAAAAAAGAGTACTTTTACTATATGAAGTTGGCTATAACCTATGTATTACACTTAAGTCTTGTTCTTTTTTTCAATTTAATATTTAGTTAACGGTTAAATATTATTCACTGCGGTTAATGTTATAATAATATAGTTCAGGGTCATCATCCCAACAAGCCCTTAGCACTTTTTCGCCAGCAGATGAAAAGATTTTTGTCAAATAAAACGTACGGAAAACCAGATTTTACAACCGAAAAAATCTGCTGTAGGAATGGTTGTAGAGACTTAGTGCTGTAGTAAAAAATACTCGGACTGACTTCCGCAACAGTGGTGACACGTTTTTTTCGTTGGCCGGCACTTTGGTTTTTGGGCCGAAAATGAATGATCTCCTTTGACAGATTGGGGTAGGTTGACCTGCTGGCGTCTGTACATAAGTATTTTTTTTTCAAGTTGAAATCAAGTGAACTCTGAAACAGAAATTTTAACCTTGTGATCAAATTCTGAGCTACTAGTAGTTAAGATTTGGGTGTTTTGTGTTTTATAACAGGTGAACACACATTATAGCCATAATACTGAAAAAAAAAACTCAAAGAAACAGCTATCGAAAAAAGTTATTACTAAAACCGCCCACAATAAAAAAAAAAACTAGAAATATAACAAAAAAGAAAATAACTTCTCGATGATTTAAAAAATAATATCGAGGAACATACATAGGGGTTCAATCGATGGGTATTAGTGTCCCCTGACCACAGACCTTCGCTGGTAAAGGTTTCCTGGGACACCCTGTATAGATATGGTTTAAATTTATGATGGTTCCCCTTAAAACGCATAACAGTGGCCACTACAAATTCCGTTTTAAGGATTATAATAAGACTAAACAACGTAAAACTACCGTTTCTAATAATATTAACGTATAATCTTGTGAAGCACTACATAAAGTGCTTATTTTCTGCATTTTAATTCTAAATTGTATGAAATAACCAAACAAACGATGAGGGCGCCACTGTGCGGTCGGCATAGTCTTAATCAAAAGTACGTAATGATTTTTACATTTTTTATGCTGAAGAGTTTGTTTGTTGGAATGCGCTAATCTCTGGAACTACCAGTTGGATTTGAAAAATTTGCATTTGATAGCCAAATTCTTGAATTTGTCAGCAACATGATGATTATGCGCATTGCCATTTGAATAGCTTTTCATACTACTACTTTCACACTGGTTTTTACGAGTATATAGGTACGTACAGACGCCAGCAGGTCAACCTACCCCAATCTGTCAAATTTCCTTGATAGATTTTCAACTTTAGCACAAAGCAATAAGGTTCATATTCAATTGGGAAAATCGGACAGATTGGGGTAGCTTGATGTGCTGGCCTCTGTACCTACCTAATTCAAAACTAGCAATGACGGCAATGCTTGTCTGATTGCGCGACCTTTGAAAATTATATGGAATTTAAAAAAAATCCTAAACAAACAAACAATGGCCCCGATTCTGTTGTTCACAAACTAAACTAAATTTAAGTTCAGTGCATCTTTTTCTTTCTATTTCATTATGAAAAGGACAGAAGACAAATATTAGTTTAGTCCTGTCAAATTAGATAATCCATAGACAAGTTTATAAGTGATTAAAAAATTGGCTACTAAAAATACGTCAATTTTTATCAATCGGAATCTGAATAATTTTGAAGCAGATTGCTAATCCATTGCTTCATAAGTTCGGAAAATTTGTCTGCTCAACTCGTAAATAATAACGCAATGAATATTGTTGAACTGTCAAAATGAAACCGATTCCGATTGATAATGTGACGCAATTGGGTATGTAAAGTTTTTTTCAGATATTTTTTTTATATTTTTAATTTATAGATTTAGTTATTTTATGCAACTAATTTCAAAATTTTGGTTTTCTAAGCAGCCATTAATTTTAAATAAATTTTCTAAATTCTGCTTCAAAAGTAGGCTGAAGAGTTCAATATCTATGCCACGTCTAACACAATAATAAAAATCCTAAATTTGACGTTTTTTGCTTGACATCAGAAACTTCAAGCATGACACTAGACAGTTTTAGAGGTGGGAATGATCGACATAATCGATTGAACATTTATTTAATACAGTTATTAAGTTTGTATAGGGATAAGTGGAAGGAGGGAAGGGAGGCCTTTGCCCTGCAGTTGGACAGAAATTACTAATAATTAATAATTAAATAATAGGTATTATTAATATGTCAAAAATCAAACCAATAACAAGCAGCTAGAGTACCTAGTTATATTTGCAAGTTTCCAACACATTTGTGGTTACAAAATAGTTCGAATGATTTTATACTTAATATTATTATTTAAAGCGAATGCATTTTCTTTAAGCTATCATTATAATGATCGATTAACAATAATTCAGAATTCGGGATTTAGATCTTTTGTGAGAATAGATTTTCAATGTTTAATTTGAATCGATTCAAAGGCTGAAATTTTCGCACGACTGCATTACATATATTAATATGGTCATCCCTATAGTTGACATTATATGACTTTAACTTTTTTTCATATGATGAGAGGAGGCACCGAAAGTATTCTCAATCTGCTTACTTGTGACGTCATTTGGAGGTCAAATGAAAGTCAAGTGGTATTAAGTGTTTATATTAAAATAAACTCCATCTTATAATTTTAAGCGCTAAAAATAGAAAAATTAAGTTAAGAAACCTTAAATCTCGAAATGGTTTGGGAATCAGCGTAGGATTTTTTTTCTTTACATACCGAATTGCCCCGCAGGCGCTAACTTATTTGACAGGACTAAACTAACATTTATCTTCTGTCCTATAGGAAATAGAAAGAAAAAGATGCACTGAACTTATTAATTTAGTTTGTGAACAACAGAATCGGGGCCAATGTCAGTTTGATGTCCTTTCTACATAGCCTTCGCTAAGGTTTCTTTTGCGATCATTTGTCACTCGTTTGTTCGGAAAATCCGAACGCGCCCGAGACACCGACGCGTTTGGGTTCTCCGAGTAAAATGTACTCGACGATCAAATAGAAAGCGATCATCGCGATTATTTGCCGCCAGAAATTAGCGGCGAGGCAGAGCAAAATTTAATGACCGCGACGATCGCTTTTATTAGGACAGCGCCACGGTAATATTATATACAGTATTGTAACTCGGCCGTATCTATAAAATAAATGCCTACAGCCGCGCGGTACGTAAACATGCGATAGGGCTGCCCACCTCCAGCATTTTAATTACATTTGCCTACTTTGTGTTTCCATTTGGTTTTGTAATTGTAAATATACTTTTTTTGTGATTGTAAGTTATGTGATTGTAAACATCTAAATATTCTGTGAATATTTCATGAGTCTAGCTGTTGTTGTTGTTATTAATACCGAGAAAAAAAAACGGTTTTTAGTGGTATATGTTGTTATACATAGTAGCAGCAGAAATACTTAATCTGAGAAAATTTCAACTATCTACTACTCCTCATATTAAATATTATGTACTTGAACTTATTTAGTGAAAAACTGCTCGGTTATTGTTAAAAAAACAATACACCGTCAGTTACTCACTGCGGCACAGTCGCGACTGTCTGCGTGCCGAGCGTATGCCGAGATCGAGGCGCGTAGGTATAGCTCGCGCATCGTCCGTTTGTATGAAGTTGGAATACTGTATATAATATTACCGTGACAGCGCCTTATGAAAAATTGTTCTTATTCAATGTAGAAGCTTTATTGAGTTTTTTTTTTTCAGTAAATGCACTGTATCGCAAGACTCATCCGGAATATGCTCTTTATTTATATCTGATGGCACCAATCTCATTGGCAATTTTGAACCCAATCGCCTTTGTGTTGATGGAGATCAATAAACAAAATGATCAGACCCCAGTTATAACTATTGAAGGTCAATCGAAATGGTGTGTATGCAGTTTAAAATTGTTGAAGCAAATAGCAAAGGGCATTGCTTTCAATCCAGTTGTTGTGATGACTGTTTTGGGCATTTTTGGTAATGCTGCATTCAAACACCAACTTTCTATATACATTGAAGGCCTTTTGGATGTAAGTGGACTTTGTAATAATTTTATATTATTTAATTATGTTAATTCAAGGAACTTGTCTTCGTCTGACACCCTGACATCTATACAAGGACAAATTAAATTAGCTACCGAAACTTCACAGTATGAAGGGTATCGAAATTATTATTCTTTAGATTATAATTTTAAGTAATTACAGTTGATTATGAGATTATGAGCTCAATGGCCGCGGGTAGTGTAGTTATGTACTAGAAATATTTTTAACTGACTTCCAAAAAGGAGGAGGTTATATGTTCGACTTACAGATGGCCATCGGAACTACTCAATAATAAGTATTTCACGGGTTCACGGGTTCGGGCATAACTCCGTCATTTATAGACGAATTTGCAAAATTCTTTTTTTGTTTGAATGGTGTGTATTCCGAAATGGTGCCATTTAAATTTTGTAAAGATCTGATGATGAGTTTCGGAGACAGACAACGGAACTCTTGAATAAATGCCAGCAAATCAACCGGGATTGCTGCTATCGCTTAAGTTTGCATTGCTTACGCAATTATACAACATAACATCGCGCCTATACCCTCTAAAGGGGTACGCAGATGATTGTGTTCAGTATACCATGGTACACCCTCACAAAGAGTATGGTTATATGAATTTGTGTGGGGTAGGTACAACTAAAAAGCGAAATATATTTTTTTTTACAAAAAAACAAAAAATTCAACCGACTTCCAAAAAAACACTACAAAGTGAAAAATAACTTTAATTTCGGAAGTCGGTGTCGCTGGTTCCGCATTTTCGTTTTTTTTCTGTTATCAACTTATCACAGGGCCGTAGCTAGGGGGGGGGCATAGTGGGGCAATGCCCTACCTTTAAACACTAATGCCCTACCTTAAGAAAACACCATCAACTAAGTTATGACGGAAAAAAATACTAGCTGAAGTGACATCAAACGGCATTTTACAATCATAATATATTAATTCTTTATTCTGCTCATAGATGGCATTTGAAATATGTGTGCGGGATTTGTTCGTATTGCAGTCTATGGAACGAGGAAAGTCGTTTTTTTTTTTCGAATTCTATGTTGGTCCCATAGTAAAAGTTGTTAACATTCATGGGTAAAACACCCCCTTCAATTTTGTCGCATGTTTTCAAAGTCAGCCTATATAACACCCCCAAAAATTAAGTATTAACTGACACATAAGTCCAGAAAGACTCAAATCGATTGACCAGAACAGATCAAGTAACATTTTTACTTCCGCCCTACCTGTAACAACAGCTGCCCTACCTTAAATTCAAGTGTAGCTACGGCCCTGACTTGTCATCATTAGATAAATTAATTTCCGTCTGTGAAGTTTCGCCATCTACATTAATTAGACTTTGTAACGCCAATGAAGAAAAGGTGTAAGAAAATACAACTGTTGACTTTCCATATAAGGTTTGCATGAGTGTAATACCATTTTGTCGTCATATTTTTTTGAAGTTAACTTTATTAACATTTATTGTTTATTTTTTTTAGGTATTTGGCCAATCTTTTGCAGCAACTGCTTTATTCTTGCTGGGACTCCGAATGGTGGGTCAGATACACAGGCTAAGGGGGCCAGCCCTCTTATTGCCTTGTGTGCTGATTATGGTAAAGTTGTAAGTTATCTTTTTATTAGTTGTCCCTTTTATCTGTATCTTTTGAGCAATAGATTATAATTACCATAATATGCAGATCAAATATCTGCATGTTACGGTAACTATAATATATTGCATAGTACCCAATAACCAATTAATACTTTGCCAGATAAGTGATAAGGATAACCCTTTCGGCTCAGCCATACTGATAGCATTTTAGTAAGATAAGTTATTTATATTCTACATACTTGTTATCATTTATAAAGAGTTACTCAGAGTCATTAATGATTTATAATAATGTGGTTTCATCAATCAAATTGCACTTTGACACTTTGAGCAATGACCTTTTTTGTCTATTGAATAACTTCAAGTTTTAAGTTGGACTTATATAATATGACTGGACAGAGAGAGGTGGGAGGAGAGTACGGAGGCTATTGCCCAGCAGTGGGACATCAATGGGTAGTAAAAAAAGCGTCCAAGTGCGAGCCGGACTCGCACACGAAGGGTTCTGTACCACCGTATTATCTATACTATCTATACTAATATTATAAAGAGGAAAGGTTTGTATGTATGTTTGTAACGAATTGGCTCAAAAAGTACTGGACCGATTTTAAAAATTCTTTCACCATTTGAATGCTACATTATCACTGATAATTATAGGCTATTTTTTTTCCACCCGTGCGAAGCCGGGACGGACCGCTAGTATAATGATAAAGCAAAACATGGCAAAAAAGCACCTTGTATGGGACCCCCTTAATTTTTATACTTAACTAGCTGACCCAGCAAACGTTTTGCAAAAAAAAAAAATAGATAGTAGCCGATTCTCAGACCTACTGAATATGCATATAAAATTTCATACAAATCGGTCCAGCCGTTTCGGAGGATTATGGTAACTAACACTGTGACACGAGAATTACGAGATTCTTTTTATTATTATTTTTTTATTCTCGTATTAGATTTTATTTTCATTTTTTTTATTTTATTATACATATACTATAATAGTAGTTTACCATTTCAAGTGTCTACCTATTACGGTTCAAAGATATAGCCCTGTGATAGATGGACGGACGGACAGACAGCGCTTTATGCCTTTCATAATGAAATAGAAAGAAAAAGATGCACATTAACTTAAATTTAATTTAATTTGTGAACGACAGAATCGGGGCCAATGTGCCTTTAGAGGTTCTGGAGTTATCAGAAGGTTGAAGAAATACTCGTTGATGTATGTTTGTGGAATATATATTTTAGATAAAATAATGTTACTTATATACTACTAGCAGACCCGGCCAAGCGTTGATGTGGCTAAGGTTTACGTTATTATAAATTAATTAATTATTGATTATAAATTGAGATATAAACTATCCTATCTTTCAAGTTGGATGAAACTGCACACAGTGTGCAAAATTTTATTAAAATCGGTTCCGTAGTTTAGGAGTCCATTACGGACAAACAGCGAGACACGTAATTTATATATATTAAGATTTACAATATATGACTTGCGTGTGTAGATGCATTTTTAGCTGTTATTATTTTCAACCATCTACATCTAATAATAAATATCGCCAACAAATATGTATGTGCCAGCCATTGCTATCGCATCATTATGTGGTAAGAAAGTTATTTATTTGTTAAACATAGGTGCAAAAATAGGTGTTATAAACATAATATAATATAGGTGGGTAGGTATAATAGGTAGGTAGGTACTTAACAGGGACACTGCACTGCACTGTTTTGCCGTTAACGGCGTACAAATATCAAGTGGAAATAGGACGATCTGATGGCTAAACTATACGTAATATTCTAAACAAACTTTAAATTGTTAGAAACATAATATCATTTATTTTGTATAAGTATTAAATAAATAATTTCATACAATGTAATATATTTAATATTACATTGTATGAAATTATTTATTAGATACTATTGAACCTCAATGATAGATACCGTAAAATTTGGCGTCGCGTGATATGTATCGTCGACCGTAGGTTCAATTGAGGTAAGGGACAAGATACCCAATGTCCCTTACCTCAATTGAACCTACGGTCGACGGTATGCTAATATTCGGCTCTAGAAAACATGCTACAAACGGTGAAGGAAAACATCGTGACGAAACTGGCATGTCCTAGCAACGAAAATTCGAAGACGTGACATTTAGCAACCCGCACTGGGCCCCCGTGGTAGATTAGGGCACACTCCCTCTCACTGAGAGGAGGCCTATGTCCCAGCAATGGGAACATTAGGCTGAATATGCTTATGATACAAAACTTTACATAACATCAAGCATGTTTTCGCCGAAAGGTTGGGCAGAGGTGTACCTATTGTAGACCCACATTTCGCCAGTCATCCTTAAGTCCCACATCAACCATCAACCGGGCAGAAATCCAGACTGCTACTGAAAAATTCCTAGTAGAAAAACCTCAGCAGAAGAGTTTGCGAACACTAGACCATAGAGGCAGTCTGCTTCAAAATTACTACTTTTGGTAACTTTAAAGTTTTATTTATTAATGGTGACCCCTTGTCTGTTATTCCTAACTGCCTTAATAAGATCGGTAACGATAGAAAAAGTAATTGTGTCGGTGTCGGTGAACAGCGCTGTAGCACAGCTGTAGGCTACGTAATTACTTTGTTTTTCTGTTAATAATATTGCATAACTGTTTGTTGTTCCTATTTAATAAAATAAAATTAAAAATTACAGAATCGTCCTGCCTGTTGTTATGAGGGAGAGCGTGAGCGCCCTTGACGCCGGCGCCAATGAATCGGAAACGCTTTCACTCTCTACTTACGCCTTCCTCTATGGAACCATACCGACCGCGCCTGCAGTGTTCGTATTTTCCAACTTATATCAGTTGGAGATAGATTTGGTAAGATTTTATAAAAAATATACAGGGTGCATTTGATATCATGGGCATTATTTTAACCTAAGGTACTACTTATGATACTAATTGCATTAGGGCTACTATTACGCAAATCAAAAATATTATTAATGCAAGTATGGAAAACCTTAAAATGTAGTAAGTCATACAAAGTATCAAATTAGTTGCGCTTCTCGATAGCAAATGCGTAGGTACACTACGCCGTACGCGCGTCATTGGGCGTGAATTCTTTGACCCCGCCCGACTCACGTGACATTCGTAAGTTGCCAATGAATTGATTCATAATAAATTCCAATTTTCCCTTCGTACTTTGCCGGCTTAGGACGGTCAAAACTACGTCAACTAACATACATTAAAAAAAAACATTTACGTACCTAGCTTGTGGATTGTTTTGAAAAAACCTTATTTGTCGGTAAAGTGACAGAGGGTAAACGGGTGCTCTTCCACGAGCTTGTGCATGTGCTGGCACGTGAAAAGACGAAAAATCCAACAGGTTCTGAGTGGTTCTGGTGGAATGAGACCCCGTGAAGGAATAGGGTCGTTCGGGTAGCGCCGATGGAACATTTCACGAGTTCATACTAAATTTCTTGTGCGATCGTAAATTACAACCATTTGTGGGTATTGTTGGTTGGTGTACCTAGCCTGCACATTACGCGGTCGAGGCATCGTGTACACAAACACACACACAACTACTACACTAACACTTAATACACTGCAATCCAAGCACCGTATGACGCGAGCGGCGAGTACGGCGATTACGTCACGGGATCAATAAATCAATTACGCGTCAATGCACCTGCGCAGTCGTTATGACACTGGTTCCGGGTTCGTGACTTCGTGTTGCGGCGGGAAGCATACCCCGCGCGGGGGTGATATTCGTATTTTTGCGAGTGAGGGAGTGGGACGGAGAGAGTTCAGGGAATCCCGCCGGACGGAATGTCTTGTAGCCCATTGTTATTATTACTTGTAAGGAAAAACCCGCGCGCGCGCAGGTGATGTTTGTTTACATTTCGCTTTGCGCTGTAACTGCGCTTTAAGATTTTGATATTTCAACAATTATTGGCGTTAACAAAGTATTTTGTTTTAATTACTTTAAGTGTTTATTTGCAATAATAAGCCTTGTGCAATTTGACTTACTACATTTTTAAGGTTTTCCTTACTTGCATTAATAATATTTTTGATTTGCGTATTAATAGCCCTAATGCAATCAGTATCGTGAGTAGTGCCTTAGGTTAAAATAATGCCCATGACTTCGATTCCACCCTGTATACATACATACTACTTAAAGTGATCTTATAGGTGATTTTCTAAAGAAAAGTCAGGTGCCTAGTACTCGCCGTACCGCCGGTGCGTGTATGACTAGATGTATGAACGTAAACGAGGCAAAACGAGTATGGAGCCGGGCCTGCGGGCGGAGAGTAATGGGTAACCTTCCGTCCGATCAGGACCAGGCCCGTGCCGGACGGCGCGTACGTGTTCCACGCGCGCCTTAAAGAGATGTCAGCAGCAAGGAAGGGGCCCGAAAGGGCCGAAGCCTACCGGGGCAGTCCGAATTGCGGATTGGCGGGATTGTCCGAAAAGGTTACCGCTACCCCGGAACACAAAGGGCTAAGGAAGGAACACGGGTGGGTTTTAGTCAGTAAGAGTCTGACACTCCCTTCTGCTCCACCCAGAGCGGGAGGGGTCATTAATTCTCATTCTCAAAAAAAAAAAAAAGGATCGTAGCAAGCGTTCTATAGTTTCTGCCTACCCGCATGGGAAGAAGGCGTGAATTTATGTATGTTGTATTTTCTAAACAAAATTACTACTTAAGAAAAAATTTGTAACTACCTACCTAAAGTCATGTCAAAGTCAATGGTCATTATGTTGATTTCGGAGTGACTAGCACTATTGAAAAAGTTATAAAAATGTTTGAAATTGTAGCGTAAATTGAACTTTATTGTGTAGGATTTAAAGTTATTTTTCCATAAACTCATATTTGTTTACAAATCGCGAATGCAGATTAGGTCGATCACGTGACCATTGCCTTGTCTAATCACAAATTTTGTTAACGGTATCAGCGCACGTAGATTTAATACGATCTGTCCATTAAATTCTATTAGTACCTAACAATCATTATATCGGTTCTATTTACCTATCTATGTATATTGATACCCAACGAGTATCAGTCTGAATAGGTAGGTAAATGAGTATTACTCATAGTGGTGGTCCAGTGGTAACGACCGCGGCCGTGACTTACGTGTTGTAGATCGTGGGTTCGGTTAATAAGACAAAACGGTGAAGAAAAACATCATGAGGAAACCGGCATGTCCTAGATAGAACCAAAGACATGTGACATCCACCAACCGCACTGGGCTCGTGTGGTGTATTACGGCCCACTCTCTCTCACTGAGAGGAGGCCTGTGTCCCAACAGTCGGAAAATTAAAGGCTGATTATGCTACGTTATCTTAACATGTTGTCGAAATGTAAGAAATTGTTACTTCATTTAATAAATTACGGAAATTAACGAAGTAGAGATTTCTTCTGAGATATTATTTTTCTCCTTTAGGGGTAACTAACATCTGCAATCTTGATAGCAAAAAAGTTACTAACAATGTAGGTCGCACGCAACTAAGCTGCATTCGGAGTAGCTTTTAGGGGCTGCGCAAACGTAGACACTTTTTGTTACCGACACGGCACACCATCACAGGAAACCGAAGTTTAAACGCGCAGGGAATGGCTCATTTCATACTGGATATATAGAAATCAAATATTCATTGATAGCTTGTATCCGACACAAGACACAAAAGTGTCCACGTTTGCGCAGCGCCTTACTGGGGTGGGAAGTTTACAATACTGGGTGGAGTTCTCAGTTCGAACTCAGAACTCTTGCTGCACAGTCTGCACTTGAACCGTTGCGCTATTGCCGAGCTTCATTATTAGGAAAATTATGGATGATTTTGATTAAATAAATGCTGCTAATACTGCTACACGCGAAGCAGATTCTTGGGATGCCTATCTGTTTAAGGCTGAGGCTACATTAGGCCGCGACGCGACCTGCGACACATGAGCGATTAAAACAAGTAAATGAATGCTAACGTATATGGCTACACCGTACACCAAATATTACTTGCGATCTTTGATTTCTTTATGCGATAGGAACAACATTACTGTAATCACGGCATCGGCTACATCAACATATCAGCGAAATTGAAGCGAATATACGCCGGAATTTCGCTTATAATGTAGCCATACCATGTTTTTCTCGTTTCGCTCTTCCAGTCACATCGCAAATCGCTGCCTACTGTAGCCTCAGCCTAAGAACCTTTTTAATTGTTCACAATATCTTATTTCAGATGGCATCTTCCATGGTAATCTGCACTTTCCTGTCGGCCCCCATGATGTTTATGTCGGCGCAAATGATTGCCATAAACAAAGACTTTGCTGATCAGCTGAAGAAGTTTGGCTTTGATTTGTCTATCGTATCTTTAGTCGCTTCGATTTGGATTCTCTTCGTGTTCATAGTAACGAAGAAGTACACACGGATGCCGCATAGACTGACGCTGTGTTTAATCGTGTCGCAGGTAATGTAAAAAAATTACGTCATATCATGTTTTTTTTTTTTTTTTTAATTTATTTTATAAGGTAAGGTGCCGCCAACAACATGTTTACAAGGATAATAGATAACAATAGTTAATCAAAAGTTTAAAAAACTGTGTGAGTACATCACTTTTTAAGCTGTAAAGTGAGAATATTATATGAAACGCTATAAAATTTGGCGCCAAAATGCGATAAGTATGCTGATAACCCCGAATAACCGTTACAGAAACATGTGCTTTGATTAATGTGTTTATGAATAGCAAAATATGTCAACGTACAAGTATGTCGGAGCCATATTTAGACACAATAAAGCTATTTTGTAAACTTAACTTACGTTTATTTTTCAACACAATACATTTTGATTTTTCAACAATCCGAAAAAAATATTCTTTCTAATTTGACCGACTCACAAGATTGGCCTGTATTAACACAGGCTGAATTATTATTATTACTAACTAAGCTTAAATTTTGTAATAACCATAATTTGTATTCAAATCATGTAATAATTTGGTTCCTATACTTATACATAAAGTGTTTGATGAACTTTTCAGTTGCTCCTGGCTATAAGCGTGGTGTGGGGCGGGCCCCTTACCGGTTACACGCCATCTTGGCACGCGACCGTGCAGCAGGCGCTGAGGATATTCAGCATGTACTCCTGTTTGCTGTGGACTTCTATGATCTCTGTGGGACTACTGATGTTACAGGTGAAGAATAAAACGAATTTGTTTTTTTTTTTTGTGTTACTTTCAATAGCATTTTTGTATTTGTTAAAGCAATGAGGACTCCATTGTCAAAGATTCAACGCATCAATTGAACTTACCTCAATAGGAATAGTCTTCTGACCTGCACGTACTCACTCTCCCTTTTTCAATTTGTCGCGTTATCTGTTATAGCCTTTTCGTACGACTGACGTTGTGATTTGAATTTACGAACAATTATAAATAAACTAGTTTTTGCCCGCGGCTTCACCCGCGTGGATGCCGGAAAATATCCCAAGGGATCGTACTACCGGGGCTAAAAGTATGTACCCTATGCGTTAGGTTATTAAACTACGAATAATAAAAGACAAGAAATGTAACTCAAGCTCATAAATGGCACCACGCAAATGTTTACCGCGGTGGGCGTTGCCGAAAAGGCCACCGCGCACCAGAACCAATCACGGCGCTTGCCGGAATACAACGCTTTATGTCAGCGCAGCAGATTGGTGTTCTTTCGTTCGAATACCTACTCGAGTTATTAGTGAAAGTTTGGAGCCGAATTTCTCGTTGATTTTGTTCATAGTTACGCTTCCTGTCTTTTTATTATTCGTAGGTTATAAACTAATCTGTATGCCAAATTTCATCCAAATCCGTTCAGCCGTTTTTGCACACAAAATGTCCAATCCGGAACATACACGGACAAAAATCTTCATTACTCTTTTATTATATGTATAATAATAAACTTCCCTGTTTTTTTACTTTCCGTTTGCCTGTTCCAGAGTCGCGGACCTTGTTTCGTGGTGACACTCTGGCCGGTGTTAGGGTTCGTGGCATGGGGAGCTCCCATTGTGATGGTGGTAGTGTTGTTAGCTACTAAAGGCAACGGCGATCTCGACTGCAAGGCGACCGACGCAATACGACTGTGCCTGCTTGTCTTCTGTATTACTGGTAAGTATATAATCAGTGATCGGATAATCGGGCGCTTATTTACCTAAACTTCTTCCCACGAAAGAATAATAAGGACATTCCTTTCTGAATAAATAAGTAATCCCGGGTTCCCGGGACGAGATTGAACAATTTTATAAAAAAAACTACCTATAACAAACTTTATTTTGATTTAGTATCTTGATTTTATTCAAAACAAATGGAATATCAATAAAAAATGGCATGTCCGTATTATTCTTTCGTGGGAATAAAAGTGAAGTTTACGTATATTAGCGCCCGATCATCCGATCACTGGTTATAATCGACAAATACGCGCATTGACGTGGAGTTGCGAACACCAGCCTGTATTATTTATTACCTACGGCTACACTATAGATATAATAATATATAGTATTTGACATTTTTTGTTTACGTACGAGCTAAGTTTTTACTTTCGCTGGCTTTTTGTGCCTCCATACCTATTTCTTTTGCTGTCTGTACTTCATGCTGTCATTCGTTACGGGCCGTCAGTAGCCCGAAAGTCTGACAACCAGTCTTGCCAATGGGTATTGTATTACACAATAAATGGGTTGTGCAGGCATTGATAGGCAGTCGCTCCATGTAAAATACTGGTATTCAGCTGCATCCGGTTAGACTGGAAACCGACCCCAATATAGTTGGGAAAAGGCTAGGCGGATGATGACTTCATTCATATTCGTATATTAGTGTCCATTTTTGTACTGATAATAATAACGATTGGAACTTTGCTCTATTTCCGATTGAATAATATCGCAAAAGATAAAATTTATCTTGTAATTTGTAATGTTTTAATTGATTATGTTATATAACGACCCGGCTGCTGAGAATACATAATTGTACTATTACAATTGGGTATGTAAAGTTTTTTTCAGGTATTTTTCTTATATTTTTAATTTATAGATTTAGTTATTTTATGCAAGTAATTTCAAAATTTTGGTTTTCTAAGCAGCCATTAATTTTAAATAAATTTTCTAAATTCTGCTTCAAAAGTAGGCTGAAGAGTTCAATATCTATGCCACGTATAACACAATAATAAAAATCCTAAATTTGACGTTTTTTGCTTGACATCAGAAACTTCAAGCATGACACTAGACAGTTTTAGAGGTGGGAATGATCGACATAATCGATTGAACATTTATTTAATACAGTTATTAATTTTGTATAGGGATAAGTGGAAGGAGGGAAGGGAGGCCTTTGCCCTGCAGTGGGACAGAAATGACTAATAATATATAATTAAATTAAATAATAGGTATTATTAATATGTCATTATCAAAATCAAACCAATAACAAGCAGCTACAGTACCTAGTTATATTTGCAAGTTTCCAACACCATTTGTGGTTACAAAATAGTTCGAATGATTTTATACTTAATATTATAATTTAAAGGGAATGCATTTTATTTAAGCTATCATTATAATGATCGATTAACAATAATTCAGAATTCGTGATTTAGATTTTTTGTGTGAATAGATTTTCAATGTTTGATTTGAATCTATTCAAAGGCCGAAATTTTCACACGACTGCATTACATATAGTATTATGGTCATCCCTATAGTTGACATTATATGACTTTAACTTTTTATCATATGATGAGAGGAGGCACCGAAAGTATTCTCAATCTGCTTACTTGTGACGTCATTTGGAGGTCAAATGAAAGTCAAGTGGTATTAAGTGTTTATGTTAAAATAAACTCCATCTTATAATTTTAAGCGCTAAAAATAGAAAAATTAAGTTAAGAAACCTTAAATCTCGAAATGGTTTTGGAATCAGCGTAGGATTTTTTTTCTTTACATACCGAATTGTCACAATAATTTCTCGCACAGTTCTTGTAAATACAATTGAATTGTTTCCGCTGATGATTCAAAATACAGATGATTTGTAACCTCAATATTCGTCGATGATGTTTCAATTATAATTTAATAATGTTATTCAAACTATAATAGTTGGAAAAAGTGGTTAGATATTATGTTGAAACCTAAATCTAAATACAGATAAATTAGTTACTGATATCCTTTATTGAGTGATTGCGTAAGCATTTAACCAGCTGGACTAGAACCAGGCTTGCTTACACGTTCATCAGATACTTTCGTATCATTGCTATTTCCAATATGCACATTGGATAACATCGCAAAAGATAACATTTTATTTATTAACATTTAATTTCTTTATTAAGTACACTTTTTTACAAAAACTTTGTTACAGTGACGACGGGATGTCTGACCTTGTACATAAGGTTCAGAAGGCGCAGCGCACAGTTCGCATCGCTGTCTGCCGACATTGCGACCTCCTCAAGTCCACGCGAAGAGTCTACGAGTCTGATCGATGACGCCGAGCCGGCCTCTCAGACGCTACCTATTTCTACTAATGGGATTGGAACTGGTAAATATATAATTATTATCTCTTTATACCTTATATCATAAATAGCCTAGCAGTCACGTAGAATACTATACAATCAGCCGGTTTTGTCCCACTCTAGGGCAAAGGCCTCCCTTTCTTTTTAACCGACTTCAAAAAAGGAGGAGGTTCTCAATTCGGATGTTATATTACGGATATATATATTTTTAATTTTTAGTCAAAAAACGAATATGCGGAACCAACAACACCGACTTCCGAAATTAAAGTTATTTTTCACTTTACTTATAGTGTATTTTTTTGGAAATCGGCTGCCTTTTTTTTGGAATATTTTTTTTTTCCACTCAACTCCATCCTGAGCCAATATGAACGAATCCCTCCTATAACTGTCAAGTTCGTCCCGCCATCTACGCCTGGGCTGTGGCCTGGGTCTTCCGCGATGTCGTTGGACGCTTTCAGTAACCCATGCTGTGGTGGTCTTGGACCACAATGCATCCGACATGCGGCAATCGTGTCTGGTCCAGTCCCATTTGAGGTTGGTTGGTTTTTGGTAACGTCTGCGATTTGTGTCTTAGAGCGCAGGAACCTATTCCGTATCCGGTCGGTAAGTCGAACTCCAAGGAGCGCTCCATGATTGCTCCATGGCAATCCTCGAGCCTGGTCCTCTGCTGAACTGTCAAGTAGTCACATGCTGGAATAATAATGTACGCTACTCAGATAGATCTTCGGCCATTTTTATCCAGTTACTACTTTCTTATACCTAGAAATTCAGTATTTAGTCTCTTTGTAAGAGATTGTTTATAAAGCAAACATACCATAACAAAATTTTAACAAGTTGGTGGCACTAATGTTTACCTCTGAATTTCTTGCGACACATTGTCGGAATTAGCCTGGTGTATATTCTAATCTTCAGAGTATTATGATCAGCCCGAAAAATGTTGGCTTCCTCGACCTAGACCCCTGTCATACAGGTGTCCTAGTTTAAGGATCGAGACCTCACTGATGTAACGTGTGCTGATGTGTTAGAAAATGAATGACTATTATTACCACAAATATAGATAACGCAAGTATCACGATCTGAACCAAGCGTGCCATTTTTTTGACTACCTACTATGACGTCACAAGCGCTCTTTCTCACTCACGCTCACCCAGCCAGCAGTACAGTGCTATTCTGTAAAAATCTCACTGTGAAAACTAAGGTGAAGTGAGCTGTCATTCCACCTGATGTTAGGGAGTGCTTCCATTGATAGTTCACTTCACGCTCAGTTCACCTCTGTTATCACGGTGAGATTTTTACAGAATCGGTAGGCAGGACTTAGCGGGAAAGTGGCCGCTTACGATTTTTGAACGTAAGTTGGTGCGATTTTTGGCACGCGAAGTAGTTGCTCTTGCGTTATCTAGGTGTATCTATATCTGTGATTATTACCATTTATTTTACTGGGCATAGCCTGCGTCATTCTAACTGAACTTATAACATTAGCAGGTACATACGGAACCATAACAACAACGCCGTCGCCGAATAAGCAGCCTGGCTGTTGTTCTGATGACCCCAATTGTGAGAGCGGCCTGACTCCGACGCAGGATATTGAAGACATCGCGGATACCAAGTAAGTGATAGCTTTTTATCTTATTCTAATTTTAAGTAACAAAACAATATGTGCTAAAATAAAAAAAAAAAACTGCTGGAAAATCTTGCCATTTTTTTTAAACACTGTTTTCTTCGTATTTATCTAAGATAACTTATCATAACAAAGAAATGTCACGATAGGTTACCAACATGACACTGGTGAATTTTATCAGCTAAAATCCGCTGAATTATGACGTTATTTGGCGATTTGGCTATCACAAAGAAATATTAAATGTCCGCAAGGATTGAGGAGCCACATCAGATTTTTAAAATCTGATCTCACCATTATTTAGCAGCAAGTAGCTGATTTTGCAGCACGAATTCTAGTTTTAGCAGCAAAATATATCACTAATTAAATTTAATGCAAAAGTGGCTCCTCAATCTAAACATCTGAATTGAGGAGCCACCTGAAACTCGTTAAGTAATATTTTAGAAAATTTTGTATCATTTAGTAGCAATTGTGCATATTACCGTCTAAAAATTTAGCTTCTATAGCGCTAAAATGAAAGAAAATGCAATACTTTTAGTATGGCTCCTCAATCTACAGTCAAGAGGTGAATTTGAATTGATCGCTCACATCCAATACAAATTCACCTCTTGAGTGTAGATTATACCCGTGTGGACGGAGTACTGGGCTAACAGGATATAATTATTATGATACATTCCATCGGCACGACAGAAGAAATTAAACGAAATGGCGATCTTTTTTATTACCTAGAATGGAAAAATAAAAACTTTCTTTAATTTTAAAGTTTTTCTCTATTTTCCACAGGGACTGCGCCTGCCCACCGTCTCAGAAGCACCGCTGCACTGCGCCCGGCACGTGCCAGTACCTGAACGAGCTGGAGCGAGCGGCCGGCGCGCTGGGCCTACTGCCGCCCGAGCAGTCGCGCGGCCGCGGCGGCCAGCTGCTCAAACACACCGTGCTCATCATCGTGTACAGTCTCAGCATGTTCATTGTGAGTACATATATCTACATGTACTGACCCGGCATGTGCCAGTACCTGAACTAGCTGGAGCGGTCATTGTACATGATTGGTCATGGTGACCCTGATTAGTGGAGGCCTATTTCCTGTAGTGCATGTCTTGCGGCTTAATGATATAAGCATTTAAATTAAAATAATACATATTATAGTTCTACAAGGTTCTTTTGAAGCGTGGCCAAAATCGGAACTACCGCCTTCTTGTTTTCTCAATAAATCTCAGCAAGGAACTTTGCTACAAGCTTAACCAACCCCCTCTGTCAACGTCATTGAACGCCAAAAGATTCTGTGAATGAACATGTTTTGATTTGAACCTTATGTTATGTAAAAAAATGTCAATATCTATCCAATTTTTCCTTTTCATCCTGTGATACCAACATCTAATTAAACTAATGTCTTTCTATGATATTCCAGGGCATAACTTACACGACTTGGCGCATGATGTTGAAGGATGAAAGCGGAGTGTTCGTCGAGATTGAGTACCTCGACATAGTAGCCAACTACGGCCAAGCGCTGGTTATGTTTATACTATTTGGACTTGATCCTGAAGAAATACTGATACCCGCTGTCAGATTCTTGAAGAACAAATGGTAATTACTGAAACTATTATAGCTTTAACGACACGTTTGTCGAAATTTCCGAGTGCTACAAAAGTGGCGACGTTTGCATTTTAAAGTAATGTCTTGAAATAAGGTTTAATTTTATTTGGCATAATCGGCGGTTAGTATGAAAAAATACGCAATTAAAAAAAATACCTATATTAAAAGTTACTGAAATCGATTCAGTAGTCAATTATGAACAAACTACTTTCAGGACTTACGTTTATTCTGTTAAACCTTGTTTAGAAAATTCATTAATGTCAAAGTGTAAATAAAAAAAATTAAAAACAAACATTTAGTAAGCATATAAATTGGAAGCAGCTCAATATAATTTTTAACAGTATAAAAGGCTTTCTGGCACGACTTACCTTTAATGAAGCGAATCATAATAATACGTTCTTCCAATGTAGGTATGGTGGAGACACAGTGATTCTGCCGACCATTGAAGATCTAACCTTTGAAACGAAACACGTTTGCGACCAGTTTATCACGCATCATCTTGAACGCTGCAGGGAGGCTATTGCTAAAGATACAAGGTAAATATAATTCACTACCATTCAATAAAAAGGAGCAGTGGTGGCACAGTGGTAACGATCACAACTTACGAGTTGTAGGTCGTATAGGTTCAAACCCAAACAAGCGTTTTACTTTGAGTAAATTATTTCATCATTACTGCTCTCAAAACGGTGACGGAAGACATCCAAAAAATTTGAAGACGTGTGACATTACCAACCCATACTGGGTCACGTGGTGGATTACGGCGCACTCTCAACGAGAGGACGCGTGTGCCAGCACTGGGAACATTATATACTGATTATGCAATAAAAACGGTAAACAGCTGAACCAACGTATTTACTTCGCAAATTAACTTTACATTACCACCAATTCGAGAGCAAAAACTTTTGCCCAAACGTTTATGCTCTCGAATTGGTGGATCGCTATAGACATCATTCTGTCTAATTTAATTTTTTATTCATAAAACAATTCATGTGTTTAAGACTGTTTAGTCCTATCGTTACATAATACTTCACCTCCCACCATTCCCATTTCATCATCTAATGTTTTTGAACTCGTTATCCCAGATGGCGTATGCGCACATACCGGGGCGTATTCCGCGGCTCCTGTCTCGTCCGCTGGCTAGTAAACTGTGGCCTGGCTAAAGACGAGCACGAAGCAGTGCAGTACGGAAGACATCTACTCGACGGACGACTCATATCACACGTCAATAACGCCCATCACTTTACCAACTCACCGCTCCTGTACACTTTCAAGTAATCAGCTGATTGCTATTGACACGACAAAGTAATAAGCAGATGGGATCTCAGGTGATTTATCGAACTAATTGCATCATTTTTACCAATGATTGAGCTGCGTAAACGAAAATATCGCTTATCATCATACAATTTATTTCTTCACTTTATCATTCCATTTGCTTAATACTCTGCGTACGACACACATGACCACGATGATGCTAAAATGGGATATTCTCAGGCCGGAATCTAAAGTAATTAATAATTATACATTTTAATAAACATTCATAAATTGATAAATATTAGCATAAGTATTACTGTCCTTCAAGATTTTATATCATAGATCTTAACGAAATATGGAATTTTATTTCCTGTTTTAATGCCGAATCTATAACTCTGTTTACAAGAAAACTCATATTTAATTTATTATGTTGCAGCAATAGTTGCTTATTGGTACAAACTTTCCTGGTGCTGAAGTTGACCAAATATAAACTTATTTGTTAGTTTGTTTTCTTATAGTTATTAGTTTCAGTGTTGTAAGACAGTATAGTTATAGGTTTAAGTTTTGTGATCATGTAATTGTAATTGTTTAGTTCATATTTAGGTATATTTTACTATTAATTTCACACATGGTTTCTATAATATGATCTCAACAACATAAAATCAAACGTCTTTAGTTAGAACTGTTCTCTATATACCTACTTATTTATATTCTGTGTCTGTAAGTTGAAAGTATTTATCAGAATATAAGTTTTATATGTTGCTTTCGCTTTCGAACTAGCCACTTAAACTTGATGTTTGATAAAAAAAACCTTATTTTTTTAAATCAATGACTTTACCATCCTATTAACGCAAATTGGTTGGGAAGGTTCTAAAATGAATTAGATAGATTAATTTATCAGTAAAAAGTCCACAAAGACAGTGGTCAGATGAATGTAAGCTGTAATAAAAACAACAAAATAATTATTCTGTAGGACTGTAGTCACCGTGAGCATTCGTTTCGTAGAATTCGCAGTATTCATCCGCGAAACAAAGAGTTTCGAAAGCTCGTGAATCGGACGAATGATCGTTTTGCGATTACCGATCGGTGCGTCAAAAGCCAGCGCAAAGAACTTTTGCAAAACAAATCGCAAAGCGAATGCTCGTAGTGAGTACTGGACCTACTGAACAATTATTTTGTGGTAAGTGCACTGCTGAGCCGCAGTGCTTGTAAGAGGCTGGTTAGTTTCGTCGCCTTGCGTCCAATAATAACTATGTAAAAGGTCGCCAACTTTATATTTAAAAGAATGTCTAATATCATCCACATAACTCTGGCATTTGAAATTCTGTTTGATAATCACAATAATGACAACAAAAAAAAATATATTGAAGATGCGTAAGTACTATTATTTCGTTGTCTCGATATATTAGAGTAGATGTTGTGTATCGGCTGAATTTGCCGATAAATATATCTCACTACACCCTGTGATTTAATGGTTAACAATTTTATTGTAGTTTTTTTTTTATTCTACAAAATCAAATCATCAACTGACCTCCCAAAGGCATTTTAAAAACTGTACTTATAGTATAAATGTCCGTATTTTTAAGTAATTTGCTTTATATATCATGAACAAAGTTTTGATGAATCTTCATGATTCACTCATTTAATTTAAGATACATTTTAGATGCTATGCTATATTGTAAATGTGCGCATAATTATTTGTGATGTTTGGCTGTTATTTTTTGCCCTTGTTATAGTGATAAATAAGAATATTGGAATATATTCATTGACGGTTTATGTCATAAGTGTAATTTATATAAGAATAATCATTATCAATTTATCATATTAATATTATAATGTTGTATTTTCTGAACGAGCATAAAAAAATGTTAAAAAAATATATTTGTTGCATATACACACTTGGGTTTACCTTAATATCTACACCTAAACCTCACACATTTAAGGTTTGCAAGGAGTCTGATTGACATGTATCATACATGGCAAACATTTGTTAAGACGTAAGTAGTTTCTTCATGCTATCAAATGGCATGAAAAAGGGTGCAATAATCAGAAACCAGTTTTCATTTTTTAAAAATTCATCATTGCTTTTTATAACAATAAGAGTGCCAAGCTTAATAATTAGGTATGCGTTACCAAATGACATCAATAATCGAAAAAGTAGTTTTACAGGGTGCACACTATCAAATGGAATTGAAAATTAAAACACTGGCTTTTGTTATACTTATATTTACTCGTCATTTTCTTGTTCCTCATTTTCATCATCATCATCTTGTTCTGGAGCTTCCCACCATATTAATAGACCCAGTCCAGGCTCATTGATGCCACCAACTATTTTGTAAGGTGCTACAGTCTGTATTGTACATTCAGTGCCTGGAGGCCCTGTGGGTAAACTTTCTTCAAAGGCTTCACTTGTGATGCGAAACCTTATTGATTCCCCTGTAATAGCAAACAAACATTCAATTGTATATTAGTCTTAAGTAACATAGATTGAACTTTCCTAGTTCTGGTCAGATAATATCTGGTCTATGGGTTTTGTAGGTCATAGCTATCTTCAGCCAGGACTTCTTAAAACTTTTATTAAAAGTTAATAACTTCTAAGATACTAGGTAACAGAGGAGTAGGTACTTAATGTTTTGCAGCCGTATTCATAGATAACAAATGTACTAGCGTCCGCGCGGGACTAGTTGGCCGCTGAGGTGGGAAAAGAGGTGAGGCGGCGGTTCGCAACGCCCGTATTATTGAGTAATGCCCCCGCCCCTCTATATTAAGAAAGAAAAAAAATTGTTCACACTAGCACTAACACTAAATATAAGTGAAATGCAATAGAAAATTACCAGAATCCATGAATAAATCATGTTTCTCTCCATCTTCTTTTGGATACTCCCATACCCATGCCTGATCAGTTTCATCAAATCTAGATGGGTGCTGTAGAGCATTCACGGGTATTAAAATGTCATCAAAAAATCCTAGAGTCACTGAAATGCAAAACATGCAAAATAAAATTACAACATGAGTTTTAATGCATTCTTTGGTACAATAAATAAGCTGGCCATACATTGATATGACCTATGCCTAGTACTTAAGTCTGCTAGGTATTAATTAGTTCACAAGATGTCTGCTCAATGGGAATTCAACCACCAAAAATGACCTCCCATACAAATGTTCATCCCCTATTTATTAGGTCATTATCAATGGGACGTAGATAAGCAAAAAGGATCCAACCCACAACATGACCGAAAATGAGTTAAGTATTCCAAACTGCTTGTAAGTCTATATTTTCGATTAGCAAAAACAATCCAAGTAAAATACGAATATTTTGACATTAAAAATTCATATTTTACTTGGAATGTTTTTGCTAATCGAAAATATAGACCTTGACAAGCAGTTTGGTATACTTAACTCATTTTCGGTCATGTTGCAATGTACGGTTTATCTATGCCATGCTATATCTTTTGGTAATATTTACTAAGGGGCTGTTAATTTAATACATAAGACAACTCACTAATTTCTGACCCCCTCCCCACTACGTAAGAAAATATAAGTCTTGAATGAACCCCCTCCCCCTTTGAATGTTATATACGATCAGTATCTACCAAAATTGTAAAGAATAAGTAGCAAACATTTTTAAAACATAATTTTTGCTTACTTTTGTGATCATACATAAGAATAATCTTGATCACTCTGACCCCCATGTAAGAAAAAATAGGGCTTTTTGGACTCCCTCCCGCTCAAATTGTCTTACATAATAAATGAACAACCCCTAACATACCGTGTACACCTTCTCTGCTACAATTTTTTATCTTTCCAATAAGTATTTCTTCAACAACAGGCCGGAAGACAATATATCTAAACTTTACTTCTGTGTGAGACGAACCATCCCCAGGAAATATATATGAATGTCCAATGTCTATGATGTCAAATAAAGCTATGCATAATCCTACATTCAATACTACCTGAAAAATTCAAAACATTAATGCACATTCTCTCATCTTCGTCGTTCCAGAAGGTAGGTAGCGACCACATACGACGCGTCTTAACTTCTCAAGTTATGTGGTCTTCTGCAGTGTGGTTCACAGAGTACTTTGTAATAGACTGAAAGTGTGGTTGGACCGCTCGGCTAAATAACGCACGTTAAAGTAGCAGATAGAGTATTCGGTAAAATTATCAATATTATTGAAACTAAATAAAAATATTCGTTTTTTGGTAAAAATTATAATTAATGCAGTGCAATTGTAACATTAGTTCTAGATTAAATCGCTAAACTTGTTAATTTTAAGAGGTTATAAACATTCTTACTTTATTAGCTAGTTTTCTATTCAGTAATGTTGTGATTGACTCTGTTAAACTTTGATGAAAATGCTCTGGAGTAATTCTGATGACATCTTTCATTTCTGCTAATACAAACATTTTGATTTTTGGAAATAATGCAAATCTTCATTTCAAAACATTGTTTCGCGGTCGGATTTGTTGTTTTGTCATTGTCAGAATGTCAGTGTCATTCTCATTGATTATCGGCCGACTTCTGTCAAGTCAGTCAGATCATCAGATGAAGTTACATGCTCTGTGGTCAGCAACTAAAGACGTGGCTTCGGCCTTAATTTTGAACAAGAAGAATGAAACTGAAGACGAGGCGGTAAGGTATGGTAATATGGTCCAAGACCTTAGCCTGCCCGGCCCCGAGTAGGGCGAAGGAAAAAAAAAACTGTGGTCAGCATGAACGTTCAAACGTGTTACAAACGCAAGAAAGAAAAATAAAGTATATTTGTAGTCCGCGAAATCCTAAAATAGAATAAATAAATAAAATCTTACTTTTTTTGCGATTTGCAAGTCAGTATGTATATATATAGTGATCAAAATTTGATTCGCGGCTGTAACAAGGATGTATTTACAGAATTATAGTCATTATGTCTGATTATGTCATCAATACAACTATATAGGACCCTATGACCAGTAATACCAACATCATGGAATTGTCATAGTTAGGATTACCTGCAGCCTAATTCACAACCATACGACAAGCTATCGTATCGAAAATGACACATTTCAATAACCTGATTTGCCTTGCCCCCTTTTTTTTTTTTTTTTTTTGTGGATGGGAAATCATCCAATGACCCCTCCCGCTCTGGGTGGAGCAGAAGGGAGTGTCAGACTCTTACTGACTAAAACCCACCCGTGTTCCTTCCTTAGCCCTTTGTGTTCCGGGGTAGCGGTAACCCTTTCGGACAATCCCGCTGCCCCGGCAGGCTTCGGCCCTTTCGGGCCCCTTCCTAATGCTGACATCTCTTTGAGGCGCGCGTGGAACACGTACGCGCCGTCCGGCACGGGCCTGGTCCTGATCGGACGGAGAGTTACCCATTACTCTCCGCCCGCAGGCCCGCGCTGCCTTGCCCCCTTACACTACTATTATAATACTAGAGATGCTTGACCCCGACAGCAAACAGCTGTCGGAAGAATAGTGGTCGTCTATTTGATTTAGACTGATAAAATTTTCGGGTTTTGGACTTGTCAACAGCGTATAAAGGACTCCTAAGATAACACTGATTGATGTCCGATACTGTACGGAAGCGTATCGAGTAGTTGTGAATAGTTATGCTGGTCTGGAACGGTACCAAATTGTCGGTACCGGAACTACGCGTAACGTTATTTTGAGTAACGTTTCAAGTCTGTTCAAGTCCCTGAATATTCCACTTGTCGGAAGCGGATAGAGCATAGAACAAACCCTAAACGCCGATTTACATTAGACGAGCGAATGCTCATTCTATCCCCTCTCCGTCAAATTCTATTAGTATAAACAGAGAGAGAACATTCCTTCGTTGTTCTATCGTCGATTCGTCGCTCGTATAGATTCTATGGAATATTCTAAGAATGCTCGCTCGCTTGATGTAAACCACACTAGAGTGCGCGTACAGTAGCTCAGAGCATTCTTTCGTGTTCGGACGCGCTCGTTCGCCGGAGCGGTATCTTCAAAGTGTTCTTTATTACGAGTTGTGTAAACTCGATTTAAACAATATCAGTAATATGAAAACGCGATCTCAAAATTCAGTGGTTTTTTATTTGACTATACAAATTAACAACACTAACAACAAGACAGTTTCTATGGTGACACACATTGCACTCAAAGAAGTTTGCATACTTAAATTATATTACAGGTCGCATGCATTAACTTTAACACCTTCTCTCAATGTAGTCCCATAATATCCACA
Source organism: Globia sparganii (assembly GCA_949316385.1). NCBI lineage: Eukaryota > Metazoa > Arthropoda > Insecta > Lepidoptera > Noctuidae > Globia > Globia sparganii. The sequence goes on along the minus strand of OX438663.1, from coordinate 11,919,385 downwards.
AGCTTACGAAGCCTAGGTCTGGGCAACGGCTTGGTGAGAAGATCCGCTAATTGAAGCTCGCTTGTAACCTTCTTTATTAGCAGCTCTCCATTAGTCACAAGCTCTCTTACGAAGAAGTGACGTGTACGGATGTGTTTGGTGCGTCGGTGAAACTCTGGATTCTCAGCTAACTTTATTGCTGCTTCGTTATCCACTAGTAACGTAGGAAGACCCTTAAGTTGTACGAGACTTCCTATGAGCCGAGTCAACCATACACATTCTCTGGCAGCTTCGCTTGCAGCAATTACTTCAGCTTCCGTTGTCGAAATAGCGACACTTTGCTGCCTCTGACTCATCCAGGAGACTGGTCCTCCGGCATACAGGCAAAGTACTCCAGAAGTCGATCTTCCAGTTCCAATATCGCCTGCGTGGTCAGCATCACTGTATGATTCTATAATTCCAATTTTATAGTTCTTTTTATACATAATGCTGAGATCAATTGTGTACTGTAGGTATCTCATGATACGTTTTACTCTAACACAATCCGCTTGAGTCGGTTTCTCCAGACTCCTTGACACTACACTGACTGCGTATGCAATATCAGGTCTTGTTCCGACCATTACATATGCAAGTGCTCCAACTACTTGCCTGTAGTTTTTCAGAACGTACTCATCGTTCTCGTTTTGTGAGACTATATTCTCCTTGGTTATTGGTGTAGTCACAGGTTTGCAGTCCTGCATTCCAAACCTGTTCAAAACTTTCTTAATGTAAGATGTTTGATGTATTACTACTCCAATACCTTCTCTGGTTGAAATCTCTATACCTAGAAAATAGGTAGCTGGTTTGGTTGTAATCTTAAACCTTTCTTTCAACTCTTCAATAAATTCATCAATGAGTTCTTGATCTGTTCCAGCTACTAGCCCATCGTCAACATAGAGAACCACAATCAGTTTCCGGTGGCCTTTCTCTCTTACAAATAAACAGGTATCAGCTTCACTGACTTTAAAGCCCGCTTCCTTGAAGAAATTAAGAATTCTCTGATTCCAACATCTCGGGGCTTGCTTTAACCCATAAAGACTTTTCTTCAGTAAGCACACCCTTCCAGAACCATCATCATAGCCTTCGGGTTGCTTAACATAAATTTCTTCTTCCGAGAGCGTTCCATATAAAAATGCCGTCGATACGTCAAATTGACACATCTTCATACCTTCGCTTGCTGCGATGCTAATCACAGTTCGAACCGTGGTCATTTTCGCAACAGGACTGAAAGTCTGATCATAGTCTTCTCCTTTCTTCTGGCGAAAACCCTTAGCAACTAGTCTTGCTTTGTATTTGTCGACTGATCCATCAGCATTCAGCTTCACGCGAAAAATCCATTTACATGGTATTGCTTTTCTGTTTTTTGGTAACTTTTTTAGAACCCACGTTTCATTCTCGTTGAGAGAATTTATCTCGCTGTCCATTGCTTTCTTCCAAAGTTCACTTTCGTTACAGGAGACTGCGTCTTTGTAACATGTTGGTTCGAAAAATCCATTTGTAACCATGACATAATCATTGAACCTAGCCGGACGTTTGATCAATGATCGATCTCGCAGTATTCGATCACTCTGTGCGTTAATCAATTCCTCAAGATTATCTTCATCTTCATTAACGTCATCATTTCCAACCATCTGCTCCAAATCATCATTATCAACATCGTCATTTTCTCCCCTTGGTTCAATTGATTCTTCCTGAGTCGATACAGCATCATCGAAATTGTCTTCTTCAATAACAGGTGTATGAATATCCAATTGACTATTCATTTCGTTATCGATCTTTACAACTTGATTATTTATCGTAGCAGGTGTCACTATTTCGTCATACTCCCTTCGTACCTGAACGGGAATTTCCACTTCTGTGACATCCTCATCTGGCTCTTGGAATTTCGTTTCCAATGGCTTTTCATCAAAAATGATATCTCTTGACCTGACTATGTGATTGGATTCCTTGTTCCATAGTCTATAACCGTCATCATTATCATATCCAACCAGTACGCATCTCGTAGCTTTCTTATGCAATTTCTTCCTTTTTTGTTTAGGAACATGTGCATAGCAAACCGAGCCAATAATTCTCAGGTGCTTTATCCGTGGTTTCTTCCTAAACCAAAGCTCAAACGGAGTCTTGTGTTCCACGGAAGTTGGTCCTGTTCTATTTAACACATAAACAGCTGTCTGTACCAACTCCGCCCACAACTTTTGAGGCAACTCTTCATGAGCATGCATCATACTTCTAGCTGACTCTACGATCGTACGGTTTTCTCTTTCGCTACACCCATTCTGTTCAGGCGTAAACGGCATTATTAGTCTTTGGTGTATTCCGTATTTCGTTAATTCTTTCCGAACTAGTTCATTGTCGAACTCTCCACCGTTATCACTAAGAAATTCTTTGATAGTGTGTCCTGCTACTCTAGCTTCTGCAAGCATTTGCTTCAGCTTTTCAGGTACTTCAGATTTTGTCTTCATAAAGTACACGTAGCGAAATCGAGTGTTTAAAGATGTGTGCGATTAAAGATATTCATCTTTAAAAAGGACGAAATACCGAAACTTCGAGACTGAAAACGGGAAAGGACCGCAAACATCCGAATGTATGCGTTCTCCAGGCATTTTAGCTTTTTCTCTACTACCAAACTTTTGTCTGTGAGTTTTTCCGAAAATACAGCCTTCGCACAATATGCCATTATCCTTTGTCTTTATATTCAACTCTCGTTCTATAAGACCTTTCACATGCCTTTTATCTTGGTGGCCCATGCGTTCATGGTAAAGCTGCAAGGTATCTACCGCATTAATCGATGCGGCTACCTTCGGTTTAATTGCTACACAATTCAGCTTATATAGCCCACCATATCTTGTTCTGGTTCCAGTCACGGCGACTATTCCATTCACCTTAATAGAGCATGTAGTTACTCGTGACTCAAATACACTGTTTGTATTCTTATCCTGTGTCGCTAGCACTGAAAAAAGATTCTTGCTAATACAAGGAACAAGCCAGACATCACTGAGGAAAAATTCCTTTCCAACATTAGGGTTAATTCTAATTGTCCCTTTTCCTAAGGCTTCTATTACATTTCCATCAGCCGTAGTAACTGTGTGAGGTTTACTGAAGTGCTCGAAATTTTCAAATAAATCTCTTCTCATCGTAACATGGTGAGTAGCTCCGTTATCAACAAACCATCCTTCACGATCTTGGGTGCATTCAGTCAGATTCAGTAGTACCATCATATTGGTGCTGTCACTACTATTCCTACTATCTTCCTTACACGTTTTATTTGGACAATCTTTCCTAAAGTGACCAACCTCTTTACAGATATGACATCTGAACTTGGTTACTTTTTTATTCCCTGATTTCTGTTCCTTCTGTTTCTCGACACCTTTCTTACTTGTTTTTGTGAGAAGCGCTTCACTAGACATGCCTTCCTTGCTTCCTATCAGCACTTTTTCATGCGCACAAAGTTGGCTGGTGATATTCTCAACAGTTCTGTCTTTCTTGGACATCAACATCCAACTCGACTTAAATGAAAAATAACTTTCTGGCAGTGTAACTAAAATCTTGCAAATTAAAAGTATTTCTGGTAATTGCTTACTTTCTTCAGCTTTTAATAATTCCTGATTCAGTTTGTGCCACATATTTTTCAATTTCGATACATGAGTTGCCATGTCATCAGCAGTATCCTTTTGGAATTTAAAGAACTCCATACATACTTCATACAACTTGTCTTCATTGACACCGTCATAGAGTCTATGCAGTTCATCCCATACGTCCTTAGGATGAGAGAATCGAATCACCTTGTCTAAGATTTCATCTGATATGTTGTTCGTAACCAGCAGTAACGCCGTACTTTCCAGCCTAACATACTCCGATAACTGTTTGTTATACTCCATCAAAGCCACTGCGGAAGCAGCACCAGCACCAGCATCACCTCCCTCAGCTACAGGCTTATTCGGTTTATGAGTTTTTCCCTGAATAATATCCAAAAGTCCGTCCATGCCCCGTAACAGAGCAGACATACGGTACTTCCATTGTATCCAGTTATTTCCATTGAGCTATATAACTAGAGAAGCAAACCTCAATATAATGTGTCAAAAAAGTGTAGCCACTTTATAAACGCGACGACGTAGCTTTGAAACCACTAAACATTTAAAAGTAAACATATATCTGTCTCACTTACACGCGTCGTAAGAATACTACCGTCGCTTAGATTAGACAAAGACCACAATATAAACATGCAATGACGGGATGGGGTTGCCTACCCATGCGAAATTTTACCCAACATTTTAAGCCATAAAAAGCGTTTTAGGTTAAGTTAGATTATTTTTAAAATATTTGAATTATGTATTTCATAATGGATGTGTAATAGAAGTTTATAAATAATGAAAATAAATAAGATATTTTCTTTTTGAATATTTTTTCTTTATTAATAATGAAATTGAATGATTTAGTAGGTAGCCAGTTAGTCTCTTTTCTCAGCAATCGGATTATTTTCACGGCGTGCTGCATCTTTAGGCACCCTGCTACGTTGGTTCTATTAAAAAATATTTAAAATCACTTATTCCATAAATTAAAAACTCCCACTAATGTGGGAAACTAAAACTAAGTTTTTAGTGGTAACACTGAACCCAATTTACAAAATTCTACATTTTATTGCGTTTTTACGTTAATATAAACACAGAGACAATTAATTTACGTGTGGAAAGTAATTCCGGTTAATTTATTATGTTTTTGTGATCTTGAATCGCACTCTTTCGCGATATTTTTTGTCGCATGTTACTTGGTTGACTTCGGTTGGCATCACACAGAGCACTGAACTGACGTTAGCTACGCTGATGGCTGTAGCCATCAGCCTAGTGGCAACGCCTTGGTGCGGTAATTGCTAATCTAGTGTAACATATATATCAATGGTTATTTCCATCAAGCTTACATATTTGTATTTTACTTAGCTCCATGCTTAGTTAGTTTCCAACAAATATTTAAGTGAAAATAAAGGGGCCCATAACGAGTTGTGTAAACTCGATTTAAACAATATCAGTAATATGAAAACGCGATCTCAAAATTCAGTGGTTTTTTATTTGACTATACAAATTAACAACACTAACAACAAGACAGTTTCTATGGTGACACACATTGCACTCAAAGAAGTTTGCATACTTAAATTATATTACAGGTCGCATGCATTAACTTTAACATTCTTGTGTTCTAGCGATTTGAATACATACGTATCGAAGGTTTAATTATGGATTGGACTCAAGAAAAATGTCTTTAATGATAGAAGTCAACCAAAATGCCAGATGTCTGTGGGATCCGACTTTTGAACATTATAAAAATACAACTTTCAAACAAGATGCTTGGCAGGAAATTGCAAATCTACTTGAATGTAATGTTGAAGAAGCAAAAAAGACCACACCCACCAACGTCTCTTCCTTCTTTTCTTTTAAGTGTTTGAGACAAAATAATAAATGCAGCACTTGCAAATATCGCTATCAGAGTCGGACACAGCGGAGCACTATCAACCACAGAATTGATATGAATTAGCAATGAGCATTCGTTCGGCTGATCTAAACACATGTGCAAGAATTCTAGTTCTTGGTTCTCATTCTTGCTCGATGATATTTGATTAGTGTAAACGCTGAAAACGAGTTTTAACGAGCTTTCGTTTACACTAAAAGATCAAGAAAGAATGCTCTTGTTCTAGCTCTAGCTCTTTGTTCGTTTGGTCTAAACCTGCACCTAGGGCTGGGTCTGTTTAGTACTGCACTCACAGAACATAAATATTCTAGGGAGACTACACTACTCTGCTTAGTCTGTGGTCTGTTTAGTGTTTGTTGTGATCTGTCAATGTCCAAGACTCCAATTTATTGGGATAGTGTTCAGTCTGTGCTCCAGCTCTGGGCCCCAGCCAAAGAGTACTTTGTAATTTTGTATACTGAAAGCTCCAGCCCTAAGCGAAAAGCTTGCGATTGTGATTCTTACTTTCAAAACTGTGGCAATATTATTTCTCCTTGGTTCACAAACAAACCTTGCGGTAGCAATTACTATAGTGGAATAAAGCCTGTGCGTGTTGGACTGTTGGACAGTAAATTTATAACCGAACTCTCGACTGAGAGTGATTGTGTGATTCAACAAAGGAATCATGCAAGGTTTGTAATAATGTATTAATATTACACATAAACCGATTGACTCCACAGATATGCACATTCTAATTTTGTCCAAAAAAATTACCAACAACGACAAAAACCCAAAATTAGATTTACGAAAAGTTTTGCCATGCCAAACATTTTTGATATGTTTTCTAGGTAACAGAACGGATAGGTCCAGATCGCCCCTGAGGGTTGACAATAATGGTCGCAGGCGTGATAATAACAAATCACAAGATTCTGGGAAATCTAGTGATAACATGACTAATATCATGAATCCTATGATGATGACCAATATGTATCCACAAGGTACTTACTTTTTTATGTGTTTTATGTTATTAGCATTATTTATATTAACCCACATATTTGTGGAAGGTCATTATTGCATAAACATTTTAAATAATATATTTTAGATAAATAATATCTTAAATTTATTCTAGCCAACATGATGATGGCTGGTGGAATGTACCCAAACATGATGATGCCAGGAGCAATGATTGGTGGGGGCATGATGCCTAGTATGCCTGCTACAGGAATGGAAATGATGTCTGGACCAGGCATGGATATGGTCCCACAAGCAGCTATGGACATGTCAGCAATGGGTGGACAGGCGATGGCACCTGCTGCTCCACCTGCCATGGACATGGCCATGATGGGTGGAATGATGATGGACCCAGCCATGATGGGAATGTACCCCAATATGGGTGGTGATATGTCTAATGTGCAGGCAAAAAAAGAAATCATTTTCAAGCATGCGAGGCTTATTCCTCCTGATGCACGCACACCACAACCACCACGGAGATCTAAACCTCCTGGATGCCGAACAATCTTTGTGGGAGGACTACCAGACAAAATCAGAGAGAGCATTGTAAGGGAAATTTTTGAGACTTATGGAAGAATACATACACTGAGATTGTCAAAGAAAAACTTTTGTCACATTCGTTTTGATAGAGAAGAGTGTGTGGATCAAGCAATGATGATATCTGGTTATTGTATTAAACTCATTAACACAAAAGAAAAAGATGACATGGTGGAGGATAATGATGATGATGAAAATTCACACTCCACCTCTGGCTGGCTACATGTAGACTATGCATTGGTGAGCACAATTTATAATGTACCTTTAGTTTTTGTAACTTTATTTTAAAATTTTACATTATACAATAATAATCATGAAACTCATGGTTCTCCAACTTTTTGTGCTTGGGAAGTCAATTCACTTAATTTTTATATTTGTCATACATATCTATGCCTGCTTACCATTTCTTTTTTTTCACCTTAGAACTACTCAAATCTCATTCTGTTGGTAATTTGCCCAATTATTTGTGTTTTTGTAATAATTGTGTTTTGTCATTACTTGTTACCTGTCAATCATGAATTTGCGTAAATTTTGACATCCCATTTCCTTGGACCATGTTTAGTTGTTTCGTAAATTGCGCTCCATTTCTGCTCATATAACTTTGTCAGGATTCGTTTTCTTTGTTGCTTGTTCATAATATTTTTTGTTAATATTTGTGATGTTGTTTCCTTTTCTAAATTGCTTTTTTGGCATTTGAATAACTCTGACGATATTGAGAAAAAGTCACCTTAGTCCTGATTTTGGCCATGCTCCAAAGAATCTATGTATACTAGCGCTGCTGGTGGGTGGCACACAGATAGTTTTGTTGCACCTAAAACGAATGCAATTGTAGCTTTAGTTTATTTTCAAATTAATTTGTAGTTATTTTTTATATCTGTATTTGTGTTTTAGGTTTATTTATTTATTTTAACATTTATGTACACACATAAACAGACAAGAAAAAACAACGGAAAAATAAGTACAAAGGTGATGCTTATTTCATAAGAAATCTCTTTCAGCATGCCTGCGATAGGACAATAAATAGAGAGATGTATACAGCGTGTGAAAGAATAAAGGAGAAAAAAATACATAAAATCATAAACAATTCACTTAAAAGAACTAAACACATATTATGAGAATATACTTACATACATACAAATAAACATACATACTTCTAAAATAAATATCACTACAATCTTAATAATTATATTAAATACATACATACACAACTATGATGAAGTGGAAAGATAGTGTTCTTTTACTCTTTTTTTAAAAACTGCAACAGTTTGGCAGTCCCTAATTTCGGGCAGTAGTGAATTCCACAACCGCACCGCGTGCACAGTGAAGGAGTAGGAGTAGAAGTCGGTGGAGTTGAGAGGGGATTTGAGAAGGTTTTTAAAATGCGACCTACAAGGCACATCTGCAGAACGAGCGTAGGAAAAACGCTCTCGCAGATAGGTTATCTGATGATGATTTTTTTTATTCTGCCATTGATTCCTCTTTCTCATCTGCTAATGCAAGCTTTAGCTCTTTGACTACACACTTGGTGGCTTTATACTTCAGAGCTTTAGCCAACAGAAAGGTAGTTTGTTTAACATCCGCATATAAATGCGCAAAATGTCCCAAGTCACTACAGTGACCTGTTGGACACCTTTACCGATGCCAATGTCCATGCCGTTCTGGTTTCTGAGAGTTGGCTCAAACCTCATCTCCCCTCCACCACCTACTCTCTCCCATGTTTCACTCTTATCCGCAATGATAGAATTGGTGGTGTAGCTATATATCTTCGTAGTGATTTTCCTTTTAAACTCACTGCCTTATCTCCCTTACAATACCATGCTTCCGCTGAGTACCTCTTTTTAGAGGTCTATGTCAAAGGCGTCACAACCCTTCTTGGTGTTGTCTATTGTCCAACCGCTGTTGACTTTTTCCAACCTCGAATTGGGGCTTGAATATATAGGGTCAGAGTATGCACATTGCGACATCATGAGCGGTTTCAACACTGAACTTGCTCATCACTCTCCCTGATTCCGTAAACTCGTTCACATCATTGAGTCCATTTGTCTCCATATACTTTTACTGCAACCTATCCATTTTAATATCTATGGCGATGACACTTGGCTCGACTTAATCCTTACATCCGCACCCTTCCTTGTTCCCTCTCATGGTCAGTGTCCCATTCCTGGATTTTCCCATCATGACCTCATTTTCCTCTCGTATGTCCTAAAACCACCTAAACCTATCCCAAAAGTTCTGCACATGCGGTGTTTGTGCATATGGACGTTGAGATGCTTCGTCAGGATGCGTCAGACCTTAGTTGGGAACACCTGGCAGCAGCGACAGCTGTAGACGAGAAACTGCGCATTTGTCTTCCAGCTCCTTGGATGACGACAGGGGTTCGAATGGCGATGAGACGAAGGGATCGGGCCTTTCGTAAATTTAAAAAGGATCACAGTGAAGAACATCCATCATACATCTGCGCGGGTAGACGGTTTATCGGACGCTATAGCAGATGTAAACCGAGACTTATCAAAAAGTGGTCTGATGGTTTCGGGGTATCAGTAAACCCCACAAAGCGTTAGGCCATTGTAATTGGAAGCTCACGTATGATGAGTAGGGTGGAGCTTAGCTCTTTTCCTCCTCGCATTTTCAATTGTACAGTCATACCCAATACTGCTGTAAAAGATCTCGGTTTGCATCTCGACTCGACACAGTTACTCAAAGAGTCAACGGTACTCTGCGATCCCTGTATCATCTGAGAAACTTTTTTCCCGCTAAGACGAAAACCATGCTTGTGCAGACTTTGATTTTCCCTATCATCGACTATGGTGACGTGTGCTACTTTGACTTGAATGCGGTTTTGCTGGATGTTCTACAGATTGCTCAACAATGGTATCCGGTTCATACTCAACCTCAGAAAATATGACCATGTGTCGAGCTATAGGTCTGAGCTCAAATGGATGTCCATTCGTCAAAGAAGAAGTTTGCGCGCTTTGACTACGCTTTTCTCCCTTCTCATCTCTCCCAGTCCTCCTTATCTCATGTCTCACTTCTAATATCTATGTTCTTCACATGCTAAGAATCTGCGTTCTTCTAACAATCTTCTCTTACTCTGTCCTTCTCATACTTCTGACATTGTTCATCCATTCTTCTTTGGAATGCGCTTCCTCTTGATATCAGGACGGCTACCAGTTGTATGCATTTAAGGGCCTATAATACCTCAAATGGCTTAGCATGATCGTCCGTTATGTCGAAAATACTGCAGCACTAATTTTGAAATAAATATATGTTAAAGTTGAGGATTAATGTTAGGTCTTATGTTTGACGAAAACACGATTCCATAAAATTTTCTCGATAGACAAAAATTCCAAAGTCCAAACCGAACAATAAACCTCTGGTATTCAAAAAATAGTTCATGAAACTTTGTATACTAACCGAACTAACTATTAAAGCAGGTCTTATGTTTTTTATTTTTTTTTAGTTACCATTATTTTCACCGTAAAAAGCAAAGTAACATAGTTAACGCGGTGGAACATAGTTAACGCAAGACCTCATACATCCCAATTAGAGTATTGAGTAAAAAGCATAATACAATGACCAAACTTATTTTTTTTAAGCTTGCTATTTGTACTAAGAAAAAAATCGTGTTGACACTAGCATTACTTTATGCATTTAAAATTGAGTCTTATTGCCTAGAAATAAGATTTAATTTTATTTGGCTTAATCGGAGGTTAGTATGAAAAATTAAATATTTTTTTAAAAAATACCTATATTAAAAGTTACAGAAATCGATCCAGTAGTCAATTATGAACAAACTACTTTCAGGACTTGCGTTTATTCTGTTACACCAAGTTTATTTAGAGTAAATAGTATGTATGTGTATTATAGGTTTTTAACCTATTTATGTATTTGTGTACATTTTGTATTTATAATTCAATAATTTTAATAGTTTTTTTTATCTTGTTTGGCTCAACCAAAGCACCTGCCATCTAATCTCTTCACCGCCCTTGGTTGACTAGTAGAGAATGCCTAAGGAATTAAGTCCGCCTTTGTACCTTTTTTGTGTGCGAAAAGATTAAATAAATAAACTCCTGTTGTAGAGCCGAGATGACCAGAATGACTTTGAGCGGCGACAAAGACAAGCCTTGCGGGTTCAACAGCAACATATACAGCAATTAAATTCCCAAAATGACATAGCTAACCGTGCCATGCCTCCCTATGGAGATGTACGTAGGAGAACACCATCACCATCTAGAGTACAACCATATTCTAATGCATCCATGATACAATTGGCAGAAAAACTTAAAAATGAAGAACTATTCCCGGCAACTCTACCAGTAAGTTATTGATTGTAAACAAAATCCTTGAAATTTTTTACAAAATATGGCTGGGAATTAGTATTTAATTTACCAAAATCGTTAAGTTACAATTATTATTTATTACAGACATTGCTTGCTTGGTTAGAGCGAGGGGAATGTACGAAAAAGAATGCAAATCAATTTTATTCAATGATACAAGCAACAAATGCACATATACGCAGATTGTTCAGTGAGAAAATGCAAGCTGAAGAAGAGTTACTTGATTGCAAAGAACGAGTGAAGAATCACATTGGAACTGTGATTGAACAACGTAAGTTTGATAAGACATGGTTTCAACAATTTCTCAATCAATCATCAGGTGAATGTGTGAAATCAGTGATAATTATGTCTCTAGTTCAACACTATTTATATTTCTAAGTAATTTAAAGGTAAGACGGTCATAATGTTTTCATTTCAATTACGAAAACATTCAAGTAGAAACTGCAATCTGTTCCAAAACTTTTTAATGAAATTGTAAACAAACTTTTTTTTCGTAAAATTTTTATGCAATCACTCACTAAAGGTAAATTAGTTGCAATAATGATTGAATCTACTAAATAAAAATCTTAAATTCATTCAGTAACTGACAATGCACAGCCTAAACTGCTGGGTCTGAAAGGATGAAATTTTGCACAAGAGTTCCTTATATAATGAAAGTGAGCACCAAGGAAGGATTTTTGAAAATTCACCCCCTAAATGGGTTAATAGGGCATGAAAGTTTTTATGGAAATTTGTCATTTTTGAAGTGGAAAACGCGAAGTTGGTATTTAGACTTTGGTTTATAAGTAAAAGTTAGATGTATCATCCTTTCTTGGAAACTCATCACTTATGGGGGTTAAATAGGGATGAAGATTGATATGGGAGTTCATAATATTAAAAATATGGAAGTTGTTACTTAAATACTTATCTCTTAAAGCTCCTGAGAAGCTGCTGATGGGAAATCCCATCGGGTGCACTGCTTGTAACATACACACAATATAACATAAAAGATTGTAATTGAAAATTCGGCTACGAAAAGTGAAGTCATGAATTAACCTAACTTCTCAAATTAAAAACGTTTATAAGGTAACATACCTTTATAAGGTTTAAAATTTAGATATTGTTATAAGACAGGATTCAAATAATCAAATCTCTCAATTTGTAAGAACTTAAATAACCTGTCCCATTTGTAAAACAACTGTGTTTATATTTTCATTCAATTGTTTTGAAACAGAGTTTTAAAGCATAGTCTTCACATTGAATGTTGTAAAATGCTTTTGAAAATAATATTCAAACATTTCTGCAACTTCAAGGGTGTCAAGTCTTAACTAAATTAATAATAATTTCTCAAAATGGTCACTCTTATAATCTTAATACTCAGTCAGTAGTCAACAAATGGATTGCTCCGGTTCACCAGATGACTTCCAGCCATAAGTATCAATGAAACAACAGAATCATTGCTGAAAAGATGGGTGCTATTGTAAGTTATTTATATCATGACAATTTAATTTTAACTTTTGGGTGTTTTTGTTCCAACAAAACAAAAGTTAAAAAGTAAGTAAGTTAAAATAGTATAAAGTTTAATTTGTCATGTAGTTGGTTAAAAATGAATTGTCAGAACATGTTGGGTACTCCTGTGCAATGGCACAGTATCATATCGTACGTCACATCTCTGTAACGCGAGGTGCAGCGTGTGCGCAACCCTGCCGACTGGCTCGTGACCCTCGCATGTGATAGGTACACGTATAGGTACTACGTTCGACTGCGGCGTAATAGACCGCAGTATGAGAGCCTGGGATGACCGGTCGATCGAGAAAATACGACGGTATGTTTTGGTCGCGAGACCAAAGTCGGATCTCTTAACATAATTTTGTGAACCTCAGTCGAACAGGTGGCGAAAGTGTTTGCCGCATCGTCCCATCAACGTGTATGGGATCACTTCACAAAACCTCAGAGAAAGAATATTGAGACATGGCAGAAAATGACACAGGTACTACTTTTACAGCAATTTTTGTTTTGTTAGGAAACAAGGAAAGGTTCTTTAGTAAATAATGCAAACAAATGTTCGTGATAACGCTGCTACACTATAGTATTGTAAACCATAATTTTAACACTAAACTTGGTGTCAGTAAGTATGCACTTCAATAGGATGGATCTAACCTATGCTGGTTCAATAGTGTTAAGAATGGCGGAAAATCTAGGTGACCGAGGAGACAGCAGAAACAGGTAAACAGAGGAAGGAATGTATAGAGTAATTGGGAGCTATAATTATATTTTTGCTAAACACATGAATTTGCGTATCCACTAATTTTAGTAATAATACTTGTTTACTCATTCTCCGCTAAGCTAATATACATCTTTCAGGAGTTTAATTCATTGAAAGAAGAATTCTATGAAAAGTTCAACGACGAAGGAGAATTCAATGGTTACAGTCGGGCATCGGATAGCAATGAAGAAGTCCAACAGCTGAAAGTCAGTTTCTCATAATTATTAACATTTTTGTTACATGTGGAAAAAATGAACAATTTAATAAATCGTTTAACTTTTTCAGCGTGAGAATGAAAGCCTCCAATTTCAACTGGAAGCTTATAAAAATGAGGTTGATGTTATAAAGTCTGATGCTATGAAGGAGATGGAGAAATTTAAAGCACAGTTTATAGCGCGGCAGGCTTTGCAAGGAAACATTGACAAAAATGTAAGTAAATTTACCATTCCCCACATTTTCCGAGTCGTATAAAATATTTAAAGAGTTTACTGCTATTTAGTTTTTATTGTATATTTATACATACTGTAAATTAGTGTCGTGTAGACAGACAAGAAAATCGACTTTATTTATACCGCGTTGTTCTTCATAGCTATGCAACGGATTTTGATATGATTGTTACCATCATTGTGCAATACATTTCACTTACATATAATAAGAAACTAATTTTTTGTTAAGTAGTAAAAACTTTTTGAAGCAGGGGCAGTCGCTAGTTTATACCATAAAGTAAATTATCTGGTTGGGCTAAGTGCCTGCTCATGAGCTCATTAATCAAACGGGTTTAATAGATGTTGCATAGCCAAGACTATGTAGTTGGCAGGTAAAATAAATCAATACTTGTTATGTCTAGCCTCCTTTGCCGTCGCCGATCGTGAAGCCCCCTCCACCACCGCCATTGCCTGAGGATCTGGATTCAGCAGTGCATCTTAAGGAGGCTGTTGAAGCAGGCTGCGGAGAAGCCAAGCTGATAGGAGTCATGTCTGCTTTCTTACAAGTAAGATATTTATCAATGAGTACTTATTCTTGTACTTTATAATTAGGATGCTTAGAGCTATCTATCTTTTGTGTTGCACCAGGACCTGCCATGTTTTGTTTCTACATTACCCTAAGGTTGACTGGTATTAAATGCCTCGGGCATTAATTCCTTGCTCGCCTCGTCTTTGTACAGTACTTTTTACTTGTGGATAAATTTTTAATAAATGATTTCGATGAATGAGTCTTGGATTATCTTTTGAAGAAATTTTGCTTATCAAAATTTTACCAATTTTAGCTTTCGGTAGTCGAAAATTTATTTTCGACGTAAAACAATCTAAGGTTCCGTCTTTAGTCTTAATTTCTATTAAAACTTATACTATTGTGCAATGCACTTGCATTTTTTTAACAAAAAACATGAATTCAGGTACATCCACAAGGGGCTAGCCTCGACTACGTAGTGTCGTATGTCCGCGCCATCTTTACGCTCGTGTCTCAGGCTACAATACACCACGTTCTGCAGAAACACACGGATGTGTTCGAACGCACCACCAGCGGCGTCGGCGCGAACATCGAACATCGCTGGTCCTTCATTGCGTTCAATAAGGACAAGAAACAACCTTGACTGCTAAGAAATAAGAGGGTACATACCTCTACATATCGGAGTATTTCGTGTTCTGATTACATTATGTGTACTAATGATTGATGTAAGAACAAATAGATAATAACACTTCTGTACAAAAGAGATTTCTAAATAAGTAAAATGTTGATAAAAAGCAATTGTAAAAGTAAAATAATTGGCTAGGAGCATGCTTGTGATATAAATTCATCTATTAAGTATAGATGGTGGTCTTTATTTTAGTAAAGTATATTTTCGTTACACAAAAGTTTCTGATTCATTTTTAGCAGTTAGGGGTGTTTAGTTCATATTAAAAATTATCATAAACAAATGATAATTGACAATTGATCAACTAGAATTTAAATTACACTGTTTTTTTTTTTGTAAGCCCTGGAGTTCTGAGAACTAATTACAAAGGCATTTAGTATATGTAATTATTTTGTAATAAAACTGATACTGTTTTTACAGAGGTAAACAATTCTATCTTCCAAAATTAGTAAGTAGCTCCAAAATATCGGATAAAGCTACTTTTTATGACTGACAAGTTTGTAGCGTATTTAAAATTAAGTTCATTTCGAAATAAACTATGTATGCTTCCTAACTCTAATGTTTTATTGAAGACTATTTCAGAAACAAGTGTTACAAATTCATAAGTTTTACATGATCATTGCATATTACTTTTCAAGTCTCTGTTTTCTGTTGTGCCTGCAGGTCATTGATACTCTGCATATACTCTGCAGTTGCCTCCTCTAAGTCTCTATCGTTAGCAGTAGGGTCACTCTCAACGGCCGGTTCACCAACATTGCCACCTTGACGCATCTTCAATCTAATTTCTCGCATCCGAGCCTCCAGGATACGCTCTCTTTTGTTCTCGCGATCCAAAACCTGAAGCAAATAACCTATAAGCCTATTTCTATAACCTATAAGCCTATGGCCTATTTCTTAATTTCTAGTGCATAGTCATTTAAGTGACGCTAAAGGAGTGAATTGAAATATTGGTTTCTAGATCCGAAGCAATTTATCGAAGAACTTGTGAAATATATTTGTAGCACGTACTACTTACGTGAGTTAAAAGTTGTTTGTCATTCTTGTCTGCTGTACCGAGATTCTCCGATAGTTCAGCTAAGTACACTGTTCCTTTACTACTGCCACAGGCCACTAGAAGACCCTGAAACAGTTTTTAAAAGTTAATGTACAGTCGAGTTCATTAATATATTGGCAGTGACAAAATTTCAAAATATTATACGCGTTAAAATGTTCTTACAATGTTATACAAACTTAGACTTAATAAAATGTTAACATACATTTACAGTTTCAAAATATTATAAGCGTTATAATGATCATCATTTAACGCTTATAATATTTCGAAACTTTGTCACTGTCAATATATTAATGAACTCGACTGTACCTTAGTTCTATTTGGTGCAAGTCATGAGCGCGTTGACAAATTGACGAATGTTTTAAATTGCAATCATCGACACGCGCTCTTGAAATGCAACAACTGTAGGTGATAGCTAATATTAAATAATATTGTTTTTTATTTTTTACTAACTCCTTCATGAGGGCGCAAACGGAGTAAGGGCTCATCGCAAATTTGTGCTGTAACTAACGGAGCGCTTCTTCTTCGTAACAAGTCCCAACAAGACAGGCAGCCATCAAATTGAGTCACCAGCATCAATGAAAACCTTCGACAGAAGAGGAGGCAATATCTATAGGTAATGTTTATGAATTTTGATTATGGACTTTACTGTAGGTATAGCAAATTAGTGATTCTTTTCCCTGTAAGTTAATTTACGTAAGTCAAGGGCAAAGTGAAATGCAGGCTGCAATAGATCGAAAAAGTGTGATAAATCATCAGTTTTCGTTACGAAGGACCATAAGTTACCCTCATAGTCAAGTATCCATAAATTAATGACGATTCTTCGACGATTAGATACCAGCATGACAGTGTCATCGTACCTGATAGGGTTCCATGCTCCGTCAGTCAGTTTCGTGCGGTGCGAATAAGTCCATAAAATGGCAGATTCACGGCAGTCTTCGCTCCAAACTCGAGCAGTCCAGTCGCCAACCGTTAGAAAGTTTTTGACGAACGTCGGGTTTCTTTGGAGCGCGTATACAGGACCAAGGTGAGCTTCGTACTAATCAAAAATGCGTAAAAGCCAATAAATATAGAAAAATCTAGACCAAATTCTAGCAAAGGAACTGGCTAGCCAGCGCCAAGTGTGATATTACACGAACCACTTAGTGCCAATTTTGACCCTTCTATAATTCAAAACCTCTTTAACGCAAACACATAAAACTACGTGTGTTTAATTATATCCATAAGGACATATAATTTAAATGGAGAAACTCTTCCTTGTAACTAACCTTTGTCGGAAGTTTTTCAACAGAATTTTTCCCTTTTCGATTACCTCCAATTACTAATCCAGTTTCTGTCCCAACCATAAACCTGTAAAAGTTAAATAATATTTTTTTAATATACAGGGTGAAATTTTCATCACCGTTTTCCTTTTTTATTGTAGGTACCTACTCATCATTATGAACAACTTTTATTATGGGACCAAACCTGAAATCGTGAATAATAAAATCAGCTGTTCCCTAAATTTATGATCGCTTATCTCGTCAAAATGCAGGGAACAGCTGATTTTTTTTTTCGTGATTTCAGGTGTGGCCCTATAATAAAAGTTGTTCATAATGTTATGTAGAGAGGCCAGCACATCAAGCTACCCCAATCTGTAAAATTTTCCCAATTGAATATGAACCTTATTCGCTTGCAATAAAGTTTAAAACCTATCAAAGAAAGGACAATGCCAGAAATTTAATAGAACTTTGCCCCATTTAATACAATTATTCATTTACAACCATGTAATATGCAGCATCTTATTGCTTTTGTATTACTGATAACTAAACATTTTTCCTAAGTTGAATTCCATTTAACATTGATTTGTAATCCGCAGGTCCTGAACATAAACAATTTATTATGATAAATAAGGTCCTATATTAATTACAATTATTTTCATTAATTTATATTTTCTGTAAATTGCTGGGGCAGAATCTGGCATTGTAAAGTCGGGCAGTGTTATTCTATTTATCCATTAGGAAACCCTCTAAAGCAGTACAGAGTTCGGATTTCTGCCGAGTTGATGGCAATAGGCTTGCCTCCTATTACACGTTTGTGGTATATACAGGTTAACATAGTACACCCCATGAGACGTGTGTGTGTGCCTAGCCTATCCTTTCGGGGAATAAATATTATATTATCTAGTTCCCTATCTATCCTCATAATTTACCTTGTTGGTATCGTGGGCTCATATTCAAGTGCTGAAATCCCAATAGCATTATCAATACACTGTGTATCAGTTACCGCTTTCACGATATCTATTATCATGGAGTCGGTAGGCTCGCTCATGTTTCGCGTATCCCACCTGAAAAAATAAACCAGTCTTAAAAAGTATTCTCTAAGAGTTTTATGTCTAAACCAGCTGACCCGGCGAACTTCGTACCGCCTCAGAATCTATAAATGTTGTGTTAATAGCTGAATTAAATTATTTTCTGTGATTTTCTTAGTTTTACAATGCGCGAGAAAAATTCTCGACGATCAAAAAATTAAACTATCGAAATCAGTCAATCTGTTGTCTAGATAGATAATGGCAGAGATCTTCATACTTTTTTGTTTCGTATATTTTTCCCATGTTTTAATAGTTATTCTGCTTTTCGAGGTGGAGAAAAATCGAACATATCAAAGTTCATTAAAATCGATGCAGCCGTTCTTGAGTTATAAATAGTGTAACTAATCCAACTTTGTTTTATTTATATAGATTACTTTTAGATTACAGTTATTAATTACCATTTAACGACACCATCTGGAGATGCAGAGAAAAATTCTGCTCCAATTTTAGAATTGATAAAGAGTACGTTTCGAGCTATGTCGCGGTGCGCAACATGCGGTGGACAAACTCCAGCGGGATCCCCGCCTTTACGTGTATCCCACCAACCGACCTAAAATCATATTAGAAACCGAGACTGATTTGTTCGGGCAAATGAGGCATTTTCATTACCTACTTATATACCTGCCCATTCATCATTCCTCCAATTATAAGATGAGGGTCACGAGGATTGTAAATAAGGTCCAGTAAAGGCTGCGGAGGCTTAATTACAAGCTCAGGTGCATTCGCGTTCTCTACAAAAAATGATAAAGATTTATTCTAGATGTCTTCATTTTTCCAAATAGAAAATAGGTACCTACTTTATTTATATGTACCAATGTCCCAAATGTATGAATACTGTGGAGTTCTTGAATTTCTTGTAAGCTCGATATCTGCATGAGCTACTGCCAGTTTTGCTCCTCCATCCGCTTGCCAAGACAATGATCGGATCGGTCGCCTTCCTTCCGGTTCTCGGTAGACATTGACAGTGTGGCAACTGCTGTTTTCTACAGGTGGGATTGTTGGCAATTCTGTACAATAGGTCTCGTACATATCTACTGCATTGTTTTGGAGTATATTGTGTTCCATGCTCTGCAGAACAAAATTTGCGGTTTTGGGTATATTTGATAAATGAACATTATATTTTTTCTACCAGCGTAATCACTTACATGTCCTAAGTGCATAACAGCATGAACATAGGCGTCATCCTTTTCGATTTTACGTCGATATCTCTGCGTTGCTTCAGGATCATTCATGTTGATGTCTTTTGGCCATCCACCTTCAACGTGGCTCACGCCAGAGTTTGTGTATTCAGCTCTAAATTGATAAGTAATGATGTAAGAAATATAAATATCGTTACTGGGTCCAACATCGGTACCTATTCGATAAGTGTGGAAGCGAGACTCGCATGATGTAATGAATTTAAATAACCTTCCGTCACGTTCAAAAACTTACTATCTATGGCAAGAGAAGAAAATTATGGGAAGTTCATTGGATGTAAAATATGATCATAATTCTAGAGGATATAAATCTGTATGTAGCACATGATAGCACGTTACTTACCTTACAGAATTTACCCAGTGCTCGGACATAGTGCCTGTATTCTGGATGGCAACGCTCACCGGATTTCGAAGAATGTAGTCCGGATAATACGCAGGATTATTGGGAATGCTCACTAACATTTCAGGACCATGATCTTCAAACAAAGTTTGCTTTCCGAATTCTTTTCTACGCCGTTTGTATTCATATATAAGTTCAATTTTTTCCGGCTTCTCCATGATTGTAAGTTCAGAAGAATGGAGCAAAGAAAGTTCACTTCAGATAGCCTTTGTTAAATCGATAAACTTACGGGGTTACCTCGGCGATATGCTAATGTGTCTGTGTCTTCAAACAATCAATACATTTTTAACAACATTGCGTATTTTGTTTTGATTAAGTGGATTGATAAGGTATTGTTGCGTCGCATATAGACGGAGGCAACGAACTTTTCTAAATGTAGCTATCGCTAGACTGGTAGTTAGGCTAGGTAGTAAATCAAATTCTTCATTAATCGTAAGAGGTACTTGTAACTTTTACTTAAGAAAACAAATCAATTTAACAAAAAATATTCAAATAATTTAATAGAGAGGTATTGGGTCAGCCTGCGTGGCTCGTCTTAGAGCCAGCACTATCAGGCGCGGAGGCGATGCTGCAAGTTTCACGGTGCATTGCTCTAGGAGAATAGCCCAACGTACTGCTGATCTGTTCTCAGCTGGCATGGCCTTCAACTGCTCAATCTACAAATATCAAAAACGTAGTTTAGTATTTTTAGTCCTGGTGTTTGTAGTCCCCACTCTTATGCTATGGCTCTCGTATATTTCACTCCTTGGGCAAAGGCTTATTGACGGTATTTTAAAAGCAACATCAGAATCATCTATAATTTTATGGTTCGAATTTTTGTGTTGGCTAGTCTATTTATCGAGGAAGGCTATATAACATCACGCTACGACCAATAATAGGAGCGGAGCATAAATGAAAAATGTTGCAAAAACGGGAAAAATATTCCCTTTGAGAGCTTCCGTTGCCCTTGACATAATTTGATTTCAATGAATATTTTATCATAGATATCATAGTTTTAAAATAACTCCGCAAGGCGGCCGGTCATGAGGGGGTGGAATCCGGGGGGCACAGCTAGTCATTGATAAAATTATAATAATGCTCAAGTAAATCAGTTTCTGTTTTTGGCTTCTTTAGCTAAGACAGCCTTGGAAAGGTGGGCTTTACTAAAAAATAAAAGTGAGTTTATTCACAGAATATCCCAAAGTGTCTTCCAGAACGTTGACAGGAAGTCGAGCTGTCAACTCGCCAGTGTGGTCAGCAAAGCGAACCCGGATATTATCTTCAGTATTATTTTCCCTGTAAAACAACGTTGAAAATTGATACATAATCAATTCATAAGTAATTAGTCGGCTCAACTGTCGCGTGTAATGAGAAGCATACAAAGTATCAAGTTCGTCCAAATCAAGATGCGTAAGCAGTGCATGCAGTGACGCACAGAATGGCGCTGAACCTGTGACTCTGTCGCGTACTTGTGACACGGATGCCGCGCATGAACGTTCGCCGCTCCACGCTGCCCAAGCTGCGGCTTCACCGCCCCCTGTGTAAGTAAAAGAAACGCAATCGCAAGGTATACAAAAATACAGCTACAAATGTTAGCGTTAATAAAAATAAAAATTATTTAATTCATAGCCCATAGGGGATTCCCCAATTTCCAAAATCTTGTGCAAATATGCAAACTCACTAGTTTAGGTACCTACTTATTTTTACAAGATTATCAGTGAATGGCCGAACCAATTTAATATCACTTCACAATAAATGATGCAATGTTAACTTGTTTACAACCGAAACAAAATTGACTCTGTTTAAGTACAGTGAGACATTTTGAATAAATATTGTTTAGTAATAAGATCATAAATATACATTTTCGAAATTTTTAGAAAAAAGAACGGTACACACGGGCGAAGTCGCGGGCAAGTGCTAGTAGTTTATATTGATGATGTTTTAATAGTTTCCTGTCACTGATATTTACATAGCAAGTAGTGATATATGAATTTGTGTAGGCTAGGCATTGGCGTATCTAGGGCTTTTTCCTGGCCCTAACCTTTTTTTTGTGGGGAAATTCTCATGGATACCCTCCGTCTGGGAAGAACAGAGGGTTATATCGGACTCCTACCGACTAAAACCTCACTGTTCCTTGTACTACCATGAGTCGGGGACCCGGGAGATACTTTGCTCATTCGCCGCACCCCCGACTGGTATCAGCCCGCCATGCCTATCGGACCAGGCGCGGTCGCAGCCCAAGATTTTGGGGGGGGTCACTATGAGTGCCGAGGAATATTTAAAGGGAGGTATATCTCCTCATTGGTCTAATGGTCGCAAGCGTTATTGCTGAGCAAGAGGTCCTAGCTGGGTTCGATTCCTAGGTCGGGTAAAATGTTATTGAGTTTTTCCATCAGAAATTTCTCAGAAGCCTGAAGAGCCTAGATTTGTGCCCGGTTGGCGGTAGTAGGCTCGCCCCCTATGACATGGCACTAAATAACTGACGAAATGTAAGTGTAAGTACTTAATAAATGAAGGCACACTCCTGCCTAACACTTTGGGGATTAAAGGCGTGATGTTAAGGTTCATGTACAGACGCCAGCACATCAAGCTAGTACTACAATAGGCTTGTCAACTGAAAAAATCTAATTAGTCCGTCAGTTAGATTATCAAAAAATATCTGACCCGTTTTTTTCCTTTTGTTACGTAAACCAAAATTGACGAAGATACGACGCTTTTAAAATTCTCAATACGTCACACCTTGGTACCTATCATTTTTAACCGACTTCAAAAAAGGGAAGAGGTTCTCAATTCGACGGTGTTTTTTTTTGTGTGTTTGCTACGCGATTACTCCGCCAATTGTGAACCGATTTTCAAATTTTTTTTTTTTGTTGTATGGAGATACTTCTGAAGTGGTCCCATAGTCACCAAGTCAGTATTTGATGATTGGATCCTGGAGAAATCAAGGGCAACACTCAAATTTTGTACCTATAGCGATTTGGGTATTTTTTATAGTAACTCGTGCATTTGCTCTCAGAAAGCACCATTCGGTGAAGTGGAACTGATGATGAAGACCACAGATGGCCATCGGAACTACTTAATAATAAATATTTCACTGTTTGCGATTCGATTAGGTACTTTAATGTGGTTGTTAAGCACAATGCGTATCGTGAAGTGGAGCTGATGGTGACTTCTCAATCAGCTCCAGTTCTCCTGGTTCTTACAAGGAGAACTCAACAATTAACGTCCCTGCATCGGGAAAAGCAATATTTTGTAAAAGGTGATGAGCAGTTGACATTAGGCTATTGTAACTTAGATACTTAACTTACAAACTGGCCCACTAAAAAGTGAAAAATATACAATGTGTTAATGAAATAACCCAAAACCTGAAACTAGTTTGTTTAGAATCGGCAGCAAAATCGAATACAATAATTTTTAATATGGGTTATTTTTTTCCAAAAAATAATTATTTGTCATGCCGTGTCTAATATTTTTTAACGACGCTGTACGCTACTGTCCAACGCAATGAAAACAAACAGCGCGGGCGAGGGTGAGGAGAGGGGGTGCTAGAGCTGGCGCCAAGGCGATAGAGCTACGAATCTGTAAGAAGTAGCGCGACAACAACATTTACAAATATCTCTTACTATAATTTTTGAAAATAAATAATTATATGTCATATCAATTTATTAATATAAAAATCGGTTGGGGTGTCCGAGGTTTTGGGTTATTTCATTAACACTTTGTATAGGTAACTTTCGGTGTCAATAAAAAAAATGCGGAACCAACGACACCGACTTCCGAAAGTAGTTATTTTTCACTTTGTAGTGTTTTTTTGGAAGTTGGTTGTTTTTTTTTTTTAAAAAAAAAACTAGCAGAATGTAGAATAAGAGCGAGCGTAGCGAGCTCGAAAATGCACACTTTGATAGGTTCGATTTCTTTCGATCATTCCAAAAGCACTAGGAATTACTTGCTTTGTCGACTTATGAAGAAAAGCTCAAGAATCAACAGAATGTAGATCGCAAGAGCGAGCGAAGCGACCCTGAACATTTTAACACCCCACCGGCCACCTTGAATAGTCTTTGTTTGCTCTTAACCATCATATTTAAAGAGAACTTACTTTATCGAATTATGACGAAAAGCTTAAACTCGTTTTAAGCAGCTGCCCCCCCCCCCCCCGCCTCTTCCTATATACGCTTAAGAGGGTAGGTACAACTAAAAAATAAAAACATTTTAATTTCGGCAGTCGGTGTCAAAAAACGGAAATGCGGAACCATCGACACCGACTTCCGAAATTAAAGTAATTTTTCACTTTTGAGTTTTTTTTTGGAAGTCGGTTAATTAAATCAATTCATATACAAGTAAACCAAAAAGCTATGCCCGAATTTTCTTCTTCTTCTTAGCGTGTCGATAGCAATCTAAATGGACTCGGCCCAGAATTCGGCTACTTGTTTGGCGCCATCACCAGCGTCCATCAATTATTTCGTCCAAATTTACTTGCAAGATTAGAGGTACCTACCCCAATAACGACTTTGACAGAAATAATGAGGGTGTTACGTGGTGTACTGAACACATCTGCGTACCCCTTTAAAGGATACAGGCGTGATGTTAGGTTGTGTGATTGCATAAACAATGCAATCGCGGATGATTTGCTGGCATTTATTGAAGAGTTCCGTTGTCTGTCTCCGAAATTCATCATCAGATCTTTGCGAAAAAATTTGGCCATTTTGGTATAGACCTCTTTCGAATAAAAAATAATTTTGCAAATCCTTCTAAATATGACGGAGTTATGCCCGAACATACATTAAAATATATATATATACTTATACAGGATTATTTGTAAAACATCAGCAACCTCTTAAGAGATCATTGTACTCATCATTATGAACAACTTTTACTATGGGACCAAACCTGAAATCGCGAAAAAAAATCAGCTGTTCCCTACATTTTGACGAGTTACACGAACATAAATGTTGGAAACAGCTGATTTTTTTTTTCGCGATTTCAGTTTTGGTCCCATAGTAAAAGTTGTATGTCCGTTTCAACCGCGCGGCCAAGTCATAAAATTTGACGAAACTTTGCCAGGAATTAGTGGTAATTTGTTACTATACACAACTACACACACACAACATAATGATGAGTACAATGACCTCTTAAGAGGTTGCTGGTGTTTTACAAGTAACCCTGTAGGTACATACTATATACATCCCAATTGAGAACCTCCTAATTTTTTGGAAGTCGGTTAAAAACAGGTGTGGCCGGCTTATCACAAAGATAAACACATAGAAACATTTTTTATCTTGAAGTTTGGCAAATTGCAACTCAGACAGGCTCAGAAAATTGCTGAAATTAGAAATGTGACTTACGTGCTGTTGCCTGGTTACGTATGTGCAGTCTGAGGGCTTCGGCGTCTGCTGTGTGCGGTTGATGTGTGATTACAGTTTTCGCACACACTTGCACACTGACCGCGGGAGCTCGCCACGATACTCGAGCGTCTGCTATGAATAGCACGCTTTCTAATGGACGCCATTCTTCTGCCCTGTAGAAGGACGACCAAGATTTTTAGATTCAAATAAACTTAAACACATAGTTCACTGTAGCATGACCGTAACCCCAGGGTTTGCCAGGTTTTGTCCATAAGTTCCTGAAGTTTTAATTAGGCTGACTAATCTTCATAATCTTCATCGATGGATCGACGAGGAGAACAATCCACACTGGAAGAAGCAAGTGTCGTTCCAAAGGAAATTTTCAGTTAACATGTGGGCAGGGGTAGTCGGCCGAACGTTGATTGATCCCCACTTCCTACCATATAATTTAAATGAGAGCTCTCCCAGAGCTTCTGGACGAGGCCGAAATACCAATATTGGCAATGAGAAGACCAATGATTTTTCAATAAGATGTCCAGCGCATATTGGACCCTAACGTGAGAGAATATTTTAATAATTGTTTCCCAGAGAAGTGGATTGGCACAGACGGGCCCATCCCTTGGCCACCTCGATCACCCGCGGGGCAATTGCGTAATACATTATTAATGGGAATCGGTTTCATTTTGACAGTTCAAAAACATTCATTACGTTATTTACGTGTTGAGCAAACAAACTTTTCGAACTTATGGAGCAATGGATTAGCAATTTGTTTCAAAATGATTCAGATTCCGATTGATAGTGTGTTAGGCAATTAGGGTGCCGGTTTTAAGTCTTGTGGACTTTTTCGTTTGGGGACGGGCCAAGGAGCTCTTCTACACACACGTTGAAATTTAGCAAAAAGAAACAAGGAACAGCCTTCGTCTAAGACAAGTTTAGCGCTTAATATTTTCTAAATGGTTTAAGATGTCATCCCCTTCAGGTTTTGCACCCATCTACCATACACCCTGTATAAAATGATTATGGCGATACATAACAATTTTGTTGTGATATTGCACCTTATCCTAATCTGGTGAGTTGAGAATCTGGTGACTTGATCATGAGGGATCCAGGGAGCGGAGGGAAAGTACCTAAGTACTTACATAAACCAATCGCGGTGTACCTATAGGTACTTTAAATTTTAATTATTATGTGAATTTCGAAACCTTTGGATAGTGTCGATGTCAAAAATGTCCAATAAGAGGCAAGCTGGCGTTGTGTTGTCCATGATCTCTACACCGCGAACCGACATGTCTACTCCTATAAAATAGAAAACATCAGGTGACTTGAGATTCGCAATGTCTTTAGGGATGATTCCAGGGCCGTAGCTAGAGGGGGGTATCGTGGGGCAATGCCCTACCTTTAAAAACTAATGCCCTACCTTAAGAAAACACCATCAACTACTTAAGTTATGACGGAAAAAAAATACTAGCATAAAATGACATCATCCTAAAATCATAATTTTTCTTTATTCTGCTCATAGATGGCATTTGAAATATGTGTGCGAGATTTGTTCGTATTGCAGTTTATAGAACAAGGAACCCCATAGTCTCTAAAATCCGAGGAAGGTCCATTTTTTTTGCGAATTCTATGTTGGTCCATAGTAAAAGTTGTTAATATTGATGGGTAGAACACCCCCTTAAATTTTGACGCATG
Source organism: Globia sparganii (assembly GCA_949316385.1). Classification (NCBI taxonomy): domain Eukaryota; kingdom Metazoa; phylum Arthropoda; class Insecta; order Lepidoptera; family Noctuidae; genus Globia; species Globia sparganii. The sequence goes on along the minus strand of OX438663.1, from coordinate 11,892,152 downwards.
TTTTCACAGTCAGACTATCTAACACCCACAGCAATTAAGTATTAACTGACACATAAGTCAAAAAAGCCACAAAACGATTGACCAGAACAGATCAAGTAACATTTTTACTTCCGCCCTACCTGTAACAACAGCTGCCCTACCTTAAATTCAAGTCCAGCTACGGCCCTGGATGATTCGTAAATTTTTAACATTGCTTACCAGCTCTAGTTTTTATAGTTTTCGCAGGTTTCACTGTTTTTACAACTACTAGCAAATCGACGTAAACGTTGTTACTTTCGTCTGAAAGACATTAAATGATTAAAAAAATAAATTACAGAAAATAGAGGTTCGATTGTCTGATTAATTGATTATCAGTGAATCAGTGACATAAACATTTACTAGTAAACTCTATGTTTAGTTTCTTCTTCAGTTCATTCCATATTGAGGAGTAGGTAAGTGGAATTGCGTGGATAGCCATTAGGTGCTATCTCAGGCCTGACAAGTCGGTGTCAACGACTCATATTTTATTTTTAATGAGATTTGAAATATATTTCTGCTAAATAGGGAGCACTAGCGATATTATTAGTTCTACCTATAGTATAACTCTAACATCTAGCTAGCTAGATGTTAGAGTTCTTAGACGTTCCTTTAACTAGGAGATACCTACCTAGGTACCTAAGGCTAATACTTACACATATGTGTTGATCAATTCTCGTGCCTTCTCTGTATGAGGAGCGGCCTTTGCCCTGCAGTGGGACAATAATAGGCTGATATTATTATTTAGGTACGTACCGGCCAGTTTCAATACTTCGGCGAGTCCGTAATATCCAGACGATTGTTTGGTTGGTATGTGGAGGAGCGGTAAGTACATGGAAAAAGTATCGCCACTGTGGATGCTTACATCCGACATCCCTTCGTTTAGGGTTAAGTAGAACGGAGAGGTCACCTTTCGAGAGGAAAAAGTTTTTATAATGAAGTCTGTTAAATAAGACACTATATAGGTACTATAAAATGTTTATACATAATTACTTAATTTAGAAAAGAACTCGAGAATAAAAAGCAAGTAACTTCTTAAAGAACTCACATGGGGTCTGTAAATTTCGTTATCACCAGTTTTAACGCAAATCTTTGGAGACGTAATTTCAACTGAAAATAACTTTTAAGTTAGATTAGAAAAAATATTATTAAAATATTGATGATTAGTTTTACATAGAAAAGGCCCTTACCAACATCTCCTACTAAAAATCTTTCGTAAAAAGTTAGAACAAAGTATTCGGAGCCCCAAACATCAACATTGATCGTGTCTACATCAGAATCTCTTACTGTGAAAGATGTAACTCCTCTTGATTCACCGCTTTTCTTCTTTAATCCTATAGTTCGAGGGCTATTTTTTGCAATAACTATACCGACAATAAAAGCATTTTTAATATTCATATTTAATTGATTTAATTTTACTTTTTGTACTCCCGCCATTTTTAACAATAGTCTGGTACTACTAATTATTAAATTAAAGCGGTAAGAAGTGGCTCGCCATAAATCAATCTCCTTTTTTTTTAGGCACCAGTTTCTCACTTATGAAGAGATTCAGTGAGAATCTATCTCGAATGGTCTAAGGAATCAAGTAAGGAATAATCTGGATGTCATGATGTGCCATCACCTTTAAATTGCATTTTTTTAAATCGTAGACAGAATGCTCTGTCTACGTTTAAAAACGTCATGGGCAGCATGGTCCCTGACCCTGACCTTAGCCTGTTCCGCAAGGAACGAAAGGAAAAAAAAATTAAAAACGTCAACACAAACTGACAGAAAGAGAAATGTCAGAGAAAACCGCCAAAACGAAAATAATTATCACTAAAAATTACATCAATTCAGTAAAAAATTAAAAAGATTTAAGCAATTAAGTCTGTGAGAATCTGCAAGTTTATAAATCATGTTATTTAAACCGCAATCTAGTGCATTTACTACAACGAAGAATGATTTTGAGCCTCGTGAACTGGTGAGGGAAGATGTAGAGTACACCGATTGTTCAAAACGGTTCCAGGAAGTGGCGAGAGATTTTTCAAAACAATATGCTCACATATATTCGGCTAGACTCAATACTTTTAGAAATATTTTAACTCCGATAGTCATGAAAAAGTGGTCGAATCGGTATAAGATTTTAAAACTATGTGAACTTCGTGATAAGGGTACAACTTGCGTTATAATTGGAACACTGTTCAAGTTTCAAGAATTAAAACCTAGTATACTGAAAGAATTGTCAGATCAATTGGAAATCATACCGCAAATTCCTAGGTAAGTATAGAGAGGTTAAATTATGTTGCTATGAAATAAGGCAGGGAGTTGTTGTTATTCCAATAATTTGTTTCAGAACTCATTTTGTACATGAATCAGACAGTATAGTGTTGGAAGATGAGCTGCAAAGAATTAAGCTGGTTGGTGAATCTATTGATGTTCATAACATTGTGACCGGTGTGGTCTGTGCTTTGTTAGGTATGTTTATCATAGAATACAGTATTTTCTGTTATCTATATTTTCAACTACTATCTGTATGGATTATCTTTTGTCTGTTAATAACAGAAACTACTGATTCTCCACTGTATTCAAGTAGTTATTCGTTGTGAGAACAGAGATCATTTGATCGTTGATGAATCATGAAAGTAAAACTGCTCCTGAGTTATCAAAATTATACTCATTGAATGCCATGAAACTGAAATATTTGTGTAATTTTTTAGGTTCTGAGGATGAAGATGGAATATTCACAGTCAAGGATGTGTGCTGGGCTGGCTGCGGTATACAAAAACCGCTACCAAAGTTGAGTTCAGACAGGTATGACATAGACCTTTAATTCCTTTACTAAAGAGGTTCAAACAACCACTATCGTCAGGCAACATTGCCAGTCTTTCTAAAGTATAAATTTCTTTTCAGATACATAGTCCTTATGTCTGGATTGAATACCTCAAGAACAGCAGATCACATGTTCTCAATGCATCTATTTATGGAATGGTTGTCTGGACTATCGGGCACATCTGAATATCAGGAGGAAGTGTCTAAGATTGTCAGGGTTATTGTTGCTGGTAAGGATGCTTTTTTAACAAAAATATAAGCAAAAGTGAGAAATTTCTAAATCTAGAATTCAGAATATATGGGAAGTAAATAAATAAAATCAAAAGTAGTATATTTGTATATATTTGTTTTTTTTTTTATGTCTGTCTTTCTGTTTCGGCTAATCTCTAATGGTTGATGTTATAAAGAGTAATATAGGTATTTTCTCCCAGTAGCACATTTCTTTCTAACATCCACTTGAGTGAAACAGCAGACAGTCTAAGTGCTGCCTGCGGTTTCGCCCATTTGTAAAATAATAGGATTTATTTTGCTTTTCAGGTGGAGTATTAGCAAGTCACACAAATGAGAGTGGTGTGAATGAGTCTGAGTTCATTGCAGCAGTAGAAATGATGGACTCCTTAGCAGCTGCTGTCAGTGCTGTTGCACCACTAGACCTTATGCCCAGCAGCAAAGATCCAACTGGAATAATGTTGCCACAGAAACCTTTTCACTATTGTTAGTAGTTATTACAACTTAAAAAGGTAAAAACTAAATAGAATGAAAAAGTGATCATACTTTTCTGTATTTCAGGTTTATTCCCTAAAGCTATTGAGTACAAATCTTTCAATCGGGTCACCAATCCGTATGAATGCAAAATTGGAGGTGTGTATTTGTGTTATATGCAGAAAGTTGCTGCTACACACAATATAACAATTTCTACTACTTATTTTTGTTACGTTTCAGGTTTCACATGTTTGGGTACCTCAGGTGAACCCATAAAAGACATTATGAGATACAGTAAGCTAGACGACACTTTGGAAGTAATGAAGAAAACTCTGCTTTGGAGAAACATTGCACCAACTTGTCCTGACACCATACCATGCACCCCCTGCACAGAAACAGACCCTTTTATTATTAATAACTGCCCAGCTATCTACTATTGTGGTAATTCTACTGAATTTGCTACTGATCTATATGAAGGTACTATGATTTTTACTTTATAAATATATAACAAGCATCTCAACAGTAATCATGTACTAAGCATAAATTTTGTTTTTTAGGAGAGAATGGACAGCGCACCAGGCTGGTGTGTATACCAAACTTTTGTGATTCAACGACTGTAGCTCTAGTCAACTTGTCGAATTTGGAATGTTACAGCATGAAATTTTCATAGGATTATGGTTTAATATGTTGTGAATTAAAATAATAAATTGCCATTATTATAAAATTTAATTATTTTTTGGTTTTTACCTAAAAATTATTTCCCAGGAAGTGCAAATAAATTAATTATTCTTGAAATCCACAATCGTGATTTTTTTCTCTAAAAGTTAAGTACTTTAATGAGGATCGTTACTGCCATTTTTGTCCGATAGGTGGCGCATCGTCGACATGGCCATTGACCAGGATTTACTAATCCCGGTGCACATTTAGTGGTCAAAATTATAACAAGAAAAAAAAAGTAGGAAAAGACTAAACGTCGCAAAAACATTTTTTAGTTCGAATTTCAATTCTCTAGGCTTCTTGGTATAATACAATCATGATTGATAACGATGGTAGACCGGTTTAACACAAAAAATAGCGATTAAGGTGAATGGGAAGTGGTAGACCGCGAAATTCAAATTTTATTACGTTTTTTCAATTTGCAGGTCAGTATCAGGTTGTATCTTGATCAAAATTTGATTCGCGACTATGACAGGTACGTATCTAAAGAATTAGAATCATTAATACATCTTCCTAAGTGAGATTTGTACCTCAAACACTTTTCCATGGGAGATTTCTTCTTGTGGTACAAATCTAAGTTAGGAAGATGTATTAATGATTCTAATGATTATAATTCTTTAGATACGTACCTGTTATAGTCGCGAATCAAATTTTGATCAAGATACAACCTGAAACAGACCTGCAAATTGCAAAAAACGTAAAAAAATTTGAATTTCGCGGTAACCACTGCGCAATCACCTTAGACTAACGTAAACAAAGCGAAATTGATTTGACAGCAGTCATCGCGCCGCTGGCGACATCTACGCTCATACGCTGAGCTTTGCGTGTGGGTACTGGATCCCCCCAATATGAGTATAATGGGAAGCGCTAAGGTAGCCCGCGAAATTCAATTTTCTTTCGATTTATGCAATTTGCAGCTGTGTCTGGGTGTATGTTGAATAAAATCCTATATTTCGCTGCTGTAACTAATATGTATTTACAGAATTTTTCTAATTCAAACTTTATTTTCAGACCAGTGGGTCCTTAGAGTGGTAGTATGAACTTATCCTATGTTAGTAAATAACAAAAACTTAAAAATACACTAATTGGCTATAAAATAAAAACGAACATGTGCGTGATTATAATCATTACAATGAGTAATACAACTTGTTATGTTAGTATAATCCTAAATGGCCCCGTTCAGTGCATCTTTTCCTTTCTATTTCATTATGAAAAGGACAGAAGATAAATATTAGTTTAGTCCTGTCAAATTAGATAATCCATAGACAAGTTTACACGTTTGGCTACTAAAAATACGTCAATTTACGTCAGGCGCTGACTAATGTGACAGGACTAAACTAATATTTATCTTCTGTCCTTTTCTTAATGAAATAGAAAGAAAAAGATGCACTGAACTTAAATTTAGTTTAGTTTGTGAACAACAGAATCAGGGCCAATATCCAACCATTGTGATTAAAACTCAAATAAAACTTTTACATCTTCCTAAGTTAGATTTGTACCACAAGAAGAAATCTCCTAGGGAAAAGTGTTTATGGTACAAATCTCACTTAAGATTATAATTCTGTAAATACGTACCTGTTATAGTCGCGAACCAAATTTTGATCAAGTTACAACCTAACACTAACCTGCAAATTGCAAAAAACGTAAGAAAATTTGAATTTCGCGGTCTACCACTTCCCATTCTCATAAAGAAGCAGTAAAATTACAGCTTGAGTGTTACCACTTTTTAACGAAATTTAAATAGTGATGTGACAAAATAATCGTTTCATTGAAGTAAAATCCAGTTCAAAATCGATCCGTGTTAAAATAAGTTTACAACAAAAATATTGAGCAATGCATAATTACTGTTTTGTCATCACATCAGTGATCGGATTAGATTTATAAAAAGCATTAATTCTAATAACAAACATATCTTTTAAATATTCTTATTTTTGGGTTTTTGGTGTTTTGCAAATAATCCTGTAGGTACAGTAAACGTTATTTTATTTAAAAGAATGATTTCTTAGATCGATATAGTAGGAGTTTCAGAGTAACAATTGAACAAAATTATCTTTGGTAGACTATGTATTTACCTATGCTGATTTGAAACAACAATATATATTTTTATCCGATCAATACAAAGAATATTTGATTGTTTACGGTTGAATCAAAATTGATCCATTTCAAATATCTAAAATTAATACGATTAAAACGATGTTTCACTGCGATTTAATAATTCATTGTGTAAAATCAATAGTCCTTCTTTTTATAAAATTAATGTACCGATTAATGATTAATTGATTACGCAATAAGAAGCTCCTATTGCATCATTTAGTTATGTACCAACCAAGAGGGCGCTACAGTCTTAATTTATTTTTCTGCCTGGCAATTTTGCTTCCTTTCCAACTCCTGAGCTTGCCTAGCCCTCCCTCTCTGCCCCTCATACTCTATTACTCATCAATGGCTCAAAATTAGTAGACGTTTAATTTGTTTTTCCGTGCTAATATTGCGTTCAAGATGGGTTACTAGTTCTAAAGTTTGCACACCTACGTGTGCCGTCACACGTAATAAAAAATGTTGTAAGTAGAAGTTTTATATTAAAGTTTTATTTTGGTGTTAACATTGAGGTTTCCTTAGCATATTGCTTGCCGCTGCTTTTCAACTAAATTTTTGAATTTCTATGTGAGCTAGGCTCGCGTGCGAGGTGTCAAAAGACGCGTCTCGGCGCGGGCTAACTATCTGTGAGGTTATTGGAATTTTGACTGAACAAAAATTTACACATAGAAAGATACAATAGTTCAATATGTAGACATTTAATCTTTGATACACTTGTTTGGTTTTAACCAAAGCGTGTATTTCATCTCTCACGATTTCATGAATATTGACATAGTTTTTAAGTGAGTGGTCGAGTCGAGTCCGCTTTCACCAAGACCAAGTTGCGCGGGAGATATAACAGTACGACATTCCATAAAACAAATGCTAAGCGGTCCAGTCCATAATCTTGTGGCACATGCACGAGCAGAGTCACCAGTTCATAAAATCACATTATAGTTATCAGCAATTTTACAGCAACTATGAAAATCCGATTACCCATTGTAATGTTGCACCTTTTCTTTTATATTGCAATTTAATTATTGCGCAAAATTGTGATGAGTGGTTTTCTTTGAGCTCTTTATATCTAACTCCATTGCTAGTCAACATGTAAATGTTACTAATGTCCCTAACAGTCAGCAAAATTAGTATATTTTGCTTTATCCTTATCTATATATTTATTTAGACTAGTATAATATACCTATTTTATTTATGTATTTATTGTATTTTGTAAATGGTACACCACGGACTACCTACAGTATTTGTCTCTCCTCCCCCTATTTAATCCATCCAAAGGTTGTCTTTAAAAGATCGCTTTTAGCGATAAGACCGCCCATTGTGTCACCCTTTGCAAAAGTTCTATATTTATGTCTGTAATTTATAATGGTGTACATAATAAAGAGTATTCTATTCTATTCTATTCTATCCTTGTTATAAATATTGATACAAAATTACAAATCTTAACCTAAGACGACCCACTGACCTAACATTTCTTTGTTTTGGAACCAAAAGTACATTGCACAGTATTAATAAATTGGAATAAATATAAACAGATTTCCTTTCTTTTATTAATATTGATATGGACTATAGTAAAGTACTTGTTTCATGGATTAATTGTATTGTTATCACTTTAACCATTAAGAGCCCATAAGTTCGATAGTCAGTGCATTATTCAGAAATGATTCATTAGTAACGTCCCTAATGTAGTGTAGTAACTTGTGTCAAGTTATTTGTATGTGTAAAAGTAAAAGCGAGAACTTAATGCTTTTCAATGTTAGCTTTCACCTCAAAAAGACAACTTTATTAGCATTTCACACTATTTTGGATTTATTATTCTTAAAGTATTTTTAAAATATGTTGTTACAACATTCATTTGTTTTTGTTTGTTTTCAAACAATTCACTGCATTGAATTAATATATTTTTTTGTTCAATATTCACATCTTTATGCAATCACTGGAACATATTAAAATAATAAAAAAAACTAATTTAGTGACAAGTTCTGTCAGTCATACATATTTGATTTGTATGTTTTTCAGTCATTAACAGGTAGGTACTGAAGTACATACCATAGTACCATAATGTACTTCAGTCAGCTTACCGTTAGATGAGTTTGGGATGTTACATTGAATTGCTCAATGTTGACCAATTATATTGAGTTATTTGCATGAATATTAAAAGATTTCAGTATTATAACTAGTGATGCAACAAATACTACTTTTAATATGAATATGAAGATCAAACCTACTATTCGGCGAATACGAATACGAATATCTCGCCATGGTAATAAAAGGCTAATTTATTTGATGAATTTCTATTCTTCTAATAATTAAAATTTACAATAATCAGATTTTTATTTAAAAAACATAAAATATGTAGATTTTCTGGTTTTAGGCGATTTCTTTTTTCAGTCTGGATGTTCCCAGCCTATGAAAAAAAGTCTTTCCGAGGCGACTGTACAGTGAGAATCACGATGTGGGTACCCCCCTTGAAATCACCTATGTTCGAACCCGTGATGGCCGCATCTATCAGTTTTGTATTTTATTGTAATATTTTGTCAAACAGTTTATACGTAAACAACAATGCACAAAAAATACATGCAATATTTCAATAGCGATGGTAACAGTTTAGTTGGTCTGAAGGTTGAGGATGTGACATATGAATCGGCTGATTCAAGTTCAATTCTGGCAATATAATTAGCTTTTTGTTGACGTCAAATTTTATTTTTCTCTAAGTCAGAATTATTTATGCAACTTTTTCTTTTATATATTGTTATAACCAGTAGGTTTATATTAAAATAAAATAAATATAATTTATTTTAGTAAAATTTATTATAAATTGAAAAACTTAACTATATACCTAACTAATATTATAGATAACTAACTGTAACTTTAAAAAAGTTTGTATCGCTTCACAGCAAAATAACCAACTTACAACAATTACTTATAATGGTTGCCTTTCAAACTAGTAGTATAATATAGAACTACAAACTTTGTTCTCAAGAAATTATCTATCATTTTATTTTTTTTTTTTAACACAAGAACGTATCGTATGCAAAAGGTGAGACTCATCAGACGGTAACTTAATTAGAGATTAGTAAAATGTATGCATAACTACCCTCAATTAACAAACTATGCGGTATGCATTCTCTGCGAGCTCGTCTAAATCGATTAGACAGAGACAGAATTATAACGCTAAGTAGATTGTTAATTCATTATATTACTAACTACCTAACTGGCTCAGTTTGTAAGAGCTCGAGGTAATCAATGGATAACCAATGATTCGATGGTTCGAATCTCGTCCGGCATATGAATTCTTTTTGTGTTATTCTTAAGGGTGTATACGTTTGAATTGCAAAGTTGTAGCAAAGTTAATTTTAATACAACTGGGGTACCCAATTGATGCAGCCCACTGTACATGGCTTCAGTGAAAAATATTTTTGGGCGAGTTTTTTCAGTGAAAAATATTTTTGGGCGAGTTTTTTCAGACTTGGAAAATGGACATCTTCTAGCCAAAAGGCTAGTGGATCAGCAGTCGGCGATAAATTTGAGAGCTTTAGATAAGCATCTCTCGTTTTTAGTTTGTGAAGTCACTCTTATATTTCCATTCAACTTCAACTTCTTTCACTTCGCAGCAACCTCAGAAAATAAATAAAACAATGCTTGACTTGTGCTTTCGACTGACAAATGAAATAAAAGGAATGAATGAATGAATCAATCCATGATTCGTAATGATAGGGGAACTCCCGGGCCGCGGCACTGTATAAATATGGCCGGGGAGTCCTCCGTCGCATCGTCGTTGCGGTTAAGGCCCTTGCACACGTCGTATTTTTACGTGCCGACGACGCGCGTTTTCCAAGTCTGCCAGTAATTAGATTTGCGTACAAACAAATTATTTTTTAAATATTCGTATTAGTATTCGCCGAAACAAGTATTCGGTAAATGTCTACTATTCGGCGAATACGAATATTCGTATTCGTTGCATCACTAATTATAACACCAAAAACTCATTCTTTCAAACAAATTCTTACATAGTATAGCCTAATCAGCCTATAATGTTCCTGCTGCAGGGGAGAGAATTCTTACATACTTAAATTAGAATCTGTCTTATCATTAACTAGCAACGCCCCGCGGTTTAACCCGCGTTAGTTTCGATCCCGTGGGAATATCGAGATAAAAAGTATCCTATGTGTTATTCCTGATTATAAACTATCTGTGTGCCAAATTTCATCCAAATCTGTTCAGCCGTTAGTGCGTGATTGAGTAACAAACATCCAAACATCTTCACAAACTTTCACATTTATAATATTAGTAGGATTACTTAAGATTATTACTTAGTACCACGGAGTACAGAAAAGAAGCGGAGATGGCGCAAGGCAATTAGGTCAGTCGCCTTCAATTCGGTCATGACGTCACAGTGGGCGGGGCCACAAATCTTAGTTTCGAATGAATCGTCATTGCGTTCGGGTCTGTTGTATTTAGTTTTTTAATTGTTTTAACAATGAAGTGCGCTGTTGTTGGATGCAAAAATTGTTCAGGATCAAAACTGAAACATATTGATGGCATAACATTTCACGTATAAGTCCCTAAAATTAATATTTTCATTTTATAACACATTTTCTCTTTTGGTCGCAAGATTGTAGCTAGAGACATCTGTTGTCGAAGAGATACTTTATAACCACTTCTCATCATGTGTTTTTATCATTATCAATGCATATTATTGTGACCAATTTTTGCCTCAAATAATTTGTTAAAGTTTATTTTGCTCGCTATGTTATTTCATAGATAAATTACATACCTTGGTAAATGAAACAAAAAGAATTTAGAAAAGAAAAATGCGCCATCTGTCGGCAAGTAGTCCGTCCTAACTGGTAAATAAAAATGTGTGCGTCATGCCAGCAAGACCATTAACCTGGAATACAAAGAGGCAAATGTCAGTAGTGGCTTCTTCTACGGCGGCTGATTTTTTTATCAAATTCTATTATCGTGTAATTTTTTTTTTTCGTGAAAAGGAAACTCTAAATTTGGGAAACATACTAACGGATAGGCATATTTACTTTCATCGAGAAAAGATGAAAGTTAAATTGGCAAGTCAACTTTTTAGCACAAGTGTTGCCAAAGCCTTAGAATCTTGCCAAGAAAGGCATAATTATTTCAAAGATGCTTTTGCTACAATTTTATTTATAAAACTAATCGAGTCCAGATTCTGATGATGACAATTTTGCTCATAACGCGTTTGTAGAAAGTAATAGGATTTTTGAAACTGAACACTGACACTCATCAAATTGTCTCATATATAGCGGGTTACATAGTACGAGTGTTGCAGAAAAAAATTAAATGCGAAGAATGTGTTCTCGCCCTTCACTCTTTACAAATAAAGAAAGGACATAGATTTATTTCACTGAAAAGCCAAAAAAATAGAGTAAAGCCAAAAGATAGAGTAGGTACTCTATCTACCAACCTAGCCTATCTACCTTTAGGTATCACATGACACTATAAAAAAAAATCAATTCAAACAGGGAACACTATGAGACACTATTGTACCCACCTTTTGGGCTTCGCCCGCAGTTGGGTAATAAATAATGTGGTCCCGGCATACTAACGCACATAGAATGTTCTGGAACAAAGTGTCATGCTTTGTAACGCCATAGTGGCCGGTAGACGAACTAAAATGAAAAATAGCTAGTTCAGTTACACTGTTGTATTTCCTTTCACCGCTAGATGGACTTGAAAATAATGGGCGGGTTTTCCACCGCGGGGTGTGGCCATCGCCGTACCTCGTCCCCCTGTCACCCGCATTCAGGCGACGCTTCTTTCATAAGAGATTTTACATTGCGCCACCTCCGCTTCTTTCTGTACTCCGTGCTTAGTACGCACGGCTAAACATCAAGCTGTACATAACCAGTATAAGCTGACGTCTGATTGTACGAAACACCTGTACAGTGCGAGGTCAGCTAAAACTGGAAATGTATAGCTTGATGTGTAGCCGTGTGTACAGACGCCAGCACATCAAGCTACCCGAAACTGTAAAATTTTCCCAATCAACTTTGAACCTTATGAAGCTGTACCGATAAAGTTGAAAATCTATTAAAGAAATTTGACAGATTGTAGTAGCTTGATGTGCTGGCATGTTGTACATTACTTTAAGAAGATATTTTATGTACATCACGCTATGATTAGTAAGAGTGGAACTATAGTAAACCTCGCACAGTTAACGGCGCTATGATAACTATAAAACTATGATATCTCCCTAAGATATTCATTAAAAGATGTCAAGGGCAATTTTGTTCAAAATTAAATACTTGTGATGAATAACGTTTATTTGAATAAGGATTCATACCATGTTTATAAAAACACCTCGCAAATAATGCATTATTTTAGAACAAATTTGATTATCATAAAAACGGTTATAGTGAGTCAAACTTATAAGATAGACTTGCTGTCGCGGACTTTTTTTTAGAACAATTAAGGGGGAACAATTCCGTCATACATTATTTTTGCGTAACTTTAACCGTTTACGCAGCGCATGCAACGGAAGCTCTCAAAAGGAATATTTTTTCGCGTTTTTGCAACATAATTATGTCGTTGCTGTGACGCTCCTATTGGTCGTAGCGTGATGTTATATAGCTGCTCCTAGATAGATTAACACACAAAGAATTTTTCAAATCGGTCCAGTAGTTTCGGAGCCTATTCTTTTCAAACAAACAAACAAATCTTTCCTCTTTAAACAATAATTTAAAAGTTTAGTCATTAAACAATAATTAAAAAAAAAATACCAGGAAGTATATTATTTAAATATATATTTTTTTATCTTATTCATAGCAATTTAATTACCTTGAGTTTGACCTGTTTATCATTGTGTTTGTTACAAATAATAATCACACTTATCTTTCCAGACATAATTATACACTCACTGGCATGTGACAAGGAAACTTGGCCACATGTAAATTTCACGATATTTCGCATTTAAATGTATTTTTGACACTGAATTAAATCATCAAATCAAATCATCAAATCATTTATTGGTTTGCAAACATGGGTATTTAGTAATAGATGTTTTATTATAAGAGACCTCCATGCTCTACCATCACATGGGCATGCAAAACATATTTTTATTTAATTTAAGGGTAAGATGTACTCAGTTTTTTGTGCTTTTACAACTTGAAATTGAAATTGTCTCCTAGTATTGTTTTAGGGCATACTGCTTCGACGAACGTGGTACATTAAGCACCACAGCAACTTCAAGCTGTGTCAACCCTTGGTCGAATAATGCATTAGCCTGTGCAACCGGTGCTGGTGTTAGTGGCATTTTTATTGGTGTTAATTTCTGCTAAAGCACTTTCAGTTAATCAATAAAAAGCACAAAACCACATTAATTCAATAAGCTAATCGTAAACTTTTAAAACACACAAATTTAAACCGCTCAGTCGCAGAATGTACCTTTCGCAAAATGCACCCCATACGCAAAACATACCATTCTCAAAATGCACCTTTCTCAAAACGTACCTTTCTCAAAATGCACCTTTCTCAAAATGTACCTTTCTCATAATGCACCTTTCGCATAATGCACCTTTCGCAAAATGTACCTTTTTTTCTACATTAACTCTTACAGTGCTAGAGGTAATGAAAATGCAAATTAGGGATTGATAATTGTATTTATAATCAAGTCATAATTTAAAATATCACGAAGTCGAACTAAATAATCAGTACCTAGAGTATAACCGTCAACTGACCTAATTTTGCCTCGCATCCTGTGTTTGCCTAAAATGAACAAATGGTAATATCTTTTTCAGTTTACTTGCTTGGCAATCGAAACATTTGTCAGTTTTTAGAATTATTATCTGGCAACATTAAATTGGTGGCATTATGTTGGTAACATGCATAATTTTTGACAGATTCACATCACAGATGTGTGTCGAACTAGAGAGCGACAAGACTGTTATTTTTAGTTTCGGAAAACTTTTCAAGTAAATCTCTAAAATATGTATATTTTTAACTTGTTCTGTACTTATTCTATAAAACGTTGATAGAGTTATTGTTTATCATTGTAATTGATGAAAAATACACGATATTTAGCGAGAAATGTTGAAATAGGCAAAGTCAGGCAATTTTTTGAACGAGTGATCGTGACTTTGCCTTTGAAAAACCCTACCCATTCTTTGTCAATGTATGAAGATTGTATAAAATGGTGTCCAGACATTGCCTAAGTAATTTTACCTACTAAAATACTCCCAAAATCTGTCATTCAAAATTGGATTGTATTCTCTATGTATTAAACTACATTTTACACTGTGCCAGCATAAAAATCGAAAAAAAATAATTGTTTATTTTGGAGCAAATGCATTAGGTAATGTCAGAGACATGAGGCATTACTTTGCCTAATTTTTAAAATACCTCAAAAACTTACATTTCATACAAAAATTGACTAAACCAAATTAAAATTACAGAATTCTTGAATTTTTTATTAAGATTAAATGTGTACACAACATGAAAATTGGACATATTTTAATTTTTATTTCACGTTAAAGACCAAAAATATCAAAATCCGGGCAAAGTCAGGGCAGTTAACGGAAAGCCTTTAACATCATTACAATTTACAGATAATGAAAAACCAAAACTTATATTTCGTAATAAAATTAAGTAACAAATACCTAATGTTAAATTATATTGTGTTGCAACGACGAACTAGATTTTTTCTTAATTATTAGATATCTTAAGTGTCAAGTACATTTATCGCCATCTATTGATTATTTTTACAAGCATGCAACAACTAGGCGTTAAAAAATAGTTGTGGGTACTATGGAAAAAAATAGGATCTACAGTCTACACTAAAGTAGAAGGTGTGACGAGCGAAAACGATAACACATTATTTTATTGTGTTATGCACACACATAACACAATAAATGTTATTTTGCTTAGATAAATTACAAAGTTGATTTAGTCGGTTGTTTTTCTAAGTTTTTTATTTCCTTAGTACTCGCTATGATTTTTTTTATTTTTTTTGGTGGACACACATTTGTAAAAAGAAATGATTTAGTTCGACTTTGTAGGATTTGATTATAAATACATTTAAAATTAAATTATAATTGAATAATAATTTTCATTTTCATTACCTGTAGCACTGTAAAACAGTTAATGTAGAAAAAAGGTACGTTTTGCGAAAGGTGCATTATGCGAAAGGTGCATTATGAGAAAGGTACATTTTGAGAAAGGTACGTTTTGAGAAAGTTGCATTTTGAGAATGGTACGTTTTGCGTATGGGGTGCATTTTGCGAAAGGTACATTCTGCGACTGAGCCATTTAAACTTGCAACGATTCAACGAAAAATTAAAAGTTGCACCATAGTGCACTCAAACATAATGAATTCCCTCTTGAACTAAGAGTAAAATTTTTTTTACCTACTCTCTTATGAAACAATTATTGGAAACACGTAAAGATTTTGTTATTGCGAGTATTTGCGAGTTAAGCGCTTGGCCAAGATTCCGTGCCGCTGAGTATTTTTACCCGACTACTGCGAAGCATAAAGGAGGGTCATGCTTTTTTGTCTGTATTAAATTGGTGTTCTGTCAGCCGAGAATATCTTATTGTTTAAAATAATAAAGCCCTGGTCAAACTTGAATTGAATCCCGCGCGGGTTGGGACTGGAGACGAAATTGGCTCGCGCCGATTGTTTCAAATAAGTTGTATAGGGCTGATAATTTATTACTTAAGATGATTTGAGGGTCGAGGGGGTCCGAACAAGTCTTATTTTTTTTACCTGGGGGTGGGAGAGATCTAGATTTTTCTTACGTATGATCACAAAAGTAAGCAAAAATACGAAGGTTTTCATTTTTTTGATAATTTTCTTTGCAATTTTGGTAGAATACTGTTCTTACGTAAGATTGAAAGGGGGTGGGGGTTCATCTAAGTCTTTTTTTTCTTACGTAGTCAGAAAGTGGTCATAATTGTCTTACATAATAAATGAACAACCCCCTATGGAGGTGTTAAAACTGGTGCGATATCCGTATCCGCCTCAGTTTGAACAGTTCTTTTAATGAAGTAGATATTCAATTGTTTACAATAATAAACCACGAATAATCAATATTTAGGATCCTTACGGAGCAGCAGCAGTCTTACTGATTTTTTTTTTTTTTAATTACGCGATTTCGAAACTCTCGTGGCTGAGTATTGTGTTTCCGGAATTTATAGCAAACATCTTATGGATTGCACAGAACGTTTTAAGTCAGTAATGTAATATATGGGAAACGAACTTTGGGTTTGAGCGCTTTCGGTTACTGAACCAATAGGACAGGAAAAAAACGTTGGCAGACAGTTTTCGTGCGTAAATTATTAACCACTAGCTGCGCCCCGCGGTTTCACCCGCGTAAGTTTTGATCCCGTGGGAATATCGGGATAAAAAGTATCCTATGTGTTATTCTGATGTATAAGCTATATTACTGTACAGTTTCATCAAAATCCGTTCAGTAGTTTTTCGTGAAGGAGTAACAAACATCCATCCATCCATCCTCACAAACTTTCGCATTTATAATATTATTAGTAGGAAGTAGGAAGTAGATGAAGTGAGCGTGAAGTACCCTATCAATGGAGGCAATCCCTAACATCGGGTCGAATGACAGCTCACTTCTCCTTAGTTTTTACGGTGTGATTTTTATAGAATAGCACTGCTGTCGTCTGTACATTACTTTATGAAGATATTTTAGGTACATCACGCTATGATCAGTAAGAGTGAAACTAATAGTAAACTTCGTAAAGCTAACGGGCGGCGCGCGGCGGCCGTGCTGATTTATTTTAAAAATATGATATCTCTTAAGATATTCATTGAAATCAAAAGATGTCAAGAGCAATTTTGTTCAAAATTAAATACTTGTGATGAATAACGTATTTATTTGGATGGTTTATTCCCAGTCGTCCCCACCCCGTCGTCCCCACTGGGCACGAGTGTTTCGTTCCTCTCCAGTGATGACGATTGGAACTTTTTATTTCCCACTCGTTCCGCTATAGACCGACAGTCAAAATACAATAATGGGGATTTGAAGAAGAGATTTCACACGGATTGTTAAAATGTGCCCAGTCGGGACGATGGGGTGGGGACGACCGGGAATAAACCATTTGGATAAGGATTAATATCATGTTTATAAAAACACCTTCGCAAATAATGCATTATTTTAGAACAAATTTGATTATCATAAAAACGGTTATAGTGAGTGAACCTGAAAAGATAGACATATGCTGTCGCGGACTTTTTTTTAGAACTTTTAAGGGGAAACAATTCCGTCATACATTATTTTTGCGTAACTTTAACCGTTTACGCAGCGCACGCAACGGAAGCTCTATTTTTTCCCGTTTTTGCAACATTTTTCATTGCTGTGACGCTCCTATTGGTCGTAGCGTGATGTTATATAACCTATAGTATTTCTCCATAAATGGACTATCTAACACAAAAATAATTACTTAAATCGGCCCAGTAGTTTCGGAGCCTATTCATTACAAACATACATACAAACATTTCCTGTTTATAATATTATTATTAGTAATTAGTATATTAGTAATTGGTATATTAGTAATTAGTATATTAGTAATTAGTATATTAGTATAGATTATAAATGAGTTATGTGTTATTATATTTTTTACTATACTTACATCTATAATATAATATTCAACTTTCACGGTGGTTGTAATTACTGGCCTACATAGCATTTCACAACTTTGCGCAATCATGGTTTGTTAATGTTGAAAGTCAATGCAATCAACTGTTGAGATTGAGACATAGTAAGGTAAAATACTATGTCTGTACGTGAGTGGCACAGGGATTCGTAAATTGCCTATTATCTAGGTATTCTCAGCTTTATTTCTAAAGCTATAAGAATCAGGTGGACCAATAGTAACTGCGCTATCATTAATGACGTCAATGGTCTCTATTGCAATACGTACAAGTACGTGCGGCTTCAAGCTAATTATGTATTTCAATGATGTTATGTAGTGCGCACGACGGCATATCAAGCTACTTATACATTTTCAGTAGGTATAAGCTGACTTCTACGAAGAACCTATACCTACAATGCGAAGTCAGCTAAAACTGGAAATATATTTAAGTACATCTACACTAATATTATAAAGATGAAAGATTTGTTTGTTTGTTTGAAATTAATAGGCTCCGAAACTACTGAACCAATTTAAGAAATTCTTTTTGTGTTAGATAGTCGATTTATCGAGGAATGCTATAGGCTATATAACATCACGCTACGACCAATAGGAGAGTCGCAGCAATGAAAAATGTTGCAAACATGGGAAAAATTATTCCTTTTGAGAGCTTCCGTTGCGTGCGCTGCGTAAACGGTTAAACGCAAAAATAATGTATGACGGAATTGTTTCCCCTTAAAAGTTCTAAAAAACAGTCCGCGACAGCATATATGTCTATCTTCATATGCTGTCGCGGACTTTTTTTTTGAACTTTTAAGGGGAACAAATTTGATTATCATAAAAACGGATATAGTGGTTGACTCACTATATCCGTTTTTATGATAATCAAATTTGTTCTAAAATAATGCGAAGGTGTTTTTATAAACATGGTATGAATCCTTATCCAAATAAACACGTTATTCATCACAAGTATTTAATTTTGAACAAAATTGCTCTTGACATCTTTTGATTTTAATGAATATCTTAGGGAGATAATTATCATAGTTTTAAAATAAATCAGAGGTTTACTATAGTTCCACTCTTACTGATCATAGCGTGATATACATAAAATATCTTCATAGAGTAATGTACAGTCAACAGCAAAAGTAGATGATGAAAACATTTACTACTTCGACGCCACACAGTTCTGACGCGAACTCCGTTCAATAATTAGTATTGAATTTCTGATTTTCATCATCTACTTTTGTTGTTGACTGTACAGACGCCAGTACGTCAAGCTACTACAATCTGTCAAATTTCTTTAATAGATTTCAACTTTATCGGTACAGCTTCATAAGGTTCAAAGTTGATTGGGAAAATTTTACAGTTTCTGGTAGCTTGATATGCTGGCGTCTGTACACACGGCTACCATTTCCAGTTTTAGCTGACCTCGCACTATGTAGGTTTTTCGTACAATCAGAAGTCAGCTTATACTGGTTATGTATAGCTTGATGTGTAGCCGTGCGTACTAAGTAATAATCTTAAAGTAATCCTACTAATATTATAAATTTGAAAGTTTGTGGAGATGTTGGGACTTTGGATGTTTGTTACTCCATCACGTACAAACGGCTGAACAGATTTGGATGAAATTTGGCACACAGATAGTTTATAATCAGGAATAACACATAGGATACTTTTATCCCGATATTCCCACGGGATCGAAACTAACGCGGGTAAACCGCGGGGCGCTGCTAGTACTTAATATCTTGGATGTGTCGTCGACTCGCCGTGTGTACTATACAGGTGTAACAGAATAAACACAAGCCGTAAAAGTAGTTTGTTCTTAATTTACTGCTGAATCGATTTCAGTAACTTTAAATATAGTTTTTTTTTTAATATTATTTATTTTTTCATACTAACCGCTGATTGAGCCAAATAAAATTAAGTCTTAATTCGAGGCAATAAGACTCAATTTTAAATACATAAAGTAATGCTAGTGTCAACACAATTTTTTGAATAAAAATAGCAAACGTTAAAAAAAATAGTTTTGGCAATTGTATTATGCTTTTAACTCAATACTCCAATTGGGGTGTACAGATAGTGCAATCCACGAAGACGCGCCCCACTCTTTTTCCTAATGCTTATGTACAGCTTACAGCATGGCAGAAGTGTGCTACATTCCGCTAGTGTTTTAGTTTTGTAAATACACACTGATTATTATTAGTGGGTAATTAGTGTGTATCGAAAGAACTAAAACACTAATGGAGTTAACTAGCGATACAACACTAATTGATTTGATTCGGAAGAAGAGTGGGGCGCGTCTTCGTGGATTGCACTATCTGTATGAGGTCTTGCGTTAATTATGTTACACCTTGTATATGTTTTGTGGTCATGCCTATTTATCAGTTTATTGTTTCTAATAAAAAATATTTATACTCGTAATTTATGAGATATTTGATTAGATACAATATCACGTTATTTTTGTCTACATTAAGTAAACATAGTTACTATATAAATATGCTGTTTATTTCGGGATGGTCATATACGAATTGTTACTAAAATTCCAGTTATTTAGCACACCTACGGGTTTGCTTGCTGTTCGCACCGACTCACGCTTCATGCGAGCATACGGTAAAAAACATGCTGCTGTAGAAAAATAAAACGCATACCTAGTTCCGTAGTCATCATATCATGAATATGTATAGGAGCTCAATTGTCACTAATGACACCCAATTACTTTTTCTATTGTTACCAAGTCTAACAGACGAGGGGAACGCCGAGAAGTCAAGGCCGAGGCCCAAGACATTTTATGGTTTTCGTGGTCATTCACACAATATTATTGTTCCATGTACCTACTTACACATATAACTGTAAAAGAAAAAAAACTAAGACTGCACGCAAAAACAAGTCTGCATGACATCACATCATAATTGACGTAAATTATCATATTTGTGGCTCATTTCAAGAACTGAATGTTGAATGTAGAGGAAAATAAGGACAATAAATTACTTATTAACTATATGCATTGCAAGGGAAAATACTTGGGGTGATGGATTACCCCTCGCAATAATTCATTCAAATGGATGAAGATTGAAATGAAAAAAAAAAGTAATTTTGTAATTCAAATAAACAATCAGAAAAATATATTCAGCATTTAAATCAGGATCATTTTTCAATTATTTCCTGCCTATTCGAGGTATTATTGAAAGAGGATAATGCACTTCCGATTTGATCAGTAAAGTAACAACAATCTTTATGTACATACGCCAACACATCAAGCTACCCGAAACTGTCAAATTTTCCCAATCAACTTTGAACCTTATGCTTCAGCGACAAAATTGAAGAAATTGGACAGATTGTAGTAGCTTGATGTACATACGGCTTTATAATATCTTTCCCTTTGTTTTGTAACTTTGTAGTATGCTTAACATCACAATAGAAGCCGTTTCTGGTAGCACTAACAATATGACTAAAATAAGATCATGATGCATGGGAAAGTGTTTACGTTACTGTCACAAATGCGTATGAGTACAATGGTATATATTTATGTATGCTCAAATTATCTGCCTCAAAAAGCAATAAATACCTGACACTACACATTTTCTCGGTCGGTTTTCTTGGTCTATCTCATGTTCTATTAGAGAATATTAAATCTTCTGATTTGCTGGTATAGGGAGATAAACGTTGGTAGTCCAATGTTTATCTCCCTATATGTTGTTTACTTTAAGAATTATTTGTAATTATAAATATAAACATTCAGGAATTCCCATGAAACCTCTAATAATATTATTTGAAATACCTCCATCAGTTTGTCAGGCTCTTAGCTATAGGTTTAACTGTAAAACTTAATGTAATATCTGTATAATAATTTGTATGTGTGTCATTTTCCAGTGCCGCCATGGCGCCCTCACCGGACAGCTTCGTCCTTCGACAACAAAAACCACCATTTTTATCGGACTCTGATCTCCCAGCACTTGTTTTTTCTTCTGTGGTAAGTTCTATTTTTAATTTAAACTTTGTTCATTCCGTTAAGCAACTTACTATCACTACTCATAATTCAACAACCAGACTCAATATGATATCAAGAGTATCAGGCGATTGGTCACAGTTCCTGAGTCAATGGTATGAGGTCCTATGTTGGGTGCCTTTCACCTTTATACTAGACATTAGGGTATTTGACTATTGTAATAAATATACATGAATTAATACTTATTTTAAAGAGCATAAAAAAAATATGATTTGTGGAAAAATTGTTATTGCGCTTTTGAAATTATTCTTCTATTCTTGTCACGCCAAATGATCATTGTACTAAATGGCGCGAAGTTAATTTGGTTCCTGTGTTGTGACGTCAGATCGCAGCAGTGCTGTCTCTGTCTAGACGTTATAACTCATACAAATTCGTAATTTTTTGTCACATTTCAAGTTTTTTTTTACTGTGGCTTAACTTTTTCTAGCTGTCGAAAAGTCAAATAATAAAAACCAGTCAAATACCCTATTTCATACGATGTAAAATACGTATCAGTCATGGTTTCTTTGTATTAAACTATGAAATGAAAAATTTTCAGAGTTTGCATCGCTCCAAGAATGAGTGCCAGTTTTTGGGATCAGTCGCCGGCTTCGGCTGGCTCCCTTCTTACTAATGAAGAGTGCTTCATCCTGCTCGATGCTGACATCGAACAGCTCTTTAACAACAATGTTGGTACGTATTGTAGAAGACTGCCTCACGTTAAAAACTAACCCTCTTTTTATAAACGTTGCGTAAAGTTAAGAGACGTTTTAACGTAAAAAAGAAATATGTTAAACAGACGCTAATCATTACTTAAAGCAACATTTATGAATAAAGGGTAAAGCAATAACATCATCGACTCAGCTCCTAATTATTAACTAGATTCTTTTAATTTCACTAAAAGGTATGTGACGCTCTATGGCATTGTGCCAAAAATGCTTCAAAGAATTGGGCACAATTAACTGCCATCTCATTAGAGCGATCTCGTCAACTCAATCGAAGTTTATCGAACTCGCTCCAAGTAGCTCCTTTTTATGACATAAAACGGGAGAATCAATTGAAAAATTGAATGGTAGAATATGAGTTTTTTTATCGCTGCCACTGATGTAAAATAGTCGCTTTGTTTAAGTTGGTACGACAGTGTTCGTTATAATATGGTTTTGATCAAATGACTAATCAAAGACAAAGACAACGTTATAACAGATGCGCATTTGAGTTTTTGTTCTCTTATTTAAAGTCAACTGAAAAAGATTTATGCTTAGAAGGTACAGACGCCAGCAGGTCAACCTACCCCAATCTGTCAAATTTCTTTGATAGATTTTCGACTTTAGCGCAAAGGAATAAGGTTCATATTCATTTGGGAAAATCTGACAGATTGGGGTAGCTTGATGTGCTGGCCTCTGTACATTCTTGAAAAAAAAAAAAACAGATGTGTGTTTGTTCATCCGTATTCGCATAGATGGCGTGAGTATACAGTACACGACAGAGCTAGAGAAAACTAGAAAAAATAGCTGGTAAAAGATTGTTTTAACCAAAGTATATAATAGGAAACAATTAATACGCAACACGTGACACTTGATATGTTTATAAATTAACATTACATTCCGAAGATGTTGCGCTATGACTCGAAGTACGATGAACGTCTTGTTGGTCAGAATATGTTGTTAAACAAAAGTTGCTACAAGCCCCATGAACAAACGTTCAGCAACATTGTTGCAGCCACATGTGTCTGTGTTGCTGAACACATTTTTTTCTGGCAACACAACTCGTTTCAGTTTTGCTAGCTACATGTTGATAAGTTGCCGGTCTTTACGCAGGAAGAAAGGCTGATGTAAAAATTGTTTCCAGTAGCATTTATAGTTGCTATTAACATTATGGCGTAATATGCTGGACTTGTTGAGTAGTGATAGGAAACATAATTTTATTTTTTGTTGAAAGTTCTATTCTTTTATCGCGTTTGTTAGTGATCCTAAGATTTCTACTACATTTTCTGTTTTTACCCGTGAGAACCTGTAATTGGCTTCATGTCCCATATAGAATTGTTATGCTTCTGTTATAGCTGTTGGTTCTCCTTTAAATAAATAAATAAAATTGCTTATTATGAAGCCACAGCTGTATTTCATTTCTTGTTTCAACACAAAGAAGCTAAATATTATATTGAACACAATTACTAAAAATCTCTTTTCTACGAAATTAGTTTGATTCATAATGTATTGACGAAATCACAATATTACTTCATTTTGTGGTTTAAGATACGTTATTGTTTTCTTCAAGCTGAATTGTCATATAATTATACAATTAATAAAATAGATAAAATTTTCCTAGTTAGTCACTCATGCAACAAATTTGCCTTTTATGTTACAATAATGACGTAGATGAACTTATTGTTCGAACCAATTATTCATATTAGGTCATTTCTGAGTAATGAACAGAATAATAATAAGCTGTTTATTCAGACCTACTTGCGCTAACCGCGTTGCAGGAACCACGTTAACAGAATTATAGACAAAGTTTAGAGTCGTAACATATTTAAGTTTCTTTGACGTACAAAATGCACAGTTATCGGCTGTGATGGGTCTTTTTACACCTAGTATAGCTTCATAATGGTTACAAAAAAAAAAAAAAAAAATCACTACTGTGACGTAACGCAGACACTACAACTTACTTGCAGTTCAAAAATAGATAATAGACTCGATATTTATCCATGAAGACGCTAATGAAGGTTGATCTGCCGATCTCCCTAAAATGCAAACTCATCGACATGTGTATCTTGCCCATCCTCACCTGTGGTGCTCTGACTTGGTTGCTCACCGAGTCGCAAAAGTTCCGCCATGGCGATTGCCAAAGAGTGATGGAGCGCAGCATCCTGGGTGTAAAAAGACAGGACAAAATTCGGAACACCATGCTGCGTTCCAAAACGGGTATAATAGACGTAGGCAAGAAGGCTGCCAGACTCAAGTGGGATTGGGCGGGTCACATCAGCCGCATGTAGAATGAACGCTGCGCAAAAGTTTCCACACAATGGGTTCATGAAGATGGACGGCGCCGCCGAGATCGGCCCAGAAAGCAGTGGCGAGATGACCTGGATGCATACCGCGAGGGTTGGTTCGAGGTGGCGTGGGAAAGGAGTTCCTGGGAGGACTTGGCGGAGGCCTTTGCCCAGCAGTGGGACAGTAAAGGCTAAACAAAATAAAAGACTATGGTTTTAATGTGGGTTTTTTTCTCAAGTTTCGCAAGCCAGGCAGCTAGCAGGCAGGCAGGTAGCTATTCTATTCTATTCTACAGTCTGTTATCTTACGTCTGATTTTGCATCACTGTCAAAATCATAGTGATTAGTGATCTTTATTGCCGTGACAATAAGGTCGCTATTGGATTGCTGCCATTGCAAGTCTGTCAAAATCACAATGATCTTAATTTTCGTTGTAATAAGGTTGCTATTTATTTAAACTTTTCGCACTAAAAGGTACAAAGGCGGACTTAATGCCTTAGGCATTCTCTACCAGTCAACCAAGGGTGGTGAAGAGATTAGATGGCAGGTGCTTCGGTTGAGAGAAACAATGAGAAAAAAAAACTGAGAGGTGTCAAGGGACACCCGGATGGAACGAAGTTCTTTTCGATTAATTAGTGAAGGAATTGTAATAAAATTTTATTTTTTTTAAGTTATAATAATAAATAATGTAATGTATTGAATCTTGTATAAAATAATTATATTAATAATTATATTCAATGCGAAATAGAAATGAAAATATCTGGCTTGCTTTCTATAAGAGAGAGAGAGACAGACAGAGAAACATGCGACGCCGCACAGCTTACAATAGCTCACTATAGCAAAAAGTGTCGTGACAACTTTTCGTAAGAATTTTTTCCGTCTAGCCCCCTTTCACAACGCGCGATAAGGAACTTCGTTCGAAAAAACCTGTTAAAACTAGGTACACAGAGCGTGCAGAGGGTGCTATCAGAGCTAAAATAACTGAACGGACTGTAGATGTTAGTGGGGATGTCTGGCCCGGGAGCGCCGGAAGTTGAAAATAATTAATTAGTAAAGGATGCAACTAAACAGAAGAGACAAGAAGATGATTTGGTAAAAATGCGTATCGACAGCTTTTAGAACCTGGCTATCAGGCTGTCGATCAATGCAAACTTAAGATCTTTTAACCCCTATCTTTATATTTGAGTCTTATTTCAGACTAGCTTCTGCCCGCGGTTTGTCCACGTCGAAGTCATAAGACACGACAATACACTAAAACAGCCACATAAAAAAAAAAAACTGTATTACGTTTGTAGGTTTGGCCTCAACAGCCAAAATATACTTACAGAAATCTTTAAAAATAAAAAAAAATATTAAAACCTCTTGGGGATCGAACTCCCGAACCATAGCTTGAAGGGCGAACGTGCAACAGTGAGGCCTAATAGCCGTTCTTATACATGTCAAGATTGACTTATTAGCTCCTTATTGGAGTGTGCATGATGATATTAACTTTAGAGGGTAACCAGTATCTAATCTACCTAGCCTGTATTGTCACAGTACAGAGCAAAGGCCTCCCTGCCCTGCCTGGCTTTCCCTTTTCCACACAATTCTGTCTTTTGTAAGTGCCTTCCAGTCCTTACGGTAGGAGTCAAACTCGGGATCTACGAGGCGGCTTGCGTACTGGCCGGATCCCCACCTTGGGACCTCAAGGCGAAAGTACTCGCGTCATTGTATCGGTGGCGCGAGGAAGCGAGGGCGCGGGGCGAGCAACCGATACAGCGACACATGGAGCTGCGTCGGTCTTAGCTTCGCGAGGTCCTGGTGGCGGAATGGCAGGACAAGCTTTGACGCCCTACCGCCGGCCTCGTCACTATCGAGGCGCTCCGACCTATACTCGAGCGCTGGCTCGGGAGGAGGCACGGCTCCCTGTCGTTTCGGGTGACGCAGGTGCTCTCGGGGCATGGTTGCTTCGGGAAGTACCTGTGTTGCATAAACAGGGAGCCGGACGCCCGGTGTCGCCACTGCGTCGACTGCTGGGAGGACACGGCGCGGCTTACGCTGGCAGAGTACCGCTTGGGAGGAGCCGCGCCGTGCCCTCATCTCAGAAGAAGGCAGTGACCTGTCGCTACCGGCTGTAGTAGAGTCGATGGTCGGTAGCGAAGAGTCCTGGGATGCGATGGGTTCCTTCTGCGAAACATTCGTCTCGCAGAAGGAGGCTGCGGAAAGGGACAGGGAGATCTTGTCCACTCACTCGGCCCGCAGCAAGCGGCGGAGGCCGGACGACGCCCTCTTCCAGCCCTCCATCGTGTCAAGCTTCAAAGTAATCGTTAGCCGAAAATTGGAAGTTAACCAATAAGATGGTTGTATTTAACTTACTGCAAGCCCTACCTACTCCACGGGATCGTCGAGCTCTGACGCTGCGACATTGCTTTATCATTATTATTTTATCGATAACTTTATTCTATAAAAAAAAATTGTGTGTAAAGTCCGGAGCTAGCACGTGGTGTCACATCATGTGAATAGCTATCGTGTTCGTATATTGAGTATATTTTTATTGTACTTTTCCTTAAAATATTTTTATAACTATGTTTTTGGAGAATTTGATTACAGCTATTATTAGAATCGTTTATTTTTTAGTTAATTGGAGCCTTATTCTTCTCTCATATCGGCACATTTTTTTGTACAAAAAAATCATGCTGTTGTAATGGTGGCCAGCCAGCAGTGTGGCTTTTTTTTTGTGGATGGGAAATCATCAAATGATTTCCCATCCACAAAAAAAAAAAAAAACTGGCTGGGACGTGAGGCTCTCTCCCTCAGCCGTCCCGCCACCTCCTTCGCTAGCATGACTGCTTCGCAGAAGGAGGTGACTGCCTCCCACTCCCCCTCGCCCCGGACCATGGCTTGAACCAGGGCCGGGCGCGAGAGGTCGCCGCTGCTGTCGATCGCCTCTGCGAGAACACGGCGGTGCTCCGCCCAAGTGGGGCATACCTCCACCGTATGCTCCACCGTGTCCTCCGGGCGATCCTCGCAGTGGTGACACCCGGGCATTTCCTCCCGCCCGATGGTGTGCAGGAACCACCCGAAACACCCGTGTCCGGTGAGGACCTGCGTCAGGCGGTAGGTGAGGGCGCCGTGGCGCCTTTCTAGTCACTCCTCAAAGAGGGGTCTTATCGCCACTATCGTGGCGTGCCCTGCGCTGGGTTGCGACAGACGCTCTTTCCATGCCGCCATGAGATCGCGCCGGAGGTCGGTCCGCTCCGCCGCGATTTGCCGCGGCAGCGGAGTTTCCCCCCGGCGTAGTGCCTCCGCGCGCCACTCGTTCAGGCGCGCGAGGACTATCGCCTCCAGATCCCACGGCGGCAGTCCGGCAAGGAGGCTTGCCGCCTCGCCCGAGATCGTGCGGTACCCCCGGATTAGCCTTACGGCTACCACCTTCTGGGGCGCGTTCAGGTAGTGGGCGGCTCGCCGCCGCAGTGAACGCGCCCACACCAGCAAAGTGTGGCTGAAGGCCCAAAGTTTGTGGAGGTTATTTTGCCTTGTCAATGTAGTGTCTTTTAACATGGATTGCACATCTTTTCGCAAAAGTCCCAGTTTCAGTGTGAAAGTTAGCTGGTTATGGCCCTTCAGACTAGAAATAATACTTATCGACATAATTATCCAACCTTATTGCACCTTACCCCAGAGATAGCGCTAACATAGGTGGACAAAGATATTCAAAGTTAGATAGATTATTTCA
Source organism: Globia sparganii (assembly GCA_949316385.1). NCBI lineage: Eukaryota > Metazoa > Arthropoda > Insecta > Lepidoptera > Noctuidae > Globia > Globia sparganii. Next base: position 11,863,514 of record OX438663.1, on the reverse strand, counting down.
ATTAGGCACACAAACAAGGCACTCTGAACGGTAAAATTTACAAGAAAATAGTATTGATTCAAGTTGCCCCTTCCAAAAAGCAGTTTCGTTTGGAGCAAAACGGAAAAGAAACTTCCATAGTTACACATTTAACACTTAAAATGTTTTACAATATTATCACGAAGTGTGTGCGTGGTCACAGTAGATGGATTTTACGATTCATTCTAGAATGTTTATATGGGCGTGGTTTTCTAGATCGTAATATAATGGCATATAAGAATTAGGTCCCCATAATCGAAGTTCTGCCTGATATATAAGAAAATGTTAGAAGAGAGGGGTCTGTCACGATGATGAAGGGCCCGTATTTATTCATTAGTTACAAAAGTTGCGCAATATCAATTTAATAATAAACTTATTCAAACAAAAAATTTATGTTCAGATAGTAATTTAAAAGACCGCCGTCCAAGGCTACAAAAACCAGACTTATCTAGAAAACTAAAAAGTTAATAATACAAATCAAATAATAATAAAGAACTAATTTACTACCCTCTACTTAGCTCTTTTTAGTTTACTACTTATTTTTTTCATGTATGTGTACTATTATAGATATCATCATTATCAGCCTACAGCCATTGCAGCAGTCCACTGCTGGATATAGGCCTCTCCCATTGCACGCCATTCAACTCGATTTTCGGCAACTCATACAGCTGGATTATAGGTATACCTCTGACTAAACCTTCGGGGTTTACAGGTGTAATGATATGCGCACGTAGTTGAACTTATTTTTTGGAAAGAGGTTTTTCTGCGCCAGAACATGTGAATTTAATGAACTTAGGTCTCTAACCACAGACTTAGGACTGAATGGATTTAGGATAGCTAAATGTTTACATAACCGTTTGTATCAAAAACAACAGTGTCACGTACCTAATTGGTGCGCAGAGTCAAACGTGTAGATCAGCACACGCGCTTTTAATCGATGACCTTATTTGGTACTGCCAGATAATATATGGTCTCGGTAATCTATTGAACTATTTTATTGCGCGAAGACGTCAGCGTTTAACCGCTTTAATGGAATTTTTGTACAGACTGATAACTATAATTGAACTTATCAAGATTTTTTCAAGTAACATTTATTTTAGGCATATTTTAATAAGTATTATTACTTATGGAAGTGTATTTATGGCCATTTGCGTCGCTGCTTATGAAAATATACCTAAAACTGAGATAGAGCACTATCTAAAGTAGGTATGACAAGAAGTACTTTTTCACTTTCATATATTTTACGTAAAATCACACCAATATTCTTTGAAAGGATAAACAAAACCAATTTCGCTAGTTACGCTTTAAGTCCTATGGTCCCATGTAATTAGGGGCGAGCCTATTGCCAGTAAACGGACACTGATCCTGACTCTGTGTTAAATGATAATTATTTTATTTCTGTCAGTAGGTTTGTACACGTCATTTGTTTTGCTGTTGCTATGCAATGGAAAATCCCAAAATTATCAAACCAGACGAAATCCAAGAACCACGATCGGCAGTCTTGCTTGCGGCGACCAGACCAAGGAGGTAGTCGTAGCTTTACAATTCTAGAAAATTCGATTCGAATCGTCAACGTGGGCGGGTTGACGTATTAATTTTGTATTGTTATATAATCGAATACATCTCCTTGAGCAGTCGACGTAATATCCTGGAGTATAGCCTCCATATCATAATTCGCACCGTTGTTATCAGCATTCATAATTATCTCGCGTGACCGTTTGACACAACTCATATAATTAATGTGGCTTATTCCTGACGCGACAGCACCCCCACGAACTCACCTCATGCTCAATGATAATGTGTTAGGTCAATATGATTATAATAATATTCCAGCCACGGTAAATATCACATTTATTAGGTACAAGCGACTTCATTCGCGAAAAAAAAATGAATGGTTTTGTTTGGTCAATGTTGCTTAAGCAACCTTAATAAATTACAAGATTGCTCAACCTGTTAATGCTCAACTGCTGGTACTAACAGTCTGTCACACACAGCTCTCTTTTGTTGATTAAGTAATTTTTTTTTAAATTTTTAAACAATTGATGGACTTCTAGTAGTTACTGTATATATAGTATATGTAGTTAGTATATCAACAATAAAATATATCGAGGCACATGTTATCTAAAAGCTAACTTTGAAAAGTCACATGACGCGTCTTACCCTTCGTCCTATTTAAAAGCGATGGTCACTTTTTGTTGGGAAAAACGGAAAAGGCCCTCCCGGACGCAGCCTCCTGTCAGACGCTTATATTCCGATCCAGCCTGTACCTTGCAGTCCTCCCACAGCGATGCCGAGGTCCGTACCTACAGGGGGTGTCCTCAGCTGTAGTTAGCTTAGTTTGTAAGTTTTTTAAACTCTGGCTGGAGGGAGGTCTTATTTTATTGAGGCACCCACAGGCAAAGATCGGTTACGCAGTCGACAACCTCCTAGTTGACCTACAAAATGTCAAATGCCTATTGACGCCTGAAATGTCACAGGCAAACAAACACTTGCTGTGAAGATTCCACAAGGCGATTGCGTTCTTATTATTTTCTAATACTTATGATACATTTACTGACTGGATGAGGAAGGCGGAGGACAGGGTGTTGTGGCGCAGCCTGGGAGAGGCCTATGTCCAGCAGTGGACTGCGATAGGCTGAGTTGATTGATGATACATTTTCAATAATTGCTACACTGACTAACTATTTGTGGTAGCACGATTTTGAAAGACTGATAAGTCGGTATGTCCAAATATTATTCGATTCAGCTAGTCATAGGATTCTTGGTTACGAGCACGGCCAATAATACTGTTTTTTGATATTTAGCTTAGACCCGTTTGAGCTAAAGCCCTATCAAAATGATTTGGGTCTTTATGGGGTAGTACTGAAGCCTAATACAGTCCATTTTATAACATCATCAATATAAACTAAGTGGCCTTTTTATACCATGTTTTACGCAAATAAATATATTATTATTATTATTAAATACGTATTATTGAAGCTAACTCTCTAATTTGTTTTTTTAACAACTATGTAATTACCCATATTAGCAAATAAATGAATTTGAAATTTATATTGGACCACCCTAGTAAAAAAATCATTTTAGAAATCGATTTACAATTGGCGGAGATATCGCGTAACATACAAAAAAAAAAGAAAAACGAAACAGTCGAATTGAGAACCTCCTCCTTTTTGAAGTTGGTTAAAAACTTCTAACCACCAAGACAGCGATCTGAAATTAATACTAGGAAAAAAAAAATTATTGCTTTAAAAGTAAACATATTCAAAACGTGTCTAGTAACTTTCACGTTTACTTCAGTTTCAGTAGGTTACCAAGATTAAATCAAATCGCCAATCGATTATTATTCTTTCTATTCATAGAGGTTGTTTTCTCTTGTTTTCCTTGACTTGCTACAAAGCGAGATAAAATATCTCCATCTGCAAATAGTTCTTAAATATTAAAAGAAAAGAACTTTATGGTTGCTATGTTGAGTGAGTGGGTGTGTCTTGATAATCACTTACTTGGTTAGTGACTGTAGTTTGGAGATAAGAATAACGTCATCATCTTCTAAAAACATATTTGTCTTGAGTTACTGGCCTCTGCTCATGTTTTCAATTGCATATCGCATGTTTGCTAGTTTCCATTATTTATCTTGTTTCCAATGAAAATATGTTTTGACATTTAATTTTATAACATGTTGTTTGTCCTGTACTGCATACGGAATATTACGGACTTAAGGGCGTGGTTATTTTAGTAACTGATTATATAAATAAAATAAAGTATTGTTTATTTTATTTTGCTGTTAATCTAACAAAATGTTTTTTTTTCAAGAAACCGTTTTTATCAGGTTTTTAAACTATATTATTTAACGATTACTTTTACTGTCAGCACTTTTAGCCAACCAGGCGACAAAATGTCCTACTACGACTTTTCCTGCCTGGTAAATCGCGCGATGTAGGGATACGTGTTGCGATCACGCACGTTTTTGTAATAAAATATTATTAACTAGCTGCGCCCCGCGGTTTCACCCGCGTAAGTTTCGATCCCGTGGGAATATCGGGATAAAAAGTATCCTATGTGTTATTCTGATGTATAAACTATATTACTGTAAAGTTTCATCAAAATCCGTTCAGTAGTTTTCGCGTGAAAGAGTAACGAACATCCATACATCCATACATACAAACTTTCGCATTTATAATATTAGTAGGATTATTTACCAAGAGCAACAGCGGAGCTGGTTGCTCAGGTTGCGCTTTTTCCTGCGCCGATCTGGTAGTAAACGACTTAAAGATGAGAACCAACACCAGGGTTAACAAGTAATCTTATAAAAAGCAGGATTTGTATAATACTTAATGCCGTGTTTTGGTTTTTGTCAACTAAACTCATATTTTTTAATCAAGCTCTGATCGCAATCTCGAATTGTCAAATTGAACAAACAAGGTTTTGAGTCGTGCAAACTGTCATTCATTGTGTCATTTACGGATAGAGGGAATAAACTATGAATTCATAAGTTTTGACTAAAAAGATATCTGAACACATGCCAAAAATTAGATCAGGATTTGTTATTAATTTCAGCTAGAAGGGTTTATGTCAATAAAATAAACTGCAGTAAGTTACTCGGATCATTATTCCTAATATCAAGCATTTAATCTTCAGTTTATATAGACCCTAAAACTTAATTTCAAAATCAATCACTAAGAAGCTCTTAGCATACAGAAGCGAATGTGACAAATCTCCGATTTTTTTGTCATCAAAGTACCTACACCTACATATAGTTTATGAAATAATCTTCAATGTTTTCTTCTTCAGCAGTTTAATAGGTAAACGTTTAGTCATTGTGAAGCTTAAAACTTAATGTAAGAATTATCGAATTGAAACGCTTGAATCTGAATGAAAGAATGTAACGTGACCCTAATGTGATATCAGGGCAATCATAAAAAAATAAGGCATAAATTAACAATATAAAGATGTTATTGTTAAGACATTATCGCTTGAGATTTAAATCATCACGACATCTGGGCGTTACTTTGACGTAATATCGTGCGACAGATATGGTTCATATATATATTGACGTCTTCTCTCATCAAGCTGTATTTTGTACATTACTTATCTAAGCTACTTACCTTGAAGCTTCTGCGACTTGTTCATTCGCTCTAATTATTTTAATTAATTATTTTGGATAAAAATCAGTTTAGTGTCTGAACACAGTAATTGTGCAAAAATGTGTTGTTATAAAAGAAATGGAATGTGTGACCTGTGTAGGGAATTCCAGTTATCGCTACTACAAAGTAAGAAGTATATGTAATCTGCATTAAGTAAATAAATTAATTGCTTGGGACATTATGTGAATACAGAAAATAAAGATAAATAATAATTTTAAGTTAACTTTATAAACTTAAACTCAGCATACAAGTAAATTAATATAATACGACTTAATTATAAATGACTTAACGATACTCATAAATTTTAAAAGATTAACTTTGTTTAATTGCGCAATATTCCAACACTAATTACGCACCACACTTTTTATTCAAAGCTATAATAACTTGTGACTTGACGTTCACAAACATTCAAACCAAGCGAGTAGGATGTGTTAATATTTGAAAGCTATTAACTGTTTTCTAAACATAAATTCTCCTTTGTCCACAGATCTGCTTAAAACCTTCCCAAGCGCTGCACCGAAGACGGAGTATGACAGCTACCACCTTCACGACGACGTGTCTACGAGCCTGTACCCTCCGTCCCCAACGGAGGTCAAGCCCAGTCGCGCCGAGCTCGCCAACGATCTTCTGCAGCAGCTAGACAACAACTGTAAACAAGGTAAATACTTTATATATTTTTATTTATTTTCCTTTTGGTCGGCCTGTAGTTCTTAAAGTGTGTCTACCACGTCACGCCTCAAAGGTCCTGAAGTTCCTTTGGTAAGGAACTTGAGAGGTTGAAATTCAGGACTATAGGGCGTTCAATCTCAGTAATTTGCACATTGTGTCCTATGATCTAGCCTTTGGAACTCAACAAGGTCACGGTTCACAAAAACGCCAAAATTATTGACCACTTAACCGCCCTAGAGTTCTAAAGGGGCTTATGGTACTGATCAATATTAATTACGGAGTTGTTCATATTCAACATCAAATCCGGAGTTTTACCTAATCGATTCAACGGATCTAGGCATGGGTGCGACGGTTATAATACCGATCTTAGAAGATAACATCCGTATTAGGACGGCTAAATTCTTCAGTGTAAGGAACAGTTTCTGATTTGAGATTTCAGCAAGGGCACATCGATAGGTCGATCACAAAACAAAAGTTCATCAGATTTTCATATTTATTAAGGGTGATATAAGGTCAGATTGTAAGCTCGCGAAATTAACATTTCCTTATGATTTTTGGAATTTCCAGCTCGGTATCAGGGTGTATGTTGATCATATTTTATAATGGCTCGCGAGTTTTCCTTGAAGTTATTGTTATCATTGCCGAGTTAGTCAGTCAGTCAACCGATTTCCAAAAGTGTTGTTGGTTCCGCGTTTTCGTTTTTTGACACCGATTTCCGAAATTAATGTTATTTTTCACTTTGTTGTTTTTTGGAAGTCGGTTGTTTTATTTATAAAAAAAGTTTTTATTTTCACTTTTTAGTTGTACAGACGCCAGCACATCATGCTACCCGAAACTGTCAAATTTTCCCAATCAACTTTGAACCTTATGCTTTAGCGATAAAGTTGAAAATCTATTAAAGAAAGAACAATGCCCACGTTCCATACATTTAAAAACCTGCCAATGAAAGTTTATGTATAGTTACAGGGTATAGTGGAAAGACTACCTGTACGTTTAGAAAATAATGTCTTGTAGTAATTTTTACAATGTAAACGCTACGAAGATCAAAAATATTAATTTTAGGTACTTTTATTAGGTTAGGATTTGCCGTTAACAAATAGATAATAAAGAAATACCTAAATGCGTTAGAGCTAATTATTAACGCTCGAAGTTTAGTCTAAAATAGGAATACTTACCTAGCTATGGTCTCAAACGTCTTTTTTACTTTGTGAATTCCTAGAAACCAACTCACTGTCAACCAAGTCACTGCATGATTATATTGTATTTATTGAACTGTCAAATGTCAAAAAAATCCGTTTCAGTACCTACCTTACCTACCTATCGTACCTTTGTACTCAAATTATAATTATGTCATATCTTTATGTATTTTACTGTGTACATAAATAATAAAACAAATAAATAAATAAAATAATGCATAAGTAAATCTCAGAAACAGAGTTGAATAAAGTCAAGTAGCAGTGTGTAAAATGGAATGTCGTAAAAAAGGGTAGTTGAGATGCGTTCAAAACATGGTATACGTTTACCCTTGACGTAGATTATGCATAAACAAAAATGAAAATATATTTTTTTCCTGGGTTTCTTTTAGCATTTTGATAAGCGTAATTAATATACAATTAAATTAGCTGAATTTTAAGATTTATTTCATTTCTATACATAGTCAGGTCAAAAATGAGCTTTCTTCTTTAACAGATTGTAGTAGCTTGATGTGCTAGCGTCTGTACATACCCCACACAAATTCTATTAACACTAGTGCATTGAAGAATTGAAGACACCGACTAGAAGAATCATTAAAATTAACATGGGAATGCCGGAGATGCAGTACTTATAGGCATATAACTTCATACATAAGAATAATTACCTAATGTATTCTATACTAAAACCTTTCCGAATCACATTAATGAAATAATTATCAAAATTGGTTCATTAGTTTTTGAGAACATCGCGGATATACAAACCTACATACATACGGATCGAATAAAGAACCTCCTTTTTTGAAGTCTGTTAAAAATAATAAGTAAACAGTCGTATAATTTTTTTCATTTTGTCTTCATAAGCAAAACAGCTTCGACTGTTTTCAGTTGATAGTAGGTTGGTCCACAGTATGCCAAACGATTGCTTTTAATCCAATAATTCGATCTAGTGAAAGAAAAAAAATCATAGTTATGTTTTTCGCTTATATCGATATCCTTAGTTATTGCTTTTGGTGTGGCTTTGGTCATGGTCATAAGGAAGAAAACATAACGTGATCTGCACTATTTTCAAATAGGAGTCTAATCATTAGGATTTGGTAGATGTGCAATCAACGTCAGCAAATGTCACGACTTGAATATTTTTGCACAATCTCACTTTTGTGTGTTTCTTCTATAATTAGGTATGGTATCAAGCTTTATTTAGAGTATCACAATATTAAAAATGACACTCCACCATTATTTGATTATGTGTTAGACATTTGTAAATAAAATTGAAACTAATATTTGTTTGAGGTATGTTATCAAAATACGAGATTTGGAATATTTATATCTCAGCACGGCATGCACGCATGCATGAATCACTACTAACGTTACATAAGATGGCGTATTTTTTCAATGTGAGTTTAAAGTACTTAACATTTGAGTCATCTAACGGAATCAAAATTTTATAATATCAATATTACAAATGTGACACACCTCTAGGCTAATATCTATGCTATTATTGCAATGTGTGATTTTGCCCAATGCTAAAATCTGTAATTAATACTTGTAGGTGCCTACGTCCGACTATTTCAAGGCTGTAATCAAACTTAAGATTAAGTATAACATGATACCCTTAGATAACACGATCTGACACACCTCTAACCACGACTTGTCACTTAATGTTTGCGTGATTTTAGCCGACTTTATCAAAGGTTACTAATTAGCAATTAAAGCAGATAATGTACTGAGCAGCTCAGTTAGCGCAGCCAATCCGATGCATGGTAGCGTTCCGTTAGTGTACCTGATTGGTTACTGTAACTTATTTGTTGAAACCAATCAGACTAATAGACGCAGCTGAAGCATGTCTGATTGGATCACGCAGCCCGTCTGTGGCCGTCGGGTTGGCCAGCCAAGCTGACGGTAAAGCCTGCTGGCTTAGTGCGTTATCTTTGTTGTCAAATATAATAATTTAGCTTTAAAAAAATATCGTAGGCGCTAGGAAAAACTTCAGAACTTACACACGGAACTACAATGTAAGGATGTTAATTATGTTAACTAAAATAATATTTTATTGTTGTTGGTTATTACGAAAAAAAAATTCAATAAGTTAATTTACCTTTTGAATATTGGGGCAGTCCCCAATATCACCACAGTCAAGGCCAAGATGTGAGAAACATATCAAACACTATGTTAAAATAGCCATTACAATTCAAGTAAGAAATTCTTTATTGGGTAAACAATAGAAATTGGATATTGTTTCAAAATTAAAATTAACTGTGGTCGGTTATGTGAATCATTCGATACGCGTAGCGCATAATTCTACAATTATTTCATTTAAACCCGTAAAGAAAGGTTATAATTTAAATGGTAGTTCCATAATTCAAAGTTTAGATAATGCAGTTGGCATTAGAAAGATACAATATTGTAAAAAAATAGCAACATTAATGCTAATAACAAAAAGGCACAATTTCTTCAAATCTAAACACGTGTGTTGTGATATTGGGCAAAGTTCGGTTGTAAAGTATTAAAATAGAAAGGGCCAGCGGGCGCAGGTTGTTGCACTACTGATTGTGACACGTCGCCGAGGCCTCGATCAATTACATGGACAAACATAACGTTGGCTACTGTCCACATTATGAACGCGATATTATGAAAGCACAGCTACATAACTTTGCTTTTGTTCAGCTTAAATAGGTCATGACGTATTTATTATCTTCTCAATTTTGTTTTTATTGATTAAATGAATTGCTTCGTAGTTCTAAGTAAATACGCAATAAGGAAAATAAATACAGTCAATATTATTAGTACAGACGTAAAAAACTTCCATCCAATCAGCAGCCGTTGAAGTATTCGTCATTTTGTATCATACATTTATATTTCCTGCATGCATGTTGATTAGGTAGCGAAGTGAAAATGTGAACGCAGTATTGCATATTGGTGTTATATTTATTATGTTGGCCCGCCGAGAGTAGTGGGGAAAGGCGCGGGGTCCGTGGTCGGGCGGGCGAGCGTGCGCGAGCGCGCGCTGTCTCAGTACTAACCTGCGCCGCGCCGCGTTTGCTGGTGATCGTTCTTTGTTTTGTAACCCGTGACAATAAATTCGACTCGAGAAGCACATTTCGGGCGCTCGCGCTCTCGTCTTAACCTATGTCTGCCACCGTCGATGCGCTGTCTGGACGCCGTTAGAATGAAGTGCCACTATCGTTGCATCTGGAATAAAGAGATAGTTTTCAATTCACAAAAGCTTGTTAAAAGACGTTAGATCTTTGGTTTTTCTGGCCCTTGAACCTTTAACGACGACCATTGCTCACACCACGAGGATTCCAGTTTTTTAGAATACCACTGCCCATATAATCGTTTTAAAGTTATCGTTAGAACTGTATTGTAGCAGTAAGGACATTAAAGGACATTGTTTGGAATAGTAAAGCAGTTTCTATATCATTGGACTTCGTGATGGCTCTGGCTGATATGTATGTTGGTAGGTGGTCATGGCTTTTTTCTTATTATTTTTATGTTTAGTTGATATTATTTGTTTTGTTATTCAGAGCTGCTCTGGCGGAAAGGCGACCTCAAGGTCTTAATGCTCTAGTTCTTGTTTTGTTCTTTGTGTAATTTAATGTTTATGTTACTAAAACTCTACTGGTTTTTGTGTTGTAAGTAGCTACAAACAGCGTTCAGCCCGAATGTTTACTCCAATTAAGTAACTGGTCACATTAACGATTCGATTTGGAGCGATAACTCAACTGCGCAACAAACTTGTTTGTTTGTATAACAACATGGATACAGTTCAAGCTTCACTTTGCCGGAAACATTATGAGTATGACGTACACCGATATCAATAAAAATAATTATGCTGATGATGTTGGCTAAAGATTCAGTAATATTCATACTTGAAGATATGAATCTAACAATGTAATGTACAGAGGCCAGCACATCAAGCTACCCCAATCTGTCAGATTTTCCCAATTGAATATGAACCTTAATACTTTGTACTAAAGTTGAAAATCTATCAAAGAAATTTGACAGTTTGGGGTAGGTTGACCTGCTGGCGCCTGTACATAAGATAAATAAAGAGTACTTGTTGACGTGTCCTGTAAGTTTCAATGTAGTGAATAGTATGTAGCAGCTTATTATTTATCATATCGGCACTCATGCTGGAATTTAAGTCCCCCTGCGCAACAAATTTACCATGCATGCTTAGGTTGTGGTCCAAGTAACGAGGTACAGCGTGCTCAGATTTCCGCTTCTAAATAACGTGAACAATTATCTGACTACCCAGCAGCATTCAACTTTTTGTGTGTATATGACACCTATTTATAATTTATTAATTTTGGAAGATTCTCGAAGAACAGTTTACATATAAGAATAGCTGTTCGTTGATAACTCGGGCCGTGTTTTTACTGATAAACCAGTTCGCGCACAAGGCGGCCTCGCTTGCTTGCTCGCCCAATAATTAAAGCGACCACTAAGTGACCACTTGTTTCCATTCCTACACATTGATACAGATATGACCTACCAATACGCCTTTCGAATGTAGGATAAATAGTTATCTTGGCACGTATTGTAAACGTGACAAAATATAGTTTACTTTTTATTTTGATTGCCTTGCTCCGATTCAATTTCATTATCTTTTTATTGAACGCGTCCTCCACGCGGCTTGTTGTTTATAATATGTTAAAATTGAACAGTTTGATGTTTTCGGATATGTTTTAATAAAAATGAAAGGTTTATCCGCTCTGACTCCCGACAAACGCCTACGCTAAGCCTCGGCATGTGCTAGTGTGATATAGGCGTAATGTTAATTGGAAAACAAAGTACCGTTAAATGAATTCAGAACAAAAAACACGATCACTATTTAGCTACGGTTACAAAAAGCTAGATTCGAGACAAGTTTATGATAACAAGGCCGAATCGGCTATTTAGATTTTTACAACATGGAATATTCCTTACTTTTCCTCGAGTGGTAGCGGGTTTGATCATAAACAAGTTTTAAATAAGATGTTGATATCTCTGTGCCGAACTTATCTAGTGATTTGCTATCGAGGGCGCGGTGTCACCGAACTATGATTGTGCAGGTTTATCTGGGGTCAGGCTGTTGCAGCCGTACGAACGACTTGCTAGATATTTGTCGCTAACTTAAAGTTTTTACAATAGACTCTTATACTATACATAACATTAAATTGATATTCTTTTCTCCTCTTAAGGTTTGAGACACCAATCTGAACAATTACGTCCAATTGATTGTTGATTGCGCTTCGGCGACGGTCATCGCTGTTCGTTGCGTTTAAATTCTTGATAAACTGTTGTCTACTTTTACATTTTGTATGTATTGCCACATAATAAAGACTAGGGTTTGATTAAAGTTTAGAGGTACATCAATTATTTAGGCATCTACTAGACAATTTTGATAAATAATCGGATTAACACAACTGAACTTGTTACTAAGTAATTAAGAAACCATGCCTTAAAGGATTGTTTTAAACTAATCAAAATTGACTGCACCCGCTGATGACTGGTGATAGCTTTCTATAAATAAACGCATCTATAAGTAATGTTGTGGTCCACGATCTAGGTTGATGATGCCTTGGTTGAATAATGGACATTTAATAAGGTATAAATAGAGTAATTAATGATCGAACAATGGCCCATTACTTGTTCGGGCGCCTGCGTGCAACATGAGATAGTGTTTATTTAGTTCAGGGTGGATATCTACTTTGCATCTTTGCTTACGTTGTAGTCCTAATATCAACGCTTATGACTTGAATAATTTATTGTTTTGCATAATTTGTTAATTTTAATCGTCAACGGAATTTTCCTAACAAAGCAAACTTAATGATTGTTGAAGTTATACATTATTTATGTACCATTAAACGGTTATTACGATTAAATATTTTATTTTATTTAGTAGTAATTATAGAAAAAAAAGTCTGAAATTATTAACTTCATTCTGATGTAACATAATTTAGAGACAATCTTATCAATTAACCATGTGTAATTTATTAATAATAATGTAGTTCGTAAATAAAACTCTTGTTTCATTTTCTTTGCAGAGAACATCTTCTCCAACTGGCTAGAGGAAAAATCGGAGCTTCCCATTTTTGAGAACATCTCGCAACTACCGGAGCGCGTAGAGCCGCCACCTCTGGTGTCGCTGGCCATCGCGCCCACTTTCGCCGCGCCTCAGCCCACGGAGGAACTTCTCCGGGAGTTTGAGACCGTGTACGGCGCCGTCGAGTTGACACATCTCACTCCGCCCCAGAGTCCCCCCGGACCTGCAACTCAATTGCTCCTAAGCTACGCTCAACAAGCACAATGCGCCACGTACGCGCCCGCACTCCCGCTCGTGCCGTCACAAGACCAGTGGGCGCCGGCCGCGCCCGCGCCCGACGCCGCGCCGCACTTCGACTGCGGCTATGAGGACGTGGAGGAGCTCGTGCGGCACCGCGCCGCGCAACTCTCGTCGCCGCAGCACTCGCTAGACAGCACCAGCGTGTCCCCGCAGTCGTCGCCGCCGTCGTCGCCGCGCTCGTCCTACACCGACGATGAGTGGTCGTCGTCATCTCGACCCAAGCCCTACTCGCGCCCCTCTGACGACCGTCGCTCTCGCAAGAAGGAGCAGAACAAAAATGCTGCGACGCGTTACCGCCAGAAGAAGAAGGCTGAGATCGAAGACCTTCTCAACGAGGAACAACAGATGCGCGAGAGGAACTCTAAACTTAGCGACAAGTGTTCCGATTTACAGCGCGAGATCCGCTACCTTAAAGGATTGATGCGCGACCTTTACAAGGCCAAAGGCCTTATCAAATAAACTACCACCGCCGCCACCTCCAGAGATCGGATACTGTCAATATGGCGCGACAGAGAAGCGCGCATTGTGAACCCTGTTCAAAAAGAAGTTGTGGGGAGTTACATATATTTTTGATGATAATTAACATTAAGATATGTAGATATTAATTGTGTCTCAGATAAGCAGATCTAAACTCATCGAGCAGTAAGAACCATTTACATCATTAGTAGAGGGATACAAAATAACACCATCAGAGAAAAAGGTGGCGCCCTTTCTTATCTTTCATTTTTCTTTCATTTTAGAGGATAGGTCGCATTCATTGTAATGAAAATATGAATTGGTATCTTCGCGTTCGCGACTGCTCTATAAAGTATTATTGTAACACCCATGTTTTAAATCAATTGTTTATGTTATAAATCAATTACTTGCATTTTATTGTCACCTTATGAATTTTAATGTTTTATGTTTTCTTACAATATAAGGAATGCGACGGCGTACTATTCTTGTTTTATTTAAATCATGAAAATCAGTTTTGCAACAAACTTACGTCGTCTGTTGGGAGGATAACATTATACAAATGGTTGTTGGAGGTTCCTGATAATTGAATTGCATAATAGCACTGACCTCAATAATGTACATTAACTTCAATTACATTGGTACTGGTACTGAATTATTTATGAAGTATTAGAAACTTGCGAGGTATTTTTAGAATCCTGCAATAACTAATAATGTATTTATTTACGATTAAGGATTTTTGAAGCATTACTAATTAATCAAATTAACAAACATGATTAATTATTGTAATGTTTTGAAAGGAACTAAGGGTCTTTCCACATTAACGCACTGATAACGACTTTTGGTTGCACATTCCTCAGACCTCATGTGCATCGAAGCGTCAGATGTTGAAGAAAAGTCACAGGATTTATTTGTACGAAAACACTCGACCTCGCCTTATCGAGGTCGAGTGTCTAGGGTCGAGCGTCAATCTTATAATTGACGCTTCGCTTCAACTCTGCTCAGCGTCAATGTGTATCAAACCTAACTAAACGATCACTTTCGTTTTCACTTCCAAGATTTTCTCTATTATGCTTCAAACTTGACATGCTATTCTCCGAACAGTACAATGTAACGGCTGCGGTTAGTATATGAGGCGTGTACACACTTTTCTTCAAAATAATGAAGTCGTTATCTCATAGATAGAGTGCACTAGCTGTATCCATATACCTAATGTATATTATAAAAATCAATGTTAGTTTGTACTGCTATCTGACTAGCGGACACGAATACAACTCAGTCGGAAAAGCTTTTTTTTTTTTTAACAAATCTTTTATTTCCGAATATTCCCAGTCGCGTAGGGTAAAAATAAGTAGATAATTTACAATAATTAAAATACCTACCTACCTAACAAAAGCTAATCATCAGTCGCAGTCACAGAGAAATATTTTCAATAAACATGTTTTAACAATAAAATTACCATTACCTACATGTTCTTACTTGTATCAAAAACGCAAAAAAATGTAAATAGTAAAAAAATAAATCTTAAAATAACAGTCAGTTGATCTGTGATTTATTGATTTATTTAATACTTTAAGCACATAAATGTAGGTACAGAGGCGGACTTAATGCCATAGGCATTTTCTACCAGTCAACCTTTGGGTGATGCAGAGACAAACAGTAGTAGGTGCAATCATTTGAGGAATAAATATTTAAAATATAAAGATACGCAGAAACCTATTTAAACTATAAATATATTACTCGTATATACCTAATTACATATATATATATAAGCACAAATAAATATTCATAAATAAATGAATATACTAAAAAGAAATAAGACAAACAATGAGAAACTATTAGCGTTGTGATGATACTGCCAGCTTCTTGCGAAAGTGCTCGCGAACCTTAACTTTAAAGGATAATCGATTGGTTGCCATCCTGATTTCCTCGGGGAGCGCATTCCACAGAGAGATAGACTGAACGAAGAAGGAAGATTGAATGAAGTCTGTGCTATGAGTGGGACATTGGAAAAGATGATTGTGTGATGAACGTAGATTTCTATTGTGGTTGGCGCAAATGTACTGAAAGTGGGGGGCTAGATAACCAGGGGAAGAGGGAGAATTAAGAAATGAAGATCAGGTAGTCAGCGCCCTGGGCTCTCTGCGCTGGCGTATGGGCAACCACTCTAGAAGCGACCGATGCGCAGAGACATGATCATAATTTTACGCAGATTGAAAACGAATCGAATGCAGTTATCGAGACGACGGTCAAGTTTGTCGAGGAGATCTGCATTTAGGTCATAGTAGCACACATCACCATAGTCGATGATAGGAAAAATAAGGGACTGCACAAGCATTGCCTTCGTACTAGATGGTAATACATTTTTCAAACGGCACAGAGCCCGCAGCGTACCAGTAACCTTCTGGCTCACCCTAGCGACTTGAGTTCGCCAGTTCTTTCACGTCAGTACCAAAAGGAACGATCGTACCATTGAAGAGAACTGGCGGCAAGGTTGTTCCACCTACCTTATTAATACCACGAGAACTGCCAATGATGATCGCCTGACACTTTGTAGGGTTTACAGCTAAACCAAATCTATCAGCCCAGGTTTTTATGGCTATCAAGTCCTTATTTAATTTGTCGATCGTGTCAGGTAATTTATCAACAACGTTCCCTTGACAGTACAACTGCAAGTCATCTGCATACAGATGATACGCACACTGAAGTTCGGAAGTTATAAGATTAATAAAAATAGAAAACAGAAGAGGAGAAAGTATACCGCCTTGAGGAACGCCAATTTACAAATAAAACCAGCTAGAAGAAAAATCCCCAACATGGACGGACTGTTGACGTTCCTGAAGGTAAGAGGAGAACCATGATCTGTGATTTACTTGTATATTTTATAAGACTGTTATTTTTTGGTTATTTTTAAGATTTTTTGGCTTTTGTTAGGTAGGTGCTTTAATTATTGTAAATACTTTGATTATCTGTGATACGAAAATTTTGTTTGTATGTCCCTAACAATATCATTTATCTACTAATAAAATCACATTGGAAAAGTCTGACCGCCAACCCCCTCATCGCGGCCTTAAGACACAACATAATGAGGGGGGATGGCGATCCACGCCGCAGTGTAGGTACAGCGATTTGAAGTGGGGGCAATAACTTCTTAGTCGCCACCCGGTGGCAACTGGGAATTATATTCCTGATTGCCACCTGCTGGCAATCCATGTGAGGGCGACTGAGAATGTTCGATTCCAAAGCGTAGTAGGTACCTACCCATTAGGGAAAGCAATCTCGCCATTTACGAGATCTTGTATTTATATTTTATATAGGTAAGTATTTATTTTGGTTTTAAATTATATTTATATATTGCACGATTTACATTATTAGTGCACTGTTTATCATATGAATTCTAAATTAACAGTATTTTAATGTTTTAAAATAAATGTATATTTAAAGTGAAATTTAAAATTAAATTTAGGTATTTTGTGAAACTTGTTTTTCATGTTGTTGAAATTTATCACTAAAATATTCGTTAATAGTGTAGTAGCTTTTTATTATCAGAAATTGTTTTAATTTATTGAAGAAGATATTATTTTTATTTATATTTTTTATGTATTCCGGTAACTTATTGTATATTTTAATGGACATAACAAATGTACTAGACGAATGCATTTTTAATCGTGAAGTGGGTATATTTAATCTGCTTTCATGTCTAAGTGTAATTTTTGTTTGGATATCTCCTCTTTTGGTATAGAATTGCGGATATTTTCGTACAAATTTACAAATTTCAAGTATGTAGAGGCAGGGCAGGGTTAATATTTTTAGATCTTTAAAGTGGGGTTTACAGGAGTCTGTATCTTTGATATTTATTAAAATTCTAATCATTTTTTTCTGTAGAGTGAATAATGTAGGCGCGTCTGTACTATTTCCCCATAGGATAACTCCATATTTGAGCCATGCAAATGCGTACGCGTAATATGTTACCAGTGCTGTTTTGAGGTCTGTTGTTTTCTTGATTTCTCGGAGAGCGTATGAAAACTTGGATAATTTCGTTCTTACTTTTTGAATATGCGATTTCCAATCTATGTGTGAATCTATGTCTATTCTTGTCGGGGGTGGAAAGTTATTATTTTTGTTTTACTGTAGTTAATTTCAAGGTTGTGTTCATTCATCCAGTGTGTTGCAGTGTCAAGTATAGAACTCAATTTTTGGTTTAAATTTATATTATTTTCACATGATGTTAAGACAGATATATCATCGGCGAACAATACACATGACTCATTGATGTGGTTTGGGAGATCGTTTATGTAAACAAGGAATAGCAGGCACCCTATCACACTTCCTTGTGGTATAGAAGCGTTTACGGGTATGTTTTGGGATCGAATTAACTCTATTTCTTTTGATTTATGATTGTAATGTTCTATTTCTACAACTTGTTCTCTATTTTTTAAGAAAGATGTGAACCATTCATAACTTTTCCCGCGGATACCGATGTTATATAGTTTATTTAATAATATATCAAATTGCACCTTGTCATAAGCTTTTGTCATGTCTAATAACAATCCTACAGCGTATTTTTTATTATTAATTATATTGAGGGCTTCTTGTATATATTTATAAACAGCCAAAACGGTAGATCGGTTTTTGCGAAAACCATTTTGACTATCATTGAATATATTATATTTTTCACAAAATGCATAAACACGATCGCACATGGCTTTCTCAAATATTTTTGAGGCTGTTGGTAAGAGAGCAATGGGACGGTAGTTGTTTGGGTCGGTTTTTATGTTTTTCTTGTGGATCGGTTTTATAAGAGCTTTTTTTAATAAATCGGGAAAAACGCCTTCTTCAAAAGATTGGTTAAGTACCTAGTATGTAAAACGGCAAGGTTAATTCGTCAGCGCATTGTCTTATTAGAGTGGGTGGAAGTTCATCAATTCCATGGCTTTTTTTGTTTTTTAAATTCTTAATTATTGTATTTACTTCGTAAGGATCTACTGGGCTAAGATATAATGTATTTTGTGTAACTGAAATCGCCGGGAGCCCTTTTGGTTTGCTGCCAGTAGGTAATGTGCTGTCCCCACCAATAGAAGCAAAAAAACTATTAAATATGTTGGCTACCTCTTGGGGTTTTGAAGTTAAGCTGTTATTAATTTGTAGGGTTATGTTGTGTTTCTCACTTTTTAGTTTCTTGTTTGTGCGTTCATTGATTATTCCCCACATTGTTTTAACTTTATTGTTAGATTGCATCAACTTATTTTTAAAGTGTAGTTTTTTTGCAACTGTGACAGTTTTCTTCAATGTTTTTTCATACTTTTTATAATATTTTGATAATATTGGATTTTTTTTTTTAGTTGTTAATGTCTTTAATAGTCTTTTATTTAAACAAGATTTTTTTATACTTCTACTTCCTGTGCAATCTCGTTAATCTCGCGAGATCTCGTCCGATTTTTGACCGCGATTAATCTCTGTAAATATGGCCGAGATTGCATTCCTTACCCCATAGAGCAGAACGGGTAATAAACTCCATGGACATCCTCTTTTAAATTATATTGCTACTTAATATTAGTAACCATCATTAATGCTGAATTTACAATAATATGCAAGAACGATGTAAAAGCACACGTTAAAAGCGTCTAGACTACAGCGAATAGAAACAAAAAAAAAAAAATTAAAAAATAAAATGATTAAAACTAGCCGTGGCAGATAAGAGATGACCAGTCCCAGCTAACAGCGCTCGTTCACGAACATGACGCATGGACCATCACCATGCAGCTCAACGATTTTGAAGGGTGCTAAATGATCCATCACACTCTCCACTATCAGCGAGACATTTGAGTGAGCATGACATACTCAGCCGCCAGGGCACATTAAGCAAGTCAATGAAAGACATATTAGTTACCTATTATAAGAAATCCTCGGTCAGTAAAGTGGGCCTCAAAGTACCTTCCAGCCAGTAGCCAGTAGATGTAGAATTCATAACACGTAGCAACAGGTAAGTAATACGACAACCAACACTGAGCGACCTGGGAATCGAACCCAGGACCTCATACTCAGTAGTGGTTCTCAGTACTCAGTAGTGCTCGCGAGTCGATCGACGATCAAAATTTTTTAAATTGCATTGTATTCTAAATCTTATATCTGTCTAGATACAATGCAATTTAAAAAATTTGGAAAATCCAAAAGTGCACGTCTCATAATCTCATTTTTTCAATATAAAATTGATTATTTGTACCTAAAGGTGTATATAATATAAGTATGTAGATACACTCGTTCTCATGTGCCAAAGCTCTTGTGCTGTCTCAAGATCTTTCAAGGTGTCACTGCTGTTGAATTGGATGGTAATTTTAATTAAAAATTTAAACATTAATAAATGGTGTTAAGGAGATCCAAGTGACAACTATAGTGTAGTATAATGAAGCAACATGTAAATTTAAAATCCCAATAAAACAGTTTCACTGTAAAAATTACGTCAAGGGTCAAGTCCACGTTCATAAGACTCATTAACATTTGTTCTTTACAGAAAGATGTGAAATAAAAGAAAACACCAAGTAACCGATATAATTTTTTTTTTTAATAATTTAGTCGAAAACAAAAAAAAAAAAATTTGAACATAGGTACTTAGTGTAAGTGCTCATAGAATATTTTGCTTTTTACTTAGTCGAAAAAAAATTGGAATATTAAACAAAAGACACCAAGTACGTTCAAAAAAAATTTTTTTTTGTTTATTTAATAACAATTAAACCACATCGAATCAGACCGTGAAAAGTGAAAGGGTTCTATTCCTAATTATACTGAAGCGTAAGAGAAAAAAAAGACTTGATTAGTAAAGTATTTCGGTCGTTATCGTGTTAACAAAAAAAGAATCCAGACACACGGACGTCCAAGACAGAACTTTTACAAACAGTTTTTTAACTAGTTTAAATAACAAAAATGGCATCAAAAATATCATGAGTGTTAGAAATAGGGTTTTTTCTTGATATTTGTGTGTATACATTATTTTACAAGTGCAATATATGATAAATAGAGACATTTTTAAGTTTGAAAAATCAGTTGTTTTGCGTGAAGTGACAGTAGTACCCACCTCAACGCTTCGCCTCTGAGGCGTGCAATATCTCCATAATTAAACAGGGTGGCGGGACATCGACGCGCAACCTATTACCATGGATTCAGTACATGATGCTGAATCTGAACGATAAATTTCAACGCATGGGCTTCGTCGGTTATCAAATAAATTTGCCCTGCCATATACTTTCACCGCGTAGGTATTGCACTTGTGTGCAACCGGAGGTTTTTTTTTTGATAATTAACGAAAGTTTTCTACGCTAGACCATGTGCTCAATTCATGGTTTCGGGTTGCTCTTCGATGTCCTTGCCATTCTGTATATGTATAGACGCCAGCACATCAAGCTACCCGAAACTGTAAAATTTTCCCAATCAACTTTGAACCATATACTTTAGTGATAAAGTTTAAAACCTATTAAAGAAATTTGACAGATTGTAGTTGCTTGATATGCAGTGCTTGTCTGTACAGTCAACAAAAGAGATAAGTATGCAGGATCGTCGGATATAGTTGAAGTTTAGTAAGAAACCATTGAATGTTGTCGAATGAAATTTAATTTGATGATGAGGTGTTTGTTTTCTATTAACAAAATCACATTTTATTCGAGAACATCCATCGGTTTCTTACTAAACTTCAACTAATTATGTATATCCGACGATCCTGCATACTTATCTCTTTTGTTGACTGTACATATAATAATTTGCAATAAATATGACACTTCTGCACAAAACGGGCCGAGGACCTTGATTTTATCTTCCATTTATTATCAGATTGTTTTGCCTTCTTATTAACATATTATAGTAATTCAAAGACCAGGCTATCACAGAGTCGAGGTTTATTAATATTATCGTGCATATTTATAATTGGCAAATAAATTAAAAATAAATGTCATCATTATAACTAACTAAGATAAAATGTACGTCCAATGTCTTATCGTGGTATGTTCCCCACAAAGGGAAAACTTTTCCAATAATAGTGAGATAAGGGCGAGTTCAAAGTAGGTCGTAAGTATGCATGTAGTGGACTTGCTAATGGCGCATGGCGTGAGGTCAGGGCAAGGCCTTACAATTGTTGATTAGAGGGGGTAACTCTTCTAATGTTAAGAATGTGTGGCGTCACGTATTGTGCATTTGTTGAACGCACCTTAGAATACGTGGCATCGCCTGTATTGTTTTAGATAAGTATTTATAAGTTAGTCAGGAACGCACTCCTGTTAAGTGGTAACACGAATCTACGATCCGAGGCGCTAACCATAGCGTTCCATATGTAGCGACCCTCTCTTGCTTGCCAACCGTCACCGGACACGGACTAGATTAGTTCATTTTGTCTCTACTTGTTTTAATTAGTTATATGTGCTAATAGTGTATCTTAACTGTAAACTTTAATACGTGTGTGGCAATTATAATATTATTAACTGCAAGTTGGAGTTTCACTTCCGCTCTTCGTTCACAACTTCACCTCCAATACGCGTAAGAGGAGACAGGTAGAACACCTTCCACCTATGCCTCGAAAAATGTCGAGTGATACTAGAAAGACATGTGACATCTACCAACCCGCACTGGGCCCGCGTGGTGGATTACGGGCCACTCCCTCTCATAGAGAGGAGGACTGTGTCCCAGCAGTGGAGACATTATAGGCTGATTATGCTGTTTATGTTTACTAGAAATTAGTTGAAATAAAACGTGCGGGACCGGGAACGAAAAAAAAAAACAAAAAACTTTTTGGGTCGGAGAAAAGTCGTGTGCGCTTATCGCTGGAGAAACAGGGTGGATGTGTGACAATGGAGCTCGGCTCACACCCACTACAATCTTCGCCAAGTGTGCCTGCATTTGCTTATAAAGATAGAGCAGCCACAAGAACAAATAGTTAGTAGGAAGGTACTGACCTGCATCAACCACATGCATGAATGAAAGGGCCAACATCCATACATCTTGAGTTCCGTTGACGAATGGCCTCAACGGAACTCAAGGTGAACGGATGTTGCATTGATAGAAGCCATAGTACCCAGGCGCGGTCCGGGGGGGGGACATGGATGTCGTGATCCCCCCAAAATCATTCAAGCTGTTGAGAGCCTGAATGATTTACTTATATTACTAACTTAAAACTGAACATGAGCCACGGGAATCGCAGGCAGGACCTTCGGCAGTAACGCTTGCGACCACTACACCAACGAGGAGATGTAGGTACCTCCCTCAAAATATTCCTCGGAACTCATGGTGACCCCCCCAAATCTTGGGCCGTGACCGCGCCTGATAGTATACCAAAGTAAGCATTTTGGATTTCAGTTAAATGAAACTGAGAAATAAATAAGTACGGGACGGGACAACATTTTTTTACTGCAAAGTTAAGTTTGTCTTCATCCTCTTATTCAAACTTTTCGGCGCGAGAGATTGTCTCACACTTAGCCGGTTTTTAATATTAGGTACTTAGATAGATAGGTAATCCTTGTTTAATCCTTACCTATCTAAACATTGAAACGTACCTTTTACATAACTAGTATCGCTTTCCGTAATGGTGTAGGTGACAAGTTACCTGATTACAACAGCCGTACCTATTCAGTACTAGTTGTTCCGTTCTGAATCCCAAAATTCTATTCAGTAGGTAATCCTCTTGACCATCGTCTCTTATCGTTCGTAATATCCGAAATTCATCGGGTCGAGTTCGATGAATACCGAAATACCTAAATGAAACTAAGTAATAACAGAATAACACAGTTCGGTAGTAGAATAGTCTTCAAATGAAACATGAAGCGTGTTTAGGTGGAGTATGGTATAAAGCGTGAATAAAGTTTGAAAATTGAAATACACAAATACTTTGATTATGTAGGTATCTACCTAGCCGTGGCAAAGGTACCATACAACTCGATTCCCGCCGGGTTCCCTTCGAAAATTCAGGACACAATCACTCTATAGTCAATTCATCATTGAAATATAATGAAATGTTTTATTGACTTTTTTTTGCTCCGGCTTACCTCTGTCATAAATTCACCCTTCGCCACAGTACGTAGTTAAAAATAAAATGGTAATAGTTGCCTACTATACATTTTTTTGTTGTGTATAAGAGATGCCTTCTATGTTATGGGTTTGGTTTCCGCACTTAGTCCCTCAATTAAACCATTGTGTGTGTTAAGAGATGCCTTTAATTTTGTTTGGTTTAAGAAAAATTGTCACCGATTGACTTAAACGTTTCACATTATTCTATTTGTATGTGTGGGTATGCTGGTACGCTAGTAGATATTAAATTATCTGTAACCTACACCCCTACACTAGATAAGTATTTTATATTTTTTTCAATTTTGAGTGGCAATAACGCTTAGCATAAACAATACATAGATGCGAGCAAGGTGATTTGCTATCATATAGCTATCATCCATTGGGGAGTTCCATTGTGCATCTCCGAAGGTTTCCATCAATCAAAATATATAACCTACCTAATAGTATCTAATATTTCGGATAAAAATACACACATCAAAAGTGTCTAGGGATCAACATATATTTTTGCAATAACTTTTCTCCTGATTGATATTAATTAAAATTTTCTTTAAGGATTCATCAAATAAAGTGTTTTCGTTTGTCACAGTAACGATAAACCAAGTCACCTTTGCATTAATAAAGAAATTTGCCATTTTCCTAATAAAGGGATTTTTGACATTTGAACCACTAACACAAAAGTTCGAAAAAAAGACTGAAATAACAGTTTTCTCTAAAATTTTATTGGGTAACTTAAACAATTAATAATCCGTGTTTCTACCGCGAACACTAACAACACAAGAACATCGGTTTGGCATACTCAAAATGAGTTCATCCAAATCACGCTGTGGAATGGCCGCCCATGTTCGTTGCAACAACAAAAAAAGGTCTTCTTGCGACTGGATACCCTCCATATTCGGCAGAGCTCTTCTCTGTAGCATATCCCATGCATGCTCAATCGGGTTCAAGTCTGGCGACTGAGCAGGCCAGGGCAGGACATTGATGTTAGCTGCGGCGAGAGTCTGTCTTACAACTCTTGCGGTGTGCGGTCGTGCATTATCATGCATTAACTGAAATAAGGGACCGATTTGCACTTGTAGAGGAACGATGACGTCTGATACAATCGTCTCAGCATAAATTTGAGCGTTGAGGTTGCCTCTGATCCAAATCAACTCAGTTCTTCCGCCAATCCAAATACCCGCCCATACCATGATGGTTCCACCACTATAAGGATGGACTTCCTGGCAGGATTTTAATCGCTGTTGGCGTCCAGGGGTTCTCCAGTGTCGTATACGTCTTGTATCCGGTCTCATACTAAAACGAGACTCATCAGAAAAGCACACGAAACGCCATTGTTCTTCTGCCCAATTTCTGTGTTCAAGAGCCCATTGATATCGAATCCTACGATTGTGCATTGCTATAGGTGGTACCCGTAGCGGTCTTCGGGAATGAAGGTTCACTTCATGCAAGCGGTTTCTGACTGTTTGGTCGCTAATTAAGTTCCCTGAAGAGTGATGAAGCCTCACGGCTAACATCATGGCGGTTATTGTTGGAGCTCTTCGAGTTAAGATTTGAATGTATCGGTCTTGTCTCCGTGTGGTGCAGCGATACCGTCCTCCATGGCGCTCAGCCACGGTACCAGTGCTTCGGTAACGTGTCCAAAGTCGACTGATAACACTCTGACTTGTATTCAGAGCTAAAGCCACAGTACGTTGCCGGGAACCAGCTTCTATCATTCCCACGGCTCTGAGCATTTCTTCCCTGCTTAAATGACGTCGCCGCTCCATAATAACGTTGGTTTTAATCAGTAGTAGGGAAACAGTAGCACTAATAATGTCTTCAATGCGTTGTATGTTTTTATAGGGAAAATATTGACAGCTGATTTTCATCTTTTACTCGAATTTGATTCACAGTTCCTGATTCAAATTATGAAATGCACCAAAAAGGATCCATATAAATTTATAAAATCATAAATTTATTACAAAGCAACATCTCAATCTCAAGAAATCCGCATAAAAATGCTTGATCCCTAGACACTTTTGATGTGTGTATTTCAAACAAAAAAGAATCACCCAAATTGGTGCAAATAAAAAGTAGTCGAGTAGTCGGAGTTATACATGAACACTAATGCCCGTGCATCTTTTTACATGTTTACGCAAGTGCCACGTCGTCAAGGGCGGATCCAGCCTTCGAGTCAGGGGGTGTCCCATAATCGAGGCCCAGTCCAGTCTCAAATCAGTGGCAGAGCCAGTCAGGGGTCCGGGGCTCAAAACAAAATCAGGCCCCCCTCCCGGTATTCTCTGTTTATTTCTAATAACGTTTTGCAAAATAATGATGACAAAAAAAAAACAAGTAAGTATAACGTGCGTAAAGTCGCATCTGGCAGGAAGTTTTTTTTCAGCGAGGTGTAATTTCATCGAGGTGTAGGTATTTTCATCTTCTCAATATGCTATTAACGAAAATCTAAAATGTAGGATGCATGAGAAAACGAGGCGAGCTCTACATTCTTAGTTTCTGAATTCTTAGAACTTAGGTTTCTGTTGAACATTCTTCAAGAAATAGGAGCTGCTTTGTCGAGGTATCCAGAAAAGTTTGAGAGAGAGAAATATAAAAAAAATTACTACTCCGCCTTGTATAGGTAAGGTTTTCATTGGAGAGTCATACATACCTATTTAAAGAGTTACTTTGTCGATTAACACAGAAAGCTAAATGTAGACTGATAAAGCGAGCGAAACAAGTTCAAAAATTTTAGCACTTCGCCTAGTGTTGGAAAGGCTTTCATTTGAAAAGTCATGCATAAATAGGAGTTACCTACTTTGTCGACTTACATAGAAAGTTTTGCATACGTAGGTACGGGGCCTCCAACTTCAATCTGCTTCTTACTGAATATATTTTGACCGTTTTTGGGATTTGATTAAAAAGTACTTCTTAAGATTTGGGGGGCTGACGTTTTGACTTGACAATATTCTGGGGCATTTAATTTCCACGTGTAGTTGCTCATCTACATCTCTTGCCTCTTCAAAAAGCTGTCGGAAAACTATGTCCGCGTGTGCTAATTTTTGTCGTAGGTCACTCATCTATCTATCTATCTATCTATATATATATAAAAATGAATTGCTGTTCGTTAGTCTCGCTAAAACTCGAGAACGGCTGAACGGATTTATCTTATCTTGGTCTTGAAATGTTTGTGGAGGTCTAGGGAAGGTTTAAAAGGTGAGAAAAATCGAATAATTCCCGGGAAAACCCTAAAAACAGCCCTTTTCTTTTTCCCATACAAACGTTATTGCTGTTCGTTAGTCTCGCTAAAACTCGAGAACGACTGAACGGATTTATCTTATCTTGGTCTTGAAATGTTCGTGGAGGTCTAGGGAAGGTTTAAAAGGTGAGAAAAATCGAATAATTCCCGGGAAAATCCCTAAAAACAGCCCTTTTCTATTTCCCATACAAACGTGTAGAGTCAATTGTCTTTTATTTATCGATTGAAGCAGTACGAAGTCTGCTGGGTCAGCTAGTTATTAATATAATTTATAGCGTCTTTATAGTACATACTAATTTCATATGGTGTCACCGACACATTGGGTGATCGCAGTCGCGGCCGCGGACCAAAAGGGTGGTGGGAGGGCAAAATCAAACTTGGAATCGTGCGTATATTTATTCACAATGAACGAACTGGGCCTCAAGTCTGCTATTACAAATAGTGTCAGAATGGTCTATCATTGATTTAATAAATTGTTGATTTTGACAAGTTTGGTAATCTACTAATAAAATTGCGACATTATGACTTTCCAATGGTCAACCATTGACACTCCATTGAAAGAAATGGGATAAAATGGTAATCTCGTACATAATGACAAATACGTAATATGTAAAAATTAAATGAAAAAAAAAAAACAAATGAAATGAAATGAAATTTAGCAGTAGTTTTTCGAAAATCATTTCTACTAAAGGGTTTTATAATAATGGCAATACGACAATGTCATTATAACACAATTCTATTACGAGACCAATGATCGACCATTATGAATTTAGCAGATTACGAACTTTTAGCAAAATGACAATGGGATCGTGTTCGGTGTTGGAATGACGAATTTATAAAAATAGCAGACTTGGGCTTCAGGTGCATCATAAATATATCTAATTATACAGCACACTATCGTATCATGCGTGTCGTTTGCATACCTGTGTGTGCCTTCATACAAAGTATTTATTTATTTTAATTTATCAAAGATAATAATTCGTGACGACTAGATAATGTAATCAAAAATTTTAAAAATCAAATTTTTTGTTATTTCTGATATAAGTAATTTATGCATGATGTAATTTTTATTTTCTCTTACAGCATCTCCAAAATGTAACTTATCGGTACCTAATGTTATAAACAACATTATATTTATTTAGAGACCTACACATGTAAGCTTTGACGAGCCACTATCCATCGGATCAGTCATTGACTTGACCGGATGATCACGCGAGAAACGAGACTTCCGTCCGTGATTTATAATGCGTAGAAGATTGTTCTTTAGACTTGTCAAAAATCTTCCAGTAGGACAGGTTAGAATGTCATTTGGGTGGCATGGCTATTAATCAAGATCGATAAATACGCCACAACCCAGCTGGGCATAGTGATTTCCATATGAAAAGATTCTGGACATCCAACAGCCTGTCTCAGACGATGACAAGTCAGCCTGTTGGTGGCGTTTTATAAATCGTAGGATTCGTTTGGCCTGCAATCAATGAAATGTAATGGTATGTATTTCGGTACTTACTTAAATAGATAAAAAAAAACACTTTTACGCGTCAAAATTATCTTATGTTTTGAAACTAGATGAGTTCCGTGTTTTTTTACCTGACTTTGAGAAGAAATACCAAAAAAAACTCAGAGGTCACGGTCTTTTTTAAGTCCATTCAAGTCCAGACATAATCTTGGTCAGATCATATGAGGACCATGCAGATTAAAATCAGAGATGGTCTTTAGAGGTAAGAACCACACAAAGAGTGAACCTGTTCCGTCAGTGCACGCTTTTGTCAGTAATCGTAAGCTCAACTCAGAATAAGGGGCTCAACAACTTGATGAACAATATGAAAGAAACAATATCTGGGTAGGCCACATAAAATTCTCGAACTGCCAGATTATTTATAATTAAAACCAATTAGGAAAAAAAAATACCCACATAGTCTTCACATGTGATAGGTAATACGTGAGCCGATTCCGCGTCGATAAATCTGGTCACTCCCTAAACGTTCCATCTGTCTACCAGTATCAACACAAAGCTCTCTTGCACAAACACCCAGACCCGGGACAACTACGTAATGGAAGTCAACCACAACACAAATCGAGTCGTCAAAGTTAGGCACAGTCCGTTGACAGTTTCTAGCGCTAGTGGACTTATATTTTAGAACCACTTTCAGCACTTCTACGGTTAAAATCACTTGTAAGAGGAAGATTTCTGAATCTCCGGTTCGATCGATCGTCGCTCATCCTCGTAGTAATTTATATAGACACCTTCTTTCCATGGGGTTAGGCAGAAACTACAAAACGCCATCTTCTACGATCCTTACATACTACTTTTGCCTCGTTTACGTTCATTATGTTTAGTCATACACGCACATCGGTTGCGAGTACTACGCACTGCGTCTGAACTTTCTGAAGAACATCACCATTATTGGTGATGTTTTCACTATATGTCCTCCTCGGGAGGAGTTTCCACTCACATCTGCCTTGTAAACCTTTTATTAGTCGCTTTTCATTCATCCTCTCAACATGACCAACCCATCTAAACATACTTTTTACTATTTTTATCATTACATCTTCTTTGTAAACCGCACCGTTGCCTTACTACATCATTACTCAGTATATTATTTATAGTCACACCACACATGCTTCGCAAGGAACGCATTTTCGCAGCATTTATTCTACTTTCATGCTTCTTTTGCAACAC
Source organism: Globia sparganii (assembly GCA_949316385.1). Lineage (NCBI taxonomy): Eukaryota > Metazoa > Arthropoda > Insecta > Lepidoptera > Noctuidae > Globia > Globia sparganii. The sequence goes on along the minus strand of OX438663.1, from coordinate 11,833,753 downwards.
CCAACATTCACTTCCATGCATAACATTCCACACTCACCCTCTTTCAAATCTGTCAGACAACTATCCATGAACTAGTTGAACACCCACGGTGACGCTACACAACCACCCCTCGAAATGCAGAACCAGCTCGTGTATGCCCCATTTATCCTAAAAAAGGATGTAAAGGGTTCAGTGCCCGTACCAAGCGCTAGTCCACACCGTGCATGGATACCATATGTCGACCACAGTTTTCCCTCCACACACTGGCATAGGCCTTCCCGAAGTCAACGAAAGCACAGCAGACTTTCTTGTTCTTTGCCAGATGCTTTTCGGTTATGCACTTTAGGGAGAAGATCCATACAGCCTAATTATGCCCTCTCTAAATCCTGCCTGCATATTCGCAACTCTTACTCTCTTACTCTATTTATTAAACAAAATAATCTCGTGTAGTTTTTTATATGAAAGGCCACGTTTAGTAAACTGATGGAATGATGACTGAAAATATATACAGGGTGTGGCGTAAATAATGGATAACCCTGAAACTGTCAAATGGCCAGCCTATCATCTATCATTTACCCCACTCATATCACCATAGGTATAAAAAAAAAACAAAAATAAAAAATATTTTAAAAAAAAATTTCTTTTAATTATTTTTTTATATATTCGATACAGGGGCCCAATAATTCATAATTCCCTAGAAAATGTTAAAATTTGGGAATAAGTATTTTTTGCGAAGTTATCTTAGATTATAACAAAAAATAAAACAGAACGAGAAAATTTCGCCAATTGTAGAAATGGCAGCTGATTATTTATGAGTAAGTACGATTTTTATTTAAAATATCAATAATTTGGTCATCCATGGGCATATATGGAAATAATGATAGATGATAATCTGGCTAGTCGACAGTTTCAGGGTTATCCATTCTTTACCACAACCTGTATATATTATGGGGTCTGTAACTATAAAAATACAAGTTAAATTAGTAAATAAAAACGTTTGAAACTAGAATTTTAAATCCTAATGTGACATTACAGCTGAAGTGGAAAAATATCAACTAACTTTTGGAGGGCACTGTACCTTCTAAGGTTTTATTCTGACGGGATGCTCATGCAGGTCCCACAATCATAATAAAACTTCGTCTCTTTACATGTAACTAGCGTCACTTTATTATCGTGTATGTGTGTTTTTTCATTTTAGGGACCCTATCAGTCTGTTTCTAATGCACAACACTTCTTAAAATAACAAGGATTTCAAGGGCACTATATGGCTATAGCCGTCATATCAATAAAACTTCTATTGTGTCTTATTTACCGCGCCGGAACCTGTTGATACTATTTTTTAAGTGTCTGGCTTGCACCTAGTTGCACACTCTCACAGAAAGAGGAGACCTGTGTCCCAGCAGTGGGAACACTTAAGGCTGATTATGTAGGTATCTAACTACATAATTCACATTTACGAATACATACGGCACAAACTAGAAAAAACGTTTAGCCTTGTGTTCACCAACATTTAAATCAACTGATTAAATATTTAAAAGTTCTTTATTTAAAATATCCTTAGGAAATTTTACTTATATACCTAACCGGTTGTTTGAATGTTGGTGGACTCAGGCCTTAGCCTTGTGTTCACCAACATTTAAATCAACTGATTATATATTTAATCAGTTCTATATTTAAAATTTCCTTAGGAAATTTTACATAAACCAACTATATAATTACCTAACCGGTGGTTTGAATGTTGGTGAAATCAGTCCTTAGTAGGAAAAATACGCTGATCAACAACGACGCTGATCTAATGGACATTTCTTGACACTGGTAAAGGAAAAGGAAAAACTCTGGGAAAATTCCTTTTAAAGTTTACTTGTTTCAATGCGAAAAACCACACCAACATTGGATTCCTGGCAAAGGATAAATTCATGAATATAGATATACCTAGAATTACATTGAAAAATAAAGATATCAATGGGTACCTACCTACTCAATAACGGTTTCAACACTACACGAAAAACAAATGAGATTTGTGTATTTTTATCTGAAGATCTGTCACTTAAGTCCGGGACAGCCCTCTCTCCCCACAGTCCCCACTCGAAGTCCTTCAAAGTGAACACCGTTGTTTAAAAATACCCAGTTTTATTTTATCTCAACTGAGATATTTCTATCCATATTTCGATAATATTTTTGGTTCTTTCTGCTTAAAATATAGCACGGATTATGATATTTATTATGTTTATAATTAAATACATATTTTGTGTGCGGATTTGTGTTACATTCTCTTAATAGGTCACAATGACATCTCACTAATGACGCATGTTTTGACTGAATGCGAATGGCATTGAATTGTTATTATGTAAATATTGTTTATTTTATATCGAGTTCCAGGTCATCAATAATACGACTGATCTTGAATTAGATTATTTAGGTAGATATTTATTTATATGCGTTTATCACAAAGAAGACATAATATTGATACTAAACTCATTTTGATTGTTCTTATTATTTCCTAATTTATGAGAATAACAAGCAAAAGCATTTAAGGCATAGTTCCCCCTAATTATTTTGCATAGTCGTGCTGGCTAGTGAAGAACTGTTTCAAACTATATTTAGCTTAGGCCCAATCATAACAACGGTCTTGCAACTTATCACAGCCGCACTGGTGCATGTATTAATGAGTTCCATACGGGTTTGCTAATTACAAGAATAAGTTAGTTGGGTTTAGCATGTGTGAAATTGACGACAACAAGATCATAAATAGCTAAAGCAGCAACAGAATTCTATAAGACACTATACACGGAGACAGTTAGAACAATATCCACAGAAACAGAGCAGTATACTTATGAAGACGAAATGCCTTGCATACTAGAAACTGAAGTTATAAGAGATATACAAATGAATATGGCCAGCACTTTTAAATGGCATTCTTCGATTACAATGGCTTGCGATTCTCTTAGTCATAACTATGTCTGGAAAACGCTAGAAATCCAGGGCCTAGAAAGAAAATATATAAAAATTGTAAAAGAAATATACAAAAGCTCCACAGCGAAGGTCGAACTGGAAAAGCAAAGAGAAGAATTTAGTGTCTAGACAGGCGTCAGGCAGGGTGATCCACTTTTGCCAAAACTTTTTACGACAGTGTTAGAAAATATATTCAGAAATATACCGAGAAGATTTCGGAATAAATGTAATTGGAACTAACCTAAATCATCTAAAATTCGCTGACGATGTTGTGATATTCGCAGAGAGACCAGACATACTACAATCTATGTTACAGTAATTAGGCAATGAAAGCAGGAAAGCAGGCTTGACAATGAATCCAGCGAAGACTAAGGCTACGTACGCATTGACAGGTGACTTGCTTATCCCCTAGAGCCTAGAGACTTAACATCCTTACATACACGCTAGCCGACTAGAGAAGGCGCCAAGCGCAAATTGCGGCCGGTTGCTAAAATTCTAGAGCGTTCGATTCACTTCGTTACTCGCAAGGTGACTCGCTAAACTCTAGGCGCTAAGCAAGCCGCCTGAAAGTACGTACGCAACCTAAAGTAATGACGAATACTGGAAAACATGGAAATAGTAACCTGAACAGGACAGGAACTTATCGAATGTTGATGAATACAGGATGGGCAAAAATCGTGGATCAAACGAAACAGGGCGATAGTTGGGGTTATTTGCAGTAAAAAAATATCTCTGTGGCAGAGCCCTAACTTGATCTCCTTAAAATTTATGAGAATTTGAGTGTTTACAGTAAGGTTCTAAAGTTACAAATAATTTTTGGTGAGACTTAAAAGTTATTGAAAAAAGTGCCAGTACTGATAAATCATAACCGTACCTACTGTCATAAAAACACTTTTGTAGTGCTGATATTTTTTTTATTATTATTATTTTTTTTGACTGCAAATAACCCCGACTATTGCCCTGTTCATTTTGGTCCACGATTTTTTACCTACATGTATATATTTGGGAAAGCTAATATCAATAAAAGACCAATTATCAAAAGAAATTGATAGCAACACTTGGAAACGTTACTGGCCACTAAAAGAAATAGTAAAAAACGAAACAATGCCAATATCGGTGAAAAGCAAACTGTATAAATAGTGCATTCTCCCATGTCTCACATAAGGTTGTCTTTGGCCTGTTACGGGCAAAAACAAACTAAAACTTATAGTTTGCCAACGCATGGGGAGAAGCATGCTATACATTCGTGACAGGTAGACGATCTCAAAAATAAGGAAAAGGACGTGTAGAGCTAAAATAAACACACTATTGTCGTGCACTGACACATATTAGACGCTAAGTAGGTACCTATTATCTACAGAAATGTTGGCAAGATTTATCATTTAAAGGCAGTGTTTAATGAAGCTTAACCACACCCACTTCAAAATGAGATGGCAATGCAACAAGGTTATTAGAATTTTATTACTATTATTTAGTATTACAATGGCCCCGATTCTGTTGTTCACAAACTAAATTAAATTTAAGTTCAGTGCATCTTTTTTTTTCTATTTCATTAGGAAAAGGACAGAAGATGAATATTAGTTTAGTCCTGTCAAATTAGATAATCCATTGACAAGTTTAGACGTGATTAAAAATTTGCTACTAAAAATACGACAGTTTACGTCAGGCGCTGACTAATTTAACAGGACTAAACTAATATTTATCTTCTGTCCTTTTCTTAATGAAATAGAAAGAAAAAGATGCACTGAACTTAAATTTAGTTTAGTTTGTGAACAACAGAATCGGGGCCATTGACTCCATGTTTCGTTTTTCAGTAACCTTTATTAAAATATCCAAGAACTCGTTGTTCAAATTGGGATTTCCAATAGGTCACTTTGAAGCTGCGTTAGTTACAAATTATAATATTTAGGGCAACACAAATATTAAACTAGTTCGAAATTAATATCAGTACTTTTCTTTATTTTTTGTTTTAATAATGGAAAATCCAGCGTTCCCTTGACGTTTTTAAATGAACTCTATCATTTGGAGATATAGAAAGAAACTAGCTTTGAATAGGGTTATACGAGACCCTTGAGAGAGCCCAGAGCGCCGCCCGCCCTGCCAACGGCTGAACCCTACCATTTTACTCAAATTGTCTTATATTTCACTTAAGAAAATAAGTTTGGTTCTACGATTTGGAAAACATTGAGATTTTTGCTTACTTTTGGTTTTGTGATTTAATGCGCGATCAGATTAAAATAGGAAGGTAGGTATAGGGATGAATTCATACATAATCAATCAGCCTATAATGACTGCTAGGACACAGGCCTCTCTCTTTCTGTAAGAGGGAGTGGGCCATAATCCATCACGCAGGCCCAGTGCGGGTTGGTGGATGTCTTTGAATTTTTAGTTCTAGGACATACTGGTTACCTCACGTTGTTTTCCTTCACCGTTTTGAGAGCAGTGGTGTCGAAGTAATTTACACAAAGTAAAGTACCTGAGGAGATCCGCAGGAGAAACAAGGTAACCGACATAGCCCGAAGAATTGCCAAACTTAAGTGGCAGCGGGCGGCACATTGCTCGCAGAACAGATGGCCGATGGGGTTGAAAGGTTCTGGAGTTGTGACCGCGTACCGGAAGACGTAGCGTTGGAAGGCCTCCCACAAGATGGACCGACGACCTTGTGAAGACCGCAGGAACCCGTTGGATGCGAAAAGCACAGAATCGGTCGAAGTGGAGGTGCTTGGGGGACGCCTATGTCAGTGTCAGCAGTGGACGTCTTTCGGCTGAAATGATGATGATGAAACTACCTGCTTGGGTATAAACCTACGGTCGCGGTATTTACCACTGCTCTGCTAGGAATGAATACAAAGGCATTTTGGATTAGTTAGGAGTACATTTTCTCATTTTTGTTAAAGTAAGGGCCGGTTTTTGATCCGTAGTTAACAAATTGTTAAAAATACTAACTATTGGTTAAATTTTGGCATAATGTGTTTTTTGATCAATTTTTTGTCTTTGAATTGTCAAATAATTAAGTATTAGTTGACCCATTTGACCATTAGTTACTATTTTTAACAATAAATTGGTCGAGTTTACCACGGATAAAAAACCGGCCCTTAGACATAAAAGTATTAAGCGTAACGTCATTAATTATAAACAAACTTTATTTTTCCGAAAATAGTATAAATATCCTTGTTTTACTCTAACAATTTTTTAGAAGCAAAGTAAACAATGAAATATTTGTAAATATATCCTCCCGAAATAGGTGAACTACTTACGTCAATACAATTCCGGTATATTCTACCAACTACCACGCACTTGTCAGTTTCCCGGTCACTTAATAAAACAAAAAAAAAACAAGTGCTCATTTTGTTGTAAAATTGAGGAGGAGGAAAAATCACAGGGTGTATAATCCTCTCAGCCCACGTTGTTACGGGTAAATGAGTGAAATGCAATGTTCGTAGCTCGCGTAGGCGAAATACTGATAACAAGCTTCTATTTCTGTACTATTCGGAATAAGCTCAGCCTATCGATTCTGTAAAAATCTCACCGTGATAACATAGGTGAAGTGAGCGTGAAGTGAGCTATCAATGGATGCAATCCCTAACATCAGGTGGAATGACAGCTCACTTCACCTTAGTTTTCACGGTGAGATTTTTACAGAATTTTACAGAATAGCACTGCCGTTTACGTTTATTTTTACAGAATAGCACTGCCGTTTACACGGGGAGTTTCACTATTGTGTGAATATTGATCTATGTTCTCACTGCGTACTTTGTTGGGGTTTTTCTAAGTACAAGATTATGACTATGGATACTAATGTGGTCGCGTATGCTTTAGGGATAAATGTATATTTTGGCATTGTATATCATAGGTATGTATAGTGAGTGTTAAAAGCTCAAACCTTCCTACTGGAAGGGCTCGTGAAGGGTAGTCTTTTTGGGGGTTATAATAGGTCGGGGCAAAAATATTTTCGTATTTTGAATCTATTGTTAGTAATCAAACCTCTTTGGCAGTACTGAATGTAACTGGCTGGTTTTAATACTATTAAATGTTGACATTCTAAAGATGCAATAAATAATAAAAAAACTAGTTCCCGCCATTTCTCAATTGTTTTTCAAGCAAGCAACATGAACGTATGTGACGAAGAAATTCGGTACATTTTAAAATTTTATTACAAAAAAGGTAAAAACGCGACGAACGCCGCGAATAAAATTTGTGCAATTTACGGACCTAATGCGGTTTCAATACGTGTAGCACAAATGTGGTTCAAACGTTTCAAGTCAGGAAATTTTAGTGTGAAGGATGAAGCTCGCTCTGGACGCCCTGTCACGGATAAAATCAGTGCCATTTTTGAAAAAGTGGAGCAAGATCGACATATTAGTAGTTATGATATTGCTGAAGAACTGGATGTTGATCACAAAACAGTTTTACGGCATTTATAAAAGTCCGGGTACAAGAAAAAACTTGATATTTGGGTACCACATGATCTCACTGAGAGAAACTTAATCCAACGTGTTTCCATTTGCGATTCTTTGTTGAAACGTAGTAATTCCGACCTATTTCTTAAACAGTTGATTACGGGTGATGAAAAATGGATCACTTACGATAAGAATGTCCGAAAAAGATCGTGGTCAAAGCATGGACAAGCCCCACAGACCGTGGCAAAGCCCGGCCTGACTCGGAACAAAGTGATGGTGTGTGTTTGGTGGGATTGGAAAGGATTCGTCCACTATGAGCTTTTGCCGCCGGGTAAAACTATCGATTCTGACCTCTACTGTCAACAACTGATGAGATTAAAAGAAGCTATTGAGAAAAACCGGCCGGAGCTGGTGAATAGGAAGGGCGTGGTATTTCATCACGACAACGCCAGACCGCACTCATCTATAGCCGCTCAGCAAAAATTAAGAGAGCTTGGCTGGGATGTGTTGATGCATCCTCCGTATAGCACTGATCTTGCTCCATCAGATTTCCACCTGTTTCGGTCACTTCAGAACTCTTTATGAAGCATAAAGTTAACGTCAAAAGAACACTGTGAAAAATACCTGTTAGATTTTTTTGATAAAAAATCTCAAAACTTCTACAGCAATGGGATCATGGCATTGCCCACAAGATGTCAACAAGTCATCGATCAAAACGGCACATACATATTTTAAATAAATAAAAAATTAAACCTAAAAAAAAATTTTTTTTTTGTATGAAAAATACGAAAATACTTTTGCCCCGACCTAATATTTTGTTACGTTTTCTCTGATAAAGATCCGATTTTCTGCATAGAAACATTTCATAAATCCAAGTTCATTTATTATTTTTGGTTGTTCATATTATAGAGATGTTACCTATATAAAACAATTTTGTCCATACTATGTCCCTAAAAACAAAAACAATAAGTAAATGTCAAAATTTCATGGCAAACACTAATAGCAATTAATCATAATGTTAATAAATTAAGACAGCACATGAAAAAATAGGCATTATTGAGTCGCCATTTCTTAAACAATAATAAATTCACAAAAAAAAAATATGTTGGATAGTTTTCTTTTTATGCCTACAGAATAAGAATCATTTATTTGCAGAAAATAAGGACGGTCTATATTTTAGCTTTGTAGGGCATGCAAACAAAATAGGTACGCATACTCATTGGATGAGGCTGGCACAGGAGCGTGGGGATCGGCACAAGAAAAACGGGCCTTTTGCTCAGCTGTGAGTGAAGTCAGGCTATGGATGATGATGATGACGTAAATTATATTGCATTTTTTAGTAAATTACTAGCATTTTGCCCGGGACTTCGTCCTCGTGTATTTCGTACTTTCCTCTGAAAAATTTCGAAAATGTGTGCTTATGATCATATAATTACATATAATTAGATAAATAAGTATTCGGGCCAATTTTTAAGTTTATAGATCAAAGGAATCAGATTTTTCAAATAAACTGTAACCCCGCTTTTCATTTCTTTTCTTTTATTCCATAGGTCAAAATTCCGATTTGTCAAAATTCCGCCAATTTTGACAAATCGTCTGGGATGTTTCTATAACTTGACTTAAAGATTATTTATACCAATTTGCCGGTTAATTTTTTCATATTTTTAGAGCGTGATTTTCAGTAGTCGGGTTTTAGTTTTTGAACGTATTTTTATTTAAATTATGTTGGGGTTATAACTTCGTGGTATTTGCAGGCCGCTTATTGTTTTTTGTTTAGGTTTTATTGTTTTACATCATGTAAGTACCAAGGAAATATACCAAACTTATATATAAATATGATTGGCTCAAATCTGAGGCGTGATTTTATAGAAATTATTCCTAATTATCGGGTGTATGCAAGCAAAGCCGTGATTAATAGCTGACAATATATATATATATATTTGAAATGTGCTAACTAAGCCCTTTCATTTGATACCCAACACGGCATACAGAATTGAAAAAAAATTTTTTTTTAGGACATGACTTTATGTCCTTTAGAGGGCACCATATTCAATTTAATGTAACGTCACATAGCCTATTACTAGTGGACGATCAAGACGCTTCCAACGCTACCTCATTTGTCAAATTATGACAAGTAGTTTAGAAGTTATGAGGGAACAAATGAACATACATACATACCGGTCAAAATCAGAACCCTCCTTTTTGCTTCGCCGTAGTCGGGTATAAATTAGCTCTACATTAAAACGGTTACACTTGCTGGATAAATTGTAAAAATGTCACCCATGAAAACTTTTATATGTATATCAATATTTACAGCTTCAAGGCAATACAAGTTTCGAACCTCGACGATTAGACCTTTCCTTCTATCCCTCTGAGATTTCTCAGCAAAATGTTAATAAACAAGCCCACTTACGCTTATTACGCGGCGTACCAATTACCCACTCATTAACTTTACTATGAATGATGCACCACTTTCATTACCGTTAGAGGGCCTCTCCGTAGTATAATTATTATTTTAATCTATGACACACGTACGGGAAGGCAGGAGGCGTGCTTGTCGCTTAACTGTGCGGATTATCGTAGATCTGTCGTCAGCGACACGCGATTGATGTCGCGTCTACATTTACCTATCGATTACTCTTTGCTTGGGGCGTTACCGCTGCGAAACCTCTTACACGAGGCTTCAATCTTGTACCTGTACTTGTTTTAACCCCTCAACCTTGAATCAATTTTGTGTTCGCTGCGATTTCTGTATGGGTCAAGGTTATCTACCCCACAAATCTCCTTCCAAACTTTCATTTTCCTCGTATCTTAATCAACGTGCTTTAATTAAAATAAACTTTCTTAAACATTGTAACGAATCGTATCGATATATCGTACCACAAGTACTTACACGTAATTTTAGGTAGATATCTACCTACCTAAAATGGTATCACACAAATGGATATCCATTTGTGTGATACCATGAAACATTTCTAAATAATATGTAGCTAAGTCCCTATACAATGTATCTACGAGAGATTTAAATTTTTTGTTTTTTTTTTTTGTTTTGTTCAACATCTGGCTTTGAGTATTCTATATTCCACTTTTCTAGGGTTTTTCGTCGAAATCGCAGTTTAGTTGAGTGATAAGATTATTTTCACGTTAATCTGCGAAATAAACCTCCACCAAACCTCTATATTGGTAAACGACTGTGGTATAAATGTTTAAAATAATAAATTGAGTACTTGTAATAGATTCTATTACATTTCCTTGCTTTAAATATTATCATAATACTTTTAAAAAGCAAAACTTAACTTCAGTACAAAATGTACCACTATGTACCTACGCCGTTTCTGAATGTGAACCCGCATTGCAACTGCTTGGATCACTGCATATCACGCATGGGAAAGCGTAGAGTAAGTAGGTAAACGGCTCTCGCAGAGAAATTGAAGGGAAAAAATAGGGCTCATAGTGCCCACTGCTCAGAGGTCCCTAAACCTATATCCCTACATATATATCTAAATATAAACATAGTGTAGGTGTTTATGAAGCTACATGTGACTCGTACTTTGCCTATAATTATTGAATTGCGTTCTACTTAGATAGTGTTGTGACCATCAATGTCACGTCACTTTATTTATACACACGAAGGTACACATAAATCTACATAATATGTATGTTTTTGTAACCTCTGAAAAAGGTGAACAAAATGTACTGTAGACGTGGTTGGATCCACCGTTGTAGGTTTGAGGAAAACGAAAATAAAAATAACTTTGGCTTCGCTGGTTTGACGCGAGCTTTTTACCTATTACTGAACATTCATTATACTGAAGTAAAAGCACAATGTCATGCTGATTCATAGCAAACTTGACAAATAACAACTATGTGTCCAGGGGCGTGACGTGTCTGACTGACGAAGGCTGCATTCGAAAGAAAGTGATGAAAATGCTCACCTTTGTGCGTATCAAAGTGAGTGAGGATGCTGCAAAGTGAAGGACCCGTGATATTGGTGAGCGGATGCGGGGCGGGGTTGTCGAAACGGGGTTGAAGGTGCGACGTGCGGAGGGCGGCTACCATCCGCGCAGGGCGGGCGGGAGGCACGTAACAAGTGAAGCGAGCCCGGGAGCAACAGTCTGCCGCAGCCCGGCCACGCGGCCTCACACACAACCGTCCTCTTGCCCCGGAGCGCGCACCCCGCGTAAGTAGCGCTTACCCGATTTAATTATTTACCTCAGTCCGGCCTATGCGTCGCCAGCTCGCCGACACCTCCCTGCCTGCACTATCACGTCGCCTTCGGCCGCCGCTGCAGCCACTCCATTATCGTGCTCGTTTATGATATCATAAACGCGTATCCATTCTTCAGTGAATGTCTGCTATATAACTGTACCTGTTGAATGCATGACAAAGCATCGTATACCCTTACGGTTTATTTAGAAATTGTATTTAATTGATTGTTTTGAATATTTTTTGTTAATTTAAAAGTTAAGTATGGAGCGTACCTAATTAATAACGGTAATGGCGCTGCTTTATGTGTCGTCTAGTGTTCGGTTCTCTCCAGTTGTTTGGTATTTACCAACTTTGTCACGTCTCCTTACGACGCCATTCAGTCATTAGTGTCATTACTCTTATCTAACAATTTCCTTCGATCAGGAAACTTATAAAGTTGCTTTAAACCCACAAGTCGGGGCGGCATCATTATAGTTCTGAGACGTGATATTTGCTACCATTATTTATAACGGCGCTCATTTTTAAATTTCATTGCCTTCTTTCATACAAGTCGTAAATTAAATATAACATATTATTACGTTTTTGATATGTGTGAAAGTTTATGAATGGTTTTGTGTACTTTCATTTGAAAGAACGAAACCCCGTCCTTTGTTTTGCAATGTGCTCTTCTACCTCGTTTTATCTAAAAGCTTCACTGAATTGAACTTTATATTAAGGCGGAGTGAACCTTTTTTATCTATTTGGATCTATAAAGTCTCGTTATTGCAAAGCGGCGAGTCAGATAAATATTTATTTGTATCTTCTTAATGAAGGAGGATTAACATTGTTTAAAAGACTCGAGACAGAAAGAGGCGAGGGAACAGAGGTAGCTACAAAAGTCAAGCACACCTCACCGAGAAAGATTCAGAAGTCGGAGATAAGATAACAATGAATGTTCGCAAACACTCGCTATAATTGGAAACCCTTGAAGTCCTTTTAATGTAAGACGACTTTATTAACGTGATGCACAAAGAGAGGGTTTCATTAAAGACGGAAAATGGATCATGTTGTAATAAATGTAAAAACACGATGCCTTTAATGTTTTAATGAAAGGAATACAAGAGAAACCGCTTAAATAAAATGTTTTTGGAGACAAATCATTACATTTGTTTTTTAAACAACAGAAACAAGAACAACAACAACACAATAATGAACACAACAACAACATGAACAACAGAACAATGGAAAAGCGTTTCACCCGCGCGATTTAATATTTTTAATTTTAAGCTATATTTTCGTAGATTCGTTTACCGTTGTGTATTGTGTCACTAGTGTGAATTGTTATGACTGTACGGACTTATGCAGAGAGTTTTTGAAAACTGGAATATAATAACGCCCCCAGCCACTTAGTCGCATTATAAAATACCAAGAATCTCTAAACAAGAAGCTACACATAAAAGTTAGTGAAGATGAAAAAGACTGGCTTTCTAATGAATGTGCTGACATACTCTGTTCATGTTCATACAGTCCAAAGTGGAGATAATGAGCATGAAAAATGTGTGCATTGTGAACGAAGGGAAAATAAACGTGAGGAACATTCACGACTAACTCCCTGTGTCATTGGTGTCTGTAGGGACTTAGTTAGGTATCAGCTGCAGGCTTTACATGTGACACACTTTTAGATTTTCGTGACTTTCTGGATCTACATTCAGAGACATAATTTAATTCGGAGGAAGATAAACAGTACTTACAGTGAAATTCTGCTGATACATAACGGGACGAGATTAGTAAATCGCTTAGATAGTTGGGATTTAGTTGTATAAATTTGACGTTTGCTCGTCGGGAGCAAGGCTGCAGCGTCAGCGGTGTTTTACTGTTTATTGTGTTTGTTGCTTCAACATTAGCATACAAGTCGGTAATTCGTGCACTTCAGACGGATAGAGTGAATTAGAAGCGCTTCCAAAATAAACGAAGCTACGAGTAAGCCAAAGCGGACAGCGTTAGTAAACCTGGCAACAACTAAAGCAAACCTAATTCAGTATGGAAAAAAAGAGGCTTTGCAGTAAACAGGCTTTGAAGTTTATGAAAATATAAAGAGCACGATGGGTTTTGTGTACAAACCTACCTGTCGATATAGTTAGATGACTGGCTTGTTAAGACATTGTACACTAAATAACCTTGTCACGACAAACGAACTTCTCTTCGCGGAGCGCTATACGATTGCTTCGAAACTTGAACCAGCATCTGAGTGGTGGTACAGAAAAAATTTACTTGTGAAATTCTCCACAAATAAAAATGTTTAATATAGTCCATTGTTATTATGAAATTAATTAAATAAATTTATTTTATAAATTAACATGTTTTAATGTAATCGTTTTTCCATTATTCGTTAAATTCGCTTCGGGGTGTTCTAACAGCTGCGAAATTTTCGTGTGAATTTTAATGTCACGACCGTAGTTAATGTTTTTTTTTTATGAGGATACTAAACGATTGGATACGTAATAAAGATAGATTAAAATAAATTGAATAATTTAAAATTAAAACTACAATGTAACATATTGCACTGTTTCAATCTTTTGGTCAGCAGTCGGCACATTGTTTGTGATTGGATTTTCGTTCCGAGAATTACTTGCCTACGTCAATACGATTATTGGATATAAGTTATTAAATACTTCGGCAGATCAAATACGTCCAATTAGCGGAGCAAGCTCCACGCGAATGCAATATTGATTACATTCGCACCACCAGTCACGTACTCTTTGTTTGAACGTTACGCCTACACACATCAGCTATCTGTTTGATACAGCCGGGTAGCCGCTCCTAGATTTATTCTATATCTGTTATTATTCTAACATTTGGAATCAAAGTGATAAAATCATACTTCGGCGTGTAATATCGTTCACTCAGAAAAAAAATAATTATTAGCTTTCAGTTTTTGTTTTTGCCGTAACTTGTGGAGCATATTGCTAATGCAGGTCCAGGCCGACGCTAAAACGATAAAGGCGAGCGGACAGCGACGAACGCAGACAATAAAATGGGCTTATCCGTTACAAAGGTGCACTCCACCTGAAACGCTTCTTGTAGAAGGTACCTTATCTAATCTAATTGCTGGACTAGGGCGACTTTAGTTGGCAGCACGACGCCCATACCCTTGTTACTTTGTTTGACTGACGTTTTCAACGTAAACTTATACCGCAATTATTTATATTCCCTTACTAGCTTCTGCCCGCGACTTCGTCCGCGTGAAATTTTTTATTCTCCCGACCCACCCTGTCGCATCGCATCGCCTGCCTGCGCTATTACTTCGCTTTATGACTTTTTGTCTTTTTGTTCAACTCCTAAGGGTTCTAGCGTGATGTTTAATATAATCCTATAGCCTTCCTCAAGAATTGAAAGAAAGAAAAATGCGTTTATTGGCATGCGTTATTTGGACTATCAAATGCAAAAAGATTGAAAATGCCTGTGGCATTAAGTCCGCCTCTGTACATTTATGTGCTTGTAGTATTAAATAAATAAATAAATAATAAAAAGATTTTTATAAATCCGATCGATACTTCCAGAGATTCTAGCTTTCAAACAAACTTCAGCTTTATTATTAGTAAGTATTATTTTAAAACTATGATATCTTCTAAGATATTTATTGAATTCTAATGATGTAAAGGGCAATTTCGTTCAAAACTAAATACTTATGATGAATAATATCATGTTTATAAAAAACTTTTTAACAAAAAAAAAAAACAACCGACTTCAAAAAAAAAACACTACAAAGTGTAAAATAACTTTAATTTTAATTTCGGAAGTCGGTGTCTTTGGTTTTGTATTTACGTTTTTGCCACCGACTTCCAAAATTAAAATTAAAGTTATTTTACACTTTGTAGTGTTTTTTTTTTAAGTCGGTTGTTTTTTTTTGTTAAAAAGTTTTTATTTTTTACTTTTTATAGTCAGAGTGCATCTCATGACAATTTCAATAAGCCCAAACACGGCTAGAATACATGGTTTTATTACGAAGTTCCGGTACCTACCTTCCAGCTTCATCATCAGATCGGTTTGATGGTACCATTTTCGTCAGAACCATTTATTTAAATTTGCTTCGTCATAGTCGCTTAACTATCTTAATCGAGATATCTTATCGCCACCCGTGAAATATTTATTATCATTGAAGAGTTCCTGTGGCTATCTGTGGTCTCCTTCATCAGTTCCACTTCACCAAATTATATTTTTTGAATGCAAATGCTTGACATGTTGATGAAAATACCAAAATTGCTATATGTATGTCTATAATATTTGAGGAGTTCCCTCAATTCCTCATTGATCCCATCATCAGAACTGGATTTTGACAAGAATGGGACCAATCTGGAAGCATATCCATTCAAATAAAAAAAAAAATTCCAAATCTTTTCATAAATGACGGCGTACTGAGGTAACAAACATAAAAAAAAAATACAACCGAATTGATAACCTCCTCCTTTTTGAAGTCGGTTAAAAATCACCTTCGCAAATAATGCATTATTTTAGAATAAATTTGATTACCATAAAAAAGGTTATAGTGAGTCAACCTTAAAAGATAGACATATGCTGTCCCGAACTTTGTCTTAGAACTTTTAAGTGGGAACAATTCCATCATACATTATTTTTGCGTAACTTTAACCGTTTACGCAGTGCATGCAACGGAAGTTCGGAAAAGAAATAATTTTCCCCGTTTTTGCAACCTCCTATTAGTCGTACCGTGATGTTGTATAGCCTATAGCCTTTCTCGATAAATGGACTATCTAACACAAAAATAATATTTCAATTCGAACCAGTAGTTCCAGAGATTACCCCCTACATAAGTACAAACTTACACCCCTCTTCTCCCCGTTTGGGGTAGATTTTCGAAAAACCCTAATACACGTTATTCTTTACTTTTGGTCTTAAGTATAAAAACTGAGTTTCGCGTTAATCGGACCGCGCGGTAAGTTCCTCCACACAAATGTTGACACCCCCCAATCCCCCTTTAGGGGGTAGTTTACAAAAGCAAAAAGTTTCTAACTTCATAATTTACTTAGATTAGTATTCGTACCAAGTTTCAAGTTTATTAACCAAATGAATAAGATTTTTCATATAAGCTGTATCCCGACTTTTCACCCCCACAGGGGTGGAATTTTGAAAAATCGTTTGGAATGTGTTCATTACTTGACTCACAGATTATTTATACCAATTTTCGAGTTAATCAAGCCACGCAGTACAATAATTCCTTGTAAAATTAACTACCCCTTTTCTCCCCGTTATGGGTAGATTTTTTTTTGAGGAGTGGGTAGAGAGGCGCCACAGCGCCCTCACCTACCGCCTGACGCAGGTCCTCACCGGACACGGATGTTTCGGGAGGTTCCTACACACCATCGGGCGGGAGGAAACGCCCGGGTGTCACCACTGCGAGGATCGCCCAGAGGACACGGTGGAGCATACGGTGGAGGTCTGCCCCGCGTGGGCGGAGCACCGCCGTGTTCTCGTAGAGGCGATCGGCAGCGGCGGCGACCTCTCGCGCCCGGCCCTGGTTCAAGCCATGGTCCGGGGCGAGAGGGAGTGGGAGGCAGTCACCTACTTCTGCGAAACAGTTATGCTAGCGAAGGAGGTGGCGGGACGGCTGAGGGAAAGAGCATCACGTCCCAGCCACCGCGGGAGCCGCCCCGGCGTCGGGAGCCGCGTGATGACTCCCGGCCACCGTAGGCGCGGGCCTGCGGGCGGAGAGTAATGGATAACTCTCCGTCCGATCAGGACCAGGTCCGTGCTTGACGGCGCGTACGTGTTCCACGCGCGCCTCAAAGAGATGTCAGCAGCAAGGAAGGGGCCCGTAAGGGCCCTAGCCTGCCGGGGGAGCGGGATTGTCCGAAAGGGTTACCGCTGCCCCGGAACATAAAGGGCTAAGGACGGAACACGGGTGGGTTTTACTCAGTAAGAGTCTGACACTCCCTCATGCTCCACCTTTATTCGTGCCAAGTTTCAAGTTAATTAACCAAATGAATAAGATTTTTCATATAAACTGTACCCCGCTTTTCACCCCCACAGGGATGGAATTTCGAAAAATCGTTTGGAACGTATTCATTACTTCACACAGAATATTTATACCAATTTTCAAGTTAATCAAGCCACGCAGTAAAATAATACCCTGTAAAATTAACTAAGTACCCCTTTTCTCCCCGTTAGGGGTAGATTTTCGAAAAACTCTGATACACGTAATTCTTTATTTTTGGTCTTAAGTATAAATACTGAGTTTCAAGTTAATCGGACCGCTCGTTAACACCCCCCAATCCCCGATTAGGGGGTAGTTTAGAAAAACAAAAAATGCCAAACTTCATAATTTACTTAGTTGAGTATTCGTGCCAAGTTTATTAACCCAAGGAATAAGATTTTTCATACAAACTTTCACCCCCTATTTAACTCCCTCAGGGGTAGAAATTTCAGCTTTCTAGGTCCAAGGGTTTGGGCTGGGCGTGGATGAGTCAGTCAGTCAGGACTTCTCTTTTTATTTATATATATATATAATAATATATAATATAAGATAGTCTTAATTAATCTTACTCCTACGCAGGACGTACCATAGTCATCGCCAAAATATAGATATATAGTTCTTACTAGTGTGTTTAAATCCGAGATAGTGATGGGTCAACACGATCCACGACACCACAGTTCTAATCAAATCTTTGTTTCCATTTAAAGCGTACCTGCTGTAGTGTACGGTGTTGTGTTTGCTTGCTCATGCAATTTGTCTTTGTTCGTAGCGTTACATGCCCTGTTTGCGGTGTAACGTACACTACATAAGTATTACTTAGCACGGTTTACTATTAATATTAATTAAACTTGATATATTCGTAGCAAGTACGTAGTCGCATTAATATGGGAACTGGTTCTATTTCCAACAGATTAATAGGTGCTATAATAATAGTTTATCTCATAAATAACACGTGTAACGAAGAGCAGAACAGATTTTTGCGTTTAATATAGCAAACAGAATCCATTGTAATACCTAAGTTCGTCTTCCCTTTTTACTATCTCCTTCTTTAATAAAAAACCATAAAGAGTTGCTTTTAGTATACACAAAGGGGAAGATTAATTAAGAAAACACCGAGTGCTAGCGAGAGTATCGCAGAGTAGCTATTTTAGAAGGTTGCAATGTTATTATAACTTATTTTATAAGATTGCAATGTTATTATAACTTATTTTTCTTTTTAACACTCAAAGTTATTTACAATCGCGGCGTTCGTTTCATTTCTTTGTGCGCCGCTCAGGCCGAAAGTTTTAAATATTTCTTAAAGTAGGTTAAATGGAAATTAGTATTGGACTTCTGTTGAAGGATTTCTTAAACATAACATAATTAGTTTCCAAGCCTCTAATTAGAGTAAATAGATTTGTGTACGCAGAGTGTGTATATTATTAATTAATTCGAGACGTTTGTCTTATCATGCACAGAACGGTACACAACGCTTTATCGTGTGTATTAACATCAATAATATTATATGCTAACTATTGTGTGTGAGTGAACATTAATTGACATTATACCTAATTGTTCATACAAAAGTGCACAACTGTCTCACATTAATCTGTGGGTTATCTACCAAAAGCGGTGAGATAATTCCATCTTTCACAGCATGGGGCTCGCCCTTTCAACCGCCCGCGATTGCGTTTACCTGGTTAGACGAAAATGGGTGCAGGTACCTAGTAAGTAGGTGCATAATTTAGCCATGGCATAGATTCATGTTAATTCGATAAACAGTTACCTGTGAATACTTAGCAAACAAAACTTTCTACTTTGTTTAATAATATTGCATTAGTTCGAAGTTGACATGACCCATTTACAATTTCATAATAATAACAGCAACCTACCATTAAGGTGAAGACTGGCGATGGCGTACACGACAGCCAATAACGTCTACACACAATGTTCATCTCGGCCCGCCAGTCCATTATTTACGAAATACTCCGCATTTCAAGGGACACACTCCAGAAATTATATTTAGAGGAGAATGAGATTTTAACGACTCATTTGTTAGGAAATTCTCAGTATTTTATGATCACAAAGGATGTTTTTTTTTATAGCTCCACTGCGTTATTGCTTTATCAAATGTTTTGGACGTGGTGAAGGAAATTGATACTCGAATTTCCTTCGCCATCTTAAAGTTAAATATACTTACAATTTACACGTAGTTGATGAAGCCTTTGGCGCCGCTGGAGAGTTTGTTTGCGTACAACAGTTTATTGTTTGCTCTGATGAGCTCGTCAAGTAGTTTTAGAAGTCAGACGCAAAACGGATGGTGCGGCGGAACGTGTAATGTTTGCCTGAATTTTCTCTAAAAGGAAATATGATTGACTAAAAATATACGTTAATTAGATGAGACATTTATTTGCAGGAACAGAGTTACGAATTGTTAGAGGCTTCTAATAATACCACTTTTTGCCAATGAGATCAAATAAACAATCGACAAGTAGGCATCACTTAATAATTTGCATGTATACGCATGTTTGACAAATAAAATTATCTTTATCTTTATCTTTAATACAAATGTTCGTAATCGTATTGTCATGTAGATTGGGTAGCAGAAACAGAAATTATACATTATCAAATACTAACGAATGTGCATATTCTCAAAAGTTGTTAGTTCAAGAGCTTAAACAAGTTGTCATAAATATTACAGTGATTGTAATAAAATTTTCAATTTTGTACCTTTATTAACGGAAAGGTATGTTGCCTTTTCCACTTACAAAATTAAAAGAATTCGGACCGGTACAACCACACTTTTAAAAGGCTCATCAAACAAGGTTTTTCAGTGATTATTCGCCCCGTGCTATTTTTAGAACCTCGTCTTGTCTCCTGGGAAACCACGTACGACTGACTCCTTTCAACTTTATCCCTGAAAAAAAGCTTACTTAATACTTTTAGACAAAAACGCAAGTCAAGGTTAATAGCTTCGATAAAGGTATCCCTTTTTATTGTTTTAGGTCCAGGATCAGATAAACAATCTCTCTTTCGAGCTGACTTGTTCAAATATACACCGTTTGTACTTATCTAAAATACCTACTCGTGTCTCGTGTCAAGTTACAAGAGAATAGCTTGTGTCGTAGTAAAAAGATTAGGCAGTCAGCAAGGTTGGTAACGGGACTGACTCATGGTTGGTTATCTTTAAGCCGAAGTAAATCGTCTTACTTAAAGTTAACCTTTCTTTTCTTAAGTTTGTAGATAGTTAACAAAAAAGAAGCCGCAGTACCACACAGCAATGACAGTACCTATGTGAAAGCTTGAACTTCAATATTGAAACGTCGTTCTAAACTTAGTATTCTATTATGATCAATTATGTTATTTTACTGACACATGTTGAATTTAACAGTCCAAGATCCGACCGCACATAGTCTTTTGAAAATGTGGTATATAAATATAGCCCTTACTTAACTTTATAATACTTAACTATTTACACAAAACACAACTAACTCTTTAAACAGGGTACTAAATTCAATGGCTAACTAATTAACTATACAAATAAATACAAACCAAAAGGACACTTAAGCGTCGAAGTAATCGTCCTCATCGCTGTAATCCGGAAAGGTGCCCAGAAGACTGGCAGTATTGCCCTTACTTATATTACTGTGAAATATGCTTAGTTTGTGTCGGTAGTGGATGTCGAACATGGCAGGTGAGATAGCACCGTCCTCTGCACCAAGCCACGTATCTTGAACAATCTCGATACATTTATGATACAATTGCCACAGTGTCCCTGGTTCAAAGCGCCACTTATTTTATTTAGTAGTTTGCGGAGGAATGCATGACGTTTCTTATCTTATAATAAAACGTGTTGCATTAAATTAACTTGTTGAATAACAACTCAATAAATATGTAATACTTACGCCGCATAATAAGATTATTCTTTGTTATGCTAGTATGTTCCACTGATTTTATAATCTATAGGAAACATGCTACATTATAATAATTTACCTTGTTATGGAAGTCTTTGAGTGTTTTTTGAAACAATAACTTTTGGAAGTTTTTTTTTATTGCTGTTAAACCAATTTTAATTTATGTAAAAAAGCAGTAGGTGTCACTAAATGTCACAACATTTGGAAATCGTGTAGTTAGCAGATACCTACGTCTCACGTAAACTTTTTCTAAAGGCAGACTGTTACGTAACCTCAATAAGTCTTAAGAAGTTTGGTTGGAAAGGTCCAATTTAACATGAAATAATACGTAGTTCGGACAAAAAATAAGGTTTCGTAAAGGACCGAATCTTTACGTAATGTTGTGCCAATCGTAATACAAGATTCAGCAGTGATTGGAGTTCGATAAGAAAGTGTAACAAAAAAGCGTAAATGAACGACAAAAATCGCAACAAACAATTTTGATATCCACTGACAGTATGGTACGTACACAGTAACAGGAAGCTATATTTGCTTGATTTATTTAGAACATTCGAAAATAAATGGTTGGGTGGTTGCTCTTCGTCGTTTTCACGCTCGACCTGTTATCGACGATCAGCGAATTTTTATCGCTCTCATCTGAATCGAGAACTAGGTGCATTTGTTACATCACCTTAGCTTTTATATCTATTGAAACGTGCATATTTTACCTCGTATTCTATTGACTTTCTCAAGTTTTACGAAAGGGTACAAATTCATCTCGTGTGGTTTATTCTCATACGATTCGATCGGGTTTTAGAAACTCCATCTTCAGTGTTTCTTTATATTTAGCATGCAAATCACTTCGGAAACTTTCGCTGATATTTTTTTTACTTCTGCATTTCTTTTGTATTGTACCAACAAAGTTTTGGAACAAAAATTACTGGGCTCATGACTTTTATTACATTTATTCTGAACTCGAAACTCGAAATCAGTTTACTTTTATATATTTAAATCAATAAGGCCTTCACTTTGTGGACCGTACTTATTATTTCACTTCAATATATTCATTAGCTAGTTACTTACAATGCTATAAATCAGTTGAGTTCTAATGATGAGTTTAGCGCATATAGGGCTCCTGGTCCTCTTCAGACTCGCTGATGAAGTAGGTTATCTTGTTGATCCTTTTGCAATAAAGCCACTTAACGGTCAAGCTTAGTAGCTATTTAATATTTATTTTTAGATCCAAGATACTGTGCTGCTGGGGACTTTGTTGCGCCACTTATTCTGCCCAGCGAAAGCAGTAGGAAGTGAAGAGCGGGCGTTTTGGGGGATCGTCATATGTAATTTTGACGTTCGAAAAGTGCAATATATAGTGCTTAATTTGAATAAATGACTTTTGATTTTATAGAAAAAGCAAGACGAAAAGTTAGACCAGAACGATTTACAAATAGTATCAAAATCGACTGAAAAATGCAGGTCTGGTTTACATACTCGTACCTAATTGTATTATTACATACCTAATTGTATTAAACGATTGAAGATTTGGCCCTGATCATACAATAACGCCAATTTAAATGTCGGATATCAGTGAATGGTCTGTTAAATGTTCCAATTTCTATTAAATAGTAAAAAAAAATCTTAGAACCTCAGAAATTTTTTACTGCGATAAAAAGGGTTTTATCGTTGTTGGGTCAGCAAAGTGTATGTAAATGAGAACGCGCTGAGTTTTCACGATAGAAATAAAGCGAAATTGACGTCTTGGGCAACATAATTCAGAACTTTTAGTACGCCAACACAATGGTGCCTTATAAAAATATCGGCGAAATTGATAATTACGAGATGGAACTTATGAAAGCTGGGAGTTTGTTCTTTACATCTTGTGCAAACACTAGGAAGCGGTGAAGGGTGGCCGTTTTCGGGAATATTTTATAACTATGTCGGCCACAAAGCCTTATTTCAGTTCATTTTGAACAAATAAGTACCTAAATCAATTCAAGTTGTGAGTTTAAAAGATCAAAAGCTTGACGCTTAGAAAATTCTTCTGTCGGGCGTAGTGGCTCTAGTCTTGCATTTGAAATATCTTCTTCAGTGTACTTCCAACAAAATCGAATCAGTTTTACATAAGTTCATGCACGCGTGCTTTATCATTTTACAAAATGGAAATAATATTACTTATTTTCAACTCCCACGCCGTAACTGCAGTCGCTTTTGATCCAGAACTAAAATAGTTCTGCACGTGTACGATGTACCTGAATGATATTAAACGCAATGCTATATCTACTGGCACGAATGTACGTACAAAGTGAACTGTGAATCCATACAGTACAAATATAGCGTCGCTGTGATGGCAGGCGGCAGGTATCGATTTGTCGGAGCATAGTGTATTTTGTAAGCATTGGACGTTTCGCGCGGAACGAGGCAATATCGCCAAAACCATCTGTTCCCTGTAGCTAACTATCGCTTTTGCTTCTATGTGTGACTGTAATTCATGAAAAACTTTCACATGTATCATCTAAGTGCGTCTATCCGACAACGTTTGTAAGATGTTAAGAAAGAACGCACGGACGGTAAACTATTATGGGTTTGCAGTATTTATCACACTAACACTTTAGAAAACATAATAAGAAAGTAAAGGCCGTAATAACATCGCGTACATACTTTAAATAGCAAAATAAGCAAAACATTAGATAAAACGACTTTAGTTAATGTGAAAATTGTCCTGTATCGTACCGACTCGTTTATTTCAAATGTGATGTTCAAGATCCTAGACCTAGAAATAGAAACAGCTGTATATTTTGAGTTACAACAATCTCCTAAGTCCTCTGAATGTAAAGTAGCAAAACATCGGTATAAAATCAGTGGCAATGTGTCGGGCGGTAATCTCGTCATAAATAAAAACGTCCAGGAAAATACAACTTGTATTCGTTCAGATTTGACTTCGGATCCATTCGAGTGCGAAGCGTAAACGAACAACACATCTAGAGCTTCGGTTCTAAGCTTTGTGACGTCATCAAGATTTCCAATTTACTCCGAGTTATTCAAAAGGGGGTTTAATCTTCTGTTCATCTTTCTGAACTAACTTATCGCATATTAACGTTAAAGACAAATTGTTACACTGACATTTTGAAGTGAAAAGGCCGTGTCTGCTCGGGCCGGCCCGATTTAATCCCGGTTGCTTACCGGCCTAAAGTAAGCAACTTCGATTTTAGCAAGGGCTTAGTAATTTAATAAATTAATATTGACAAAGACTCATTTAAAAGGGAGAAGAGATTGGTAGATAGGAGCGTAGGGGAGATGCCTACCTTCGTAGTAATGGCTTATATATAACTTTAATGTGTGAAAATAATAGCGGACATATTAAAAAATAAAGCAGAACAGAACGTGAACGTACATTTGGTTTTAATTTATTTCAATCTTACATGTTGTAGATCTGCGTACACGCGTATCAATTGTCAAAACTTTATCAAGTTAAGTTGTGATTGAAAGGGAACATAATATCAAGTTTTGGGAAGATTCCCGTGTCTGTTTATGTATGTATTGTTTTCATTTAAATGAGGGTACCTACATTTGTGGAGTGACAAGCCTACTCTCGGGAGACTCACATATAGATAATGTTGCTAACTTGTCTCGTAATTTACGGCTGACACTTCCACTTTCTGAGCCTCTTTATAAGCGTTCCGCGAGTTATCCTTAAGTAATTAGACGTGTTAAGCAAAGTTATGTATGAAATAAATTGTTTAATTATATGTGATATCATGAGTCGTCACCTCGGGAGAGTCGACGTCTTGGAAGACCTGCTATTTCGTGTTTTTGGAAGTTCATTAGCTATCGCGTAACAAGTAAATATTTGTATGAAATGACAAGTTACGATTTTAAGTCACCCTCATAAACTCATAACAAAAGGAATGTTCTTTTATCCGGAATAAATTACCATGGAAATAAATGGCCGGGTCGTTCGTCGGCGAGGACATGAAAATAATAGATAATGGACCTTAGCGTGAACCTAACCTATGGAGAGCTATTGTTAACTTTAGTTAAAGGTGCTAAAGCATTATTTTGAGCAGTTCATGCGTTGGGAAGGAGCGTACTTTAGATTTGGCCCTAGCTCTATACCTACGTCTAGTTTTGACTAAGAGTACAATTTCCTACCTTTAATATAATATTGTGAGTTAGAGAACACTAATATGTAGGATATTAGTTTCATGTAAAATAATGGTCTTCAAAAAAAAAGTTACCAGATCTCATGTAGAGCCAAGCTTCTAACTCTACAAGCCCTAACTTCACAAACTCTATACCTTAGTCAAAATATGAGACTTGGCCGTTCGTTACTACAAGAACTATTGTATAACAGAAAAGTAATGAACAGTGAATAAAATTTTCACCTTACGCCAAGCCAAATTTGAGCTTTCTAGGACTTCACTAAGTACACTAAGGGTTTTGATGATCATCAGTGAGCCAGTGACGAAATCGGGGTTTTTTAGATATCAACAAAATCTAAAGTATAACAACTATGCAATTGAAACTTACTAAACATAATAAGTCCACTATTGACATCATATTTCAAGAATTTTGTTCATCTGGTATAATCCAAACTCAAGTTATGAGGGTACAAAAAAACGACGAAGCGCTTCGAGAAACGGTGAGTAGTGCGCTTTGCTTGGCTCGTCTTGGAGGGGGCACTACCGTGTCCCCAGAAAGAAAACAACTTGAGTGGAAATCATAACAACATCGCAAATGATAACTTAGACTATTTGAGGCTAAATATGATAAAATACCTAGTATATATTATCTAGAATGGCAGTACAAATAGCTCCGACTCCACGAGTGAAATGATAGAGCGGTTTCCGCGAAATAACGTTCACTGCATTTTGTGGTAGATATACAAAAGAAAGTTGATTAGGGCACCGACCTAATACTGTGGGCGGAGATTGGACGGGCGTCGTTAAGCTAACGTGTCGGTTGCCTAGACCGGCTCGTGTGATCAATCTATTAGACGTAAGCTTCATCTGCCCCTTATTAGTGTTTTTATTTGCTTCCCACGAGGAAATTGAGTACGGAATATTGGTGTTAGAGAGGAAATCGTAACTCTTTGGTTTTGCCATACGGTACCTATCTGTTGGTTCTGGCAGGCTTGCCACAAACGCGCAGAGTAAACATTACGTAAATTTGAACGATTCTAAAATTGAAAATACCTACTTGTATCACACATAACATTTAGGCCCCTATTACAGAACCTTACTCAAAACTCAAGCATTACTTAGAACTCGTTTAAAGCCATTTGATCGGTTGAAACTAGTTTTAAGTAACGCTTGTGTCTTGAGTAAGGTTCTGTAATACGGCCCTTAGGAAGGTACTACTTTCCCCACGGTGGGTTCCCGCATTGTCGAGGCCGGGGTCTCAGTAGCCGTGGCTTGGTCACCCAGGGTAAAGCGAAGAGGAACCCGAGGAGGGGCCGCTCGTCAGGGCTTTTGCCTGTAAGCCGACGACGTAATAGCGGCCAACAACTAGGTTGCGGTGCCGCTTGGGCGACATCGCAACTGAGGTGGGCCGCGATGTCGTAAGGGAGGCATCGTGCCTGAGGGTTGGAGGCCGCGGCGGGAGAGGAGTGCCGGTATTGCGGTGCGCCGCTCTCCCTACCTTCCGCGGTCTTGACGGGGTCGCCACCGTCTGATGGCGGACGCGGTGAGGCCGCAGGGGAGGAGGAGTGTTGGTATGACGTTGGCCGCTCTCCCTGTCTTCTGCGGCCGAAAATTGGCAGGCGGCGGGGCCAATGACCTGCCGATCGATTCTGTAAAAATCTCACCGTGATAACTTAGGTGAAGTGAGCTATCAATCGGGGCAATCCCTAACATCAGGTGGAATGACAGCTCACTTCACCTTAGTTTTCCGGACCCGTCGCAGGGGGACGAAGGGTGCCAAGCAGTGGCGGGTTCACGGGTGACTGCTAACGCGTGCCGGTGTTCCCGCCGTAAGCGGCAGAGGAGGACACCGTGGAGTTTTAGTGGGTTAGAGTCCCACACAACTGCACTATCTCCCCGTGGTAGTGCAGAATGCATGAGCATTTCTCCACGATAAAAAAAAGGATGGTACTATGCCTAGGTTTTAAACATAACTTTATTCATATTACGGGTTGAATGGGTTCATATAATTGTGTTGGTCGCAAAAATTTAAAACAAAATACTAAAGAGTAGTTGTATTTTCGATTCAGTAATCGTTCGATTTTACATTATGTTAATATCGTGCGTTCTTGCTAGGGCCTCTGTTATTGCAGTTAGTTTTTATTCTGAGAAGTACTGTTCAGAAATAGGTGAATGAATGCTCAGGCTCTCAGTTTTATGTTGATGCCTATCAACCTTGAAGTATAACAGAATCACCTTCATCTCTCATGACATCCTTGGGAACGACCTAGCCGGAACTTAACTTTTCCTATCCTATGCAACTAAAACATAGTACCTAACCTACCTGCTTGTATGATTATTGAGAAGTTTTTCAAATATAAACCGTATGTTAAAGTTTACTGCGTATACTTCAAATATATTTAAACCAAATGGTTTAAAGAATATCTAGAAAGATAAAAAATATCCTAAATATAACTGACCGGGTCTCATTTTATTGAAGTATTATTAAAACAAAACTAAAGAGGTCGGCTTTGCGGAACGTGGCAGCTGCCTCGCGTCAAACGAATATTTTGAGTGGCCGCCAAAGAAAATTCATTTCCTGCTGTTTCTTGTTCCATAAAATCTTTTCGAGTGCGAATTTAAGTGCAATTTCTATTCATTTATTTCATTAGAGAAGATGGCAACCCCTTTTATTCTGCATCTACAATAAGATTTTAGGAATCTGAATATAATAGGGTCATCATTTCATCGCTCTGAGGAATTAAAGAAGATTATTATATTATGGAAACGTAATTAGGTACATAATTATTATTTTAATTGCTGGTCTGAATAAACGTTTGCCATCGTTAAAAGTATTACGTTTTATTGATCGCGTCGGTCCTAATAGAGAGGCCATGTAATAACTTTATTTCGTTTGATGAGGTATAAAATTATTATTAAAGTATTGCCACCTTTTTACTTATACTCTCATTGAGTATTGCAGTATTCATTGAATGATAGAGAATGTATTTGAGTAGCTAAAAAAGTGACCAGCTATCTCAAATTCAAATAATTTATTTTAATTTAAGCCGTCATTTTTGGATTGTCAAGCAGTCAGTCTGAAAGATGAAGCTAGTTGTACATGGTTCTACATTCCGCGTTCAAGCGTACCTAGTAGGTTCATAAGGAGAAGAACGGACAAGCAACTCCATGCACACTGTTTTAAATAAAAAAAATGGGGTCGGGGGACCCTCGTCAGGAACGATTACAAAATGAAAATTCTAGATGGCAGCTGCGATAATTTCAAAATGACGAAAACTTTTATAATTTTCGCATCCACCATTTTGGATTATTATTTTGACCTCACTATCTGCTCCAGCACCCTCGAAAACAACACCCACGATGAAAAATTTGAAAATTTTCGCAGCCGCCACCCGCGTGTTGTTTTCATGTTTTTTTTATCAATGAAACTGAGATACATGAGATCTTCGAAACTATGCATTTTTGGATCACATAGTCTAGGACTTCTTGTATTATTATTATAGTAATCGTGAAAAAAACATCAGTCTTCTCATACAAAACTTCAATACCTACCTACTTGGCCAAATGTATGGGACGACAGTGGCGATGAGATTATTTTAATTTGTGTAAAATAATCTCATCGCCACTGCTCTCCAAATGGTGAAGGAAAACATCGTGAGGAAAGCGGCATGTCTTAGAACCAAAAATTTTGAAGACACTCCCTATCGAAGAGAGGAGGCCTGTGTCCCAGCAGTGGGAACATTATAGGCTGATTGTGTGAAAAATAATTAAAACTAGCAATGCCCCGCGGTTTCACCCGCGTTAATTTGAGGAAAAAACCTACTATACTACTAAAATATCGTATATTTCATTACTTTAAGATTATTACTTAGTTTGCACGGCTACACATCAAGCTATACATAACCAGTATAAGCTGACTACTGATTGTACGAAAAACCTATACAATGTGAGGACAGCTAAAACTGGAAATATATAGCTTGATTGTAGCCGTGAGCATTTTAGGTACAGACGCCAGCAGGTCAACCTACCTCAATCTGTCAAATTTCTTTGATAGATTTTCAACTTTAGTACAAAGGTATAAGGTTCATATTCAATTGGGAAAATCTGACAGATTGGGGTAGCTTGATGTGCTGGCCTCTGTACATCACGCTATGATCAGTAAGAGTGGAACTATATTAAACATCGCACCGCTAACGGCGCGCGGCGGCGGTGCTGATTTATTTTAAAACTATGATATCTCCTAAAATATTCATTGAAATCAAAAGATGCCAAGGTCAATTTTGTTCAAAATGAAATAGGTACTTATGATGAATCATTTAGAGGTACTTATGTATTTATTTAGATAAAGATTAATATCATGTTTATAAAACAACTTCGTGAATAATGCATTATTTTAGAACAAATTTTATTATCATAAAAAAGGTTATAGTGAGTAAACCTTAAAAGATAGATACATGCTGTCACCGACTTTTTTTAGAACTTTTAAGGGGAAATAATTCCGTCATATATTATTTTTATGTAACTTTAACCGTTTACGCAGCGCACTCAACGGAAGCTCTCAAAAGGAATAATTTTTCCCGTTTTTGCAACAGTTTTCATTGGTGCGACGCTCCTATTAGTTATAGCGTGATATTATATAGCTTATAGCATTCCTCGATAAATGGACTATCCAACACAAATATAATTTTTCAAATCGGTCCTTTAGTTTCGGAGCCTATTAATTTCAAACAAACAAACAAATCTTTCCTCTTTAATTTGAATTTGAATATATATTAGGGTTATTTGTAAAACACCAGCAACCTCTTAAGAGGTCATTGTACTCATCATTATGAACAACTTTTACTATGGGACCAAACCTGAAATCGCGAAAAAAAATCAGCTGTTCCCTACATTTTGACGAAATAGACGAAGATATATATAATAATTTAGAAGTGTAGATAAGCCGTGGCAGCTAACAGATGACTATTTCCAACTGACGGAGCCCATTTACGAACATTGCGCCATTCAGCTCAAGCATTTTGAAGGGGACTGAATGATTTAATACAGGGTGATAGGGACATCGACGCGCTAACTGTAACCATGAATTCTGCACATTATTGTTAAACCCCTAGCGTAGAAAAGAAAAGAAAAAGAAAACAAAAAGGAAAGAAAAAGGAAAAAAAAAAGAAAAAAAAAGAAAAGATCATAGAAAAGTAAAATACCTACGCGGTCAAAATGTATGGAACAACAATTTTTTTTTATAACTGACGTAAACTTTCAATGTTCCAGAATCATTTACTGAATCCATGTTATCATGTTTAGCGTCGATATCTCTGTATTAAATCAAATCATTCGGTTCCCTTAAATGGTTGAGCCACCTGGGAGAATCTAATTTGACTGGTTTTAGTAAGAAATATAAATGGCTTGGTGAGTCAGCAAGCCAACTATGTCATTATGAATTAAATATTCAGCAACGTATGAAGCTCGTGAAGCCTCGTCGTAGATTTCGTTCTTCTTGTTTTATTTATTCATATCTATTTTGTACTCATTAGGTTAGCTACTATATCGTGAACTATTTCGCCTTAGAGGCTTTGTTTAAATACTTACTTGTTAATTCAATTAATGATTATGTGATACTCATACGTATTTAGGTATGCGCGAAAATACTAAATTAGCACGTGTAAACAGGGTTCATTTGATAGGTAGTAGCTTTGAACTCTCGCCTGAAATTGAAATTGAATTGAAAATATTTATTTCGGACCAAGCACACAGATACAAGTCCATATTATAATAATAAGTTTATTCATCAAAAAGTAAAATACAGTGTGACGGATTCGGTGAGCCACAAACTAAGCATGACTTGTATCTTGTGGCACTGAAACTTCTTTTCTCTGAAATTATGTTAGAAGCTTATAAGCTAACTTATATTAGCTATGTTAGTAAAATTTAAAATAATTGTTATTTTGGACATGTATGAGCGACCAATGCCTTAGGATTTGGCTGTCCAATCTGTCCGGCACCACTCTCAGAAGCGTTGGTACTACCCTTTATCCGAGACCACATGGAGGCCATTCTTTTGCGAAGCATAGCCTGGAAGCCGTCTGTGCTGTGGTCGGCGAACAAGCCGGAGGCAATATTCCGTAATTTACTACTAAAGGAAGATTTGTATTAAATGAAACAAGATAGTGTTTTAATTAATACAATTTTTTAGTAATAATATTACTTATTTATATTTTTACATTTATTTACGATAAGTACGTGATGAATGGTGTAAGTTCCAAAATGTTATTTGCATTTAGTATTTGCAGTTAGTGGAATTACCCAACAAACATTTAGGCGCTAAGGGCAACCTTTTTTTAGCTCTCATAGTATTATAAATGATATATAAGAGCTCCGATAGTGACATTAGATTCTAAGGATAAATAATTAAACCTTCAAGAGGAATAACAGTTAAAAAGAAAAAAAATATAACTTAAGGCGGTAGCATGGAGTTGGTAGGAAACATCGTATAGCTCTCTCTTATAACTTTAAGAAGCGTTAAACACTGAAAGCTATTGTAAAGTGTCTACTAACTCTTACTAACGGCTGATGTCTTTGAACACATTTAGTTAGATGCTTTGTAACACCTTAAGGCTTACCATAACAGCTTTAAGAAGCGTAAAACACTGTAAGTAATTGTAAGGTGTCTACTAACACTTATTAACAGCTGATGTCCTTAAATAGAGTCACTGAAATACTTTGTACCACTTAACGAGTTCTATCGAGCCCTAAGAGTTAGCAAGAGAGCTATTAGTGTCATAAAAGTGTTCATTATAAATCCTGTAGAGCTAGATGGTGCAAGAGTCAGAAACTACCTTTAAATAACTAATGATTATATAATGGGGTTACTGGGTCAATCTTAGTCAATACAATGGTGTTTAGAAATACTTCTATATGGTGGCAAACAATATCTGCATAGATTATAACTCTTAATTATTACTTTACGTAGAGTTATAGAATTTTATATCACCTAAATAGCAAAAACTCATCGACCACCATGATCGTTGAATTTTGCTCATTGAACTGATTCAGGTTAATAAAAACGATGGTAGTTCTAAAATCCTCATTGATACCTATAACTTTCACTTTTAACTATCTAAAATAAATAATATAATTATAGAAGCTTCTAAAAGTTAGTTTAAAAAATACAAAAAAAAGTTCAGTACCTATTATAGTAAAGACAACTCATAACATTCAAAACAAATAAAAAATACACACACACAGGCTTTTCCATTTTGCATAATTATTATAAATAATAGACATTAATTATTTGATTTATTCAGTCAAATATGTTTTACGTAAAGTTTTTATTAAAACAATAACAGAACCCTGAGAATATTTAGTTTACATCTTCACATAGAACCATTATGCAAACTGAACCTATAAAGTTGTTGTCTTTTCACTTTTAGAACCATATTGTAGAACTGCAAATGGCATAGAAGTGCTAACAATCACTCTTTAAGCACTACGTTAGGAACAACAGAGTTATCAGGATCCTTAAGTAATTTAGATATTGACGCCATTAAATAAATAGTTAGTATAAAAATTTAAAAGGAAAAAACTTTTTCTAATCATTATTGCTCCACTTATTTACTATATTATTGTCAGTTTTCCATTAACATACCTATAGACAGTACCAGAAACTATTATTCACCATAATTGAAACAAAAAATAACTGAGGCAGTAATTTTTTTCTATATAATATCATCAAAAGCAGTTTATTTTTGAGGCGTATCAAAATTGAGATGAAAACATATATACATTGTTACAGAAAACTTACCATAGCTATGAGTTTTAATAATTATAACACCTAGTACCTAATCTAAAATACATTGACTTACCTGTTTTATTAAACATAAAGTCACTTCCAAATACTATAAGCTAGGCTATATCATTAAATCGAGGATGAATATGCGTACTGTTAAATATTTTAACGCTATTGACGGTAACAAAAGCACAAAATATATGAAAAGAGGTGAAAAGGTTGGCGCTTTGGGTGATGATCATTGCTATTAAATACCTACAATATATTCTCAAGGTATATATTGTATCGAAGAAGCACTAATATGTTACTAAAAAAGTTATTAGAGTAGATTTCATAACTGTATTACTACTTTAGCTTGCAGTTGTAACCTGAGTATAGCTTACAATACACTTGAAGTGGTAAGCACTGCTTCAATAGCACTATTGTAGCTCTTTATTGTCACTCATCTAACACTACTCTATAACTATTATGTCACTATAAGCTCTAAAATCGTGGGCCCAAATCAGGGTTATAAGACAGTTAAAACGCGCTATATCACCAAATTTTAGTGCCTGTATTGGACCTTAGGTTCGTAAAATTCTCTTAAACAGCTCACGTAGCACTTATTATTAACACCAAAATGTTAGTTGGGTATTCAGTACGTGGTATTTCAGTAGAACGTCAGATTGAAGCTCTGTGTTATTTAAATTGCGATGGACGCGGATTGTCTGATATCTGGTTTCCGAACTATTTTAGGAGAGGCTGATAATTCAATTATTGATCCACTGCACTTTTGAGAGCTATTGTCACCTGTGGGAACTTAAATTAGCCGTTCAATTTTTGGTATTTGCTAATTACTTTTGTAATATCCCACGATTCCTACGTTTAGTTTTTGCAATTTATTGTTAATAGGTATTTACAACTCCCAGCTTTGAAGAAATTGAAATTCTAGCCACCCCGCGTATTATCCTTATTTCAAAAGGGTTAAAACATTGTTGTTAAGTCTTGAAGATTCTGAAATGCGAATGCTTGATAGTTCGTGCAAAACAGAATTATAGTACCTAAATAACATAAAGTCTTAAGACGTAAACTAAACCCGTGTTACAATATAAAATAGCCTGTCATGTCCCCCAGGGGGCTGAAACAATTCAGGCAATGTCAGTTCAATTATCCCCTGAACGCTTTGAATTCCTATATCTTTCCGTAAATTTAAGACAGTTCAAAAATGTCTTGTGTACCCTCATCAAAGCTAAACAAACCTAATTTATTTAAATAAAACATGAAATATGTTATTTCCAGGTACAAAGGGAGCCCGTGATCTGCCCTTAGGGTAAGTTACATATTAACTATGATTATGGTATATTTTTATTGTTTTAACAGCCGAGCTACGTATACATTGTTTCTATGACGTTTCAGCGACCACCTTTTTACTCACTGAAAGCTTTCACAAGATATTTTATGAAACACTGAACGTGATTTGAGAAAGGTATACCTTCGTAAAAGTAGCGTCATTAAAAAATTGTATTGTGTACAAGCGGGTTGCATTGCATATTCAATATTAAATATTATTAAAAGTAATGTAAATCAAAATATAAAATGTTTTAACGAACGTTTTTTAAGTTTAATACTTTAAAATAAAACGTAATGAATAAAGACTAAAGATTTACAACGTAGGTAATTGCAATATTTAATCTAGAAATGGTTATCTACAAAAGTTAGCACTGTGATATGAATCTAGTAAGGCCGGGAAAATAGTAGCCATTGAGCGAAATCGCGGGATCGAAACGTTTACGTCTCATAGGCGTTTAATCTGTTCAATGTGCTATTACAGTCACGACTTTGGCCATTCTTTCTTAATTTATGTCCGGCCGTCGAACCGTCGCTCTCACACCGTTGTATTTAAGGCCTTTATTTCGTACCTATATACCTTAGTGCCAAGTTACGTATAAAAACATTGAAAAAAATACCTCGTAATAACATTACTCGGAGGAGTACATTATAACGTTTTTCCTCGTTCTTACAAATCGTTTCTTCATCCGATTTTCTAATTATTTGGTGTATTAGATTTGCAATGTGGATATTATATCTTTTGATGCTGTTTGAGCTCGATTTGTTTTCACTTTCAAAAATAACACCAGCCTTTTAATAATATACGTAAGTAATTCGGTTTCTTTTTGTAGGCTTTAGTTTCTTTTCAAATAACTGTTCTGATAATTCGGAGCACGTTCGCAACAAAAAAGTTTTCGTAAAGTACGAATATATATACATATTAACTAAGAATTTTCGGAATCAGTATCTATTGAAGGTTGTTTCTGGATCCGTCGCCCCGGGCCAGGTGTACTTACCACATATTACGTTTATCATAAACTTCGCTTAATCCTGAAAGCAGAAAGTTCTTATCTCGATGTAGGTATGCTTATTTACCAGAGGGTTTCAGTCAAATTGATCGAACGACTTTTCCCATAGGTACATTTTGTGCGGGGTTGTTTAAATATTTTGTAGTCTAGAGATAAGATAATAATAATATTTTATAGTATAAAATATTATCATTATCTTAATTTTTTTTTGTACAAAGCAGTAATGAGTATATTGTCGGTTCGATGATACTTTATTACAACGAGGTATTTGTTCATGAGAAAGATTTTAAAGGGCTGTAAACCTATTAGCCTCGCCTTGGTCCGACATTTTGATTTTTTTTTTCAAAATGGCTTCGGTCGATAATACTTATATATATATAGATAGAGGACATATAGAGGCACAAAAAATGCCATGAAACATTATATCATAAAGTATCACACTATCGAGTCCAAATATTTTTAATCTCATTATATTAAAACATTAATTAACGCTGAGCACCACTTCGTCGCGTGCTAGAGTTATGAATATTATTTCAGTTATCTAATCACATCGAAATATTATTATTAAAGTATTCAAGGTGGTAGGACTTAGAAAGGGAGAATCTATGGAATAAAAACTGTTTGACTTTGCCTTTAAAACACCACGATACGATGACTTTTTGTTTAACTGACAATGAGAGTTGTGGAATTATAATATAAAACATACTAAAATGGTACATGGCATGGGCTCGGCATCAAGAGAGTGTATTACATCCTCCTGCTGCCTTTTTATAGGAAATATTCGGGTCATCTGATATGAGTGAAGAGAGTGAATAAAAAATGTATGTAGTTTATCGTATAGTGAACTAATATTGCAACTAAATGTTAATAAATAATATGTAGAATAGTATGCACCTGTTTTATTTTTTGAAAATATTTTGTTCATAATATATTGGCCCTGTGACTTGAATAACGAAAAAGTTCTTCTTACCACCCTATGTGTACTTATAGTATTCAAACATATAATAAATATGATCATCTGAGGCAACTATACGACAAAGGATATGCATTCTAACCAAGCACTTTGAATCAGTTAAGTTTTCTACTTAAAGACGTAAAAATCTAATGCACTTAACATTGATTTTAAATTACTTTTCAATAACGATAATCACTTCACATAACATTTTCAACAGAAAAAGCGCTTATAAGCTTAAATCGGGGCGCTGTTGATATGAATGAAAAGAAAATATTTGCGCTCATCATGGCCATTTTTTAACTTTAATATCTAGGTAAAGTGACAGTTTGAGACATAATATCATATGACATTTTTTGTTTCTCTGTGTGCCCCCTATTCACATAAAGATATAGGCAATTTTGAAAAATAATCAAAATGGCGAACCGGGACGAGGCCAGTCTCCATACAAAAAAGATCGATTCCCTTTGATTTTTTTTTGCATTGAAGAAATGTTATGACCTTAACACCTATAGAAATAAACAATTTAAAAACTTATTTATTACCAATAGAAATAAACAAACCTCCTCCTTCTGCGGCTAGGTAGAGACAAGAAACGATTCCATAACTGACTGCCGTAAGAAGCGTTTCGTTCAAATGAAATCCCATTAAAACTTTTTCCATTAAACATTGTACTTTAGAAAAATGCCCTTGATCCCAACATTAAAGTTAATAATGGCACACGATTACAACTTAATTGCAAAATAACTTGACACTGAAATCATGATTTCTTAACGTTTGACTTTTCTTAAGATCTCGCGTAAGCTACCTATTAAGTACTGAAATTTTAATTAGTACCAATTTTGAAGTTGTAATGGGTATAAATATTCTTATATAACTAAGCCGTACCATTGGAAAAGGGAAAGGCTTGTTTTCTCTTTGAAAATCAAACGTAAAGGGTTAAAAACATTCGTAAAGCGTTCGCTTGTATAACCCCTTTTTGCACTCGACGTTTGTTAAACGGAAACACACCTTTCTATCGGAAAATCCCAACAGTATGTTCACAGTTCCTTCACGCTTCGATAGCCGATATCTATCATTTC
Source organism: Globia sparganii (assembly GCA_949316385.1). Classification (NCBI taxonomy): domain Eukaryota; kingdom Metazoa; phylum Arthropoda; class Insecta; order Lepidoptera; family Noctuidae; genus Globia; species Globia sparganii. The sequence continues at coordinate 11,796,081 of OX438663.1, read as the reverse complement.
GTTGTACCACTATGCAATAACAATTTCGACTCAATCGCGGAAGCCATGCGTGTTACTATAGGAAAAAGCTAGTCATAAATATAGGAATAAACTTCAATAGAATTGATTGTTTCCCGATACCTAATATTCAGTGGGATCATTCCCAAATACATTATCAATAGACGCGTGAGGATAACTCAAATGTTTTGTTCAAAATACATACATTTCAGTATTTATTTTGAACAGGAGAGCAGTACGAATAGTTCAGGCAAATAATTCAGTTATGTAGTATTATGTATTCATAAATATTGCTTTTACACGGTATTTTTACAAAACATTTCGTTGAATAAGGTTCGTCGAAACAATAATTCACTTTGAAAGTGCGGCTGTCTGCATTCTACGAAAAAGGATTTACAGTAAAAGCTTATTGATTTTAATATAAACATGCTGAGTGTATTTTTTCTCTCTGTATATTTTGAAATAAACGGCTGACGAATAAGTCTCCTTCACCACGCTAACATAGATCACGAATAAATTATGAAAAAGTACGGAATGTATTTATTACCTTGTGAAGCTGCCATGGCAGGGTAAATTACTGAGTGGCTTTACAAATTATGCAAATGCATGAAGTACACGTGCTCTCGTCATTAAAATCTGACGTCCGGTTGACCCCACGGATATGCTACTTTTTACCCAGTTCATAATACGTGAAAATGTAAAGAACAAAACCTAACACTAACTGGAGACCCGCTGTATTTGAGTCCCACATGTTTCATGTTTCCATTACAACGGGGATTTATTTTGGGCAACAGTTCTAAAGTACTCGTAAGTTACGTAAACATTCATAAATAAACTATTCAAATAATAACTATTTCCGAGGATGAATTGCTTGACTAGTTTTCTGCGTAGTAATGGCCGCTTGAATATAATAGTTATTCAAAGAGTGCTTTTGGTCGTCACTTGTACCTATATAGCTTATGATTTATGGTCGGGTTTTGGACCGAATGTGTATGTACAAAACTTTATTACTTACATAAACAAAAGTGCCAAGAGCAAGCCGTCTATAACTTAGTTAGAAATGTTTTATTATATGCAAGCATGGTGGAGTAGCTACGGTGCTGCTGTGATAGCTTGTTGGAAGACATCAAGTATCAACACAAACTTCTGCCTTGAAGGCCCCAGCGCATCTACTGTAACTTTTCTAGTTATAACCGAAATAAAGGCATGACTTTTGGCTGCCATTGCGCTCATTAGAGAACTGAAGTATAACTAGCAGACAGTCAAAAGTTTCCAACCATTCATGATGTTATTAAGTTATAGATAGTTGTTGTAAATTGGGTTTTGATAAGTGGTGTTGTTTGGTTTTGGTACTAATATGAATCAAATATGATTACCTATTATTTTGAGAGTGAACACACGCCTTTGTTTTAAATCGAATATACCTATTGCGAATGATTTGGAAACAATAATGATAACGAGATATCGTATGATGATGCGTCGGCCAATCAAATCACTAATTAAAGGCCACAAAAGACATTATTCTTTAGATAGGTACACAGACTAACGCCCAGATATTTAGTTTTTTCGCTGGCTCGTGACAATGTCAGGTCCACGATAAAATAATTACTATACACAACATCGCAACTCGTAACTATATTATCAGTTACGTGAATAAAGTCTCATGAAGTCACGATATCATATTTTGTTTGAAATAACTTGGTAAAATATAATTCGGTCTCATCTTTACTCCATTGTGGTTTATTATTTACTTTTTATTTTCACTTCGCCTATTGTGAAAAGAGTCTGGTCATAAGATCGGCAAGAAATATTGATAAAATGGTTCGGTCAGTGTAGTTATTTGGCATGGAAAGACGCTCTATTTTTTTAGAATTTACTGCTTGATTTCGAATGTCATATGCCCGATGGCTAATTCCCCGTAGTCATCAGATCGAACGTCCGAATTGTCGAAATTCCATAGCATCCGTGTACCACAATTTCGAATAGCCATTAGGTCGAGTGTCCGTTTCGCCGAACAGCCATTGCAACAATAGTTATATCCGTCGAATGTCTATTGGCTCGACGTATCAGTAAGTCGAAAGCTTTTCTACATAAAATATTCAAGAAGAGTAAAGAAGGAATGTAAAATGGGATAAAAAACAAACCAGCAGTGTTTAATCGACATATATATATATATAATAATTGCATAAACACACCAGTGATCAATATTACTAACATTTTACATAATAAAAATGTCAGAAATAGGTAACTGAAAATGTTTTACGACTTCGTAATCATCATTAAGCAATTGTATTTTATTTAGATCTGTAATTATGATCGGCGATGGCTTTTAAGAAGTCTAATATCGACATATCTGAGGGCACGGCAGTGCCCCCGCCAGGTTTGTAGAAATAAGAAGGATATTATGTCGATTTCTTGAGATATAATTGTTTGTATTCTTCCCTTTTTGTCGGCGAAGGTTCATCAATGCACGCTTTAACTCTTTCAACCGTGTGATTGATAGCTATCTGTTCTTTAATCAACTCAGGTATTGTTTTATAGACATGCGACTATAATCTAAAAGCACGTTCCAACCCTGGCGCCGACTTTCTACGGCGGCCAGTGTATTGTTAGAGTTGATGGATCACAATTCCGGCGGAAAACATTTTTAGTTAACTATTTCTGACATTTTTATTAAGTATGTAAAATGTTAGTAATATTGATCACTGGTGTGTTTATGCAATTATTATATATATATGTCGATTAAACACTGCTGGTTTGGTTTTTATCCCATTTTACATTCCTTCTGTAATCTTCTTAAATATTTTATGTGCTTTTGACTTACTGGCACGTTGAACCAATAGAGATTCGATGGATAGGACTATCGTTGCAATGGCTTTTCGGCGAAATGGACGCTCGATCTAAGGTTATTCGAAATTGTGGTACATCGATGCTATGGACTTTCGAAAATTCGGACGTTCGATCTGATGACTTCGGGGAATTAGCCATCGAGCATATGACATTCGAAATCAAGCAATAAATTCTTTTTTTGACATATTCGCGTATAGATTGTTTTCAAGTCACAAAAATAGCGATGAGCGTAAACTCAAACTCATAGCATTTATTTCAAATAAACCAATTACAGGCGCTTTGTTATTGTCAAGGGGTAATTCGTATTCATTGTCGGAAGGACTCGGGCCATGGAGGTATTCCTGGTATTCTATGTCCGCGAACGTCACGCTATTAGCTCTCATATTTTCAGTTCTTGGAATATTCAGTCAGCGCCTCTTTGGGCGGTAACGCGGAATACTAGGTCAAGGTATCTCCACTTTATTAAAACCTGGAAATTATAAGTAGTACTTTATTAAATACCTGGCTTCTGGTATTAGAAGCACCAAGTAATAAAAATCCTTGACACAATTTAAAGCTTAGCTTTTTAATTTACTTTTTTCGTAGTTTAAATTAAAAGTATTTAAACGCAAGTTGCATGTCACAGCTCCATATCGAATGAGTGAACTAATTTGGTACTCTCGTTTTTTCGGAACAGTACCTACTTTTGTGCAACTTTGAGAATTGTGTTCTACTAAAGCAAGGGTGACAGGTCTTTGAAGCCTGTTCTTGAAACATATGGCTGGTTTTCAATAGTCTATGATTGTTTGACAGAACTACAAATGCCAGTGAAAAGGTAAATTCGTTTCTAAATTAATTTCATGCTCTCAGAGTTGTGAGTTTGTGACTAACAACTGAAACAACTGACAACTACCTACTCGTTCCGTGCTGGATATACCAATTTCCGCGACTATTGAAACTGTGCAAGCGTAATAAAACCAGCAAACGTTGTTTACTAACGTTGTGTTGACTGAACGAAATAGAATATAGTTACGTATAGTACCTACTAATAAAAAGTGTTGCTCCAGTTATTAACTATACCTAAGCGAAAAAGGCACCATGGGTAATTAGTTAAGAAATCAATGATATTTCAAATCACAAATCTTACGGAGATTACCAACACCATGAATTTGGCGTGAATTTGATCCTATACTATAATCAAATTCTCGATAAACTGATCGCGTAATACGTAGATTGATAAATGGTTGATCCGGGTTGATAGGCCTTTAATATTTTAAACCTCTGTGAATGGAAAGCCACAAAATATGACATATGATTTCGCGATGTATTATACCAACAAGCTAAAATTACAAGAGTAATTGTTATTATTTATTGTACGAGATTATTGTAGTATCAGTGGCAATTGAAGCGAGTAGGTAATGGAACTGGAAACGAGATGGTCCATGGTAGACGTGATATTAAAAATATAGTAATGGAAGTGCTCCATTATACAGTGCGTTATACAGAAGTTATGAACTTTAAAAGGAAAATTAACTTTCCTCACGATCCTCTGCTTATTATCACATTTTATTGTCATTGTTCATGGTGTTTAATATTATCTGAGACTGCTATTTCACCACTAACCACTCGAGACTGTAATAATTTCGCGGGGAGGTCATTAAGTCTCCTGTTATTGTAATTGTTATGAGAATATCCCCCATTGTCGTTCAGTGTAGCGGTCTTTGAGAGAAACCCTCTCTATTAGCTGTGTGAAAAACGGTCGATATGATTAATTCGGTCGGTTACCCTGGTTTTAATTGTACCAAATCTCCTAAAAAGGTTTTATGATTAACGTTGAAATCAATATTTTGTCGAATGTGGAATAGTGTTGAAGTGCGTAGGGCGTGCATATCGCTAATGGCAGCCCTAGGCCAGGCGCAAGGGAGCACGGATATCGGTCACACAAGTCGGTCATGGCCGTGCCTTCCTTTTAGTATTCGCTCACATTATAAATATTCCCTCGTCTACTGACCGACGTGTGACGTCATCCACGCTGCAGCCTGCACCCGCCATATTACATCCATCACTTTTATATGATACTCTTCAAGTTTTTGTAACTTCGTTAACGCTAGCTGGAATTTGTAAGTTGCACACAGTTTTGCGCAGCGAGTATTCGTGGTGCATTATTAACAAAACTGCAACACTGTTCAACATTTTACGAACTACGCTAAACTTTGTTTATTTAGTTTGGGGAGAAAATGTAATATTACATGTTATTACTTGTATATAAAAGCTACCGTTTCCACGTCACGACATCAATTTAAAGATACCATTTGTCATAGTCACGTTTCTCGCGTATGGCTGAACTATTTTTCCTTTGTGCCAGCAACATAATTTTTTGCTAGCACAAAGATGGCTTATAGTATCGATTTCTGAATGGTGCGCCGTCAGCGTTGTTATAACTTATAAGATATGCTGAGTATTGATTGATATGCAAATGACAAAGGGACGTACCGTGCCTATGTGTCTCTTAACTGAGAGAATATTGCCTACCTGGTATGGTTTGTTGTGTTATGTTAAAAATGCGATGGTTCACAATCTCAAACCTTTTTTCTGCGTTTGCACTACTCTGACCGTAAAAGCGAAAATTGTTTCACTCCACGTGTTCCCAACGGTTGTTAAGGGACTGTTGATACTACCCTTCCAAATATTTTCAAAAGCACAACCCTTCTCCCGTTTATTGGCGACCTAATATGCGGTTGACCTCAAAGCTTTTAACAGTGTCAGCATTTTGTTCCTACTACATACCGAATCGTCGAAGGAAGGTCAATGTCTGATACAATAATTAAGAATAATGTTATTGCTAAATAAAGAAACCTACGTTAATTTAATATTCAGAGGAAAGTTGGCTAAATGTGGGGCTTTGAACGAAGGCCATTACCGGCTCGCCGTTTGGCGGCGTCTTGATACTTCTTACGAGACATCTTTTATTTAAAGAGTGTTTCATTTCACTGTCCCTCGTCCACTCGGACTAATGGCAACAAGTATCTTTATAGGACAGACGGCTGGCTGAGTCGAAGATGTGCAGTTGTGTGTGGTAATAAGATTATGTATTTTGGTTGTGTATTTGATTAGTAACCGTCTCTATCATATGATTTTAATAAATAAGTTTTAATACAATGAAATAATTAATCCCGGACGCGAAAGCGTTAAACACAGGGCAAAAAAGTAATCCTAACCAGTCTAAAAGAGAGTTATAATTGTTTATATATTGCTGCAATTTTGCGACTGTAAATAATTTCCGTGGGTTATTCCGAGCACAATTTTCGTGTGGTTTTTTGGTCTCCGTACAAGATCCTAGCTTACAGGAGTTACAGAAGTAAACGACGTTCTTAACACGTTCTTACGTCGCCCATGATATATGACTATGTACCTACTGTCAGCGAATGTAGGGCAAGACAAGTGTGTGGGAGGATGTCACAGTCGCAGGTGTCCTTTGTAGTATTTTGTGTTCAGAGTCATGAATGCCTATTGGATTATATATAAGTTTAATACACGATAATAAAAGTTTTTGGAAATTGTTTTCGTTCTCTATACAGCGTGAATCAGAAACGTGTGCTCATATTTTACGGGTCTGGTACAGACTATTAAAATGATCAACTTTCCCCATGGGACCAACATCGTTATCGTGAAAAAATTATCAGCTATCCCATATAAAACTTTAATACCTAAGTACTCGATCCGAATGTATCCTACGCGGTCAAAATGTATGGAATAGCAATTTTTTTTAAAGGTCGGAATCATTTTCTGAATCCATGGTAACAGGTTGCGCGTAGATGTCCCAGCCACCCTGTATACGGGATGTATATACCTTCTTGAAAATATGATTCAGATACTTGCGTTCTCAATAAATTATCGATATTTCACTTTCAATTCGGTAAACTACCGACGGGAAAATATTTCGAGTTTTCTAATAGCCGGAGATTTAGCTCGAATTCTATATTTCCAACACAAATAAATAATGATTCGTATCCGATTATTCTCAATTATTATTAATGGAGAGATAAATTCTTGGAATTGTTTCTATTATTATGATTTTCGTTTCAGTTGCTTCAGTTTATTATCGGGCGATAGATAGGTATATATAGGATTATGGATAGGTATGTTAGTACTTTTTTATATAAATGTAATGTTGTAAACAAGTTTGTATGTTCACAATTGTTAAGTCTATCGTATGAGTCGTATTAGGATTGGTGGCCTGGCAACATACTCCCTATATACTTACAGTACTTACTAGTCTACACTCACGTGGGCGCAATAAATGAGTTTATTAAACCACTCGTAAAGTAACCCAAGCGCGATCAACCCTTCAAAATTCAAAACATTTGAGGGTCGATTTTGTTAGAGTAAAATTATAAGTACCAACGCCCAGTTTATATCTGTGCTATATTTAGTTCTGCTGTACAGTTTTGATCTTATTTGATCTTTTTGTATTTTTTATCCGCCTGTCTCACAAGGAGGGTAATGTTTTTCTATCTTTCACCAGCCTACAAAAGCTATCAAGTACCAGCACAAGACATGTACAAACGCCAGCACATCAAGCTACTACAACCTATCAAATTTCTTTAATAGATTTTCAGCTTTATCGATGAAGCATAAGGCTCAAGGTTGATTGGAAAAATTTTACAGTTTCGGGTAGCTTGGTATGCTGCCGTCTGTTCCATCGCGATCAAGTAACGAGTTCCCGGTTTTACGAGCTTGCGACCCGTCACAGGTGCACGAGTCTCCTTCATGTACGAGTTATGAAAGTTACCACGCTATTTCATTGTGTCAGAAAACAGCTGATGTTTGCAGATCTTCTCGATGGGAGTATCTGATACCTAACCTTGACTTTTCCCACTTGTAGGTAAATGGGAAAAGTCAAGAGTTAAGTATCTGCTAATTGGGTTAGGATGGAACGCTAAACACACCTTTCTAAACGTAATATGATAGAACTCTTTGATCCGCCTATAACCTAGATCCCACATAGTGAATATGTAATGCTGAACTACTTAGAACTTACAAACGAGGTCTCGTTTAATATGTGTTCGTAAATAATACAGCTTCCGCAAAGATGTTCTTTACACGTTCAACATCTATTGATTTTCAGCGCGGCTTGCCGCTCCGAATACATTGTTCCTCTACCCTTTTTATCATAGAGAAATTAATATTTGTACGGATATTTTTATCCAACGGCTATGTTAGAGGGATCTTGAATATTCTCGCAAGCCCTCCAACTTTACCCAAGTTGGAGGGCTTGCGTTTTGTTACAATCTTTATAGATGTATCGTTGTTTCCTTTATTCAGACTTGCTTAAGTTATTTATTGAGAATATATCGTGGAAGATTTTTATTTTATATTTCTATGTCGTGGCTGAAAACTTGTGTAAATACAAGAGTTGCGGAGATTAGATGGTTTGTTATCCGTAAATCTTTGCCGGTGTTACGTGGGTGGGGATAACTGTAAGCAATAGAACACTTATGAGAAATACGATACGTAAGACCTCATGAACAGAACCTTATGAGGACTCTCATGAATAGTTAAAAAACCGTTTACTTTTTCTTTCAGATATTTTACACGTGCAAGTACTTTTTATAAAATGTCATCCCTTTTCACTCATTTACAGTTCGTATTTCAGAAAATTCCTTACGTCGTGAAATGTAATCGTTTTCTAAAGTTTACTTTTGTAGGTTCGGGGACGCATACCATCCATTATTAAGGTTTTAGTGCAATAATACAGATTACGAAAGTTGAGGGATGAGGAATTTGTATGCATAAGTAGATTAGTGATCATTCATATATCATCGCTTAAGCCGTTGTTACGGTGTAAACAGGAATATTTAATGGGGCATTACTGGGTAGCCGCATGATTGATTTCGGCCGCACAACAGTTGGTCGCGCGAACAATGAATACATATGGCCGGTAATGGTGCGACTAAATTATTTGGGCGTTGTCACACAATGAAACGACACAGTTGGCGCGATTAAATTATCGCTTGGTTAATTATATGGCCTAAATAGCCCAAGTCCATGCTGTAATGATTAAATATTTGCTTTGCAAGGTAATTAATACCACCTTTTTTTTTTTTTTTTTTTTGGATGGGAAATCATCCAATGACCCCTCCCGCTCTGGGTGGAGCAGAAGGGAGTGTCAGACTCTTACTGACTAAAACCCACCCGTGTTCCTTCCTTAGCCCTTTGTGTTCCGGGGTAGCGGTAACCCTTTCGGACAATCCCGCTGCCCCGGCAGGCTTCGGCCCTTTCGGGCCCCTTCCTAATGCTGACATCTCTTTGAGGCGCGCGTGGAACACGTACGCGCCGTCCGGCACGGGCCTGGTCCTGATCGGACGGAGAGTTACTCATTACTCTCCGCCCGCAGGCCCGCGCCTACGGTGGCCGGGAGTCGTCTCGCGGCTCCCGACGCCCGGGGCGTCTCCCGCGGCGGCTGGGACGTGAGGCCCTCTCCCTCAGCCGTCCCGCCACCTCCTTCGCTAGCATGACTGCTTCGCAGAAGGAGGTGACTGCCTCCCACTCCCTCTCGCCCCGGACCATGGCTTGAACCAGGGCCGGGCGCGAGAGGTCGCCGCCGCTGCCGATCGCCTCTGCGAGAACACGGCGGTGCTCCGCTCAATTGGGGCATACCGCCACCGTATGCCGTGTCCTCCGGGCGACCCTCGCAGTGGTGACACCCGGGCGTTTCCTCCCGCCCGATGGTGTGCAGGAACCTCCCGAAACACCCGTGTCCGGTGAGGACCTGCGTCAGGCGGTAGGTGAGGGCGCCGTGGCGCCTCTCTAGCCACTCCTCAAAGAGGGGTCTTACCGCCGCTATCGCGGCGTGCCCTATTATAAAAAATAAATAAATCTTTATTTCTCAATAAAAACATACACATTGTTTAGGTATAAAAATGGCTTAAGTTAGTGTTCCAGAGTGAAAAACCCTGACTTCTAAACTAGGTTTATGTACCTGTATCTTAGAAGCCAGTGCCCCTTCAAAGATATGACATATAGAAAATAGGACACACATTACATACAAAAATTCATTAGGGCAAGTACAAGAGAAATAAAGAAAAAAAGAAAAATAACGATAAAAAAAAAACAGAATACAAAATTAAAATTAAGCTGTTGTGTATTTGTCTCTAGTGTGTTTGACTGAAGTTATGTGTGTATGGGTGTTTAAGCCTGTGTGTATTTTTGTGAAAGAGTGTGTGTGGTGTGAGTGTAAGGATGAGTGGTGTGCGGCGTATGCGAGAGTTTAATAATTATCATAAAACCCTAACTATTAATTTATATTTCTAAAATTTCCTAACAGAAGATCCTCCATATTGCGATAAGTTAGTTTTAGAAGATATTCCTGTAATTTAGATTTGACCTGATATTTAGTATCGGGAAAAATTTGTAGTACTTTATTGAGCTGGTTATAAAGTTTCGTACTAGTGACATAATAGTGTCTCTTGGCGAACGAAGTTCTATGCGACTCATGACGAAAAACCGTGTGTTTAATTCTGCCTGTTGGCTCTGAGGACGGAAGGTTAGAGTGCTTACGGAGCATTGACTGAAGGACATACAACTGCCTGACAGTTAACACTTTAGATTCCGCATATAGCTGTTCTGTGGAATATCTTAGAGGCCGAGAGAGCAGAACCTTCAGAACAGCTCTTTGTGCTCGTTCTAGTCGGATGAAATGGTTCTCAGTAGCTCCACCCCAAACTGGAATACAATAAGCTAAGATCGATTGGCACAAAGCAAAATAAACCATCCATAAAGTATGCATATCAGCAGACTTGCGTAATTTTTTAAAAACGAAAATCAGCTTGCGTGTTCTACCAGAAAGTGTGTCTAGGTGTTTATGCCAATTTAGATGTTGGTCGATATGTACACCTAGGTATTTTACACTAGTAGACCTAGAAATTGCAAGGCAGTCACAAATTGTGGAAGGCGAACATATATGGGCCTTAAGAGTAAGGGAAGATGATGGGCATAAATTTGACCTGATAGCAAATGGCATATAAACCGTTTTACTGACGTTAAGAGTGAGGAGGTTGTTACTCAGCCATACCATTACACGTTCTAGCGCTTTCTCAGCACTCTGATAGCACTGGGCCCAGTCTACTCCATCTATAAGCAGGGTAGTATCATCAGCATAAGTAATGACTTTACAGTTTTTAATGGAGAGTTTACAAAGTTCATTTATATAGATAAGGAATAGAGTGGGACCCAATATGCTACCTTGAGGCACACCATATGCAATGGGAAGCTCATCACTCACATATTGCCCGATTTTAACCACTTGAGTGCGATTCGTTAGGTAGTCCCTAAAGATATCCAGCACCAATCCTCGAATTCCAATGCCCTCCATCCTATTCAATAAGGTCGGCGCAGAAACGGTGTCAAAGGCCTTAGACAAATCAAGAAAGATACCAAGACACTTTCGCTTGTTGTCAACAGTCCTAACTGCGTAGTCAGACAGAGCCATTAAAGCATCTTCTGTACACATTCCCTTCCGGAAACCAAATTGGTTGGGGGCTAAAATATTATTAACATCGAGGAAACTGACGAGATTCCTGTTTAAAATTCGTTCCAAGATCTTTGACATGGCAGAGAGAACCGAGATAGGTCTGTAGTTGTTGACATCGTCTCTGCGACCGGCCTTATGAACTGGGTGAACTACGGCTTTTTTAAAGACCACTGGGAAAACACCAGATGAAATGGCGAGATTACAAACATGTGTAATGATTGGGACCAATACGCTTCTCGTGGACTTGATAATGTTTATGGGAATGCCATCCCAACCGGTAGCAGAGTCGGGTTTGAGACCCAGAATGATGTCTTCGACATCCATTTCTGTAGGCTCAAGGAGAACCATAGAGCTACTTGAATTCGTTGCCGATATTGTAGGCGTGGCAGCCACGGGTTTTATTTTAGTAGCAAGGCTTTGACCAATGCCAGCGAAGTAGTTATTGACCTTATTAAGAGAGGAACCTGGAGAGTCAGAAAGATGTAACAGTTCAACAGGAGGAGGACAGTGTGAACGAAGGTCAGATACTTTTTTCACGACATCCCAAGTTGCTCTAATATTATTTTTGGCCTTAGAGAATTCTTCCCTTTCATACGCACGTTTAAGTTTCCTTAATAATGAGTTGCAGAAGTTACGGTAGCGTGTATATGTTGATCTCAGAATTTCGTTATTAGCGGATTTTTTTAATTTGACGTGCATGCGGTCACGGTTTCGGATACAGCGTAGCAAGCCAGGTGTAATCCACGGCTTTAGAGATCTATGCTTCCTGGGGACTGTATATTCATGTGTGTTGTTCTTTATGATTGTAGAGAGACCTTCTGTTAAGTCTTCCGCCGCTCTATTTGGATCCAAAACCGTCAAGATAGGAGACCAGTCTTTGCCATTGATAGTTTCTACAACCGAATTTAAGTTAATTTTACATTTGGTACGGGGTAAATCACGATACTTGTTATTAGTTTGCAAAAATAGTAGCAGAGGTTCATGATCAGTTATAGATGACTCAATGACAAAAGCTGTGGCTGATAAATTCGTTTTTAAGAGTATGTGATCCAGACAGTTGGAGACACGCGTGGGGAACAGATGAGCGGGGAGAAGTCCGTGCGAGGCAGCACATGATAAATACTCTTCCGAGTGTGCGTCATTGTTGCCATTCTTTATATCAATATTAATATCTCCAATCAAGACAATAGTCTGTGTGGAGGGCATGAGCACTTTATCCAGACTTTCAATGAAATTGTTGATATTTTTATAGGAAGGAGAACGATACACAGCAACAATCGAGACGCTGTCTATATTACAGACAAGACAATTTGCATCAAGAAAATAGGGTTCTATAACATCATGTTTCATAGAAGATTTAACATATACAGCGCATCCGTCATTTTGATTGAAAGTATTTTTCGTAAAAAAGGAAGCATAACCATCTAAAGTTGGTAGGTGACTTGTTTTACTTAACCAACATTCGGATAAGACAATAACATCACACTGAAAACCTAGAAGTTTCATTAGCACAGAGATTTCGTCAAAGTTTTTAGTTATACTCCGAATATTGAGATGTAGTATTTTTAACCCTTTGTCCGGATTTTTAATATACCGCATGCAGCTTTCAGGTGTACATTTATATGATTTTGCTACAGAAAGTGAGTCTAATTCGTGGTCTACACTGTTAATGTTAGCCATTTGTTAGAAAAAAAAAATATATAAGACAACCCAAAACGCGGTACAGAATGAACAAAAATTTAGAAAAGAACGGCCTACGGAAATTTAAAGTTAATGATGCGGGTGGCTTAGGATTATGCAAAATTGGATGAGATGTGATATAAATTATATTTAAGCGATGAACAATATACGCATGCACAGTAATTACAAAACGCACAAGTGTTGAAAATAGAGAAAACTTACGTGTGTAGTTGTGTGTGTAAGAATCTAAACATAAGTTAAAAAATACACTATAAAAATCGAAGAAACTAAACATTAATATAATTATCAAGAGTCATTGATTCACATCCAATTCACGCAGGGTCTGTTCCGTTTTAATAAGGATTTGTTTAGCGCCTTCAGTTTTACGCAGAAATACGTTCCCATTATTAGTCCAGCAGAACTTGAAATCTTGCAGCTTAGCAAATTCCCTTGCTGCAAAGAACAGCCTTCTAGAACTCGGTGGAAGATATTCCGCAACATAAATTGGGCGTCGGTCTCCATCCAAACCGATGTTCTTGGTACTCAAACGCTCGTCCTTAGGATAATTCTTGTTAAAATCACGTACTGATATAAGGAGTTGCGATTTGGTTTGAACGGTAGTAAATTCAGTGACAATCGGTCTACAAGTGGATCCCGGTTTACCAGGGAGCCTGTGTATGTCACGTATATGAGTAGAATTTATGGGTACGTTCACTGCCGCTCCTACTTTGGTAATAATATCAGTCAGTTCCGCCACAGACTCCTTTTCTTTCAAGTGCGGAACATTGCGTATCTCGACAGTAGATGACCGTGTTGACTGCTGGAGATCTTGGATTTTTGCTTCTAGGATTTGAATGTGATCTCTGTACCCTTTTTTATCCTTTTGTAGGATATCGATCTGTTTCAACATGTCATCATATTGTTTGTTAATAAATCCGACAGTTTTCTCAATTTCCATATTTGACTTATGGATAGCAGTGTTTTGAAGTTTTAATTCTGCTATTTCGGACACCAATTTCGTAATAGATGAGCTTTGTTCATCCAAAAATGCCTTGAGATGAGATTCCTGTTCTTTTTTCCACGTCGCAAGCAGCTGCATAATCTCATGTTTAAAGTCTTGTAATTCATTGGCCGGAGATAAATCGTCGCGAGGACGCTTGTGACGTGTAGAAATGTTTACATTCTCAAATGGGCTACTGGATACTGATTGTGGAATATCCGAGTCAGACGAAACTTGAACTAACTTAGCGTTAGCCTTGGACGTAGCCGGCGGAGACCTCGGCAGGCGAGACATCACGTAGCTCAGGGTGACGCAATGTGAACCGTAGCACTCGGTGATAAATGCGAGAGTTCTCGTAGCACGAAAACTGCGCACGCGTTACAAGGACACGACCAGCGTGGACTTAACGGTACTTGAGTTCGAATGGGACAGCAATTATGGCGACTGTCTCAGTCTTACACGGGGGCGTGGCCGGCCAGCGGAGCACTAACGACCTTCCGAAATAGTGAACTATTTTGATGGAAAATTAGCCCCTTACACTTAATCCTAACGGTTACAATCGCGTATGCACACTAATTATAACTTTTATTAGAACCGATAACACGTCCACTCTCGGCAAAGGTATCGGGCGAAGGGAAAAAGGGGAAGGTATTAATACCACCTTGAGTTAATTCATGTTGTTCATGACGGGTAAGCCGACCTGCTGCCCGTTGTCATAATCACAAACAAAGGTAATTCTCAATTTTGAATTTATTATTAACATAAGGTTCCTTTACGGTATCCCTTTTCTTTGTTGAAAAGGTGATGATGAATTTAAATTACGGAAGTAATTATGGCGAAGGGGTGTTATGTTTGAAATATATATGGTCTTGCTGTGTTAACTTAAACATTTTGCGAAGAGTCTGAGAAGCAGTGCAACTGGCGTATTTTTGTCACAAGTTAATTGTTAAGACTATGCTGACCGTACAGTGGCGCCCTCATCGTTTGTTTGGTTATTTCATACAATTTAGAATGAAAATGCAGAAGATAAGCATGTTAAGTTGTGCTTCACAAGATTATACGTTAATATTATTAGAAACGGTAGTTTTATTATAATCCTTAAAACGGATAACAGTGGCCACTATATTCCGTTTTAAGGATTATAATAAAACTAAACAATGTAAAACTACCCTTTCTAATATCTAATATTAACGTATAATCTTGTGAAGCACAACTTAACGTGCTTATTTTCTGCATTTTCAATCTAAATTGTATGAAATAACCAAACAAACGATGAGGGCGCCACTGTGCGGTCGGCATAGTCTAACGAGCGATGTATTACGTTGAGGAAGTAGGTACCTACGGTATTCAAACAAGTACAACTTACAAAGAACAGCACTATATTATTAATTCTACATAGAATATTAAAATTCCTTAATTTTATTGATTTCATTTTTGTATGAAAATGCACATTTAACGCTATGATATGATCATACTATCTATATATATAAAAAAAGAAGTCCTGACTGACTGACTGACTGACTGACTGACTGACTGACTGATTGACTGACTCATCAACGCCCAGCCTAAACCCTTGGACCTAGAAAGCTGAAATTTTGCACAGAGGTTTCCTTTGTAATGTAGACGAGGAATAAGGAAGGAATTTTTGAAATTCAACCCCTAAGGGAGTTAAATAGGGGATGAAAGTTTGTATGAACAATCTTATTCCTTGGGTTAATAAACTTGAAACTTGGCACGAATACTTATCTAAGTAAATTATAAAATTTGGCATTTTTTGTTTTTCTAAATTACCCCCTAACAGGGGATTGGGGGGTGTCAAAATTTGTATGGAAGAATTTTAACGCGCGGTCCGATTAACTCAAAATTCAAAATTTATACTTAATACCGAAAATAAAGAATCACGTGTGTCAGGGTTTTTCGAAAATCTACCCCTAACGGGGAGAAAAAGGGAAGTTAATTTTACAGGGCAGGATTTTACTGCCTGGCTTAATTAACTCGAAAATTGGCATAAATAATCTGTGAGTCAAGTAATGAACACATTCCAAACGATTTTTCAAAATTCCACCCCTGTGGGGGTGAAAAGTCGGGATACAGCTTATATGAAAAATCTTATTCATTTGGTTAATAAACTTGAAACTTGGCATGAATACTTATCTAAGTAAATTATGAAGTTTGTCATTTTTGATTTTCTAAACTACCCCCTAAAGGGTGATTAGGGGGTGTCAACATTTGTAAGGAAGAATTTTAACGTGCGGTCCGATTAAGTCGAAACTCAGTATTTATACTTAAGACCAAAAGTAAAGAATAACCTGCATCAGGGTTTTTCGAAAATCTACCCCTAACGGGGAGAAAAGGGGTGTAAGTTTGTATGTAGGGGGTAATCTCTGGATCTACTGGTTCGAATTGAAAAAATCTTTTTGTGTTAGATAGTCCATTTATCGAGAAAGGCTATAGGCTATATAACATCACGCTACGACTAATAGGAGCGGAGCATCAATGAAAAATGTTGCAAAAACGGAGAAAATTATTTCTTTTCCGAGCTTCCGTTGGGTGCACTGCGTTAACAGTTACAGTTACGCAAAAATAATGTATGATGGAATTGTTCCCCCTTAAAAGTTCTAAGACAAAGTCCGGGACAGCATAAATATGTCTATCTTTTAAGGTTGAATTTTATTCTAAAATAATGCATTATTTGCGAAGGTGATTTTATAAACATGATATTAATCCTTATCTAAATAAAACGTTATTCATCACAAGTATTTCATTTTGAACGAAATCACAATTTACATCATTAGAATTTAATAAATATCTAAGGAAAAACTATGATATCCATAGTTTTAAAATAATACTTACTATTAATAAAGTTGAAGTTTGTTTGTAAGCTAGAATCTCTGGAAGTATCGATCGGATTTATAAAAAACTTTTTGCATTTGATAGTCCAATTAACGCATGCCAATAAACGCATTTTCTTTCTTTCAATTCTTGAGGAAGGCTATAGGATATTAAACATCACGCTAGAACCCTTAGGAGTTGAACAAAATGACAAAAAGTCAGAAAGTGAAGTAAGAGCGCAGGCAGGCGATGCGATGTGACAGGGTGGGTCGGGGGAATAAAAAAATTTCACGCGGACGAAGTCGCGGGCTGAAGCTAGTATAATAATATAATCACGTGCAATGTCGTGCAACGTGCAATGGCGACGTACGTTGGGTGGCATATACATAAATTACATACAGCTTTGTTCTATAATATAACTTTATCAATTCTTTATTTCTAAATATTGAAATGTAAATAGTTTCATTATCATTTCATAACTTCATCTTCCATGAGTATAAACATACTTCAAAGTTCTGTAACGTACACGATCTTTGAACTCCTATTATCTTACAAGCCTGTGCTAAACGCCTGTCACTGTGTCACGTCGCTCGTCAAATATCACGTTCAGGTGGAAATCGTTCATTATGCGCACACACACACCCTCATACACCCCTTCTCATATACACAGTCTTTCACACACACACAGTCTCATAGTGAACAATCTTGTGGGAATACTGTTATAAGCCCCACGCTTAGCACTGAATTGATGGTGTTAGTCATATGATTCGGTATTTTCCTTCTCTATGGTACAGTCAGTGAAAAATGTCGAATAACACTGCCATTTTTATACATCATCTAAATTGACACAATATTATTCGATACATTTAGTATTTTAGCACTCATAGAAAAAAAGATAGGTTAATTGAGAGAATATCTATAACATAAGTAGTACGTAAAGAGTTAATTTTACTTCTGTACTGATTTTAATTAAATATATACTAGCTCAATGGTTACGATTAAAAAAAAAACTGAAACGTTAGTCGAGTTTTCTCAATGACTATTCTGTCAAGAGTACAATTTGTCGTTAACAGTGGCTTTATTTCGTACTAGTAAGGGCGGTTGTCGTAGTTTAAGTGTTACATTGACATGTTATTCAGATGCGGTAGACCGCACTACAACTTAGCTCTCTTTAACGACACACGTAGCGAAAATGCAGTCTCAGGAACTAAATTGCTTCGCAGTTAAAAATGCTAAAACAAAAGGGAGGCTACCTTTTCCTTTATTATTCTTTAACTGCTTTTAGAGTAGTTAACACTGTTAAAGTACTTATAAACTAGTAATATATTCTTGAGTATACGAAAATATCCTTGAGTGATCTATGTTCTATGTTAAGGGTTTGGTTTCCGCACTTAGTCCTTCGATTGGACCATTGTGCGTGACGTCCTTGAGTGATTACTTTTAATGAATAGGAGTGACGCTTAGCTCAAACTAATATTTGAAGATTTCTTTCTTATATGTAATTTAATATGCCCCAGAATTTTTTATATATAAACTTCGTAATACTACTAATATGTAATCACTTACTCCGCATATATAAAAAATCAGCTGTTCCCTACATTTTGACGAGTTACACGAACATAAATGTAGGGAACAGCTGATTTTTTTTTCGCGATTTCAGGTTTGGTCCCATAGTAAAAGTTGTTCATAATGATGAGTACAATGACCTCTTAAGAGGTTGCTGGTGTTTTACAAATAACCCAGTATATATAGTGTTTATTTTTTTGGATACAGTATTATACAGTATAGTAGTTTATTACAGTATTATAGTCTTTAGTTTAACTTATTTCAACGAGTTAATATTAATATACTATGATTTAATTCATGAAAAATAAATCTTGTTTTATTTTTGGACCGAAAGTACAGGGCTAGCAAGCTTTCGTATATTCTTATTATGAGTTAACATAATTTAATAAATGGTTTAAATTTATTCATATCCACGATGAATATCTCATATACAATGTATCTTCACGTTTTTCAAATATACATATCTTTGTTAAGCGCTCACACGACATTGGAATGGTTCATTGTTCTACGGGTGAGTCGTAGCGCCGTAGACTCGTAGCACACTCGTAGCTCGTAGCGCCCGCGTAGCACCTGCCGCACTTACCACATTTTACCGACCGCTTTCCCTTCTTAGCATAAAAAGTGGCGTTTTGACCGTCTTAGATAGGTTACGTCGTGAATTCTCTTACAATGTTTTACAATTATATAGAAAACTAGCTTCTGCCCGCGACTTCGTCCGCGTGAAATTTTTTTATTCCCCCGACCCACCCTGTCACATCGCATCGCCTGCCTGCGCTCTTACTTCACTTTCTGACTTTTTGTCATTTTGTTCAACTCCTAAGGGTTCTAGCGTGATGTTTAATATCCTATAGCCTTCCTCAAGAATTGAAAGAAAGAAAATGCGTTTATTGGCATGCGTTAATTGGACTATCAAATGCAAAAAGTTTTTTATAAATCCGATCGATACTTCCAGAGATTCTAGCTTACAAACAAACTTCAACTTTATTAATAGTAAGTATTATTTTAAAACTATGGATATCATAGTTTTTCCTTAGATATTTATTAAATTCTAATGATGTAAATTGTGATTTCGTTCAAAATGAAATACTTGTGATGAATAACGTTTTATTTAGATAAGGATTAATATCATGTTTATAAAATCACCTTCGCAAATAATGCATTATTTTAGAATAAAATTCAACCTTAAAAGATAGACATATTTATGCTGTCCCGGACTTTGTCTTAGAACTTTTAAGGGGGAACAATTCCATCATACATTATTTTTGCGTAACTGTAACTGTTAACGCAGTGCACCCAACGGAAGCTCGGAAAAGAAATAATTTTCTCCGTTTTTGCAACATTTTTCATTGATGCTCCGCTCCTATTAGTCGTAGCGTGATGTTATATAGCCTATAGCCTTTCTCGATAAATGGACTATCTAACACAAAAAGATTTTTTCAATTCGAACCAGTAGATCCAGAGATTACCCCCTACATACAAACTTACACCCCTTTTCTCCCCGTTAGGGGTAGATTTTCGAAAAACCCTGATACAGGTTATTATTTACTTTTGGTCTTAAGTATAAATACTGAGTTTCGACTTAATCGGACCGCACGTTAAAATTCTTCCTTACAAATGTTGACACCCCCTAATCACCCTTTAGGGGGTAGTTTAGAAAATCAAAAATGACAAACTTCATAATTTACTTAGATAAGTATTCATGCCAAGTTTCAAGTTTATTAACCAAATGAATAAGATTTTTCATATAAGCTGTATCCCGACTTTTCACCCCCACAGGGGTGGAATTTTGAAAAATCGTTTGGAATGTGTTCATTACTTGACTCACAGATTATTTATGCCAATTTTCGAGTTAATTAAGCCAGGCAGTAAAATCCTGCCCTGTAAAATTAACTTCCCTTTTTCTCCCCGTTAGGGGTAGATTTTCGAAAAACCCTGACACACGTGATTCTTTATTTTCGGTATTAAGTATAAATTTTGAATTTTGAGTTAATCGGACCGCGCGTTAAAATTCTTCCATACAAATTTTGACACCCCCCAATCCCCTGTTAGGGGGTAATTTAGAAAAACAAAAAATGCCAAATTTTATAATTTACTTAGATAAGTATTCGTGCCAAGTTTCAAGTTTATTAACCCAAGGAATAAGATTGTTCATACAAACTTTCATCCCCTATTTAACTCCCTTAGGGGTTGAATTTCAAAAATTCCTTCCTTATTCCTCGTCTACATTACAAAGGAAACCTCTGTGCAAAATTTCAGCTTTCTAGGTCCAAGGGTTTAGGCTGGGCGTTGATGAGTCAGTCAGTCAGTCAGTCAGTCAGTCAGGACTTCTCTTTTTATATATATAGATAATGACGAAAGTGTTACTTTTTTTTAAAATTTATTTATTACATACATACGATACCATTACAGTTTCCCAATTCGGTAGTGTTTAGTTAATTAACAGTTGTTCATGGACACAAACATAACATTACTACGATACTTATAAAAATTGCAAATGTATGTTTACCAAAAAACTTCATACATATTGTGGACGATAGTGAAGATTATTTGTGTTGTCGATATCAGTTGTTGGGTGTATCCGGACAAATATTTTGCTATGTAACCGCTCCGAAGGCTAATATCGTTTACTTGCCGTCGTATTGAAGGAACACAAGTCAACTTAATTACGATCTTCCTTTGAGGGCCTCTGCTCGGTGCACAAACGTCGAAAATATGAAAAACAATATTGTATTACGAGATTAACCGAATCAGTGTATCGAGATTGGTGGAAATCCGAATCTTTGATCTTAAAGATTTTGTTATCAAACATTTTCTGTGGAAGATAATGATACTCGTATCTTCGCATTATCTTTCGCCGTGGGGATCGCTTTCATTTAAGGCTATCTTTTGCAATGTGAGATAGCATTTCAAATAATGATAACTGTTACAAATTCCTCTGAAAGCGTTTGTGGTTAATGCTGACTGTTGCAAGGCCTTGCCTTTATCATAATATTATTATTATATGCATTAGCGTCAGCAAAATCACTGAGAAAACGTGTTTTAGTCACATAAACAATGAGACTGAATTCTCACGATGTAATCACCGTCTTATTATCATGCAATATTTCAAGTTTATAAAAAAACTATTACATGTATATACTTTCACACGTATTATTAGATCTATATATCTGTTCCACTCACTCCATTAGTGTAATATATACATACATCCGTAATTACTCCGCTCTCCACATTCCAAAACCTTGATTAAAATCTAGAGGCTTAACTAAAGCGTAAGCCTTTTGTGTACCTTCATATGTTACAATAATGGGTACGAATACGTACCCATTATAAAACGGAATGTGGGTAAGAAACCGGGATGATGAAATCAGAGTGTTTGGAGCGCGGACAGAAGGCCAATTCTCGTAATTTAAAACGTTCCAAATCTAGTCGCAGTCTCATCTCGATGACAAAAAAATGTCAAAAACTTGTCAAAATGTGGGGAAAATAGAAGTATTTATTGACAAATTGAGACTGAAAACGTTCTTAAAGTTACGAGAATTGCCTCTCAGACTGTGATCGTTCTTAAAATTACGAGAATTGCCTCTCCGTTGGCATAAAATAGATACAGAAAACCGGTTCCATTTAACGAGCGAAAACAGGCACACGATCTTAAACTATTATTACTATTTGGCAAGACACACTAGCGGCTAATTACCTGATGCCAGTGTTTCAAATAGCTTGAAGATATTTTATCTGTTCAGTTCAACTATGCAAACAAATGACACTCGTGAGTAGTGTAGGTAAGACGCGTATCCATGTGTGCGTGCAGCATTTTGTATATCTACCTATTTTGTGTCAATAGTCCACCTCCAAACTTTGATTTGATCATCTCATTCACCCCCTGTTCCTTCAGAGCCAGACCTTCTTTACCTGTATATCTTGTGCTGTTGATCAGGGAGGGGCGCACGCGGCGCCTGTTGCGGCGCTAACGATCCACCTGTCCCGTCCCCCCTCGCACGCCGCACACACCGCACCGCGCTCGCCAGACGCCCACCTTCCATATTCGTCTTACATTTTATTATCTACCTACATTCAAAGCTTACTTCCCTCCGCACAGTACACTGTTAAAGGTTCCTAAGTCCCAATTTATTTATACATAAAATTCCCGAATAAGAATCGAGCAATATAATCTTATGGAAGTGGAATTTCAATTCGCTCTTCTGTTTATGTGGGCGACAGTTTTATTTTTAGCAGACACGAGGAATATGAATATACTGGCTTCTTGTACTTACGACGTTCGGCATGATCGCAGATTTGGGTATATTAATGTTCATGATGTTTGTATTTTCTTAAAAAAAAAAATAACCTTGTGTGTCTAGTGACAGCCTTGATGCCAAATCCGCTTATGCTTATGTACCTACAAGGATGGGCAAATGAAACGATGTCGAGACCCTCGACGTTATCAATCATACTAGTATTATTCTGTGACAAAGTATTTTTTTGCCATTTTCTGAGTGTGTATTTATAATTATAAGCACAATAGGTATGCGAAATTTCTATAGACGCAAGTATAATTTTAATTTGTTGATTGTGCGTGTTTATATTTTCCGTAATACCAAAATGGCTTTTAAAATATAATATGTGGATTGTGGTAGCACGAACCAATTTAGCAACAATTTGTTTTAGCAATATGCGAACAATCGGGGATAAAAGTTCGTGCAGCGCTATGTTATCGTACGCTAGGGTTGCCTCACGAATCTTTATTGAACTGTGAATAACCGATTCCTTATTCGGAGCCTCAGTCCCTCAGAGCCCTATCAGACGCCAACACAAATAATACGCAGGCCGGGCCTCCGCTTCTGCTCACTAACAATAGGTTCGACTTCATTTAGAACTTTATAACAAACATTTAGTTCCCTTTTAACACGGCCTTCGTTCCCGTTAATTCAGTTTATGTTCTAAACTAGGTTTGGCAAATCTTTGACTTTATTAAATTTGCGAAATTTCGGATGAAATATTTCAAAGTTAATAAAACGTGCTTTCATATGCGGTGAGCGATGACGGCGTAGCCCCCATCACTGTCTTATAAAATGATATAAATTTAGAGCAGCTCATTACCCCTTCACAGTAAATTAAACGAAACGACTTTATAATATTTTTTCTGAATAATAAATAGCCAGACATTGATAACGAAAATTTATCCTCATAACTTTTAATGACAAAATTTTGTCAACTTAAGTTAACCTATAACGTAAGGTACGAACAAAATTAAGTGAAAGATACCCCGAAATTCATCTCCATTTAGCGACTTCATCGTTTGATACTGATAAATCACGTTTTATACCGAAGGCTGAAAAGATATTTTGCGCAATAATTTTTCGAAAAGATAACAGCGTCAATGTTCAAAGAAGACTTGATTCGTTTGCAGTCATATCACGTTGGGCAAACAAATATAGGGATTGTCTCAATGGACAACTCACCGTTAATCTGTGTAGGTATTCGGTTCTTATTTTATATTCTAGTTATACGAGCAGGTGCAAGCAGTGCGATTCTATTCAGTGGCGTCTGCCGTGTGACCACACAAGAACGCTTCCAGTTTCCACCGTACATTATAATAAAAATTTCACGTTAGTAATTTTGAAATAAGCCACAAAAGCAATTATTATTTTGTACTGAACCTGCACTTTTCTACTGAGAGCGAAAGGGGAAGGAATCTGATAGATGTGAACACAATAATGTCATAAACTAAAACAGGGACATGTTAGCATTTAGAGATTTCTTTTAGGACTCGAATCAATGATATATTTATACTTATAAATAAAATACACAGAAATGTACTTACAGAAACTTTTTATAGAAAATGTTTACGGGATGAATGTGATTCTATTGTTTGCAAAATAATGTATTTAAAGTAATTTATTTGCCAGAAACGCGGTACATAGGTTGTTCAAATATTTTTGAATGTTTGAACATCCTATGTACCGCATTTTAACATTGAATTCATATTTCATCATTAATCAGATATTAGTTATAAGGTTTACAAGAATTGATTCAGTAAAGACAAAATGAGATGGATTAAAATTAATTGGAACCTATTTGGATATCTTACGTATATGTAACATAACTCATCATTATCATCACCTCACTCATTATCTCTCACGTGCATTGAAACATAACTCTACGTCCATTGCAATAAAAGCTATAACGTGATATCTACGTCAGATTAATTTGTAGATAAAGCCCAAGTATTATAACACTAAATTGTGTAACGCGAAATTATTTAGTGAAGATAGAGTGTTACCTGTGTGCCAGCTACTTTTCTTCGAGTGATTAATGATGTAGTGACATGTCGTTCACCTCCAGTCTCAACTCGCCGTGGTTTATAACAAATGTTTCGCTAAAATTTAAAACGTTAAAGAGGACTTATCAAAAACAATCTGAACAAGAGCCACTTAATTTGGTTAAAATTTTTAATTAGGAAAAATACGGAACTGAAAGTAGAGAAAACAGAAAACTATTTCAGTAACGAATTAGCTAAAGAAAGTTTTCACAGCTCCCACTGGACTGCTGCACTGGACTTCGACAAAAAGTAAAGTTCAAGGAGGGTGCGTCCACGTTTTTCCAAATGGTAAAACTACAATGATTATGTAAATGAGGTTGTGCTGTCTGTGGAGCGTTGCACACAACTCATTCAGTGACAAGCGAGCCCCGGTATCCCCGGTGCTGACGTAGGCCTCCGCCACAAATTTCCCAGCTCCATCCCTTCTTAGTCTCCAAATTTGCGGTAAAATTTACGACAATCTTCCTTTTTCTATATTTCATTAAAAGTTCCTAAGTCTGGGGATTATACTTCTCGTACTTTGAATAATACTTGTCGTAAATTTCAATATTCGAAATGAATCGTATTACTTTGGGCTGCAGTAATTGGTCTCTGATGTTTTAGAACAATATTGAAAGTGTCGGCCGTCTTTTAATTAAGTCCGTCAAGCGTTCTTCGGTCCGCTGCGACTAATGTTCTTTCTTATTTTTTTGTGAATGATAATTATAATTAAATGTCCATTACAGTGACGGTTTTGATTATTTTTCAACCAAAAAATCATCACAATGTAAAACAGATTAAAATTATGGTAAGGGGAGCCCAAAGGGTTTTTGGGCTAGCATATGCAGGGCAATAACTTGATAGCTGAGTGGGTGCGGCATGATGAGAGAACACTGAAAATATATTTGAAAAGTTTCTGATAGGAGCCCCGTGGTCAGGATTCCATTTACAGATTTCAAAAAAGGGCCAAATATAGAGGCGAAGAGGGTGAATATAAGTTATTCTGTGCAATAGTTTTACATACTGATAGTGAATATATAAATATCTGACGGATTATCTATATAGAGTTTCGGATTTGGTCATCCATGCTGACTTGAAACATTCATCCTGTATATACAGATGAATTGATAACCTTAATATCCATCTTTTAGAAATAAATTTGTATCTCATAGTCTTTCACTTAATCTGGTTATCTCGCAGCTGGCGGCCTAAGCAGAAGTGTTGGGACCTATTTAACAAAATGAGAATTGGAGGTGATATCAGTAACGATATCGAGCGCAGAAGTTTGTAGTTACAATAAAAACTCGAATAGTTTTCGTTAATTTGAGCATGATTTTCAACCTTTGCCAGCTATATCAAACAATTGACGGGCATCTCTCAATATTTTTTAAAACGTTGCTAGCTCGTTAGATAGCCCTTAGAATGAGGATATTTTTCAAATAGTTGGTTTACTTAGGGTCATAGTAAAATTTTGATATAATCAACTTTGGCTACTTAACTTTTAATCGTTACTATTAAGTATTTCATATTTTTCAACTTCTGAATAGCGACAAATCTTCACAAAAGGGTCAGCTTCAAATTCAAATAGCAATCAAAGCTACTCGGTTCGTTGATTTAGAGATAATTGCAAAGTTATAACCACTTTTGAATGTTTTTGCTTATCAATGAAATTTTGTAATATTTGCCAAAAGACTCTAACAATCCGTCAGATCCGTATATTCATTATCAAGACACTGTTGCACAGAATAACTTTTGTTCGTTTTGTTGTGAACATCCTTTTAAAAAGGGTCCTAATCTGAGTTTTCAAAGTAGTCAGATTTAGGGAAAGCCCACAATTTCTTCATCAGATTTGTCTAAGTCATTATGGGTTAGGCCGCACCCGATCATGCCAAAATCAACGCCTCTGACGATCATTTTATTTTTGGCTCTTTTTTGAAATCTGAAATTGGACTCCTGACAAACGGGGCTCCTATCAGAAAATGTTCAATTCATTTTCGCCCTGCATTTTCATACTTGCTCAAAAACCCTCTGGGCTCCCCCTACCATTAGAAAATCGTAATGTCCAACAAAAGCGGATCAATTTCAAATCTCCAAATGTGTCCCTTGCGATAGACGCTGACAAATCTGAAATTCAAATGTTAATTCACGACAAGATAATGGTGAGTCGTTTAAAAAATATCGGCTCATCCTACATGCATTTTCTTTCAACGGATTAGGGATTCGCGGTTATTGTAGTAAAAACAAGGTAATAATAAGCGAAGGCTTCGATTTGGTGGTGGTAATGTTGCCCTGGAAATACCCGCTCATAAAGTGTGTTGTGGCGCCAAGCCTCAACCCTCTGAATGCTGTTAAAATTTAACAAGTCCCTAAAATCCAGTTTATTGCACGCACTGTACCCAATTTATTTGCATTTTATTTCGAATTTACCAACGCTTTTAGCAAATACTTTGTTCATACAACATTTCCACATTTGTTTGTGGTTAATGAAATACCCATTCAAGTATTCCACATACCTACGTACGATATTAAATGCTCTTAGTAGTCGTTTTGTCCTTTTGGTACGTTTAAGTGAGTGTTAATGAAATCAAAGGCACGTAATTTATTCAATGGAGTTTTAAATATTCATTGGACTTATTGGAGGTGACGAAAGAATTAATTAATCAAAAATAAATTAATAAGATCCTTTTTAATTGGGGAAGCCAATCCAAAAAATCGAGAAGTATTTTTGAAGTTTTTAATTGCCGTGCCGCGTGCCTGTTTGGCGTAACGAGAGATTGAACGTTGAGGTTCAGTCAAATTACTCAATTTGTATTGGATTTTGTTTCGTATTTTGTCTTATGGCATCAACAACACGGCTAATCGTATTTCACTACTATTTAAAGCTTCTGCCGAATTTAACATTTCTTTCGATTTTAACTGTTGTCTTGCAAGCTAAGCAGCTATTCATTGTCAATATAATATATTTGTTTGTGCATTTCGCGAATACGGGTAAAAAGTTCTCATTTAAACTTTTCATTTAAAGCACGCCTAACACCACTAATAAAAGTATAACAGCCATTTTTACGCTAATTCGTACTGTTTAGTCCATAAATAATATAATATTGGTTGGTTCGTCGGTCGCGCGGGTCCGTACATATTATAATCGTAGCGGGACCGTGTCGAGGGGGCTGCTTAATTGATGCTCATCCTGTATTCAAGGGTATGGAGCCACAAGTGAATGTATTTAAATAAACTAAATCCAGCTTACAGACGGATCTTTTATGAATATTTTTAGCTTCTGGATATATTGCTGTTTTTTTTACATAATGCACACGGGTTTTGCTGAGCTGAAGTGGCTTTTAAATTTTTACTGAAGTAACAGGTAACGGGACATCTGCCTGTGTTAGGTAACTCTTGAAAGGCTGCTATAAATGCCAGTATTCCAAAAAGTATTACATCATACACTAAAGGGTAGAACAAAAGCTTTTCCTTTATTCTCCGAATCAGAAAACGTAGATAATAGGGCTTTTTTTTTTTTTTTTTGTGGATGGGAAATCATCCAATGACCCCTCCCGCTCTGGGTGGAGCAGCAGGGAGTGTCAGACTCTTACTGACTAAAACCCACCCGTGTTCCTTCCTTAGCCCTTTGTGTTCCGGGGTAGCGGTAACCCTTTCGGACAATCCCGCTGCCCCGGCAGGCTTCGGCCCTTTCGGGCCCCTTCCTTATGCTGACATCTCTTTGAGGCGCGCGTGGAACACGTACGCGCCGTCCGGCACGGGCCTGGTCCTGATCGGACGGAGAGTTACCCATTACTCTCCGCCCGCAGGCCCGCGCCTACGGTGGCCGGGAGTCGTCTCGCGGCTCCCGACGCCCGGGGCGTCTCCCGCGGCGGCTGGGACGTGAGGCCCTCTCCCTCAGCCGTCCCGCCACCTCCTTCGCTAGCATGACTGCTTCGCAGAAGGAGGTGACTGCCTCCCACTCCCTCTCGCCCCGGACCATGGCTTGAACAAGGGCTGGGCGCGAGAGGTCGCCGCCGCCGCCGATCGCCTCTGCGAGAACACGGCGGTGCTCCGCCCAATTGGGGCATACCGCCACCGTATGCTCCACCGTGTCCTCCGGGCGACCCTCGCAGTGGTGACACCCGGGCGTATCCTCCCGCCCGATAATGTGCAGGAACCTCCCGAAACACCCGTGTCCGGTGAGGACCTGCGTCAGGCGGTAGGTGAGGGCGCCATGGCGCCTCTCTAGCCACTCCTCAAAGAGGGGTCTTACCGCCGCTATCGCGGCGTGCCCTGCGCTGGGTTGCGACAGTCGCTCTTTCCATGCTGCCATGAGATCGCGCCGGAGGTCGGTCCGCTCCGCTGCGATTTGCCGCGGAAGCGGAGTTTCCCCCCGGCGTAGTGCCTCCGCGCGCCACTCGTACAGGCGCGCGAGGACTATCGCCTCCAGATCCCACGGCGGCAGTCCGGCAAGGAGGCTTGCCGCCTCGCCCGAGATCGTGCGGTACCCCCGGATTAGCCTTACGGCTAGCACCTTCTGGGGCGCGTTCAGGTAATGGGCGGCTCGCCGCCGCAGTGAACGCGCCCACACCGGGGCCCCATATAGGGCCATGGACCGCACGACCCCCGCGTAAAGCCTCCGGCAGGAGGCGTTTGGCCCCCTCAGGTTGGGCAAGAGCCGCTTGAAGGCGGCCCCGGCCCGTTCCAATTTGGGAGCCAAACGTCGAAAATGCTCGACGAAGTTCCACCGGCTGTCGAGGACGAGACCCAGGTACCTCATCGTTGTCTCGACGCCGATGTGAACCCCTCCTACCGTTAGTTGGGATCCCGAAGGCGGCCCATTCCGAGGCCCATGAAAAGACATGGCCTCGGACTTGTGCAATGCCACCTCGAGACCCAACTGCCGGATCCTCTCCACGACTATCGCAACCCCGCGTGTCATCGCGTCGGCCGCCGCCTGATGCGACCTCCCCTGCGCCAGGACTAGCGTGTCGTCAGCGTAGCAAACCACGCTGACTCCATCAGGGAGATCGGCCCGCAGCACCCAGTCGTAACCGATGTCCCACAGGAGCGGCCCCAGAACCGATCCCTGTGGGACACCGCACGACATCTCTCGCCGGTTCCATTCCCCGTTGCGACCGGGGTAGATGACGGCTCTGTCCGTCAGATACGCCCCGACTACTCGACGGAGGTAGGTCGGCACCCGGTGATACCGGAACGCCTCCCCAATGCAACTCCAGGGCAGGGTGTTAAAAGCGTTGGCGATGTCGAGTGACACCGCCACGACCACCCCACCCCGGGACACAGCGTCCCCCGTCGTGAGGGCCCTCACGCGCATGATGGCGTCCACCGTCGAGCGCCCCTTGCGGAAGCCGAACTGGCTGTCCGCAAGATCCGGCCCCGTCCTCACCAGGTGCCCGACGAGGCGGCCCGCAATCACTCTCTCAAAGAGCTTGCCGACCTCGTCGAGCAGCACGATGGGCCGGAATGCGGACGGAGAGTCCGCAGGGCGCCCTGGCTTCTGTATGAGGACCAGCTTCCCCGTCTTCCAGCGGAGTGGAAACTGGCCCCTCTCCATGCATGCGCTTAAGAGCGCCTCTAGTCGGGGCCCGAGAGCCCCTGAGGCCAGGACCCAGGCCTTACCCGGCAAGCCGTCGGGTCCTGGGGCGGTATTTTTGGCCTTCAGCCTATTTACCGCCACTCTCAGATCTACCCCGGTCACTTCAGGGATGTCGTCGTCGTCCGCGTGGTCCGCTTCAGGCACCGCAAGTGGCGGAGCCATGGGCGGGGGAGTATGCTCCGCCCGTGAAGGGAACAGAGCGCTCACCACCTCCTCCACCAGCTGGGGGCGGAGACTCTGCGTCAGCGGGGGGGCCCAGGTGCGGAGTTTATTCCGCACCATTTTATAAGGGCGCCCCCATGGATCTCTGTTCAGAGTCTGTCAATACTTATCCGGCAGTTAAACGGCGACTCGCCGGCTTTCTACTGTTGACATATATTGCCAGTTTATACAGTGCCTTCATTTGTGTGTTTTGAATTTGATCAATACATGGACGTCGCCGACCGCATCAATTTAGCTTTAATGCGATTATTCGGACAGCACAGTGACTAGCCTAATGGATATTGATGTAGGTACGTAGGTAATGGCCAGGTAGTATCATCAGAAATGCATATTTCTGAAAATAATTTTCCAACAAAGTAACGCTCTGAAATTAAATTTTAACCTATTTCAAAAGTTTTCATGACGTTGTATTGTTGACATTGTTTAGTATTATTATATTCGAATGAACCATTAGGCTGTTTGAGTAAATGCACCTTATATAACTGAAACTACTGGTGAACTGCTGGTTTTCTAAGAAACCAAGTGGAATAGAGTTATAGATGTCTTGACGCAGTTCAACTTGGTCATAAGAACCGTAGCTTAGGTCATTAGAGGTCGTTGATTTAATTTTGAAGTTGTCTTGTATTTTCACAAATTGCTTCCACGGTCCGCGAATACAAACGGAAAGTAATTTCAGTTAATGATTTGACACTTTTACGGTGTTTCCGGTTTGTAATAGGGCTGTGCGTGTGTGCCTGCGCTTTATTAGCATGATTAGGGGCCGCTTTTATTACGAATAGCCCTTTAAGCAATTAACCGAAAGCCTCCCTTACCTATGTACAAGTACGCTCTCGTTGAGAATGCCGACAAAACGGGGTAATTAGTGAAATGAGTTTATCGATTGCAGAGAGGTGAAAATTGCAGATACGATTTGCGTTTTCATTTCATTTTCATTCTAATTAGATTGTAAATGTCCATTGATGAATATGGCCGCTCTATGAAACCACTGTAACAGTCAGTAATTAAAGAATTAGGTTGGTATCATGAGACTGACAAAGATGCTGATTATTCTCTTCCACACTTTGTTAATTGCCTAATTATATATAAAAAAAGAATGTTCTTACTTTTTTTGTCTGTGTACATAATTTATAAGAACGCTGGCACTCAAAAGAACAAGAGCTTGTTCAAACGCCACGTCGAGCAAATTTTGCAGGGGCCGTCAACTCTACATAATGTTGTGACTGACCGCTCGACGACGCTCACTCACGCTACACACAGTTGACAGCGAACATGGACTCATGTACTCAGGCATAGTTAATACCCCTGTCCTTGTTAGGATAAATGATTATAGCCAGACGTTGTTAAGCTTGACCTTGACCTCAGCCAAACGCTGGATGAACTCGTGATTGAACCAAAGCATTTGAATAAT
The DNA here is from genome assembly GCA_949316385.1 of Globia sparganii. NCBI lineage: Eukaryota > Metazoa > Arthropoda > Insecta > Lepidoptera > Noctuidae > Globia > Globia sparganii. Next base: position 11,764,117 of record OX438663.1, on the reverse strand, counting down.
AAATGTTAGTTGCGTCGGCAGCCCGCCTCGGTACAATTAATAATTTTGCGCGCTTGCATATTTAATTATCATCATTACGGTTTCATTCGCTTTAGCGTCTGGTAATTACAACGTTGATTAACAACTAAAATAATCGATACTTGCAGGCTTCTGAGCGCTGTTCCCTCGGGCGTTTCGTTCGTCTATCTTACGCGTGCCACGCCGTTACTGTAACTTACGGTGGTATATGTCAAATGGATGAGCAGCATTGTTATCATGAGGGATATACCTACTGTCAAAGTAGGTAGTATACTCTTTGCCAATCTTGAAGGTTATAACCAATATTACCTTTCTGTTCGATCATATCTCCTTAAACCTACCTTTTCGCATAAGTTCTTACCTAAAGTTGTAGGTGTATATCTAAAGATGTACTTATGTTAAGTAAAATAATAATCTAATCTATTCTTGTATAGGTACAAATTGTGATTAATAAATAAATTCGAATTTGAACATACGTTTCAGAAACTTGTACAATTAAGACTGAAGGTCTAATTGAAAACTAACTTTGAAATAGACTTGATGGTAAGAGTTGGTAACGGACTTTGTACCTACCTAGTGACGACTGATGCTTGCTTACATAACATTTTATGTTTGACCTCTAGATCTTTGTAGAACAGTAGTTGTAGCATATAACATCATTGCTGTTAATTATTTATTACATGGCCAATGTTAGAGTGTTATACGATCCAAAAACATGTTGTAATCGTAAGAACTGACCACTGTATTTACTTAAACAAATAAATAATAAATAATATTCAATTTTATTCTATACATACCACAAACACCTTCATACATGTACCATAATGTCCCATTGTAGGGCAAAGGTCTTCCCATAAACACATAATCTGCGTGTTTATGATATTTTACTTTTATTTTAAAGTCGGGTACTAGTCAAACTAAAAGCAGAATATTACACGGAACGTCTGTCAGCTGACCTCAGCAACCCAATTACTGAAGCGTGCAATGTTTTAAGTTTAAAACAGTTTTTAGATTTTCATGTTTCCGACTTCCTGTACCCGCAACGATTGCCATAGGTCCATTACACGGAAATCCGCAGCTATATTGAATTGTGTAGGTACTATAATTTTATTTAAATTTCAATCGAATTTAAAACATAAGAATCTGTTTTCTATGTCATAAAATCTAATAAAATGAAACAAACATCTCTTCGTATTCAATATCATTTAGATTGTTTCTGGTTCAAAGAGCAATGTCCATTCATTTGATTCTTAAATTTTCAGTTTCAATCAATGCAAAGGCGGTTTCTAAATTGGTTTTGTATTTGCAATTAACCTTTAACAGCGATCGCGTTTTTAAATTTAGAAAAGAAGAATATCTTCTTCTTTTATTTCATCATCTGTCTAGCCTTTCCCCAAATATGTTGGGGTCGGCTTCCTATCTAACCGGATGCAGCTGATTACCAGTATTTTACACAGAGCGACTGCCTATCTGAACTTCACAGCCCAGTTATTGGGTAATACGATAGCCCTTGGTAAGACTGGTTGTCAGAATTTCGGGCTACTGACGACCCGTAACGACTACCAAAAATCCACGATTGACAGCCGGGAGGTGGTATGTGAAGATCTTGTTATGTGACGATGGTCACCCATCTAAGAACCAATCGTGGCAAGCGTAGCTTAACCTGATTGATCGAACCGTGCGGCTAGGTTATTACTTAGCCACAAGCATTAAGCAGATCTTATTTACTATATAGAATTGCAAATTCTATTAAGTCTTCTGAATAATATAATTATAGAAAAAACAACTACTTAACTATTTACACTAAGTTCTAAATTAAATGACTTGAATGATTACTAAATTGAATGATGTTAGCGCTTAAACTGTTATTTTGTATATAAATCTTTGTTATAAAGGGTAATTTCTGTGATGTCCGTATCTAGTCCTACGATTCTATGTTAAGTGAAAACCCTAGGATAGGTACTTATTCCATATTTTGAACTAAAACGCAATCCTAGGTTTGAAGTGATTCGTTAAATAAGGCTGCTAACTGTTAGGTGCATATGGTATGTAAGGTTGGTAAATATCGCTGTTTGTATATAACCAGCGATATTTTCCAAACTTATCTACCAACTTAGTACGAGTTATATATAAGTCAGTACTAAGTGGAGCAGAAGAGCGTATAATCTGCAGCGGAAACGACGTCTTTGTTACAGTAAAGCCGAGTCTTAAAGATTATGCTGAATTTCTGGCGATAAACCGACGCAAGTATCACTCACTGCGCTCCACGTTAAACATCTTCCCTACACATTTCTGCCAGTTCGCTGGGTAAGGAAAACACTTTCTCTCTTTAATTTTTTAGTATAAAATTAAGAAGTGTATAAATTATATCGGACCACATTCGCAGTCTTTTGTGCTTAAGATAACATAAAAGTTAAATTCGACTGAAATAAAGAGCCCATTATTTATATTAATAAAGCCTCAGCCAGTGGCTCCTCCATTAATTTATTTTATAATGTTTTCCCACAAAGTAAACGTCGCAAGTTATTTCCGTCTTATTTCAACACCTGACTTTTAATTATATTTAAATGAGGTTTATTTGGCGGTGCCATATATCATGTCAAAACCTTTTACCGTTTATTTATAGTCGCGTCACGAAACGCGGTCGAGGCCGTAAGCTATGCAGTGTATAAAACAATGTTACGATTCGCTGGGCCACCCGCCACAGTCACAGAGCTGCAAAAATTCACTTCTATGTTTATAACAACTTCTGTTGCAACATCGTGCAACTAATATCGTCGACAACTGCGGAGCAAAGAAACGGGGACTTTTTGAGCACATTTTCACTTTGTTCGTATTGAAGGAATTTGTCTTTGGACGTGTATAACGAATGACGACTACTAATTAGGTTGACGTCGGCGTCGAAGCCATTCCAGCGTGTTCTAGTCACATCATCGCGGTTTCTGTGACGACACGCAACAAATCTGTGTCGCTCGCAAACTTTAATTTTGTAAAGCACGTGTCAGATAACAGGGAGGTCGTTTTGCGGGCTTGCGTCTCTTAATTGCGACGTACTCGTAGGAGGCAGTCGGCAGAGTCGAGTATGACACAGTTTGACTTCATTGAGGGACACAAGAGGCCATCCTCCCTCTTCACCCTTAGCCCGCCTCGCATGCCACTACATTCGCAAACTAACAATGATTACACATGACTATACAACGCGCAACGTAACTTATGTTTTAACAAATTACGTCGCCTTTATCCAACTTAACACGAACTAGTGGCTCTCCCAGGAATTCGTTCCCGAGTAAATAGCTGTGCTATATGTGGAATATAACTACCTGGGTTTAATAAACAATGTCATAACGAGTTCTACATCGATTGGACCTTTATAGTAATTAAAAATGTTCGCTGTGTAATATCAGCTTAACATTTTGGATTAAAAAAACATAACTCAAATATAAAGGTTGCGTACCTTCCTAATTATTTATTACAAAAGCCTTTCCCAAGCCTCTCTATAAAGCACATAAAATGTGGCCTTCATTAAATTACTTTAATTTATTATTACTTATGGTAAGAAATATTATTCCTTTGCAAAACTCGCGTTTCGTGAAAGTTTCGCCAAGACTTTGAGGCTACAAATAATGAAAGGTGTACAGCCTCTGCAAGCTAAAGCCAAAGAGTTGTTTCTTTGACGTAACTTGAATCCCCGCTAAAAAAGTAGGCGCTTATTCAAATTTCTTTTAATTTTCAAGGTTATGTGTTCAAGGAGGAAAATAAAGCACCGCAAAAAATATGCCACGCCTTTTAAATGTTTAATTTAAACATCTCTTAAATGTTTTTGGAATATTTTCTTGTCGTGGTCGTTAATATGAGTGGGATTTCGCAGAAATCCATTTATCATTAATTATCATGGGATTTTTAAGTAAGACACAGTTTCTTACATTTCATGCATATTTTACAAGTGCTTGTTGGTTGGAAGTACTGAATTCTTGCTAATTAATGATAATCAATAATAGATGGCATCTTCGCTTGTTTCGTACCCTTCGGAAACAACTTACGGAACAAGATGTTATCAGATTACATTGTGTTACAGGTAGGTAGGAGGTATAAATAGACATATCCTATGGCTCATTCTCGCACACTGACAAGAATCTTGAGGTCCTAGGTTGCTTATTACCACACCCAAATAAATGTCGTAGCCAGGAAAACCATTTTATAAAACGAGCAGGAAAATGGAGATTTATAGTAGCTAAACATGAAAGGAACATTGTTATACCTACTGTTGTTCCGTCAACGCTTCCTAGCTCGCGTATGTTGTCAATTTTGTTTAACTACGCGATATTCAGTGTTCAGTACGTCACAAATTCTGATATTAATCAATAAGTCAGGTAGTGCATACACATGTTCACCGCTCGCCACGCGAACATATTGCCAAATAATACCTACAAGCTCGATTCAAACTTTATGGTGGCCCGGCAAAGCTATTTACAACCGTTCGATCGACTTCCGTGTCGAATCGAACATCAAGCAATTTTATCAAAAGAGCCCTCTAAAGGCTGTTCACAAATCCAAAACCAGAAAATTTTATCAGATTAAATCAAATAGACGAAAGCCTTTTTTTCGACAGCTAACTATTTGCTATCGGAGGCAAGGCAAATTAGTAATTAAAAATGTGACATATTCGATTTGATAACCTGTCGAATGTTTGTGAATTGATTATGCTGAAGTGTGCTACTCGCTGCGCAGGCCTTCACCCCTCACCCCCGAAGACAGGTGAATTTGTTATTGCGCATCGACTTGCCTCATGTTCCGAGCCGCCATAAAGTTTGAATCGGGCTATACAATAGTCGATTAGGAGGGGCTTGTGGCTAAATAATAACAGCCGCACAGGTCGATCGATCAGGTTAAGCTACGCTTGCCGCGGTTGGTCTGTGGATGGGTGACCATCTTTACATACCAAGACCCCTCCGTGCCTCGGAAAGCACGTTAAGCCGTTGGTCCCGGCTGTCATTCGTGGATCTTTGACAGTCGTTACGGGTAGTCAGAAGCCCGAAAGTCTGACAACCAGTCTTACCTAGGGGTATCGTATTACCCAGTAACTGGGTTGTGGAGGTCAGATAGGCAGTCGCTCCATGTAAAATACTGGTATTCAGCTGCATCCGGTTAGACTGGAAGCCGACCCCAACATAGTTGGGAAAAGGCTAGGCAGATGATGATACAATAGTCGATTAGCTGAATCTGAGCTAGAAGATTTCAATAAAATGTTTAAAACTCAATCAGGATTTCTAAATCAAACAGTCTATGACATCAAAAAGATAGCTTTAACAGCCCGCGGTTGGTTTATCTTGATTTATATCCACATATTTATTATTCGGATTGTGGTTACATAATAATCATAAAATAAATTTTACCTGATTGCATCCCTGCAAAGCATACAACTTTCGTAAATTATTTCCAGCGAGTAATTGTTTATCTCTCCGTTACATACGTGGAGATAATTACTATTAATCATTGAAAATTTGCACGTCCCGCATTTCGTATTGTACTCGTATCATATATAAAATCGTTGATGTATGAAATTGGAGGATCGGAATTGTTATGATGACATGTCATAAAAGCTGACCGAGCTAGAATGATAGACATTTAATTCAAATAATAATATCGTATGATCGTCATTTATTTCTGAATAAGAATTTATGTTGCTTACAAAAAATGCATATCTATGTATGACAGGAACTATGCTGATGCCGTTAAACGCAAAAGAACAACTGCGCGATCAAAAACAATAATAACCCGGTTTCTTAAAAAGGTAGCCTATCAGAAACTAAGTAGGATACCTTTCCAGAATTTTCATACGAAATGAAAATTTCGTATGAAATATCTGGAAACGTATTATGTACCTACCAATTTAGTCGGGTGGCCCGTGGCAGGCACAGATATATGTTACAACAATGTCAGTTACAATGTCGCGGGCGGCTCGCTACGTGTTTATACCTGTTCCATTATATTAGTAATAGAAATAAGCCGGGTCTACACTGGTCGCCGGCGGCCCTTCTTGTCACCTACCTGAATTTAATAAAGACATGAACTTTTGTTTGTTTTGAATTGCTTTATACACAGACGTCCGATACAATTTTGAGTCGATTATCGTTGGCCTGCAGTGCAAGCGACATCTGCACAAGTTTTCCCAGACCGTATTTTCCAAGTTTCATATCGGCTGAGTGCACAAACCTGTGAGCCGGGGGCCACATTAAAATGTATTTTAGCTATTAGACGGCGTGCAATGTGTAAGTTCAAGTTGGGTACACAAGGTATCATGTCGTCTGCAAACTGCCGGCGGCCGCGTCATTATGCGCGAGTAGTATTTACTTGACATCTACGTATTGTGTTGCTCGCGTCTCCCGTCACTAATAACAACGTTATGTTTATTTATTTTAATAACAGCGGTCTCAGTTTACAGTTAAATGAACCTGGAGTTATGGCCGTGCATTTTGTTATCACCGTTTCACATTTGCGTATTAAAAATTCGAATTATAAAGAGACTTTTATTTGAGTTTTAGCAATGTTCGTTGTTACACGATTTGTGTTAGCTGACGAAGGTAGATGGAATAAAAAATAGCAGTTTATATTTGAAAGTTGAATTTTCATACTTACTCTATTTTGACATTCGAAAGTTTTTTGTTTTCATGAATTCGTGTGATATTGATAGCTTTGATATCATTATTTTTTTTTGTACTAAATGCATAGCTGTGCTTTAGCGAATGGAATGTAAAGTTTTTGATTTTACTTTCTATTACCTAATAGAGAGTAGATATACATATTCAAAACTTCACCTATCTCGTTCAAATCATTTCCGTCTTGATAAAGTTTTGAACAGTCCAGTCAAACCACGCTTTTTTGCAATAATCATATTGATGACTTAATGCAGCTAATGCGGATTACTACTAAACATTTAACAACTAATAATAAAAGTTACCATCAAACACCCGTAGATACTAGTTTTTTTGTCATCAACTTGCAGGCCTAACTTGCTGACTTCTTGGCGACGTAAGTAACTTTTTTTGGCACATGTCTCGTTCTATCAGTAGTTTGCGATAAACTTGATACCCAGCAGCTGTAGAAGGCAACTGGTCAACGTAGCTTGCCAACTTTTGAAGCAAGATTTGGCAAGAATTGACAAAAAGATTTTAATAAAAAGGCACAACATTTTGTAAAATATCTCAGGCCCGGTTTCAGCATATAATAATAATAATACAGGAAACTCATAAACAGTTGGTTTATTAATTCGCTTCCCGAAAAAATACGAATTTTATGAGTGTTATGCATAATATCGTGTAGCCACAGGGCAAACCTTGCTCGCAAAAATATACCATTTTTGTATAGCTTTAAAATTTAATTTCCTTGGGCGTCGGGTCGGATGTTAGGCATCGCAGGAGCAGCGGCAAATTACTGTTAAAACAGAGATATTTTCAGTACGGGGGTGAAATCTGTCAGTGAAGTTAATGTGTGTCGAGAATCGTACGTCGTGCCGTCGCGGCGCGTCGCGGTTCGGACGCGGTTGGGCGGCGTGCGACGCGCGTATTACTGACGACGGATTCGATTTAATTAACTTGTTACACCCTTGTTGGCTATGGATAAAGTTCAATATCTCTATTTATTAATTAATGATGTTTGGATTCACAGATCGTACTGAACTGAAGGTAGTGGGGGCATTTAGGCGTTTGAGAAATTAGCTTTCAGTCAGTGTCAGCCTTCTATCACATAAATAAAATTTCGTTTTGTAGAAACCTAAAATAAAATAAAAAATCTGTTGAAATTAAACAGATTTTCGAATAAGTAGGAGCTGAGTAGCTACATAGCATACATTACCTCCTTCGGAGTCCAATTTCGGGGAAGCTTTATTTAAATAAATATCAGTGAACATTAGGTTAGTCGGTACTTTAATTAAATCCTAATCCACTCGCATTTCCTAAGAACAGTTACTTATTGAGTGCCTCTTTTATTAACGCTAAATTACTCTAGTTCCTTAGAAGCGGAAACTTGAATTGCTTAACATTTTTATTTCGTTACATTAGTTCATTAGTGGAGAGGGTCATAGATTACCCGGGCGGAGTCGGTACACGAAGCGGCACAAGAGCATTCATCGAGCAAATATTTCGATGAAAGGCGGAGAATTCGAGATGAATTTTCATTTTATATCAGAAATATCAGCGCTATAAGTACTGGTGCTGCACTATACAGACGGGTACAGGGAATTTGTACGTAATTATTTCCGCAAAAAGTGCATGATTGAAAAAGAAACAATTTTACAATCGGCTTTCACATTCTGCAAATAAAAATCAGCGGTAAAAACGGTTAAAAATTGAAAAGCTTTACTCAGTCCAGGCGTGCTCGGTGCTAGACTGCCACTAGCATATATTTTTCCAAGTGAACGCAATATGAAAGGGTATAAAAATATTTTTAAAGCAGGCGTGTTGTATTTTGATGCGGCCCGACCCGGCCCGGCGTGCCGCGCGGCTTTGCGGGCGTGGTATCGACGTGACGTCGTCTCTTCGCCTCCACCACACACCCATAAACAACGGAAAGGGAAACGGGTAAATTTACCTGTTTTTCCTTCATACGACCCACTATATCTCTATAGAAGCACGAATACGTTCATAAATTATGTCGCCAACGTTATTTTTTTGGAAATTGTTCTACTTTGCATACCTAGTGACATTTTCACGGTGTTTATAATACCTACATGAATATCGCGTGCGATGTGACGAAATTATTTTTGTTTATTAAACCCTAACTACGTGTCGATTATGTCACGAATGTGAGCGTGAACAGAGGTCGTTATGTTATGGTGTATTAGTTCAACTGTGTTCTTTATAGGTAGATACGTTTGGCTTTTAGAAGCGTAAAGTTAGTCAGCGACCTCGATAGACATTAATGTACATAACATATGGACAAAGGATATCAGTAACATAATAACGTAAGGATGTCACGGCGCAAGCGGACCATTACCAAGCAGAACATCAGATCATTATGTGGTGTCATGACCTCGAATATTATATCTACCACTAGCTTCTGCCCGCGACTTCCCCCATTCACTCTCTTAGGGGTGAAATTTCAAAAAACCCTTTCTTAGTGGATACCAACTCTTCATAAAGAACACACCCTCCAAATTTCATGTCTCTAGGACCAGCGGTTTAGGCTGTGCGTTGATATATCAGTCAGTCAGGACTTTGAATTTTATGTATGTAGATAGATAAGTCATGAGTGGGGAACTTTTCTACGTAATTCACAGCTCTGAGTGGCTGCCACTGATGCCCGGAAATTATTCTCCGTGTCCCACAGCTCTTTGTATGCTACATGTCAGACAGAAATCTTATTTTCTAATTTCGTCTCAGAAAACAGGAGCGAAAGGCTATCGTGGTCAGATATTCTGTGTACATTCCGTCGGCGGATGACCCTAAAATCTAGAAAACCAATATCACTCTACATAAAAATGGAGTTGTGAAAATATGATTTCCTTCTGCACAAATATCGAGTTGATTGCGATATTTTGACATTATGTTTAAGGCGATGATAGAAAAAAAAGTACGGTTTTTGTTAGTCCTAACCTAACTAATATTATAAATGTAATATTACAAATTCGAAAGTGTTTGTTCGTTATGCTTTCACGCTAAAACGGCTGAAAACATGGGTGGACCATGACCAGGCTTAGGACATAGGATACATTTTGTCTCGGTAGTGCGTTCCCGTGTGATAATTTTGGTGAAGCCGCAGGCAAAAGCTAGTTACAAATAAATCTTCAAAATTACTTGAAAATTTACTTTCCCTTTGCAACCCTACTTCCTCCAATAACATATCTAAAACATTAAATTAAAAATACGATACATTTTGAAACTTAAAATAACAGTAGATACATAGTTGTGGATATATCTAGAGAATGGGGGCACGTCACGTTGCTTTCAGCAAGTTAGTGTAGCGACAGTTATTCATAGTGGCTGCGGAACACATACAACACTACTAAGTGGGACGATATTCGGTGGAAGCTCTACGGTTTACTTTCGAGGCTTTCACTGGATTAGTATTCCTTCGCCATCCCCTCCGGATATTAATGGATCTGATAATATATTGTACAACACCTAGTGTCGATGTGTTTGATGGGATTGAAATAAATTGGCTACTTAATGATATTTTTGTAGGTAGGTACAATGTTTGTTTTGTTGAAGTGTGAACTTAACTGGGTTAAAATTTCAGCCTAGTTAGACTGACTGTGGTTACTAAAGCTTCTGTTTCCTAGAAGCGTGGTGGCCGCCACATGCGGCCGTAATATGTAAATACAGAGAATTTTTTGATACTGTAATGTCAAATACTGGTGGAAATGATTGCCATAATTGTTTCGTTAATTTTTAACTTACCAACTGTTTTACCAAAATTCGTCATCATTCTCCTGCCCTTATCCCAATTTATTTGTGGTCGGCGCCAAATGTCTTTTTCTTCCATACTTGTCTATTAGTCGTCATCTTGGTAGTCACCCCCTTTCTAACTATCACACAGTCTATCCATCGTTTCTTTCGTCTTCCCCTACTCTTACAGCCATCGACATCCATACTCAAAAGTCTCCTCATGACATTTTCGTCATTTCTCCGTAACACATGCCCATACCATGACAACCGATTTCCACACTTTTCAGTTACCAGTTTCCGGTGCCACTATCAAACGTCCTCTTATGTAGTCATTTCTTATTCTGTCCATTCGTGCAATACCACACATCCCTCTTAGCATTCTCATCATCTCAGCTGCGTGCAACTGCCTTTCGTTCATCCCTTTTGTGGCCCAACATTCTGATCCATAAAAGACAGCAGGTCTAATCATAGTTTTATATAGGGTGACTGGTAATTAGTGACCGATACCTAAACACGTGATAACAAACAATTTTTACTGTGGGACCAAACCTGAATTCGCGAAAAAAAAATCTGCTGTTCAGTACCATTTTGACCAGTTAGGCGAACATAAATGACTGAACAGCAGTTTTTTTTTTCACAATTTCAGGTTTGGTCCCATAGCAAAAGTTGTTTGTTATCATGAGTACAAGCACGTGTTTAAGTATCGGTCACTAATTATCAGTCACCGTATATAATCTTCCCCTTAAGTTTAAGGGAAATGTGGGACTCGCAGATTGTTCCCGTAACTGTTTTACTAACATTATTATGTAATGCAATAAAGAATTGAGAATAGAGAATTTTCACGACGTCTGTTACAGTATGACGGAAACGCTCTTGTAGGAAACCGTAGCTTTACGTTTTATGTTTAACGTTATTACGTTATGCTAACGTGAGATATGATGTGAAATATGACTGTAGGTACAATACATTTCTTTATATCCTATCAAGGAAAACTTTATATGTCAGGTATTTAATGTCGCGTAAACAAAGAAACTTTTTCAGAAACACATCAGTCAGAATTATAAGTCATTTTATTCCGAGGGAAAAACACATAAGTGTTCTGCCTATTTTATAAACCACTTTTTCAGGGTCAGCAGCTCCATTACAATAGCTGTGTGACGTCATCACTAATAACTTCCCCTAGGAATTACGAACAAAGGACGAATGCCATGGTCGCAATAACTGGGAATACCAGTCCTGTCTCTATCACATTGTAGTATTCGAAGCACGTTAAAGGGTATGTATCTATCTATATGTCAAGGCTTTGTTACACAGGATGCGGTGCAGAAGTGGCGCGGCAGCGGACACAACGAGGTGCGCTTGTAGATATTGTATTGTCTTGGATAAGCGAAGACACATATATGGCGTGCCTGTCGGTGCGAGACGGTCACAAGGCTACCATAGAGCACACATGGAGAGATCAATCTGACCAGACGATTATGCGCCAGTTGGTATGATGAATTTGTTTCCAGTGTTAATCACTCTGGTCATCGTAGGTGTCATATAGTCTAACAGCCATACATGGTACGGATTTTGGTCAGATCAGTCAGACGGATCTAAAGGTATGTATGATCTGTAGCGCGGGTCCTACACCATCCCACATCTACACTCTTTCAGTGCGATATTGTACATATTAGCCAATACAACTGCCAAGCAGCTTCTGCGCTTGTACCATCCCACATTATACGGTTATGAGACACAGGCCTAACTAGCAACTTCCCCAATAACCTCGAAGCGTATGACGGTGACTAAGAGACGTAATTATCACAGTTAGGCATAACAAGGCCACATTAGGCATACTAAGTGAACACTTATTCGCCTCACTGACTCGCTCAACTTTATCTACTGATAGTTCGGAAACTATCTGAGAAGTATACTAAGTATTGGGGGAACATTTAATGATATTTTAAAAGTGCAGAGAGTATATTTTTATTTTTATTAGTTTCCTGAAACTTTGAGTCTCACAGTACGGTTGTTGGGCTGGTTATTTTTACATTAAAAGTATTTCAAGTTTACCAATTTCCATGCTGAAGTCAAATGAATCAGCTGTCCATTAATTTCAAGCTTGATTTATCAGCACTTCTACATCAAATTCTAACGGGAAAACCTCTACGAAGAACACTTACATTAAATGGAAATCGATTAGTATGTACGCGTGTCACAAAAGCACGTTTCTAGTTAAAAAACTCAAGAGCACAGAGACAGATGTTATGTTGCTCATTCCGGTAAATTGGAGGCGAGCGAGAGGTCGCCGCCGCGCCGGTCGGCACGGACAAATGAGGAGGGCTCGTAAAGAGGTTTAATTACCCTCTCTTTGCTCTCCGTCATTTTAGCGGCCTACTTTGTTTTTATCCAACGTGAACAAAGAAAAAGCAAAGTTATAACATAATTTATTCGAGATTAAAATACGTTTGAAAATCAAATAATAATGAAAACCTCAAACGAAGCGTAATAGCGTCCATCGTGAATATGGACGACGAAGAGATAAAGTTCTAGAACTTTATAAACCACTTTAAATGTACATATAAGAGAAAAACAACATGCGATACGGAGCGAGAAAATTAAAATATTTAATTTTTACATTTTAATTTAAGTTAGTTTTATATTCTGCAATTTATGAGGCACTTTGAAAGTTGTTCTATATTTATTTTTTACTGGAGTGGATGGCTTCAACACACTTGTAAAAACTGCAGTAAATCGTACATAGCACTTAGTGCCACGTGGCAATGCAGACGTGAATTAATCACCTACCAATTTTCGTAAGTACCGAGTTGACTCTGATGAAATATTTACTCTTACCGTGAGTTATTTGTACTCTTAATTTAATTTGATGTAAACAGGAGCTCCGATCCTGTATAAAGTAAAATATTTCATGTATTTTAAACGACGTTATGGAAGTCCGTCCGAGCATAATAAAAAGTACAAAATAAAACATGCTTGTTAAATTCAGGCTCAAGCAGCCATTTTGTAAATAAAACTAAGTAGCAACATAATCTTATTTCACTTATACTTATACCCAAAACGGTTGTCGCGTATATATTTGAAGTGCAAGAAAGGCTCAATTTAAATCAGCTTCGCAGTTTTACAAAGCGATGAATAATTTCGTGTTGCGACAAAAGATTTCTGCAATGTAAAAGCCCCGGAGTGACAAGCTTTTTCTTTAATAACATCTTTAACTGGAGCCTTTCCAGTGTCGCATTGTGGAGCAATTTTTATACCAGCCGTTGAATTAGATCCAGAGGGTCAGGGGATTTTATTACTATTATCTAGCAACTTAGAACGAGCGACGCCTACAATCATAAAGGCGAGAAAGTATAATTCGTTTAGGTTATAGAACCAACATTATTCTTTCTTTAAAATATGAAGATTTCACTTTTCTACTAAGAAATTATTGTCATGCTTTAAAGTGGTGTTTTAGTCTGTGATGGAAGATGGAGACTTTTCATGTAGTGTGATTTAGTTACTTTTCGGTATGACACGAATACTTCAAAAGAACTGTAGCACTTTTTTACACCATTTAGTCCTAATATTTAATTTTGTACATTCTCCATTAAAAATGGATAACGAAAGAATTCTTATTTAAAAGCATTTTAGAGTAACTTTACGTACAGTATGTATTTTTTTCATAATTACCCTACTAAGGATTAAAGCAGAACAGTTTTTACTTAAATCTTGCTAGACGAGTTTCTATAGTATCCTTTTATATTTTAATTGCAGTTGTTAAGCAATGGTCGTTTAGTACGCTTTTACGTCAGCCACGCTTTAATATAATAAACCGTCTAGCTTTCATACGATAGCAATACATTACGGCTATCGTAGCAGTGCGGCTACGGGCGTAGCAGCGCGTAGCGGTCGTATCCTAATGTGCCTTGTTGCAACGCAGACAGTCGTTACGACTTCATGCGTACGACAGAACGCACGTGATCTTAATGCATCGCACCTTATGCAACCACTCTTCGGATTAAAAAACTATAACTTCGTTTCTGCATTTCACGAAACTAAAAAGCAAGTAGTAAATTAATCGATCGCAAAAGGTGTTATCGATTCCACAAAGTACGGAAACTCGTTATTGAATGAATCTCATGTTTTCACTTCGAATATTATTCTAACCGGGGAAATTATGGTTGCTTTAAACTTTATTATTTAATCTATACTAATATTATAAAGAGGAAAGATTTGTATGTATGTTTGTAACGAATTGGCTCAAAAAGTACTGGACCGATTTTAAAAATTCTTTCATCATTTGAATGCTACATTATCACTGATTAATATAGGCTCTTTTTTTCCACCTGTGCGAAGCCGGGACGGGCCGCTAGTTATGTATAAAAAGGAATTTAAATTGCTTTGATGTGGTGTCTGTAAGTAGGTAGTTAAATTCTCGTGTTCGGCTCGTGTTGCTGTTCGATCGTGTGTTTCCGTCGTAGATGTGTGTGTAAAGATAGCCGAGGCTGTTGTCGACACGACAGATTAGCAATTACTCGCAGCCGATTGCGCGCAATTAGCTTACTCGAGCTTTCATTTCCTTCACACATCTTGCCGCGTGTTCATAGCGTTATGTAGTAACACTATTGTTGGCATTTATTTTAAAATTGTTTAAAAAGCTTGTTTTATGATAAGTAAATAATGACCATCGCTCATATTGGAGTCGTCTAAACGTTGTTGGAACTAAAGTCGTTAGAACAGAATAATAAGTAAGCAAGTAACTTAAAAATGCAATGTACAGAAACACAGATATACGCTTTTGTTTTACGTGACAATAATCAGTCAATAAAACTGGATCGTTCTCACGCTTTTTTTATGAACACGCCCTTCTGTTGCCGTATTACCCTGTATAGCCAACGTTATAGCGATTTTATTTTCTTGTTTTGTACAAGGCTTTGTTAAGCGGGAGTGTTCGAGAACGGTTTAAATTGGCTCGTGAACAAGCGCGTTCTGCGTAATACTCGCGCCGCGCGATAAACACTCAATTTGTGGGGCGAGGGTACACGCCTTAGGAGATGCTGAATATAAAGGGGGCGGGTACTTAATGAAGTCATTTAAACCCATCCTCTGAACGTAGTTAGAAATCACCGCTGTGATTGAGTAATGTACGACTTTTTAGGAATTTAAAGTGAGCTTTGGAAGGGTAGCAATTTAAAGCAAACTAAAAGTGAGCAAGTACTTAAAACGTGACGAGGGCGCCACGTTGTTAATGACCTCTACAGTATTAATTTTACTTAGGCAGGCAAGGGTTTGTTTGTCTGCTATCCGAGGGATACAAAATGTCTTTATCGCGTTAATTGCGAGCCGTCTCTGGCTGCCAGCGGACCCTTTATGGTTCAAATTAAAACATTGTAACGATCCGGTGCCTCAATCACCTTAACTGTTCTAGAAATCTCTACGGATCTCGACGAGTGTTATAAATTTTGCGGATAATTACTCTCTCTGTCCTTTTATATTTGTGAATAAAGTGTCAGCAAGTGCTTACAGCTACCATCAATTAATGTTCGTGAAGGAGACTCAGAGCAGGTCGCTCCTTATCATCGCTGTACTGCCGTAAGTTCGTGTCAGAAGCAATTTTGTTAATAGTTATCTGTCCCGAATAATATAAAGTGTGAGACGTGATAACAATCAAAGTGCGTCGTTCTACTTCGGTACAATGTCGCACGAATTGTTACGCGCATCGCCACGACACGTAGTGCGTCCGTTTTGAAATAAAACCAAAACGATTAATAAATAACAAGAATGAAATAAAGCGAGGTAAACTCCGTTTTTAAATAACGGACAGTAAACGAACTATTTTTAGTTCGTTTTGGCACTTAAATTTTAATAAAGAGTGATGGTCAGGGGTGGCTTCGGCCGATGTTCATAAATGTTCAGTGGACTGTGCCGAACAAGGGACGCTTGCTTTTCACATTAGTTTTCAGTGCGGTCGTCGACGATAAAATTGAAATTTATGAGGACCTCGTAAAGTCGGCCGCTTGACTACATATACATGTACAGGTTCCCGGTTTTACCCACCTGTAGCACCCTACTAGCTAGTTAGACATTACGGCCTCTCACGATGGCTCTGAGGTATGCCCCAAGCGTCAGTACGTGAAAGGATTTAAATAGCTCCATTAGTAAGTTTATTCAGGACTGATACGCGTGGTACCTACGCAAAGTTTCACTCAAGTTAGCCGGATGTTCCTGAAGTTAAAGGAAAAATAAAATGAACAGTGAAATCTTAAACTGCACTAAGAGCTATTTCATTTATTTGCATTCTCAACTCAAGTACATAAAAGAATTCTCTGCTTTCTGGGAATCTTTTTATTTATACTTAATCCTATCAAATTACTTGACATTTATTGACTGCTTTTTCTTTATTTCAATAGATTCTCTTTGGGCGACCATTGTGCGCTTTCGCTTCCATTGTGAATCAATTGCTAGTACGTCGTTCTATAATAATTATTGAATTAAGGGGGCGCAAAAAACCAGAAAAAAATCAAGTTTCAGCCGCGTCTCTTTGCCTACCCCTCTTATCAAACACGACGAAAACAAAACACAATCCCTTCCCGCCAGTATTTGAATTTGATACTTTTTTATTAAGTATACGCAGAATAATCAGATGAAAGGGCTCTATTAATGTACTTAAGTATGATCGTAATGTTCAGTCAGCAAAGGAGATAAGTATGCAGGATCGTTGAATATAGTTGAAGTTTACGAAACCAATTGATGTTTTCGAATGAAATTTAATTTGATAAATGAACTGTTTGTTTTCTATTAATTACATTAAATTGTCGTCTTGTACACAAGTAGGTACCTATATTATTCAATATATTGTAATATGTCCGTGAATTTGTTTCCGATGCTGGTAACAGATTCACGGACATACAACTAATACAGCCTATGAATTTCCAATTCCCGATTGAAGGAAAAACTTTTCCATGAAGTATTTTTTTTTTTTGTTAGAGTGGAGAGTAATCCAAGTTGAATGAACTAAATTCAAGATACGGCCTGTAAATTTTCAATTCTGAATAAAACTACAAAATAAAAAAAAATTATAAAATATAATTATTAAATTTGACAATTTGGCAAGATCTCAACCTTGCTTCTTGTCAAATTTAAGGTTTAATTTTTTTGTGATAGTCAAAATATGCAACATGAATGCCAATTTATGCCAGCTTCTAAATCAACGGGCTACCTTACACGGAGTTTTTCAAGAAAAGTGAGAGTAGACGAATTTGGATTCTGAGTTAATCGTAATAAGGTCTAAAATCTCCAGCACAAATTTTCAAATGAACGTGAAATTGGCTAGTTGGCTATGTTGTAAATTTTCTCCGCAAGAAAATTGATCGAAATGCAGAGCAATGGTACTAGTTGTACTATACCTGTCAAAGATCTGTCAAATAAAATGCATGTCATCTTAACTTTTCAAATATGAACATTGAATTATTTTAATATTTTTATTTTATAGTTTTGCCTCGGCATTTATTTAGTTTATCAAGTCTTAATGTTTAATAGTTTCGGTGTTTGTTTTTTATTTTCGGAAGTAGTTTTAGTTATTTTTCCATGTTTTCTATTTCACAGATTCTTTTCTACGTGATAAATTACGAAATTATTATTTACGCAAATAAATTATATCCCAGCGCAACCGAAAATTTTAATTTTGTCTCAACAGAGCGACGCCGACTGATTTGTGACACAAAAATATGCTTGAAGTTCCCGCAACTTGCGACAGAAGATGAATTCTTCCACGAACTATGAACGTCGTAAGTGCCTCATGCTTGTCGTCGTAATAAAACCACAAATAAAAGGAATTAAAAAAATGCTTACACAATTTTTGTCCCCTTAAATTTTTATCCTATTAGTCAGATAAGCATATTAAGTAGAAATCGAAAAGTCGCAAACTCAAAGCATTTAATTTACTTTTGAATTGTCAAGAAGTCGGTCAGACAGAAAATATGAAGCTAGTTGCCCATTCCAAAGCGTAGTAGGTACCTATTGAGAAGAACGGGCAAGAAACTCCATGGACACTCTTTTAAAATATGTATATTTTTACAAAAATATTAGTTACATCAAAATAATGCTGAATTTATAATTATATGTGAGAACGATGTAAAAAAAGATGTAGTTACACGTTAAAAGCGTCCAGAGTACAACAAATAGCAACAAATCAAATACTCCAAAAATAAAATACTTACTTAATAAAAAATAAGCCGAGGCAGCTAAGTGATGACCAGCTCCGACTGACGGCGCCCGTTCACGAACATGACGCATGGATCAGCACCATTCAGCACAATCATTTTGAAGGCAGCTAAATGATCCAACACACACGCAACCTTCAGCGAAACATTTGAGTGAGCATGACATGTCAAGCTATCAGCCGCCAGGGCACATTCAAGTAAATGAAAGACATATTACATGGTAAATGATAGCTCTATAGTACATAGAACTTCACCTGTGCTATGCAATTATAAAATACAAAGGAACTTGAGTTTATGCAATACAAAGATAGTCTTACAATCTTCAGCACCACCACAGTATTTTCAAGTGTTAATCAATTAGTTGTGGTTGTGGAACAGGACCAGAATTGGGCCAGGCACTTTCAATATGCCTGCCTGCATAGTATGCGTTTTATAAAAGACTTGAAAATTTTGTCTCAGTCAGTTGAAGTATGTGGGTAGGTATTTTATTTTAATATAACATATTAAACAGTACCCCATGAAAGATGAGTTCACTTTAGCCAGTCTGAAACCTGATTGAACTATTAGGTCCCAAATTTATTATACTACAATTATGTATTCCACCTATTTTACTAAAAATATGTACTGTTTTCCTTACGTACGTATATGATGTATTCGTAGATATATTGACAAGGTACCGTCATGATGTTAATATCCCGATGATAACCATATATATGATGTTATAACCGTTCTCTTAGAGAATCGCGCCTGCGGAGATTATGGCTCTGATGGCTATTTTCTGCCGAATGAAAATAGAATCTATGTCTGCAGCCCGTTTCCAAAGTAAAATACCGTAAGACATGATACTATGACAGTAACTAAAATTGACTAGCTTCGCGGTATCTACATCAGTAATTTGACGGATTTTTCTGACAGCTGAACTTAGCCGTCCTGCAAGAGATGTTAAATGAGGACCCCAATGTATCCTCGAGTCGAGCGTGATCCCCAGAAAAACAGTTTTATCGACGAATTCTAGTTTTTCTTGTTTGAATATTATCTCACAATCACTAGCCTTGACATTTGGCAAAGAAAATCTTAAGCACTTAGTTTTTTTTTCCATTTAATACTAAATTATTAACAGTGAACCAATTATGAACCAGCAGTAGGGCGTTATTTACGTCGTCAAAGCACGTCAGCACATCCATCTATCTTAAAAATTTAGAAAGTATCATCAGCAAATGCAAGAACCAACTAAACTGAGCACAAGTTTTCCAAGTCCGTAATGTTCAAGTTTCAAGAGCAAGGTTTCGTGATCGACCGAATCAAATGCCTTGGAGAGTTCACAAAAGATTCCTATGGCGTCTTCGGCCTCTTCCCACGTGTTAAAAATGTGTTTAAATAAGGTCACACTAGCGTCGCGTCGGTCGTACAGC
The DNA here is from genome assembly GCA_949316385.1 of Globia sparganii. Taxonomy (NCBI): domain Eukaryota; kingdom Metazoa; phylum Arthropoda; class Insecta; order Lepidoptera; family Noctuidae; genus Globia; species Globia sparganii. Next base: position 11,744,101 of record OX438663.1, on the reverse strand, counting down.
GTCCTTTGATGAAACCATACTGTTGATCGTGAAGGATTTTATTCGTGTTAAAGTGCTTTATATTTTCAAACATCTTGCTGAATACATCTTGGCAAAACGGGTACGGGTCTATAATTATTGGTGTCTTTACTCTCCCAGATAAAATGTACTTACCCTATTCCTTATAAATCACAAAAATACTCTGAAGTTATTAATGTGTTTATAGATAAGGCAGATTCGTAGTAGAAGTGAGTTAGTTTCGCACCTGACAGACCACGGGCGTGGCTGCTGCAAACTTGAGTACTCTCGAGACTTAGATAGATGACTAAAGCCGATCCAAGGATGACTAAAGGTCAAGGTCGTAATTATTTGTCCTTAGATGTAGATATTGTTTGTAGGTTAAGAGGAAAGGGATGACTCGGTTGCGATGAGATTATTTCGCAAATTTTAATAAGCAATTACGTAACTATAATGGTTTTTTTAATGTTTTGGGGATTGGGCTGACCAGATTTTGATATTATTTCGGTATAACCACACGTGGTTTGTCTTTGCTAATGTATGTAACCGCATCGGTGCAATAGAGGAGATTCTCAATTTAACGCGTGTTTGGGTTTTATAGTAACCATTGCTGAAGGTAATTCATGACGATATATAGGTACAATTTACCGAAGTTCGTATTCGTAAATATTTCCTATTAATTTCTTACCATGTCGGACTTTCGGGCGCAGGAGGCAAAAATTATTGTGCAAGTTATGGATTACATTTTTTTTAAAATTTTCAACCAAGTAGTTATGCACTTACAATTCAAAAATGCCTGTGAAATGGTACAATAACTTGAAATAACTTGACAAGTCGATACTTACTTTAAGTTTGAATGCGGCCAAATATAAGACAACACTTAAAACTTTTCCGCCTCATTACCGCTTCAATTATATGTCTTGCGGATTGTCCTGCGGTTGATAGATATATGTAATACCTATCTACCTCCCCGGCTGAAGTCCTAAGTAGTCCGTTACGAAACCCGCAAGAACTGTTAGACTGTTGTATATTTGCAGCCGCGACCGCATGGCTACACAATTTATCCCAAAACTTTTGATGGTGACAGAACATCAACAACACGCGTTACAAGTTTACGCACACTTATGAAAAAACTTCGTAGAGTACATTAAAGCGTGACTGAGCTAAAATGCACCTAGACGTAGGCAGGTACAGTCACGAGCATAAATATATTAGTGTTAGCACTGTAGGAGTGCTTACAAGTGTTCACTTCTCTGTTAATAATATATCACTGATGTTTTTCGAAACGAAAACCCAATAATCTATTTTGAAAAGAAATTTCAAATTCGTATGAGTGATCGAATGCAACCAGAGTTATTTTTCTACCAACGTTTCTAGCAACGTTTTAAGGTCGCCTTTTGTAGACAATCTTAACATTACTATAATATCTTATTTCATGATTCATTCATTAATAGTTCATTCATTAATAAGTTTCTTGCCCGTTCTTCTCCACAGGTATCTACGCTTTGGAATGGGCAACTAGCTTCATCTTTCTGACTGACCGACCCTTGACAATTCAAAAGTGCCTATAATTGGTTTATTTGAAATAAATGCTTTGAGTTTGAGTTTTGAGTTTGAATATCTAGTGTCAAGGTGACGGCAAATATTTGTAATCATTTGTGTAAGGCATAGACAAGTGGCAGCAGAAATATGTGACATCGAAGGAACATTAAAATTATCTGACGAGATAAGCGATGTCAAAATATAGGACGCTGCATCGGAAACTGGATCGGAATTGAAACTGCTTGAAAAAGAAGTGTTTATCGAAGACACGTCTTTTTGAAGCACATACGAGTAAATCACATATTTTTGCTGCCACTTGTCTATGCCTTACACAAATGATTACATATATTTGCCGTCATCTTGACGACAGTTATTATAATGGACTAGCTGACCCGGCAGACTTCGTACTGCTTCAATCGATAAATAAAAGACAATTTATTGACTCTACATTTTATTTAGAAAACCTTTATATGGGAAATAGAAAAGGGCTGTTTTTAGGGTTTTCCCGGGAATTATTCGATTTTTCTCACCTTTTAAACCTTCCCTAGACCTCCACGAACATTTCAAGACCAAGATAAGATAAATCCGTTCTGCCGTTCTCGAGTTTTAGCGAGACTAACGAGCAGCAATTCATTTTTATATATATAGATAAATCATGAAATGAATTATTGCTGCTGTCAATATAATATATTTATGTTCGTGACTGCACCTACCTATAATATTTTCAGTTATCACGAGTCTAGTTTTTGTACAGGAGAGGTAAATGACGAAAATGGCCACGTAAAGGGTGATTATACACATTTTAAGCACTGAATAAATTGCACTTTTTACAATTTTAAACTATTATTTGAAACTATTAATAATAGATGCTTCATAACATGTTCCTCTACCTATTTCTAAAAGTTTGGAAAGTTATCAAACGGACCAGAAGCATCGTTCAACTTCATAGCTTAGCGCTGGGTAACTTGGTGTCCCAACAACTAATTTGACATTTCATGTTTGTAGTTGTTGGAATGTTGTTAAATACAGTTCCGAGAATGGACAAGAAGTACTACTTAATGTGAAAAACTACTTATTATATTAAATAAATGACGAAATGTCTACCTAATATACATTTACATGATGACTTTAATCTAGAATACAACCCTGAGGTACTTAGTAGCTATAGATATATGAAAGGTTGGAAAAGAACAAAAAAATTGTATAGGGGAAAAAACTGTAACCCTTAAAGCAAGTGTGATAGAATCTGAAGCGAGGCGCAATATCCGTAAAGTAGCTACGTGATACCATATTATTTGAATGGATACAGTAACTGAAGTAAATTCCGCCATGAGCATACAAATTGTATTCCGCGATCGGGAGGCTCACGATAACTGTCAGACTTGCTTCAACCCAGCCGCATTATGATGTTGCCAGCGAGCGAACGATACTGTTATTCTTTAAAATTGTATGAATCGCAACGAAGCGAAAACGATCCCATGGAATCGGATAAAGCATTTATTACTTTTCTATAAATATTTAACAGCACAAACGGAGAGTGAATTTATCTTTGACGGGGAACTGATTCGTGAACGAGTCCAATTTAAACGGCTTTTCCAGTCATTGTTGAATGGCTATCACGGCCAGCGGATCGTTCACCGAAAAGTCAATTTAGTGATAAAAATGCACAGGTACCTACCTTTGACATTTAACAAATCGTTTATCATCGATGGCACACGTTTATTTAGATAAATTCTCTTTAAATTGACAACGAAATCATAGTAGGGGGAAATTCTGACGGCCGTAATAAATTTTAATGCGTGTAATTCTCCGATAACGAGGCAAGCGTCACCAGTCGCACTGAGCGTAAAATATCGGCACAACGTGGATACTTACAGCATTCAGTATTCATTCCGACAAACTTATCGGTACTCACCCCATAGGGGAAGGTGTTCTATCCTCTGAATTCTGATTATAGACTTTTTACACGTTTAGGTAGGTACCTATTCTGGCGCAAAAAAATAAGTATCGTCATATCGTTCATTTTACAACAAAAAAAAAACGCAAACCCCGTTTGAATACCAATAAGCGGCGATCAACAATACCAATTCCTTTTTCTAGTCGTTTGTAATAAAATATCTTCAACTCGTTTCATTTGAATATTTTCCAACGATATTTTAAATGCAAGAAAATTGAGACTTAAATATTCTTGCGATAGTAAATTGAGTAGTTATGAAAAGGGCTATTATCAACATGAGCGGGCGCTCCGCTGCGGCCTCTGGCATCCTCTTTATTGCTTAGGATGTTCCGCGTACAATGTTGTCGCGTAGGTAATATTCAATACAAACATTTTCCGCTTCACTACCAACACAAGTTAAAGAGTCGATTGAATTTAATTTAGTGAACAATGTTTAAATGCACCTGAATGTGGACAATGCTTTTAGCAGCGACCCCGCAGTTTCAGCCGCGTTAGTTTCGATCCCGTGGGAATATCGGGATAAAAAGTATCCTATGTCTTAAAATTTTCCGTACGCAAAATACGCGCATTGACGTGGAGTTGCGGACACCAGCCCGTATTACCTATTACCTATCCTATGTGTTATTCCTGATTATAAACTATCTGTGTGCCAAATCTCATCCAAATCTGTTCAGCCGTTTGTGCGTGATTGAGTAACAAACATCCAAATATCTTCACAAACTTTCACATTAGTAGGATTACTTTAAGATTATTACTTAGTACGCACGGCTTTTTTTTTTGTGGATGGGAAATCATCAAATGACCCCTACCGCTCAGGGTGGAGCAGGAGGGAGTGTCAGACTCTTACTGACTAACACCCACCCGTGTGCTTTCCTTAGCTTGTTCCGGGGCAGCGGTAACCCTTTCGGACAATCCCGTTGCCTGGTACGCACGGCTACACATCAAGCTATACATAACCAGTACAAGCTGACTTCTGATTGTACGAAAAACCTATACAGTGCGAGGTCAGCTAAAACTGGAGAAATATATAGCTTGATGTGTAGCCGTGTGTACAGACGTAAAATTAACAGTTTCGGGTGGCTTGATCTGCTGGCACATCAAGCCACCCGCAACTGTCAAATTTTGCCAATCAACTTTGAACCTTATGCTGTAGCGATAAAGTTGAAAATCTATTAAATGCATTTGACAGATTGTAGTAGCTTAATGTGCAGCCTATCTATTCTGTAAAAATCTCACCGAGTTAACATAGGTGAAGTAAGCGTGAAGTAAACTATCAATGAAGGCAACCCCTAACATCAGGTGGAATGACAGCTCACTTCACCTTAGTTTTCCCGGTGAGATTTTTACAGAATAGCACTGCTGGCGCCTGTACATTACTTTAAGAAGATATTTTAGGTACATCACGCTATGATTAGGCAGGGTCAGTTCGCAACGTGACGCTGCGCGCACACTTTAAAAGAGTGACTCAAAGTATACTTTATTTTCTACACGAAAAGGTACACATTGCATTGTGAGAGTTCAGAATACGTTGCGCCGTGCAGCGCTGCGCCTCGTGACGCCTCGCGGCGTAGAGCGACGCATCGCGACGCAGCGGTACTTCGCCGGTACGCGCGGCGTGCGAGAGCAGCGAAATCACTGGCCTCTTCCAGTATCGTCGCGTCGCGTCGCGTCTCGGTGTGAACTGACCCTAAAGGCGCGCGGCGGCCGTGCTGATTTATTTTAAAACTATGATATCTCCTAAGTTATTCATTGAATTCAGAAGATGTCAATGGCAATTTTGTTCAAAATCAAATACCTACTTGTGATGAATAACGTATTTATTTGGATAAGGATTAATATCACGTTTATAAAAACACCTTCGCAAATAATGAATTATTTTAGAACAAATTTGATTATCATAAAAACGGTTATAGTGAGTCAACCTGAAAAGATAGACATAATTATGCTGTCGCGGACTTTTTTTTAGAACTTTTAAGGGGGAACAATTCCGTTATACATTATTTTTGCGTAACTTTAACCGTTTACGCAGCGCACGCAACGGAAGCTCTCAAAAGGAATAATGTTTCCCGTTTGTGCAACATTTTTCATTACTGCGACGCTCCTGTTGGTCATAGCGTAATGTCATATAGCCTATAGCATTCCCAGTTAAATGGTCTATATAACACAAAAAGAATTTCTTAAATCGGTCTAGTAGTTTCGGAGCCTGCGGGGTAATTGTGTAACACACTATTAGTAGCAATGGGTTTTATTTTGACAGATCAATAACGTTCATTGCGTTTTTTACATTGTTGAGCAGACACATTTTTCCAACTTATGAAGCAATGGATTAGCAATATGCTTCAAAATGATTCAAATTGAGATCGATAGTGTGTTTCGCAATTAGGGTGCTGTTCATTACAAACAAACAAACAAATATTTCCTCTTTATAATATTAGTGTAGATAAGCGTTTCATTTTCACCAGGTTGCATTATGAGCTATACGGGCTTAAACAACTTTGTTATTCTGTGTTCATTATTTTTAACACCATCTAATAAGCCAACAACCTGTCATTACTTAGAATACTTAAGCAACCTTTTGATCCACTATACATTACCTTGTTACTACGTGCGTTTCCTTGCTTAGAGCCTTCCTATGATGTTACTATTATAGAGATATACATCAAATATATAAATATATAATCATACAGGTATACATCAAATGGAGTTATCTATTTAATTATGTTTATCTACCTACCTCTGAATATTACTAAAGCAAAAATACTTAGGTATAGAGGCCAGTACATCAAGCTACCCCAATCTGTCAAATTTTCCCAATTGATTATGAACCTTATTCCTTTGTAGTAAAGTTGAAAATCTACCAAACAGATTTGACAGATTGGGGTAGCTTGATGTGCTGGCCTCTGTACATTGTAAATCCTACTTCCTACTAATATTATAAATGCGAAAGTTTGTGAGGATGGATGGATGGATGTTTGTTACTCTTTCACGCAAAAACTACGGAACGGATTTTGATGAAACTTTACATTAATATAGTTTATACATCAGAATAGTTTTATCCTGATATTTCCACGGGATCAAAACTTACGCGGGTGAAACCGCGGGGCGCAGCTAGTAATACGTATATGTATTAATAGGTACTACATACACAAAGTTCACACAACCTACTTACATGATATCTACTTAAAAAATTATTAGATCGGTGTAAATCTTGGAAAAGCTAAGTAGGTACCTACTTAAATTTTTCTTTTAATGTATAAGTGAGAGTGACGTATAGAGATGAATGATAGGGCTGATGTCGCTTCTAGCGGAGAAAATATTGCAAATCGTGTCACATCTTGAATATATCACGAAAACTGGAGTAACAGGTAGGTATCAGTTTTATTCGACTTAAAGTTACCCTAACAGAATATCGGTTTATTTATATAACGGAAGTTTATGAGATTAATATACTTTAGTAAGCGGGGAAGAACTTCTTCTTGAAATACAATATTGATGTAAGAAATATATTCGAAGAGAACTTAAAAGTTAAACAAGCGAAAGATGTACGGTTCCAATTATTTTGTAACGATTAACTTTTTTTCTGAGTCGCAACTAAGCGAAGACGCATTCTAAATGTACCTAATAACATAATTTTCTTATCATTTTAATGCATAACTAGGTGTATTTTTTATTTATAAATACACAACATTTGAACAATCATGATTGAACGATGAATGCTATTGAAAATACTACAGGGATTCACAGAGTGCTCATAAAGGCTGAAATTCACAAATTGCGCACATTTCAATGGGAGTTTCTGTGCAAACTGGATAAAACAATACCTAAGTGGAATGCTTTAACGATGCACTCGATATCGACATGTGGATGCCTACATACGAACGCTGGAAAGCCAGTAAAAAGTGAACAGACTATACACGGGGAGGTAGCCAGTGGAATTTTCAATAGACTCTAACTATATATAGCTAAAGAGGAATTCAGACAACGCTCGGGAGATTTTGATATCCACTCGAGTTTCAATACCGGAGATGAATACAATAGACGGCATCAGATCGATTACGTGCCTATCTGTCTATTATTCTCAAATTAACTGTCCGTGACAAGAAATACTGAGGAAGACTTCTATTAGATACCTAGTTACTCTTGGTGTAGGTTCTACGTCGTGGCGTCTATCTTTAACAACAGTCCAAAATCAAATATCAAGTTTGGCAACCAAATTTTTAATTATGTAGCTTTATCACAGCTTGCTAATGTAGCCGCTACTAATTATGAGGTAAACCAACCATTAATAATAAATTCCTCGCACGCGTTGCCTGAGAATGGTGGTTGTAACCCCACCTGTTACGCCGAGTATAAATTAGGTACCAGCAACATTCAACTACCCACCACGTACGCACGCAAACAGAACGAGTGCCAAGTATCCGATCCCGCAGAAATTAACACTCCCTTGTGAACGGCCCATAGAATAGAGCACGGTGTAATGAAGGTTAAATTTTAGCCTAAACTAATACCGCATTATGAAAATAAAATGTAAAGCGACGACTGTCCTGTGTTCTGTTTGCGGTGCAAATAAAAAAGGTAGTGGCTTTAAGAATTAGAAGTAGCCTTGACACAGCACGCGGGGATGTATAAATCTGATGTTATCGTGTTGTAGAATACGGCTCAAGTATGTGAATCGAGCATGTATGTACATAATGTAAGAAGCAACAAATTTACTGGCGCAGGTTCTCTAAAGGGGCGCAAAGTGCCTCCGTTACTTGTTACCGTCGCGGGGAAAAGATTTATGAAAAGAATTCACCGCTCCAGCCATAAACCCACAAAGGACACAACGTCAGGAATATGATCGATCGTACAAAAATTGTTAAGACTACCTAAATAAGTTTATTAATCACGTATCCGCGTCACATACTTATGCAGATTAGGCAATTGTTTTCCTATATTCACCGTGAAAAGCGATATATGTTTCTAAACGGTTTGTTGATAAAGCGTTCCTCCTTCTCAGCTGTAAATTGTAAAACGATTTATCTACTTTCATTGGAAGTGCCTACGACGGTACATTGTCTGCGACGGTTGCGCGATTCAAAGTGTGGCCGTGAGCCGAGCTTCTGTTCTCTCTGCAAAGCCTCTCCAAGTCTCGGGTTTATCTAGGCCTAACATATGTTAGATATGGTTTGCACGTATAATTGTCTGTTCAAGAGTGTATAATCGGCACACTTCAAACCGACTTTTTTTGTTCATAGTCTATACTTTGCACCGCCTTTTTAATAATGTATGGGTAGTTCTACGATAAGAGGTTTTAAGTTCATAGAGAATACGGCCGCGGAGAAAAGTTGCTGTTTTTTCATTCAACACTTATATTACGATTTTTGTCCTATTTATGTATCTTTTCACGTAAGGGCAGGTCACTTTATGCATATTTTATTACTTTTTACAAGGCCAGGGTAAATACATTGGGCAGGGTAGAGACAATAAGATCAGGGTAGATACTTATTTAGCCAGGGGAGAGAATTTGTGACAATAAAAGTAACAAAATTAGTAAAATCAACTTTAATTAAACATTGTACTTAACATAGAATCAGACTATCATTTTTACCAATCATATTAAACATTAACAGACTATTATTATTTCAGCCTACTCTGAAATTTAAAACAAAAATGTCTTTAGTGTCATTACAATACAACAAATAATAAAATATTCTTTTATTAATACTAATTATACAACCTGTAACGTTAAATGCGCAAAACCTCATACACCCCAATTAGAGCATTAATTTAAAAGCATAATACAATGACCAAAACTATTTTTTAAAGCTATTTTTATTAAGAAAATCGTGTTGATCCTAGCGTTAGTATATGCATTCAAAATTGAGTCTTATTGGCTTAAAATAAGACTTAAGACTTCTTTGGCTCAATCGGCGGATAGTATGGCAAAATACATACCTAATTTTTGAAAAAAAAAAACGTATATTAAAAATGACTGGTATCGATTCAGTAGTCAATTATAAACAAACTATTTTCAGGTTTTGCACATTTAACGTTACACGTTGTATAGATTAGCGTCTTTTAAGTAATACAAATAATCAGACTTGCGATAATCAGGATAATTTTCATATTACCTGTATCTATGTTACATTTCACTAAATGAACATGTTTTAATCATAAAATAAAATTAAAAATATAAATTAAAGTCACTCTCTTGCCTCTATTGCTCTCTAGGAGTCATTTGGTCGACAGTTTTTATAATTCCTTTCTCTTTCTTTTTTAAATATTTTGCCTTTTCTTTTTGCTTTTGCGATTCATATTTTTCGGGATCATTTTTAATCTTTTCATATCGTAGTCTCGCTGCTTCACGTTTCTTCTGTAATCTTTCTTCACGTGTTAACTTTTTCCGCGGTTCCTTGATCTGTAACAATATTAGACAATAATGTAATAACAATATGAACTGAGAACCTCCTTTATTTTTCAGTTTTAAGAATTTACCAACACTATTTAAATCTGTTTGTTGATAAAAATATGCTATAACTAAGTTTGTTTGCACTAACATTATCTCCCCTGGTCAACAAGTCTCTCCCCTGACAGTTATCTTGCCAGGGGAAATATGGCAGGGAAGAGACGTTTTCATGATAAATTTTATTGTTTTAATTGACATAAGAAATGTTTCTGTAAATTATGTATCACACTTTAACTATTACATTATTATTAAATTAGAGCAGTAAATGCAAATAAATTAAATGAATAATATAACTTTTATGACTTACCAGTGGAGAGACACAATGACCTCGCGAAACCACCACTTTGAACCAACGCGTCGCAACAACTAACAAATGTCGGCGCCCTTAAGGGCTCACGTGTTTGCATTGCTAATTTCACGTTGATAGATGACCTGGAGCGCTATTTGGAATATGGCCGTTTTAAAATTTGTGTTTGTAGTAGCCGAATGAAATTTGCCAGGGTAGATACCCAAAAACATTGGGACAAAAGTTAAGTTTGAAAAATATTGCAAATAAATAAATTTTGTTCTATTTTTCCTTAACAATACATAAATATATTTATTGAAATTTGTGTTTAACTTACTTTAGTTTAATAACTGATACAAAGAAGGTATGTATCGTTTGCAAATTAAACTGAAACCGACAGGGGGACAGGCCAGGGTAGAGACTTTTTTAGACTTTACAAGGAATTTCAGAAAAATATACTTTAATTAGGCATTTAATCGTGACGTTATTTAATAAAGTGCATTTAGGTGATGTGTTTCATTGCAAAAAATAACAACTTATAGAATAAAATTTATATTTTAAACTGATTGCCGCACAAGTTACCTCTTATCGTAGAACTACCCGTATGCACCTTTAGAGTGATCGATCAAACCTTCTGCACTGAATAGCAACGTGTTATTAAGGTTTCATAAAAGGTTTTGAGAATACTTCAATGTAAAACTGGCGTCTGAGCTTGACCTACAAAAGTTTTGCTATTTCTACAACACGGGTTAAGAAAGTTATGCTCGCGAGGTAAAAAATATGCCAAAGCCATCTCCATTTTGCAGAATTTCAGAAACACATCTCTCGTCATGTCTTGGACATATATCGTGTTCAATTTCCATCCATTTTGTTTCTGATTTTCCAAATTATTATGTTCCATTAACTGTACTCAAATTGGTTTAATGTAGCACAACGAATAAAATGTTTGTAATATGAAATCCTAAAATCTTCGACCGGGAATGATTTATTATTGACGGAGAATATCACAGTACCTAAATATAGCAAATAATCAGAATACAGATTGCGCGTTTTCCTGTCATAGTCTACAATATTCAGCGTTATACTTATAACTGTTTAAATACCTATATTATTCTACCGTTCTGAATTCAGTAAAAGTGTTGGGAGTACATCTTATGTTATCGCGATGGACAAAGTATACAGACGTGGGATGGGAAGAAAAGTTCTATCCGATATAGGATACGATAATCAAGTTCCCATTTTCTTTTGGGAATTTTGTTTTGTGATTTATTTAACGCTTTCCCAAACAGAAGGTATTTTCAGTTATAAATAGGTACGTTTGTCAACTAACACACATGATTCTGTTTTCTTTTTACAAATCAGATTCCTACCAAATCTGAGTAGGTATTAAATATTATGATAGATACCTACTTATTTTGATATGGTATATGAAAACGTTTTGCCATTTCATTTCAGCTCGTTTATAAAATTGTAAGTACACACATCAAAAGTGTCTAGGGATCAACATATATTTTTGCAATAACTTTTCTCCTGATTGATATTAATTAAAATTTTCTTTAAGGATTCATCAAATAAAGTGTTTTCGTTTGTCACAGTAACGATAAACCAAGTCACCTTTGCATTAATAAAGAAATTTGCCATTTTCCTAATAAAGGGATTTTTGACATTTGAACCACTAACACAAAAGTTCGAAAAAAAGACTGAAATAACAGTTTTCTCTAAAATTTTATTGGGTAACTTAAACAATTAATAATCCGTGTTTCTACCGCGAACACTAACAACACAAGAACATCGGTTTGGCATACTCAAAATGAGTTCATCCAAATCACGCTGTGGAATGGCCGCCCATGTTCGTTGCAACAACAAAAAAAGGTCTTCTTGCGACTGGATACCCTCCATATTCGGCAGAGCTCTTCTCTGTAGCATATCCCATGCATGCTCAATCGGGTTCAAGTCTGGCGACTGAGCAGGCCAGGGCAGGACATTGATGTTAGCTGCGGCGAGAGTCTGTCTTACAACTCTTGCGGTGTGCGGTCGTGCATTATCATGCATTAACTGAAATAAGGGACCGATTTGCACTTGTAGAGGAACGATGACGTCTGATACAATCGTCTCAGCATAAATTTGAGCGTTGAGGTTGCCTCTGATCCAAATCAACTCAGTTCTTCCGCCGATCCAAATACCCGCCCATACCATGATGGTTCCACCACTATAAGGATGGACTTCCTGGCAGGATTTTAATCGCTGTTGGCGTCCAGGGGTTCTCCAGTGTCGTATACGTCTTGTATCCGGTCTCATACCAAAACGAGACTCATCAGAAAAGCACACGAAACGCCATTGTTCTTCTGCCCAATTTCTGTGTTCAAGAGCCCATTGATATCGAATCCTACGATTGTGCATTGCTATAGGTGGTACCCGTAGCGGTCTTTGGGAATGAAGGTTCACTTCATGCAAGCGGTTTCTGACTGTTTGGTCGCTAATTAAGTTCCCTGAAGAGTGATGAAGCCTCACGGCTAACATCATGGCGGTTATTGTTGGAGCTCTTCGAGTTAAGATTTGAATGTATCGGTCTTGTCTCCGTGTGGTGCAGCGATACCGTCCTCCATGGCGCTCAGCCACGGTACCAGTGCTTCGGTAACGTGTCCAAAGTCGACTGATAACACTCTGACTTGTATTCAGAGCTAAAGCCACAGTACGTTGCCGGGAACCAGCTTCTATCATTCCCACGGCTCTGAGCATTTCTTCCCTGCTTAAATGACGTCGCCGCTCCATAATAACGTTGGTTTTAATCAGTAGTAGGGAAACAGTAGCACTAATAATGTCTTCAATGCGTTGTATGTTTTTATAGGGAAAATATTGACAGCTGATTTTCATCTTTTACTCGAATTTGATTCACAGTTCCTGATTCAAATTATGAAATGCACCAAAAAGGATCCATATAAATTTATAAAATCATAAATTTATTACAAAGCCACATCTCAATCTCAAGAAATCCGCATAAAAATGCTTGATCCCTAGACACTTTTGATGTGTGTAGGTATGGTATTTAAATACTTCTGGATGGCGCGTGGTGCCAAAAAATATAGAGGTACCTACTGTTTTCATACACATTCAAATAAACAGGGTTTTCGATTTCACGTCAAATCGGTAACGGACGTTTGTCATTGACTATTATTTATTCAGAATAATAGAATGGGACATCTAGGAATGTAGCTATTCATCGTATTTTATGATTCCATTTTCAATCTTCCAAAATCCATCAGCTGCCTGCTTATTTATAATCTACCTACATTTTGCATGTTAGATTATTATTAGGTAAATTTTCCATGCAAGATATCACGGTAGGTAATGACATTTTAGAAATTCGGCAGTCACGGTAACAAGTTGGATCGTCAGAGGCTCAACTCGGCTCAGGTGAGCGGGTAATGACATTCTGGAGCGTATCGATCGCGCGGAAATAGCCGGCCGGCGATGCTGTCGCGCTCCGACCGACCGACAACCGACCAAACGCCCGACCGCAAAACCTGCATTTGCCGTTCACTTCCTCATTATCCCCACGCTAAACGAAAATTGATTGTGAATAAACACGCGTTGTATCCTTACACTGAACTTCATCATAGATGATAGGTAAGCTTCAATTCAGGCCTGTAGGTATTAATTGCAAGAGTTAATTAAAAAATATACTAATAGAACTCTACTCCTTTACTTCATTGAAGAACCATCATTCCATCCTACTAAATAACTACCCGCACGTGAGTTGAAGGAATATATCAAATTAACAGCATCTACTGCCCATATTTAGACTAGTGTGTCAGTACGTAGGTATAATTAAGAATTCTCACTATAACGAAAACACAAAATCGGTTACAGGTACAGAGGCCAGCACATCAAGCTACCCCAATCTGTCAGATTTTCCCAATTGAATATGAACTTTATTCCTTTGTACTAAAGTTGAAAATCTATCAAAGAAATTTGACAGATTGGGGTAGGTTGACCTGCTGGCGTCTGTACTACGCGTGACATATAATAATACCTATTATTTAGAATGTCTGTCTGGAGCCTAAAACCTAATACCCCAATATTTAAAACACCATTAGAAGTAGTTAACTTTTCCTTTGTTATGCAAAAAAAACCAGGCAATGTTCAAGGTGTAGGTAATCAACCCAAATCGAAATATGATGAGCGTAACCGTGCGAACCCGGCAGAATTCCATGACTCTATTAGTGGCCAACAAATATCTACATTAAAAGGTCTACATGTGGGCGCTAAACAATATGCTATCACTGATCGAATTTGAATGACACGCAGGTTCTCTACGGAGATGTGCAATTCCCAAGATACCCATAAAAATCTTTCCCTTTGCTGCAGGAGGTAAAAGTCAAAAATCAAAAAAGAAACTGGAAACAGCGATCTCATTAATGTCGCCAGGTTACATAATGCTCCATTCAACGTTGAAACCCGATGATCCGTCCTAACATGCATGATACTACAATATTTAGGACCAAAATAAACATTAGGTATGTGGATGCCAAAGATTCTCGTTCGGTACCACATGATTAAACCTCTGGCTTAGCTTACCTTATTAAAACGGTGCTAATCAGTCGCATTATGTACGCAAATTGTAAAGTGGTTCCATACCTAATAAATACTACGCTAAATATCTCAATTCCAAAGTAGGTAGGTACCTACCTATATCATGCATGACTATTGATTCTGATAGTAATTCGTAGTCGATTCGGTAGGGACACAGCGCCTGCAGATAACTCAGGTCCTGCAATACCCGGCTCCAGTGTTGAACAACTACCACGCAGAACGGTGTCATTGCTGACTATTAATTAACGATACAACGAAAAATAGTGCACTAGCGCGGAAATGGCGAATGCCTTAATTGGTAATTATTCTTCTTCTTCGTGTCGAAAACACAGGTAAAATACAATGTACGCACGGCTACACATCAAGCTAAACATAACCAGTATAAGCTGACTTCTGATTGTACGAAAAACCTATACAATGCGAGGTCAGCTAAAACTGGAAATGTATAGCTTGATGTGTAGCCGTGTGTACATTTCAAATTGTTGATCATAAGGTGTCCATTGACGATTCGTCCATCCATCCATATGGAGTGAACGTCTTCCAAAATCGTTTCGTGAATGTAAAAAACGAATGCGACTCAATGATATTTATTGTTTAGAATATCATTGATGCCAATTGAATGGACGTCGTCCAGCTTTGGATGTCCAAACGGTTTGAAATCCATGAATCCAATCCAAACGGACGTCATCGCGGCCGACTGTCAGTCAATGTCAAAAACGTCACAAACACGACCGGAGAGAGCTTAGGCGCAGGACCAACAACCTGTACCAGTATACCCTGATTTTTAATGCGAAGGAATTCTCAGCGGTCATTTTTTGACACTTCAGATATAATAAACCTTTTCTGTCTTGTCCTTTTTCTGAATTATTTAAATGACTAGAATTTTTTGGATAAAATAACATAAAATATGAAAGAGAATGAGATCAAGTAAACTATATGACAATGTAAACAACAAACAAAACGTAACAGCAAATAAAAACTCAACAATAAATCGCAACAAACACCGTGAGCACATTATAAACCGAATAACATGCATGTTATTGACACATTATAATGAATAAAATATTATTAATTGTCCCGAAGAACAGGCTAAGGAATCCAGGCCCATTCCGCCAAACCTGTAGTTAGAAGAAGCGAAGATTTTACAATCAAAAAGATTTTCCTAAAAAAGGTTTGTAACCCATGGATTAGTGGTCAGGGATTCCAGTGAAAGAAAAATAATTACCTTACTAATTATTGTATCTTCAATAATTTGATGATAAAAAATCTGATTACTATTTTAAAATTATCAGTACATTTTTAAGTTTTAGTTTTTCTAATTTAAACCTTAAATACAAGAAAGATTTTTTTTTTAATTTCGCTGTTTTTAATAGGACCGCTTTATTATTGGCAACACTTCGGAAATGTCAGAATTCCTTCGAATTAAAAATCAGACTATACGGTGCTTTCCGTGTCACGGGGGTATCAGAACCGCCAACTTCCAAACTCCGGGCTGCTAAGAAATTCCTAATGGAAAACTCCATAGCACTTTGCCTGACCCCACGTTCAGCAGTCGCGCTTGCGAAAACGAATAGGTAACATACAAGCCTTGCATTGGACAGGTTATAGACTCTTTTATCGAATTGCAATTTATATACTGCAGTGGTACATTTTTGCATTTAAATTAACAGAACCTCTAACTAAAGTGTTTCCGTCCAGCCGTTGTGGCGCATTGCAAAAATCAAAGCTAAAGTGTATGTGATGACGAACTTTTTTTACTTGAATTTTGCCGCGCTTCCTGTGGGATCTGTCAACAGCGCACAATAACAAAATAGTTTTAATTTAGTCGACTATATTTTATGACATGCTTGTGCATGCTTGGCTATGTGTATCAATTATAAATATGTACTTATCACATAAATTATCTATAGTAAATCTTACTTTGTATTAACTAACTTACCACAAGCAAAATCAATTACTTAGTTCTAGATCTCATAGCGCAAACTCAACAATATTTACCATGTAAAACGGGGCGTCGGCAATGCTCCGCCATCTCCGCGCATGCGCCAATGAACCTCCTCCGTCCAACACCATAGACAATTTTTCGTTATCTGGCAAGCAAAATCTGCTTTTTGTTTTTAGGTTATGTTTTAGTGATTAATTGTCAAATTTTATGTTGAATATTTTCGTTCGTCGTAGAATTTGTTCAGATAATCATGGAGTGGACATGAACTTGTTACTTGTGTCGCCTTGTGAATTATTCTATAGATTGTCGGTTCTAGTGAAGCATTTTACATCTATCGTCCATTAAATGACTGTGTCGATCTCGCAGTATTACTTGACATTGAGTTATTGAATTGAGATGTGAACACGAAAGTGGATACGCACTCGTCACCTTACTATCAACAACGTGAAGTTTTACAACTAAACATTTTGTAAATCTGTTGATTCAATTTCGTTATTTGTATAATTTAGACATAAGCCGTCAAGATGACGATGAGTCAGTTAACAGTTATGAAACTTTACAATACAGTAGTGGACGACGTGATAGCCGGAGTGAGGGATTGCTTTCTGGACGATGGTGTTGACGAACAAGTGTTGCAGGAACTAAAGCAATTATGGAAAACGAAACTTCAAGCCAGTGGAGCAATGGACCCTCCACAGCCTGAACCGGCTATACCACCGCCGCCTCCAGTGCTACAGTGCTTTCAAAAGGCCAATGGCAATAATGTTGTACCTAAGAGAACTGATACACATTTGGGACAACAAGGCTCTAGCCAAAACTCTGGTGTGGAGCATGGCGCTCCTGCCTCTAATCTTGCAGGCGCACATCCTCATCACGTGCTGGACCCCAACAACAAGGTGCCCGTGCAACTCACCCTGCCTGCTCAGCCAGGTGTGCCAGGATCACAGCCGCGATCATTTACCATACAAATCCCTGCATCTGCACTTAATGGTAACAAACTACACCAAGTACTTACTGGACCTATTATAAATGCAACTATAAGTTTACCTCAACCATTAGCTGCAACATTATTGCAACAACACATCAACTCTGCACTAGCTGGACAACAAAATGAATTTGATGGAGGCGGAGGTGGCCGCAGTGGAGCTGCACCCTTCTCTTTAGATGGTGCACTAGACTCTTCTGATGATGACGGATCTAATGCTGGAGATGGATCAGAAGATGGTGCAGGTGATGATGATGAGGACGAGGAGTCTGCCGAGGAGCGAGCAGAGGAAGAGGAGGAGGAGCGTGATGAGAGCGGAGGAGCTGAGGAGGAACCTCTCAATTCAGGAGATGACGTCTCCGATGAAGAACCCGGTGACATGTTCGATACTGACAATGTGGTGGTTTGCCAATACGATAAAATTACCCGCAGTCGCAATAAGTGGAAGTTCTACCTTAAAGATGGTATCATGAACTTAGGTGGGAAAGATTATGTCTTTCAAAAAGCTAATGGTGATGCGGAATGGTGAATATTTCCTAATGATGAACAAATAAGCTGTGTGTATTTTTATAGAAGGTGTAACTTGTTGTATCTGACTGTTGGAATGTAACTGCTAGAGGAAACAAAATACAATGGTGAAATACTGTCACAGATATTATTATTTAATTAATATCATAATTGGCATTCACTTGTAAGACTTCAACCATAGCATGAGTATGGATCATCAAAACAGTGTTCCATTTGCATAATCTTACATACTTAAGTTTTGCAATAATTGTGTCATAATGAATTGCACAAATTATTTCTATAACAGAATTGAAAGGTGGTTTGCAATATTGACATTAACTTTTATTAGAAATATTTCATTTCTTTTGGATTTGAAATCAAGATTTTTTGCAATGCAGTGCATTGCAAAAAATCTTAAATATTTTGATTAATTCTATATTTTTCAAATCTTGTGACCCTAGACTGAATTTTAATGGTTTTTAATAATTCAAGCATCACCAATGTAACACAAGTAGTTAATCTATTGTTATGTGACTCCGGAGAGCCTGAGTTGCTTTGTGCATTAGTCTTGCGTCTACCTAGATACTCCTTCCTTCCCCATGTAATCTTTTTACTCTGTAATAAAATCCAAACTGCAAAAAAAGTATTAAAAGTGTTGCCACAGTGAGCATTTACTCAACTAGCTTGAAGTCAATGTATGTGATGCTCATGAAAAGTACCAAATGCTGGTGATGGTTCAGATTAGGAGCTTCAAACATTAGTAATTTTCCAAATTGTTTAGGTGTACATTTTGTTTAATCTGCTATTTTAGCTTCACTAAATTAAAAAAAAAAAAAAATTCAATAAAAACTCCAATAATTGTAAAATTAGTAATAATCAACACTATGTTTACTATATAACTTGTGCCATAACAAAGCAATAACTCTAAAATCAAACCAATTTTCCTCCTATATCGTCTATTCTATATCCTATATTTATTTATAAACTGCTTCTCCAAACAAGATATTTCAGGATGTATTTCCGATTGGTTATCAAAAGGCTTACATACTCAAATAGTACATAGTATAATATTGTTTTTTCATGTAGCTACATTTTCTTCAGAATAGAAATACCTGTGCTGATATTTTCGATTGTGCTTATTGTAAAACAACCATTTAACAATTATATATTGTATTTCACTTAAAAAACTACTTAGTGAAGCTGGTAGCATGTATGTTATAACAATTAGTGTGACGATTATATAAGTCCGAAATTATCTAGTAATGTGTACACAAATGTATCACATAGCTTTCATACAACATTTCGATATAGATTTAAGTTGAGTTATAAATCCAAACATTATTTGTAAGTTTCTTCAAAGTAAAAATAGTTCAGTTGTTAACTATGATGTATATATTTTCATAAATTGTTCAATAATAATAGAAATATTTTCATGTAATACATACAATTCATTCCCTCACACTTCATAGAAGGTACTTGTAAATAATACCTGAGTACTGGCAAAACCATCTATGCTATTGCTAAGGCTATGGTTTCCGCACTTAGTCCTTCAAATGGACCATTGTGTGTGTTAGCTAAACCATTCTGCCAATAATAATAGTTTATAATGAACATCCACATTTTGAACTCACATTTACTGTTAGGTTGTTTTTGTCTCAGGCACTAAGTTATTATATTGTGATATCTATGTTAATAAATAAACAAATTGTTTTTTTTTATTCTTGAGTGGAACATTTAAAATGTATGCTAAATTTCAATTGTAATTTGATCTTTATGATAATGGTACATGCAGCGAGTTCCAACTGTCTAGTTAATTCTCAAATAGGTGTAATATAAGTTTTCTTGGTTTGTTTCAATCCCTTATTAAAACGTTTGATGAAAGTGGTAATTATAATAAAATATGTTGCAACACTTGTTTCTTTTTACTGCAGGAATGCAGATCCTTGATAGCCACTAGTTTAGGTGTGTAAGACATTTACGTGTGCGTTTTTGTTTATGGCCACTGTCCCGTATTACAGAACGTCACTCAATGCTCAAGCATTACTTAAAACTAGATTCCAGCCATTTGATTGGTTGAAACTAGTTTTAAGTAATGCTTGAGTACTGAGTGACGTTCTGTAATACGGGACTTAGACCCATAACCTTGCCATGAAGTATTTCGGCGATCAAGAAGTGAAAGACTTCCTAATATAGTACGTACTAGCTTTTGCCAGCGACTTCGCCCGCGTGGAATAATGACTTCCGGAAATTGAGGCACTAACTCTCATAGAGTTTAACCGATGTGCTCTTTCCTCTGCCGATTTTTGAGAACGCGTATTTCTCATTCAACGCGTTTTTCAAGACAATAGCGGGCGCGGCGACGGTTACACAAAAATAATCCTTATAGCATGATTCAGTATTCGCGCGCGATGGCTTATTAGCGTATTTCATGTATAACTTTGGTGTTTCTGTACCGATTTCTATGATTCTTTTTTCATTACATAGGTAATAATGTTAACATTTTTTTAATTAGGGATGAGTGAGAGTGTTATAAACGTAAGGGTAGATAAATATAATCAGAAAGCTCCGAACTGCTAAGCTATCGGGAGTTACACGTGTTATTGTGAGTCAACCATAAAAGATAGACAATTGCTGTCGTGGAATATTTTTTATATAATTTTAAGGAGAACATTTCTGTCATACATGATTTCTGTGTAGCTTTAACCATTAAGGCTGCACACGCGACGAAAGCTTAAAAAATGGAGTAAGTTCTCCTGTTTTCCTAAAATTTCGCTTCACTGCTCTGCTCCTATTGATCGTAGCCTGATGAAAAGTATACTATAACCTGCCCAGGAGTATGAAGAACAATTGTACCAAGTTTCGTTGAAATCCGTCGAGTGGTTTTTGTTTCTATAACGAACATACAGACAGACAGACAAAAATTTTACTGATTGAATTTTTGGCGTCAGTATCGATCACTAATCACCCGCTGATAGTTATTTTGGAAATATATTTCATGTACAGAATTGACCTCTCTACAGATTTATTATAAGTATAGATGTAAAGCACGATAAGAAGGTACTTAGACACGCATAAACTCACGCCATTTCCACGTGGGGGTAGGCAGAACTAGTATACGATTCACTTTTATCTTCGTCCACCTTCATCTACAGGGTGCAATTGAAGTCATGGGCATTATTTTAACCTAAGGCACTACTCATGATACTAATTGCATTAGGGCCAGTGTTGGGCAAAATGTAATTAACTACAAATTAACAATTACAATTACAAATTGTAATTGGCGACTTCAATTACAAATTACTTGAAATTATTGAAAAGTAATTCAACTAACAATTACAATTAGTAATTGTAATTGTTATTTGCAATTACTCAATTACTTATGTATATAATTTCTTTTAAAGTTGAGGTAGTAAGTTAAATAAAACGATGAATGATTCATAAATACATAACAGTAAGCCACTTATCCATAAATCGAGGATAAGAAATAGTTGCAATTACTGCCATACTGCCCCTAGACGTAAACAAATCAAAAAACTCTTGAAATCTCTCATTGCCGCTTTCTAGGTATTGGGCTGCCAAAGCGTTGCAGTATTTAAAGTATTCCTCTGATAATTTTGCCAATTTTTTTCGTAGTGAGAGTAATGTAGGCAGTACAATTCCGTAAAATATTTTTTTATCACCCTGTAGAATGTCAAGTGCTTTCTAAATAGAAAGTCAACTTCCAATAATGGATTTTTTATGTTTAGAGCTAGGTGTAATTGTGCACTCTTAGTACGGATTGACGCTATTTGTTTTAAACTGTCATAAACACTGTTCCACCTTGTAGTCCCAGGTCTTAAAAGTGTATGTCCTATGATGCTCTGAATCCACCGCTAAGGACGCAGTGACGCCGGCGTCGCGTCGTTGCCGTTTCGTTTACCGTCTCGTTCTATCCAATGTTATTTGTACGCGCGTTGGCATGCGCGCAGCAAGCGAACAACCGCACAATTTAGGTGGTTTTGTATGTTACCCGCAATGTTACCCCGTAAACAGTAATTGGGTAATTTGAATTACAAATTAATGTAATTAGAATTATTTGTGACTTATGTAATTGAATAACAGTAATTTCAATTACATGTAATTTTAATTAAAATAATTCAATTACTTTTCATTAATTTAGTAATTAAATTACAAAACTAAATTAATTGCGCCCAACACTGATTAGGGCTACTATTACGCAAATCAAAAATATTATTAATGCAAGTATGGAAAACCTTAAAATGTAGTAAGTCATAGAAAGTATCAAACACTTTGCGCTTCTCGATAGCAAATGCGTAGGTACATTACGCCGTACGCGTCATTGGGCGTGAATTCTTTGACCCCGCCCGACTCACGTGACATTCGTAAGTTGCCAATGAATTGATTCATAATAAATTCCAACTTTCCCCTCGTACTTTGCCGGCTTAGGACGGTCAAAACTACGTCAACTAACATACATTAAAAAAAAACATTTACGTACCTAGCTTGTGGATTGTTTTGAAAAAACCTTATTTGTCGGTAAAGTGACAGAGGGTAAACGGGTGCTCTTCCACGAGCTTGTGCATGTGCCAGCACGTGAAAAGACGAAAAATCCAACAGGTTCTTAGTAGTTCTGGTGGAAAGAGACCCCGTGAAGGAATAGGGTCGTTTGGGTTGCAGCGATGGAACATTTCACGAGTTCATACTAAATTTCTTGTGCGATCGTAAATTACAACCATTTGTGGGTATTGTTGGTTGGTGTACCTAGCCTGCACATTACGCGGTCGAGGCATCGTGTACACAAACACACACACAACACACAAATACTACACTAACACTTAATACACTGCAATCCAAGCACCGTATGACGCGAGCGGCGAGTACGGCGATTACATCACGGGATCAATAAATCAATTACGCGTCAATGCACCTGCGCAGTCGTTATGACACTGGTTCCGGATTCATGTTGCGGCGGGAAGCAGACCCCGCGCGGGGGTGATATTCGTATTTTTGCGAGTGAGGGAGTGGGACGGAGAGAGTTCAGGGAATCCCGCCGGACGGCATGTCTTTTAGCCCATTGTTATTATTACTTGTAAGGAAAAACCCGCGCGCGCGCAGGTGATGTTTGTTTACATTTCGCTTTGCGTACAGCGCAAACTGCGCTTGCGTACTGCGCTTTAAGATTTTGATACTTCAACATTTATTGGCGTTAACGAAGTATTTTGTTTTAATTACTTTAAGTGTTTAATAAGCCTTGTGCAATTTGACTTACTAGATTTTTAAGGTTTTCCTTAATTGCATTAATAATATTTTTGATTTGCGTATTAATAGCCCTAATGCAATCAGTATCGTGAGTAGTGCCTTAGGTTAAAATAATGCCCATGACTTCAATTCCACCCTGTATATTAAGCTGAAGAGTTTGTTTACCGCTAATCTGGAACTAACAGTCGGTTTTTTTTTTAATGGCATCTCGCCGTTCAACCTATGAGATTATCTACTGCTTACCGGGCTTGCTCCAGCCAGGGCTTAAAAAACTTGAAAACTAAGCGACTGGATCGGAATTATTTTAGGGACGAATTTAAAACTAGAGGCTCAGCGCCGCGGACTGGGCCGGGGCGGCCAGTCGGATTTGATTTCTTTTTTTGCATTTTAAAGCCCAATTCTTGAGGAAGACTTTTAACATCATGCTACGACTCTTCGGAGAAGAGCAGAAAGAAAAAAATCGTATGGGTAAAATCGGGCAGGCGATGCGATGCGACGGGGTGGGTCTGGGGAACAAGAACACGCGGATGAAGTCGCGGGCAGAAGCTAGTTTGTTATATAACAGGGGCCCAAGTCTGCTATTTTTTTATATTCGTCATTCCAACACGATGCCATTGTCATTTTGCTAAAAGTTCGTAATCTGCTAAATTCATAATGGTCGATCATTCGTCGGACAATGGTCTGAGAAAAACTACCTACTAAATTTCATCCTAGATTTTATTTAATATTATTTTTACATATTAGGTACCTACGTATTAGGCAGCGGTAACCCTTTCGGACAATCCCGCTGCCCCGGCAGGCTTCGGCCCCGCCATTATATTAGTAGATTACCAAACTTGTCAAAATCAACAATTATCAAATCAATGATAGACCATTCTGACACTATTGTAAAAGCAGACTTGAGGCCCAGAACTCGTCGTAAATTCGTTACTGTATGCCTATACACTTGTACTTGAGAAAGAAATAAGTAGATACCTAGTGTTTAGGGTAAAATATTAAAATGGTAAAATAGTAAGTATTAATTCGTGTCTGTCAGAGCCCGAATGTCTGAAAATCAGCCTTGCCAAGCGTATCGTGTTACCCAGTACCGAAGTACTATTAGGTATTCTGTGCCAGTACCTAACGGGGTTGTGGAGGTTAAATAAGCAGTCGCTCCTTGTAAAACACTTATTTCAGCTTTAGTCAAGCCTCATGTGCAGTATCACTATTAGAAAACTCAAACTCAAAGCATTTATTTCAAATAAACCAATTATAGGCACTTTTGAATTGTCAAGGAGATAGACTTACCTACGGGCTGAAATTAAAACAGAGTAATAAAAAAATGTTAAACATGGCTCTAGGATATCCTGGTGCTGTGAAAACATCAGGCTGGTCATTGGCCCGTGTAGGAAAGTGTAGGTACTACTGCGCAAGAAGTAGGTACCTACACGCCTATAGCACAGAATACCTAATACCTAGTACTTCGTACAGAATGGGCACTCCCTACCCCGCGCTGACATCAGATACCGCACCTCACCCCCGCACACCGCGAATTCGTCGGCGGTTCATTAGCTCGGGGCGCTCACAAAAAACCGCAGCACTGTACTGCTGACACGAATACACAATTTTGCGATTTAAAAGTTTTATCTGAGTTTTAATCACGATGGTTCGATATTGTGATGCTTTTCCGAATTTGTATTTACATAAATGTTTGTAAGATATCGCATTTTAATACCATGCGATATAATAACCGATTATATAAAGTTAAGTAGGTCATTTAAACGAAAATATTTTAGTGTAAGCAATATTTAGAGCAGTACCTTATTTGCATGGGCATTTGCTCTGGGATAGCAACATTTAGTGAAGTGGAACTGATGATGAAGACCACACATGCCCACCGGGACTACTCAATAATAAGTATTTCACAGGTTGCGATTCGATTACTTTAATATGTTTGCTAAGCACAATTTATGCTCGTCACAATGCGAATAGTGAAATGGAGCTGATGGTGGAGTACCAAGAGAACTCTTCAACAATTAACGTCCCTGCATCGGAAAAAGCAATATTTTGTAAAAGGCGATGAGCAAGTTGACATTAAGCTATTGTAACTTAGATACTTTATAAACAGACCCACTAAAAAGCGAGAAATAAAAACTTTTAGCAAAAAAAAACCGACTTCCAAAAAAACACTACAAAGTGTAAAATAACTTTAATTTCGTAAGTCGGTGGCAATAAACTAAAATACAGATCCAAAGACACCGACTTCCGAAATTAAAGTTATTGTTAAAAAGTTTTACATTTATTACTTAACTATTAGGTACTTATAATATTATTTTTATTTCATTACGAACCCGACTAATTAGATAAACAATCAAACGCCGCTCGTACAAGGTCACTTATTCTTTCTAGTCGCGTCGTCGTCGTTCCCGCCATTTTTTTTACGCTCCGCACGACAACCAACTATGGTTGCAAAATTACGTAATTTTACCGAAAACGATGGTAAAATACGGTAATTTTACCGTAATTTACGGTAAAATTACCGGTGGCATAACATTCTAAATTTTAATTTATTTTATATCACGCGCGCGTGGGGGGTTACAAAATCAAAATGCGACGTTGCTGACAAGTGCGCTCCGTCAAGTTGTACGGCAAAATGCGATAGATTATAGATTTATTTTATTTTTCTTTTTTTTATGTATTGTCATTTGTTTAATTTTATTATTTAAATTGTTGATTCTGAGAACTGTAGTTAGTTTAATACTAAATACAAGTAATTTTCCAAAAACTAAAATTTTAATTTTTACTGGCCTTTGCACATAACATACTTACATATATTATTAAATCGATGACGTGGTATAATTCATATATTTAATTTTTTTTTTTTTTTATTATTATTATTTTTTTTTATTTTATATATCTCGTGACCATGGGGTCCCGGTCCTTTGGAAGGCGTACGAGGGGCCGAAGCCAACTCGCAGAGGCCCCTTAGAAAATTTTAATGAAATGTGGCACTAACCGACGATTATCCCTATATGCAATATGAAAGTGCACCCAAGGATAACCCTCGGTTGGTGTAGGACTATTGCAGTATTGGAAAAATAAAAAGTTGTACTATGGGTTTTTGAGGTTAAAGTGGGTTGGTTACCAAGAACTATGGAAGAACTATGGCCCCTGCCTGATCAATGTTTTATATATACACGGATAAAATGGCAGGGGGTGACTTGCACACTCAATAATGGGCCCCCGGAAACTGTCGCTAGCACATAGTGACGTAGTGACAAGGGGGCAACATGTCCTGAGGTGCTTGAGGAGTGGAGAGGTATTCCACGGCTTTCAGAACAATCCCAGAGCCCGGAAGATGGTCAAGATCCCTACGAGCACTTACTGGAATACTTCCTTCCCCCGAGCACGTTTGCTCTTGCGAATCTCCACTCAAGCCGGCCAATAAAGGCAAGAATGAGGTGGGAGCTCTGTTCCTCATCAGTGTTCACTCCAGCCAGCCAATAAAGGCAAGCCAGAGGTGAGGAACAAGACTACTCCCGGGAGATAGGGTCCGTGGGGTCGCTACTGCCCAACAGCTCGCCACATGCTGCCCTGCGGGTTTCTGTATCTCTCTTGGTCTGGCTCCTCACCTTAGACCTGTTCCGGCAAAGTAAACTCTTCGGGCACAGGCCTAGAGTTCGGAGCTCGCAAGCCCCACCACGACGTCAACGTAGAGATACGACGATGGGGTTATTATTATTATTATTATGTATTCATATTTGAACTGAATAATTCATATTCATATACATAGTGAAAAAGTAAGGTACATACAAACACACTCATTCATTACCGTATTTATGTTTGTTGAACGTAAAACTACGATTTTTACGTTTTTTACCGTTTCTTACCGTTTTTTATCGTAAAATACCGAAATTTACGGTAAAAAAACTTTTTTACCGTATTTTACCGTGGTAATTTTACTGCTTTACATCCCTACAACCAACCCTACTAGAGTTTACGCACACATTTGCACGTGTACCAACGTCATTTGGCTATGTAGTAGTAGTAGGTAATTATTTTGCGCGCGTTGTACGGAGTGTCCGGGGTGTGCCTATAGTGAAATTTTGTTTTTCGTACGTACTTACTTAGGTACCTATACAACGTGTAACGTTAAATGCGCAAAACCTCATACACCCCAAGTTAGCGCATTGAGTTAAAAGCATAATACAATGACCAAAATTTTTTTTTTTCAAGCTAACTATTTTTATTAAGAAAATCGTGTTGATCCTAGCATTAGTTTATGCATTCAAAATTGAGTCTTATTGCCTTTTTCTTTGGCTCACTCGGCGGATAATATGGCAAAATACATAATTAATGAAAAAAAACCAATATTCAAAATTTGTGAAGTCGATTCAATAGTCAATTATGAACAAACTATTTTCAGGTTTTGCGCATTTAACGTAACACGTTGTAGGTAGTAGGTCCCTCCCTCCCAAATTACTACTGCCCCCTAAATTTTTGCAGCTGACAACGCTGCAGGATAATATGTTACGCTACATTTAAAGCAATATTTGTGTAGGTATAGTGTTTAGCTAATTACTTTTTATTACCTACTGTAGACACAAAATAAGGAATAGCCATTGTTGGACACTGATAGTGATCTAGAAAATAGGACTTGAAATGGAGAGCTAATATTTCAAGTTCGATACCTACCTACCTACATATTAAGTAGGTACCTACTTACTAAAAGGGGGCATTTCTTTTTTATGGAAAACCTTATTCCTTGGGTTTATAAACTTGGTAGGTACTACCTTTGTACCTACTTAAATAGATAAAATGTAATAAGGTTTGACATTATTTGTTTTCATAACAAACAACCCTCCAAAGGGGGCTTGAAGAGTGTTTGTCCGATTAATTTGAAACTCGGTGTTAATGGTTTTGACAAAAAATTCAGAATTCGATAGGTACATGTAGATAATTTGGATTTCTCGAATGGGTGAACACGGTATTCAGTTTTTAGAGAACTATTTACCTGTTTGCGTCGATTAACTCGAAAATTGGTACACCTCCCTATATAATTTTAGGATCATCATCATCTGCCTCATCCTCCTCCTCATCAAACAATAGAAATACAAAACGATTTAGAAACAACCGCTTTCCAAAAAAAAAAAACACTACAAAATAAAAAATGGAAGTCGGTTGTTTTAATTTTTTGTAAAAAGTTTTTATTTTTCACTTTTAAGTTGTACTTACGCCACACAAATTCGTATAACACTACTTGTTATGTAAATATCAGTGACAGGAAGTCATTGTATCATCATCATTTTATACTAAGTGGCCAAAATACGTATTTTTGAACCTAACCCAAAAACTACTCAAGCAAAATTAATAAAATTTATATGGGACCACGCCTGAGGCATACATACCCTATCCATTAAAAAAAGAAATTGAAATCGATTTACAATTGCCGGAGATATCGCGTAACAAACATACAAAAAAAACCACCTACAGTCGCATTGAGAACCTCCTCCTTTTTGAAGTCGGTTAAAAACAACTCCAGTTGAGTGGAAAAGGGGAAAACAGTTTAAATCAAAAATATCATTCCTTCGCCTTAGAAACTTGAAACATAGCACAAATACTTAACTAGGTAAATAATAAAGATCGTAAGATTAATTAATTTTCCAGAAGTGCCCTTTAAAGGGGGTTGTTTGTGGAGGGGCGTTGAAGTTACATGGGGAAAGTCCTCGCGGACGAAGAGTTAAGTCAAATAAAACATAGTTAAATGCTATAAACTTATGTGAAACTGTGAAATAAAGATATAGTAGATTATACAACAAGTGAAAAAAAAGGGAATTTAATTCGAGGGACTACGTTGGATCCCGAGAGCAGCGAAGGATTCTAGAATAGAATCCCGAGCGTAGCGAGGTATTCTAGATTTGAATCCTGAGCGGAGCGAGGGATACAAGGACCGAGATGAATTATTTTTTTTACGAGTTGTGTACTCTACTTTTTACCATTGACTGCGAGAAAATAAATAGTAGTATAGTATTTATCACATTTTACTATAATTGCTGCTTTATTTCGAAATGATTCCGGAGTTAGTGTCTCATTTTCGTCACTGGAAGAACTCATTTTATTATAATTTATGTTATTAGATTTTCCAATGACTTAAAACAACGATAACAGATAGAAAAGAACCTAAAATGGCGGGTTTTTTTTTATTATGGAATAGCTCCGTATAGCCAGCCAGTACGTACTTTCAGCACGTTTTATTTATTTTTGTATATAATTCGTATATTCGTGCTTGTTCCAAATTCAAAATGTTTTTATTCACTCAGTGACTAAAAGAGAGTTTTATTCACTGTTTTCGATGAATAAAATGCCCTTTTTCGAGTGGCAATGGTAAAAAATTATATCAACCATTTAACAGATTAAGTAAAGAACATACCTACACCTATAATGGGGTGGCCTGTGGCTAAATAATAACAGCCGCACAGGCTGAACGTCCAGGTTAAGCTACACTTGCCGCGGTTGGTCTGTGGATGGGTGACCTTTTTTTCATACCGAGACCCCTCCGTGCCTCGGAAAGCACGTTAAGCCGTTGGTCCCGGCTGTCATTCGTGAATCTTTGACAGTCGTTACGGGTCGTCAGAAGCCCGTGTAAAATACTGGTATTCAGCTGCATCCGGTTAGACTGGAAGCCGACCCCAACATAGTTGGGAAAAGGGTAAGCAGATGATGATACAACTTTAATGGGGTCCCTACTGTATTAAATGTTACAACAAAATATACCTTGTGATAGATATAAGTATTGCAATTAAATGAAAAAAAAAAACGATTTTAAAAGCAGTACCTAATTAGTAGCAGTGGTAGTTTTAAATTTTATCTAATGATGCATATTACAAATAAGAGGATTAAATTCAGCATAAGAATGCTTGGACACATTCTGCGGAGTAATTGCGTAACGCAATATCAGCAGCAATGGGTTTCATTTGACAGTTCAACAACATTCATTGCGTTATTTACGTTAAAACAACGTAAATAACGCAATGAATGTTGTAGGACTAAACTAATATTTATCTTCTGTCCTTTTCATAATGAAATAGAAAGAAAAAGATGCACTGAACTTAAATTTAGTTTAGTTTGTGAACAACAGAATCGGAGCCAATTTACGTCCGGTGATAACTAATTTGACAGGACTAAACTAATATTTATCTTCTGTCCTTTTCATAATGAAATAGAATGAAAAAGATGCACTGAACTTAAATTTAATTTAGTTTGTGAACAACTGAATCGGGGCCAATATCTACCTATATGTGCCAAGTTTCATGATTTTAGTCAAACGATGTTGGAGTTTATCAATCTCATACATACAGGCTGGCAGAGACGTCGACACGCAACCTGGGGCCCAAATCTGCTATTTTTATAAATTCGTCATTCCAACACGATCCCATTGTCATTTTGCTAAAAGTTCGCAATCTGCTAAATTCATAATGGTCGATCATTGGTCGGTCAATGGTCTGAGAAAAACTACTAAATTTCATGCTAGATTTCATTTAATATATATTTTTACATATTACGTATTAGTGTTTGCAATCTGAAGTAGTAAGAGGTTCGTAAATAGCAATAAACATTACATTTATTCATTTGTCATTATGTGCAGAGGCCAGCTCATCAAGCTACCCCAATCTGTCAGATTTTCCCAATTGAATATGAACCTTATTCCTTTGTGCTAAAGTT
Source organism: Globia sparganii (assembly GCA_949316385.1). NCBI lineage: Eukaryota > Metazoa > Arthropoda > Insecta > Lepidoptera > Noctuidae > Globia > Globia sparganii. The sequence continues at coordinate 11,712,881 of OX438663.1, read as the reverse complement.
GAAAATCTATCAAAGAAAGAACAATGCTCAAAAATGTATGGACACCGTCCCCACCCTTGTAGCACTTTAAAACCTATGTTAATCGAAGGGCCATAGTCATCTTATCATTTTATTGTATGACAGCGAAACAGAAATGTGCATCCGAAAAAAGTTATATCGACATGAAGGAACTGGAATCAGTCACAAAAATAATTATATTTCCGATCACGATGCTGTTCTTTTTTTTAATTATTACTGTGGGATGGTTTCGTTCGGAGTTTTCAAACAACTCTTTGGAATTAAATGGTGACTCCCGCTCGGGAACAACTCACGGAGCAGAAAAAAGTTCAATGAATAATTCTGCTGAATATTGGTTTTGTGAGGTAACCATTGACGTTTTTTTAGGAGTTTTCAAATAAAATACCTTATTAATTACAAATAAAACCTTTATTCGGTGTTTTCAGTATCTATTAGAATATTGTCCCAGACACTGGCTTGCCCAACGAAATTCTCTAAACGCCTTCCAATCCCAAAGTACCACACGATGCTGACGACATGCGCGCAGTAATATTATGCCTGAATAGCGTATATGCCCTGTGCGTTATTCAATACTAGCGGCCTGTCCCGGCTTCGCACGGGTGGACATTTATTTTTTTCTTGCAATTAAAAAAGCCTATATTAATCAGTGATAATGTAGCATTCAAATGGTGAAAGAATTTTTAAAATCGGTCCAGTACCTACTTTTTGAGCCAATTCGTTACAAACATACATACAAATCTTTCCTCTTTATAATTCGACCCCTTAGAATAGTGCAATCTTCCGTGTCTATACCGTATTGATTCATAATTACTGCGTGCTGTGACTTATTATTTCATCTCGGCCGATGTGGTCGTATCCTAGATAATAATAATAATAATAATAAAATATTTTATTGACATAAAAAAGGTTACATCAAAAATATATGAATCCCCTGGCCCCTAAACTAGTGTTAACTGTATCATAGGGACCAGTGACTTCGCCGGATTTTGTTGATACACATAGTATTATGTCAAACAAAATAATAAAAAAAAAAAAAAAAATAAAAAAAAAAAAAAACAATATTAGAAGAATGCCAAAACAGAGAAAGGTTTGGATGAAATACAAAAAAAAAAGTAAAATAATACAATAACAACCATTTTGTGTTGTGTGCAGATGGTGTAATGTGTAGTCGTTGATTGTGTATTGAGTATGTAGTGTAGGTGATGGTGTTATACATAAATATTCATGCTTATATATTTAAGTATATATACATATATATATTACCCGTTTACTAAATTTTCGATTTCGTCATAACTGAAATGCTTGAGCCAGTTTGCCACTTTTGTTTTAAATTTGTCGACAGTGTAGGTTTTACAGTCATTATAGATTTTAAGAAGTTTGTTGTACATTTTTGGAACTAGAGCTACAATATGTCGCTTTGCAAAAATAGTCCTAACACGCGGTATTGGCCAACAGTCAATACGTCGTTTTGTTGTAATAGGTAAGGCAGGTACCGTATACTTATGGTATCTTGTCAACATCTCGAGTACAAAAAGTTTCCTCACCGTTAGTACACCTGCTCTTTCATAGACATTAGCTGTTGGGTGTCTGTAAGGTAAGCGCATGATCACCTTTAGTACAGCTCTTTGCGCTCTTTCTACTGCGATAAGGTGATTTTTGTATGCATCACCCCAGGCGCAGATGCAGTACCTGAATAGGCACTCGCACAGGGCTCGGTATGTTTGGATTAGTAGTTGGAGGGTTGCCACACTGCGTAAGTTCTTAAATATATAAATCATTTTTCTAATCCTTCCAGCTAATGCAATTGTATGGGTGCTCCAGTCGAGCATCTCGTCTATAATTATGCCTAAGTATTTAATATAGGGGGTTCGGGATAGCAAGCTGCAACTACAGTTGCACCGATTGTTGGTTCGATTGCATGGAAACACGTGATTTTTTATGGAGAAGTACGGGCCTGGATTTGTTAAGTGGGATTTATTGAAACAAACAAATTTTGTTTTGGAAGTGTTCAGCGAGAGCAAACTGTCTTCGAGCCATTGCGATAAGCTAGCTAGACCGTTCTCGGCCTCTTGGCGGACGCTATCCCAGTTCCTCCCGTGAAAAACTAGAACAGTGTCATCTGCAAACATAAGGAGTTCCACATTGTGCAAGGTTACGTTAAATTATTCATTAATATATATTAAGAATAAGGTGGGCCCAAGAGTGCTACCTTGTGGAACCCCAAATGTGCATTGGCAGCTATTACTCTCAAAATCATCCACTCGCACAATCTGGTTTCTGTCTGATAGGTAATCTCTAAACCATTCCAATACCAATCCACGTACTCCCACATTCTCAAGTCTCGCCAGCAGAATTTTTGGGGAAACAGTATCGAATGCTTTTTGGAGATCCAAAAAGACTCCAACACATCGTTCTCCTTTATCCATGTGTGTAGTCAAAAATGTAGTCAACTTAATAACTGCGTCTTCAGTAGACTTGCCCTCCCTGAAACCGAACTGATTCTCATTTATTAGCTTGTTTTGCTCTAAATAAGATACTAATCTTTTGTTTACTACCTTTTCAAGTAGTTTAGACAGCGTTGACAATAGTGAGATGGGTCTGTAGTTAGAAGGATCATCCTTAGAACCAGACTTGTAAATTGGACACACAATAGCTCTTTTAAAAATAGTGGGAAAGGTACCAGTTTCGAGGCTCAGATTACACAGGAAAGAGAGAGGGCAGGCTAGTGCAGCGATATTTTGTTTGAGGATATCTGTAGAAATTTTATCCCATCCAGGTGCACAGTGCGATCTTAAGCCGAACACAATATTAGCCACTTCATGTGGGTCAGTGGGAACAAAGGACATTGAGTTAATTGGTGTATTATTTGTTTTTGCCGTTGCTGCCAAGTCCTGCTCAGTTTTATTAAGTTTATCCAACATATTACCCGCTAATGTACCCCCAATCGTCGTAAAGTAAGCATTGACCGTGTTAAGGGAATCTGCTGGCGAGTCCTGAATATTAACCAGCTCATGCGGTATTTCTTTTTTTGTGTTGAAGTTACACACTTCCTTTATTGTTTTCCAGGTTTCCTTGATATCTCCTTTTTTTGCTAATTTCTCTTGGTAGTACTGTCTTTTTAGGGTTTTAACCAGTTTGTTACACGTATTTCTGTATGTCAAGTATTTCTGTTTAATACATTCGTCACTAGGTTTTTTTTGTGTTGTGCGTGAAGTCTATCTCTCTTTCTTATTGATTTTATAACTCCTTTTTTTATCCATGGTTTTAGGGGATTGTGTCGTTTTGGTGTCATCTTTATTTGGGTATTTTGACTAATGATCCAGTGATGCAGTGCCACAAACTCTCTCGTTAAGCACTCTCGGGCTGTATTCAGGTAACGTCCCACTGTTGTCCTTCTGACGTTTAAGTGGCATGCTATTCTGACATCTGGTTCAGCTGACCTTATTTTCATAAGATAGCATGCCAGCACAGTTTTTGGCTGTCTTGTGTGCAGGTCTAAAGATGGTGTAAAGTGCTCGTGGGTTAGCCCTGTTCTAAAATATAGTTCAATGTAATTATAATTGTAGTAGGTATGGTTACATCATGTCGAAAAAGTATAACAAACGGCAACATAAATTGTTACTGATTCCGTTTTCTTCATGTCGATATAACTTTTTTCGGATGTACATTTCAGTTTCGCCGTCGTACAATAAAATTATAAGATGGTTATGGGCCTTCGATTAACATAGGTTTTAAAGTGCTACAAGGGTGGGGACGTTTTGAACATTGTTCTTTGACAGATTCGGGTAGGTTGACCTGCTGGCGTCTGTACGGGCTCGTACCGTTTTAAGTAGGTATGCCATTTCTTTCATTTTATGGAGTGTCAGTGGTTGACCATTGGAAAGTCATAATGACGCCATTAAATTAGTAGATTACCAAACTTGTAAAAATCAACAATTATGAAATCAATGATAGACCATTCTGACACTATTGTAATAGCAGACTTGAGGCCCTATTACCATGGATTGGATTGGATCACTATATGATTCTGTAGTCTGTAGGTAGGTACCTCATGTCAGTACCCCACGCGCTGAAATTTTTCGTCCGTTATTTTTTTTTTATTGCTGTTCCATACATTTTGACCGCGTAAGTAGGTATTACACTTCTCTATGAAACAACAGATTTAAAAAAATTAATAAAAACAAGAATACGGTCTAGAATCATGTGCTGAATTAATGGTTTCAGTTTCCGCGTCGATTTCGCTGCCACACTGTATAGGTACTAACTTCCAATTTTATACAAGGTGTAACAGAATAAACGCAAGTCCTGAAAGTAGTTTGTTCATGATTGGCTACTCAATCAATTTCAGTACCTAACCTTTAACATAGATATTTTTTCAAAAATTATGTTTTTTTTTCATACTAACCACCGATTGAGCCAAATAAAATTAAATCTTATTTCAAGACAGTAAGACTCAATTTTAAATGCATAAAGCAATGCTGGTATTCATTGTATTCTGCTCTAATTGGGGTGCATGAGGTCTTGCGTTAGTTATGTTACAAATTGTATAAACAAAGTGTTAAAAATTAACCCGACAAACTTTAAGAGGTGCGTTAGACCATCGAACTGAACAACTTTCACTATAGGACCAACTCTGAAATCACGAAAAAAAATCAGCTGTTTAATACATTTTGGTCAAGTAGGTATTGAACTTTTTTATTAAACAGCAGATTATTTTTTTCGTGATTTCAGTTGGTCCCATAGTGAAAGTTGTTCAGTTCGATGGTCTAAAGCACCTCTTAAAGTTTGTAGGGTTAATTTTTTAATTTAACACTTTATATAAATTGCTACCTAGGTATTTAGGTAAGCTTTCCCATGGGGAAATACGGCTGTCGCAACCTGGGGCTATTTCGGCCCGACGATCGACGGGTTACTCAGTAAAGCGATCCTGGCATCAAACAGGTTAAGCGGACTAGCCAGTCAGCTGAATAAACTGACTATTTGCAACTTATCCTGCCTCGCTTGTTACCTTGTATAACATGCGCCATAATATTATATAAGAGGAAATGCGGTCGGAGAGACTTTTGAAAAAGCCTAAGTAAAGACTCATAATTCGAGGTTTGGCTCTAGCCTATTTCCTCCTCCAATATTGGACCAATTTAAAAGATTGCTATTTCATAAACTGAATAAGAAGGTTAACTTTATTACACTGTGTCCCTATGTTTTTCTTTTTTCGTTAATAGTTGTCAAATTTGTACACTAGACCTCTGTTGACAGCGGTATAAATCGGAAATTTTTGAGGGTTCTACTGCTTATAAAAATAATGTATCATCAAAAAGGAAAACATAGAGACCTACAAGTAGTTAATATTTATTATTCTGTAAAAAAGTCATTGCTAAGGTCATTAACCAGAACAGGCGAGAGCGTTACTATAGAGAAAAGCATTCCCGCATTTCCTCTTAATGTGTCTTGTAAACGCAGCCTTATCTGACATCACAACAGAGTGCTTAGCTCAAGTCCGTCCCCAATGACTCAAGGTGTAGGTACAAGTCGCAGGACATTTTTGAAGTGCTCTCGCCAGTTGTTATACATAAATAAGTTGTATTAAACCCATTAGTTGGTTCAAAGTAGGTAGATAGGTAACATAAAAGACAAAGTAAGTCCCTCCGCCGGGCTCTCACTGAGCCGGTTCCAATTATCTACGGTAATCCGGCGCAGCGGGCCGCGCTAGATAGCCGCCTGTAATCGACTTACCCGCGCGATTTAATATCGCACTCAATGTCCCAGCAAAATATTTACGTAATTTTCCTCCGACCGGCTTTGTTCGATGAAACAAGTTAAAATCAGCTAGCTATGGTGTCTAAGGTGAATATCGAAGTTTGGCGCAGCTGCCGATAACGTAATTAAGTAGTTTATGTTGTTTGATAAATGGAAAGATTCTCAGTAGATTAAACTTGTTTACCCTAGGTACATTTTTTTTACAGGACGTGACAATAAGTGCTATTAGTTGGTTTTGGTTCTGTTAAGAGCTTCCAGCTTTATTATATTTCCTGTAAAACAGAAGATGCTTTTGAAATATCGCTAAAGAAATTGTGTTAACGTAATTTTTTTTTCCTTTTTACCGTGGAAACAAACCCGGGCTATTTAATTACTTTAAATTGGCCAAGTGCGAGTCAGAAAGCTTTCTGAAAGTTTGAATACTACATAGTTAGCAACGTTGTGAAAATCGATATGTAGGTAAATGAACGGGGAACGTGCAAAACTTTCATGACCCCTAGTACGACCACGCCTCTTATAAAGGGTACCTGGAACCAGAAATAAAATTATTTCAGGCTTTTAATAATTAATATAAAAGCGAGGCTGCTTGATAGGCACCTTAAAGTATTACTATTATAGACTTCATCCATCGCTTTTCTTCAGGCATGATCGAGGTCAAGAACAGGGGCCCAAGTCTGCTATTTTTATAAATTCGTCATTCCAACACGATCCCATTGTCATTTTGCTAAAAGTTCGTAATCTGCTAAATTCATAATGGTCGATCACTGGTCGGTCAATGGTCTGAGAAAAACTACTAAATTTCATGCTAGATTTCATTTAATATATATTTTACATACTTATTACGTATAGTGTTTGCAATCTGAAGTAGTAAGAAGTTCGTAAATAGCAATAAACATTACATTTATTCATTTGTCATTTATGTACGAGATTACCATTTTATGCCATTTCTTTCAATGGAGTGGTTGATCATTGGAAAGTCATAATGACGCCATTATATTAGTAGATTACCAAACGTGCAAACTTGTCAAAATCAACAATTATGAAATCAATGATAGACCATTCTGACAAGATTGTAATAGCAGACTTAAGGCCCAGGTCTTTTCAGCAATAAAACAATAAAAATGCAACCTTTAATTATTATAATATTTTTTGTTGATTGTTTATAAACGTGCACTTTTACATACATTACCTTAGAACTTACTTTATCAACGCGACGTTGAACAGAGAATTTGTAATAGAATATTATGTACAGAGGCCAGCACATCAAGCTACCCCAATCTGTCAGATTTCCCCAATTGAATATGAACCTTATTCCTTAAAACTAAAGTTGAAAATCTATCAAAGAAATTTGACAGATTGGGGTAGGTTGACCTGCTGGCGTCTATACGTAGGGTTTGCACCCTACGTAGGTACATAAACATTTATCTAATATTCTCTCAGTTTTAGCGGCTAACTTAATTATGCGATGAAGTTAAGTTAGCCACTGCTGATACTATTAGCTACCGACGTGCTTTCCCTTAATAGATATGTAAGGTAGAGTTTTTTTCGAGACTATTTTATTGTATGGCCCGAGTTTTTTATTCTGCCATCGATAAACATAGTCTGAATATGCCCACGCTTGAGATTGGTTCCTATTTACAATAAAATTACGTTCTTATTTCACTCCGGCCTATTCAGTTTCGATTTTCCAGTAAAAACAAATTGTCACTGAAGCCGAAGGACTCATTGGAATGCGAGAGATAAATATCGGTTTAGCCTAAAAACCTGTAAATCTCTGAATATATCACTATTTTGGCAACGTTGATACCGGCCCGCCTATATTCGTCTTGATACAGACAGCTAAAAGGAGATACTGCCAACCTGGGCCTTGCTGGAGACTGAAAATAACGAGTATCGATTTAACTAGCATTCTCTCTCCGTACGTGCAAGTCGATTCGATTCGGGTGACACACTTTACCGGTGATAGGTACTCAGAGAAGCGTGCAATTCTTTACCCGCGTTAAGCTAACCCGTAGCCCCAACTTATCTGACTCTTATTCATACGTAAACTATTTGAGGTTGTTTGGTGTTGTTGAATTTACTTAGATAAGTACCCATTACAACTTTACATTTGTCATTGCCTACCTACTTTATCACAGTAGCAGTTCATGTAATTTAATAATTTCTTTATTTACACTTCAAAGTCACAGTTTGCTTCAATACTTTCACTTTGCTACAAGAGTTGAAGTTCGGCCCATCTTTCGAAATAACATAATTCACAATAATGTTAACTATATCAGACCCACGGTTAAACTTCTGAGTCCATCAATATCCACTGCTGAACATCGGCCAAACATGACTTCTTTGCCGTGAACTTGAGCGCAAATAACAATTTGAATAAACGTTATAGTTTTCGTGATTTTCTTTCAATAGCTTTTGTTTTATTTATTTGTGACCGACCGAGTAAGTTAAAATCAAAGAAAATCTAATGTACCTAAATGGACATTCAGTTTAATACATAATAAATAGGTACCTACCTGTCTATATATTTTAGCGTTAGCAATCATCTAAATAATCGTATTCTTAATACCATAATTTAGTATGTACACACGGCTACACATCAAGCTATACAAAACCAGTTTACGCTGGTCTCGCATCGTACGGAAATCCTATACAATGTGAGATCAGCTTATACTGGAAATGTATAGCTTGACGTGTAGCCGTGTGTACCAATGTCAAATAAAAATATTTTATTTTTAGATTAGATCTCAGACGATTACATTACATTACGATTACACAACGACGATTACATTTAAATAGTCTGAATTAAATGAATTTTATTTATTATTTTTTTTTTATTACCTACCGTGCCATAATATTGACGTGTAAGCAGATAATATACATTCTAATACGTAAAGGAATGACAGGTAATTCACGTTCGTATACGAAATCCGTGGACGTACGTACTCGCACGAGAAATTCCATTGGTAAATGAAATCGGTTTCATTTGACAATTGAGAAATAGAGAAATGTCAAGCCAAACCGATTCCAATTAAAATTTAAATTACCTTCGAGGTTAGGATACTACTGGCGACATAATATATTATTCAGGTCTCTACTATTATATACGATTGCTTTCATAGAAGCTTTTCTTGTCTATAAGCGTCTATGAAAGCAATGTGCTCAGACAAATCGAATTTGTGGACACTATTATATTTTCATTGAAGTCCAAGCTAATATGTCAGTGTATCAATAGGTATAGACAAGTACTTATATACTTAAGCATCAATCTGAAAAGAAAGGCGATAAGACCCCACGAACAAAGTGCTAACCTGTTGAATGCTTGTGTGGCAGCGGGTATAGCTTCATTCTCTCTCGGCTTTCCCGACGGTGCGGTCGTTATCGAGCGAACCCAACTCACAACAATAAGTACCCATGCCCAGAACCACTCAACACTTAAGGGTCTGCATTTATTTTCTCTTTGATCTAACATATATTTTTTTCTTTGCAGGTACATTCTCGGAAGCCAGTGTTGTGTGTATTTCGTCTCGTGCGTTAAAATTGTTGTAAAATGTCGTGTTTCGGTGGCAGCGTGCTGATCCCCGACTAAGGAAACAGTGTATTGTGGTGCTCAGTGTAGTGTGATGATGTGTGTGAAGTGAAGTGCTGAGGCAAAAGGAAAACCGACATCATGTTGCCGACAAATGTTATGTCCTTTATGAAAAAGGTGAGTGAATCTTTAATTACCATGCACACGACTATACTCATAGTTTATAAGATTGTATAAGGACATTTTTTACTGAATAGGCTTATCAACTGAAATAACCTAATTAGTCCGTCAGTTAGATTATCCAAAAATATTTGACCCGTATTTTTTCTTTTCTTACGTAAACCAAACTTGACGAAGACGCTTTTAAAATTCTCATTTTCTCAATACGTCACACCTTGGTATAATTTTTAGTGCGTTCTGACGTCACGAGCCCCCACTCCCGAGTTTTGATGCGTTTTATCTTTGTCAATATTCATTGATTTACAAAAACAAAAAATACGAGTCCATTATTTTCCAATACTGTAACTGACGGACTAAATAGATTTTCAATTTATTGATGATGGAAACTAGCCTATTCCCCATTCACTCCGATGGATTACCCCACGTTATCCTTATATTAACTCTTAATCGCCTCTTACCTCTCACGGGAAGTAATTAAGAGGTCCTATTCGTGACCGAGACGGCACGGATTGAGTAATAGTATTCCTACCGAACCATTTTCTATTGTGCCTCTAATCTACCTGCCCCGACGAGCGGGACTCAGGTTTCGTCCTATTATGCAAATGAGAAATCTAGGATGCTGAACCACAGATTATCTGTTATCGAAAATCGAAACAGTTTCTTATCTTGGGAATAAGTAAACTGATGAACTATAGAAGCGTTATACACTTATATAGTTTTGCAAAGCAGTATTTTATTTTTAGTCAGTCACTCAATCAACTCAGTCTATCGCAGTCCACTGCTGGACATAGGCCATTCTCATGCTGCGCCACAACACCCTGTCCTCCGCGTTCCGCATCCAGTCCACCCAGCCACCTTTATAAGGTCGTCGGTCCATCTAGCTGGGGGACGTCCCACACTACATACCAGTCAGTACCTACCTAATAAGTATACTAATACTGACTATGAGCACCTACTGTGGTTAATAACATCAATTTCTGTAACAAGGCATTTATTTACGCGAGTCCTATTTTCTTTATAATCCTCTAAAGGCTTGATATGGCAGAACATACATAAATTATGTTAATATTTGAATATCATAAATGAAAAATTCCTCTTTTTTGTTAATATTAACTGAATTCTCAAAAAAATATTTAATTCACGAGTGGAAAACGCGCCGACCATTTTCATACTAAATTATTCAGTTTGCTTCTGTCAGGTTGAGCGAATGTATACTAAATACGTGGCCACCTGGGCACAGTAGGTACTGCATTAATTACATAAGCACACATTAATGGCCCGAAACCCCGAGTCACGTACCTCTACATGTAATATTTATTTTCGTGTAATCATAAATCACAACATGTGTTAAACAGAAATATTTGTTTTGATTTTATTACCGCCTCGCCTTAATTAAAATTCCCTGTTTAGTTGTTTCTCCAATAATATAAATTATAATGTGCTCGGCTAGCAAACAATCCTCTCTATCTAATCTTTTTCAGCTTTTAAATAAGGCTAAAATACTAAAAAACATAGTTAGATACTTGCGTTCCTGTTCTTTCGTAGAATGAATGGAAGTGGGTCAACCATTGTTTGGATTATCCAAACTTAGTTTAGTTATTTCAGTAGTAGGGCCCAAACCTATGTATACCTACTTAAGTTTGGGTAAAACAAGGTTGAACGCACTAAAAATCATATTTTTATCATTTACAGAAAATTATAAAATCCCTAATAAACAGAATAGGAAAAACTTCTACAAAGTAGCAATCTCGAACAAGTAAAAAAGCAAAATATCGTGGTTTTATCGTGAACTATCTTTTTCTCGCGGTTGCATCCGCGGAATAAGATATGACTCCCGGGACCTACGTGTGTTTTCGGTTTAGAAGTGAGCCGTGTCCTTTTCCTTATATTTTATCAAACGAAATTCCATTACGAGCCATTGTTTTGTTGTACTATACGTGGATGAAATAAATGTTCCGATGGACGAAAGGAAGTAGTTAAGATTGTGTTGAAGGATATGGATTGCATCCTCATAAATATAACTGGATGATTATGAAAAAAAAGAAAAATGAAAAAGTGTTTATTCGCCGAAATGTTTTTTTACCTCTGCCAAACTGCAAAGCATTTTGTAGGCAGGCAGACGAAGGCTCTCCTTTTTTAATAATATTAACATTTTTTTATAATGACACTATTTCACAATAATAAAACTAGGGATCATTACTTAAATTTAAAAAACAGACATACAGATTTTATTTTAATTTTTTTATAGATTTTTTCTGTTGAAGTACTTAAAAAACTTCTGTTGATACAATGAAAAAATGTATTGATTCTGTTTTAACATAATTGTTATTTTCCCTGGTAGTGATCGATTTAGAACCGAAAAACCAATTCTAAAATAACCATGTCAAACAATTTCCCCAAATCCTAAACAACTGTCATTGGACGTCCCCAATCCGAGAAGTGAGGTGCAGCCCTGTGAATAGAATCAACGAAACCAACCAAATACCAACCAGCTCACTACGTTCATGCCTCACGTAGGAGCCCCGATTTAGATGTCCAACCCCGTGCGCAGAAATTCAATTTGCGATTTAAAAATCCGCAACACGCCTTGTCTGTTCTGGTATTAAAGTTCGAAGTCTTATAACGAAAGTATTCGAGCTTCGGCTCAGTTATCCGCTGCGCAATTTGTGCTAGTTACATCTTCAGCCGTTATTCCAGAACGTTAAAAATGCAAGATACAAAGTATGCAATACATTTTGCAGGAAATAGCAACCTTTTAGCTATTGACTATTGAACGGAAAAGTAGACAAAAGGTCTTTGTGTGTGTGCATTCATTGTTTTTCGTGTGTGAAAGCGGTATCTACGCTGGTTCTGCTATCGGCGACAGGCGGCAGGTGCGCTCAGTGAGTACCAGTGGCGGCTCACTAGAGCTTCCTGTGAGATGAATTAACGCTCCGCCGAGCAGAAACGTCTATCTTTCTCATCAAAACAATATTGTTGAGTTCCGCGCTCGCCGACAATACCGTTTGTGAAACAAAAACCCCTATCTAGTGAGCAAAAAAAAACCACAAACTTAATTTCGTATAGTGACTTTTGTAGTCACTATTTAAAAATACATTCGTTTTTAAATAGGGCTAAAAACCCGCAAGATAACTTATTCCTTACACGTAGTGACTTCTCAAGAAACTAGTTCTTGAGAAGTCACTACGTGTAAAGTTGCTGTCGGTCCCAATTGACACACAAACCTTAAATCCCTCATCGCCACAAGTTTAACTTCTGATTTAACTTGAGAAATCTCAGGGGGTATTCCTAAATATACATTACAATGTTTCATCTAAATGTAAATGTCACTACACGGCAGTTTAACGTGAAACCAGGTATTCACGTTAAACTCCTCGGCCAAACCCTCGGCCCTCGTATAAATATTGCTACTAAAAGGAATATCGTAAGATAAGCCTTCAGACAACTGGCAGATAAAGTGCATCCGCCGTCCAAGCAAGATTCTCCAGACATTTTCATATTTCTCTACAGCACATCGTCAGCCCTCTTTGTCGTTAGCCACGACTTTGCTCTATCTTTGACATCTGTGTCGGAAACGTGCACAACATAGGTAAGTATATCATACTACCTACGTTAAATCAATAACTGAATAGTAAATTGTAAAATGTGTAGGAGGCAGTTTTACAGATCGGTGCGTTTGTTGGCTAAACCAGTCACGTTCAGCTGCAGTATGGCAGATAGTCGCATTCATGTACAGGCATAATGTCTACTCGTATTTTATAAATGTGAGGAAACTCCTACATGATCTTTAGAAAACGAGGTACAATAAATTTTATCACTAAAAGTATTTTTATTTTATAACTTCTCTATTATGATTGCTTAGTCAAACCGTGCAGGAAACTTTATCGGGAAAATCTGTGTAAAAGTACGATTCTGTTTTATCCAAACATCCTGCAATTGCTGAGGGTTGGGTGGTGTGGGGGGGGGGGGGGGAGATCGAGAGGTCCACTGAATGGAGCCGCACTCTATAATGGCAGCCCCTGACGACTCTATTAGCACACAGCGCGCTGCATAAAGGTGCACCTTATCAAAGCGCGCATATTAAAGCGAGTCTTTTACTGAACTGCTAGTCCACATTTTTTCCCAAAATAAATAGCATTCCCTGAATATGCTGTTTGCTAGGTTAAATTAGCAAACGTTTTCTTGATATTTGCTTTCATTTAGATGTATTCCGAAGTACTTTTAAATCGCTGACTGTTTACACACCTCAGTGCAAAATATGCAAATAGAAACATCCTGATATTGTCTATTAAAATAAAGTACTTTCTTTTGGGTTTGGACTTTTAAAACCAATCTCATTCTGTTTCTCGGCATCGAGTGAAAATAAAACGAAATGAGCGGGACGCTCGCTCACTAAAATGTTTTATGGATACTTTTTTGCTTTTTAAATGCTAATTTTCCGTAAGGTGAAACGAACACTTCAGATAATTTCCATATGAATATCTAACTACATAAACCTGCGACTAAAAATATGCCACATAAAATCTATCTTTAATTTATGAAACTATATTCTATCATTTTACCTGCGCAACAAAACTAAATTACGTTGAAATCACTGAGGGTCGCTCGGGCACCTCCATCTTGCCGAAGGACGGACGAGCATTGACAGGGCAAACATGTACCCAAATGACGTTTAACATTAGGTAAATCTTTAATGTATAGTTATATTAACTATTCAGTGAACAGGTATCTCAGTATTCGTGATTCATATTTCAACCCTTATCAAAGTTTAAACTACTACCTCACTCAGTGTCAGACTTATCATTATTAAGTACTCAATTGATTTTAGCTGTATTGTTTATCTATATTTAGAGGTGACAATTTTGAATACAAGGAGCATGACTTAGCTGAAAATGTTGGAGGGTGATTCGGGGTTTAGTGTGGGGTGCCGATTTCAGACTCATACTAAAATAAAAAACAAACTTCCACATTAAAGTGATTTCATTATGATTTACTGACTCTATGCAGTAAGAAGAAATGTTTGTAAAACAATAAAAGACAAAACAGTAACTTTTAATGATTGAACACACCATTTACTGAAAAAAACGTTAAAATTAAAAGTTAAAACCATAAATTTTACTGTCATGTCGGTAACATTTTGCCTGAAGCTTTTAACTGTTTTCGGACCAGCAAAAAAAACTGTTTTGAACGTTAGGCTCTTATGGAACTGTTTAAAGCAGTTCAGTTCAATGTTTTTTAATTTTTATTGAATGCTTATTTCTTTCAGTGTATAAGTCCTGGTTTCTCATGCTGTTTTCCTTTCTGTTTTTGCCAGGCTCGAATCTGTCACGGTCTGTACGGTTTTTAATATAACAGATTAGTACCTACTCCTGGCCGAATTTCGGCTATGGTGGATCTCAACGGAGACTAGCCACCGACGCAAGAGAAGTATAGTGTAGTGTAGTGCACAAATGTGTGCTCAAACACATCTGTGTTTCTCTCTCTCTGTTTCCTCACTCTCATAACCTGATGGGTCGGTGAACCGACAAGACTGGATAGAGATCAGGCGCAGGACCAACGGCTTATTGTTTAACTAGCAGCACCCCGCGGATTCACCTGCATTAGTTATGATCCCGTGGGATTATCGAGATAAAAAGTATTCTATGTGTTAATCCTGGTTATAAACTTTCGGTGGGGCATGTTATGGGTTTGGTTTCCGCACTTAATCCTTTAAATGGACCATTGTGAGTGGGCCATGGCGGCCGTCGGCTTCCGGTGTGCCAAATTTCATCCAAATCCGTCCAGGAGTTTTTGTGTGAAGAAGTAACAAACACACTCACAAATTTTCGCCTTTATAATACTAGCAGCGCCCCGAGGTTTCACCCGCGTAAGTTTCAAACCCGTGGGAATACCAGGATAAAAAGGAACCTGTTATGTGTTAATCCAGAAAATGGTCTATCTATGTGCCAATTTTCATACAAATTCGTTCAACGGTTTACGTCTGATTAATAAACATCCAAACATCTTCACAAACTTTCACATTTATAATATCAAGAAGAAGAAGAAAAGATAAGAACGAAGAGTAGACATGTATGAAGTATGCTATGAAGTACATATTATAATCCACTCGTCACAATATCGGCTCGTAATCATCCACAGCTGAACATGGCACGATCACCGGCTGAAATAATATTATTATACAATTAAAACTTTTTATCTTACAATCAACAGTAGGTAAATAACGACGATATTTCCACATCAGACACTCCTGTAAGTTAAAACGCTTCTCATATAAAACTCGCAGCTCAAGTATTGATTTTAACCCACTTTCTCTTATTTCCAAGTAAATTAATATTGCTCCGGGCTATTTTTAATTCTCCTTATCGTTGACTTACTCTCGACCGATATTGAAATCGTATAAAGATGAGTGACGAAGTCGGCGCGAGACGTCAAGAGGTACCTACCTACCCTCCGTGTTGGTAATATATGTGCTCAAGTATGTAGGTTGGGGCCGTGTACAGTATAATAGCTGCCTTCTGTAGTGGCTTCGGTCAGCATCTCACAATGTGTTGACCGAATAGCAGTGACGTATGTACAGACAGTGCCATTGTTACAGTTTCAATATGTTTGGAAGACTTTGATGTACGCACACAAACAGGTTCGGAGGGTCTCACGAAATACATACCTAACGATAAATAGCGCCCACACAACCGCCGGAGCACACAAAACGTTCGTCGCCAATCAAAAGGCAATTCCATCAGCGACCAGGTCGCACTCGGAAAGCCGTCAATACTCCCGTAAGTAATTAAACTACTTCGATGATTGCCTAATTCCGTAGTTGTGTGCCGGTGTGTATAGTTGACTTATGCATTATGTATTTGAATTTTAAACAGTTTCGTCAACTCGTTGAACGGTGAGCGAGCTCCTAGTGTGTAATTAATTCTGTTCATTTTCAACCTAAAGGAACTTTTTCAATTTGCATCATCGCACTGTGCACCGTGCTTATTTATGCAACCCTCGACACAAAACTCTAATTTACGTTTAAACTCCAAATTTTAAAAGGATAAAGTTGTGATTCATTATGAAGCGTTTGCATTTTTAATTAAATGCAGGTGTTCGTGAGCGAGCGCTGCTTTGTCTCGCGACGAACATGGGAGGCGGGAGACAAATTAGCAACGTCTCCACGGTTTGTTTGCTGTAACGAAGAATTTATGTCACTTACTATGTCGTGTGTCACACGTGTCTCCTTATGTAAACCAAGTAAAGCGTTACATAACCACTGCCAGTGATTTTTCTACGAATCTTTGGGACAAGCTAAGCTGCTCACAGTGCTCACTCAGTAGGTACATATATTCAGCTCGCACTCGAGCCTAAGGACGCAGTTCATGGGATAATGTGTGCGAGCCGCAACACGTAGCCGGTCAAATTATGCGATTTGGGCCTCCGCCCCGCGTAGATGAAAGGCTTACTGAGGTCATACGCCGCCCGACCCTGCCATAAAGGCTTATAGCGAAATACTTGTGGATTCTTGCTTGATGTAGCAAAACATAATATATATTTTACATAAGAATGACGCATATACAGTACGATTCAGACAAAAAAAAAACGTCATTTTTAAGAAGTTCTCGTTTTGACATTTGTTCGTATTTTATTATTCTACAACCCTAACTTATGTCACTATAGTGATTTAATAGGCTTCTAACGAAGCTGTGAAACATAATAAAACTACGTTCTTCCAGTTCCAGAAAATAAATAACCTTGAGGTAGTTTGTGTACACGTCAACTAAAAGTTGTAGTGAGCGCCCGGCGCCCGTGTGCTACGCCGTAGCTCGTAGCTCGTAGCGAGCTGCTACAACAAGTTAGTGGCGCCGCCTATTGTTTGCCGTCTTGATACAATGTTTATACAGAGTTGATACGACTGAGGGGCATTAAATTACACTACGTATACTATACGTGTTTAGTATTAATTCGATACGGTATAAAAATAAAAAGCGCCATAAATGAGAATTTTTTTTTTCAAACAAACTAAATAGCTTACAAATCAGAGTAAAACGCAACCACCCTTTGTAAATAAAGGAGAAACCCAAACTTCATAAAAACTTGGGCCTGGTGACTGACCTTAGATACCTACTTAACAAAATAAAGTGGCAACGTCCAACGCAACTCGAAACACGTGTGGATTTTCCAAACTGCAGTACCGGAGATTTTGCCGATTCCAGATGTGCCGGTCCGAGTAAAAGTACTCTCATCGGTCCATATTAAATTAGTTAAGAAATGACGGTCTTCGGATGTTTTATTTAGTAGCCATTAACTGTTGCTGATCGGCAAGTCTCTCGATAACAAAGTTTGCACCTTCCGGTATTTAGAAGGTTTGCGTTTTTTACGTTTCAGAACCTTGTGGATAGTTCTATGGCAACATCTAAACTGCCGGGCGGCTCTGTGGAGACTCGTTGGGCTGCGGGAAAAATTGTCTAAAATTCTTTCGTCCCAAGCAGCGGGCATTTGCCGCGGTGGCACTCCCTCCTGTCTCCTGTCTACTCTCACAGCACTATACGTTTATTGTCCCGTAATCTTTGTACTGCCAACTGTATGGTGCGGGCATTCCTAGGGAAATTGCGGCTATCACCATACCTTTCTCTGTAAGTTCGTAGAGCTAACGTTGCGTTTCCACGGCATTCGCCGTAGATTAAAATCATGTCAGTGTATTCTGACGCCGTGTCAGTTACACGAGGTATTTTTGAACACTTTAATTATACACAGTACACACACACAACCAAAGTTTAACTATCACAATAAAAACAGTCAATTAAAAAAAAAAACACTAACACTAAATAATAATAATCCCAAGTTATGTGTCCTGTCACAATAAAAAAAGGGATACTGTCTTAAACTTATTTAGTGTCCTATCACAATAACAAAACAAAATCACAATTATTGTCAGCGCACGAGTTCGACAAAACAATAAGGGCGCAGGAGCTTCCGCGTACGTACCTACGTTCCGGAAGGGTAGCGTCGGCGCACTGAAAAAACAAGTTTTTTGGAGGCCCCACTGATCGCAAGCACAAAATACAGAGAGTACAGAAGTCAATCTACATACAAAGTGCGCTCGAGCAACGAACACATAGACACCGCTCACGGACACGATATCTCGGACTGGTTGGGACTAGTGCGAGCGCAAGTGCCATCCGCTTGAGACATGCGTCTATGAAGTGCAAAAATGGAGCAATAAAAAAAAATATAACTGTTCAGTGGACAGTTGTTTAAATTCAACATTAAACGGTGAATTGTCGTTTTTTAATCTACTAGTTGTTTCAGAGAGGTAAGTAGGTATTTGCTTGTATTTCGATGGTTTGTATTAAGGTAACACAGTAGTTAGGTAGGTAGGTAAGCGCCCCGGCCCCCAGTCCCGCGCCGTAAAGTAAAAGCGAACATGACTTTGTAGCACTTTGTGACAAAGTAATGTAACAATAACATCAAAAATTAAAATATTTTAGTTATTATTGGTTTTTTCGTTTCTCCCTGTTTCATTCTCAACAATAAATCAAACAACTAGATGCGAGTGCCACTACCACGATAGTTTTTTGTGCATAAGTCAAAGTTGACAACCATAGCGCGACCGCCGAGCGTAGGTATGAAAAGTGAAGTACACAGATGTGATTGACTTCTGTACTCTCGGTATTTTGTGTCGCAAGGATCTAAGATACAATAGCAACACACTGACATATTTCTATTTCTTTTACGCACGTGATGTTTTGCTAATAGGATTGTCACTCTCTTATGTGCGTATTGGTTTTTGACTTGCGTAAGAGCGGCAACAACGTATCGTAGATTTATCGTTTTAAGGTGCATGACCTATGCGCTATACGCATTGGTCATGCACCTTACATAATCAGCTGTTAGGAAAAATACATCGTGTTCAAACGGGGCAAAAACTTAAAAAATCATTTGCGACTAAACTACTGTTTCAATTTAATTGATTTTTGGTAAAGAGCTTGATAATGATACTTAGTATAGGCAGTTTAAAGGAAAGCCCCTCTGTCGTATCAACTTTGTATAATGACGTTTAAACTTTAAACACATTAGTGGTGTGCTGTTAACTTCCTAAAATGAACAGCTGTTTACTTTAACAAGCGTAGCGTGCTACGAAACATGTAAAACAACAACTTATAAAACTACTGAACTTTAAGAGTGTTCAACATTTCGGTTGGCGTGTTCGCCAGTCTCAATTAATCTTCTTCAGCAATAAACGCCGCAGAATTTGTAACGCTCCTTGGAACGTACTTGCGTAAACTTTTCTTGAGTAATGATGGCTGTTGAGGGTTCGATCGCTCTAAAAATGTGCGCCTCAGCGAGTAATTGGCGCTGTCCCGATAAGAGCTCCAGAACCTAACTCTAACTATATTAAGTGTTAAATGTTGAGCTGCGCCACTACTTCAACACTTATGATGACGATATTCCTGACTGTGAAATTGCTTTAATATTTAGTGCAAAACTTGCCTGGAAACTTTACCTAATAGAGTTAACTAGTTTCAGTATCGCTCGTTCCTAAGGTACGAATATCTATGAAACGTTGGGAATATAATCATAATTGAAAAATTTGTTGGAGATATTCTGAAAATAATTATATCAAAGGTGTAATTTACTATTTTCGGTTCATTGAGTAAAATAGAACGCCCAAAGCTAAAATAATATTTATTTTAGACGATAATGTTTAGTTAGATGCACTTATATTATATGCTTTTCTGCTACATTGATCTAACCTAAAGTGATTTTCGAGAGTTGGCTCGGTTTGGTTTAGTGTTGCGTCATCATTTTAATAAAAAATACATGATATTCTAGCACATTTTACTCCACACAGTACAGTTATCTATTCCGACACATTGCTCAGGCTTGTGTAAAGATATAAGAGATGTGTTTGCATACTCATGTAAAGCTGTTTCTCTAGCAGAATGCAAATACATCCCTGAAATAGACAACACAAGGCGATGTTGGCTTTAACACAAACAAATGTAGAATTCAGTGGCTGCATGATACTGTAGTTTCGTGGCTCGTGGCTCGTGGTTGCATGAGCGTAATGTGTGCGCCCGGGTGTGAAGAGCATTAAAGTGGATTTAGGCGAGATTCAGCCGTCGGTGATTTAGATTTATTCGCGTGTAGTTCCGGCCGGCCGCGCTCAAACTACCTTAATGTGATTTCTGAACGGGATCCACATAAGTCTCGCGGGCAACATGGCAGCGAGAGCGCGGGAAATCTACTAAATTACTTTACTACTTTCTGCACATTGTTTAACTGTTGTTTGTTTGTGTGTTTAGCTAACAATTGGGGGTTGTTTTTTTGTTTGGAAAGCTGTTAAAAATATAGATTGTTAGTTTTACATTCTGATCTGAACGAAATCCATACCTGTGTGGCTGTTACGGCCTCAAGATCGATTGCTTATGACCGTCGCAGCGATCGGTCAAGATGGACAGCTGATCGTGTATAACTAACATAAGATAAGCTAGCGACCTATTTAAGGGACAGAAAGGAAAAATAATATGAAAACCCATTATGACAACGTGTGTTGACTTTTATTCGTTGATTTGTTAGTTTCTCCGCCACCTCAAAAAGCGGTTGTAAAACTGTTCTCTATATTATCTTTATATGATTTATGTATATAAAATTCAAAGTCCTGACTGACTGATATATATCAACGTACAGTCTAAGCCGCTGGTCCTAGAGACATGAAATTTGGAGGGTGTGTTCTTTGTGAAGGGTATCCACTAAAAAAGGGTTTTTCGAAATTCCACCCCTAAGAGTGTGAGTGAATGAGGGGAGAGTGAAGTTTCACGCGGACGAAGTCGCGCCAGAAGCTAGTTTTACATATACAGGGTGGCGTGGCAGAAACATCGATGCGCAACCTGTTACATGATTCTGAACTTTCAACGCAGAGGTTATAAGTTTTCGTCGATATTTAAAAAAAAATGAGCTGTTCCGTTCATTTTGACCGCGTAGGTTCTATGACACAGCAGATTTTTTATGACCGCCGAAAAATTTCTACGCTAGGGGATCTAAAATAATTTATTTATTTTATTACATATGTACACACAGTAAAATACTTAGGAACATAATTATAACTTGAGTACAAAGGTACTGCTTATTTCTTAAGAAATTTCTTCCAGCAGACCTACGAAAGGAGAAGTAAAAAAGAAATAGACAATAGTGTGTGAGAACAAGAAGAGAAAAATAATGTGCTAAATTCATGGTTACAGCTTACGATATCCATGCCACCCTGTATACTATCTGATACTTGCGTCTAAACCTGGATATAAAGCAAAAGTTCTCTATTCTTTTTATTTTATCATCTTTGGAATGTGCCCTTATACATATAAAGTAAAGTTGAAGACTGCGATGGATATTGCGAAGCAATGTCGGCGGCCTTTGACCGCTGCTTCGCTTTTCTAATATTATTACGTTGTAGTGGTGCCCAGAAACCACTGAAAGAACCTAATTTCGCCCTCGTCCGTCCGTTCAACCTCGGGACAATATTTCATAGTTGTAGTTTGCTATATTTTGAGATGAAAATTCTTGCCATAACAATATTAGGGTAGGAATTTAAGGTCAAATAACTATTAGCCGAAAATTGTTTGCTATCTTTAAAACCCCACTCAAATATGTTTTACAATAATTCCAAAATATCTATCTCTAAATCTTTGTTTAAATTATTTTCAAACCCAACATTCTGTACCCAATACTATTTTACCTTCAAATATGTAAAACTTGCAAAAGTTAAATAAAGCTCAACCACAGCTGGCCCGGTTTAAGCCTTCTTTTATTTGATCTAAACGTCTTTGTCCTGTTCCATTACATCCAGTTCTCAACTTGAACACATAACATACTTACCTGCAATAGAAACTTTAAGCGTATTTGTCAACACTGCGCTTATTCGGTTTTATACGTTTCATCCTACAGCTGCACAGGTTTCGCATCACAACAAATATGTATCTTGGTCCAAAAATAAGAACAATCGCATTGTGTACCAGTGACGCGTAATTACATTCCTTTGTGCGGTCCGTGGGTGTAGCGCTGCGCAGTCTCCGCTCCACTTGCTCCACTTTGCGCTCTCCGCTCCGCTCGCCGCGCACGTAAGACTTCGACGCGGCCATTGTTGCTGCCACCATTGTGCTCATATGTCGATACCAAATAAATATATCAAAGGTTAAGAATTCTGCGGGCATTCAACGCTTAATTAACAGCGCTATACAAAACGTGAACGGCCCTTTCGCCCGCACCCGAATGAAAGAAATCGCCCTTTGTTTCAGACATGGAATGAAAATGAAATAACATTAATTTCGTAGAGTAATGGATTACATTTGCACAAGTCGAACAACGAATTAGAAAAGGTTGCTCCCAAGGTGATGATAAAGGCTTACACCTGCCGTTTGCCGACAGCAATTAGAGTTGTAATGTAAATAGCGGGTTGAGGCAACAAGTGGGTCAGCCAGGGCCGCGTGGCCGCCCCTGCCCTCCGCGCCGCGCCGCGCAGCCCTTGCATCCTCCAGTAGGTCATGAACGCTCTGTTCATGACCCATTTTATCTCAAAAATCTTCGCCGGTAACGCTAATCGAAGCGGACGTTCGTGTGCTCAACCTGATACTAGTTGCGCTGTTGCGAACGCGCTATATTATCTTGCTGCTTCGTTGAGCTGAAAGTAAATCGCAGTTAATAAAACTGGATGCTTCACAAAGTGTATTTTCGCAACCCCTTTTACGACTCAATTTTACTATTATGAGTCTTTCAAATATAAACAAATTCTCCTCTCCGAAAGTGATCTTTTGAGTTAAAATTAAGCTTTAAATTTGGTTTGTACGTTTTCAGTAGTAAAACCTTCAAAAACAGCTACATAAAAATAATAAAACGCTTTAACCACTACCTGCAAATAAAATCGCCATAATCACCACGGTAGACGAGTAGGAACAATAAGCCTTTCCTACAATTACTTGACGAACATGTGCCTACTTCTTAACTTCTTGATTTTGAAAATCAAATCACCTAAGACTAAAACTAATATAAAGATAACAGCCTAATTTTGGTAATAAATACCATACTATCAATGGACCTATTCATTGAACGTGAAAAACGGTTTCCAAAGCCCTTTGGGATCTACAGATCCCGACTTGTAAGGTACAGTCTACCCGCTTCAACCTTACAAATAAACAGAATAGTAAAAGAAATTATGTAAATATTTGAAAAGTTATTGAGTTTTTATATTGTTTGGCTTTACTTATGTTTCACTCATTTACTATTAAACTACTTTATAGATATTTATATCAGTAAATACCTTTTAATTTTGTAATAGAAATAAAATGTGTGCTTAATTTTCCATTTGATTTAGTACTCCCCTCAGGGCTCAATATAGGTAAACGACTACGGAATATCGTTTACCCGTGGAACCGTCGATTACCGAGCATAATATTTAATCCCATATGTGATTTGATCGAATCTATTCTTAAATAAAAAGTTGTATTACTTTCTTACGAATATTGCGTGTGCCCAAACATCGTAAAACACAAATTACGTTGGCATTTCAACCATCTCAAATTACAACAAAGAATTTCGCGTTACACAAAAGTCATAAATTAACAATCAGCAGTCAAGTGGCTATCATTAGAAGCTCTCGACAAAAGCGTGTGTAATTGGTGGCAGCGGATTTATTTATAATGTATTTAAGTGGAAAGTGTTCGGTCACGAAGCAGGCTCGGCTGGTGAATCCAATAAAGCGAGAATGGAAGCTGTGAGGTCAGCCGTGGCCAACACACTCCCAGAGGAATGCGCTGCGCCAGATGCCTCACAACTGCTCTAATATTCATGAATATTGTATAACAACTGTCTGTTGTCTTTGACTACGTATGTGTTTCCTTTGATAATAAGATTTAAGCGATACTTGTGGGAAGATCAGTTTTATCATTGCCTTTTTATGTCCCTAACCAGGATTTGAGCACCAAATTGCAAAAACAAATTAAGGCGATATTAAAAGTGTCTATCTTTCTCTGGGTGATTGTAAAATGTCACTATCTACCCAAAGTAGATGCTTCAGCCGACAATAGATTGAACTGTTCGACTGTGTCAGAGACTTAATTGCACTTTTCGGAGAGGAAACTGCAGTTTGTTTAAGTCAGTTCAAGTGAACTCTATTGATGCCAGTACCAGGTCCCACTGTATTACTACCAAATTCCATTTGAATTCTACAGAAAATGGACCGAGTGCCTTAACTACCCTTAACCCTTTTGTGGGTGAAATTTTACGACTATGCGGGGCTGAAGCAGATGTTGAACATTCTGTTTTATTTCACTCTCAGAACTGCGTAGAACGAATAACTCGTTTCAGACTATTTTATTTTTATTCGATTTTTATTATCAAATATCTACTGTACATAATATTGATAAACTGAAAAGCTCCCGGAGGTTATCTATGGTGCCAGTACCTTTGCGGTCATAAACCTTTACATTTTGCTATTGATTTTGTGTTGCTACGGGTATTCCATACTTACCGATATACGATACGATATCTTCTTAAAGAAGGTTAGGTTAGAATGTTACTTTATGTATGTCGTTCATTTACTAACATTAAATGTTACGATCTAAATATTATCCTGCGAGGTAAATTCATTGAGTGTTAAATCTCGGTGCATGCCTCTCAAACGCGTCTCGTAGCAGTTACCTGTAGCGGTAAGTCTCCTTCCTCCGTCAGTTCCTGTGCCTCGTGTTCGTGCGCCCACTTCACCGCGTCCGCCAGGAGCTCGCTTTGTTGACACTTTACTCAGTTCCTTCCACCTGCCGCACTTCTACTCCGCTTTGAAAACAATTTCTAAAGCATTAAGAATATATCCCTATTTATAGTCTTCAATATATTTTACGAGCAAGTTCCAATTAGCCGGAAGCCTATTAACGTAGCTCGGGTGCTATAACAAGATATTTTATTTGAGGTATCTTAACATCGTGTACTACCACAGTTTGTAGTAAGTGACCTCGTTCATTCAGATCTATTTCGGTCGTAAATTGTAGTTAGTTATTGAAGAGAAAGTTTGAGATGACTTTCTAGCGAAGCAATAAAACGCTCCGCAGTTTAGTTCAGGAGACGACAATATTGATTTTCTCCTCACTGATGTATTTCATTCTCCATCTGTTGCTCTCCATAAAATTTACGACAGTATTACTGAGCAGTTATTTTTGTATGAAAAGTTTTATCGCCGCGCGGCGTCGCTTTCCACGACATGAGTTATTTTTCAACACCAAGTGTTTTTATCGAGTTCTCTAATTCACGACATTTTTATTCTTATATTATTCTTTATCTGCAGAGTAATAAATGTAACTTAGATTGATTTTATTCTCATACGATTTATGCAAGATTCCATATTCCCAAGTGTCCATGAACTGAATTTACTTTGTTGTCCTCAGATGGTGGCGACAGATGACTCATCGAACACAGTGCCCGGACACATAGAATCACCGGGAACCTTCGGCAAACTACGACAGACCCTCTCCTCCTCACTACTCACAGCCCAGGACAAAGGTAAACAAAAAACTGGAAAAGACCACAAAGAAATGTAGTACTTTACACATGTAGACAAATAAAAACCAAGCAATACAAACCAAGAGTCCATCACACATTGGATATTATAAACATTAGCTTTAGAAACTTTCACTGTGCATGGCATACTAACATCGTAATCGTAGCTCATAACAACACTAATAAGTAAATATATATATTGTTATACTTGACGCGAACTGTGTCCAACTTGCGTAATATCTGTAGGCCAATTCTGCTAATTTAAAACGTTCAAAATCCAGTCGCAGTCTCATCTCGGCGACAAACAAATGTCAAAAAGTTGTCAAAATGTATGGAAATTTGAAGTATTTTTGACAGATTGAGACTGAGATCAGACTGTGAACGTTCTTAAAAATTACGAGAATTGCCCCTCTGAAGTACCGTCTTGCTGGATAAAGGAACTATTGAGAACTGGATGTTAAGATTCAAGCATGAACACTTAGGTACTGATCTTAGCTGTTTTATGCAATTAAGAAGATTGTAAAGAGTAGCGCAGAAAAGGGCGGGCCGCGCCATGACGCGTTACAAAAATTCTCCTTTATCGCTTTCGTACATTTCTATGAACCATCGCAGACTACAGGCGGGCCGCAGCATTTTTGTATGAAAATGCTTTGCGCTGCGGCCCGCTGCAGCTGTAATGCGCTTGGCTTAATAGGAAAATTTTCCTGAGCCGTCTCACTTTTTCCCAGATTTTTTCTAATCCTATGAAAAAGTGAGACGCCTCATTTCGATAATCCTTTAACATTTTGAAAGCTTTATATTTTAAATCTATTACGCTATTCTGTTATCCTTAAGATTGATCCGAAAACATCCAATACGTCTAAATAGGATCGGCCATGGAATACCAAAACCAACCAACCCGTTTTACAGCGCCCGAGTCCGACAAAAAGAGAGCAAATTCCTAAACTTAGTAATGCGTTAAATTGATCCGATGGAACACAAACGGTTCTCTTCTGTGCTTTAATCTTCCTGAATTTCAGGCAGTTTTTAATTATTTATTTGTACTAAAAGAGGCTATGAAAATAGATAACTACCAATTTTTTCAACTTGATATTTTACCAGTTTTACATTCTGAAACTGTGTGGTTACAGTCAAATTTTAACGAATAGATTATATTATACATTTGGAAGTATGAATTAAGTAATTATGGAATCAATCTGCCCAGCCTTTTCTCAAATATGTTGGGTTCAGCTTCCAGTCTAACCCAATGCAGCTGAATAGGTACCAGTACCTATTTTACATGGAGCGACTGTTGTAACTTCTGACTATGACTACCCGTAACGACTGTCCAAGATTTATTTATTTATTAATTCTGCGAATGACAGCCATAACATGCTTTCCGAGGCACGGAAGTAATAAATAAGTATAATGTAATCTACAGAAAGTTTTTTCTTGACTTTGATAACACACATAGGTACATATGTACTAAATGCCACATAAAATAAGTAAAAATATCTGAAATCAATTTAAAAGTGTAGTAGGTGTGACTAGATATTTGCAAAAGCAATCCATTACTCGTGTGCCACGATGCACCGGCCATTGCTATTTCTAAAAATAGATAGTGCATAGATAGATTAACCACCCAACGCCTACGCGATCCAGCGGATTGAATTACTTACTCCTATAACTTGCGTAGGTTGGTAAAATGATATGGCTCTATTTTTAGTAAGAAACCAAGCTAAAATAAAAAATATTTTCGTATTTTGAGTCTATTGTTAGTAATCAAACCTCTTTGGCAGTACTGAATGTAACTGGCTGGTTTTAATACTATTAAATGTTGACATTCTAAAGATGCAATAAATAAAAAAAAAACTAGTTCCCGCCATTTCTCAATTGTTTTTCAAGCAAGCAACATGATCGTATGTGACGAAGAAATTCGGTACATTTTAAAATTTTATTACAAAAAAGTTAAAAATGCGACAAACGCCGCGAATAAAATTTGTGCGGTTTACGGACCTAATGCGGTATCAATACGAGTAGCACAAATGTGGTTCAAGCGTTTCTAGACAGGAAATTTTAGTGTGAAGGATGAAGCTCGTTCTGGACGCCCTGTCACGGATAAAATCAGTGCCATTTTTGAAAAAGTGGAGCAAGATCGACATATTAGTAGTTATGATATTGCTGAAGAACTGGATGTTAACAAACAAACACACAAACAGTTTTACGGCATTTACAAAAGTCTGGGTACAAGAAAAAACTTGATATTTGGGTACCACATGATCTCACTGAGAGAAACTTAATGCAACGTGTTTCCATTTGCGATTCCTTGTTGAAACGTAATAATTCCGACCCATTTCTTAAACGGTTGATTACGGGTGATGAAAAATGGATCACTTACGATAAGAATGTCCGAAAAAGATCGTGGTCGAAGCATGGACAAGCCCCACAGACCGTGGCAAAGCCCGGCCTGACTCGGAACAAAGTGATGCTGTGTGTTTGGTGGGATTGGAAAGGAATCGTCCACTATGAGCTTCTGCCGCCGGGTAAAACTATAGATTCTGACCTCAACTGTCAACAACTGATGAGGTTAAACGAAGCTATTGAGAAAAACCGGCCGGAGCTGGTGAATAGGAAGGGCGTGGTGTTTCATCACGACAACGCCAGACCGCACTCATCTATAGCCTCTCAGCAAAAATTGAGAGAGCTTGGCTGGGATGTGTTGATGCATCCTCCGTATAGCCCTGATCTTGCTCCATCAGATTTCTAACTGTTTCGGTCACTTCAGAACTCTTTAGGAAGCATAAAGTTAACCTCAAAAGAACACTGTGAAAACTACCTGTCAGATTTTTTTGATAAAAAAATCTCAAAACTTCTACAGCTATGGGATCATGGCATTGCCCACAAGATGGCAACAAGTCATCGTTCAAAACGGCACATACATATTATAAATAAATAAAAAATTAAACCTAAAAGAAACATTTTTTTTTATGAAAAATACGAAAATACTTTTGCCCCGACCTAATAAAACAACACTAACTTTAAACTTTAACATCTTGGAATACTATGAAGCCTTCAAAATATAAAAATAAATTAAAAGTTTTCACCGTTTTCAAGCTTTCACTCTGAATAAAGTTTGAATTACATTAGTGTACCTTAAACAGGTTTTAAGATTGATGTACATAAAGTTAACCCATGAAAATTCCAAGTGGGAGGGTACTGGAAAATCAACATTCCGGTCGCGATCTCTTTTGGACGAAACGTACCCATCCAGCCGCTACCTCTCATCCCGAAACAATATCCATTCATCATGTCGACGGAAATCTGTTTATCGGAGCCAACAAGGGAAAGTATCGCAAACTAGCTACGGTTTTTACAAACACCTTTTTATTGCTGTACATAATGGAAATTAGATGTCTTTTGGTTCTGATGGATAGATACTTGAATATCTACTTGCTTCAGATTAATATGTTTCTTCAGTATTGTGGTTTTTTTATATCTTTGATATTATAATACCAGTAATTTATATGTCCATGGAGAGAATATGTTTTTCCAATGAAAAGAAAACACCACCATATTAGAGTGGAACTGGCAGGTAGAAAATAACTAGTAGTTGTTAACAGCAGGTAATAATATTCTTGCAACTCTCAGTGTATGCTGAAGATTGGAGGGTGTTATGTGCTTATTCCCTAAGGCCGTCATTACCGTTATTTATGTTTACCTCTCACCCCACAAGACCGGTTAACTCAAACCCCACCATAAATATACTTTTCGTAAAATATTAACTTACTTCTTGTTATTTTTTACAAAAAAGACGTTAGAATTGTAAGTTTTAATTGAAGTTAAGTCTTTCTGTTTTTACGTAAAATTAAATTGGCTGCACAGCTCATTTATCACCTTCAAGAGCTTTTGTTTTTATTCAAACTACTTTAATCAAACTAATTAATTCAACCAAAAATTTGAAACTGGCTATTTGCGACCAAAATATAGTGAAAATTTGTGTGAGTGAATCAGGAAAACTTGAAAATAATGTTATATTATTCCTGAGGGGCGATACTCGTAATTTTAAGAACGTTCACAGCTCAGAACGTCCTCATCTGTCAAAAATACCTCTAATTTCCTTACATTCTGGCAAGTTTTTGACATTTGTTTGTCGCCGTGATGAGACTGTGACTAGATTTTAAACGTTTTGAATTACGAGAATTGGTCTTCTGTTCTTTACATCGATTAAAAGATCTAATATATTGTAGAATTACCACTCTGGGCAGGAATATTTTGACATGTTAGATATGACTTTATGACACATCAGCTGAATCGACGGGATGTTGCGAATTGACGTCGTCATAAATTTACATTTGAATTTATTAAGAAAATTGTTGCTACAGCTATTTTATGCAATAGATAAGCTTGTGGCAAATACTTCAATTATTTGTCGTGGTCGGTCAAACCGCGTCAGTCTAACTATTGTGAAAATTGCTGGCGAGTTTGTTGCGCCACAACTCCTCAGCGAAAGCACTAGGAAGTGGTGAAGTGCGGGCGTTTTGGGGGACTGTCTTTTGTAATTTTGACGTTCGAAAAGTGCCTAGTTTGAATAAATGACTTTTGATTTTGATTGTATCAAATAAGCATAATAGGTAGGTAGCTTAGATTCGCTGAAAACATAATACCTGCATAAACAACCCTTACTGAAAAGATCAAAAGGCCAAAATAAAGGTATTATCGTTTAAGCTGCACTCTTACTTTCGCCATTATTCATACATATCGGATGTCAGGGACGACTCCCGGCCACCGTAGGCGCGGGCCTGCGGGCGGAGAGTAATGGGTAACTCTCCGTCCGATCAGGACCAGGCCCGTGCCGGACGGCGCGTACGTGTTCCACGCGCGCCTCAAAGAGATGTCAGCAACAAGGAAGGGGCCCGAAAGGGCCGAAGCCTGCCGGGGCAGCGGGATTGTCCGAAAGGGTTACCGCTACCCCGGAACACAAAGGGCTAAGGAAGGAACACGGGTGGGTTTTAGTCAGTAAGAGTCTGACACTCCCTTCTGCTCCACCCAGAGCAACAGTTACAGTTTTAGTAATTGTGTATTCGTCACTTACAGAAGTGCACAGCACTAGCACAGAAATTAACAAGATATCATCAGTTGAGTTACATATACTTCATTTATAAAATAAAGTAGAATCAAAATTAAAAAGACCAATGTTCACAAATACGATCGAAAGTACAAAAATATTTTTAAAAAATCAACAAAATGAAGGCTGGCAAGGAAGGGAAAGTCATACAAACTTTCAAGCCCTTGTTTTTCGAAATGAATGAAAATGTCTTTACTAAGTTTTTAGACCTTTGTATCCTGCTTATGCGTATGAACTTTCATTAAAATCGGTTCATTCATTTTGAAAAAAATATGCCTTGAAAGTTTGTATGAAATGCCGTACGTCGCAAGCGCTCTTAAATACAATTATTAAGGGTGGCTCGGCACAGACGACTCCAGACACCAAGCTGGATAGAAGTTTCGGTCGGAATTATCGTCAAGGGTTAGAGTAGATGTCGATGCTATTGGTTCGTGTAGCGAAATTTTTGGTACTTTTTCAGTCACCGACGAATAATTTCTATTCAAGGTCTATATAGGTCTAGAATCATGTATTGATTTCATGATTAAAGTTTGCGTGTCGATGTCCCTGGTCTGAGACTGTAAACAGTTTCTAGGCAAAGTCTCGCTGAACATGAAAGCATTGATGTTTAGAATTTAATAAAGCGATATTTCTAAAATATTATAATTATTTTTTCTGTTCTAAGAATAAAAGCAAAAATAAACTTAACAGCAGTTTCATCTTTCTCATCTTTCTTCCTTTTCCAGATTTTTGAGTAAATTTATAATTTATTATCATGTAACAAAGGCGTAGGTACTGTACACATTAATGTGCCGAGAGTTTGTTTTATTGATTACATAATACAATCAAAATTCATTACTTACTTCCGAAAAATATTTCATTTTCACTGACTTTTTCCAACTTTGACAGAGCAGCCGATCGATTCCGTAAAAATCTCACCGTGATAACTTAGGTGAAGTGAGCTATCAGTAGGGGCAATCCCTAGGTGGAATGACAGCTCACCTCACCTCACATAGTTTTCACGGTGAGATTTTTACAGACTAGCACTGGTATACACTAACAGCCTTTTTATAAACGTATCTTAATTTTTAACGAATTGTTTAGGAACTGATTAGCGAAATTCTTATTTGTAAATGCTATTCAGCGATAAAAGGTCGCTGAGCAATTTGTTAGTAGCTGTTAAAATTATGCACTGTTTAAAGCTTGGTAAGAGGATGCTAAAACTGTGGCTTGAGATTATTGTGTGTATTCATGGTTTTTACATTCACCTGACCGATTTATTATGATTTAAATCAGGCTTTACTAAATCAATATTGCTTAGCTTAGCAAGTTGATTAAAGCAAGTCAATTAAGTTAATGGTGCATTTCGTGTAATCACTGAAAATATGAAGAGGTTTCAGTAGAATGAGTTGACAATGTTGAAGACATAAAGGGGCGTCAGTATTGTATTGTAGACATGTAAAGGCTACAATCTGTTTTAATGTTTTGAGGCGAAATTTGAAGAGGTTTCGCTCTGGGATCATTATGTATTCGAGATATTTGTTGTAGATATGTAGACGCTTCAACAAACATAATGTTAATTTAGAATTAGGAATTGTACTTTTTATTTCCCCGTTACTAATGTCGTTACACCATTTTCACGGGATGAATTTGTCAGGAAATGTGGACTGTTAGCTATTGTTATTATTTTGTTAAATTATCTAAAGCAATTTCTCTAAATATTATTTATTTTTATATTTATAACCTTTTCGTTTATTTTTTTATGTTGTACCCATGTGCCAAAGTAAAATTACATTGAATAATAGTGTAGCTGGTTGACAGTAACTAGCTGTCAAGTGGTAGGTAGCCTAGCTGCGTCATACGTGTACGTGTATAATCTTGCTTGGTACTTTTTTGAAATCTGAAAGTGGAATTCTGACCGTGGGGTTCGCATCTGAAACTTTTCAAATATATTTTCGTTATTCTCTCATCATGCCGCAACTACTCAGCTAACAACTTTTCGCCCTGCATATATTTGCTCAAAAACCCTCTGGGCTGGTACCATACATGACAATTGAGCATGAGCACTCGTCAAGTAAAAATGTATTTTGTATAATAATTAGAACAGGAAAAATAAAACAAAATGTGGTAATGATATTAAAGTGATTGCAACTTTATTAATTTATATATACTTTATTGTACACCACAAAAATACAACATGAAAAAGATACATCAAACACTACATAATATACATTGGGCGGCCTTATCGGTTTCTGCGATCTCGTCCAGGCAACCCTAGAATGTACAGTGACTTTCCTGGACATAAAAACCTTATAGTGGATTAAACTTGGATTTTATAAAGGTGAATTAATAAACTTGTTTTTATACAATCCTTTTAATTAACGCACCCGAAATATTATACAAACTTCGTTTCAGGGGGTAGAGGTGGTTCTACGTTTATATAGGTTATTGAATTTCAGACGAGTAGACTTCGCGAGTGTATCGTAAAAACAATTCATAAACATTGTAAAATAATACAATATAATATACAATTCATTTACCCGTGGATGTAAAAGACATTTATGCAGGATGCATCTTTTCTTACTTATGCGTGCGTAGATTGTAATGTAGGTAATAACATTTTGTAGTTAGATAGGTAAAGTCTGCCTAAAAAATAAAGAAGACAAAACGTGTTAAGTATTTGGCAGCGTTGAGAGAAGTTGCTATGGAATTCATGATCATTTCTTAATATTCATAGCGAAATATTGTGCGGTTCGCTTCTCGCAGGCTAGGAGGGCACAGGGGCTGGGGGGTAGGCACGCATTGTTAGTACATTCCTGCTCAGAAGGTAGACACAAGCTGCGGACTTATTTGAATTCCCGTCGTTTCATTCCAATTCAATATTTCATAACAATGATCTGAATGTAATTTGAGTTTGAATAACTTTCGGTTTTGGAACTGCCAATTTAATTCTAGTTTGGAGTTTGATCCACTGTTCTTGGACTAATAGTTTTGAAAATCGGAAGAACTAGATAATAATTATGGTTTGATGCAGGTAGCATAGTGGTAGTGGTAGGTAGGTAGCATAGTAGTAGGTAATGTAAAGACGGATTTACATTACGAAAATAATTGTGCAAACTTATTAATCATTGATAGTTTCACGTGTAAACAATTTTCTATCCTACACTTGAAAAAGCTATCCATTAATAACTAATAAATAGATGATTATTTACTTTATACCGGCTTAATGGTACTTAGTATGTTTTGTTTCAGTAACAAAGTTGGGTCCGCGGCAAGTCGTGCCGGAACCGGTACCAGAGCCTACGCCGGCACCACCGCCGGCACAACCACCACCCACAGCTGCACAACAAGCTAAGACTGACCGGTAAACTTTACTACTACCACAAACTAAATTTCTTCTCAACTTCACACCTTTGTT
Organism: Globia sparganii; assembly: GCA_949316385.1. Lineage (NCBI taxonomy): Eukaryota > Metazoa > Arthropoda > Insecta > Lepidoptera > Noctuidae > Globia > Globia sparganii. Next base: position 11,678,372 of record OX438663.1, on the reverse strand, counting down.
ACGATTCGTATCGTACCTAACTTACGAAACTCATTCAAGTTTCTTTTATTAAAAAAAGTTAGGAATTAATTTCGTTCTTCTTTATCATTTCATTGCTTTTCATTAGATCTGGTTTTTAATTTATTTTTCAGAGCAAAGAACGCTGTGTAAGCTGTATAATATTTTTAATTTCCTCTCTTCAGACTTCCTACAGATTTTTTGAAACTTTCAGTCTAATAATACCTTAAGCCAATCTATTCTGTAGAACTCTCACCGTAAAAACTTAGGTGAAGTTAGCTGTCAATAATGTCAATCTGTAGCATTTGGTGAAATGAGAGCTCACTTAAGTTTTCACGGTGAGAATTTTAAAGCATGACTTGTCATGCATGATAGACAAGAAATGTGGACACGAGGTTAGTTCGCGATTTAGTTTAGCATGTAAAAGAAAGAAAGAAAGAAAATACGTTTATTTGCGGTATACGTCATCATCATCATCGTCATCGGCCTAGCCTTTTCCCAACTATGTTGAGGTCGGCTTCCAGTCTAACCGGATGCAGCTGAATACCAGTATTTTACATGGAGCGACTGCTTATCTGTCCTCCACAACCCAGGTGAACATGATGCAAAAAAGAACATTATACACAAAAAAAAAGTTAGGGGAAACATGCGTCACGTCCACGCGAAACATGCGTCACGTCCACGCGAAACATGCGTCACGTCCACGCGAAACATGCGTCACGTCCACGCGAAACGGCTATCGCTCAGCATTATGCTGCGACCCTACATAAGACATAGCCCTCGCGCAGGTTTTCAGCGGCAGCAGTAATGCCGCGAAGACTTCTCTCTCACTTACTCACTGAACCGTCTATAAATGTATTCGTACACACAGCGAAAGGCTGAACTGTCAACTGAACTGACTCGCAAATGCACTTCGTATCCGCCCCGAGTAATACCATAACAATATCAAATTATGTTTGTGTATAGCGAGGCCGGTAAAGCGCCGTCCCGGGCTGGTGCATGCCGCGTCTGTCTGAAAGCTCTGAAGCCTGGAGAGGTGTACCACACATGCAATGGCTGCCAGCACCGCGTCTGCGAGGACTGCTCATCGTACTCCAAGCCGGCCGGCGATGAAGATGCTGTGAGTACCCCTGCACGCTTGAAACCTTTTTTCTTTAAACCTTAAATTATGAGTAATGTATTGTTTAACATCAGTTTCAACACAAAGGTGTTTTTGTTAAATAACATAGACATAACATCACGCCTGTATTCCTCGAAGGGTTAAGCAGAGGTTAATTTCTCACAATAAACGTGTGTAGATAGTAACTTATACTTTAGCACTTATAGTATCATAATATAGGAGATACTTATTCAAATGTTGATGAATAAATAAAGTCCTCCAGACCGTATTTCGGCCACGACGGCCAACCACAACGGAGACTAGCCTTCGGCGCGGTAGATAATATAGTCCACATGTGTGCGCGCAGACATATATACACTCCCTCCTCCCTCACTCTCATAGTCGGTAGTCCGATGGGACGGCAACCCGGTACGACCGGAGAGAGATCAGGCGTAGGACCAACGGCTTAACGTGCTTTCCGAGGCACGGGGATCACATCGCCAACTTCCAAACTCCGGGCTGTTATTAAGAAATTCCTAATGGAAAAACTCAATAACACTTTGCCCGACCCGGGAATCGAACCACGCTCAATAGTCAAATCAAATCAAATCAAAATATTTTATTTCACATAAGCCTACATGGGCGCTTATGAAACGTCAGAAGCTAGGTGCACGGTTCCAATAATAATTGGTCGTTTCCTATGGAGAAGAACCGGCAAGAAACTCCATGGTTACTCTTTTAAAAATAATTAGCTTTTACAATGTTTTCAAATTACAGTAGGTATGGGAGGACAGCGTAGGCCTGTCAACAAGTACCAGGTACTTGATAAAATAAAGTCGCTCTTGCGACCACGAGACCAACGGGGTACCTTATAGTTAAATCGAATGTTGATAACAACTGTTTCAACACGTAACTGAAAATTGAACGCTCGAAATTGAAGAGCTTAATAAAGACGCAATTAGATCCTCCTTCGAACAAGCTGAACCTGGCAACCGTCCAGATAACTTCAGCAAGCTATTACAATTCGATAAACGATATTACGGACATGATGGAGAAAAGATAAATAGAGGCAATGATAGCTCATATAAGGCTAATAATATTTTTTTTTTTTAATCCTAAGGGGATTCTGCGTTGGCTTCGGCTCCTCTTACGCCTTCCAATGGACCGGGACCCCATGGTCCCGAGATATGTAAAAATATAATAATAATAATTTTATTATCAGGCAACTAAGGCCCATAGAGAAAATACACAAAATAATCTTATACAATAATAAACTTTAATACATATTAAAACACACAATTAGTTTGTAATATAATATAATTATACTTATACTTACTTATTAGACAATCGTAAACAAAAAGATGTTAAAGAATCCTTTTTGTCCTATAATAATAATAAATATCTTTATTTCCCAATACTTTTTCTATGGAAAATCCCATAGGAAAAAGTTGGACTAAAAAACCACACGTTTTCTTCTGCTACCATGAGTCAACACCCCAGGAAATTCCAGTTCAGGCACCGCACCCACGACTGGAATTTGTGGAATAACCCTGTTAAAGTCAAGTTATTTATTTAAAGTAGACAAAAGGCACTTTTGAACTTAAACATTTACAAGAAAATAGAAGTGGCTCTGATTGCCGGTTCCAAAAAGTAGTTTAGTGTGGGTGTACAGACGCCAGCACATCAAGCTATCCGGAACTGTCAAATTTTCCCAATCAGCTTTTAACCATAAGGTTAGCTTTAGCAATAAAGTTGAAAATATATTAAAGAAATTTGACAGATTGTAGTAGCTTGATGTGCTGGCGTCCGTACATAGTAACTATTTTATTTTTTACAATACTTTGTATATAACAATTATATAATTATATGTAAAGACGATTTACCAGGAACAATATACTGTCCAAGCAATAAGAATCAAAGCTAATTGTTGTCCATCGTTGAAATTATGTTTAGAGCTTATGGCGGTGCTCAGTATGCCGCCGCAAGGCCCAGCCGCGGCTTCCGCCGTCCGCACAGGACAGCACGGACTCGTTGTTGGACGTGCCAGTGTTGGAGGCCCTACAGCGCCGCCACTCGGAGGCGCGGCTCGGAAGTGGCGGCAGCAGCGCCGGCCTGGCCCCACCGCGCTCGCCCGAACTGAGGCGGCACTCGGACGTGTCACCAGCTTCGCTCAAAGAACTCGAGAAGGTAATGTTTATGGATGCTTTTGGAAGTAAACCAGCTCTGATAAAAAAAAATGTGCCTACAGCTAGCGGGCCCCAAGCCTTAACAGAGCGCGGATGGTTCCAGGTCTTAGTTCTAGATTTGTTCCATCGTTACTCACCTGTTTAATTTGTTCCTCATTATTTCTTGCAACAAATACCAACCTCCAGCCGAACTATAAAGCGCATTTATTGCGAGAAATGACGCGAAACAAATTACCGACGAAACAAATCTAGAACTAATCCCTTGAACCACCCGCGTTATGGCTTGGGGAAAGCTGGGGGTAAGCTCTCAAAAAAAGTATTTTAATCATGATCTATTCTCTTATAATTATGAGTGACTTGAATTGTATCTTAGCCCAAACTGCCAAAACCCATTCACTAACGATTTTGCCCTTTGGCAGACGGGGCATCGTGGGAGTTTGGGTGAGGTAAACTACATATCTACTTGCCCTGCCCTTTTATTTATAAAACCAAACTAATCTTTATCTTGTTTCCTACGAAATTCTTTTTTCACACCCGCACTCCTACGCTGTCAAGTAATGCACGGGTAGGTCCACACAATAAGTAGATAGTACAGTTATGAGTTAAGAGCAAACAGATGAATGCACTTAATGAAACTCTACGATTTTCTCCTCAATTATGAGGACTTGTGCATATAGCATCTTCTCACTAACAACTCTTATGAATTGTGTCACATACGAGAAACTCTCTTGAATTTTGCAAAGTGGATACATAGTTTTGCTCTTAATTGTTTTTTACCATTTGCATCAAAGTTATTTAAAAACCGTAGAAAGATCGTAATGGTGGAGCCACCGGGATGAAATGGACAAACAAAAGCTGCGCAGCACCATTTTGTGTTGCAACGTTGCAACATCTTTCACACTCAAACTGTGAAATTCTGACATGTTTTTGAAACAATGTTGTGCAACTTTTGTTTCTCGTAAAAACGGAGCTTTATAGACACTATTCGAGTGTGAGTTCGTAACCACGCTGCCCGCGGCGGCAGTTAAAGGGCGGCGGCAGCACGACGCCGACGGTGGAGTCTCGTCGCCCGAGCACGGTGACGCCGGTACGTCGTCGATCGGTGCGGGCGCCCCGCCAGCGCTCCTGTGATGAAGACCCGCCGCATTCGCCTGCGCATCAGCAAGCGCCGCTCGCGCCGCCTGCCATCTCTAGGAGGTATTTGATGACCGCCATCTCAAGGCCAATTTCCGTAAATAAAATCATTAAGATTGTGACTAAAATTACTTAGAATGCGAACGTTCTTAAAAACACGGAAATTGTTCATCTGATCACATCAACACACCTTTTACTTATAAAAAAACAGGTCAAGTGCGAGTCGGACTCGCGCATCGTGGGTTCCGTGCAAAGAATCATGTCAAGTTTTGACCTAAAAATTTTCTAACCCGTCTAGTGATGTAAAATATCTTAAAAAATTGTACATTTTTTGCTTATTTCGTATCGCTTAATTGAATTTTCAAATAAAGCCAGGAAAAAAAGCAATGTTACTATATTTATCGTAGCCTTTTTGAAACGGAACGTGTCATATACAAGTTCCATTTTAGGTGTACAGTTGACAGGTTATGCGTAAAACGAACTTCTTTAGCCGCAACGTTAAGTGAATGACATGCTGTCATTTGTTTGACGTTTTGCAGTCGTTCGTCTGCTCTTGTACTGTGCGATTTCGGATTTTCTGATACCCTTACAACTTTTGCATTTTCCACAGACTTTGACACCTACCACTTACGATTGCTTTGGCCTGCATCATACGGATACCGATTTAGTGCTTTGTGATCTATCTAAGACGTCGTCGGCGGGATATTACGAGAATATAACTGCTGCTTGCGATCGCGCGCCGATTTGATGATGATGATATTACATTGAAGATATTACTATACTCTATGAGGGATTTATTTCTGAGTGATTGTTAGTCTCTCAGCGATTTGGAATCAATTAGATTTTGATTATCGTACAGTTTTTGAGATTATAACAGCTGTCAAACTATCTGACAGCAGTTATTAACCTCAAAAACTTATTTACATAATAACATTTTTTACTGGCCGCTAAATAAAAAGATGATAAGTTATTGTGTTATTATAAACGATAATTGTTTTTATATAACACTAGCTGGAGGTAGACGAGACCTGTAAAACGAATCAAGTGACAGGTCAATCAATGTAGAGACCGTGGGCATGATTCTTTGTAGGTTTTCCTTTACTTGTGCTACATGACATTGCTTCTTGCCAAATTTCATGATTCTAGGTCAACGAGAAAGGTTTTGATTTCCTTGCGAGTTTCAAAACATGCGGCATAAGCCCATATGTTTTGATTGCCTTGACTTAGAAGTTTGATTTTTTTACTGCTTCAAGGGATTGCAGCCCTAAGTATTTGATATTAATTTCAACTTGATAAATCCACGCGTTCATGAGAAAAAGGGTCTTGACAGACGGACAGACAGATGGACAACGAAGTGATCTTATAAGGGTTCCTTATTCCTTTTGAGGTACGGAACCCTAATAATACAGTCAAACAATTTTGGAATGGGCAGTTCGATAAATAGTTCGGCAGTTCATAGGATAAGTTGGAATTATGACCAACCACGCGCGAGCCGAATTGGTCGCAGTAACCAAGCCACCCCCGACCAAATTGATTAGGTTAAGTTTGAACTGTGACCAAACGCGCGCAAGTCGATTGAGCGCTACTTCCACGTTAGATTTCTTACAGACTAATTCCGATTTGTTAACTGCCGACACGTAACTGCCCATTCTATCATTTTACTGCTTAATTATTTATTGAATTACCCATATAAATATTTGTTATAACTCATTTTTATTTAGTTTGCTGCTCAGTTTAGAGGACAAAGCTGATTTAAATATGGAAGGTGGCGTCTTTTCGTTTTTTGCAACTTGGAGTCAAAAATTGACTACAAAGCTAATAAATACACACAAACTTCTGACTCATATCTCATTTCGGATTGAGTTTAGAGATATACATGCCAAATAAGTTTCGTTTGACTATTCTGTACTAGAAAAACAAGATTTGGTTGATGGCCACGAGAAAACAAAAAGACGCCAGTTTCAGGCATTGTCTTTTAGTTACCAAAACTACAATAAACCACTGCCGCTTTAAATCAGTGGCCTAACTATTATTAACTGCTACTTCGTAACTGGCGTAGCGCTGAACTGTAGCCGACTGCTACGGCGTAGGCACCAGTTCTTATTGTTAATTTTTTTTTGTATCTATTATTTTTACATCTATTTTCTGGGTGTTGATAGACGGGGTATTACTACCAAGAAATTTTATTCGAAAATACCATTTATCTACGTACTGGGGTTTTGATTGGAGTTTCATAAATCTTAATTTAATCTGCTTTACTTATAGATCATCAGCGGTGGACGTGGTAGCCGGTGCAACGTCACGGCGTGGTTCATATCGTGTCGATGAGCCCAGCTCCACTCCGACGATAGCGCCTGGCCTCAGCGTCGACGAAGATCGACCTATCAGGCGTCGGGGAAGCCAGCTGTGAGTTGCTAAACCCAGTCAAGTGGCATTCTTTATAAACGGATTTCGTAAAAATGTTAAGTTTTTTCACTGACAGATAACGCACAGCTTTAAACCACTGGGTCTAGAAGCAGTTTTTGCACAAGAGTTCCTTACATATCAAAAGTAAACACTAAGTCTAGGGAAGGATGATTGAAAATTCATTCATGGGTTAAAGTGAGTATGAAAGTTTTTATGGAAGTTCGTAATCTTTGTCGATGCGGAACCCCGTCGGGCACATGGCTTATATTTTATGATCCTTATGCGCTTTTCCTTCCACTAAAGTATTCCACAAATTATCTTTGAAAGAATGATTCATTGATCTTCGTCCGATGATGGTGTTTATCAGTTATTTCACCTAGAAATTATTCATCTTCCCCTAGGCCGGACATAGCAGCACTACAACAAAAAACGGGTGCTCTTAACGCGCTAGCGGCGCTAGCATCTCGCTCCGACTCGTCATCAGACACATCGGTATCAGTGTCTGCGGCCACGTCAGCGGCGCTGGCGGCGGCCGCGCGGCAGATGTCCGTTGACGCGGAGGCCATAAAGATCGTTATACACGATGTTGATGATCGTACGCCGCGCCGCGTGTCACTGCGCCGTGATCCCAACGATAAGGGACACCGATGTAAGTCAAGATTTGAAACACACTAGTGCTAAATTAAAAGACCAATCTGACTTTATACCGTGCAATAAAAGTTTAACATGCCACACCAGTAGGTACACCGAGCGAAATAGTATATTTTTATATTATACTAGCTGACCCCGCAAACGTCGTTTTGCAAAAAAAAATAGATAATAGCCGATTCTTAGACCTACCCGATATGCACATAAAATTTCATACAAATCGGTCCAGCCGTTTCGGAGGAGTTCAATTACGCACACCGTGACACGAGAATTTTATATATTAGATTTTGCTGCAAGTGTGCAAAGTTTGATGGTTTTGAGCACGGAGCAAATACAAAGTTGAGTCAGTGCCTGCAAAATGCGAAGAAACGGCGGATTTTAAAAGCGTCGTTTGATTCGCGTGAGCATTTGTCATTGCACTCTTGCATCAAAATGTACTACGTCATCGTCGTGCTTCACATCAATATGCAATAATTTGGGACTTAAAGATATTAAATTATATTTTCTTAACTATATCTTAAATTTCTTGGTTTGGGACATTATCTGTAAACGCATACACGTTAGAAGATATGCAAGGCGTTTAAACTACGCAAGCAAACCCGTCAGGCCTAACCGAGTTTCGCAATTCACCTTGAAACGTTACCGGTACCGTGACGAGTTTGCATTGTGGTTTTTAAACCGCAATGGTTATGATTTTTCATGATTAATCTGCGTATAAATTCAACAAGTAATGTTTTCATCACCACTTTCTGTCATGACGTGTGTCACATCCACCAAAAATGTGGTTAGGCGTAATCACAAAAATATAAGCTCAACAAAGGTTGGTTGTGGAAATGATTTATTACAGCTCGCGGTTTCGGAATGCGCGTTGTGGGCGGCAAGCCGGACGCGAGCGGGCGGCGCGAGGCCGTGATCGTATGGACCGTGCCGGGCGGGCCCGCCGACCTCGCCGGCCTCACGCAGGGAGACAAGGTGACTATAACAAAACAACGTAGTTATGTCTACTGATTGATGCGCGCTTAGGACAACTGATTATAACTTTTCCTGTCCACTTTGTAGACGACAAATGTCACATTGATGATGATAATGTGTACGAGCAATCCTGTACATAGGAACTGTATTCGTTTTATGCTGACATTGACGCCCAGCAATTAAATAAAATATTTGTGAATTGAGTTAACGATCAGTAGTCGCATAGAATTCGTTCGGACTAATCATCATTTATTTTGCTTTGGATGTTTGTACTTGAATTATCAATACACAAGTTGAACTCTATCAGATTTATTATTTAAATTTACCTTACCCGTCCATCTTGTAAGACAACATAGCTCTCATTGTAAGCAGTACCATCATTGATGACATAGATTAATTATGAAGAAGATGAAGTACTTAGAGTAAGCCTCGTTCATTTAGTGACGATTATTCTCACATGTTGGTGTTTATTTTTTATTTTATTGTCAGATGAAATTACAGTGGCACTTGAGAAAATCGTAAAAAAAACCATAAAACGAATTATACAAACGTTATTGTGCAACTACACTAGACTCATTAAGTGAAGCTGAAGGTTTTTGTAGAATTGATAATGTACCTACATGATCATTGTCCTTGTATGCTTGAAAGTGGTTCGACCAATACTGAGCGCTTCCGAGCTTACGCTCAGATAAACAATGTATACGTGCACCTACCCACGAGTCAAACTATCTGAAACATTGTTTGTGGAGGTGTTGGAGTGGGGCGGGGTTCCACTGACAGAGCGCAGCTTCGAAGAGGTGTGTGCTGTGCTGGAGCGCGGCGGAGACAGCGTGGAACTGCTGGTGGAGCCGGCGCCGCAGATGGATGAGCCGTCCTCGCAGACCAACCAGCCCTCCACGCACCACCACGCGCTATACGGTACATACATCCTCCCTTCATACACCACCACACATTATGTACATAAATACCTACTTACACCATGCTTATCAACACACATCACACCTCTTGTACAAACGAATTTCGTACCCGAATATAAACAATCGAGTATAAAGCCATCTACTGCGTTTGACAGATATCCGCCATGGACGCACCGCATGCGGATCAGTGCCTTAAAAATCAAAGAATACCGGTACGTGGCGCGGACTGCGGACAATCCGTCAAAGAAGTTATAGGAAGTCGCGTCCGCGCGATGCCGTCGCGGACGTCCGCTTAAAGCAGCGGACGGCCTTACTTATGTAGGTCGCGGTGTATATTGCGTTTGCGTTCATCCTAAGCTACAAGTACTCTTACACACACTTATACATGTATTCTTTTATAAAAGTACAAACGCAGCAGTAGCGTTAACTGTACACAAAACTTAAACCATGACTTGTCTTAATGCATCGAGACGGATTTTTTTTTAAATCTTTTAAGGGCTGAACCATTCAACTGCGCAGTTACAATCGTAAGTAAACAAATATTGGCATCGTTTATAAATTAGTATATTATGATCCTAAATTTTTACCATTATTCGTGCAATTTGGCGTATTCTCTAATCGTTTAGAAACATCAATATAGGAACTACAAGTGAACCGTGCATTTTGAACAGTTTTAGTTCATTGTTTGACTACGTAGCGGCGATTCGGACTGCGCAGTTAAATTGTTCACTATAGTAAATGATGTTTAGTTACTAAAAACGCTTTCATAACAACACACCACCAAAGAACAACTTACTCTTTATTGCTAATTCTAAATTCAATAGATACGAGCGTTTCTTTCTGAAGTCATCATGTATTCCTTAACTTCACATTGCACTGCACCTACACGCGATATTTACTAACAATTTTAATATGTAAGATATTTTTTCAACATTACTTATTTTCTGTTTGTCTTTCCTAATATAATCTGTACATATAATTGCTATGTTAACAGCATTTTGTTCTCTACCTGTCTTGTTCCGCACCAACATTTCTCGAGCCTTCTTCTTGAGCAGTATTACGGTATATTTTACACTTTTTTGCATTTTCCTTCTTTCCAGCTTATTTTATTTTGTATTTAATTCAGTTTATCACTCGGTGATAGTACATGAGTCTGTGTTTTGATTCACAGAACCGGATACCGACAAATCACCATCGTCGCCGACCCGACGGAAATTGCCGAAAACCCCGGTATAATACCCATACATAGGCTTTAATTGTAACAATATGTGTTGTGAACCCATAAGACATTGAGCCCCGCGCTCGCTCCTTCATAAACTCTAGTAGAGACTGTCACTCGGTGCCTACTCCTCTGCGCTTCTCGCATCATTCATTCTACACGTGTGGTCTTCAAGCATTGTGTTAGAAACGTTAATAGATCATCTTCTTTTATATCTACTACTGAGTACTTTAGGCTAAATATTTTCAATCACTTTTATAAGAATTTCAGACGCTATCATGACCAGAAGGTAAATGAGTATAAATAAAGATGATCCACTAACTAGAATCACGATTGAACTTCATTATTGGTTAGTTGGTAACATATTTGAAGGTGAGCTTTAAAGAGACGAGCCCTAGAATTACTCATGATGGAACATTTGGTAAGCAACCGTTGTACAGATTTATATGTGATGTAATTGAGAGTTCGTTTAATGTTCATCTCTTTAACAATTGACGGGGAGTTGATGGTGCTTCCTGGCGTAATGTTTGTTCCATCGCTCGTTTCATGTTACTAAGGCCACGCGAAGCGCGATCACAGCTCTGCCGTCAGAAGAAAGAAAGAAAGACAGAAAGGCACATCGAATGTAATTTGTAAAGGAAAGCTTTGACTTTGGATTCTGACTGGGTGAGGATGGAGTGCAGGGGCTGGTCTCCACTGATCTGCTGTGATACTGTAGCACTAATCAGTCAGACATCTTCCACGTTAGTCTAGTTGTAAGAGATTAGTGTTTCTATATACGATCGTAGATGTACTTTAACTTTGTTAACCTTTACTATTTAGAGAAAGGGATGCTCTGTTTGTTTACTTGAAATATTTATACACTACATATATTTTAAACTTTATTTGTTATCTATATTCGTTATACGTTACCGTTTATATAATGATTATCCTAAGTGAAGTGTGTGAAAAAATGCTACCTACTTATTTTCAGATTTTTATTTTTTCTATCACCCGACCAATTTCATAATGTCGCCATCGGCGCCAGGCGGAATTAGGGAATGATCGGCAAATACACAATTATCGATGAAACACATACGGATAAGTAAGTGTAGTCAGAGGCTAACTACAGTTTTAGTGTTCGATGGTAGATTAGGGGACTCGTCCCGGCATCGAATATCATCTACGTATACCATAACGTGGATGAGTAGCGTTCATCGTCTACTGACGTACGAATAAAGACGTAGTGAAGTTAGATTCGCCGCAGCTTTCAGCTTGGCCAATGACAACAAAATTGTACATTTGTACTTTTAATCACAATGGCAACGGCACAAACAGTACACTCCATACACCGACTTAAGTGAAGAAAACACCAGTGACACAGTAAGGTAGTGCAAAGAGAAGGTAGAGAGCGGCGCGGACGACGAGGACGACGGCGACGAACGCCAGCGGCGGCGCGGCATCATCCCGTTTGTACCGTCTCATATCTAGCGCATCGAGTGTCTGTTACCGAGTCTTGCTGTTGACTTAGTTTAGTGTGATGCCGCACTTGCATCGAAGGCGCTCGCAGCGACTAGAGTCTCGTTAGGAGCTTGGAGTGGTGCAGCACGGTACACCGCACGGAACACCTTGAACGACAGGCGCGCACCGACGCTTCTGTCATGTGGCGACGACACCTTACAGCGACACGATGTACATAACCGCTCTTACCATGTAGTTGATTGTTACGACCCAGTACTTACAGATTCAAGTATGCATGATGGTGCACAATGTCGATATGTGCATATTGATCTAGTAAAAGCACCGTATAAGACATAAAGCCTTTGTGTGTGATATAAGTATTGATTCGAATAATGTGTTTACGTTCAAGCTAAATAATATGTCTGTACAAATACAGTATTGCGTTTTGTCATTGTTATGGTGAAAATACACGTGTGTATTGTTAACGCTTAAAGTTTTAATATGTTCTTTCATTATGATACTGTTATTGTCAATGTGAATGAATGCGCCGATGCAATTCATACCATCATGCTCTGCAATAGACACATTTCGCAACTCCAAGATACCGATGTTCACTACAGTATTTTATTAACTCACTAAAGTAAGTCAGATTTGATTATGTGGCTCGCAACAAGTTTTATTAAAAATACTTATACAAGGCATACCTATACATAAGCCATAGAATAAAATAATAGTGTAGAGGAAAATAAAAAGCTTTCCTAACGCTTTAGATAAACTATCAGGATTTGATAGAACTTTTTCAAAAAACTGTTTTTGTACATTTTACATTTTAAATTATATTCAATATCTATAGATTTTAAACAGTAGAAAACAATTATATTCCTTCGCTGAAATCTGCAATTTTTTAATGTAGTCTTTGGTATAGACTTCCCCAATCCTATAGGAAGCTTGTGCAACAAACTATAGATTATACCTAGGCATAGCTAGGCCACATAACAAACGAGTATCCTTAGAGAATGTCCGGGTGAACGTTTTATTTCGGCTACAGACGTAGGTACATGCAGCTTGTGAGACCGGTATCAGCATGATACAGCTTCCTGCATGGCGGATGAGAACATCCGATTTTATTCATTACTTTGTGTTTCATAGAAATGCCTCGGCCCGACGCATGTTAATATAACGTAATATTTTGAAATGGTTATTACAAGTTCTGAATATTGATGATGATATGAATGCATTGCTATAAATCGCACAGAATGGATAACAGTCTAATGAATTTCTCTCTGGCTGATGAAGGATTGATAATAGCTGATGGTTGCTGCATGTTACTTGATAAAGTACATTGCATTCCCCAAAGGTTTATTACTGATTTAGAGTTTGCATATCAGATCTTGGGAAATTATTATATTTTGTTATTTTTTTCGTTCATGCCGACGTCACCCTTATTTGTTTAGTAGACATTGTGCGACTAAGTTGTATATACCATGTGACTTTGTTGTAAACAAATTGTATCTTAAACACATCTCAGGGTTATTGGTGTGCATATTTTCATATCGACTTGAAAAGTTGTTTGTATTCCAAAATGTTAAAACATTTTCTCGTTTATCTGTAACGTTATATGAAAATAATTCTGAGCCAATCACCCTATTAGTCGCATTGTTGTACAACTTAAATTTCTCTATAGCATGAGATTACATTTTCCCACTTTGCGTGTAGGAGCAGGACCGTGCGGAGCGCGCACGAGAGCGCCCGCCTGCGCGTGCGCAGCTGCAAGTGTGGTTTGAGTGCGACCTGCGCAAGCTCATAGTTGTGCTCATCGCGGCCGACGACCTGCCGCCACGGGACCACACTCTGGGATACGGTGACGAACCAGAAGCTTTCGCTAGAATACGGCTCTTACCATCACTGTGAGTATAAATGTACTTACTGATCAGTTTGTTTTTACCCGTTTTGTATGTCTGGATATGTATGGATTCTTTATACCCTCGAATCTCGAAGCATTTCCTCAAGACATTAGGCATAGAAAGGAGTATTGCCTAATATCTTGAGGAAATTATTATTTTATCTCAAGATAAAATAATATTTTGGTCATGGTCTGATGACCATGACCAAAATATTATTTTCCCCCACTTTGATTGTGGTGGACCAAACAAACTAAACTTGAGGAGAGGAATCCAAGAATATAACACACTAAAAGAATGAAAAAAAAAAACCAGGTATGTTGCAGTTATTGTAGTTCAATCTCAGATTTAATGCCACCAACTGCATCAATTTGCTTGAAAACTGAATGACTTGTTTTGAAATCGGGTTTACTTTTTAATTTTTTGAAGGCGTTTGTTTTATATGTTTCTTTTTCCCCAGGGAGAGCTGCCCGCCAGTGGAGACGGACCCAGCCTCTGCTTCGTGTAGCCCGGTATGGAACGCCACGCTTAGCTTCGGTGGCCTCACAGCTGACACACTGGCAGGCCGAGCTTTGGAGCTCACTCTGTGGGACGCCTGCCCAGGCATCGACCCTGTTCTGATCGGAGAATGCACCGTAAGTTATTGTTACTGAATTGTTATGCCTACTTACAGTCAAATTAAACTAACCTACTTGTACTGCAATCAAATCTACTTAGATTTTGAAATTTTTTGTGTGTTCTTAATTGTCTTTTGCTATCACAGGCTGCATCGTAACTGATGACTTTTGATAAGATAATTATCTTTTTATCAACGTTACCTACTGTAGTTAGTCAAATATGCTTATACACTTGCAGATGGAAATCGAGAAAGCATTTGCGGAAGAGCGTGCAGTGTGGTGGACACTGGAGGAGCGTGGCCCACGCTCGGCCAACGCATCACCACGCGGTTCGCTCACTGGTGCGCGCGCATTACGCCGCGGAGACTTCGCCTCCCAGCGTTCAGTGTCAGGTACCGAACGCGGATCCAACCCCACCTCGTCAAAATATGGTCGCTGCTCACTTGTCAACTTCAATGCTATCCCTTCTAAAGCCTGCTCCACATCACTCAGTGATTATAGTTTGGTTTCATGCCTTACAAAATGACGCAACCCTGTTAGAAAAATATCTAAAATCTCAATCGGTTCTGTAATCGGTTTGCTATTAAAATATCTTATAGGCTTATTCTCTCTGATGCATCGTTTCCCCTCACGTTATTCTTGAATGTTCCTTTAGTCAAGTCGCTTCAAGATACCTCAACTGATACCTATAAACACGAGACGTACTTAACAAACTTCCAGTCGTAGGTTCGCGCCCTTTTGCAAATCGTCTCACTGACTGTGGAGTAGACTTGTGGTCCCAGCTTTTCATGTAAAATCTATGTAAATCCGTCTATGTGTCATGGTATAATGACTTACCTTTTCATTTCCACATTTAATCTGCTTGACCTACCCTGCTTTCCCGGAGTCTGTTTGATGTTTGTAAGGACGACGTGAAATGTCGCAGGGGACCACGATTTGACGCACCGTAATATCGTCGGTAACAAGATAAGTATCCAAATTCTCAATTAAGATACCCAGGTGATTAGTGAGTGACAACCATTTCAAATATTTGATGTTTCAATTTACTGAATCGGTGTTAACGTAAATAACATTGATGCATGTTACAATTTTCGTAAACATTACCTTCCCTTATTATGTCTTGGATCCGCGCTTAACGTATACCTTGACTTAGGATCCGTAGTTACCTTGACAAACATACATGATATGAATATGATTGTTATTGTTTTCAGATGACGTGGATTCCATCGGCGAATGTGCATCTTTACTCCACCCGGACCACGCATGGGTGGGGGGCTCTCGACGCGGTTCTTCGCAATCGGAAACTCTGGAAGTTGAAGTTTATCAGCTTGGCAAAGATTTCTCTCGATCTTTACCAGGCTCTCGCCGTTCCTCATTCCAACAACAAGAGAAGGGTAATGATATCTTTTACGGGAGGAGCTCATGTCAAAAGTAATGTGCTTAAGTTCATAGTATTCATTATGCCTTTAATTACGAACAGTCTATGAGGGCTAACAAATGAAAACGAGCTATAAACTGTGTAAATGCCAATTGTAAACCGCAGCAATGCCAAAGAGGTGAGGTGTATGCGACCGTGAGGTAAGCCATGTCTGTAGTATATTAGTGGCGGTTGTATAGAAGGCGGTGGCGATGTATCGCCGGCCGTGAGCGTGCGGCGCACGGAGCGGCGGCGCTCGTCGTGCGTGCGGCGCGACCCGGACGACATCCTGCGCTCCCTGCGCGCCGTTAAGGGCGAGCTGGGCCGCACACTCTCGTTGTCCGGCTCCACAGCCAGGCGTAAGTCACCAGCTTTTACTATATCACCACCACCTCACACAACATACTCATCTATCCCATCAATGAAAAATTCATCCATGAATGAAAGCCTCTTCGTCAACACCGAAGAGTCAATTGAAATGCTTTCATTTCATATAGATATTTAATAAAACTTGTTCTAAATTATAATCTTTGACTTTCAGATTAATAAATTCAGTTCGAACATTACATTATTCATTAATATTGTGTCACTCTATAACTGATTAGCAAGAATGTACCTCCTCTGTAGAATCGACCCGATTAATTAAGTTATTTCTTAGATGTTTATTTACACAATTGTTGAACTATAAACACCTCCCCTTCGGCTTCTTGCCTTTAAAAATCATGTGCGATAATAAGGTGAATCCGAAATTTGTAAATTTGTCCAGTTCGACTCCCCAATTACCTACACCACAGAAATCATTAGACAATGCGAACATTGAGGGTAGTACTGATTTGTACTGTGTTGTGCTTGTTTGGTCAGCAGCGACGGACCGTTAGCACCTCGGTAAGCGACTGTTCGTTGTGCCCGCGCCCGCGCGTACTCCCCGGCAGGGTTTGTTCGCGCGTGTCGGTGTACGCGATCCCTTGTGACGTCTGACGGCCGCCTGTTTCCGCTTGTGGACCCTGCCGCCACGGCGCCGCACACCGGGCCCGTCCGCCTGGCTCCGCTTGCAGCTGACGTCAAGCGCCGCAGGGCTGGCGGGCGCGGTGCCGGCGCCGGGCGCCAGGGTGCACACGGGGGGCACGTAGTAGCATGGGTCATACATCGCTTGCGCGGCGGCCGCGCGCACGCACCGTTGAATGTGGCTGCGCCCGAAGCTTCTCATCACTTCACTGTGTCTGTACTGTACTGTCCTGACGCATGCCCGGCCGCGGGCGATCACGCTCACTTCATCTGTTTCTGTGTTCCGTCTGTTCGGCTGCCCGTCTACGTTCATCTCGATGGCATTGTGTCGCCTAGGATGTTTGGTTTCATTACCTCTACGAATGTCACTCATTGTTACAAAGCGCATCTATTAGATTTCTTGTAAATATAATTTATTATCCTATTATACTTACTTAGGCCGTAGTTAAGTTTGACGTTTTATTCAATACGTTTTATTTAAATCTAATCGAGTAGGGAAGTAGCACATACTTGTGAAGCGTAGGTCGCGGTCGCGCATGTCGTAGCGGACGCTCGCGGCTCGCCGAAGCCAGCGGTGGCATGAGTTATGTTTCGGTACTCCTCCACAAATCGCAAATTTTCCTAAAAATCAAATATATGGCTGTTCATGACACGGAATGCTTACCATAATAAGTTGAGGAACGCT
Organism: Globia sparganii; assembly: GCA_949316385.1. Taxonomy (NCBI): domain Eukaryota; kingdom Metazoa; phylum Arthropoda; class Insecta; order Lepidoptera; family Noctuidae; genus Globia; species Globia sparganii. The sequence goes on along the minus strand of OX438663.1, from coordinate 11,660,729 downwards.
TCAGACAACTATTAGAAATTCGACTCCACTCTTGGCTGCACACGATTTATCGCTTTCTCTTTCATTTATGTGTTTAGGAAAGGAAAGATTCGATTCTATGTAAACGAAAACCGTATATATTTGGCACGAAGCTGTTTGACGTGCTTATTTTATGTAAATGTTTATTTTTCATCATTTTAAGTGTTCGATTGAATGGTTTACTATCATTTTGTACTTTGGTTTTTGTTACATTTAAATGTTTAACCAATTAGAGATGAGACTGATAAATTGCCCGCAATCCGTATAAAATGGACAAAAATGTATCGATGTATACGGGCGGAGCACGTCGGGTGTGGTGGTACGTTGTATGTGAGTGTGCAGGTACGGCCACTGGGCGCAAGGGCAGCATGTGGGCCGCGGTGCCGGCGGCAGCCGCGTGCGACGCGGCGGGCGGCGACGAGGACAACGTGCCGCTGGGGCCCGGCCAGCTGCCGCCGCGCAACGCGCACCTACCGCCGCTGCACGCAGAGATCAATATCAGCATCATCATGATCAAGGGACAACTGGAACTTGAGGTCAGTACAACGTTCTATAGATAGATCGGAGGATAAGATAAATGGCAAGTCCAAACGTTCTTATTCACATACCCATTATCATCAATCTTTATTTACAGATTTTGTATCAATAAACAGTTCTGAAAGTGTCTAAAATTATAATGACAGATTCTTCAATACTGATATATGTCCATTAGGCAGCAAATGATTTCCAAATAATTTCACAACTTACGTGTTACAATGATCTCGATTAAAATCAGTGTTGTAAATAAATCAGGTATCGCACGCTCGCCGCGTGTATGGCGTGAACGGTGAAGTACCGGACTCGTATGTGAAGTGCTACCTGCGCGATGGGGACAAGTGGCTGCATAAGCGCAAAACGCGCGTCATCAGGCGAACGACTGAGCCGCACTTCAAACAGACGCTCAAGTATCAGGTACAAGTAAGAACTCGTACGGATTTTTGCCGCACTCTTTTAATCAGGTTTTGTATGTTAGATTGTAATAGTATAAGGCATGTATCATCACATAATGATGTACGTTTGCCCCGCACGGCCCCGCTGAATTTGCGATTTAGGTGTGCACCAATGCAATGTACTCGCCTCTAGGAGTATATGTACCGGTTTCTTTTTCAATGTACCTCTGTACTTTTGAAGAAATATGCATAAAAAGGGGGCCGTGCCAGCCAAACGTTTTCAGCACGGCCCCCGTGTAACTTGAAAAATATAAAGCGTATTGAAAAGGTTCCTAAACTCAAGGAATGTACTCTATTAACACGTTATATGTACCGTAACAGATATTGTGAATTCGTAATAATAAATAATATATAGATGTGGAAAGGGGGCCGTGCTGGAAAAAAAATATAAGAAAATATCTAAAAAAGACAAAACAACCTTAGTCAAAAACTATTAAAATATAATTGATGTTTGGCAAGTAACATATGTACCGCATTGGTTTCTCATACAACTTGCAAAATTTAAAAAATAAACCAATTATAGTTTATTCAGCACGGCCCTCTATAGTTGCCTATATCTTTTTGAATATGACAGGTTTGTTTACAAAATTCGACTTCCTAAATTATGTATAGGAGTACATTCGTTCCCAATAAATTGCGATTCTGCTGTATTAGTACTTTAAAAGATAAATTGGATCAAAAATATCATATAATACAACTGATAGGGTGACCATGGTTCCATATATTAGCTACATATATTCTAAGGCCGCCCATTGTATGTTTTGTAGTAATAAGTGTTTTTCTTGTTATGTATTTTCTGGTGTACAATAAAGTATATATAAATAAATCACAGATATATTTCCAATAAATCACACGGATTGAACCGTACATTACAATAAAATTACAGATTCATTACATTTCACAGATTAGTTGCGTTTACCTATAGAATAATTACAGAAAACTATAACTATGTGTCACTAACACTACAGAGCTTAAAAGGCTTTGAAAAATCACAGATACGTTTCCAACAATTCACATCGATTGAAGTACCTATATTACAATAATATTACTTACATTAATCACATTAATATTATTTGGAATAATTACAGGCAACTAATTCAACCTACGTAATCACAGTAGTGTTTCAAGCAACTGTAATAATTAGAATATTGTTATTATTTTTACATAATTATAAAACATCAAAGATCACTCGCGAATCATATTTAGATTAACATACAACCTGACGCTGACCTGCAATTGCAAAAAATCGTATAAAAATTTGTATTTCGCGGGCTACACTGAAGCAAATACCCATAAGTAACGTCATACTCATAAGTAACGTCTAATTTTATAAGCGTCTAATATACCTATGGTAGGTATACGCCTATAAAGTTAGGTTTTGTGATTTAAGAATTCTAACCTTAGACTTAATCAAGAAATGATTACGCAACAAGCAATTACTTCTATTGTATACGGGTGTAAGACTTAGCACACTCTCGCTTACACTTCACTGTGCCGTGAGCAGGTGCTTCATACATTTTGATATTTTTAAATTTCATTAAATAAACCTAGTACTTAAGTAAATTGATTTTAGTACATATCAAATCCGTTTCTTAAGTACAAATAAATTATATGATTACTTTTAACTACCTGTTTATTAACATTCCATTTCCGTGCTTGAAATAGAATTCACTGCTCAACGACACGTAGAAAACACGTGAATACTGAAATTAATGGAGCAATGTTTACATTTACTGCTGTAGGTATATTGTGCGCGTAAAGATGTGACTGATCAATAAACACTCGAGCGCAACTGCGCAACATGAAGTAATCGCGACACCAGCGCCACTTCAAAAATCACGGTAGCGTCAGTGAACTAATAGCGACCGCACAGGACAATTTTTAACTGATTTAATTCCCTTAAAAGATGTCATCGCTAATTTTAATTTTCAAGAAAAAAAAACAAATTGTAAAAAAAGAATGTTTATTTCAATGTAGTCACATAATTTAATTATTTATTATTATTTATTTATTTATATATACTTTATTGTACACCAGAAAATACATAACAAAAAAAACACTTATTACTACAAAACATACAATGGGCGGCCTTAGAATATATGTACCTAATATATGGAACCATGGTCACCCTATCAGTTGTATTATATGATATTTTTGATCCAATTTATCTTTTAAAGTACTAATACAGCAGAATCGCAATTTATTGGGAACGAATGTACTCCTATACATAATTTAGGAAGTCGAATTTTGTAAACAAACATGTCATATTTAAAAAGATATAGGCAACTATAGAGGGCCGTGCTGAATAAACTAAAATTGGTTTATTTTTTAAATTTTGCAAGTCGTAAGAGAAACCAATGCGGTACATATGTTACTTGCCAAACATAATTATATTTTAATAGTTTTTGGCTAAGGTTGTTTTGTCTTTTTTAGATATTTTCTTATATTTTTTTTTCCAGCACGGCCCCCTTTCCACATCTATATATTGTTTGTTATTACGAATTCACAATATCTGTTACGGTACATATAACGTGTTAATAGAGTACATTCCTTGAGTTTAGGAACCTTTTTAATACGCTTTATATTTTTCAAGTTACACGGGGGCCGTGCTGAAAACGTTTGGCTGGCACGGCCCCCTTTTTATGCATATTTCTTCAAAAGTACAGAGGTACATTGAAAAAGAAACCGGTACATATACTCCTAGAGGCGAGTACATTGCATTGGTGCACACCTAAATCGCAAATTCAGCGGGGCCGTGCGGGGCAAATGTACATACATAATGCAGTACAATTATTTATTCTCGCATGCAGATAGGTATCATTCACCCTTTCATTCCTAATCTTTTTAATTTTTGAGTAGAAGTAGTTGCAATCTTTTTAACCGGCTCCACTTCTAAAACCGGCTATCTACATAAATAATAGGCCACAATATTTATTACTTTAGACTGCTGTTTACGGAATTCAGCAGTCCTGTAAATGTGGTCTAGACGCGTCTATTATAAGTATACAGTATACCTAGAGTAAGTGAAATTAAATTAATCATCTTCAAAATTATTTATAAATAAATTATTCTTTAAGCCTTAATAGAAATTTCTATTCCTTAAAATTTGCAAAATATTCGAAGTCATATAAGCTTTCCTCTTTTGATTAGCGTTTTGTAAAGGACGCGTTAGCTGACTACCTGCAATAAAGTGTCATAAAGATGTCTCAAAAAGTAAAATGAGATTGACTGTGGTTTCACTGTCGTAGAAGCATACTTCTATTTAATATTTGGTATACAAACACCGTAACCGTTTAGGCAAGCGAGGCGCTGGGTCGCACGCTGGTGGTGATGCTGTGGCAGCGCTGCGGCGGCTTCGAGCACAACCTGGCGCTCGGTGGTGCAGAGATCTGCCTCGACAAGCTCACGCTGCCGCAGCGCACGTACGGCTGGTACCCACTGTTCCCCGCCACGTCTTTCGCCAACGACGAGTCCCCCGACTGATCCAGGGAGCCGTCGCCGGAGCGCCGCGATGACAACTAGCGCCCCACGACGGCTCTACACATCCCACATGATTGTATTTACGTGATTGTATCTCCGCCGTGCATATTTAACACACATGCCCACAATGCTGCAAGTATCGGACTGATAAATGTGTTATATAACTTTCCCGTCATTGTAAATACTGTGGTGTAGACAGATTTAAATGCTACCTGAAGATATTCTTTGCTTATTTAGTTCGCAGTGAACATATTATAACGGCATAATTATATGAATTGCCTTCGGGATAAAACGTAGTTCCAAATCCAATGCTTTCATTACAACAGACACCTTTAGAGCAACGCCGACAGGACTAATCAATTCACCATTTTAGACTGTAGTTTAATAAAAAGGAGCTTATTGTAGACAAGTGCTTCAATTTTTTAAGTGTGTGAATGTTATGTCCAAATATAGATGTGCCTAATTACCGGTTAGGCCTTTGATATAGTAATTTATTATTGGCTCAAGGGATATTGTATTTTATTTAAAAGATGACTTGATAATTGCGCTGAGAATCTATAAAACATAAATATTTGTAGCAGTTTTGTGTTATTTAATAAATCTTATAAATGTGTGTCACCATATAATTCAGTAAATTAAAAATATTTAGTATAACAATCTGTAGGTCATTTCATGTGGAGTACAATAGTCTATAATATTTATAAGATACACTGTGCAATGTGCATGTAATCACTTCGTACCTATCAGTCCCAACTCTTCACAAAACTTTCTTAGAAAGTTTTATTTTGTACAAGTTACAAAAGAACTTTATTTCTTGACTGTCATCATTCTTATTGAAATTAACTATCGTTTTTTAGTGTCTGTCTAACATGTACCTATTTCTAAGTACTTAGATATTCGAACCAACACTATCTTATAGCATACGTCATGAAAATAAACCCCAACTTCGACACTTTGCCTTATATGATTAAATACATTTCTAAAGTTATTCTAGTGAGTAAGCGCGTCTAGGTACTATTCTTCCAAGGTTGTGCTTTAGTGAATTTTCCAACGTATACCTACTTGATTTACAAATCATCTCTATACCAAAATGGTAAAAAACATAATTTCTTCGTGTCAAAAATCTTACTCTACGAACTGTAAATAGTTATTGTGAAGTTGTTTTTCAAAATTTTCTACGCACAACATTTTCGTGATAGAATTTATAGTAAATCTTTTTATAATACCTAGATTGAGAACAAATGTACCTACACATTTCTGACAAAACCTTAATATTTCTATTTCCGAAATATTGCTACATTACGTGTTTAGAAATCATGTTATAGATGTAGACCGATAATTTCTGCGTTGTAATATTCATGTGATCTGTTTAATATAAGTAACGAGTGTAGTGCGAGTGTATACTAGCCACTCGCAGAGTGCGGCGACGCCTCGCTCGTGTAGTTAGACACACAAACTCATTATGTAGATATTTAAATATTCGTGAGATGAATGATATTTTGATCATCGGTGTTAGTAACAAACTACATATCCTGTAAGAGGTATTTATTGTACATTGTCGAAATCTGTGTTCTTCCAGTGCTATCATAGCTTAGTGGCTCACCTGACAATATTTCACTTGCGTACGGACACCGTGAAGAGTTTGTGCACCGGGCAGTGACGCTGTAACGCAACACGTCTCTCGTACGACCGTAGCGTCACTGTCGGTAGACGCATGCGGTTAGCACTCGCGTCTATATTGCTCCAACGAGTTTACGGTGCTTCGTTTTATTTCATTTTATCGTGGTTGTACATTTCCCAAGAGAGAGAAGTATTTATTAGAGATCTAAATATTCACTTATTAGATTAACTAAATATTAAAATACTCGAATAATAATTCAAACGCCTATATATATATCAGGTGTTAAGTATATTTTTACACTATAATTTTTGTATTCGATTACGTTGAAGAAAATATACATAATAAATTATTTATAAATGTATCAATGAAAATTTAGGTATTTAATAATATATCTATTATCAATTCTGACAGTGTTAGGATCGATCTACTTACGCTTATTATCTCGATATGTTAGAGTTAACAAAGTAATATTCTTACGATATGTACCTAAAGACATAATCTATGATGTGCCTCGATGCCCCGATACCGCCGATCACACGCACTCCCGCCACTGACACATATCCGCATCGCGCACACTGACCACACACCGCATCATGTGATATGGTATCGGATATCATACTATGTACCTTCCTTACCTTAGCTCTAGTTATACCTTCATATATATCGTTCCTTCCTAGAACCTGATCATTTCCACATTCCGTGCCTTGATCAATGCTGAAAATGCCTAAAGACTCACTAGAGAAACATTTAAAAAATAACTTTTGGGGCCTAGATATCAAACATTCGCCTAAACTAACAGATATAAACTGGACACAGTTTTAATGACTATAATTTTCAGCTTTAATCACAGGAACGGAATGGAACTCTACAAATCCTAGTATGTAACAAATATTATGTGTCAAAGTATATTATTAAATAAATGTGATAACAAAAGAGTTTATTATAGCGATATAAACAACCAAAACAGATGTTTTATTAAGTTTCCTGAAATTTATAATCCCGTAGGCTGCCATAGCATGAAACAAAACTGTATCAGTTGTTAGCAGACAAGTGTTGCATCTTACTCAACTTTTTCGGCCCGCGTAGCATGACCACCATAGAAACGGGTTTTGTCGACGGAAGAATAAACAGACAGAATAGACAAAATGACAGATTTCTATAGAAATCAGAGGGGTAATTCTCGTAATTATGAACGTTCACAGTCTGATCTCAGTCTCAACCTGTCAAAAATACCAATAATTTCCCTAAGGTGCATCCAGACAGAGGCATGCGCTGCAAATTATTTTTTTTTTTTAGCTAAGGCTGCGACTAGATTTTGAACGTATAAATTACGAGAATTGGCTTTCTGATTTCTTTAATCTGTCTACACCCTGTCATTTTGTCTATTCTTCTGTCAACAAAACTCGTTTCTATGGTGTTCATACCGCGTGCTGGTGTATCATAAAGGTTCCTAAAGCAAATAAACAACGATATAGACAGAAGCTGAAACAATATAAAGAAAAAGTAAAATAAGACATTAAAAAGCTTTATTTAATACAAGGTACAGAATATGAAGAAGATACAACTATTATACATAACAATTTACTTATGTGTACCTACCCGTATTTGGTTCCACTTCTTTTTGAACGCATGCGGTTTAATCTCGCCACACTGGTAATTTCAACAAAAGAGTTAGATTTGTAGACAAAAATATTAATTATGGAATCTTATCACTTTTTAAACTTAAGAAATACTTAAAAGAGTAATAGTGGTTAAGAAAAAAACTTAATACCTAGCTCACCACACTCAAGGTGATGTTTGTTGTACTATACATACTAGCACATGAATAAAGTGTTTTTAATTTTTCATCAATAATTATCACTCATAAGAAAGTGCTACGAATATGGAATCGTGTAAAAGTGCAAATTGACACTATTCTCAGTTATACAATAATATGTCACGAAAAATAATAAAGTCAGAGTTAACTTGCTTATTAGTCTATTAAGCTAGATTTTAATCAATTAAAAACACCAGGCAAGTTAAAAAACAACTCATTGGTTTGTTTGGGTGTACCTGGCAACCGTGGGGCCGGGCCCTGGTGCCGGCGCGGCCTACACGTGCTGGTAGTCGGGCGGGCCGCACCACAGCTCCACGAGGCGCAGCAGCGCGGCCGGCGCGCCGCCGCCGCGGGACGCACTCACCGCGCGCGACCACCACTCGCGGTTCGCGCAACGACCTTATGTTACAAAATGTTGCCTTACAATGGACCTATACAACGTGTAACGTTAAATGCGCAAAACCTCATAAACCCCAAATTAGCGCATTGAGTTAAAAGCATAATACAATGACCAATAGTATATTTCATTACAAGTGCGGAAAGGTTGTCATTGCAAAGAGTTCCGACAAATGTCTACCCGAGCCGAGGTGCAGCCGAAGGCGAGGGTTGACAGTCGGAACAAGTTGCAATGACGGTTTCGCACGTGTACTGAACGACTATTTTTAATACAGTTGCGAAAAAATGAAGCAATTTAATAAAATAAGGTGGTGTTAATTCAAAAAAACTAGGATCGAAATTACTCATTTTGTGCAACAAACAACTAAAACTCGCAAAGAAAATTTCTGAAAAATGGCGCCAACCGTAGAATATAAGCAGAGATTTTTTTTCTTCACCCATTCTGGTAGGCAAAGGGAACTATGCCCATACAGCCAAGTTTTCAGTAGAATTTTTTTATTGATATGAAATGAAAATGAAATTTAATGAGATGAAATGAAATGAAACCTAACCTAACTTATTCAATCAAATCATTAAATCTGATATTGAAACATATTAGTAGCTTCTTTTTAGAAATATACGTATTTGCATGAATCATAAAAACTTCTGTGAATTTTTTTAGTAAAAACTTCATGGTTGGTTTTTCATAGACATAATTTTGACAGTTGGGAAAGAGAACGCACGAGTTCGGGAAAGGTAAAAAAAAAGCACGAATATGTAATAGCCCACATCCCGAACGCTATACGTCCATGCAATACGCCACTTTTTGAGCAACTGTATTAAAAAAAATTTTTTTTTTCAAGCTAACTATTTTTATTAAGAAAATCGTGTTGATCCTAGCATTAGTTTATGCATTCAAAATTGAGTCTTATTGCCTTTTTCTTTGGCTCACTCGGCGGATAATATGGCAAAATACATAATTAATGAAAAAAAAATATATCAAAAATTACTGAAATCGAAGCCAATAATGAACAAACTATTTTCAGGTTTTGCGTATTTAACGTTACACGTTGTATACAAACAAACGTAAATCGCAACGAAAAGTTTTAAGTTCGCCTCTGTACATTTGTGTGCTTAAAGTATTAATACCTGAATACAGAGGGCCAATTCTCGTAATTTAAAGAACGTTCACAGTCTAGTATCAGTCTCAATCTGTCAAAAATACCACTAATTTCCCTTCATGTTGACAATTTTTTGACATTTGTTTGTCGCCGAGATGAGACTGCGACTAGATTTTGAACGTTCTTTATTACGAGAATTGGCCTTCTGGTATACTATTTTAATACCACATAGTCAATACTCACATTAGATTGGGTATTAAGGGCCTTAACCGCTGTAGCTTCAGGAAAGCTACGTCTTTTGGGGAACATTTAAATTTTTCAAAATATTCGTTTTTCTAAAAGTTAGGGTTTTAGAATAACGAATATTTTAAAAAATTGAACAGTCATTTAGAATATCGAGAGTTTTTTTATGATACTAATAAATGCAGTTCCGTGTAAGGATTGAGATTAGGTACTAAACCATAGCTGTGTGCTAAGTTCCAATTCACTGTAGCACAATAATTCACCACACAATAGATTTGTCTTCTATTATCCGATAACAAACCACACAATATAATGATATCCCAAAGTATTAAGGATCGACGGACCGTTATCATAATAGATATATTACATCATAGGGCCTATGTTTAATTAATGTATCATGACGGGCGGGTTTCGTCGAGCCGCCACTTAATAAGGCTATATGTCATCAGCCAGCACCCGACGGGCGACTTGACGCCTGCGAAGGCGGTAATTAATCATACATAACTTAGGATTGGAAGGAGTTGATGTATGAAGAATTACTATTTTGTAAGGGCAATGCAAGTAGGTGGTTAGTGTCAACATATTAGTTTGACGTAAGTGTTAATATTCTTTACTTTAATCTGATTTTTTGTGTAAGTTAGTATCCTTTTCACACCGTCGTTATCCAAATGGCCTAGCGAAGTGGTTTGGTCATTTGGTGTTCGCTTATTCAGTATCAATTTCGCAATCAGCTATACAGGGTGGTAGGGATATCCACGCGCAAACTGTAACCATGAATTCAGCATATGATTGCAGAGTCAGACCCCCTAGGGTAGAAATTTATCGTCAGTTATCAAAAAAAATCAGCTGTTTCATGGAAAAGTGCAATACCTACGCGGTCAAAAAGTATGGAACTGATTTTTTTTTAATAATTGAATTATAACACAGTGGCATTCAGAATCATGTACTGAATCCATGGTATAGGGTGCACGTCGATGTTCCAACACCCTGTATATAATCCGAGGAAATATCTACCCGGATTGAAAAAAATATTGAATTGAAATTTTGGATTTCAAAGATTTCTTATCTATCTGTCAGCAGCAAAGCTTCATGATGAAGTGATTAAAAATTGTTCCTGTATAAATATAAATACTTACCGTTTGTGAAAGTGACGAGTCTGGATCCTAACGGATAGCCGGTTACCACGCAGCAAGCCTCTGTATCGGCCACACTCGACGCATACAAGCCGCGTCCGTCCACCGGCAATGTCTATAATTAAAATAGTAGCTGTACAAAAAAACCTAACCTAACCTAACCTAACTTCACGCCTGTACTCCTCGAAGGATTAGGCAGAGAGATGCTGTAATCATTAGCTAACTCTTTTTAACCGACTTCAAAAAAGGAGAAGGTTCTCAATTCGACGGTATGTTTTTTTTTTTTAAAGAAGCAGGATTGCTATAAGCTGGCTTGCTCAAGACATCAACGAGTATGTAAATGATTGACATTTGAGACATACTGGAGTCACCTCCAAATTAGAGTCAAAACTAAGACCGGTGAACTCCCAAAAACAGAAAGTTCTTAAATAAAATATCTCAGTTTAAAACACAAAATTTATTGCCTGCAATTAGTAAGTCTGTCTACTAAAACGATGGGCCGTAATCTGTCCACAATTAAGTTAACAAAAGACCAATTAGATTTACATCTTAAATCGATTTAATACTCCTAAAGCCAAGAGACATACAACTTTCGTTGTTGGGAAACTCGTTATTAAAAGCTTAAAGTTTTAGTAATCCCGCGGTGCTCACGAGATCCTTGATCCGGAAACTCTCATTACGATCTAAATAATTTATGTGAAGTCTCAAGTTTGCAAAGTTATTTTGAAAATGAAGATGACTGTGAGGCAAATGGAGCAGGAATATGAGAAACGGTTTGTCAGAATGTCAAGAAAAGTTAGCTGAACTTAAAATTACGAGGATTGTGTAAAAATTTCTCACAAATCAAACGAATTATGCACATGAAATGCGCGAAATATCCTTTATAAAAGATTTAGAAAAGGAAAAAAAATCTTTGCAGAAATTACTGCTTAATCAATCGAATCACCAATGTGTGTTAGTCCGTTCTAATGAAATATCGTTAGTATTTACCTTCATTATTATTCAAAATACACACCTATAAATCTGCCAAGTTATATCCTATAGATATCCAATAGAAATAGTACAATACTTGCCTGTTCGACGGCTTGGTCCATAGAGACAGCGAGTACCCATTCTCGTGCATCCTCTAACGCACTTCCACGCACGCATCCACTGTCTAACAGCAGTGGCGTGCGACTCCAATCCGTGCACTCTGAGTCATAGAAGTTAGCATCATGGATAGTCATCCTATAATGAACCCACTGCTGGGACACAAGTGTAATGATTTCAATGATTTAATAGAATTATTAATTAAAAATAAGACTTTCACCGCAAGCGACAGATGGCGCTAGTGGTTGCATGAACTTTCACATCCGTTTTAGATAGTCATTTGTAAAATAACGGTATCTAAAGTATACTTTGTTTTGTATCATTAATAAATCAATATTGTATAAATAAAAGAGTTTAGTTATAATTAAACTTATGCTCTAATGTACTTTAGTTAGTCAAGTGATTATATGTACTATTTACTTTGCTCTGATTGGTCGTATAGCCGACTGAGTGTTCACTTCCCTTTGGGGTGGGGAACATTCAGTCAGCAACTAATTTGCTTGGATAGAGTCAGTCTTCCTCCAGGCGTTGAACAGTAAGCATATCTTATGGTTCCGTGCTAATATTATTACACCCTACTGTGTGTGATTGTGTAAATCTGATTGTGTTAAAGTTGTTGTGTTGATTGGAATAAAGTGAATAAACATTACTAAAAGCTGTGAATACGGTTCCGTGTTACTTCTATTATAATCTACTGTGAGTGACTGTGTTAGCCCGTTTGTGTTGGAATTAAGTGAATAAACATTATTAAAACTGTACTTGAGCTGTATGATTTATTCACACAAGCCTCCTCTGTGTAGGTATGAGGGACTGACACAGTACGGTTTCGTAGATGTAGCATATCTTCGGATTCGGTTCTCGGACATGCCGGTTTCCTCACAATGTTTTCCTTCACCGTTTTGAGAGCAGTGGTGATGAAAGAGAGATATGGTCTAATAGCGACATAGTCGTATCGCGAAATGGGCAATGTGACATATAGACCAAACGCTTATTTGAAATAACGTTTAGGCATAACGCGACTTTGGCACACTGCGTTATAGGTATACAGCGAGCAAAGGATAATTTTCACAAAGTAAAGCGCCTATCTGGGTTCGAACCTACGACCTACATATCTGGGTTCGAACCTACGATCTACATTTCTGGGCACGAATCTACGATCTACAACTCGTAAGTCGCGACCGTTACCACTTGGCCACCACTGCTCTCTGAAGTTGGCATCATTTCTTATCATTTATTATTTTACGGGAGTCCTTATTTTATGGGAGCCCCTTTGTCCTAGCCAAAAACCTCTGCATTTAACCAAAATAGACTGAGTGATGAGACGGAGGGAGTTGAAAGGCTAATTTTGTGATTTGTTACTGCGTTATCATTTTATGAAAATCTTAAGATTCTGATACGCATTCATTGATTATTTTGATTTGATCTATTGCATTTTAAATTTGCCTGTGGCAATTTGACAGGAGGAGGTACTGAATAAAATCTAACTATTTACTTATAAAACATTAACACAAGTTGTAATACCAAAATCAGTGTAATCTAATAGATGCGCAGAGTCATCATCGGCGGCTTCAGCGAGGTCCAGGCAGCGGTTGAGCAATACGAAGGCTTCGCGCGCGCCACTTGCTCCTTCCGCACGCACTGCCATACCGCATGCATAATAAGCTAGACAAAGTCACAATAATCAATTATAGTTTACGAAGAAGTAGATACACGTGCAAAAAAAGCGAAAATAATAACATTATGGGACACGGGACAGACACCCGACCTAGCTAAACATGTTTGTGCCATTATATTTATATTTAACACCATTGTGTACCATGTTTTACGCATATAAATAATTTATTTATTAAAATATATGCAAAAAAGGGAAAATCACTAAAAAAGAATGGAAGAATCAAAAATAATATTTCGTACAGTTTGCGCATAAATATTTGCAACGCCGCGTAGTACTCATAATCTATGTTCTACGAGGCGCACTCAAAAGGCTGCCGCCAGTAGCCATTGTGCTACGATGCGTAGGCCATGTGCTATGACGCGTACTTCATAAGCTACAATAGTAGGGATGTGAAAAAATAATCTATTATACAAAAAATCGATTTTTATAATCGATTTAAATATTACAAAAAATCGATTTTATAATTGACTGCCGATTTTTTTCACACAGCTTTTTAGTCAGGAACTCAGGAGCGCGAAGCCGCAAAGTGCCGCGAAGCGAACCACTAACTATTTTAACTATAGCAATCATCAATACATTTCTATAGATTGGATTTGTTAACTTTAGATCAAAGAAAATTGAATTTTGCGGGCTACCACTACACTACATTCACCTTAAGAAATTTTTCCTGCGAAAGGAGAAATGAAAAAAAAACTCTTTTGTGTGAAATTTAATTTAAACGTTTATCTTGTCGATTAGATTAAAAAACTGAGCTGTGATAAGAGTCGAGAGAGAGAGAGAGTTGAGTGAGAGTCGTTTCATGCGTTTAATTTAATCTATAAAAAAACGATTATTAATAAAATCGATTATTTTAATCAAAAAAATCGATTATTTTTTAATCGGTTTTATTATAAGGCAAAACAATCGATTAATTAATAATCGATTTTTTATGTATACGGTCACATCCCTAATATTAAGCCGTTTTTTTAGAGGCAGTGTGATAACCGCCTAAAAGCGCTACGTCGCGGGTGCATAGTCATTGTGCTCCGTCGCGTAGTCCATGCGCTACGACATATACACAATGTGCTACAGCGCACAGTCATTGTGCTACGTCACGTAGTCCATGTGCTACGACGCTTACCCAAAGTGCTATGGTGCGTAATCTATGTGCTACGACGAATTCCCGAAGCGGTACAGCGCGTAGCCGTTGCGCTACATCGCGTAGCAAAGGTTAAATAGACTGTTTGCACTTACCAACATCTGCTACAATGATGTCCGTGTATCGAGGTAACGCTCTCGCTGCTTTTGCAGCTATTTGAGGCACGTGAAGTGCCATCAATAATGTTATTGCCTGCAACAAACAAAAGCTATCGTTTTTATGAAAAATTACGACAGCGTATCAATCAAGGTTCTTTATTTATTTAAACATTTCGCACACAAAAAAGGTACAAAGGCGGACTTAATACCTTAGGCACTCTCTACCAGTCAACCAAGGGTGGTGAAGAGATTAGATGGCAGGTATTTTGGTTCTTGGTGATTCTTTCTCTTGCATAATTATACAATCTTAAAACTTCTGACCATCGGTCAGTAATAGTTTTAAAAAACTCACCTGCAAGGCTCTATCCTCAGCATTCGCAGTCACCATGATAGATGCAGCATCTTTTAAAGCTGATACAGACTTAGGTGCAGTGGACACCCTAACTAGCAGCTCACTGCACACTGCTCTAGCGAGGGGCCCGTCACTGCCCGCTAGAGAATCGATGCCTGGTTCCCCACTGCTGAGGTATTGACGTAACACATCTAGGACTTGGGTTAACACTTCTGGTGGTTCTTCGCTTTCGATATCTATGCCTTCCGCGCGCTGTTGGATAAAGTTTTCGGTTTATTATTATTTATTTATAAAGTAGATTTTGAGATTTTGAATGGAAAATCAAATGGTTTTAACAGTTTGTCAAGTATGCCGCCAATATAAACTTGTCTTTATTTGAATACTACATACTTAATTTTTTTTTTTTTTGTTTATGGGAAATCGTCAAATGACCCCTCCCGCTCAGGGTGGAGCAGGAGGGAGTGTCAGACTCTTACTGACTAAAACCCACCCGTGTTCCTTCCTTAGCCCTTTATGTTCCGGGGCAGAGGTAACCCTTTCTGACAATCCCGACTACTACAATACACAACAATAAACACAACATAAGAATACACTACAATACTACATACTTAAAAAGCTGTATTTGTTACGAATACATTTTTTTTTTATTTCTAGCTAAACTCTCTGAATTTCAAAAATAACCTGCTGAACAAGAAGAAGTCGGTTAAAAAAAAATGGCGGTATGAGACTCTGCATGCCAAGTAAATGTTAAAAGTCAGTACCGGGTGTGCTTTGAACAGATGCGCGGCGTATCGCAGCGCGTAGTGCGGCGCGCGCCCGGCCGCTCGCGCCAGGCAGCGCTGCCAGGCGCCCGCACGCGCCAGGCGCTCCAGCCCTTCCGCCTCCGCCTCCGCCTCCGCCTCCGCCCCCGCTTCCGCTTCAGGCGACGCTTCTTCGTATTCTGCCGGTGCACCTGTTTGGTAAAGGGTGCAATTGAGATCAAAATGTTAAAGCAGATTTAGATCTTTTTAATTATTAATGTTTTTTTTCTTACCTGGCGCTTCGTCATCAGCCGTGTAGCCTTCGGTGAGAGCTGCTCGAAGTTGTTCACCGATGTCATTTTGACCGATTGCAGCGAATCTGAATAATTTTAAAAATATTAAAACATATGTCGACACTAGCTTTAAGTAATATATTTCAGTAGTATTTAGCGCGGCGACGAAAATGAAGATATATTTAATCTAACATATTTTTTAAATAATTTGAATTTTATATATTTAGCACAATAAATTTTCTAGCGAATATTGTATTATTGAATGGTTGTGAGTGTGCCATTCAATAACACAAAATTCGCTAAAAAGTTTTTTATAACCCCGTATTGGCCCACTGCAGGGCGTTGGCCTTCCTACTCTCCTTCTGCTTCTCTCTGCCCAGAGTTACCAAGGATTAGTTTTTATAAAAAGGGTCCAGCTCATTTCGTCATCTTCATCTAGGCATTAGTAAGTAAAAACTATTAGACGTAAATAACATAGTTCGGAAAAGGCTAGGCAGATACCTAAAGATGAACACGTAAATAAATACAAAGATATTTATTTCATCTCAAACATTGTGTCATACATAAAGTGAGAGCAAGTTACAATAGTACTACATGAAACATAGTAGACAGTATTAGGCCCGGAATTCCACTGAAGCGGAGCTGGGCGGAGCGAAGCGGAGACGTGCAGGAATCGACCAATCACAAGTGTTGAAATCCTCATTACGTCACTCGTCTCGTCTGTGATTGGACGATTCCTGCACGTCTCCACTCCACTCCGCCCAGCTCCGCTTCAGTTGAGTCCAGCAGTGCGATTCTGTAACCATCTCACCGTGAAAACTTAGGTGAAGTGAGCTGTCACTCCACCTGATGTTAGCTCACTTGACGCTCACTTCACCTAAGTTATCACGGTGAGATTTTTACAGAATCGATCGGCAGGCCTTAGTGGTACATGTACCTTTCAGCAAGCATATCAGCAGCAGCCTTCCGCCGTGCATCGTGCAGGTGGTCCCTAGCCAGCCGAGCGGCCCTGAGCGCCGCCCGCTCGGCCAGGCGGGGCGCCGCAGCGGCCGCGGCTGCAGCGCTGGCGGCGCCCAGCAGGCGCACGGCGTCCCCCCAGTGCGCCGCGTCGGCGTGCGCGGCCGCGCGCTGCAGCAGCGCCGGCACGTCGCCCGGCACGCCCTCGCCGCCGTCCGGCACGTACTCGCGGGACACGCGGGACGCCTCTTCCCATAGCTCTGTGCAGTCACGAAGATGTTTGCAAAAATTTATATTCCTTACATATTATAAAAGCCAACGTCCTTCAAAGCGTGTTTTTTTTTTTCCTTTTAAAAACCAACACGGTCGGTGATACTTTATACATATTACAATACTATTAATAAGTAATTTTAAATATAACATAAACTGCTAAGTACGTATATTTTTTTTTATTAATAGCCTGTGTTGTCCCACTGCAGGGCAAAGGCCTCGCTTCCCTCTTTCCACTTTTCCCGGTCTACTGCGATTGTGGGCCAATCCTTTAAGAAGTAGTCCAGCTCATCCCGCCATCTCTTTCTGGACCTGCCGCACTGTCGTTCCCTGCCATTGGGTATCCACTGAGTGGTGGCTTTTGCATATTGTTGCTCCGACATGCGACAGATAGGGCCAGCCTAGTTCTACTTTAGTCCAGCAGCTGTGCGACCAGCGTCCGCTATTTGTGTTTTGGAACGAAGTATAGAGTTCTTAATGCAGTCTATGAGTTTGACACCTAGTATACTTCGTTCCATAGCCCGTTGCCAGACTCCAAATGCGAACTTTTGGCGATTTGTAAGAGACCATGTTTGCGCTCCGTAGGTGAGTACTTATAAGATCAAGTAATTCTTATTCACGTTATGTTATTGGGAATTCACTTGAATCACGCGTCCGGCTTCTTATGGCGCATACTTATAAATACGCGAGAGAGAGAGAAAATCATATAATAAATAAATAAATTATTTATTTCACCAAAAGCCATCACATTACAATATCCAAAGACTAAGAACATATAAGGCTTATAACTAAGTCAATAGTTTTAATACTCTGACTCCTATAATAGGTGTTGGTGCCTGTGTCTTAGGAGTCAGTGATTCTTCGTTACAAACAAAGCCATATTATACTAAATCGGCAGGTTTCAACAATAGGCAAATAGTAAATTATAACATCAGATTTACGTGATTTTTATTATAATTCATAGATTATTTTCTCAAATATCTACGAAAGCAACGGGACTCACCCAAATCTTTGTAATGCTGCACAACCTCACGAGGCCTGTTAGCCCTAATCATGAGCGTTTCAAACTGCGGCAAGTCTCCGCGCTCGGCAGCCGCCCTCGCTCCTTCCACTAACACCTCCTCAACCTAAGGGAAAGTGAATCATTATTGATGTCATGTAATAACTAACAAAGGGACTGTATAGGTTTATGTCAATCGTAGAAACTTTGGTCAAAGGGTATTACGACATTTTAATGCCATCATGATGAGTGTGAGAGAGAGATGGAGCTATACATGTCCGACAGCACCATCCCATTTAAGGACTGGAATCATAATTGCATTAATCCTACTAATATTATAAATGTGAAAGTTTGTGAAGATGTTTGGATGTTTGTTATTCAATGACGCGTAACCGTTAAACAGACTTGCCGCATCCACCAAAGTTACTAGATATATCTATCTATTTATTTATTTATTTGTAAGGGAAAACTAACAGTAGTATATCAAAAATATAAGTATTATATCTATCTGTACTAATACAATAAAGCTGAAGAGTTTGTTTGTTTCAACGCACTAATCTCTGGCACTAACGGTCGGATTTGAAAAAATCATTTTGCATTTGATAGGCCAATTCTTGAGGAAGGCTATTGGCATATTTAAAATCGCGCTAGGATCCTTAGGCGCCATCTCTACGGGCGAGAAAATCGCGGCGATAGTCATGCGGCGCCATGAAATTATCGTCGCGATGATATTGTCGTGTGGAGATTGATTCATAGAGTTTCTAGTGACTTTGATGGCACGACGATAATATCGCCGCGATTCTCTCGCTCGTGGAGACGGGCTCTTAAGAGCCGGGTAATAAGAAAAAAAAAAACAGAAAAAGCGGCGATGCGACGGGGTTGCAAGAAATTTCACGCGGACAAAATCGCAGGCAGGAGCTAGTAGACCTATAATATTTTACGTCTCACCATAAGCGGTGCATGCTGCTCAGCCAAGGCGAGTGCCCTCTGATGCTTGCCATGCTGCAGCCACATGCGAACTGCATGGTCGGGCGCGCCGGCTCTTAAGAACGCAGCTTCGGCTTCGTCGGGCTTTTCGTCTG
Source organism: Globia sparganii (assembly GCA_949316385.1). Lineage (NCBI taxonomy): Eukaryota > Metazoa > Arthropoda > Insecta > Lepidoptera > Noctuidae > Globia > Globia sparganii. Next base: position 11,641,239 of record OX438663.1, on the reverse strand, counting down.
CTAAAGATGCTGCTTCGGCCCGCGCTACTTCACTGCGGGATACGCCGCCCCCTAGGGCGCTTAGCTCCATTGCTATATCCCATCTGGTATAAAAAAATTGGTAACTTAGCTATGTTAAAAGAAGAAGAAGTTGTATAAAAAGTAGCAGCCTGAAGTCTAGATTTGTGCCTGATTGTTGTCAATAAGTTCTCCCTCTATTACATCTATATAAATCAAAATTAAATGTTTTTCGATGGTAAGCACATCGCTTGAGAACAGCTGGTCTTATTTGTTTTTGTAATGTTCGTTTTAGTCCAAATAAGGAGTCTGGGGAAAGAAAAAATTGTAAAGTTGCCGGATAATTGGTAAATACGGGAAAATGAAAGTGTTTTTAGTCTAAGGGAGTTTTGTATAAATTCAAGACCATACCTGACGATAAAACTCTAACGGTTTATTTATATTTGGACCGGAAAACATCAATCGATCATAAACATTATTGGCGCAATGGGTGTAAAGTACCCATCACGAGAAGCTCTAAATGTTGTAAATAAAGAACTTCTACTAGGTTACATAGCGACAATTCAATCAACAACAAATGATCCCAAATTCAATCAACTCAAAGTAACATACGTGTACTACGAAACTAACGAGCAATTTCACTTGGTCGGGTTTTAGCGATATAAAGTGCTGTCGTCTAATGTTTTGTGGTACTGGAACGCGTCTGACTGATGGAACGTAAACATTTGAGCCATTTAAATTTTTTAAACAATTCAGGGGTTCACAACCTTTGGATCAAATAAAAAAAAAAACAGTTTTGTAATGATTTTTTAATTTCATATAGGGATATAATTATGTTAACACACACACATTAATTACTGTCGTCAGTCGATTCCGAGTATTCTGCATCTGCATTTTGTAACATTGACAGTGTCAACGTCGCTCCCCGAGGAAATCAAGATGGCAACCAACCGATTATCCTTTAAAGTTAAGGTTCGCGAGCACTTTCGCAAGAAACTGGCAGTATCATCACAATGCTAATATTTTCTCATTGTTTGTCTTATTTCTTTTTAGTATATTCATTTATTTATGTATATTTATTTGTGCTTATATTTATATGTAATTAGGTATATATTATATTTATAGTTTAAATAGGTTTCTGCGTATCTTTATATTTAAAATATTTATTCCTCAAATGATTGCACCTATTACTGTTTGTCTCTGCATCACCCAAAGGTTGACTGGTAGAAAATGCCTATGGCATTAAGTCCGCCTCTGCACATGTATGTGCTTGAAGTATTAAATAAATAAAAATACTTTAGGTACTGTAACCTACTGCCTACCCGTTTAGGGAATAGAGTCGTGATGTTATGCTAGATCCTAAACCAACGTACCGCTGTGCTTGAAGAGCCCACCGCGCACCCAGAGCCGCGAGTCCCCTCGCAGCCAACAGCCTCGCGGCTGGCGCTCCGCCAAGCGCGCCCGCCCATTGAAGAGCCACCTGAACATTGATTTGTAAGCACTTCAATACCTAACGCCACACCCACGCTAGTTTATTTCATTAACAGACTGAAAGATGTTCTTTTTTCGCGTCTGTTTTATTTATTGCTTTGTCGTTGGCTTGATTGAAATTCTGTTTTACTTTATGCAGGTATACGGGCATAAAACTGAAGCATAATATGGGCCATTGTCTGATCAGGAACATTATGGTTTGTTGTAAGCCTATGTGATTTTAAATTCTTACGCAATCACACACATTCATCCATCTGTAATTAGAAGGTTTCAACTTTTTATTACCACCACTTTTCCCAATGATTAATGTTTGAATCACATAATTAAATTGTATTCCAATCATCGACAAAAATGGTTATAAAATCAACCTCTATTGTCAAAAATAACATCTTTGAAATTAGAATTTCGGCACGAAACCATAAGTACGATTTCTGACCCATTTGTTTTTATTTTCATCAAATACTTTTCAGCCAGCAAGGGTGCAAGGGGACAGCATTAATTCACACATTCGACGACGTTAGTTATAACTGCGTTAATATTGTAGAAATTTACTTAAATTGAATTCTAAAAGCGCTTTTTGAATTAATTATAAGTGCGCTCCACGCTTTTAGAATTCAATTTAATTATTTTATAATACTCAGTACGTGATAAAAGCGTGATGTTTTAGTTTTTTTAAGCTACATATTTTTATTTTTAACTTCTCCGTCTTGTATATTCTTCATTAAGTTAATCTGTCCCACTATTCACCTCCTGACTCCATCATCAGACCCTCTACACCAAGTGCAATCTACTGGACTCGTCAAAACAAATCAAATGAGCCCAAACTCGAAGAGTTTACTACTAGCCACTGAAGAGTTCCACTATCCTGGCTCCATCATCAGATCAGCTCCATTGGAGCTCAATTATAGTTATATAGTATATTGATACTCAATTATAGTTTTGTTTTCCGAACTACATAATACATACAAAGTTTCATTTCGATATGACAATTAGAAGTAGATTAAAATTGACTTCTAAGATTTTGTTACATTGTTAGTTAGTTACATGTGAAGCTAATAAAAGCGTGTTAAAATCGTGAAATAACTGTTTCATAGGGTACCTGTTGTTGCACTCCACTGGGAGCATGCGCACGAGCAACTCGCTCTGCGCCCTCCCACTGACCCGCTGAACGGTACATCTGAATCGCACTTTTCCAATCTCCTGGAATTATAGTTCATTTAGAACAGATTTTTTAAACGTATTGAACTTTTATAAGATGATACGATCGATATAAAATATTCTATACAAAATCTGTCATCATCTGCTGAGCCTTTTCCCAACAATGTTAGGGTCGGCTTCCAGTCTAACAGGATGCAGCTGAATACCAGTATTTTACATGGAGCAACTGCCTATCTGACTTCCACAACCCAGTTACTGGGTAATACGATACCCCTTGGTAAGACTGGTTGTCAGACTTTCTGACTACCCGTAACGACTGTCAAATATCCACGAACGACTGCCGGGACCGACGGCTTAACTTGCTCTCCAAGGCACGGAGGGGTCTCGGTATGTAAAGATGGTCACCCATCCACAGACCAACCGCGGCAAGCGTAGCTTAACCCGAACGATCGACCTGTGCGGCTGTTTAACTGCAATTTTTATTTCTCAGATAAAATTTATGAGAAAATTGAAAAGGTCGGCCCTTAATGTTACAAGATTGAATGAAAATCTTCGAAAAGTACACACAGCAAAAATAGCAAGTCCAAAAAAGGGGCCAAAATATGTCACGTACACAGAATCCCTAGGACACGTCTTACCCTCTTATTAATCAACGTGGATTAAAGTAACAACCAGATTTAGCTTAAGATTTACCATAAATTTGCCTAGATTTAAATTGCGCATAACTTAACTCCGTGTTTATTAATAAGGGGATTTAAAAATTTATTACAGGTCCAGTACAATAGCTGCCCATGATTTAAAAAAATATCATTTTATCCCGATCATACTGAACATCGACGCGAAAACTGATACATGATTACCTACAAGGGTTGAAAATGTTCGTCAGTAAAAAAAAATGTACTCTGGGGAGTTTAGAATCATGTTCTGAATTCATGATAACAGAGGGGTAATTCTCGTGCAGCGGGATTGTCCGAAAGGGTTACCGCTACCACGGAACATAAAGGGCTAAGGAAGGAACACGGGTGGGTTTTAGTCAGTAAAAGTCTGAGACTCCCTTCTGCTCCACCCAGAGCGGGAGGGGGGTCATTTGGTGATTTACCATATTCAAAAACAAAAAAAGCGGTAATTCTCGTAATTTTAAGAACGTTCACAGTTTGATCTTAGTCTCAATCTGTCAAAAAGTACTTCTAATTTCCTTAAATTTTGAAAGTTTTTGTCATTGGCCGAGATGAGACTGCGAATAGATTTTGAACGTTTTATATTACGAGAATTGGGCTTAGTTTGCACGCCGATGTCCCGTACACCATGTTAGCTCAACTGTGGCTAATGGAGACACAATTGAATTTCTATTGAACTATAAATTAAATTATGATTTTTCAACAGTTGAGCGGATGAGCATATTATACTAACCAGCTTGTATGTAATAATTCTCTGCGGCGCGAAGATCTCCCGAAGCGTGTAGCGCCTGTGCTACGTGGCGACGCGTTGCTTCCAGCAGCGAGCTACGGTGAGCTGCTACGAGGCGTAGCATTGACTCATATTGAGACGCTTCCTAGTATGATAGAAAAAACTGGTTTTATTTATTTATAGTCTTTTCGCACACAAAAAGGAACAAAGATGGACTTAATGTCTTAGTCATTCCCTACCAGTCAACCAAGGGTGGTGAAGAGATTAGATGGCAGGTGCTTTGGTTTTAATTACGACATTATCTGGAAAAGAACCGGAGTTACTAACATAGTTTGCAGAGTAAGCAAACTGAAGTGGCAATGGACTGGCCATGTTTGTCGAAGATCCGATGGCCGGTGGAGCAGACTAATCCTGGAGTGGAGACCGCGTATCGGCAAGAATAGCGTGGCACGCCCCCAGCTAGATGTATCGACGACCTAAAGAAGGCTGGGACAGGCTGGATGCGGAAGACGGTGCACAGGGTGAGGTGGCGCAGCCTGGGAGAGGGCTATGTGCAGCAGTGGACTGCGATAAGCTGAGTTGATTGATTGAATTATGATATAGTTACATGTCCCACGTAGCTCGTAAGAATGTTGAATACAATCTTGGAACTGTATGTGTATCCAATCAAATTTTTCATCCTAACTTCTACATCTTCTTACAATAAAACAAGAATACAAATTTAATAAACCCGCACAGTGGGAAATGGTTTCGTGCACTAAGGGATTTTCTCACCTTATACATAGAAATAGCCTCATCTGGTTCTCCAAGACCGATATAGATCTGTTCCGCTTTCCTCAGCTGTCCGTCTAGCCTCAGTTGTTGTGCGAGCGGCATGTAGATGTCTCTAGTCTGCTCCTCGGTGAGATGTGCTGCAGCCAGTTGTAAGCCGTCGGCGACGCGACCGGCAGAGTTGTATGCGCGGACGCATCGTTCCGCCATGCCGCATGACGTTAGTACGCGTTCTGCTGTCTCCCATTCCTAGTATATAGAGAAAAAAAATATAACAGTTCATCTTCCGTATTTATTATCCAGAAGAGGGACGTAATTACTTGTGATTTTGGAATACTAAAGGTTATTGATGTATTTTATAAAATATGAATTAAGTAAAAGTCTTTGGAACACTTACTTGAGTTGATATAAAGTGGTCACCAAGTCTCTCACACTGCTCTTTGATGGAATCCTTGTCATCGATAGCCTGAAAAATAAACATTTAATAAAAACTTTCTTAGTTTATACCAAAATTGGAGTAAGCAGTTACTGCGACCAACGTTTTGGGCGGTTACGCATATTTACGGTTTATTGCACTGGAATCTGACTGGCCTAAATAATAGTTCTCAAATTTTATCTCAGAAATTAGTGAACTAGGTAACAAAACAAGTACACAACAATAATGCTTTCTACTTTTAAAATATTCATCATTACATTGACACATAAAAGTGTCATAAACAATCAACTTACAGAAATAAATATCATTTCATTTAATTTCGGTTCGTTTCGTATTGTGGCAGAATGCTATATTGAGGTGGCTGAACATTATTACACAATGATACATGACTAGCGTAGCAGATTACTACGCCGTAGCCGATCGCTACGCGCCGTAGCGTATTGAGCCGGAACCACACCCCGGACACTCCGTACAACGCGCGCAAAATAATTACCTACTACTACTACATAGCCAAATGACGTCGGTACACGTGCAAATGTGTGCGTAAACTCTAGTAGGGTTGGCTGTCGTGCGGAGCGTAAAAAAAAGGCGGGAACGACGACGACGCGACTAGAAAGGACTAGTTTGATTGTTTATCTAATTAGTCGGGTTCGTAATGAAATAAAAATAATATTATAATAGTTAAGTAATAAATGTAAAACTTTTTAACAATAACTTTAATTTCGGATGTCGGTGTCTTTGGATCTGTATTTTAGTTTATTGCCACCGACTTACGAAATTAAAGTTATTTTTCACTTTGTATTTAGTGTTTTTTTGGAAGTCGGTTTTTTTTTTTAAGTTTTTATTTCTCGCTTTTTAGTGGGCCTGTTTATAATGGATCTAAGGTACAATAGCCTAATGTCAACTTGCTCATCGCCTTGTACAAAATATTGCTTTTCCCGATGCAGGGACGTTAATTGTTGAGAAGTTCTCTTGGTACTCCATCATCAGCTCCATTTCACCATTCGCATTGTGACGAGCATAAAATGTGCTTAGCAAACATATTAAAGTAATCGAATCGCAACCTGTGAAATACTTATTATTGAGTAGTCCCGGTGGCCATCTGTGGTCTTCATCATCAGTTCCACTTCACTAAATGTTGCTATCCCAGAGCAAATACCCATGCAAATAAGGTACTTAGCTAAATATTGCTTACACTAAAATATTTTCGTTTAAATGACCTACTTAACTATAAATAATCGGTTATTATATCGCATGGTATTAAAATGCGATATCTTACAAACATTTATGTAAATACAAATTCGGAAAAGTATCACAATATCGAACCATCGTGATTAAAACTCAGATAATACCAGCGCTGCGATATTTATTTTTAAATATCGCAGCATCATGCTGAGATAGGAGCCTATTGGCCTCGTATAGGACTTGTTGTTTCATTTTTCTTTTTGTTACTTTTTTAATTTTTATTTTAGTATTTTAATTTAGACTGTGTTTAATTTAGTTTGTGATCCTCCTGTACGAGTCGCAATAAATACTTTTTCTTTCTTTCTTTCTTTCTATAAAACTTTTAAATCGCAAAATTATGTGCTCATGTCAGCAGTACAGTGCTGCGGTTCTTTGTGAGCGCCCCGAGCTAAAGAACCGCCGATAATGCCGCGGATGTGCGGGGTGAGGTGCGGTATCTGATGTCAGCGCGGGGTAGGGAGTGGCCATTCTGTACGAAGTACTATTAGGTATTCTGTGCCGGAACTTCACTTTTATTTGTGAAGTTGTATATTTTGTTACGCCAACCCCAGCGCAGCGGCTATATTTTTCTTTGTAATACTTGAAACAACCTGGACTTATAAACTATAATTTAAGTCTGAAATAGCCAACCCGTCTTGACCAGACGTGGTGATCAACGCTGGTACCTTCTCTGTATGAGAGTAGCATCGTTCAAAAGCAATGGTTCTTGTAGTATATATTAAGTAGTATATATTAATAACGCATGCGTGTAACGGGCATTATAGAGGCGCGTATAGCTATCGGCGTCTGCCGCCATCTTCTCCCCTTTTATAATAATAATAATAATCATTTTGTTTCGGATCCTCACACATCCATATTATTGTTAGTAGCACAAAAATACTTAGAAACTAAGTAGGTATAAAGAAATAATAAATAAATAGGAACAATGGATCAGGACCGTACTACTCGCACATGTAGGTTTGTCCAATGCTCCATGAACGAGCAATTCACATCCATTCTCCCTGCAATAAGCTGCAGGAAGCTGTTGTTGTTGTTGCTGTTGTTTTATATCAGAGCTTGGACTGGAAATACACGTTGGGTACGCAAACTGTTTTTAAATAAGAAACCAACTATAAACTCTTTGACCGCCACGGTCGGGTATAGCCGACAAATGAAAACGTGCCCAACACGTCACCGTCGGCCTCGGCTAATGCCGACAAGAAAACACCATGTTTTAAGTACAAAATAAATAAACTAAATTCAGTTTTCTGTGTTTATACTTAAAACATGGTGTTTTCTTGTCGGCATTAGCCGAGGTGACGTGTTGGGCACGTTTTCATTTGTCGGCTATACCCGACCGTGGTGGTCAAAGGGATAGCACAGCCGGTCGATTCTGTAAAAATCTCACCGTGATAGCTTAGGTGAAGTGAGCGAGAAGTGAGCTATCAATAGGGGCAATCCCTGACATCAGCAGTGCGATTTTGTAACCATCCCACCGTGAAAACTTAGGTGAAGTGAGCGTGGAGTGAGCTGTCAGTGTCATTCTGATGCTGAGGGATTGATACTCTTGACAGCTCACTCACTTCACCTAACTTTTCACGGTGAGACTTACAGAATCGATCGGCAGGAGGAGTGATAGTTCACTTCACCTTAGTTTTCACGGTGACATTTCTACAGCCGATCGATTCTGCAAAAATCTCACCGTGATAGCTTCGATAAAGTGAACTAACAATAAGGGTAATTCCTAACATCAGGTGGAATGACAGATCACTTCACCTAAGTTATCACGGTGAGATTTTTACAGAATCGATCCTCAGTTCTTACCTGCAGTATCTGCAGCGCCTTCCTGTAGTGGTGCGCGTGCAGCGCGGCGGCCAGCGCGTCGCGCGGCCGGCCCGCCTCGATGAGGTGCGGCACGGCGTGGCAGTTCTTACCTGCAGTATCTGCAGCGCCTTCCTGTAGTGGTGCGCGTGCAGCGCGGCGGCCAGCGCGTCGCGCGGCCGGCCCGCCTCGATGAGGTGCGGCACGGCGTGGCAGTTCTTACCTGCAGTATCTGCAGCGCCTTCCTGTAGTGGTGCGCGTGCAGCGCGGCGGCCAGCGCGTCGCGCGGCCGGCCCGCCTCGATGAGGTGCGGCACGGCGTGGCAGTTCTTACCTGCAGTATCTGCAGCGCCTTCCTGTAGTGGTGCGCGTGCAGCGCGGCGGCCAGCGCGTCGCGCGGCCGGCCCGCCTCGATGAGGTGCGGCACGGCGTGGCAGTTCTTACCTGCAGTATCTGCAGCGCCTTCCTGTAGTGGTGCGCGTGCAGCGCGGCGGCCAGCGCGTCGCGCGGCCGGCCCGCCTCGATGAGGTGCGGCACGGCGTGGCAGTTCTTACCTGCAGTATCTGCAGCGCCTTCCTGTAGTGGTGCGCGTGCAGCGCGGCGGCCAGCGCGTCGCGCGGCCGGCCCGCCTCGATGAGGTGCGGCACGGCGTGGCAGTTCTTACCTGCAGTATCTGCAGCGCCTTCCTGTAGTGGTGCGCGTGCAGCGCGGCGGCCAGCGCGTCGCGCGGCCGGCCCGCCTCGATGAGGTGCGGCACGGCGTGGCAGTTCTTACCTGCAGTATCTGCAGCGCCTTCCTGTAGTGGTGCGCGTGCAGCGCGGCGGCCAGCGCGTCGCGCGGCCGGCCCGCCTCGATGAGGTGCGGCACGGCGTGGCAGTTCTTACCTGCAGTATCTGCAGCGCCTTCCTGTAGTGGTGCGCGTGCAGCGCGGCGGCCAGCGCGTCGCGCGGCCGGCCCGCCTCGATGAGGTGCGGCACGGCGTGGCAGTTCTTACCTGCAGTATCTGCAGCGCCTTCCTGTAGTGGTGCGCGTGCAGCGCGGCGGCCAGCGCGTCGCGCGGCCGGCCCGCCTCGATGAGGTGCGGCACGGCGTGGCAGTTCTTACCTGCAGTATCTGCAGCGCCTTCCTGTAGTGGTGCGCGTGCAGCGCGGCGGCCAGCGCGTCGCGCGGCCGGCCCGCCTCGATGAGGTGCGGCACGGCGTGGCAGTTCTTACCTGCAGTATCTGCAGCGCCTTCCTGTAGTGGTGCGCGTGCAGCGCGGCGGCCAGCGCGTCGCGCGGCCGGCCCGCCTCGATGAGGTGCGGCACGGCGTGGCAGTTCTTACCTGCAGTATCTGCAGCGCCTTCCTGTAGTGGTGCGCGTGCAGCGCGGCGGCCAGCGCGTCGCGCGGCCGGCCCGCCTCGATGAGGTGCGGCACGGCGTGGCAGTTCTTACCTGCAGTATCTGCAGCGCCTTCCTGTAGTGGTGCGCGTGCAGCGCGGCGGCCAGCGCGTCGCGCGGCCGGCCCGCCTCGATGAGGTGCGGCACGGCGTGGCAGTTCTTACCTGCAGTATCTGCAGCGCCTTCCTGTAGTGGTGCGCGTGCAGCGCGGCGGCCAGCGCGTCGCGCGGCCGGCCCGCCTCGATGAGGTGCGGCACGGCGTGGCAGTTCTTACCTGCAGTATCTGCAGCGCCTTCCTGTAGTGGTGCGCGTGCAGCGCGGCGGCCAGCGCGTCGCGCGGCCGGCCCGCCTCGATGAGGTGCGGCACGGCGTGGCAGTTCTTACCTGCAGTATCTGCAGCGCCTTCCTGTAGTGGTGCGCGTGCAGCGCGGCGGCCAGCGCGTCGCGCGGCCGGCCCGCCTCGATGAGGTGCGGCACGGCGTGGCAGTTCTTACCTGCAGTATCTGCAGCGCCTTCCTGTAGTGGTGCGCGTGCAGCGCGGCGGCCAGCGCGTCGCGCGGCCGGCCCGCCTCGATGAGGTGCGGCACGGCGTGGCAGTTCTTACCTGCAGTATCTGCAGCGCCTTCCTGTAGTGGTGCGCGTGCAGCGCGGCGGCCAGCGCGTCGCGCGGCCGGCCCGCCTCGATGAGGTGCGGCACGGCGTGGCAGTTCTTACCTGCAGTATCTGCAGCGCCTTCCTGTAGTGGTGCGCGTGCAGCGCGGCGGCCAGCGCGTCGCGCGGCCGGCCCGCCTCGATGAGGTGCGGCACGGCGTGGCAGTTCTTACCTGCAGTATCTGCAGCGCCTTCCTGTAGTGGTGCGCGTGCAGCGCGGCGGCCAGCGCGTCGCGCGGCCGGCCCGCCTCGATGAGGTGCGGCACGGCGTGGCAGTTCTTACCTGCAGTATCTGCAGCGCCTTCCTGTAGTGGTGCGCGTGCAGCGCGGCGGCCAGCGCGTCGCGCGGCCGGCCCGCCTCGATGAGGTGCGGCACGGCGTGGCAGTTCTTACCTGCAGTATCTGCAGCGCCTTCCTGTAGTGGTGCGCGTGCAGCGCGGCGGCCAGCGCGTCGCGCGGCCGGCCCGCCTCGATGAGGTGCGGCACGGCGTGGCAGTTCTTACCTGCAGTATCTGCAGCGCCTTCCTGTAGTGGTGCGCGTGCAGCGCGGCGGCCAGCGCGTCGCGCGGCCGGCCCGCCTCGATGAGGTGCGGCACGGCGTGGCAGTTCTTACCTGCAGTATCTGCAGCGCCTTCCTGTAGTGGTGCGCGTGCAGCGCGGCGGCCAGCGCGTCGCGCGGCCGGCCCGCCTCGATGAGGTGCGGCACGGCGTGGCAGTTCTTACCTGCAGTATCTGCAGCGCCTTCCTGTAGTGGTGCGCGTGCAGCGCGGCGGCCAGCGCGTCGCGCGGCCGGCCCGCCTCGATGAGGTGCGGCACGGCGGCGCCCGCCTGGCGCGCGCCCGCCAGCCACGCGCCCCACGCGCCCTCCAGCCGCGTCACCTCGCCCGGCCACGCCTGCCGACACCACGACAACGGAAACCATGTGGCTATTGGGACACTGTGCTGTTTTAGGGACTAACCACACTTATTCAGCTCTGTTCAGCTTTTGTACATAGAAAACAACGATTTTGCATGGAGTCCGTTCAGCTTTCCGCGGCTGAACAGATGCGTACGCATCTCATAGAAAATCGTTGTTTTCTATGGACAAGAGCTGAACAGAGCTGAAAAAGTGTGATTAGTCCCTTAGAGACCAAGCGCCGTAATCGCGGCCCTCCTGCAGAAGTGTTAACTTCGGGCCGCGCCGATGACAGCCTGTAGTGAAATCAGCCTCAGTACTGCACCCTAATTGCGAAACACACTATCGATCTCAATTTGAATCATTTTGAAGCATATTGCTAATCCATTGCTTCATATGTTCAAAAATGTGTCTGCTAACAATGTAAAAAACGTAATGAACGTTGTTGATCTGTCAAAATGAAACCCATTGCTACTAATAGTGTGTTACGCAATTACCCCGCAGGTTAAGCTTTACGCATACGCTTTCGTTGTCGAATTTCACCTATACAAGGTGTAACATAATTAATGCAAGACCTCATACACCCCAATTAGAGTATTGAGTGAAAAGCATGACCAAAACTTATTTTTTTTAAAGCTTAATACTTTTATTGAAAAAATCGTGTTGACACTAGCATTACCTTATGCATTTAAAATTGAGCCTTAATGCCTTGATAAGATTTAATTTTATTTGGCTCAATCGGCGATTAGTATGAAAAAAAAACAAATTTATAAAAAAAAATCCTATATTAAAAGTTGCTGAAATCGATTCAGTAGTCAATTATGAACAAACTACTTTCAGGACTTGGTTTATTCTGTTACACCTTGTATATGTATAAAATTCAAAGTCCTGACTAACTGATATATCAACGTCGAACAGCCTAAACCGCTCGTACTAGAGACGTGAAATTTGAAGGGTGTGTTCTTTGTGAAAATTAGGTATCTATTAATCCACTAGGACACGGCATCGCCACTTGCCTTAAGGATTGTTGTAAGGATTGTTGTTGCCTTCCTGTAGTGGTGCGCTGCACGCGCACCACTACAGGAAGGCGCTGTCCTATTTTTACACACTTTCGATACAATTACATAACGGTGTTTAAACACTGTCGCGCGTACTTAGGATCAGTTTGACCGCATGGAGGCGACATGTGCCACGCCTCCAAGCCGTATAACCTCGATATAGGTGGTGGCCGCGATTTCGACAAAAAATCAAAATGGTGCGACAGTAGGTAAAAATATTCAATCCCTTTTCCACATCAATAAACTTCTTATAAACAAATTAAACTACCTCTCTAGCCAATTGAACAGCTCTTGCATAATTATTCCCTTTAGCGTAGTACTCGATTGCCGCCCGGGTGTCACCTTTGCGCTCCGATATTTCACCGGCTGTCTCCCACCATTCCTCCTGGAAACCGAGAAAATTAAAATAATTAAACCTATAATATATTTATAAGGTGTTAAAAAATTAACCCGACAAACTTTAAGAGGTGCTTTAAACCATCGAACTGAATAACTTTCACTATGGGACTAACTCTGAAATCACGAAAAAAAACATCTGTTTAATACAAAGTTCAAATACCTACTTGACCAAAATGAAAAAAAAAAACAAAAAAAATAATAATAATAATAATAAAATAAACACCAATTTTTTTATCGTGATTTCAGATTTGGTTCCATAGTGAAAGTTTTTCAGTTCGATGGTCTAAAGCACCTCTTAAAATTTATCGGGTTAATTTTTCAACACTTTATCTATACTATACTAATATTATAAAGCTGAAGAATTTGTTTGTTTGTTTGTTTGCTTGAACGCGCTAATCTCAGGAACTTCTGGTCCGATTTGAAAAACTCTTTCAGTGTTAGATAGCCCATTCATCGAGGAAGGCTATAGGCTATATATCATGACGCTAAAACCAATAGAAGCGGAGCACCAATGAAGAATGTTTCAAAATCGGGGGATTTTTTTCCTATTGAGAAATTTCGCTGCGTGCGCTGCGTAAACGGTTAAAGTTTCGCAAAAATCATATATGACCGAATTGTTCCCCTTTAAAAGTTCAAAAAAAAAGTTCGCGACAGCATATGTCTATCTTTTAAGGTTACCTCTTTTATGCTAACCAAATTTGTTCTAAAATAATGCATTATTTGCGAAGGTGTTTTTATAAACATGGTATTAATCCTTATCCAAATAAATACGTTATTCATCACATGTATTTAATTTTGAACAAAATTGCCTCTGACATCATTTGGTTTCAATGAATATCTTAGGAGATATCATAGTTTTAAAATAATACTAATAATAAAGCTGAAGAGTTTGTTTGAAACACGGTTTGAAAGCTCTAAATCTCTGGAAGTATTGGTCGCATATATAAAAATATTTTTGTGTTTGATAGCCCAGTTCTTGAGGAAGGCTATATTATTATTCTATTAAACTTGACGCTAGGACCCTTAGGAGTTGAGCAAAAAGAAAAAAGTCTGAAGTTTTCGCCAAGCGAAAACGAAGTAATAGCGCAGGCCGGCGACACGTTGCGACGGGGTGGGTCGGGGAAACAAAAAAAATTTACGCGGACGAAGTCGCGGGCAGAAGCTAGTATAATATATTTCAATAAATTAAACCTAAAAAAAATAACTATGTTTTTGAATATATGTTAACAGTGCACATTTCGGGTGCCGTGATTTGGCAAACTCTAGTTTTTTTTCATTCTAAGGGCCGACGGCCCACTTTTCTATCTCATAGGTAGGAGGCCGGAGATCCAGCAGTAGGTCCATTAGGCTAATTATCTCGGCTTCGTTCTTATTGAACGTGCTTTAAGACATTCATATAAGCATCTTACCTGAATGAGCTGAGTATGAACTGAATCAACCAAGTCAGTATCTCTAAGCATTTGTGGGTGTTGCAACAACAGCGCAGCGGCTCGTTTGGAGCGTCCGCCTCGCAGCCATAGCTTCACCGCTCCTTCCACGTTACCGGATGATGCTAGAACTGCACCAGCCTCGCCTAGGCGACCTGGAAAGGGAACAGCCATATTAGCAAGCAATTTATAGTAATTAAAAGATAAAAGAAAAGAGGCCGGGCAAAGCATAGATTGTGTAAGGATGATTTGGCTGGGTGTGAAGTGAACACTGAAATGACGACTGATAATGATTGTTATGCAAGAAAAAGACTAGATGGAAAAATATTAGGGGAGAACGGATCATACAGTGATAAGCTTGATTAAAAAGGATCATTGCACAAATCACTTATGAGTCGGATCTGGCATGGCACAATTATTTATTTCGTCAACAACAATCCCCACGTTTGGAAATGAAGAAAAATTAACTGTCTCAAGTCAAGTGATAGTTGAGCTGATATCTGAGCATGAATCATTGTTGTCGTGCGATGTTTATAAATGCTCCCGTGCGATTCAATGAAACATTCCTTTTACGATATTTCCAAAAGTTCTACGAGAATGATTGACCACGGTTAAAAATAAGCATTAGTTTAATTATTAACATGTTATGAGCGCTTTTTATTTTATACTCTTAAAACAGACTGTTGTTTGATAATATTACTAACCTGTAGAAGTCAAATAGTCCATGTGCTGTTGTTTCAGCGTAGCAACCGAGGCTCGATCAGTCCTCTCCGCCAGTACAATGGCGTCAGTCCACTTATTGAACTGCTTGTACATATCCACTGCGAGGTCAGGCCTCCCCGCGCGACGCACGTAACACTCTTCAGCCGCGGATAAGTCACCGTTGAAGATTGCTAGACGAGCTCGCACTATAGCATTGTTTAATCCTGAAACCCGCGTTTAACGTAAGAATAGATTGTGTGTATAAGATATTAAATATAGGAACGCTCGTTCCATCATAGACCTCATCCATCGCTTTCCATCAGGTGTGATCGAGGTCAAGAACAGGCCCATTCAGCAATAAAAAAAGAAAAGATTAATAATTATATTTCAGCAAGTGTTTTATCACTGCAGAGCAAAGGAATCCCTTTATTTTTACACACCTCTCGGCTTTAAGCTATTATGGACCAATGAATGTCAAACTCGTCCGTCGAGTAATTTTTGCCTGCCACAATGTCATTGGCCTTTTGCCGAGACTAACATATTTCGTTTATTACTGTTCGTTAAAATCTCATTCGTTTACTTACCAACTGTGACGTCACCGTCACCTTCAGCAGCAGCAATTTCAACGGTCTTCTCTAAATAGAAAGTACGCGCTACGTCATCAACCTCCCGGTAGCATTTGGCAGCCAACTAACAAATAAAAGACAAATACTTTAAAGTTTACATGAAAGTGTGAAGCAAATGAAGGACTTAGCTTTTATAGAATACTAGCTGCACTCTGTGATTTCACCCGCATAAGTCTTGATCCCGTGAGAATATCGGGATAAACAGTATCTTATGTCCTAATCCAGGTTCTGGTCTAACCATGTGCCAAATTTCATCAAAATCCGTTCAGCCGTTTTACCGTGAAAGCGTAACAAAGATAGAAAAAATCAAATATTGTCTCTTCTTCTTCTTAAGTGTCGTTGGCAATATAAATGGACTCGATGCAGAATTCAGCCACGTACTTGGTGGCATCACTAGCGTCCATCAGTTCCTGTAACGTTCAGCTGACAGGACACGCAAGACAATTTTCTCTTTATAATATTAGTTTAATTTAACATTTTAAAATCATCATCTGCTTAGCCTTTTCCCAACTATGTTGGGAATTATACATTACACAGTATTTTACATGGAGCGACTGCCTATCTGACCTCCACAACCCAGTTACTGGGTAATACGATACCCCTCGGTAAGACTGGTTGTCAGATTTTCGGGCTTCTGACGACCCGTAACGACTGTCAAAGATCCACTGATGATAGCCACATTTTAATGTTTACTTTATAATCAAAAGAAAAAAAAACAAAATGAGAGTATTTAAATGAAGATGTTAAAACGTTACAGAATTCAGATAAGATGAAAAATTACTATAGTTAATCTTAAATAAATACCAATTGGTATTATTAAAAGAAACAGGTTCTAAAATTTTACCTGAACATCATCATCGACGAGTGCTCGTTCAGCCAGCTGTCTCCAAAGTGGAGCCACGTCCGCATTGTTGCCGACACCATCCAAATAGCGCGCACAACCGGCTAAGTCACCGCTTCGAAGCGCGTTATCTAAATAATAACTTCGTTGAACTGTGCAAATTAACTACTATGAAATTAAGTAATACGAGAATTTGTAATAGGACTTTATTGAAGATTCTTTGGAAAAAAATTGGGTACTGAAATGAAAATGGGTTTATAAGACTACGAATTGGCTACGGCGTAGCGGTTTACCTACGCGCTACGACGGTCGTAGCAGATAAGAGATCAGCTACGAGCCGGGTTGCGATCGAGAGCAGTGATAAGTTTATCTTTCGCTACGAAATGGACTATTAGCACTGCGTTTATTTGACTGAATATCACGTATTATCGTGAACATCTTCTGTACTTAACCTAATGCGCATACAAATAGATATCTTTAAAACTAATAAAGGAATTATTTTTAGGATTTTACAAAACTCTAACTTAGTTTTTTCTACGTGGCTTGATGAACTAGAGAATATTAATATACCTAATATAACAATTTTAGAATATTAATTGTATAAAAAATACAGCCCGATGACAACGCTGATCTTGAATAGAACTAAACGGATTGCATTCAAGCTTTCTCCCTAGCATATCCGCAGCAGTTCCGTACACATAAGAAGTTAAGGAGCATACTGAAAGCGAGTCGATGCTCGTCGAGCTGCAGGTAGGGCAGCAGCCCTCCGTCCAGCACGACGCGGCGCGAACGCACCTCCGCGCCCACCGCGCCGCCGCACTCCGCCATCTCCACGCTGCCGGGGTCCCACGCACTGTACCTGTGCACACAAATGATATACTCGTAATAATTAGGGACAAATGTTGCTGGTATTAGTAGTATAAAGTGTGTTCGATTCAACTCAACCGAACACATTTGCCAAGGCGACTCTCTGCAATAGTGTTAACTTATAACGTAAGTGTATTTCTAGACACTGAACGGTTCGAGTGCATTCGCTACAGTAACAGTTAATAATTCAAAATTATAGAGACCTAATTTTAAATTATTATTATCTTAAAATTTCCTTAAATGATCCGTTAAAATTTCTTATAATTCAGAATTATAGAGACCTAATTTGAAATATTAGGATAATTTAAAATTCAAATTAGGTCTCTATAATTCTAAAGGTTCGACATTCAGGCGGATCATACATTAAAAGTAAAGGATAAAATCTGAAAACCGTTAATTTGTAGTTACATTCCTAATTTGCACGGAACCCTCGGTGCGTGAGTCCGACTCGCACATACCGGTTTTTTTTTTACTTACAAATTCAATAAAAACGCGCTTCCGCGCTTGAAATTTGGCTCCGTTTACCGCAGCCCGTCGCCTGGCGTGTTATAGTATGTGATCCAAATTATAGATACACCATTCAATATTTTAACATAACTCTAACATTAGGCCATAAACTTTACAATATGGAAAAAATCTGATAGGTATATTGTAACAACATTCCAACAACTCCTTTTTTTTCCGATACTACGCAAGCAAGCACCCCGCACAAAGTGTATATAAGTAAAAAATAAATACTTATAGTATTTTATGATAGAGTTTCATACACTGTGAGAGGATTACTTGTTAGCTACGTCGGCACATTTTATTTTAAGATCAGTAAAGAAGGACCTCAATCCATATACCTACATATTTATTTCAATAAAAAAAAAAACAATATTAAACCAGTAAAAAAAACTATTACATAATTTTCTGAGTCAATTAAAGTTATAAAATAGATGGCCATTCAATAAATTAGATTTGACTAACCATATAAGTAGATGAGTTGGTGTTTGGGCTACGACTGCGTCACTATTCTCAATCCACTGCACGAATGAAACTCCACTTGCTATGATTTCCTGAGTTGATAATATTGAAAACCGTTAAAAAATCTTCTTTTACAACCAAAATTATTAAAGAATCTTCATGAACAAATAGAATTTATATTTTCTTTGTAGAAATACCTTGTCGCCATTATTTAGACGTAGTAAAGCTAATCTCCGTCTCGTGTCCCTCAACAGTAGTAATTGTCCGCTCTCGTTCAGCTCGAGCCAATCAACACGCGCCTCATGCCACCATTGACCCAACTGTATACCTGCATATTATATAATCAATGTAGTGTAGTTGTCGTAAATTTCCATCATTATAGCGTTAATATTAAGGAAATAGCGAAATAGTAGAAGTGCCAATGTTGACAAAACAACAAAAGAAGATTGAATTTAAAATACGACGGTTGATAAACGCAGCCTCTGCAAACAGTGTTATTTAAAATACGACGATTGATAAACGCAGCCTCTGCAAACAGTTTTATTTAAAATACGACGATTGATAAACGCAGCCTCTGCAAACAGTGTTATTTAAAATACGACGATTGATAAGCGCAGCCTCTCCAGACAGTGTTATTTAAAATACGACGATTGATAAACGCAGCCTCTGCAAACAGTGTTATTTAAAATACGAAGATTGATAAACGCATCCTCTGCAGACAGTGTTATTTAAAATACGACGATTGATAATCGCAGCCTCTGCAGCTTTATTTAAAATACGACGATTGATAAACGCAGCCTGTGCAACAATACTTTCCAAATTCCTTTGTTTATTTTAGAAGTCAGCTATTGTTGTCAAATGCCGGTGAAAACTTGTATTTAGTTATACTTCAACCTTCAAGCTCGCGCGGTCATTTGTAACGCCAGCGGTCGCGCGTAACTTAAAAGGTATATAGGATATTTCTGGGATTTAAAACACATTTATTTAATAATCTTCTTTTTTTGCATTTATCACATTGTCATTACGTTAAGACATAAAACAAAATTATAAAATCAAAACAATATTCTAATTTTCTTTGGATTAGTAAGCAATTTGGCATCATACATTTTCTTATACCTCTAACTTTCGCGTGCTTGCGAGCTTTCGACGCCTGCGCCGCGACTAAAAAAAATGCAACCTATACACTCCGGAGGGTGCGGGGAGGGGAGGTAAACAGTTTATTTAGTACACATTGAAACAATGACAGGCTATTAGGGGTGGGAAATACATGCGAAAAGAAATAACGATATTAAGAACGAAAATGTATATCGAGTGCGGTCGATTCGACCTGCTACTTGAAGGTTAAGGGGCTGTTCTTCAGCTACAGCTGTGCTGATGATAACGTACCAGTAGTAAGGTCTACAACGGCAATAGTCTGCCTGTCCAGCAAGTAGGCGAGATGCTTGCGGTCCTCGAGCTCGGCGCCGCCCGTGACGCCCTCGTTGATGCGCACGCTCAGCACGTGCGGGTTCACGCGCTCCGTGCGCACCTGGTGTTATTAAAAATATATGAACATGTTATAAGCACCGGTGTCTTTGTCTTTTTTACTTCGTACTAAGTCACTTATGCTTCAGTAAACATGTCAGTATTAAATCGACAAGAATAAGCATAACTTCCTAAATAACGAAGGCTTGTTTCCTAGGCTGGTTTCAAATATAAAAGGAAAGGTTTTTTAGGAACTTTCATCAAACTATAGAATAGAATAGATTACTCTTTATTATGTACATCTCTATATCTCTGAATAGAGTTTTACCACCTATCTGTTTCCACTAAATAAATAGTTAATTGTATCATTAAACTCACAGTATGCAGCACTTTATCGAGTCCATACTCCACAACACTCAGCTCGCCGGCCCGATGCAACAAACATGCACCTCCCACAGCCGCATACACTCGCTCTCCACCACCCGACCATGGGATCTAAGAACCGGTCAACATTCACCTTGGAATCAGGATTATGATCTAAAAATACAACAATTAGAGCCAAATATTGAGTTGGTGTGAGTGTCCAAGAACTTATGCACCAACCCGATATTGTATATTTTAGAATCTGCAGTATTTATAAAAAACAACCCCCACTTGTTCGAAAAAATGTCTGACATAAAAAGAATGCCAATACGTGCTCAATATTTGTCACAGTTGTGTAATATAAAATGCAAGACATTTTTAATGCAAAAGAGTTTTTTTGGCATTGCACCGAAAATCTACAATAAAATACCTGACAATATCAAAAATATGCCTCTAGTAAAATTTAAAAAAGCTCTCACATTATTACTAATTGACAAATGTTACTATAAAATTGAAGACTTTTTAAATGATAATTTATTACCAAAGAAGATTTAAAGTATTGTAATTTAATGTAAATTAGTATTGTAGTATTGTCCTATCATAAGTTGGTTAAGTTACTATTTATGTTTATCTTCAATCTTAAGAATATTAATGTAATAAGCTAATTTGCACGTATGATACCTGAGATACAGGTTTATCCTAGTTCAGGTAGATCCCATTATTAATACCTACCACTCTAGTTAACACACTCTAGTTTAAGACTTAATATTGTAAATATGCAGTATTTCATAAATAAAATAAATAAATATGTTAATAATTTCTTAATACATAAAGTTCATAACTAAGAATGCATGTATGTTTTTTCCTATAAATATTTGTATGTCAAAATTGACAAAACATAGCGCACTATCTAGTTCTTAAGATCCATCTAAAATGTTAATACCTATGTCTCACAAATAAATTGATTTGATTTGATTTGATATATTAATTTATTGATACATTACCTCACTGGTCAAACCTCGTGCGATGTCACATAATATTAACGTGCTGCTAGTACGACATACTGCATACCAGTCGTTACCTGAAAGAACAAATTCAATATTATTCACGATAAGAAAATAGTGCCTTATACTGAAGCGCGACAATCTGAAAAGCAGGTAGGTAAAGCCGTTCAAATGAAAGAGAAAATCTGAACTAAATAATCATAATTTGCCAAGACCCTACATGAGAAGATGACTTTAGCTGTGCAATATTTGGACGAAATTGCAGTCTCTTAATATTTAATAACTAGCTGACCCGGCGAACTTCGTAACGCCTCAGAATAAAATGCCGATCCATACAAAATGTATGAGAAAATCTTTTTTTTTTTGTTTGTGAATTTTTCCCAAGTTTTAATAGTTCAGAGATTCGGGGTGGAGACAAATCCAAAAAACCAAAGATCATAAAAAATCGGTCCCGTGGTTCTTGAGTTATAAATGGTAACCAACCCTAATATCTAATCTAATATATAAATTCTCGTGTCACAGTGTTAGTTAGGGTTACTCCTACGAAACGGCTGGACCGATTTGTATGAAATTTTGTGTGCAAATTGGGTAGGTCTGATTATCGGCTACTACCTGTTTTTTTTTTTTTTTTGCAAAACGACGTTTGCGGGGTCAGCTAGTAAATAGATAAGATTATGAGTAAACAGATTTTCTTTCAGCTAAATTTCTAAATAGCTACTGACCAATGAACCGCACGCTGAATATATCGGGAGCCTGCTTGGTGGTGACGGTGAGAGGCAGCGCGTCGTTGGCGAGACGTGACAGCACCAGCTGACGAGCGCTCACGTGCTGCACCTCCACTGTGTCGCGCCACACCCAACGTCTAAGTTATACCAAAAGCTAAAGTATTAACTATTAGTTACTACATAAAGAAGCGACATTCATCCCCTTCCTGCTAATTTATAGTCCCCTGCTCATTGTCGTATCTAAGACTTTTTTCCAGGGCGAGCCTGGCCCTAACTTTTTTTTTGTGGCGAAATTCTCATGGATACCCTCCGTCTGAGAAGAACGGAGATTCATGTCGGACTCCTACCGACTAAAACCCCACTCTTCCTTCTACTAACAGGGGCCCGGGATATACTTGTACGGAAGCCGAATAGGTCCCCAAACATCCCGGGGTGGGCATCAGACTATTCTGGGGTGGGCGCCCCCCCCCCCCCCCCTCATATACGCCTATTCCCCCGCTAAGGAGCAGTAAGTACTCGTCCAGCAGTATTGTCGTGCAGTGACTGACCTAGCTCAGCCTAGAGATTAATCCAGAAAGTCCACATAGAAAAATATAAATTTAAACACTGCATTTGAAAAAGCTGTACGAGATGGGATGAATAGCTTGTGATTGGTCAGGCCTATGTCTAGCAGTAGACTGCTATAGACTGATGATGGGGATGGAAAAGTTAAACCTGAACTTTTTTACAAAAAAATTTACCACCTATAAATTGTACCCACAGATATAGATAGACCTAGATAACGCAAGTATCACGATCTGTATGAAAACCAAGCGTGTCATTTTTTTACTACCTACTATGACGTCATAAGCGCTCTTTCTCACTCACGCTCACCCAGCCAGCAGTACACAGGACTGAGCGCGAAAGTGGCGGCTTACGATTTTTGAACGTAAGTTGGTGCGATTTTTGGCACGCGAAGTAGTTGCTTTTGCGTTATCTAGGTGTATATATATCTGTGATTCTACCCTTACTCTAAAACCATAAAACTTCAATCAAAATTATAATCTGTAAGTCATTTCTGTACCTCAATACAGCTTCAAGTTGTATAACAGCGCCTGTTTGTGAAGCGAGTGCCAGCTTGGTGCCATCACCGCTCCAAGCGAGAGCGCGCGCCGCGTAGAAGTTGGGGATGTTCAGCATCGAAAGTTCCACACCGCCTGATTCCTTCACCTCGCCTACTAGGCACCCATCGAACACGCCAAATGCCACCGTCTATAATGTTACATAGTAAACTGCAGTTTCATACATAACAAATTAGTAATGCTGTATGAAAATAGCTGGTGTTGTGGCAATAATATTAGCCAGTCACAGAGTGTGGGAATAGAGAGTGAACCTGTTTGTGTTGTAATATCTCCTGCGTAATTGGCAAGTCAATCATTGGCGGCCGTGACCGAAATTCGTTCGGCAGGATATAATATAAGCCAGTCAGTTATGTGGTAGCGGGTTTCGCCTCTTGAGGAGGCTATTCCCAAAAGAATGTTGGCTGAAATGTCGATTATAACTTCTCGCAAGAACGGAAAACATTAAGTTGATATAATATAATTATTATTTCTGTAAGTAAGTTTATAAGTACCTATTTAAATACCCTTTTACATGTTAATAATCTTTTTAAAACTAGATGAGATCGGTGTTTTCTATCCTACTGTAAGAAGAAACATTGAAGCTAACTCAGGGAACTAGTAGGATCGCACTTTGTGACATACCTGTCCAGAAGGGCTGGGAGCTGCTGATATCAGATCTCGTCGATCAGGTGGTAGCTGAGGTTCCAGGCTGCGCAGGAGAGCACCGCGCTGTGCTTCATACACGGACACGCGGCCGTCACACGACCCCACTATCAACTGGACAAAATATTGAAGACGTGTTCATCACCTACGGATTACTTCCGGTAAAAGTTATAGTAGATAATATAGTACATTCGACCTTGTAATTGCTGTATGTACCATGGATAGTGTACATCCAGAGACTCATCTACATTTCCAAGCCATGCATATTACTGTACTCTGCCTAAGTACTGAACTAATGGAGTTAATAGTATACCATTACGTTTTCGTCGATACATTTTATTTAACGTGTGATAGTGCGATCCTTGGTAAGCTGATCCTAAAGTGAGTGCTTCCTTCATTTAGCTTTTAAGACACTAATGTACAATAAACCCAGAAAAACAATAAACTAAAAAAATAGTTACATAAGGAGGCAACAAGACGAGTGCAGTTGGAGGTAGCGTATATCTTAGTAGCAGCCGCCCGTTCAAGTAAAGGGTTCCGTCGACGTGGCCAGACGCGAGCGTGCCCTCTCCACCGCGCGCTAAAGACACGCAGCATGCGCCCCCCGTCCACATGCTGCTGCTCTTGTTGCTCTTACAGTCCAGGGTTCTGGACAGTGGAATAATAAGCCATAAGTACCTGAGTCCATTTGAGAGAAAGTGTAAAGATCCCTAACTGCCATCGTAAGCCACTTATCATCCAGAATGGTGGTGGTACGAAACAAAAATGTTACTTCATCTCTGGTTGTAAATAAAAAGGCGATCTCGTCCAAATAATAGTCATTAAATATCACCTAAACTTTTATCGTTAGTGTACGAGGTAAGAAAAGCAGTTATGTACCTACAGAGGCTAGCACATCAAGCTACCCCAATCTGTCATATTTTCCCAATTGAATATGAACCTTATTCCCTAGCTATAAACTTGAAAATCTATAAAAGAAGACAGATTAGGGTAACATGATATGCTGGCCTCTGTACACCAGCAACAGTCAGGCAGGTGCGTTAATACAGCAACGTGTTGCAGATCACTTTTTAATCAGTTCGAACTGATCATTGAGTATGAATAAGTTAAGGTAGGATGCCCTCAGGCTAGGTGGAGTGACGGTATTTTCATGATGAGTGGTAGCAGTTGAATGAGAGTAGGCGATAATCAGATCAAATGGCGTGGAGACCCTGTAGACTAGCTGATGATGATCGAGTTATACTCTGTTTTATGGTATGAGAAATTCCTCACCTTATTTTCCCATCGCTTGTTCCAGTATAAAACCCGTTGTCTGCTGGTAATAGCGACATGGGTGCGCCAGTCAGCGGGAACTTGTTGCAGATGACTTTCTTACCACTCCAGTCTGCCCCGACACGGTACACAAACACCATGTTGTCGCTCTGGGCAACTCCCAACAGTTCAGAGTTGTCGCTGAATGATATGCCTAGGATAATTCAGTTATTAAATGGTAATACAGAAAAGATAAAACCTAAACCATATTATTAATTAAAAAGAAACCTTCTAGCGAGTTTTATTCCTACAAACGTAGTTTTTAATACAAAAACTGATTTTAGAACAGAGTCTAAAGTCGTCAGTTATGTTTTAGTTAAAAACTTTACCTACGCATGTGGAAATCAAGTTTAAAATTCAATAACTGGCTCGACGGTTTGGGTTTGGACTATAGTTAGAAATCGTACAAGGGAAGGGAATCGTCCAAGTGCGTTTGTCCACCGCAGTCGTCGCCGGGATGCCATGTTTGGTTCGAATAATCTCGTTTCTCGGCAGGGGCGGATCTTGAATTTGTGGGGCCCTGGGCTAATACTGCTTAGGGGCCCTACCTAATTACTCAATCAATAGCCATTTTGTCAAAAACTACAAAGACAAGTTATGAATGGTTATCTATATATATAAAAATGAATTGCTGTTCGTTAGTCTCGCTAAAACTCGAGAACGGCTGAACGGATTTATCTTATCTTGGTCTTGAAATGTTCGTGGAGGTCTAGGGAAGGTTTAAAAGGTGAGAAAAATCGAATAATTCCCGGGAAAACCCTAAAAACAGCCCTTTTCTATTTCCCATACAAACGTTTTCTAAATAAAATGTAGAGTCAATTGTCTTTTATTTATCGATTGAGGCAGTACGAAGTCTGCCGGGTCAGCTAGTGTTATATAAATTATAAAGTAACCTTTCTGCATTTTTGTGCTGCAAATTCTTTTATTTGGTAATCGCACTGTAAGTCCTTTGTTAAAACGCAATTTATGGAAAGAACTGATAAATGATTTAGTCGATAGTTCGACATTGGTCCCGATTCTGTTGTTCACAAACTAAACTAAATTGAAGTTCAATGCACCTTTTTCTATTTCATTAAGAAAAGGACAGATTAGTTTAGTCCTGTCAAATTAGTCAGCGCCTGACGTAAATTGACGTATTTTTAGTAGCCAATTTTTTTATCACGTCTAAATTTGTCTATGGATTATCTAATTTGACAGGACTAAACTAATATTTATCTTCTGTCCTTTTCATAATGAAATAGAAAGAAAAAGATGCACTGAACTTAAATTTAGTTTAGGTTCTTTTCATAAATTAGCCAAAAAATTTCACTGCAAGAGGTGTAAGACTCTGTCTTAGACTGCAGTAAGTAAGATTTTAACTGAATGCACTCATTCACTAAATGTTCGTCTACGTCATTTGGATAATAATCAATAATATTACGTACACTTTCGAGATCTATGTGTTCTTTATTTTTGTCTTGCAAATTCATTAAAAATTTTAATTTTTTGCTATGTCTCATAGGCTTGGCTTCTATTATTTAAATTCATAATCATCTTATCAACCTTATGATCGGATTTTTTTAAATTCTAGATATCGTCTATTGTTTTCAGTTCAGGTTGGGGGCCCTCTATATCCACGGGGCCCTGAGCTGCAGCCCAAAAAGCCTTTAAGTAGATCCGCCCCTGTTTCTCGGTTACGTCCCGGTGACGGTTGCGGTGGACAACCGCACTTAGACGGAAATAGTTTTTAAATAAAATAAAATTCACTCTAAAATACAATCCAAGTACTGTGACTATACGAACTATTACAGCAGTCGCCGTTTCAATGGTTTTCTCTTCAACTAGGTACACTGCGTCTAATAAACTTTTGAACCTCAATATATTCAAAATATTCTAAAAATTTGTTTTTTACCAGAATTATTTGAAATGATTTCGTGTTTTTTTTTTATTTTCAAAAAAAAAAATCAAAAATGTTTTATTTCATTATTACACGTTGTACATTATACAGTTGGTGGCGACTCCTTTTAAGCATATAAATGCCTGTGCCAGGAGGCGCCGCTCTTTTATATCTTACAATATTTTTATTATATTTTTATTATTTTATTTCCTTAATAAGTAGGTACCTACACAACGGTGGATACTTGAACATGCAATGTATTTGCTTACTTGTAATAACATAGGACTTCTTCCCTGCAGCCGAGTCAGCAGGCTTGGTAGCGAATTTATCTCGCCTAGTGCCCTCGCGGTCAAACAAAAGTACCAAACGATCACATGTCGCTACTGCTAGCTTGACGTTGTTGGGCGACCA
The DNA here is from genome assembly GCA_949316385.1 of Globia sparganii. Taxonomy (NCBI): domain Eukaryota; kingdom Metazoa; phylum Arthropoda; class Insecta; order Lepidoptera; family Noctuidae; genus Globia; species Globia sparganii. The sequence continues at coordinate 11,614,206 of OX438663.1, read as the reverse complement.
ACAAATATCGGCTATAGGACTCTCCGTGTCCTGGAATAAAGTGCCGTGGCTAAGGAAGTAGGTACGTAAGTATTGACAAAGAAAATATTTGGGTACGTATTATCAAAACCCAATTTGGATAAATTTACGCAAATATTGAGACGTGTCAATTACCTGTGCTTCCAAAAGCGTTTTAGAATATTTTAGCCGCATATTTACTGACTGTTTTTATTTATTGATGTTTGTTACCAAAGTACGCAGTTTACACACAGTCCTTTGTTGTGTTTATTGTGTTGCCTAGTAACATTTATATTTCGCGCCGTCTTCATCCGTAGAAACCACAAACACAGATAATCCACAAACAAGAATATATAACCATTTATGCTAGGTACACACGCAGCGACTTTAGTCTTTAGTTACTATACTCTATACTTTAGTCATTGGCGACTGATTGGCGAATTGGTGATTTCAAAATCTCACGTCCACACATAGATTCTGACAGCAAATTCCGTAGTGATTTCAAAATCAAATCATTTTTAAATCGCCAGCGAGTCGCTGCGTGTGTATCCAGCACAAGAATTTAAGAAACAGAAAATGATTTGAATCAGTCCAAGGATTACTTTCTTACGCGACTTTCAATTGCACCGTAATTTTACGTTCCATTGGTCAGTGGATGTATAAACTAAGATAGTATACCGATTATCGAACATACCGAATATTCAATTTAGTCTGGTTCAAAACTAAGACAAACCATTGACAAAAGTTATTAGATTTTAATATGGCAACCCAACTTTTTATGTCAATTTGACATGACAAACGGAAACTCTTTTCGTGAAAACAGTGTTTATTGTACAGACGTTGTAAGGTTAGAATAATTTTATCCGTTTACATCCACGCATATTCTAAGTTTATATTAATTCTAAACTATGTCGGTTCTTCATTACTACATGTTTATTCAGTTTTACAGTATATTTTCGCCCACTTTCGCTTTATTACCTACAGTGATAATCGGCAAGTGACGGCATTGTCGTGTAGTTGAGTGAAATTAACCTGCAATCGTCTGTTTCCAGGACGTCATGCCTTTCGCACGGTTTGTAGAGCCAGGGCGTGTTGCCCTGGTAGCCGACGGTCCCTTGAAGGGAAAGTTAGTGAGCGTGGTCGACATTATTGACCAGACCCGCGCTCTCGTCGACGGGCCTTGCAGCGGCGTCTCACGTCAACAGCTCCGCCTCAACCAGTTGCATCTCACCAAGTTCCGCCTGAACTACCCCTTCACAGCGCCCACACGCATGGTGAGGAAAGCATGGACGGAAGCTAAGCTGACAGAGAAGTGGACAGAAAGCCAGTGGGCCACGAAGCTCGCCAACAAAGAGAAGCGTGCGCAGATGACAGACTACGACCGTTTCAAACTGACGTCAGCGCGTGTGAAGAGGAACCGCGCTCGGACGGCGGTGTTCAAGAGTTTGAAGGTGAAGGCGGCGCGCTCCGGTACCTTCGGCAAGAAGTCCGTGCCCAAGGCGGCCGTCAAGAAGGTGCGCACCAAGAAGCCAAGCGGCAAGAAACCGGCGAAGAAGTAATTCTTTAGTGCCTCAAGCAGGTTATTGTGTGACTATCAAGGGACAAAAATAAATAAAGAATTACTCTAAGCCAATTTTTTGTGTTGTTCTTACTCATTAACAGTCCTATGACTGACAATAGGTGAGTGAAGTTGATATTATAGAACATGTGGTGTTTTTTCTTTACTCAAAATGTTTTATGTTTCAGTTGCGGCTAGATACAAGGTGCAATCAAATGAGTTGAGGTTAGTTCAACATTTATTTCTTCTGACACTGAACATACACTGCAACAATTAACATGATGAATTCTGTTTTATAGTCTCGTTCGTATGATAATCAATGATTTCAAACTCACCACTTGCTGATTCAAGACTACTCTCACCAGTGATTGTTGAAACATTGTGAAATGATACACTAAAGATTTTTTTTTATTGTTCCCAGGATAAAAATTAACCACATGTGGTGTCTACAGTACTCAATGTAAGTTCATTTTAAAAAAATTTAGAAGCCATAACCTCTTAAGGTGAATGGGAAGTGTTAGATCGCGAAATTCAAATTTTCTTACGTTTTTTGCAATTTGCAGGTCAGTGTCAGCTTGTATCGTGATCAAAATTTTATTCGCGACTATAACAGGTGCGTATTTACAGAATTATAATCTTAAGAAACATTCATACATCTTTATAAGTGAGATTTGTACCATAAACACTTTTCCCTAGGAGATTTCTTCTTGTGGTACAAATCTAACTTAGGAAGATGTATTAATGATTCTAATGACTATAATTCTGTGAATAAGTACTTGTTATAGTCGCGAATCATATTTTGATTAAGATATAACCTAACACTGACCAGCTAATTGCAAAAAACGTAAGAAAATTTGAATTTCACAGTAATCACTGCGCAATCACCTTAATAATTATGTAAATAAGTAGTTACTTTATGATGAATTTAAATTTTAGTCTCGTTCGTATGAAACTTGTGATTTCAAACTTACCACCTTACTGATTGTACCATAAATATACTATTATTATTCTCAATTGATAATTCAATTCTAATATCTTATTTCATCTTTGCCAGGTACCAATATGTTGAAAGCAGCAAGATTTTGCAGCTAATTATTTTAAAAGGTGAGCTATTTTTGTATTCTCTATTAAGATTCAAGAGACCCTACCAAAGCCATGTGTGCACTGTCAAGTTGTGCATGCGTGACTCTGGATAGGAACATTAGCACACTCTGTGTAAGACATCCAGTTACCATAGTTGTATGTCCAAGGGTTGAGTGTGACAAAAACAATAATTATGACCAAAAACACCACACTTTTTGATCAATTTAGTAATTTTATGATTTCTGTTCACAGGGCTAGAAAATGGGAAAAATTTGGCCATCACCATTTAAGTATCATTGAAGGATCCAGGATTCAGACATATTTCGTGTTCTAGATATTTTACGAGATATTAGAACAGAAATAAGGCATGGGTCACCAAGGACACCAAACTGAGAGGCCATCTTGCCACATGTAACTGCACCTGCCACTTAACTCAGGTAAATAGATTAATAACTGGTAAACAAAAACTAGCTTATTTTTTTTAATAAAGTTCATAAACACTGTTTGGCAGTAGGAGTAGACTGGTAGAAATTGACACACTGAAAAAGCATTTGGCCTCCTCCATGCAACTTTCTATCTCCTGTCTCTTTCTGTTATATACGATTGTGTTTTTGGCGAGTATTGCGCACGTTTTTTATATTTCAATATACTATTAACCTCTTGTGACTCAATATAATGATGTCTAATTAGTCGAGGGTTGATGATCTGAAAACATCATAAGGACCCTACCAAAGCCGATGTGTGCACTGTCAAGTTGTGCATGCGTGACTCTGGATAGGAACATTAGCACACTCTGTGTAAGACATCCAGTTACCATAGTTGTATGTCCAAGGGTTGAGTGTGACAAACATATTAATTAATACTTTATACTCAAGGCATTTAATAATTCTTTTGATTAATCTTACAATTTATGTTGTTGACAGATTGCTGGAACTATGGATGTGAACTAATTTATAGATACCTAGTTGGAAAAGGTAAATTTACTTTATTTGTAACTGCATTTTTGGATTCATCCAACAAATATAGAGGTTTATTACTAAACAATGATCAAAGTTAAGTTTAAACACCAGAAATGTTTGGTTAAACATGTGGTAATCACTTCTTTAGGCAATATTTTATTAATATAGGGGTTGATATCTAATTTTGTTACTATAAAGACATTAAAATTAATAATATAATGACTGTAAGTATCGCCCCTGGTAGAATTTTGATGATTATCTTTACTGATAAAATAAATATCTCCATTTGAAAGTATATTTTGGTTTGCTTGAGAAAGAATTGACTTTTTCAGAGTATACTACAGCTTGGCAAGAGGTTTTTTGCTGCTCAACTTTGGCAGTGCAAAGTATGTAAACATGTTATCACAAATAAACTTTTAAGTAATTTGATGATGACTTTTAGTATCGCCCCTATCTGAATTCTGATGATTGATAGTTTCTGAAAAAAATGCATTCACACATTGAATGCAAAGATTGTCCCAAATATTTTTGTTATTTTAATTTTTGCTTGTTACAGTTAAAACAACTACATGCATAATAATGGCATTTGTGAAGCAAAACAATACGCGAATTGATGTGGAGTTATGGACACCAGCCCATATTACCTATTACCAATAGCATTTGTGAAGTCCTACACTATAAGCAAGCATATATCAGGTAAGTGATTAATTACTTATTTGGCAGAGTCTAAACTGAAGACTGTATCTGTTAAAATCCCTTCCTTGAGGAGCTGGGGTGGATCGAATAATCGATTTTCTCACCCGTACGCAAAATACGCGCATTGACGTGGAGTTGCGGACACCAGTCTGTTTTACCTTACCTTAGCTTACCTTATCTGTTAAAATCTTTTCATGATGATTTTTTATCGCCCCAGTCTGAACAAATGTGTTGATCCGATTTACTGATAAATTAATATGCTACACAATTATTGTTTATAGAAAAGGCAATGTAACTAATATAACTTCTATTATTTCAGAAATCTAAAGAAAATTATTAAATACTGCAGAATAAGAAATATGCAAAAGGTAAGCTATTCAAAGTTTTCCTGTCTTAATATTTATTTCTGTGTATAAAATTTATATTTATTTTTATAAAATTTATAATGATGATTTTATTATCGCCCCAGTCTGAACAATTGTGTTGATCGATCTACTGATAACATTACATAGCCAAATAATATGTTTATAGAAAAGACTATTGGATTAATGTGACATCTTCTTGTTTCAGAGGGGCAATTCTCGTAATTTTTCAGAACATTCACAGTCTGATCTCAGTCTCAATCTGTCAAAAATACTTAAAATTTCCCTACATTTTGACAAGTTTTTGACATTTGTTTGTCGCCGAGATGAGACTGCGACTAGATTTTGAACGTTTTAAATTAGCAGAATTGGCCTACAGATATCCAATAGAAAATTAATTGCTGTAGAAAAACAGATGTGAGGTCACAGGCAAGGCTCCCACCTCTATTCAATGGTAAGCCATTAAAAGTTGTCCTTTTCTCATTGTATTTCTTTCATGATGATTTTTATATCGCCCCAGTCTGAACCAATGTGTTGATTGATTTACTGACAAAATAACAGTCGTTTGTCAATTAATACTGTACAAACAAGAAGATTAATACTGGGTTGTATTGTTGCAGATAACTAAGGAATTTTAAAGCGAATGTGGCTAAGGTGATGAAAATGATGCCCTAAAAATCAAGGTCAGTAAATTGCATTTTAGAACAGCAACACCCCTAATTTGAAATGATGGTAACAAGCATATATCATATACTTTTGATGAAATAATTAAAAAACTGATCACATTTTTAAAGTACAACTAATTTAAAATATTTGTTGATCTGTATATTAATTTTTTTGTTTTTTTTTATTTTAGATAACAAATTGACTATTGACTGTCGAGATGAGAGTGATACCACAAAATTAAATCTGCTGTAGAATTAAGAAAGAGGTGAGTTTATAAAAATACTAGCTGACCCCTACGAATAAGTAATAAGGCTGACCACGCAAACATAAAAAATAGATAGTAGCGGATTCTCAGACCTACCCGATATGCACACAAAATTTCATACAAATCACTCCAGCCGTTTCGGAGGAGTATGGTAACTAACACGAGAATTTTATATATTAGATTTAAATTTTAACTATGTTTAGGGCAAAACTAAATGATGAATATCTGTTATCCCTGTCTCACAAAGCCATGGGGAAAAGCAATGGTATGGTAACAACTGAATTTGTCTATAAAATTCTAAAATATCATATCTAGACTGCACCAATATTAACCTAGTTTAAATATTTTCAGGATAAATCATTGGACTCCTTGTACCTACAACTACTGCTGGCTACATCTGAAGGAAATTTTACAGAAAATGTCCTAATGTGGTAAGGTATTAAAAACTGTTTGTCTGTTCAATGTAATTTAAATACCCCAAGTATTAAATGATGAATATCTTAGTTATCCCTGTCTCACTAAATCGTGGGGAAAAATATGGTATGGTAACATCTGAACTTCTCAAGTTACCTAAACTATAATTTATGTATGAATCCATATTGTATTAACCTTGATGATATTACTTCCAGATCAACCTTGACACAGTATGATGGATTCAATATGCAATCGGATCCTCATTCCAATGGTAAGTTTAAAACAGATTGTCATATCATTCTTATTAATTTTTGTTTCACATTAATTAAATACTTGGCTTGAATTCGGTATGTAAAGAATAAAAATCCTATGCTAATTCCCAAACCATTTCGAGATTTAAGGTTTCTTAACTTAATTTTTCTATTTTTAGCGCTTAAAATTATAAGATGGAGTTTATTTTAACATAAACACTTAATACCACTTGACTTTCATTTGACCTCCAAATGACATCACAAGTAAGCAGATTGAGAATACTTCCGGTGCCTCCTCTCATCATATGATAAAAAGTTAAAGTCATAATTATAATGTCAACTATAGGGATGACCATAATAATATATGTAATGCAGTCGTGCGAAAATTTCGGCCTTTGAATTGATTCAAATCAAACATTGAAAATGTATTCACAAAAAAAATCTAAATCCCGAATTCTGAATTATTGTTAATCGATCATTATAATGATAGCTGAAATAAAATGCATTCCCTTTAAATAATAATATTAAGTATAAAATCGTTCGAACTATTTTGTAATCACAAATGGTGTTGGAAACTTGCAAATATAACTAGCTACTGTAGCTGCTTGTTATTGGTTTGATTTTGATAATGACATATTAATAATACCTATTATTTTATTTTATTATTAGTCATTTCTGTCCCACTGCAGGGCAAAGGCCTCCCTTCCCTCCTTCCACTTATCCCTATACAAAATTAATAACTGTATTAAATAAATGTTCAATCGATTATGTCGATCATTCCCACCTCTAAAACTGTCTAGTGTCATGCTTGAAGTTTCTGATGTCAAGCAAAAAAACGTCAAATTTAGGATTTTTATTATTGTGTTATACATGGCATAGATATTTAACTCTTCAGCCTACTTTTGAAGCAGAATTTAGAAAATTTATTTAAAATTAATGGCTGCTTAGAAAACCAAAATTTTGAAATTTGTTGCATAAAATAACTAAATCTATAAATTAAAAATATTAAAAAAATACCTGAAAAAAACTTTACATACCCAATTTTTTTTTCTTAGATTATTTGGTTAATCTAAATTTAAAATGATGAATATCTGTTATCCCTGTCTCACTAAACCGTGGGGAGAAATAATGGTATGGTAACAACTGAAAACTATTCATTACATTAAGTTTCAGCTAAGTAATAAACTTTTTTTTTGTTAAATAGTGACTATTTTTTCAGGATGAACCTGCAAATAATATACTGCGACGCCATTTCGTGACAGAATCTTCGTTGAAAGAACCATTATGAAGCACCACTGAATTCATTGTATGTATTTCATGACCTAAAACAGGAAAATTATAACTTGCCCTACATAAATGATGAATATTTTTAGACAAGCATATATCTAGAAACCTTTGAAGATACTTACTATCTGATAACTCTTAAAATTAAAGACTGGTCAAGTACTACTCCAAATACTTATTAATATTTTTTTCATATTTCTTTCTAGGATTACTTGGCAGGGGCAGTTCGTTTGGCATCCATAAAAGAACTTTTATTTTGCTAATAGTGGTCTGCTGATGTATGAAACAACATTTTGATTGAATAAATGAATACAATTTATGAAAATACGTCTATCATTTTAAAACCACATCCTCAGGAAAACCTGATAATTTGCAGATAACTGCTCATATAAATTCTAGGAAATAAAAACAATAGGCACAGTTGATCATAGTTATTTCAAACCATGTATTACATTATTGTTACTGAATTGGAGACTACAAGCTTCACGTCCTGCAAAATAAAGGTATGGCTCATCATTCGCTGGACTGGTGGTCAGTGGTGTAAACTTGTGTTGGCGTATTATAATATTTAAAAAGAAAACGAGAGGTGGAGCTTGGAACGATCGCTTTTGCACACTGGCGAATGAGATGACCGTGATGAAATGATGGCATTTGTTACGTACCCAATAAAAGTGTTTCGTAACGATCAAAATGTTACACGTTTTAGGGCTAGCTCATTCGCAAAGTTGAGCTTATCCTTTATCCCCGTTGTCTCCATAACGTACATTTAGGCTAACGGGAAGTAAACTTTTCACGAGTCGTTGTCCTCTTAAATCTGCTATTTCGATCAATTCATTATATAAAAAACACTTGAAAACAAGGTCTAAATACTTCCCATAATTATATTAATCTACCGGGTAACAAGACTAATCTACTAATATTCCATACACTTTGTATATTGACGGTTAAAAAAGAAAAAACGGGAACTGTGGCCAAACATTTTTACTTATTCAACTATAAGACAACGGGAAATATTTAATTAAAGTACCGCTGTACTACGGGAACACCGGGAATAAAGGGAGATTATCTGTGTTCAAAAAAATTTAATCGAGTCTCATACACAAAGGAGAGGTCAAAAGTGGTAATATTCCGAAGATTTATAAACGTTAATGTACAGAGGCCAGCACATCAAGCTAACCCCAATCTGTCAGATTTTCCCAATTGAATATGAACCTTATTCCTTTGTGCTAAAGTTGAAAATCTATCAAAGAAATTTGACAGATTGGGGTAGGTTGACCTGCTGGCGTCTGTACAGAGGCCAGCACAAGCTACCTCAATCTGTCAAACTTTGATAGATTTACAACTTTACTTCAAAGGAATAAGGTTCATTTTAAATTGGGGAAAGACAGATTGGGTTAGCTTGATGTGCTGGCCTCTGTACCTTATTAGAAACCATAATTAATATGCTACTCGATTATACTTATGATTTTTTCAGGCGCCTGTTTTTGTAAAAAAGTGAAAAATGTTTCAGTACAAACAAAACGCACATAAATTATTATTTATTTATTCATTTCTATGCAATATAATTATTGTAAATGTGGCTAAAATTTCCGTTTCCATTAAATACTTTGAGATTTTATTATAATTTTAGCTGCAGCTCCATGAAATTGTGACAAAAAATATTGACTAACATGACAATGCACTAACTAAACGTGTCGAAAAAATGTCAGAATGACGTTGAAAGATGGCGATCTGAGATCGAAGAATCGATTTTTCGACAAAAATCGGCTTTTTGAAGTCATCCAGTGAATCTTTATTTCAACCATTGAGTTAAATAACTAGAGAAGCAAACCTCAATCAAATGTATCAAAAAAGTGTAACCACATTTTAAACGCGACGACGTAGCTTTGAAACCACTAAACATTTAAAAGTAAACATATATCTGTCTCACTTACACACGTCGTAAGAATAATACCGTCGCTTAGATTAGACAAAGACCGCAATATAAACATGCAATGACATGATGGGGTTGCCTACCCATGCGAAATTTTACCCATCATTTTAAGCCATAAAAAGCGTTTTATGTTAAGGTAAATTATTTTTTAAATATTTGAATTATGTATTTCTTATTGGATGTGTAATAGAAGTTTATAAATAATGAAAATAACTAAGACATTTTCTCTTAGAATATTTTTTCTTTATTATTAATGAAATTGAATGATTTAGTAGGTAGCCAGTCAGTCTCTTTTCTCAGCAATCGGATTATTTCCACCCATTTTTCACGGCGTGCTGCATCTTTAGGAACCCTGCTACGTTGTTATTATTAAACAATATTTAAAATCACTTATTCCATAAATTAAAAACTCCCACTAATGTGGGAAACTAAAACTAAGTTTTTAGTGGTAACACAACCTAATTTACAAAATTCTACATTTTAATGCGTTTTTACGTTGATATCATTGAGCTATATAACTAGAGAAGCAAACCTCAATAAAATGTGTCAAAAAAGTGTAGCCACTTTATAAACGCGACGACGTAGCTTTGAAACTACTAAACATTTAAAAGTAAACATATATCTGTCTCACTTACACACGTCGTAAGAATAATACCGTCGCTTAGATTAGACAAAGACCGCAGTATAAACATGCAATGACGGGATGGGGTTGCCTACCCATGCGAAATTTTACCCAACATTTTAAGCCATAAAAAGCGTTTTAGGTTAAGTTAAATTATTTTTTAAATATTTGAATTATGTATTTCTTATTGGATGTGTTATAGAAGTTTATAAATAATGAAAATAACTAAGACATTTTCTTTTTGAATATTTTTTCTTTATTATTAATGAAATTGAATGATTTAGTAGGTAGCCAGTCAGTCTCTTTTCTCAGCAATCGGATTATTTCCATCCATTTTTCACGGCGTGCTGCATTTTTAGGCACCCTGCTACGTTTTTATTATTAAAAAATATTTAAAATCACTTATTCCATAAATTAAAAACTCCCACTAATGTGGGAAACTAAAACTAAGTTTTCAGTGGTAACACTGAACCTAATTTACAAAATTCTACATTTTATTGCGTTTTTACGTTGTTAAAAACACAGAGACAATTAATTTACGTGTGGAAAGTAATTCCGGTTAATTTATTATGTTTTTGTGATCTTGAATCGCACTCTTTCGCGATATTTTTTGTCGCATGTCACTCGGTTGACTTCGGTTGGCGTCACACAGAGCACTGAACTGACGTTAGCTACGCTGATGGCTGTGGCCATCAGACTAGTGGCAACGCCTTGGTGAGGTAATTGCTAATCTAGTGTAACATATATATCAATGGTTGATATAAACACAGAGAAATAAACGACGGGGTAATTTAGGTGTGGAAAGTAATTCCGGTTAATTTATTATGTTTTTGTGATCTTGAATCGCACTCTTTCGCGATATTTTTTGTCGCATGTCACTCGGTTGACTTCGGTTGGCGTCACACAGAGCACTGAACTGATGTTAGCTACGCTGATGGCTGTGGCCATCAGACTAGTGGCAACGCCTTGGTGCAGTAATTGCTAATCTAGTGTAACATATACATCAATGCTTTGAAACCACTAAAGATTTAAACTGACGTAAACAAAGCGAAAAGTATGTGACAGCAGCCATCGCGCTGCTGGCGACATCTGCGCTGGACTTTACGTGTTGATCCCCATTGGCCTGTTTTTAGGGTTCCGTAGCCAAATGGCAAAATCGGAACCCTTATAAATTCGTACTGCGTTTTTATTAGTTTATTCGAGAAATACAAACTTACAGTGCATGCGTAAATAACCACCCCGACTACGGAACCCGTCACTGTACGTATACATTCCTTTGGTGAAGTCCTGTTATGAAGGGGACTATAGACGACCAAACTGGCATTAGATCAAACAAAATGAAGAAACGTTAATATATTTGTAAATCTTTCTTTTCCATGTTGATTTAGCACAAAAGCTACATAGATTTTTTGACGCTTTTGTCAATACGATTTCTGTAACGGTTGCACAAATGTTTACCATCAACGCTCCGTACCAATGAAAATGATTCTTGTAGCTGGTAGCACTCTAGTCTACCTACACGGTCCGTCTAACCAAAATCACGAATTGAACTTACCGGTTCATCGTCTGAGATTCCCTTCAGAATCTGGAAAAATAATTTTGTCTATGGTAATATTATTCCATCAAGACCACTTCCATGGCTTAGGCCAGTAACAGACTGATAACAATCTAAACTAATACGTTTTGTCGGGAATTTTTGATTAGATATTGGCCACATGGGCTTTAAAATAATCATCATGATGTCCGCTAGCTAGTGAATAGGCAGTGGACTACAGGACTATAATTATGTTATGAGTTTGTAAAATTTTAAAACTATATTACATTATTACAGGGACTGAAGACAGATGAGCTTGCGAGCCTGGAAAAAAAGTTCACAAACTTAAACCTGTTAAACAGCAAACAAGAACACTTCTTTGAAGTCGACGCCCAAGGAATTCGTGTTCTGAATATCTTAAGTGGTGATGATTATAAGTGAGTTATGCGACGTGACGGCCCGTACGCGTAGTGTGGATCACTACGCGAACGCGCCGAAGTAAATGAATGTAATAGAACCATTTTTAAAAGTCTGTGTCATGTAATGAACATATCACCAGTTTTGTGAGTAATGCAAAGCCTTTTTCAGTTACAGGATTACAAGTCAATCCATGGCGATGGAAAAAACGGATATAGGTGGCAGAACTATCCAAGTACAAAATTTGGTGTGGACATTAGGCAAACAATAAGTGTAACGAATCAATTTATTTAACAAAGCATCCAAAATCGTCTTAATTTGCCTGTTCTACAGATATTTCACTCTGACAATCACTAGGCACTCTGTCCGTGAAGAGCTCTGGTATCTGAAATATGATAAAATTCATTTAGTTACACTTTTGTTTTAAAATTTCGATGTTTACCGACAGGTACCGACCGCATGTTATTTAATAATTAAATCTTTGCTACAAGCTACTCTATTTATTACCTGCGGTGTATAGGCCTCCACTCTATCTAGTAATGAGTCCGAATAACCCGGAGTATAATATCTGTAATGAAAAAATAATTAAATTAAGACTTCATAATAAACACGTACGTATGTACAGACGCCAGTACATCAAACTACCCCCATCTGTCAAATTTTCCCAATTGAATATGAACCTTATGCCTTTGAAGTAAAGTTGAAAATCTATAAAAGAAATTTGACAGATTGGGATAGTTTGATGTGCTGGCCTCTGTACAAGAGAGGGAAACACCGAGTTTAGCAAGCAAGAAAATTTTACTACCTCACTATTTCTTCCGGGAAGCAACTATTTATAATATTGATATATTCTTTGAGCGATGATCCGGGAACTGAATCAATTTCTTGAACTCGTTTCAATGCTCCTGTGGTTACAAATAATCTTCGAGCTCTTGCATCATTGGGTAAAATCTAAAAATGAGAATCTCCATTAGCCACATGATTACCAATCGACTATCCTGATCCTGCAAACCTAAGACGCATTTTGAGCCTTACCAAGGATTTAATTAAGTTTCCAGTAAACAACTTGTATTCAATTATTATTTATTTGCCCCATCTCGGTTTCTTTAAGACTGTGCCGACCCTCCAGTGGCGCCCTCATCGTTTGTTTGGTTATTTCATACAATTTAGAATGAAAATGCAGAAAACAAGCACGTTAAGTTGTGCTTCACAAGATTATACGTTAATATTATTAGAAGCGGTAGTTTTATATTGTTTAGTTTCATTATAATCCTTAAAACGGATAACGGTGGCCACTATATTCCGTTTTAAGGATTATGATAAAACTAAACAATATAAAACTACCGCTTCTAATAATATTAACGTATAATCTTGTGAAGCACAACTTAACGTGCTTGTTTTCTGCATTTTCATTCTAAATTGTATGAAATAACCAAACAAACGATGAGGGCGCCACTGTAGGGTCGGCACAGTCTTAATTAAACAGATTTGTAACACGTCTGTGCTACTTTGGTTGCAATAAGTGAAGATGTTCATCACTACTTACTAAAACAGTCAAACAGTGTTGCCAGAATGTTACTTTTGTAACATTTTACGTTACTTTTGACCCTGATACGTTACTTCCATGTTACTCGACGCAAGATGTTACTTTTACGTTACATTTCCTACTTGAAAAGTATTTCGAATTTTGCAAACGACATACCTAATGTTGGCAAACGTTGTTGAACCGATCAAATGAAAATATCGCATCACACGGCGAAGCATCGAGCTATACATTTCCAGTTTTGACAAAACTCCTATTGTATAGGTTTTTCGTACAATCTTATGTATAGCTTGATGTGTAGCCATGCGTACCGTTATCGATGATTTTATCTCTTTCACCGTTTCGCACACTTGCAGAACGAGTTTATTCTATTCAAAAATGAATGGCTTTGCGTTTGAATTACATTACAGACTAAGAAATAATTACATACTTAATTTATTTTGGATTTCGACTAATCGACCGCTCCAAATTTTTTCTACAAAGAAAAACTTTTTTTTGAGCTATTTGTACAGAGGCCAGCACATCAAGCTACCTCAATCTGTCAGATTTTCCCAATAGAATATGAACCTTATTCCTTTGTGCTAAAGTTGAAAATCTATCAAATAAATTTGACAGATTGGGGTAGGTTGACCTGCTGGCGTCTGTACAAATATTTCATAGAAAATAAAATTTTACTTTGTCATCAAAATGTTACTTTTTGACTAATAATAAGTTACTTTTCACAAAAAGGCACTGGCAACACTTGTTAAACGTCAAAAACACGTCTAAGCACTGACGTTTAATTAAATATGTTACGTCAGTGTGTCTATGACACGTTATGTCAAATAACTGGCAGGTGTATTCTGATCAATATAATTCAATTTCAAATTTTCTGAAATAACTTGTGATGGCGGGAAGAGGAAGAGGCCGGGGTGGTAGTGGCCTATCCTTAACACATGATCAACTGCAAGCACTCGGCATAGCTAGAGGAGACAATACTCCTCAAACTTTAGCACCACCACCACTCTTCCCGAAACTTGAAGCAAAGCCACTACCATTAGTTAGCGACGCTGCCACAGATTACATGTTGATTGTTAAAGATCAGTTTATTGAGTATTTACATGAGTCACCGGCTTTTGTGAAGTTAAAGACACATACAGATGGCATCGAGCGGTATTCTGACAAGTATAAAATGCTCGCTCTTGATGCCAAAAAAGGGAAAGTGCTGGATTGTGTGTGGGCAAACATGCCAACCGAGTTGAGGCCACAAGCGAACAGAGTGCGTGCTACAGCTCGCAAGCGGAAGCTTGATGACCCGGCAGCAATAGCCAAGAGGCTTCAGACATTGGAGAAGAAAGAAAACCAAGAAGACGACGAAACTGTGGAAACAAACGACAATGAAGAGCCTGTGAAGAACCAAGAAGTCAATGACGACGACGAGATTGAAGACGAGAATGAAGAAGAATTTGAAATTGACGATGGTACAGACTACGCAAACAACTACTTTGATAATGGTGAAGATTATGATGAAGAGGATGACAACCTTGATGATGGACCAGTTTACTAAACAATGTGTAACTAGAGAGTTGTTATACATTATTCGGTAAGTAGGTTACTCAAATACTTTACGTAGGTACTACAAAATGTGATGTAGTTCAATATTTTTACATAACTTCTCATCTAGGCTATGGTTGGTCTGTGATATTACTAACATAATTACGTCTTAATAAAAAATTTGACCTGATATGAAGTCTTTTATTTTTGTTTGAATTTCAAGAGAAACAAGCCATGACACAAACGACACTGACCTTAGCATACTGTGCTAGTACGTATTTGAGTATGCAAGCAGGAGCGGAATGCAACAAAGGTTCCAGTGCTGGTCGATGCAAGCAACACTGCAGGGCTTGCTTCAAGGCACATGACGCTCTTGCACGAACCTCTCCTGAAGACTTGGGGTGGGTGTAAAGCTGTGTTGAATAAGATAGATAGAATACTCTTTATTATGTACACCATATAAATTACAAATTTAAACATAGAAATATTAGAGGTGACACAATGGGTGGTCTTATTGCTAAAAGCCATATTTTAAAGATAAACTTTGGATGGATTAAGGGAGAAGGAGAGACAATTGAAAATAGTCCGTGATGTACCATTAACATAATTATGTACAATAAAGACATCCATACCTAAAACATATTATATTTATCTATAAAAATATACAATAATAATCATGAAACAAGTGAAAAGAAAAGTGCCACATTTAGCGGCTCAATTTTGCTGTGCTGCTGTCACTACATGATGTTGGCAGAATAATCGACATCAGCTCAGTTGCCAAAAATTAAAAAAAGTGAAAAGAACAAATAAAGATTAGTTTTTTAAATTTTAGGTATACCTATTTTTTACTACTTTACTAGGTAGGTATTATGAATGTATAGAATTCTCTTTTTAATAATGACTAGCAGGAGATGAAAAGCCCCATTGTCTTACCTGCAGCAATCTAGGCAGAGCATTAGCAACAGCTATAGCCAGGCTGTGCTGAGGGGAATGCTTTGCAATATGACCGAGTGTCCAGGCTGCGGCGCAAATTGCGACGTCTTCCGCTTCAGGGTTTTGAAGTATTTCGACAAGTGGTGGAATGGCCTAGCATTTACAGGAAAACAGGTAAAGTATAAGTTACAAGAAAACCAGAAAAATATTGGCTTCAGTAATCTTCGTTTTTCCGAAATAGCAGGATCTTATAATGCTAATCACAGTTACACCCGTACCGAAATAATAAAGAAGCTGATAGGCACAACATACTCGTAGCTTAGGAATAGGCTGATAGGTATAATAATGTAGGTACTCTGTGATAGGTATCTCCAACAACAGCACCATTCCTGAACGAGAAGAATCCAAAGTGTTAATTTTATACACAGTTAGGTTCTCTAAAGTTTACCAAATCATGCGAATATAGATATTACGTAACTACATACCTATCTATCACTATCCTTACTAACCTTAGATTCAATAACAGCCATAGCAAGCTGATCCGATTGCCCGGCAATGAACCCAAGTGCCATACAAGCAGGCACGCGTGCGCCTCCTGTCGGCTCTCCCAGAAGCTCCACTAAAGGACCACATCCACCTGTGTTCACCACTAATTGCGCCAACTGGAAATAAGAGCCGAGTGGTTTATGACGTCTAACCCGTTCTATTACATAGACTTGCAGCTAATCATTTCTGGAGCTATCGCCGTAGAGCTAAGTCACACCAATCCAACTGGCCGCGCTCTTCGGTATCGGCAGGTTGATTCCGTGACCGCTTCTGTCTCGCTCTAGATGCGCTCTAGGATGTTTCTAAGCAACAACGGCGCAATTTTATGACCATGATCCCAGTAAGTGGCGACGAATTATAGGTACCTATGCATTTTTTTCTATAAAGGTCCCTTCAAATTATTTATTGTTTGCGGTTAATTTGAAGGCGAAGGGTTATTCTATATCTCAATCCAGATCTTGATCTCTTTAGAAAGACCTGGATTAAGGGATTTGGATGAAATTTGATACACGGATAGACATCCGTGTGTCAATCACCCAAATCCGTTCAGCCGTGAAAGCGTAAAAACGTAATAGATAGGTACGTACCTACCTACTTAGAGGAGTTACTTTCTAATATTAGAACCGCCCCTGTGGATACAACGGCATCTTTCTAGCCTAGCTAGGAAGTTGGTAAACCAACACATACTCACATCAACGGAGTGCTTGACGATATCCCTGAGCAGACAGGCGGCCGCCTTGCGCACGGGCGCGGCATCATGGCCCGCGTGCAGCAGCGCGGGCGGCAGGGCTCCGCCCGCCACCACCGCCTCCGCCAGCTCGGTGCGCGCGCCCGCCACCGCGCCCAGAGCGCACAGTGTGCTGCGCTGAACGGTAACAACAAGGTATGGTATTAGTAGCATGTAGGCTTAGGTAGACCACAAATAACCGTCGTGTAGTAAATAGTTCAAAAGTGTCGTGATCCCAGGAGGATCATCTCCACGCTAAAAAAATTCAAAAGAAAGTGTACAGTCAAATCATTTATTTTAATTAGGCACTTATACATAAGGCACTTTTTAATGTCAAAATTTACAATAAAATAGAATTGATTCTAGTTTCCACTTCCAAAAGCTAATTTCGAAATGGAGCAGAATGGCCAAGAAACTCCATAGTTAGGTACCTACCTAAAATTAAAATTATGATTTTTTCCACAAGGCGAGGCCAAGAGTTGAACAACAAGTGCCGGGACAACCATCCCGACCTATGGTGGACAATAGATGATGTACCTAATTTAATATCAGAGATTTTTCGCAGTCTTCATAATATCTCTTATACTTACCTACTTCTAAGTGACGAATATTTACTAGTTCCTATACGACTGCTGAAGAACTCTTAATTTATTTATTTTATTAAAGGAAAGGAAGGAAGGTTTAAGGAGTTATTATAGAGATAATAAATAAATAACCTTCAGTTTAGGATCTTGGTTTTCCAATCCGTGTACTAAATGACAAATAGCACCAGCATCCACGACCGCTTCAGGCTTGTGCTGGGCCAAGTCTACCAGAGCGCCTGCTGCAATCTAGAAATGATCAGTGAAGATTTATTTATTTACCTACTTGGTATTTATTACCTGCCGCTTCGCCCACGCTTCGTCGGAAATTGACGCACGAGAATGTACTACCGGGATAAAAAATTAAAAGTATCCTATGTAGGTAGGTATTAGATAAGTAATCATGGTCATGGCCTATCCGTGTGCTCATCCTAATCTGTTGAGCCGTTAGCCGTGAAAAATAAAATGTAAAATTACTTTTTATTTTAAGGGGGAAGCGCTAAGGGAGCCAGCGAAATTCAAATTTTCTTACGATTTTTGCAATTTGGAGCTCAGTGTCTGGGTGTACGTTGATTAAAATATGTTTCGCGACTGTAACAAATATGTAGGTATTTACAGAATTATAATCATTAGAACGAGTACCTAATACAATTTATTAAGTTAGTTATGTGTAATACTAAATGACAAGATTTCATGAAATAGCCATTCAATAGGATTACTGGAGTTGTATTGATGACTTTAATGATTATAATTCTATAAATACATATTTGTTACGGTCGCGAATCATAATTATTTTAATCAACGTAACAAAAACGTAAGAAAATTTGAATTTCGCGGGCTACCCTGGCGCTTTCGCCCTAAACTTACTTGCTTTAGACTCATTTCCGGTTCCTGGAAAGCCAATACCAGTAGTGGTAGAGTACCAGCGTCTACCACCAGCCCCGATAATTGTTCGCTGTGCTTCCCGATGTACCCTAAGGCCCATGCCGCATTCTCTTTCACCTATAACAGGTAACACAGATATATATCATTATTCCGTTAGAACTTCAAAACTTTCACGTAGGTATATTTAATAAGCCGACCAAAAGAATTAATCAACAGGGTAGAATAACAGGAATAGCAGTGGTGGCCCAGTCGCCCAATGATAACCGCCGTGACTTATGACTTCTAGGTCGTAGGTTCGAACCTAGGCAGGCGCTTATTACTTTCTGTAAATTATTTCATCACCACTGCTCATGAAACGGAGAAAAAAAACATCGTGAGGAAAGCGGAATGTGCTAGAACCAAAAAATCTAAGACATGTGACATTTACCAACCCGGACTGGGCCCGCGCACAGAATAGATAAAAGAGGAAAACCTCTTAAAAGAGGAAAACCTCTTAAAGGAGAAAACCTCTTTAACTGTTCTGTGGATTGGACGATCCCTGCACGTCTCCGCTCCGCTCCGCCCAGCTCCGCTTCAGTGGAAACACACCCTTAGCTTGTTGTGATATATTTATTCATCAGTTTATTTATATATGACGTTATCACGTAAAAGTATCGTCCGTAAACCGACTTTACAGACAACCAATTTTTTTTTGTTAGAAATTAATGTTTTCATATATTTTACAGATATATTTTTAGTAAAATTTTGTTTACGATTTGTCTCAAGCCAAAAATAGGGTAGGTATAGTCGGCTAGTAACGAAACAAAAATGTATACAGGGTGCAATGAAGTCATGGGCATTATTTTAACCTAAGGCACTACTCATGATACTAATTGCATTAGGGCTACTATTACGCAAATCAAAAATATTATTAATGCAAGTATGGAAAACCTTAAAATGTAGTAAGTCATAGAAAGTATCAAACACTTTGCGCTTCTCGATAGCAAATGCGTAGGTACATTACGCCGTACGCGTCATTGGGCGTGAATTCTTTGACCCCGCCCGACTCACGTGACATTCGTAAGTTGCCAATGAATTGATTCATAATAAATTCCAACTTTCCCTTCGTACTTTGCCGGCTTAGGACGGTCAAAACTACGTCAACTAACATACATTAAAAAAAACATTTACGTACCTAGCTTGTGGATTGTTTTGAAAAAACCTTATTTGTCGGTAAAGTGACAGAGGGTAAACGGGTGCTCTTCCACGGGCTTGTGCATGTGCTGGCACGTGAAAAGACGAAAAATCCAACAGGTTCTTAGTGGTTCTGGTGGAATGAGACCCCGTGAAGGAATAGGGTCGTTTGGGTTGCGGCGATGGAACATTTCACGAGTTCATACAACCATTTGTGGGTATTGTTGGTTGGTGTACCTAGCCTGCACATTACGCGGTCGAGGCATCGTGTACACAAACACACACACAACACACAAATACTACACTAACACTTAATACACTGCAATCCAAGCACCGTATGACGCGAGCGGCGAGTACGGCGATTACATCACGGGATCAATAAATCAATTACGCGTCAATGCACCTGCGCAGTCGTTATGACACTGGTTCCGGGTTCACGTTGCGGCGGGAAGCAGACCCCGCGCGGGGGTGATATTCGTATTTTTGCGAGTGAGGGAGTGGGACGGAGAGAGTTCAGGGAATCCCGCCGGACGGCATGTCTTTTAGCCCATTGTTATTATTACTTGTAAGGAAAAACCCGCGCGCGCGCAGGTGATGTTTGTTTACATTTCGCTTTGCGCTGTACTGCGCTTTAAGATTTTGATACTTCAACATTTATTGGCGTTAACGAAGTATTTTGTTTTAATTACTTTAAGTGTTTATTTGCAATAATAAGCCTTGTGCAATTTGACTTACTACATTTTTAAGGTTTTCCTTAATTGCATTAATAATATTTTTGATTTGCGTATTAATAGCCCTAATGCAATCAGTATCGTGAGTAGTGCCTTAGGTTAAAATAATGCCCATGACTTCAATTCCACCCTGTAGTGTTTCTAATATTCACTTGTGTATCAAAATCTTCAAGGCACGAGACAATGTGCTCTAAAGCGCCAAGTCTAATAATCGCACTAGCTAGTTCTTCGTTATGTCTGCAAATAATAAATCAAATAATAATAAATTAATTTTTTTACTGCGTCTTGTGGCATTATTATGAACGTTAACTTACTTAGCAACAGCTCTCATTAGATACAGCGCTGACCTTTTATAATACACCTGTGGAAATAAGTTCATGGATTTAGGAGCAGGGCTAAAAATAATAATCGTGAATTGTGCCTTTACTTACAACCTACAGACTGTAGGTACTTACTTAGCTTCATAGACAATGCAATATAATTCACTATAATGTTTTTCTATTCGATTCTATACCTACCCCTTTAGGACGATAAAAAACTGCTCGTAACATAACATCACGCCATTAATAGGCGTTTTTAGGGTTCCGTACCAAAATGGTAAAAAGTAACCCTTAGTCTGTCTGTCCGTCTGTCACAGCGGGATATCTCAAGAACTACTAATGTTATCAACTTGAAATTTGGAATAGTTTTAGATGACGTTTGCTCAACTATTTTGCAAATAAGTTTTTTTTTTAATTTTTGCTGAAAGGTGGTCTTAAAAATTCGAAGTGGGGCTGCTAGGGCATGTGAGGTATCACATGAAAGAGCGCTGCGCTGTTTGCACGTTCTCAAACATTTAGTCTTTTTTTAGGCCGCATAGTTTTCGACTGATGAAAAATGTAAAAATTATTCTATGTGATAGAAGTTTATGTAAGATTACAGGACGTAACGTTACACGATGTATATGATGGTACGGAACCCTCGATGCGCGAGTCCGACTCGCTGTTAACCGTTTTTTCGTGGATACCCTCCGTCTGAGCAGAACGGAGGGTTATGTATGTTGGACTCCTACCGATTAAAACCCCACTGTCCTTCTACTACCATAAGTCGAGGACCCGGGATATACATGTACCTACTACATTCAATTTATGTTACCAGCCTAACATACGCTTAGATAGCTGCTAATGCTATCCGCAGTTATCATCAAAATCATTGGACATCCTTTTCCGAAATCCCCATAGACTCGACTCGCCGCTTATCTTCAAGGATCTAGGATTCTTATGTTGTCACGAATACTAACATTATATTTATTAAGATTTTCGAGAGTGATGGTAACCACCCCTCCATTCAGTAGTTGTCTGGACACTCCCTCGTCGTGTTCGGCAAGTCGAGCAGCCGCTACCACCGCGCACTGGCGGACAGTGCTGCACGCATCGGACAGCAATGGTCTCAATAAATCTGAGGGTTTATAAACGTCACGCCTGTAATATTTTGGGACAGGGTAGAAGGATATATTTCGTAAGCTGATAATATCGGGTTTGAACTTACGGCTAAGGTGCAGCGCAGACGACAGACTTTTTGTGCGATCGAGTCTGCGGCGCACAAAGAGTCTGCATGGCGCGCAAAAAGTCGGTCGCGGATTTTTCACAGACTCAACGCACACGACGCACATCTTCGATCATTCTGTCGGCAGAGCTGTAGGGACGTAGACGCTATGGAAATCGTGCAGAGATCGCGAAGTATTATTTTGATAATAAATCGCGCCATGATAATAGATCGCGTGCGTTACGTCCACCCCTAGCAAATGCAGATTGCCGACTAATAAACTGACTAGTGTGCGCCGTCTGCGTTAGCGCGCGTTGAAGCAAACGTTCCATTTTTGTCACAGACTTTTTGTGCGGAGCGGCGCGGCCCGGCGCGGCGCGGTCTGCCCGAATTACACGGATTTTTTGTGCGCCGGACTTTTTGCGCGTCGTGTGCGTTACTGCATATAATTGCATAGGTTCTATTTTCACAGACTAAAAAGTGCGTCACGGATAGTCTGTCGTCTGCGCTGCACCTAAGTTTCAAATAGGTACTTACTTTAGGTAGGTACCACTTTGCCTGACCGGTAATCAAACCTAACCTTAGAGCAACTTGAAAGATTCAAAACGATACCCGTAGAAGGTACCTCCATCCATAAAAATGTACCTACGTATAAACCTATAATACGTATTTTTGCTTAGTCGGTGGGTAGGTAGTTAAGTGTTGTTGCCTAAGTAGGTATGGATGACCTAACTGAAACTTTTGGTACCTATTTAATGCATTCACACAATTTTTTAGTTAGCCTGCCCCGTTGATCTAATGGTTGCGAGCGCTACGTAGGTACTGTTGAGCATGAGGTCCTGGCAAAGACTGTTTATATTTCTCTATGGGCCCTGGGTTCGATTCCCGGGTCGGGCAGTGTTATTAGGTTTTTCTATTAGGAATTTCTTAGTAACAGTCCGGAGTTTGGAAGTTGGCGGTGTGATACACCCGTGCCTCGGAAAGCACGTTAAGCCGTTGGTCCTGCGCTTGATCTCTCTCCAGTCGTATCGGATTGCATTCCTTCTTCCCTCACTCTCATAGCCCGATGGCTATGAGAGTGAGGGAAGAGAGGCAGTGCACCTATTATATGTCTGCGCGCACACTAGCTCCAGCACTATTATCTCCTGCGTACCTAGCTAATCTCCGTTGAGATTGGTCACCGTGACCGAAATCGGTCGGGGAGGCTATTATTGGGTTTTTTCATCTGAATTTTCTCAATAGCTAAGCAGCCCGTAGTCCGAATTTGTTCCAGATTGATGGCAATAGGCTCGCCCAATGTGGGCTTACGTGGGTGTAGGTACTAAGGTGTACCTCTGCCTATCACTTCGAAAATACAGGTGTGATGTACGTAATGTTATTTTAGGTTATTTATCAGTTAATTTCTGATAGCATAGCTACTAAACTTGATGTTAGCTGACAGGTCTGCTGGGCTTTGCCTTAATACCCACATAGATACACGCACAACATACTACCTATGTACATCAGTACATGCTGTACTGTACATGGTCATTTGCCACACATAACTTATAATTATTATAAATAAACTATAATAAATCATATTTACCAAGTACACCCGCGCTCTCCAAGCATTTAACATTCGTTGATCTAGTCGCCAATTCAGCCATAGTCTGGACGAATACCAGTCGAGCTTTCTGGTAGGTCTCGAATACTAGGAAAGTTACAAATATTTGAGAAAAGCACACAAGTAAAAATGGATTTCGGCGAACCCAAATCGGTTACTACGTTACTACGTAGAGACAACTTCTTTTTTTTAACCTTAAAAAGAACCTGTTAAGTTAATTTAAACATGAACTGCGCGCCCAAATCAGAAAAAAATACTCATTTAACTGTGTGGTACCTACGTAGGTAGGTTTATAAGGTAAAATCTTTGTAAATATTACAACATCATCACAAAACCTACTGGTACCTATTCTGAAGAAACAATGACTATTATATCTAGATACATTAGTTAGGTAGGTAAATAAAAGGCGGATGTCTGCTCTCCTTCTAAATCTTGTACTTATGTTTAGATGTTTACCTGCACTTCCTTCAATGAACCTTTGATAAAATACCTGCAACTAACATTATTTGTAAACATAAACATTGCTTAACTATCTATTAATGTAATAATATTTACCTAATTGAATATTCCTCGGACTGCTCATAGAATGGCTCATGATTAAATAATTTGTAAATAACTCTCGAATATTTATACACAAACTTTTGATAATGAAAAGATGTCAGTACCAACATGACATCTAGATTTCCTTTTGTTTTATTTCCAGAGACATACATAAGTAATAAAAATATACTTATCACCAGACACGTCTGAAAAGCTTCGCATTCAACCTTAAATGGTCTGATTCATTCAACCTGATCATCCAAAAACTATAATAAAGCTTATTAATCAAGTTTCCTATGACGTAATAAAAGTTATTATGTACTACTTGACTACCATAATATCGTTTGATCATGTGCGCACGACAGTCACCAGTCGGGCGCGACTCGCGGGCGACCTGCGTCCGCGCAGGCCAAGCACCCGTGAAGGTCACTCAGTTCGACGTCACGTCTCGAACAACGCGTCATTAGCAATCCGTACAGCAACCTACATAGAAATGCCATTGTATACCACACATGCAGGTAGTGCTTATCTGGCGGAGTGAACCCACACACGAGTACTTGACCGGTCGTGGTTATACATACAACGAGCCGCGTGGTTAAATTACTAACAAGTTTATATGATATTATTTGTTTCTATTTGATCGTATTTAATTAAAATGATAACGTAAGCGGCCGGTGATTTCTAAAAATAATAGCTTTCATAAAATCATAGATTAGAACTATTTGTGAGGTGTAAATTGTAAACAAACTAAGATGCCGTATGTGATGGTTATGGGCAGCCTGAGCGCTCCTCATCTATCTAAGGATGAGGGTGTCACTGTGTACGGACTCAAGAGTGAGGAGCGGGCTTCATTAGTGAGGGTAATAATCGTTTGCAATTTTTCTAATAATCTTATAGGTTCCAGCTTATTGATTCTGTAAAAATCTCACCGTGATAACATAGGTGAAGTGACCGTGAAGTGAACTATCAATGGAGGCAATCCCTAACATCAGGTGGAATGACAGCTCACTTCACCTTAGTTTACACGGTGAGATTTTTACAGAATAGCACTGCAGTTTTCTTGAAGATTTTTCCTATCTAAAAGCCTTATTAGTATTACACTACGCGATATTCTGGTATCCTTTCCCTAAATCGGGATGGCGAAACAAGAGAAAGGGAGGATTTTTTAATAGGGAGGGTCCCTATTAAAAAAACACCTAAATATCGTGTAGTGTAGTACCTAACTTTTTTTAAATAACTGTTGATTTCATTCATTTCATTACTGAAAGTTTTGTAGGGTGGAAGAAACAAACGCAGGCAGTTTTTACCTGTTTACCTTCGTTAATCCATTTTTAATCGTCAGTAACGTAAACTACATTGGACAACAAAATTGCATAGCGCATGACTTATCTTCATGCATTTTATGACTCATATTTTTTCCTTGTTTTGTACATCTATCTTTAAGAGCCAGAAATGTGGAATATGATGATAAATTCTTCATTCATTCTTAATTCATATAGCTTTTCTTTTACAGGAGTTAAACACGTCCTTCGGAATGCAAGTCGCAGCAGCATTAGAACCGGAGAGAACTGTACGAATAACTCAGAAGGGACTTACTCTAGTTGTGGTAAACCGTTTGCACGCGTTATTTGGATACGATGTCGTCTCACACGCCATGGCAATGACAAACGCCAACCGAGAGCTGATATCCTTTACCATGTACAAGAAAACAAGTACTGGCCCACCAGTTCACAGCCAAGGACATGGTCACAGTCAAGGACATGGCCACAGTCAAGGACAAGGTCACAGTCAAGGACATGGCCATAGTCAAAGTCACGGCCAAGGTCACGGTCATACGCACAGAAGCTCTCCTAAGGGTCACAGTAGTGTGGTCACGCTTTGATCGTATGTGAATATTGAATAACATAGCTATTCAATCAACGTGTACTGACGATGTGTATGGACTCGTACTGTACGATTGTAAAATCTAAATTGAATCTCCCGTAAAAAATCCGTCCTATGTAATAATAAGTTGTATTTTTATTTTGAATTAAACTGAATTGATTTTATTGAGTAAGTGTTTTTCTTTCATATCAGGGTATAAAAATAAACATATTTGTAATATAATCGTGTTATTATTTATTTTTTTAAATTTGTATTCATTTTACAAATACTTACAGTGCATTAGGAATACAATTCGGATAATATAAAACCTATATTCAGTCTTAAATTCTATACCTGATGGTTCTTTTTCAGTGGAACTGGAATGAATATAAAAGTAGAAAATTAACTACTTATAACTTGAAGACTAGACAAACTATGCATGTGATGTAGAGTCCAGATAAAATAAACATACATAAAAGTGAAAGTATTCGTATAGAGCTGAAAATTTGCACAAAATTTCAATAATTTTTTAAAGTCTTGGCTTATCCAGATATCGAACCGACATGAATGCGAACCATCGAAAGAACATCCTGTATTTTTATGACACCATTCAAAAGAGTGAAACTCAAGGATCAAATTTCTATAAAAGTAATACCTACTTAATCATACCTTGAATTTAATATCTAATTTGTTTTTCCTTGGACTTCAGATGAAATGTTCAGTATAGATTTATCTTTATGATTGACCCATATCGATTGTTGCTATAAAAATACAGGTGTTGTCTTTCGCATTATCGAACCAACCCGGTGCGGTTCCGGGATCAGGCACTTACACGACTTAGCAAAAACGTTTGAATGCAGTTTCACCCACTTGAAAAACAAAAAAAAATGTTTTCTTTGATTTTATATATTGGTAGCAGTAATATTAAGGGTACTTCCCCTCCAGGGCCCGCTTTTACTTTCTACCATTATTTATGAAGTCGGTTAGGGAACATTGCCCGGAAAGGCAGGTTAGGTAAGAATTGTGACCACCTTCTTACGAGCCGAGCGAGCGGGACGAGCCCACTCATCGAGTCACGACACGACTGAGCGGAGCGCACTTACTCACGAGATGAACGAGCAAAGTGAATTGCGAAATACTTCAAAGGATAAAAAAGTAGAACGAGCCCTCTTGAAACGTGCAAGCGGATCGAGCCGAGCGCTCGAAGCGAGTTATCTCACGAGTGGAGTGAGTCTTACTTCAAGCAACGCGAGCCCACTAACGAACTTACGTCGACAGAACGCTGTAACTTGATGAATTCTACTTTCAGGTCCGTGCCTAGGTACCGAGTGTGGAATAGCAACCGTTTAAGAAAAATAAAATATTCTACGCCTGTTTTTTTAACATTGAATAAAAAAAAAACAGAACTGGGCTATTGACATGTCATTTGTAATAGTGTTTTTAAACTCTGTACCAATTTTATCTCTTTGCGAATTATTCCGAGATTACATTTTGTTATGTCTATTTTGACTGGACTATTATAGCAAAATGGTGAGACAAATGCCTTCGTAACCATTAAGAGATATGATTGACCGGTCAACTATGGCTCTCTGCACCTATCCTCTGTCTCTGTTCTCCTAATTTCTTCAAAGCTGCAGCATACTGCCTCTGGACATCCATCAACCTTGAGTATTCGTTGTAGAGATCATTTTTCTGTTGCTTCTCGCATTTGAATTTTTCCTCGACCTTTCTGACAGTGTGGTTGACCCAGTCCACGATAGATTCGAACTGCGACATAAACTCTTCTCTCTTTCGGACTGAAGACATTGCCCTGCAACATTAAAGACTTGTTTATTTATTTTATACAACAACTTGGAAACTAAAGTTCGATAAATAACCTTATTCAGTAACATGATACTGTTTAAAATGTTACAATAAAATACCCCCCACATACTCCAACTCAATGAAACGAAATTCGAATCTTGCATAAAACTCACACTATGCAGCCAAGCATATTATAAGTTGGGGGATTACATCGCTGACAAAAATGCTTGGCTGAACGCTGGTCCTGCTCCACAAGGGCGCATAAACTAATTAATTAGCATTCGAAAATATAGTTGGAGCTGCTGAAGATTGAAAAAACTATCTTTGCATTGAATAAATTCAATCTCTTAGTATTGCATAATTACATAGCACACGTGTGAGCACTATGTACCTAAACTATAAAGCTACCATTTACTGGGTACGTCTTTAATTGACTTGAATGTGCCCTGGCAGCTGAGCTGAATGTCTCGCTGATGGTGGCGTGTGTGTTGGATCATTGCGTTCCCTTCAAAATGGTTGAGCTGAATGGTGCTGATCCATACGTCATGTTCGTGAACGGGCGCCCTCAGTAGGGACTGGTCATCAAGAGATGACCAGTCCCTACTGGCGGCTTTGAATTCATAAATTCAAATAAGCCGTGGCGGCTAAGAAGCCGCCACGGCTTATTTGAATTTATGAATTGTTCTTTTTAGTACGGACGCCTTTAACGTGCACGTCTTTCTGCATCGTTCTCACATGTATAATTTCAACATGAATGATGTAATCAAAATCTTTGTAACAATTTTATGATTTAAAAGAGTGTCCGTGAGTTTCTTGCCCGTTCTTCTCCACAGGGATCTACGCTTTGGAATGGGCAACTAGCTTCATCTTTCTGACTGACCGACCCTTGACAATTCAAAAGTGCCTATAATTGGTTTATTTGAAATAAATGCTTTGAGTTTGAGTTTGATAGTTGGAAGGATTTAAACAAATAACATAACCAATGGCCCCGATTATGTTGTTCACAAACTAAATTCAATTTAAGTTCAGTGCATCTTTTTCTTTCTATTTCATTATGAAAAGGACAGAAGATAAATATTAGTTTAGTCCTGTCAAATTAGATAATCCTTATTAAGTTACGTGATTAAAAAATTGTCTATTAAAAATACGTCAATTTACGTCAGGCGCTGACTAATTTGACAGGACTAAACTAATATATTTTATCTTGTCCTTTTCATAATGAAATATAAAGAAAAAGATGCACTGAACTTAAATTTAGTTTAGTTTGTAAACAACAGAATCAGGGTCAGAATCTGACAAAAACGGTAGTGGGGAGAAATAAAGAATGAGCGAAATTGAATAAACCTTAAAATGTACAACACTTATATTCGTATACACAACTTAACAATAAGTAATGGCAGATTTCACGTTTTTGCAAAGCCAATTAAATTAAAATAATTTTACGTTTGGCCATGTTAAAAGACGGCAAAACTATGATTTGCTATATTCCACTAGAACAACATAATTAGTTTTTGAGATTTATTCAAATTCAACTATTTTGACCATTCATTCTTTTTCGTGATAGTATGGTAACCTTATTTTGCTTTTGAACTATCAAGATCCTGAATATGATTATTTGTCGAACTATAGTGAATGTTTACTGAGACGACGGTAGGCCTTTTAGCATTTATATTATTTGCCTCAAGTACACAGCTGTTGAATTTCACGATAACGCATGACTCATTTCAATTCAATCACAGCACAGCCATAAAACAGTCGATGTGTCATCTATAAATGTAACATTTTTAATTGTTTCCTTATCTATACAGACTGTGCCGACCCTACAGTGGCGCCCTCATCGTTTCTTTGGTTATTTCATACAATTTAGAATGAAAATGCAGAAAATAAGCACGATATGTTGTGCTTCACAAGATTATACGTTAATATTATCATAAAAGGTAGTTTTATATTGTTTAGTTTCATTATAATCCTTAAAACGGATAAAAGTGGCCACTATATTCCGTTTTAAGGATTATGATAAAACTAAACAATATAAAACTACCGCTTCTAATAATATTAATGTATAATCTTGTGAAGCACAACTTAACGTGCTTGTTTTCTGCATTTTCATTCTAAATTGTATGAAATAACCAAACATACGATGAGGGCGCCACTGTAGGGTCGGCACAGTCTTAAGTTCAATTTCAGACATAGTCAATTGATTTTTTTTTGCATTTAGCTTCGAAGCTGAGAGCAGTGGGACCTCTTTCAGTAGACATCAGAGGGGTAATTCTCGTAATTTTAAGAACGTTCACAGTCTGATCTGTCTCAATCCGTCAAAAATACCTCTAATTTTCCTACATTTTGACAAGTTTTTGACATTTGTTTGTCGCCGAGATGAGACTGCGACTAAATTTTTAACGTTTTAAATTACGAGAATTGGCCCTTAGATTTGGGTGCAATAATAGGGCCTCTACGAGAGACGATACTAAACGTTTGTCCGGCGTACTCTGGGTAGCTAATATTTTCGTATATTTCGTACCAACACAAAATAAAGTCTGATTTAATGTTTTGTGATATTCAGGGCTACACACTTTTCGGGTCGGCACATTCGATTTGGCAATGTTCGTTGAACAGCGAAGCCGACCCGAAGCAATTACTTAACATATTCGGCTTTCATTCGGCATCTACGTTCGCTGAATCATATTCGGGTCGGATCGGCACAAGTCGAGCTAAGCCGACGGGCTGTTTCCAGCTGTGCTGAATTATGCCGTCCAGAACAAGTGTGTAGCACATTAAGGAGTGCTACACACTTGTTCTGGATGATAATGAAAAAAAAAACAACTTACTCATCATAGTTATCCAGAATCGAATTGAGCAGACTCAACTCTTTTGAGGTATATAGTTTTACTTCTAGTAGTGTGTTGTAGAATATGTAATACTGTTTTGTTTCCTTATGCTTGGATGCAACTGTATGAAAAAAACAGGTATTGTTAAGTGTGCAAAAGGTAAAAACATAATTTTTGTTATGTGCAATGCACATAACGGCGGAACCGTCTATTTACACTCGTAATGCCCAAAGCCAAGATTCATTTGCACTCCCATCATTGTTTGTAGTGGACCAATTTCTTTGTAGTGGATCATACCTGGGAACCTTCTGGTTTCGGAGATATAGAAAGTCAAAGTTCCAACTTTATTTCATGAAAAAGTTAAGAATACCCTGTATATTTTGCTGTTATTTAGGTCAAAGATATCAACAATGTGCGCAGTTTTCAGTTGTTGCAAAATTGTGTTTGCAAAACGAGTGTTTTTGACATCGTGAATCTAGTCATATCACGTAGTGTATAATTTTAGATAAATCTCCTTCGAGAAAATACATCTTATGCGGCGTTATAACGAAATAATTTCAAAAAATTCATGCAGACTATCAAATTGATTAATTAATTATTATTCAATTTATCGCAAATTGCGGCAGTAAATTAGTCAGGTAACTAAAAAACAAATAGTGTATAAAATACCTTGATTGTAAAGTTCAATGAACCTCTTCTCATATTGCAGTAGTTCAGCAGTGCCGGGCACCTCATCAATGGCAGTAGAATACCGTAACACCTCTCGGTTTAATTTGGCAAGTTCCAGTCTCATTCTTGTAATAAAATCTTTCAATTTTTCTTGCCTCTCATTGAATTCTTTCAGTTCCGCTAGCGTCAATGGCTGTTCTTCGACTTTGGCTTCAGGATCTTTAGCAGCCCTATATGATTTCGAAATTGGTTTAATATTTTTAAAGGGTAATGTTGGTTAGTAACAAAACTATGGCATATCAGGTTAGGACAAATACCTAGATAGCATTTTAATTTAACGTAAAAATCAGAAACATGCAAAAAATATAATCATTTCAAGTGAATCAGATGTAGGAAC
Organism: Globia sparganii; assembly: GCA_949316385.1. Taxonomy (NCBI): domain Eukaryota; kingdom Metazoa; phylum Arthropoda; class Insecta; order Lepidoptera; family Noctuidae; genus Globia; species Globia sparganii. Next base: position 11,582,286 of record OX438663.1, on the reverse strand, counting down.
GTAAACAAAGCAGAAGGAGTATGTAAGGACCTTAGCAGGTGGCGTTCTATAGTTTCTACCTACCCCGATGGAAGTAAGGCGTGAGTTTATGTATGTATTTAAAGTGAAGAATAAAGTTAAAAACAAACATATAGTTACCTCAGCTTGTCTTTCAAATGACTATGTTCTTTGTTCCTATGTTGAATTACTTGCAACAGTTCATTTCTTTCCCTTGCTAACTCCTTGAGCGACTTATAAAACTGTTTGACATCTTTATCACTGAAAACATAATTGAGCTATAAGTTATACTAACACACATAGTGATGCTATACAGATGTGTACACACTGAAATTACTCTAGCCGTTTTTATGAATGGCGCATTGTTCCATTTAACCACAATAACCACATTACTAGGCATTGTTAACTCACTGGATGAAATGCATAATCAGTCTATATTGTTCATTTGTTCCCGCTGCTGGAGCACAGGCCTCTTCTCTGTGAGATGGAGTGGGCCGTAATCAACCACGCAGGCCCAGTGCGGGTTGACGGGATGTCACATGTCTTCGAATATTTTGGTTCTAAGACATGTCGGTTTCCTCACGAAGTTTTCCTTCACGTTTTGAGAGCAGTGGTAATGAAATAATATACCACAAAGTGTCTGCCTGGGTTCGAACCTATTTCACTGGGCCACCACTGCTCTCAATGAGCATTTTTAACTCGATTAAATGTATTGCAAATATCCTTTTACTCATTTAGATTTACTATACTTTAAATATAATATATTTATATATAATTAGCACACTCACTAAAAACGGTTGAATCGGGAGCATCGTTTTTTTATTCCTACGCCTCAGTCTGACCACAAGAAACTTCTCCGCCCTGCTGGCGCACTACAAGGCTACAACACATGACTTTAACCTTTTAACCGCTTACGTCGCACAGTGTACCGCGTAGAACATGCTAGGTGGACAATATTATTTTATGATATTTAACGATGCTTTTATATATAAGTAGTCATATTGAGGCATTATTAATAGTTTTTGGTATGATTTTGTAATAAAAAACAAACAAAATATATCTAAACAGAAAATTTTATTTAAAATAATAAACAAACAACAAAATTGCATTAAATAAATAAATACCTACAATTCAAATTAACTTAACCTAAACCAAATCATCAGAATCATCATCAAAATCTTCTGGTGAATCGTCATCATTTTGCGGCAATGTGCGACAATATGATGACGTTTCGGGTCTTGATGCTACTATGGTCGGGCTTACAATTAAGTTTAATACCTCTGCACATATTTTTTCCGGCTTTTTTTGGGGAATCTCACGAAGGCTATTAATCAAAGGGTCAGATGTTATTATTAACATGGACAGCAAGTCTCTATTCGTGGCAACACGTGAGCACTTGCGGGTGTTGTACTCCCTAAATCTGCGGCAATCTTTGTTACGTGCTTCTTGAGCCTCTTCGGAAAGCTGCCCAATTGGAAGCAATGCCGCTTTGATGACCTCAGTACTGTGTACTAATATTTTATGTACAGTAGCAGGCATATAGTACCACGAATAGAGACTAAGGTAATGTCTTCTAGTTTCAAGACAAAATTTATTAAATTCAACTAAGTTTATTTCGAACCCAGAAGACAATGTCCTCAAAATAACATCAAATTGTTTGATAATAGTAACATCCAACCCTGTGATTTGAGCGCTCATCTCAGCATTCTTAAAAAAGCGACGGGCTGTGTTTCCATCATTGGAAGAACCAAATCCTGGCTTTGGTTTATCTACAATGAGTCCCATTTCGTTCTTGAATTTCAACTTGATTTCTTCGGAACGAACCTTGATATCAGCTTTATCTTCGTCGCTTCTAGCCTGCCATTTCTTAATATTCAACTTATAGCTGATATGTAAAAGGCATTCAAAGCAACGAATCCAAGCATGAAGTGTAGATAAACCAAAGCCAAAATGTTCCTGATTGCTGTTAAACTTCGCGGGGTCATCGTTCATCGTCTTGGGGGTGGCATCACAGATGAAACACTTTTGAGATGAACGAGTTTCCGTTAAGGCGTTACATACCTTTCCGTCTGTCATTGTCAGAAGAAGTTCGTGTTTCACAGAGATTTGAGAATCACCAAAGTTGATAAGTGTTGGAAGAAGAGCATTAATTTCTTCCAACAATCTATTTGTCTCCGCTAACGTGAAGTCGTTCGTTTCCTTAGCAAATATAAATTTGGTTGGGCGACAATACATAGTTGATGAAGACCGAGGATTTTGCCAAATAATTTTGGACCCATCATATAACTTAAGGGGAACGAAAGAAAATACGAAAAGAAATTCGTCCGTATCTTCAGTGTTCTCAAATTTCTGTTTGTATGTGCTGTGCCCAGAACTTCCATCACATCCCCATTTACTAACAAGTGTAAACGTTGAACTTGTTGGGAGGACACTGCTGATAACTTGATTCTGTGCTAATACTAGACGTTCCGCTGTTTTATTTAATAAGGCTTGCAAATTTATTTCAGCACGAGTTTCTGTTATAGCAATGTGCTCCTCTGCAGGGTAACAGGCCTGTTTGGATTTTACTACACTAAAATATGACGGAAACACATTATGTCCTGCCATTATGGACCACTTCCTAGTTTGTTTGTAAGCATGTGTTGTTGACTTAGAATCTATATAGTATGCTAAGGCTTCGTCACTACTTAACTGCCTAGGATCACAACTGGTATTTTTTGACTTAATAATATTATCTGGGCTCTCACTGATGTCTCTAATCACATGGGCAACTTTTCTTTGCCCTGCTGAACGCATAGCAATTTCGGCAGCAGTCACTAATTCACTGGCACTTCGAGATTCTACGAGATCCACGACTCGACGTTTCTTCGTCTTAAACGACGTTTCCTCAAAATCTTTGCGAGGTCTTCCTGCAGATGTCACAGCCTCACTCGATGTCGAAGGTTGTGGGGCTAAAGAACTCACAGTAAACTGTATGTCTCCTTCATCCAGCCATGTCTTATTTGTTATTAAAAAACGCTCCTTCGATTTTCCCGAAGCCAACCATTTGGCTCCAATCTTAGTAGAAAAGTTAGATATTTTCAGCTTTATTTCTCTTTGGCTGCTTTCAGTAATGTCACCAAAGTGAAATTTTGAAGAAAGATAGTCATAAATACGCGACCGTTTATCATTCTTTGCGTGTTTCAACCACTCTTCAAAAAAGGCTACCCTTGAAATAGAGTAAACGTGTTCTGAAAAAAAAAGAAAAAAATATGTTGTACTGAAGTGTGCTGAACAATATGTGTAATTTTACAAACTACACAGTTATACCTACAATATATCTAAAAACTAGCCCGAATAGAGGCGAATCAATGTATTTCCTGAACGTTCTAAGTTTTCTTTATGAAAAAAATTACGCAAAAATTTATGCATCAAGTTAAAAAAATGCTAAAAATTCATTTAAATAGATTCTGATAAAAATAATATATTAAGTAATAGTACATACCCTCAGTATTAATATCCATCACAAAAAACTTTCACAATATCACTATAAACCACTATGAGATGTGCACAAATGTGTCGCTAAATTGCAACTGATTGCCGGAACGCTTGCATTAAACTCATTACCTGACTTCTGGACTCTATGACTCATCAGTTAAGTATTTGAAAAACAACTTTTTCTCGGAATTTGGAGTTTGGGGGTGTTGATTGTGTTATGCAATTAAGATTTCCTGGAAATGAAAACTTGAATTTTGTCCACCTAGCATGTTCTAGGCGAAATACCGTGCGTCGCTTACTTTTCTTACAACCAAATACCACAGCTAGTTTATTTTGCTTTTTCATTAATTAAGCTGTATTCTATCAGGTTATTCGTAAAATAAATATTTTTCGTATCACTGTGCCGGGCGCTGGGGGCACGACAACTGATATGAAGTCGGGCGGATAAAAGGTTAATTAATATTGCTCTTCGCACCTGTTTAGAAATGATCTCTAGCAGAATAAAAACATAAAATCAATTTATTATCATACCTTTTAGGTATACCATCAGATTTCATCAACTTATTAGTAATCTTTTTCATCTTGCCAAGCATATCCTGGTGTTGTGTCTTAGCACTTTCCATTCTCTCCTGATGAGTTTCTTTGAACTTTTGTATATCTTTTGTCAATACATCTATACTCTTCGTGAGTCTGTCAACATCTTCAAAATACTTTTGCTTTTCTCTCTCCTCCAACTCTTTGGAAACCTCCCCTGTAAGCTCTGATTGTAGAACTGCATAATGAATTTTGGTATCAGCATGGTTTTCCTTTGATCCCTCATCTTTTTCATATCTACCTGCCTGTAAAAGGAATTTTAGTTAAAATTTGTTTTAAGCTAAAAGAGATCATAACTACACACATCAAAAGTGTCTAGGGATCAACATATATTTTTGCAATAACTTTTCTCCTGATTGATATTAATTAAAATTTTCTTTAAGGATTCATCAAATAAAGTGTTTTCGTTTGTCACAGTAACGATAAACCAAGTCACCTTTGCATTAATAAAGAAATTTGCCATTTTCCTAATAAAGGGATTTTTGACATTTGAACCACTAACACAAAAGTTCGAAAAAAAGACTGAAATAACAGTTTTCTCTAAAATTTTATTGGGTAACTTAAACAATTAATAATCCGTGTTTCTACCGCGAACACTAACAACACAAGAACATCGGTTTGGCATACTCAAAATGAGTTCATCCAAATCACGCTGTGGAATGGCCGCCCATGTTCGTTGCAACAACAAAAAAAGGTCTTCTTGCGACTGGATACCCTCCATATTCGGCAGAGCTCTTCTCTGTAGCATATCCCATGCATGCTCAATCGGGTTCAAGTCTGGCGACTGAGCAGGCCAGGGCAGGACATTGATGTTAGCTGCGGCGAGAGTCTGTCTTACAACTCTTGCGGTGTGCGGTCGTGCATTATCATGCATTAACTGAAATAAGGGACCGATTTGCACTTGTAGAGGAACGATGACGTCTGATACAATCTGTTACAATTGCGTTCGCGTTGGCGCGGTCGAATGCGGACGCTTTATTCGCAATTTATTCTTAATTTTACCCATAAAAATGGTGTTGTAATTCATGGAATATTGACTCGTAGTGGTTTAGTGCAGCAAGTGAACTAAGTACTATAGTGGAGTGAACTCTTTTGCCGTTTTATATTCGCGAGTACAATATCGTGCGCGCTAGCAAGGCTGAGGTAAGCTCTTCCTCACCTTGGGGGAAAGAGACAGGCTGCGCGCGACAAATAATTCATCCTTGTCGCACTACAGCGAGAAGTGGTGCCGCTTGGCGTTGCACTCACCCATCGATGTATTTTTTTTTATTTTTAACTGAAAAATAATGGCGAAGCAGTGCAGCGCTTGCAATTCAACTATTACTGATAGCTTCTTTATGGAATGCTCAAATGATGGATGCAGGAGAGGGTATGATTTAAATTGTCTCAAAATTACATTAGACGCTTTTAAGGCATTTACCCTATCATATAAGAAAAAATGGGTATGTCCGGAGTGTGTTTGCTCAAATCCAAAACGCGGAAATATAGATACGCCGGTCAGAGCGGATACCACTAAATTACACGTAACCACAACATCTGACAATGTGAACATCAAGCGAGGAGGCCAGGCCAAATCCTCGCCGATAATTTTAAGAGACGTGGATTCCGTGTTACTGGATGAGCTAAGGCAGTTACGGGCAGATATTATGGCCCGCCTGGACTGTCAAGCAAATGCGATTACGCTCATGCAAGGTCAATTTGCGCAAACAAAAAATGATCTTGACAGATTAGTTACTATAATGACGGTGATAGAAGAAAAAGTCAATCTTAACTCGGCTCAAAATACCCAACTTCAGGAAACATCCACCTTCGCTACACCAACGAAGGAGACATCGACGAGCTCTCACTCTTCGTTTGCTGAAGCCGTTGGTCGCAATAAACCCAATAAATCCAATGAAAGAAATACGGGTAACCAACCAACCGCCAAAACGCAAAATGTAAACATGCATGGGGCCACGAAATCTGCTGTACTTGAAACGCAGACGAGTAATAATAGCCTACCAGACGCTATTGGACAGTTGGAGCGTGAGGAAGAAACTGGCTGGACTACCGTACAATATAAAAAACCTAACCGTTTGCCCAAAAATGTGACAATTGGAAGTAATACGGAAATAAAGGGAATAATGGCTATGGAAAGAAAGAAATATCTACATGTATGGCGTTTACATCCGGAAACCACGCTAGAAACTATGACTGATTACGTTAAAAATATATGCGGACCAGAAGCGCCTGTGAAAATTGAGAAAATCAAACATAGAACTGCACGAGATTACTCGTCTTTTCTAATAGGTGTATCTGAAAAACACTATAACGAGTTGAATAAGGCGGAAGTATGGCCACTGAACGCGGAATTCAATGAATGGATTTGGTTTCGTAAACAACCCAAGAGCCCGTTCCATAAGTAATGGTCTAATTGAAATCTATTACCAAAATGTTAGGGGTCTACGAACTAAACTGAACAACTTCAGAAATAACCTAGCGTCGTCTGACTCGGACTTATTCGCTATTACTGAGTCAGGCTGCAGTGAGTCCATACAGGACGCGGAAATTGTTCCACTGGGATATAAAATATTAAGATGTGATCGAGCGGATGGTCGGAAGCAAGGCGGCGCGCTGCTTGTGGCCACACACCGGTTCGAGCTGCGACAACTACCTATCTTGGACGCGGCGATAGACGCTTGTGCTTTCGAAATAGTCTGTGCAACGGTACATTTAAATAAACGTTTTTTGTTTGTGTGTTCTGTTATGTATATTCCGCCAGGTAGCTCGGAAAATGATTATTTGTTGTTATTTAGAATATTAGAAAAATTGTGTGATAGATATGGAGAAGTTATTGTAATCGGTGATTTTAACTTGTATTCATGTTCTGTTAATGTTAGTAACTATTACGAATGTTTTTTGTCATATTGCGGGTTCACTCAAAGTAACACGGTACCCAATTGTTTAGGTCGTCAGTTGGACTTGGTTCTGAGTGTGGGCATTAGCGGAGGAGTGACGGTGGTGGCGGCGGACGAGGCGCTGGTGCCTGTCGACACGCACCACCCGCCGCTAGCGGTAAGCGTGCGCCCCGCCCCCGCCCCCGCCCCTCCGACGGCCCCCGCTGACGCCTGCGGTACTAGTGCTCACTATATTAGACCACAGTGGAATTGGAATAAGGCCGATTTTCAATTGTTATACTCTAGGCTATTTTCCACTGACTGGAGTATATTGTATGGAATTAATGATTTGGAAGAGATGTTGAACTTCTTTTATGATAACATCAATTATATGATAGGTGAGTGCGTGCCGCGGAAAAAAATTAGTAGTGGGAATTCACGGTACGTATATCCAATATGGTATACAAGCAAGATAATAAAAAATATACAACTTAAAGCTAGACTTCATACAAAATTCAAAAAATCTAAGTTGAATAGTGATTATCACAAATTTGCGGAGTGTAGAACTCGTATAAAAAATTTAATAGAAATTGCGCACACAGAACATAGAAATAAAATTCAATGTCAATTTGCAAAGGATCCAAAATCGTTTTGGCAGTATATTAGGTCAAAACAAAAAAACACTAACAAGCACAGTATTATAAAGGACGGTCAACATCTTACGGATGCTGAGTGTGCTGGGCAGTTCGCAGACTTTTTTGAGTCTGTGTACAGCAAGGAGCCACCCCAGCTGGACGCGGACGCGGCGGCGGCGGCGGGCGTCGACGCTACCAGTGCACGTGTGCACATTGAGACGCTGAGTCTTTCAGAGGTTCAGCAGGCGCGTGAAAGTCTCAAGCCAAAACGTTCGTCTGGCCCAGACGGTATACCAGCGTTTCTGTTCAGAGACTGTGGGAGGGTACTGGCGGAACCATTACTTCACATTTTTAATTCATGTTTAAAACAAGCGACGTTCCCTCCTAGGTGGAAGGTCACGCGCGTTATACCGGTACCTAAAGGAAAATCTGGTTCAGATATCGGTAACTATAGACCGGTGGCTGTACTATCGACACCTGCTAAAGTACTGGAGTCAGCTATTCAGCGCTCCGTACAAGGGCAAGTGCGCGCGCATCTATCAGATGTGCAACATGGGTTCCGACCGGGACGCAGCACTGCCACTAACCTACTAAACTTTATGGTGCAGGTGGTACCGTCAGTAGACGCTGGATTTCAGGTAGATGCTGCGTACTTCGATTTTAAAAAGGCGTTCGATACGGTTGATAGTGACGTCTTATTAAGGAAGCTTGCAAAAATCGGATGTGCATTACCTTTGCTGCAGTTCTTCGCTAACTATATGACGGATCGCCAGCAATATGTAGATTACAATGGCTGCGAATCTCGACCGTATTACACCAGGTCCGGCGTGAGCCAGGGCAGCAATGTAGGGCCTCTCGAGTTTATTATAATGATAAATGACTTACCGGAAGTTGTCAGACATGGGACTTGTTTATTGTTTGCAGATGACCTGAAATTGTTGCTCGAGGTTAGGGAGCACTCGGATTGTGAACGCCTGCAGGACGACATCACCCGGGTGGTTGAGTGGAGCATCGGCAATAAACTTAATTTTAATGTAGCCAAATGCTCGGTGATGTCTTTCACTAGAGCCCGAACTCCATTAAATTACCAATACAAGGTAGAGGATGCGCCGATGCAACGAGTGTCTCAGGTACGAGACTTAGGGGTAGTCTTCACTCAGGATCTAACCTTCCGTGAGCATATCAATAAGATATGTAAGAAGGCATACAGAAACCTAGGTTTCGTACTCAGACAGGCTCAGGGGTTTACCAACATCACGACGCTCAAGGTGTTGTATGACGCACTAGTCAGGAGTCACCTTGAACATAGTGCAATCATATGGGCTCCTCATGAGGCGAAGTATAGTGTCATGTTGGAACGTGTCCAAAATAAGTTCACAAGGCACTTGTACTTCAAGTTGTATGGGGTATATCCATTTTACCCATTGATGTACCCTACACTATTTGTGCTGGGTATGGTAGGGTACAACGCATTAAAGGTGCGGCGGGACTTTGCACTCGCAGCGTATGTAGTGAAGCTACTGCGTGGCGGGGCGCATAACCCGGGAGTGCTACGGCACCTGGAGCTTTGCGTGCCAGACCGGTACGTGTGGAGGCGGCGGCGCCCGCCCCTGCTTGCTGTGCCTGCAGCCAGAACCAACCTACTGGCGAAAACTCCTCTCACTAGAGCCATGCGTGTGGTGAACGAGGTACACGAGAGGGTTGATGTATTGTGGTGCAACTTGAGTGAATTCGCAAAAGTTACGCTTTATGTAATATGTTATTTAGATGTAGGTTAAGATTTAGTATATTGTATGTCATTTTATAGGATGTAGATTAAGGATTTAGCATGCATGGCCTCTCTATCGCATTGGATCGCTGATCTGTAATGGTAGTTGTAGGTTAGACTTGGATAAATAAATAAATAAATAAATCGTCTCAGCATAAATTTGAGCGTTGAGGTTGCCTCTGATCCAAATCAACTCAGTTCTTCCGCCGATCCAAATACCCGCCCATACCATGATGGTTCCACCACTATAAGGATGGACTTCCTGGCAGGATTTTAATCGCTGTTGGCGTCCAGGGGTTCTCCAGTGTCGTATACGTCTTGTATCCGGTCTCATACCAAAACGAGACTCATCAGAAAAGCACACGAAACGCCATTGTTCTTCTGCCCAATTTCTGTGTTCAAGAGCCCATTGATATCGAATCCTACGATTGTGCATTGCTATAGGTGGTACCCGTAGCGGTCTTCGGGAATGAAGGTTCACTTCATGCAAGCGGTTTCTGACTGTTTGGTCGCTAATTAAGTTCCCTGAAGAGTGATGAAGCCTCACGGCTAACATCATGGCGGTTATTGTTGGAGCTCTTCGAGTTAAGATTTGAATGTATCGGTCTTGTCTCCGTGTGGTGCAGCGATACCGTCCTCCATGGCGCTCAACCACGGTACCAGTGCTTCGGTAACGTGTCCAAAGTCGACTGATAACACTCTGACTTGTATTCAGAGCTAAAGCCACAGTACGTTGCCGGGAACCAGCTTCTATCATTCCCACGGCTCTGAGCATTTCTTCCCTGCTTAAATGACGTCGCCGCTCCATAATAACGTTGGTTTTAATCAGTAGTAGGGAAACAGTAGCACTAATAATGCGTTGTATGTTTTTATAGGGAAAATATTGACAGCTGATTTTCATCTTTTACTCGAATTTGATTCACAGTTCCTGATTCAAATTATGAAATGCACCAAAAAGGATCCATATAAATTTATAAAATCATAAATTTATTACAAAGCCACATCTCAATCTCAAGAAATCCGCATAAAAATGCTTGATCCCTAGACACTTTTGATGTGTGTATGTTTGTTCAGTTTCCAAGCTTTTTTTAATAGTTATGTTGTACTTACTTCTGTTGTAATATCTGTGGGGTCTGCCAAAGTCTTCTCATAATCATACTATAAAAAAAAGAAATCAGAAAAGTCATGGTATGAAATGAAATAAAGACAACTTATAAATACAATTGTATAGTTATTTTTACCAAGAAATCTAATCCATCATCACTTTTTGCATCTCCTTTGTTAGTGGTAACATGCATCAGCATGCGCTGATCATACTCGGAGAGTGTTGCATTCACTTGCTCAAGTTCATTAGCAGGGAAACCACCTTTCCTCTTGCGAACTCTGCATGGTTTGTACAAATTCTGGAAAAACATTTCAAATTATTATTTAGGCCTGATTTTACTAGGATTGTCCATTAATCACGTGAGGGGGGGGGGGAGGGGATTCATAATGAAGATATCAGATGTAATAATTTTTTCATTGAATGTGTGATTTCTAAACCGATAATTTTATTTTTATGCTAGTCAGAACAACCTTAATTCTGGGTGGACATTTTTATCGTGGTGCTTAATTTTTAAGAATTAAATTAGATTATATTTATAATTATAATTTATATGATTTCAAAATAAAATATTCTGAATATAGATAATAAATAACATTATCTAGTTACATTCTTATTGAATTACTTTATTAATATATTATTACAATCTCTTAATTTCTGACTTCCAACTGTCTTATAGAAAATATTTTTAGCAGTAATGGCAGATAATTTTAAGATCATCATTAGGTTCTATAAAGGTCCATGAGAGGTTCTTGAATATTTGAAACATACCTGTACAACAGCTAAGTTTTTCAGCAGCTTCTCTTTCTGCATAAAGGCAGCTCTGTCAGATTCAAATATATGACTCTTATCATATTGCATGACCGCAAACTTCCGCAACTCATCCTCTTTTGCCTCTCGAAACTCACTTGAGTATTTAATTAACCACAAGATCAGAGGGTAAATGTTGATGAAATCTAACCCTTGAATTTGATGAGGTTCAATTGTGTATGGACATTTCATAGTAGGCAGGATTTTTACTATTTTTTCAGTCAGAGCTCTGTAAAGATTGAAACATACATGATATATCTATTTTAATTATTTTATGAAAATCACTATCAATCAAATGTCATTTACTCCAATTAGACTGAGAATTAGCACTTTTTGAATGTCAAAATTACATAGGAGAGTTCCCCAAAATGGTGGGCATTTTGGGGGACTGTCTTATGTAATTTTGACTTCCTTCACCACTTCCTAGTTCTTTTACTGGGAAGAAGTGGTGCAACAAACTCCCAGCAGCAGTATAACAAGAAAGGATGTCGTTTTCACTATATCTGTAGTAATTTAAAAAAAAGTAATTCGGATACTGAGTGGTTTTATATAATTACATTTTCTTGCCAATGGTGAGATTCTCTTCAAACAGGAGGCTGACATCAACATCAATGTCACACAGTTCAATGCACCATGTGAGCCCTCCCACAATCTTGTCAAAGGCAGAGAGCCCTTGTAGCTGTGCTCGGTAGTAGCCGGCTGCAACCAGCGCATCTGATATCTCATGCCACTTCACTAGCTGCTCTGCATCCTCTCGCACCTCCACCTAATTGTACAAAGTTGTATAAAAACAATGTTACCGAGAAATGGAAAACTTAAAAATATCATTCTTATAATAGTAAATATGAGCTTCCAAACTTCTTTGCAAAAACAATGTTTAATTGTGTTTGATGTATGTTCTTACCTCTTTTCCTTCATGGTCTACTCCACTATATATGTTCATCAAAGGTTTGCTGCGCGTGAATATATTCTTCTGTTTTGTTGCCATATTTATAGGTGTACTAGACTCTGTTAGTTACACATTCAGAGGTGAATGCACTGCTAAACTTTAGCAAAGCCGGTTACGATAACTATTATAGAAACCTAATTAACTACATCACAAGATGTCTCTGTACAAGCAGAGGATCTGAAAAAGTGTATAATTATGACGAATGGTCTTCAAACTGCGTCAAAATCCTATTATTACATTTCATAAAAAAAACATTTAATATGGAAAATAGGACCTACTGAACTACCTACTAATTTACACAGGACAGGACAGGAGACGTTATACTTTGTTTATTATAAATTATCACATTTTAATATTTATCAGCGAGAGAAATCAGAAATCAGAAACTTTTAGTTTTGCCAAAATGAATGTTACGACGATTGACATGACATTGCTATTAGTTAGCAGTATTGACACAAGATTGACACCTATCTTTTGACAAATGACAGTATTTTTGATTAACAACAAAATAATCTTTTTATTTACTTCATCATCATCTAACATGTTTTTAATTATTTTATAAACACAAGGTAATTGGTACCTAATTATGTTGTTTGCGAAAATAATAAGAGCAAGGAGTTAAGTTTTCATCGACTCTTTTAGTTGAACCACTTTTCGCCACATTTTGTATCTCAACCTATCCCTATCTACAGGGTGGAATCGAAGTCATGGGCATTATTTTAACCTAAGGCACTACTCACGATACTGATTGCATTAGGGCTATTAATACGCAAATCAAAAATATTATTAATGCAAGTAAGGAAAACCTTAAAAATGTAGTAAGTCAAATTGCACAAGGCTTATTATTGCAAATAAACACTTAAAGTAATTAAAACAAAATACTTCGTTAACGCCAATAATTGTTGAAATATCAAAATCTTAAAGCGCAGTACAGCGCAAAGCGAAATGTAAACAAACATCACCTGCGCGCGCGCGGGTTTTTCCTTACAAGTAATAATAACAATGGGCTACAAGACATTCCGTCCGGCGGGATTCCCTGAACTCTCTCCGTCCCACTCCCTCACTCGCAAAAATACGAATATCACCCCCGCGCGGGGTATGCTTCCCGCCGCAACACGAAGTCACGAACCCGGAACCAGTGTCATAACGACTGCGCAGGTGCATTGACGCGTAATTGATTTATTGATCCCGTGACGTAATCGCCGTACTCGCCGCTCGCGGCATACGGTGCTTGGATTGCAGTGTATTAAGTGTTAGTGTAGTAGTTGTGTGTTGTGTGTGTGTTTGTGTACACGATGCCTCGACCGCGTAATGTGCAGGCTAGGTACACCAACCAACAATACCCACAAATGGTTGTAATTTACGATCGCGCAAGAAATTTAGTATGAACTCGTGAAATGTTCCATCGGCGCTACCCGAACGACCCTATTCCTTCACGGGGTCTCATTCCACCAGAACCACTCAGAACCTGTTGGATTTTTCGTCTTTTCACGTGCCAGCACATGCACAAGCTCGTGGAAGAGCACCCGTTTACCCTCTGTCACTTTACCGACAAATAAGGTTTTTTCAAAACAATCCACAAGCTAGGTACGTAAATGTTTTTTTTTAATGTATGTTAGTTGACGTAGTTTTGACCGTCCTAAGCCGGCAAAGTACGAAGGGAAAATTGGAATTTATTATGAATCAATTCATTGGCAATTTACGAATGTCACGTGAGTCGGGCGGGGTCAAAGAATTCACGCCCAATGACGCGCGTACGGCGTAGTGTACCTACGCATTTGCTATCGAGAAGCGCAACTAATTTGATACTTTGTATGACTTACTACATTTTAAGGTTTTCCATACTTGCATTAATAATATTTTTGATTTGCGTAATAGTAGCCCTAATGCAATTAGTATCATAAGTAGTACCTTAGGTTAAAATAATGCCCATGATATCAAATGCACCCTGTATAAAAAAGCGTGTAAAAACTGTGAAAGAGCTTCTAATATTGTCTATGTTTTTAATTAACAGTTATCAGACAGATTTGAGATTAGCTTAATATGTCAGTGTCACTGCTGGCTGTCACTGTCAACTGTCAGTCAAGTCACACTCACGTCGATGTTTATAAAATTTTGCAAAAATCATTCTATTTGCAAAAATCACATCAAGCAAGCAAGAAAAATAAGAAAATAGAAATATCTACATTTTAGACGGAAAGTATTTATCACAAAAACATTTGAAATAAAATCGAATATGAGTACATTGCAGAAGATTTTTCGCTGTAAGTATACCGATACCTGTAGCTTTTTGCAATAGAAATAGAGTATAAGTTTTGTCAAACATAATTTTCTCAGATTTTGGAACAAAATGTGGAAGAGTTGATAACCTCGCAATAGTGAAAATAATACATACGAGGCACTTGAATTTCAGAATTTGTTGGAATTAAAGTACTTACCTACCTTCATTTTATAAAGCTTTGACACTTATAAAACTCAACATGAGTCAAATAGATGTTGTTGATTTAATTTCCACGTTATTGGATAATGAAAAATATAAGGAAGCACTGAATGTCTCGAACGAGGAGAGATTAGCTGAAAGTTTTAAAGATAATTGCTGGGATTTAATTCCTGTGATCCTTGGCAAAATTCAAGATGATACCATTATTATAAAACCATCACTCTATGGTGCCTGTGAGAAATTATTAACAATCATCATTGAGAAATCTGCACCAGAGGAAGCTCTATTAGAATTTATTGAACAGATTGAACTTGCCAAAAATGATGCCCAATTTGGTTTGATTCTGCCACCTCTGCAAGAACTTTTGAAAAGGTTGTCTATAAAGAGAGGAAGATCATTAGAATGGTGTTTGAATTCTATTAGCACATACATTGAAAATATTCCTATACCTGACCATCACCTGGAAGGCAAGGAAAGATTGTTAATGGATTCTGATATTAACATCAGAAGAATTACTAGAGTCTACAGCCTCTTACCTCCATTCTATAAGTATTTTGTTAATGAACTGAATGAAGTGGATTCCAATGTCAAAACAAAACAAATAATAACAGCATTTTTGATAAGTCTTCTGGGGAAACCTTTGATTTACATTGATATGGATCCAGAAAGTAATGCAAATAGTGAGGCAAGATTAAGCTGCTCAACCATTTTCCAAGACATTTGCATTATTGAGAAGAATATTTTTAAATTTCTAGTATATTTAGAAGTTTGCCATAGAGAAGGCAAGAAGAAATCCATAATAGATGAAAGTGAAGATGAGAAGTCACCTTATGAGCACAGGGAAAAAATTAATATGACTACTCTTTCTGGATTGTTCTATACTGTATTATCAGGTCATTTTGAAGTACCAGAATCTGCAATCCCACAAGTGTACAGTTTAGATTATGTTCTTCATACAGCAATGCTTTCTGTAATTCACTTGTTGAATTTTGTTGAATATAGCCCGTTAGCCAAGGCAATTGCTTTATGTGAAGCAATTTTAAGCCGCTTTCCCAACCAATCAACACAAGCACTTCTTTCATCATCACTGCATTTTGAGATGTGTAAGGGATTAGCTAATGTAGCTATATATTCTAGTTATGAATCTCTACGTAAGCGTTCTGTGGCATTGATTGGATGCCATGTAAATAAATTTGATTATAAGGGAAGATGTGCACTTGTCAAATATTTGATTGAAGTATCTAATCATTCTGGCATGATTGGATATGCAATAACTTTGTATAAAAGCTCAATAAATGAAGCATTCAACAATCCTAGCATGGATGACTGTTTCACTGGTCCTCAATTTTCAAATATGTTAAAGAAAATATGCCTTCTTCCACATGGTGCTGAGTCAGACCTAGTTGAACTTGCTGATCAGATTATAACTTCCTTAAATTTCCTAAGATATTTAACAATTAAAGATACAGTAAACATTACTGGCATTCGTGATTGTTTCTCATTTATTGAGAATAATTATCTGGAACAGCTAAGAGTAGGGTTGAACATGTCTAAGGCACATTATGAGGTTAAACTGAAAGATATTGAAGAAGGAAAACATCTGCCTGATGAGAAAATCAATATCTCACTCAATGTAGGAGGAAATGTATTAGATAATATCCCTAAGGAAAATATGAAGGAGATAATATACTCTGCATTGAATGCTTTTCATCTGATTGAAGGTCTTATTGCACGTGTAACTGAATGTATTAATATAAATAAAATGCAGGCATTAAAAATGAATTGTGACTAATATTTAGACCTATTAACTGTTTTTTAATAAATCGTTTTTTGTCACTCTTAAATACCCAATTTGTTTATTTTATTCCAAAGACCCATTTCGAACACCCTAAAGTCTTAGATAATTCTTCCTTATGAGTACTTTATTTTGTTAACAGCGTTGAAGAATGGCCGTAGAACCATTAGGCCATTTGCCTGTATTTCTGTCAATAATTCACATGGAATAAGCTCTCAAGTTGAAACTACTCTTGAAAAGGATCCAAAACTTTCTATTCCTTCTACTTACACAAACACTAATCAGTATGAACAAGAAGATCACCAATATGAGGAGAATATAAAAAAATCTATTTTGGAAAATGCATTACAATTTGTACCAAAGAGTGGATGGTCTGTAGAGTCATTGAGTTCTGGCGCCAAAGCGGCGGGGTACCCGACTATAACACATGGCCTATTCCCAAATGGTGGTGGCGATTTGGTACATTACTTTAATGTTAAATGTAATGAACAATTAGTGGATGCTATGAAAATTGTAAGTCAATATGAACAGCTATTCATTTTTCCATTTTTATTTTGTAAAAATAATAATTAATTATCCATTTTCTGACATGCAGTGGCCCAAAACAGATTCGCAGGAGAAAGTACCAGCCAAATTCGTTGAAAATGCAATATTCCAAAGATTGATAATGATTGACCCATACAAGTGAGTGAGGCCTTTATTTTTAAAACTTATAAGGTGAATCACACCTAAGAATGTACCTACTGAAGATCTAATGAACTTCCGTTTTTCTAGGACCACATGGCCCAAAGCGATGGCTATTCAAACAATGCCTAACAATGTCCCCAATTGCTTGGCTACATTACTATCACTTGTTGATGATATCTGCTATCATTCGGGTGACAGAAGTGTGGATGTAAGTATACTACATAATTTTAAAGAACATTATAGCTATTAGTCCCATAAAAAACAGTTTCAAGGGATCCTCGCACTAACATCTAGGTCAGGTCTTTCCGGATTCTGAGAAGTCCTGGCTTAGTATCTCCTGGAAGGGAAAGACATGTTATATGAACTTTACACATATCCGGTTAGGGACTGGGCTGTCTGGTCTTTACATAGAATGCCCTGGTACTGGAAACCTACTAGGGGATGATTTATGCTAGACCGTCGTGTCTGCTCAATTTGTAGATGCGACGTGTGCCGCAGACAAAAGTCTGCGGCACACGTCGCGTAACCCCGTAAAACCCGCCGCAACGACAAAGTAAGGTGTCCAAACTTTCCTCGGAGACTCTCGGACTTATGAGAGAAAGACGAGAGTTGCCATCTATGCAGCCGTCTTCGTCAGATAAGAGGAGCTTCAACCTAAAAATTAGGAAGCTGACGCGTTGCGACTTTCGGTGCTCCAACATCCGCGATATTAAGGTCGCGATTGAGCAGACCCGATGGTCGAAAGTGTACGTCCAGCAATTAGGGAGGTCCCATCTGACGAAACTAAGAACTGCGAATGCCAGAATCGTAACTTCGAAGTCTAAATACTCGAGGAAGTCGAGTATTTTTACGGGCACCTATATGTCCTGTTGGTTTCACCGTCCGCGTTGAGTACGCGGACGGTGAAACCAGCAGGACATAGTGCAGATGACCATCGAGCCGAATTAACGCGCCACTACACGAAGGGCATCCCAGATATCGACCAGTGCGAGAATAGGGCGGCCCTCCAGCAGCTAAAGAACAAGACATTGACAGCGATTTTCTAAATAGTCTGCAAAAAGCTTAAGCTGCTTACCACGAATACCTATTTTATCGAGCTTGTTCAATAAGATAGGAATAGATACGGTATCAAAAGCTTTTGCTAGGTCAAGAAAAATACCAATTGAATGATTACCTTTGTCTAGTTCTTGAGATATGTAATCGGTCATATCTTGTACAGCATCAGCTGTGGATAATTTTGGTCTGAAACCAAATTGTTTATCCGAGAGGATGGCTTTAGACTCTAAGTACTTCATTAACCTATTGTTAATTAATTTTTCTAATATTTTAGATGTAGATGATAGTATTGAAATAGGTCGGTAATTAGAAACTACCTTTTTGTCACCTGCTTTATGCACTGGGACAACTATAGCTTTTTTTAGATAGTCGGGAAAAATGCCTTCAGAGAGGCAAATTTGGAAAATATGAGTTAAAGGCGGAACCAAAATGTGTCTGAAATTCCTTAACACACTATTTGAGATACCATCCCATCCAACCGCACAGCCTTCTTTCAGCCCCATAATAACCCTTTCGACTTCGTCTTTGTCTGTATCCAGTAAAACAAAAGAAGTTAATTGATGATATTGCGATGACACATCGCCCCTGTTTCCGTGAATGTTGTGATTTGTGTAATAAATACATTTTATTTGCTCAGCAAGTTTTTGACCCACATTAACAAAGTAACTATTAACATGATTTGCTGACGTAAGCGGCGAGGCGTGCGTTTGTAATAATTCGGATGATGATTCATGCTGTTTTGATACAAAAGCTAGATTTTTTATATGGCGCCATAACTTTTTATTGTCTTTTCGTGATTCTTCAAGTAAATTTCTGTTATACGTATTTTTCAACTTTTTTAGAAGATTGTTACAGAAATTTCTATATCTTTTATATGATGTTTCTAAAATGGTATTATCTGGAGAGGATTTTACATGCATGTGAAGTTTATCCCTATGCTGAATGCACTTTACTAGCCCAGGCGTGATCCATGGTTTTAGGTTATTATTTTTCTTAGTTAGTTTTATGTTCGATGTATTATTTATAATAGCATATTGCACCTTATTAATAAAGTAAGGCAAAGAAATGTTCACATCATCCGTTTTGTAAACTGGGTTAAAGTCAATATGATTTAATGCGTATTCAAGGTTTTTCATATTTATTTTAGTAATGGTATTTGTACACTTAGATCTAGGGGTTTTTACTTTTAAACTAAGCAGGACTGCTCCATGATCGGAAACTGTAGGAGCTGTTACTAGGGTAATAGACGAAAGATTAGTTTTAAGCAAGGTGTGGTCTAAACAGGATCCACTCAGATGTGTTGGAAGCAAATGAGCCGGAAGCAATCCCTTGCATGCGCACATGTTAAGGTAGTCTTTAGCAACTCTATCACTGTTTTCTGGGTTAATATCTATGTTTATATCACCTGTTAGTACTACATTTTTGTATAAGGATAGATTTTGGAGTGCTTCGTCCAACGACGCAACAAAGTTATCAGTTTGCTTAAAAGCACAATGCCTATAAATAGCTAGAATAGCAGTCTCTAGGCCCACTTTTATCAATAATCTGCTACAATCTTGTATGGGAGGTTCTTCTACCGTTATGTTCAAACTTTGTTTGGCATAAACAACTACCCCGTCGTTTTGATTATGAACAGTCTTACTACTAAACATTTGGTATCCTGACAAATATGGAAGGCTCTGTTGACATTTAGATAGCCAACATTCTGTCAATACAATAATGTCACACTCAGTATCCAGCCGTTTCAACAGAATGTACAAGTTGTCCATGTTTTTATTTATACTGCGAATATTTTGCGTAAGAATATTAAGCGATTTAGAAGGATCAGGGAGATATAGTTTACATTTTTCAATCTCGCATGTTTTTGCCACGGATGGGGAGACCATATCAATATCAATAAGTAACTTATCCATAGTTTTATTTACTTTAAACTACTAGAATAAAGTTAAAAATGTATAATAAATTAAAACGACTTATTTATTAATGCAAGAAATAAAAGATTAGGGGCGGCGCTCTTAGGCGCCTTCATTATAATCTATAGAGTTAATGTACCTGCTTTCAGCAATTTTCCTTGCCGGGCATTCCAGATCACCTGTTTTGTGGTTGCTGGGTTTTTTAAATCGCAGACATGTTGCACACTGTGATGGTTCAGCACTCTTAGTGCAATCGTTAGATTGATGACCTTGTTGTCCACAGTGTCCACACGTGTGAGTATCTTCCCGACAGGTCCTTGCAGCATGCCCGTATTGTTGGCATTTAAAGCACCTCGTCACAAGTGTGAAATCCCTAACAGGACAGGATGTCCAATTTATAAATACTCGATTCTGGTTAATAAGGGCTTTTCTTATGGTAGCAGGTACTACTAAAATAAAATTGCACGTAGGTCCTTCTTTTTTACCCGATTTGTGACTTAATTTCAAAGAGGCTAGGAAAGAGTCACGAGGCAAATTAGGCAGCTTATCGGCTAGGTTTTGGTCGTATATGCAGTCATAGACTTCTTGGTCAGTTAGGGCTGAGGGTATTCCTATCACTATAATTCTGGGTCTTCTCTTGTGAGGCTCTTCCACTTTCAGGCCGGAACTACTTAGCTGTGACGAGTTCCGTAGTTTTTCTATGTCATCCTTGGTTTCAGTGCTGATGATAACTCCTCCATTTTTGGTTTTACGCAATCCTCTAACGTGCAGTTTCAATTGTTCAGGGCGTATTATTTTTTGAACAAGAGATTTAGTGTCGTCACTAGTTTTTAATTTATCATCATGATAAATTGCGATAGAGCTGAGGTTACTGGGGCGCAAATAGTTGTTTTTGTTCATCTTTACCATATCAGCAAAAGAAACATTTTCTATCTTTGTTGGTTGGGCGCAATTTTCTATAATGCTGTCTTGGATTGTTTTACGGAAGTTATCAAGGCAATCCGTGAGGTCTCGTTTTTCTCTCAGTGCTTGAAGTGAGTTTTGCACTTCTCTGGCCTTTTGTTTTAAGTCCTGGTAGAATACTGCCATCTGGGATACGCCATTTCCTACCTTGCGCGATAGGGAATTGATCCTCAGCTTTTGTTCGGAGTTCAATTTGCCATCCTGAGCAATGGAACAAACTTCATTTAGGCATTTTTCTATTGACATCATCCAGTTGCTAATTTCATTGGTGTCCAAGGTCTCAAGTTTTTCTTCAGCCGCATGGTGTTGGTCCGGTCTTGGTTGTTGGGGTGAAGTAGGAGCTTGTGTTTGTACCGGGGTCGGTGTTGGTGGAGGGCTTCGTATCATCGTACTCCGCTTAAAGGGACTGCCTTCCATATACCACTTTGTAAAAGTATATTATGCAGTCAGTCCATTTTTCTAACTTATCACTATAATGTTTATTTGTATAACACGCTAAATCACTATAACTAGGTCACTGTTTATTCAAGCGTTAATTTATTTTATTGATATTATGCATTGATGAGCACGTCTGCAAGCGTTGAATGCTCCAATAGCAAAAAAAAAAAAAAAACCCCTAAATTGTTTACAAATGCGTCGGAGGACGTCTTCAAGACGCTAGATTGGACTGGATAGGGTATCAACGTGAACGGCGAGTACATTTCACATATTCGATTTGCCGATGACATCATCGTCATAATGGCAGAGATGCTGGAACAGCTAGACCAAATGTTGCACAGCATAAATGGAGTCTCGGCGGGCTGGCTTCTGTATTAATTTGGAAAAGACGAATGTCATGTACAGACGCCAGCAGGTCAATCTACCCCAATCTGTCAAATTTCTTTGATAGATTTTCAACTTTAGCACAAAGGAATAAGGTTCATATTCAATTGGGAAAATCTGACAGATTGGGGTAGCTTGATGTGCTGGCCTCTGTACAATTCGCACGTCTTGCCGAGCCCAATCCACATCGAAGAGTCGCTTCTAGAAGTTGTGAAGGATTATGTCTATCTAGGGCAAGTAATCCAGCTCGGTAGACACAACTTTGAGAAAGAAGCCCACAGAATGATCCAGCAGGTTGGGCAGCATTTGGGAAACTTCGTCAAGTCTTCTCATCGCCTATCCCGCAGTGTCTGAAGACCAAGGTCTTCAACCAGTGCGTCCTGCCCGCCATAATATATGGTGCCGAAACGTGGACACTGACGGTCGAGCTGGTCTACAAATTCAAGGTAGCTCAGCGCGCTATGGAGCGAGCTATGCTCGGAGTCTCTTTGAAGGATAAAGCCAGGAATTAAATTATCCGGAAAAGGACTGGAGTTACCGACATAGCTTGCAGAGTAAGCAAACTGAAGTGGCAGTGGGCTAGCCATGTTTGTCGAAGGACCGATGGCTGGTGGAGCAGACGAGTCCTGGAGTGGAGACCGCGCAACGGAAAGCGTGGTGTGAGACGCCCCCCAGCTAGATGGACGGACTACCTAAAAAAGGTGGCTGGGACGGACTGGATGCGGAAGGCGGAGGACAGGGTGTTATGGCGCAGCCTAGGAGAGGTCTATGTCCAGCAGTGGACTACAATAGGCTGAGTTGATTGATTGATTATTTCGGGCCCCAAACTAATCTTATGTCCCTACGTGACATGGAGTAGGACACACCCGTAACTTTGGTCGAAACTACGGGTTTCGTGCTTAGGAAGTAGACCCTTCGCCCGCGCCTTGGACAAGGTGTAGCATAAATTATCCTTTAAGCCGTTACGATCCCGAGCTGGAACAGTGTGTATCGGCAATCATGGGGTTAGCCTGCAGTCCTGCACTAAGTAAAGTTAAACATTAATTTTCAGTTCAACTGGTATGTTCGCCGGGTGGGTGTGGCAGGAATATACAAAGCAGCAGAGTTATTTTATCTAACAGATAGCAGCCAAGACAGCACTGCCACAAAGAATTTTATTGCGTCACGTATTCGTGATGCCCAGTTGGTTCAATCGGCATTGAATTTAAGTCCGGTGGGTGCGGCCCCACAAACATTGACTGCTGCATTTACAACGGTAAGGGATTAATTTAGTTTAATTTCTATCTTGAACCTATGAAATATGATTAATAGGAAGTCATAATTATTTAAATTAAAAAAATTTGGACATCATTTTCTAATGTTCATCTCCAACCATTTGCTATTTTTGTAAAATACTTTTAGATAGATTTTGTCCTGTTATTGTAGTAGAGTTCTAATATATGGTAACTATCAGTTACCTGTTTACAATTACGCTGGTAATACAAATAATTTAATATTCCATATGCGTTGTCTAACGCATTGTCTATTCATAGCCATAAATTACATTTAAAGCTACTACAGGCGTAGTCGCGGAGACGTTTATTTGTGTTTAAAAGACAGTTCGTACCTAGAGAGACGAAGTTATCTCTTTTAATTCCTAAAGCCGGCACCGGACGGTACCCGATTCACAAGCGAAATTACTCCTACTTCACTTGTACATAAAGATTAAAATAGCAGGACGAGTCTAACAATGGCAGACACTTATGAAACATAATATTATGGTGTGTTCTCTTTCGTAAAATCAAAGACAATTACAGACACGTGTTTTAAACGAGCCTACTTTTATAACTCAAATTACCATCTCAAGTTTTCAAATGGAATTGCAAGAAATGTATTTAAAGAACTAAATAAATGATTTATGCCATGCAATCACGTATGGCTTATATACCTAAATAATATACTTACTAGTTCTAACATAATTACTGAATATTATGCCTAAGCTATGGTATTATAATTATACTACAATGCATATATCAGTTTTTATGTAAATAAGTTTATTGATTTGTTTCTTACTAAACATTTTGGTCATAAGTATGAGTAGTTTAATATAAGTTTTTAATATCTCACTACTTGCTTTCATGACATCCTCTAATCTATATTCGATTATATTTCATTTATGGCATGGCTGTTTGATTATACTATTGTGCTAAATATGTTTTTTTATATTTCAGGCCAAGAATATGCTCGGAATTAATACACTGAAGTAATATATGTAGATTATATTAGGAAAATAAGTGATGGTTATAAAAAACATTTCCACACAACAAAAACTTTATGAATTATAGACATTCAAAGTATTATTCATAGTTAGTTGTTTGTAATAAATAGTTTAATTATTACTATATTGTTGTTATTTTATCTTCATAATTTTCTAATATAACATTGACATCAGTATAAAAATTACAATTAATATATTCATATAGTTTATAATGTGGCAGTCTCTTATAAAAGGTTTTATGTAAATATGCTTACAATAAACATAGGTCTATGAGTACTGAAGGCACAGAAGTATTAGCTATGATGGTACAATGTAATCACTGCCAGTAGATACATAAGATATTAAATTTGGCGGTAGAGGCAACCTGCTCCACACTTGTCCTGACACAGTTTGTCGAATGACAAATCTGCAAATCATTTGTAAAGAGTCCAGTTTCGCAAATCTGGAAACAATAATTAATGTTATAAAAACAATAATCACTTTACTTAAGTAGTTTTTCTTTGTAAAAATGACTAAATACCTGTTCAGTGGTCTTGCTAATTTGACTGGCATCTCAAAAAGGTTTGATTTGACATCAACAGCTGCGCAATGTTCTGATATCCTGTTTGCTGGTACAAATGTCTCATTGTTCAGTGAAAATAGTCCATTGGCATGTCGCAGACGAGCGTGCAGTGTGCGACCCACGCATCGGAATGACACGCAGAGAATATGTCGGGAGTCGCACGAGTCTCGTACTAAGAATACATTGTCGTGTTGCCCAGCTAGCAGTTCTTCAGCCTCACTTGAAGTGATGCCACCCCAGTACCAGCCATGCCTGTAAAAATAACAATAAAGTGCTATTAGAAAGTTTTACCTTAAAAACTTCACTCCACTACACCTTCATCTGCCTAGCCTTTACCCAACTATGTTGGGGTCGGCTTCCAATCTAATCAGATGCAGCTGAATACCAGTATTTTACACGGAGTGACTGCCTATCTGACCTCCATAACCCAGTTACTAGGTAATACGATACCCCTTAGTAAGACTGGTTGTCAGACTTTCGGGCTTCTGACTACCCGTAACAACTGTCAAAGATCCACGAATGACAGCCGGGACCAACGGCTTAGCGTACTTTCCGAGGCACGGAGGTGTCTCGGTATGTAAAGATGGTCACCCATCCACAGACCAACCGCGGCAAGCGTAGCTTAACCTGATCGATCGACCTGTGCGGCTGTTATTATTTAGCCACGGGTCCCTCTCACCCCGTTACACCTTATAATATGAAAAGCTTTATACCATTAAGGGCTGATAAATTCAAAATTTATTCTCAGGATGAGACTTATTCTAGGTAAGTATAAAAGTTTGGTGAAATTCGCCCTAAGGGCGATTTCCCTGAAACTGTCAAAAATTATTTATTCTCAATATAAGACTTATTCTAGGTACATAAAGACTTATAAAACTTTTGGTGGAACTCGCCCTAAGGCCTCTGCCTCGAATCTTGCGGGCAGCGGGGCGGCGGCGGCGGCGGCACGGGAGCGGCGCGGGCAACGCAGACCAGCGGGGAAATTGCGTAACACACTATCTATCGGAATCGGTTTCATTTTGACAGTTCAACAACATTCATTGCGTTATTTACGTGTTGAGCAGACAATTTTTTTCCAACTTATGAAGCAATGGATTAGCAATTTGCTTCAAAATGATTCAGATTCCGATTGATAGTGTGTTACGCAATTAGGGTGCAGTTCTCGAAACCAGCGGGCAGATCCCGCGGCGCTATAGCGGCGTAGTGTTGTGTTCGTGGTTGCGTCGTCGAGATATTTATTTTTATTAGAGAACGAAATGTCTGACCAACGGCGACAACATCTTATCGATTTCAATATATATATTATATCACAAAAATAAATAGAACAAACACTGCAAAGCAGACGCGCGGGCGGTCGCCGCTTGACTGGAGTGCACCGCTCGTTGCCCTCTCCCGCGGCGCTGTTTTCGAGAACCGGTCCATTTAAATGTACGCATAAGATCCTGCCGCTCCCGCGCCGCCGCCGCTGCCGCCCCGCTGCCCGCAAAATTCGAGGCAGCGGCCAGAGGCGAAAGCGTCAGGGTAGCCTGCGAAATTTAATTTTTCTTACGTTTTTTGCAATTTGCAAGTTAGTATTAGGTTGTATGTCGATCTAAAGGTCATAGCACACCAGTGGCGAAGGTACCATACAACTCGATTCCCGCCGGCTTCCCTTCGAAAATTCAAAACACAACGACTCTATAGTCAATTCATCATTGAAACATAATGAAACGGTTTATTGAATTTTTTTTTGCTCCGGTTTACCTCTGTCATAAATTCACCCTTCGCCACTGTAGCACACATATCAACTCGGAAAGGGATCGTAACCGTATCAACTCGAGCCTTTCAGTATTCTTTGTATGAAACTCTCTACTGCAACGCACACTACTCGGTCATAAGTTCATAATGTAATCGCCTCGCCTTGGGACAAGCTCAAGAACCGCGGTGCGGTGCGTGAGCAGTTCCCGGGCTTAGGGTCAGTTCACACCGAGACGCGACGCGACGCGACGATACTGGAAGAGGCCAGTGATTAATATGTTTATAGAGGCGGCGCGCTGCGCCGCGCGCTGTCGCGAGGCGCATCGTAAAATCGTGTGCAACACGACGCAAAAAGACGCCTCGCTGCGCAGCAAGATGCCGCGCGGCGCGTCCACCCGCAGTCTACCATTTGCAAGCGCATGAGAATGACATATATTAGGCGGGTGCATTATGGAGATCGAGGAGAAGTTATTTTTTTTTATGCAGCATTATTTTTGTATTCTTCTTCCTCTTCCTCTTCTACAAGAAGTCCGATTATAACAAGATCCCGGTCTATTATTATAATATCACTCGATCATTCGACCGCTCTGCATCAATTCTGCACGAAGTCTGGACGGAAATAGTAGAGACAAGTAGCCACGGCGGCCTCGGCTGCGCCTCGCGGCGTCGCGCTGCGTCGTTAGGCGCAGCGCCGCTCTCGCACGCCGCGCGTACCGGCGAAGTACCGCTGCGTCGCTCTACGTCGCGAGGTATCACGAGGCGCAGCGCTGCACGGCGCAATGTATTCTGAACTCTCACAATGCAATGTGTACCTTTTCGTGTAGAAAATAAAGTATATTTTGTGTCACTCTTTTAAAGTGTGCGCGCAGCGTCGCGTCTCGGTGTGAACTGACCCTTACGGCTCGTCGTCCCCGCGCTTACGTCTCTCTGTACCCGAACTTACGTCTCTTCGTCCACCCTTGCCCCTCTCACAGTCTCACCCCTCCCGCGGCCTGCCTGCAGCACCATCAACCAGCGATCGGCGAGCCGTAAGCGCGGCGTCGCCTAGCCGTAGCCGAGTCGAAGTATCGAAGTTGCTGATTCGCTTCGGTTACGTCCTTATAACGTTAGGTTAGGCCTGTTTGATGGCGAGGCGAAAGGCGATACGGTGACGATCCATTTCCGAGTTGATATGTGTGTACCTTAAATATGATTCGTGGCCGCAAATATTTATTTATAGCATTATAAACATATTACCCTATTGAATTACTATTTCATGAAATCATGACACTTGAGGCCAATTCTACCTAATGGAGTTGTATGGCTGATTTTAATGATCAATTCTAAAAAAAAAAGTCACAAAGAACGCTAAGCGTAAACGAAGTAATAGCGCTAGAAGGCGATGCGATGCGACGGGATGGGTCGGGGGAACAAAAAATTTCACGCGGACGAAGTCGCGGGCAGAAGTTGGTCATACTATAATTATATAAATAACCTTTCCCTTTTGATATCGCTGGTGCGCCTTGCTATCAAACTTATTGCTTGACTGTTTTATCACAGTGAGAGTGAGATGATAGACTATAGTTTATCCTGATATAACAGAAGAAGAATATAAAAGCATGCCATGATGAATTGTCATCAGCTCACCGCATCTCATTTTCAATTGAAGAATACAAAACTCTTTTTCTAAAATACTTGTTTTTAGAAATACACACATCAAAAGTGTCTAGGGATCAACATATATTTTTGCAATAACTTTTCTCCTGATTGATATTAATTAAAATTTTCTTTAAGGATTCATCAAATAAAGTGTTTTCGTTTGTCACAGTAACGATAAACCAAGTCACCTTTGCATTAATAAAGAAATTTGCCATTTTCCTAATAAAGGGATTTTTGACATTTGAACCACTAACACAAAAGTTCGAAAAAAAGACTGAAATAACAGTTTTCTCTAAAATTTTATTGGGTAACTTAAACAATTAATAATCCGTGTTTCTACCGCGAACACTAACAACACAAGAACATCGGTTTGGCATACTCAAAATGAGTTCATCCAAATCACGCTGTGGAATGGCCGCCCATGTTCGTTGCAACAACAAAAAAAGGTCTTCTTGCGACTGGATACCCTCCATATTCGGCAGAGTTCTTCTCTGTAGCATATCCCATGCATGCTCAATCGGGTTCAAGTCTGGCGACTGAGCAGGCCAGGGCAGGACATTGATGTTAGCTGCGGCGAGAGTCTGTCTTACAACTCTTGCGGTGTGCGGTCGTGCATTATCATGCATTAACTGAAATAAGGGACCGATTTGCACTTGTAGAGGAACGATGACGTCTGATACAATCGTCTCAGCATAAATTTGAGCGTTGAGGTTGCCTCTGATCCAAATCAACTCAGTTCTTCCGCCGATCCAAATACCCGCCCATACCATGATGGTTCCACCACTATAAGGATGGACTTCCTGGCAGGATTTTAATCGCTGTTGGCGTCCAGGGGTTCTCCAGTGTCGTATACGTCTTGTATCCGGTCTCATACCAAAACGAGACTCATCAGAAAAGCACACGAAACGCCATTGTTCTTCTGCCCAATTTCTGTGTTCAAGAGCCCATTGATATCGAATCCTACGATTGTGCATTGCTATAGGTGGTACCCGTAGCGGTCTTCGGGAATGAAGGTTCACTTCATGCAAGCGGTTTCTGACTGTTTGGTCGCTAATTAAGTTCCCTGAAGAGTGATGAAGCCTCACGGCTAACATCATGGCGGTTATTGTTGGAGCTCTTCGAGTTAAGATTTGAATGTATCGGTCTTGTCTCCGTGTGGTGCAGCGATACCGTCCTCCATGGCGCTCAGCCACGGTACCAGTGCTTCGGTAACGTGTCCAAAGTCGACTGATAACACTCTGACTTGTATTCAGAGCTAAAGCCACAGTACGTTGCCGGGAACCAGCTTCTATCATTCCCACGGCTCTGAGCATTTCTTCCCTGCTTAAATGACGTCGCCGCTCCATAATAACGTTGGTTTTAATCAGTAGTAGGGAAACAGTAGCACTAATAATGTCTTCAATGCGTTGTATATTTTTATAGGGAAAATATTGACAGCTGATTTTCATCTTTTACTCGAATTTGATTCACAGTTCCTGATTCAAATTATGAAATGCACCAAAAAGGATCCATATAAATTTATAAAATCATAAATTTATTACAAAGCCACATCTCAATCTCAAGAAATCCGCATAAAAATGCTTGATCCCTAGACACTTTTGATGTGTGTAAGTACCTATAATTATCTCTAATGGAATAATTCTTAAAAAGTATGGTTTCTCAAAAGGATTAAGTACCTATCTACTTCGCAAAATTGTCATTATTCAATAGGACTAATTTACAAAAATATCATTTTATTTCTCAAAAAAACCGGTCAAGTGCGTGTCGGGCCACGCGCAGTGTAGGGTTCCGTAGTTTTTATAAAAGCCAAGCGCGGGTCGTATTCGCTGACTGATAGTTTCGTACCATGCTCTAACTAAAAGCCAAACATGACTACCTGCCTAATTTGACTACCTATACAAATCCTGCACTGATCCGACAATTTTCGAGTCAAATACAATTGGTCGACTATTACTCGTAAACTTGTAAAGCCCACTTAAGTGTGATAGTTTTCTTTTTTTTTTTTGGGATGGCATCTCGCAGTTCAACCTGTAGGAGGTTGTCGACTGCTTAACCGGACATTCCTGTGGATGCCTAAGTTAAGGCCTCCAGCCAGGGCTTAAAAACTAACTAAAAACTAAGCGACTCACGCTAAGGGCACCCCCCCTGGGGTTCGGACCTCGGCTTAGGGCGTCGCTGGAAGAGGGCAGCAAGGGACAGGCTGGATCGGTATTATTTGTGATAGTTTTCCTTTAAACTTCGTTATATATAGCTACTACTGCCGTGACATTTCAATTTCTAACTACAACCATTTAGTTGGTAGAGGGGGGGGGGGGACACTTGACTCTAACGAAAATAGGTACTATAAAGCATGATAAGTCACGAACGGTTTACTTTATCAAAAAACAATATACAAATAAAACAATTTTTAAACAATTTTTAAATATTTTTGAAAGACCTATCCACCGATATCCCACACTATGGGAAGGACGGAAAAAAAATATCACCCCCACTTTACATGTAGGGGTGGTACCCTAAATAATTGTTTTTTTCAAAATTTTATTTTACCACTTTTTCGGCGTCATTAACGTGTATACTCATGCCAACTTACAACTTTCTAGTACCAATAGTTTTTGAGCTAAGCCGCGGACAGACAGACAGACGGACATGGCGAAACTATAAGGGTTCCTTATTGACTACAGAACCCTAAAAATTACTATTTCATAAAATTTCGTACATAAACTCACGCATTCCCATGCACATCTGGTCACACACGCATGCTGTTTGCAGGTGCATAGTCACCTGACCTTTCTTCACGAAATAAACATTACTCAAAAGGACTAACTAATTCACAAAATTATCACTTCTCAAAAGGGCTAAGTAATTCACCAAATAATTATTTTTCAAAAGTATAAAGAAAGCCTGTGAAGTCGTTATTCTGCAACTTATCAAAAGGCTTGTGAGTTTATAAGCTGATGACACTAATGCTAACTGTAACTTTACTTTCCTTTGATAAAGATAGAGCAACAGGATAGGAATGTCTGTTTAATGACCGTCTAATTACTGTTTTCATTAAACTATCTATTACCTGTTTAGCTACAAAGTGGCTTTCTCATTTCTGTACTACTAACTACATTATACAACGTGTAACGTTAAATGCGCAAAACCAGTTTTAGGGTCAGTTCACACCGAGACGTGACGCGACACGGCGATACTGGAAGAGGTCAGTGATTTCGCGATGCGCCGCGTAGCGCCGCGCGGCGCAGCGCGAACGCGCCGCTCTCGCACGCCGCGCGTACCTGCGAAATACCGCTGCGTCGCTCTACGCCGCGAGGCATCATGAGGCGCAGCGCTGCACGGCGCAACGTATTCTGAACTCTCATAATGCAATGTGTACCTTTTCGTGTAGAAAATAAAGTATATTTTGAGTCACTCTTTTAAAGTGTGCGCGCAGCGTCGCGTCGCGTCGCGCCTCGGTGTGAACTGACCCTTAAAAGCAACATAATACAATGACCAAAACATTTTTTTAAAGCTAACTATTTATTATTAAGAAAATTGTGTTGATCCTAGCATTACTTTATGCATTCAAAATTTAGTCTTATTGCCTTAAAATAAAAATTAATTTTCTTTGGCTCAATAGGCGGATAGTATGGCAAAATACATAATTTAAAAAAAAAACCTATATTACAGTTACTGAAATTGATTCAGTAGTCAATTATGAAGAAACTATTTTCAGGTTTTGCGCATTTAATGTTAAACATTGTATTTACATAATTTGAAAAGCTAAAATTCATAAACTAATAATATGTACAAGTATATAAAAAGGAGGGGAAATAATTAAAGGGCATCAAAAAATTCATGCCCATTGCTGTCAATAGGAAACATGCCCAAAAGGCTGGCAACATTGGCACATTGTATGGCAATGCTGATTCTTATTCTTCTCTAACTACATAAATATTTATGACTACACTAGTTGCGCCCCGCGGTTTTCCCCCGCGTAAGTTTTGATCCCGTGGGAATATCGGGATAAAAAGTATCCTATGTGTTATTCTGATGTATAAACTATAGGTATTACTGTAAAGTTTCATCAAAATCCGTTCAGTAGTATTTGCGTAAAAGAGTAACAAACATCCATCCATCCATCCTCACAAACTTTCGCATTTATAATATTAGTAGGAGGTAGGATTAGTAGGATATTAGTAGGAAGTAGGATTAGTAGGATGATGACGCCAAGCCCTTTAGGGAAACAAGGTGCGATGTTATGTTATCTTATGATGTGAACCATAATATAAACCATACAAAATAAACTATTTTGTATTATTACAAAATAAAAGTTATTGTATTATTATTTTAGTTATCTTATTTTTTTACATTTTTAAATATTTCTTAAAATATAAAAATGAAGTATAAAAAATATTAAAAAATTGTGATCTGCTGGTGTTGGAAGCAGGGTCCAAGCTACCAGCGGTTAGGGCTCCAGAGACAGAAACCTCCTCAAAATGCGAGCCATATTGAGGAGTATTGCCTGCTAAATCAGACCTTTGATCCAACTGCGTAATGAGAGCCTCACTAGATGTTGATTGAGGCGTTTGGCCATCAGGTCATTGGCCAATATGACAATGGGAACAATGACAGTCAAGCTCACATACCACATATCAACAACCTTGTGTGTTAAGTCAAGATATTTGATTTGTTTTTCTTTCTCAGCTTTCACAAGGTTCCCGTCATGATGAATGGTAACATTGACAATCATTGCGCGGTTCGCTTATCAATCTGTATTATTATTATTATTAGCCTGTGATGTATTTGTATTTATTTATTTTTTGTATTATATTTGTATTTCTTGTATTGTTGCAAAATACTTTTATTTGTGTAATATTACAAAAAAAAAAAAAATGTACAGGTACTAGAGTAGTAATATTTTTACTTTACTCATACAGTAATCTGGACTGTTTTGTATTCATAATTTATTGACATTTCAATTATTTGGATTATAATGCAAGGTAAGGTGGATCAGATGAAAAACTTACTACATAATGCACCTTCAGAATACGCACAGTACGCGCTTTTAAGTGAATATTAAAGAAGCGACGTTTTTATGGTGGAATAAAGTCTTTATTCTACCATAAAAACGTCGTTTCTTCGCTTCACTTAAAAGTGCGTACCTTTTAGTGACCCTCTATGATCGTAACTCGATTTCTTAGATTTTTGAGTTTGGTCACTACTATTCTGAAGGTGCGATTAACATCAAACAGAACAAATAATTACAATACTTACTTTGATAACTGGCAATAAATAGCGCAAGTTTCAAGTGAAGCATGTTGGTGATGTCCCCGGAGCACTGAATGACCTTCTGAATGTTGGCATTTAATTGCTTGTTTGCTCAATTGAAAATCCTTTTTGGTGTCATATCCAGAAGCAGCAATAACTCTTTTGTCCGACGATGTCGATGCATCGCTGCTACATTTGTTTAGACTGCATAAATGTTCGCCACCATTATTTTTATTGCCAAAGTATCTCTGCAAAGACCTGACGTTTCCAGTTATGAACAATTTATTTTTCCAAAACTTTACAAATTTGCTTGTGTTTACAGAAGGCTTGCGATCGGGTAAAAATACGCCGTTAACAATATCTGTGTTGTTGAAATCTCTTTTGTTATCAACATTTCGCTGTAAATGTTTACATTCCAGTGGCTTTAACCACTTACGTAGGCAACCTGTTGCAAGCCATTTGCGACGATTACAATGAGTGCATCTTTCGTAGTTTTTATTCATTGCTGACACAAAGATTTACTTCCTCTAAATATTTTAACTGTTTTATTATTGTTGTAAAATTATGATGCTTCGATTCGAGCTAACATGCATGACATTGACATGACAAGGAGAAGTGATTGACTGTCAGACTGACAACTTTTCAGAGACAAGACTTCAGAGACGTGACAACATTAATCGTATTGGTTTCGGTACGAAAATAGTCGATAATTAAAAATCAAGCCAAGGACATGCTATCAATAAATTTTTTGATTGCGCTCGGGATTTCAGAAGATTACCATTATCATTTATCATACCAGGTTATCATTGTCATCTACCTAGCCTTTCTCAACTATGTTGACGTCAGCTTCCAGTCTAACCTGATACAGCGGAATGCTAGTATTTTACATGGAGCGACTGCCTATCTAACTTCCACAGTTGAGTTACTGAGTAAATTACGTTACCACATACACCCTAATATTATATTGTGACCCACATGTTCGTGTTGGATCAGGATACCAAACAAGGGTATCGAAATCCACGGTCTACACCCAAATATAGAATGCACACGTTGATTGGATGACTAATGTTGGTCCCAGATCAAATCTGAGGGGCAATTCTCGTTATTTTAGGAACGGTCGCAGTCTGATCTCAGTCTCAGAGTCTCAGTCTCAATCTGTCAAAAAATACTTCTAATTTCCCTACATTTTAACAAATTTTTGACATTTGTCTGTCGCCGAAATGAGACTGCGACTAGATTTTGAACGTTTTAAATTACGTCTGCTGTTCTATATCGCTTAGAGCATTAAACCAAGCGGAGACGTAACGAGCACTAATATCTATGCGAATAAGTCTGTCACTTTCATCGCGGGGGACGAGGCAATGCACACAAATAGTGATAAAACACTAATGCATTTTCGATCGCGTTGTTACTCACGCACACGAAAAAATTATCGAACACAACCATAAACTATACGCACACACACATGTACTAACTCACACAGAGACGCCCTGTCAGTGTACGGGATGACGTCATTTTTGTGTAAGCGATGAAAGTGCTTGACACTATCGATATTTTGTTGTCGATGAGTTCAGCCAATAGTTGTGATAAAAAAGGCTCTTCTTTATTTCATTGTTTTTTCTTATTTACTTATCAAATTGATCTTCAATGCAGATCAATTCTTTTTAAATAGGTAACATAGGATTTAGATTTTAAAGCTAGTCTATAAGGATTCATTGCCACGGTACAAGAACTGCCGGTCGATTCTGTAAAAATCTCACCATGAAAACTTAGGTGAAGTGAGTTTGTTTTATCTAGGAATTGACACTATTGACAGCTCACTCCACGCTCACATCACCTGAGTTTTCATGGTAAGATTTTCACAGATTAGTATCGCTGCCTCGATGGTCTAGTGTTCGCAAGGATGAATGCTGAACACGACGTTCTGAGTTCAATACCCGGGTCGGGTAGTGTTATTGGTTTTCTATTAGGAATTTCTCAGTAGCAGCACGGAGTCTCTTGTTATTAGATTGTATTCTAGAACATGAAGCTTCAAAATGCTGTGAGCAAATTAGGAGCGTTTAGGAGTCCACGAAACATGATTTGCT
Source organism: Globia sparganii (assembly GCA_949316385.1). NCBI lineage: Eukaryota > Metazoa > Arthropoda > Insecta > Lepidoptera > Noctuidae > Globia > Globia sparganii. Next base: position 11,546,871 of record OX438663.1, on the reverse strand, counting down.
CAAGCCCAAATCCAAACATCCCGAGTCATTGCATCTTTTGGAAATCTGAAAAATTAATAGAATAACACAGGGACTGAATTACCCAAAAATAAAGGTACCTTTAAATTTGGGTATGACGTCATACCGTTAAATAACGATAACCAAAATATAACGATATCGTTATTTTTTAAAGTAGCCGTATTTTAAGGTACGAAATTCATACCGGTATATTTCAGTAGAAGTACCATAACCTTTTTAATAATATCAGTACCAATACCTTAACCTTTTTAAATAAGGGTTTTCTTTGACACACCGCCTCGCCACTCTGTCTGTTTCTGTCGTTAGCGATTGTTAAATCACTCCATGTCCTTCACGCGCTAACTGCCTACCACTAGTACAACAAACCTAAGGTCAAGTTGCAGCAAGTTGTTGTAGACACCCCCGTGCACCCGCGCCGCGCCGTCACCATGTTTTTCGGTACCGAAATCGTATAACGGTTAAATAACAATTTATCCTAACCTTTATTTATATGGGTACCGGTATAGCTCAACCTCTATTTTGAATCAGTACCGTTATATTTTTGAGGTATCTTAACCTTTAACCGTAACCGCTTTCAGTCCCTGGAATAACATACTCATAAAGTCGATATCGATATTTGTTTCTATGCTGTCACAGCCCTCATTTTGCTACAGTGTGGCCTGTTTTTAAATATAAAAATTGCATATGTTTGGGCTTAGAGCATTAAACCAACCGGAGACGCCATTGTCAGGCGTTCCCCGCTGCCAAAGGTACGAGACCGCCGGTCATATCAGTCATATAAAACTAGTTGCCGCGCGTTCCACGTCATTCAGCAAATCACACTAGCGCGGAAAGAACGTAAGAGAAAAATGCCGAATTGCAGTGTTTTTTCGTGTAAAAATAGATCGGAAACATCTAGTAAACAAAAGGATAACCTTACTTTCCATGTATAAGTATTATTTTGTCCTAATAATAACGTCATAAAATGCAATAAATTTGCAAAAAACCAAAAAATATTGTCGGTCAATGAATGTTGCCACTAAATTGTACAAGACCTAATTTAGTGTAATTTTTAAAGTTGTAATTTATAAATATTGACAATTATTTCAAACTTCTATTTCGCATTTGTTATTCTTATTACTGTTTACAACTTATTTTGTTACTTTATAAGATTTTTTTACTAAAGCCTTTAAAAAATTGCTATTTATTATCAAATAATTGATTAATTAATGATATCAAACTTATGCTCCACAAATCTCTTACAATTTTCTCATATCGTTATTCTTCATTACTATAAAATATTTACGGGTCAAGTTATACCGAAAATACGCAATTTTTATATTTAAAAACAGGCCACACTGTAGCAAAATGAGGGCTGTGACAGCATAGAAACAAATATCGATATCAACTTTATGAGTATGTTATTCCAGGGACTGAAAGCGGTTACGGTTAAAGGTTAAGATACCTCAAAAATATAACGGTACCGATTCAAAATAGAGGTTGAGCTATACCGGTACCCATATAAATAAAGGTTAGGATAAATTGTTATTTAACCGTTATACGATTTCGGTACCGAAAAACATAGTGACGGCGCGGCGCGGGTGCACGGGGGTGTCTACAACAACTTGCTGCAACTTGACCTTATGTTTGTTGTACTAGTGGTAGGCAGTTAGCGCGTGAAGGACATGGAGTGATTTAACAATCGCTAACGACAGAAACAGACAGAGTGGCGAGCCGGTGTGTCAAAGAAATCCTTGAATGAATGATAAATGATTTTATTTCTGTAAGTAGGTTTGTACAAACACTTTTACACGTCAATCATATTTTTTTAAAACGAGATGAGGTCGGCGTTTTCTAACTGACTACTCTGAGAAGAAAGGCCGAAACAAACTCAGAGGTCACAGTCTCTTTTAAAGTCCAGACATAATCTTGGTCAGATATCCTTATTGAAAAAGGTTAAGGTATTGGTACTGATATTAAAGGTTATGTTACTTCTACTGAAATATACCGGTATGAATTTCGTACCTTAAAATACGGCTACTTTAAAAAATAACGATATCGTTATATTTCGGTTATCGTTATTTAACGGTATGACGTCATACCCAAATTTAAAGGTACCTTTATTTTTGGGTAATTCAGTCCCTGTGTTATTCTTTTAATTTTTCAGATTTCTAAAAGATGCAATGACTCGGGATGTTTGGATTTGGGCTTGAGCAAATCATGTTTCGTGGACTCCTAAACGTACTAGTACAATTTGCTCACAGCATTTTGAAGCTTCATGTTCTAGAATACAATCTAATATCAAGAGACTCCGTGCTGCTACTGAGAAATTCCTAATAAGAAAACCAATAACACTGCCCGACCCGGGTATTGAACTCAGAACGTCGTGTTCAGCATTCATCCTTGCGAACACTAGACCATCGAGGCAGCGATGATATTCTGTGAAAATCTTACCGTGAAAACTCAGGTGAAGTGAGCGTGGAGTGAGCTGTCAATAGTGTCAATTCCTAGATAAAACAAACTCACTTCACCTAAGTTTTCATGGTGAGATTTTTACAGAATCGACCGAGACCCAGATCAATTTGATAAGTAAATATGAAAAAACAATGAAATAAAGAAGAGCCTTTTTTATCACAACTATTGGCTGAACTCATCGACAGCAAAATATCGATAGTGTCAAGCACTTTCATCGCTTACACAAAAATGACGTCATCCCGTATCCTGACAGGGCGTCTCTGTGTGAGTTAGTACATGTGTGCGTATAGTTTATGCTTGTGTTCGATAATTTTTTCGTGTGCGTGAGTAACAACGCGATCGAAAATGCATTAGTGTGTTATCACTATTTGTGTGCGTTGCCTCGTCCCCCGCGATGAAAGTGACAGACTTTTTCGCATAGATATTAGTGCTCGTTGCGTCTCCGGTTGGTTTAATGCTCTAAGTGTTTGGGATAACTTGACCAGCAAATATTTTATAGTAATGAAGAATAACGATATGAGAAAATTGTAAGAGATTTATGGAACATAAGTTTGATATCATTAATCAATTATTTGATAATAAATAGCAATTTTTTAAAGGCTTTAGTAAAAAAATCTTATGAAGTAACAAAATAAGTTGTAAACAGTAATAAGAATAACAAATGCGAAATAGAAGTTTGAAATAATTGTCAATATTTATAAATTACAACTTTAAAAATTACACTAAATTAGATCTTGAACGATTTAGTGGCAACATTTATTGAGCGACAATATTTTTTGGGTTTTTGCAAATTTATTGCATTTTATGTTATTACTAGCTTCTGCCCGCGACTTCGTCCGCGTAAATTTTTTTTGTTTCCCCGACCCACCCCGTCGCAACGTGTCGCCGGCCTGCGCTATTACTTCGTTTTCGCTTGGCGAAAACTTCAGACTTTTTTTCTTTTTGCTCAACTCCTAAGGGTCCTAGCGTCAAGTTTAATAGAATATAGCCTTCCTCAAGAACTGGGCTATCAAACGCAAAAATATTTTTATATATGCGACCAATACTTCCAGAGATTTAGAGCTTTCAAACCGTGTTTCAAACAAACAAACTCTTCAGCTTTATTATTAGTATTATTTTAAAACTATGATATCTCCTAAGATATACTTTGAAATCAAATGATGTCACAGGTAATTTTGTTCAAAATTAAATACATGTGATGAATAACGTATTTATTTGGATAAGGATTAATACCATGTTCATAAAAACACCTTCGCAAATAATGCCTTATTTTGGAACAAATTTAGTTAGCATAAAAGAGGTTATAGTGAGCTAACCTTAAAAGATAGACATATGCTGTCGCGGACTTTTTTTTAAGCTTTTAAAGGGGAACAATTCTGTCATATATGATTTTTGCGAAACTTTAACCGTTTACGCAGCGCACGCAGCGGAAGCTCTCAATAGGAAAAAAATCCCCCGATTTTGAAACATTCTTCATTGGTGCTCCGCTCCTATTGGATTTAGCGTGATGATATATAGCCTATAGCCTTCCTCGATGAATGGGCTATCTAACACTGAAAGAGTTTTTCAAATCGGACCAGTAGTTCCTGAGATTAGCGCGTTCAAACAAACAAACAAACAAACTCTTCAGCTTTATAATATTATAGTATAGATTAGGACAAAATAATACTTATAGATGGAAAGTAAGGTTATTCTTTTGTTTACTAGATGTATTCGATCTATTTTTACACGAAAAAACACTGCAATTCGGCATTTTTCTCTTACGTTCGTTCCGCGCTAGTGTGATTTGCTGAATGACGTGGAACGAGCGGCAACTAGTTTTATATGACTGCTATGACCGGCGGTCTCGTACCTTTGGCAGCGGGGAACGCCTGACAATGGCGTCTCCGGTTGGTTTAATGCTCTAAGCTATATCGACTTGTGCGCTTAGTTTGATTTAGTAGTATGGACAACACTATCTGGGTAAGGTTCAAGCCTTCAAGGAATATACTACTCTTTGGGCGAGAGGTAAGGTTTTATCTGTGGTTCGTTACTCTACCTTCCCAATTTCCCATTGAAACGGTGTTGTGGTGGTTTTAGATTTTATGTCAATAATCCTCTTTATAATATTTATTGAAATGCACTGTTTGTGTGTCTTAACGTTCGCCTAATTATATTTTATTTATGTGTTGTGCCTATTATGGATGTATTGTGCATTGAAAATATTTACATTTTGTGGGAGTAATGACACTGAAGAAAATCGCGAAAATGTCAACAAAATCTCATATTTCTACGGAATTGAGTGGTTCGTAAATGTTTATTTATTCAAATACTTTAAAAGCATGTAGTTATATTATATGAAATCCTACCATACGTTCACATGTGCAGTACAGAAATGACAGTTTTTCTTTTATTTATTTTTTACAGAGAGTATCAGCAATGTGTTGGGGAAAAATGTTAAAATTCTTTACAAGTCCCTCATACGAATGGAATCAAGAGGTGATAAAGTAGACAACAAGGTTTTGGTAAGCACTACTCATTTTTTTGTCCTGTTTGTGTAAAACAAAATAATAATTGAATAATTATTGTGTTCAATCAAAAAATGTAAAAGTTCAACAGTTTCAGTATTTTTAATATTATTTTGAATTTTACTCAAATATACAATAACTATAATTTCAAAATATTTCATGTAGACAACTGTTAACATTTCTATAAAAGTTGCTTACTCAATTTTATTATCTTATCTCACATTTTTGTCAGCTTTAGATTATTATCAGTTAACTTTTAAGCCTACCAACTTTATAGTGAAAATGATGTTACTATTGAATAATAACTTTGCCAAATATGTAAAATATTTGTTCCTGTCATTAAAAAATAAGAAATGTATTAAAAACATTGACTTTGTAGTCATAACATGTTTATCATTTCTATTTCAGTGTAGTTTTTTGTTGATATTGATAAGGCACTGACAATGGGATGAGTCATGTAGGTGTGCCTGTATCTAACAGAGCCTGCTGTGTGTGTGTTCCCTGTGGACACATACACAATCACAATAAACCATATGGTCAACTTTAGACACAATGACTAAACCAATTTATTCATTCATTGGCTTTATTATTTTCATTGACACAAATTCTAACACAAAGCTAAATATAATCCTATTGACTTGTTGGTGCTATCTGAAGTATGAAATGTTCAATTTGTGATACATTGAAAGTATAAAATATTTATTAATTATTTTATCATTGGGCCTGTTTCATCAGATAGATAATTTTAAAGATATTCTGTTCTATTTTTATCTAGTACATATCTATCCAGATCCAGACACTTGCGGTATAGAGCCTTATCTCCTGCTTGTTACATATTTTCTACACACAGAATATTTTCCATTGTCATGCCTATTTTCTTTCAGATTGTAACAGCTTACAGAATTTTCATAACCACTGCAAAAGTTCCAACAAGGGTAAGTTACATTGAAATAACTATTATAGAGCAGCATGAGGATAGTTTTTTGACAAAGTTAAACTGTTACTCAAGGAGTTCTAATAAAAAGATTGTCAGGATTTAAAAAAATATTAGGCATGATTCAGCTAACGCTATTCTGGTCAGCACAAGTCAATGAACTGTCTATTGTTATCAAACTGTATAGTATAGTTTTGTATGTGATTTAAGAATTTAACAAGCATACTGGTTTTTGAACACATTTGTATATAAGGTGTTAAAAAATTAATCATACAAACATTAAGAGGTGCTTTAAAAATTTACTGTTTCATACATTTTGGCCAAGTAGGTATTACACTTTGTATTAAACAGCTGATTTTTTTTTTTGTGATTTCAGAGTTGGTCCCATAGTGAAAGTTGTTCAGTTTGATGGTCTAAAGCACCTCTTAAAGTTAGCTGGGATAATTTTTTAACACTTTATATATACTTTGTTACTATAATGCCAGGCATACACATATTTAGAAGTTTAGATGGTGAGCAAACTTATGTTTAAAGCATGCACAAGTTTCAAAAGTGCCTACTCAAGCAAGCTGACAGTCCAGGGTACATGGGCAAGCTTCAAGTGCGTGGACTTGTGTATGTCAAGTGCTGCAGTAGGTAAAGAAGATAGTAATGTCAATATCAATATTCAAGTGTGGCCATTGTATGTAGGCCAAGGCTTACAGGAAACATTAATTTATTTTCTCAATGAAATAACCTTTGTAAATGTTGTCAGGTTGACAATGGATTTCATTTGATGGAAATAGAGGCATTGGATAGTAAAAAGGCGAATCATCTGTCAATTACACTCATCCATGAACACAAGCCAGTGTCTATACTGATAGGTAAGTGATCTTTATTGATAGTAAGCAGTAGTTTATAGGCGTTTATACGAGGTGTACATAAATTAACGCAAGACCTCATACACCCCAATTAGAGTACCTATTGAGTTAAAAGCCTAATACAATGACCAAAACTTATTTTTTTAAAGCTTGCTAATTTTAGGAAATCGTGTTAACTCTAGCATTACTTTATGCATTTAAAATGGAGTCTTATTGCCTTGAATTAAGATTTAATTTTATTTGGCGCAATCGGCGGTTAGTGTGAAAAATACATAATTAAAAAAAAAAACCTATATTAAAAGTTACTGAAATCGGCTCAGTAGTCAATTATGAACAAACTACTTTCAGGACTTGCGTTTATTCTGTTACACCTTGTTGATAGGCGGCATGTCGCGTCGCGCCGTGTAGGTATTCAGAAGCCCATTTTTCGGACATCCCATTTTTGTTAAAAAAATCTGATAGATATATTCATTTAAATGCAAGATTTCGTATACTATAGTCATATTCAGTAGTCATAGCATGTAAGTTTAGTAAAAAAAAATTTTGAAAATCATCCAATTTTTTTCTGGGTATTTACAAAAAAAATATTACCTACTCATCAAAGCATGATAGGCAAAAATTATGTTACAAGCGTCGACGGCATCTCAAGCTGCATATTTTAAAGCACACCTCGTTTCTATATTAGATCCTAATATGTATACGTTTTTTTTTTGTTTATTAGTTTTACTTATATTTCTCGAAAAATCCGCCGTATTTGGAATAAGTTATTTTAACTAAAATTATGCTTTTCACTTCTCCTACACACCACAAACATTTCTCATTCCAATTCTATGGAACCTGCTGAGCGTCGACTATGAAGGTTGATTGGTGACAGCTCACTTAATGCTGACTGGTCGTTAACGTCCAACGTTGTAGTCAATTACTGATGCACTCGATGTCTGCTGTCGTCAGCTAAGTGCAGACAAAACTGTTCTATAGATACGCACCTCAGAGTCGCATTTTCTGGCATAATTATGTTTTTTGTGCATGCAATATTTATAAACACCTAAGACTTTGACCGTCTAGAGTTAGAGTTCTGGACCAGGTAGTGACTCCTTTACATACATATTAGATGAAAGCAAGACGAAAGCCTGTAGTCGTGATTCGTAATTTTAATAGGAATTACTACTTACGAGTCAGATACATAGAATTGAATCTATATGCAGGTTTCTCGTAATACTTTAAATTTCGCTCAATTTCCATACGTACTTATTAAATATTATGGATGTTCAATCAAAAAGCTGCTGTAGAAAACTCCGAAAAGTTAGATGAAATCATTATAAAATAACATTGACTAGCATAAGTTCGTAGACCGACTTTCAGATTGACTCAGACGTTCCTAGAAGAGTTACAACTACCATTGTATGCTAATGAAATAGCTCTTATGCAACACTCGACAAAACAGCTATCATTAAAGTAATCATGATTACGACCGATTTTCCGTTAATTATTGTATAATTTTTTTTACCTTGAAACTTGAATGTATTAATATTATTTGCGGTTTTTGCTTTAGCTCATAGCAACATTAGATTATTTCGAAATTAAATTCGAAAATACATGATTACAGATTCAGTTTCTCCAATCACGTTTGCCTAGGTAACTTACTCATTGTTATTCTTTACATGTTTGTTTGTAAAACACAGCATAGAAGTAGGAAAAATAACAATAGGAATATTATAAATAGTGATCATAAAGACCGCTGTAGGTACGCCATACCTAGACTTAAATATTGTAGGTACCTAACGACACGTCTATATGGCCTGCGCAGACGACGGACTTTTCTCCACGGCGCACACAGGAGTATTCGACCTCAAAATCCGGTCAAAATGATTTCTTACAATTTAAATTAATATAATAAAATTAATATAATTTAAATTAATATAATTTAAAATGCTGACTTTAATTCTATAAGGTATATATAACGTCATAATCTTGAAAAAAAAAAAATTAGTAATAAAATTTCAAAAAATACTTAACATTTATTTCACAAAAACAGTAATAAACAAACATGACACAAGGGGTTACGCACAATAAAATCATAAAAATACCTAATCAGTCACCCACAACTTTCTACAGTCAGTTCTTGGATATTTTTAGGACCCACTTCTACAAATAATTCTACAGTTTCTGGTAAGAAACACCGGCTGCTCCTCAGCTTCTGCCGTTTTCGCCCACAGCTCAGAAATGGATCTGAAGTCAGCAAAAGCCTATTGAAGACATCTTTATTACATAGTTCTCTCGAGAATTTTCTCGTAAAATCGAGTCTGTATGATCGAAAATGTTTATTCCTGGCTTCCGCTGCCTCTTCTGATAGTTGTCCGATAGGCAGAAGGGCATGTTTGATTATGGCAAGACCATGTACGAGGATTTTATGTAATGTAGGTGTCATGGGATGCCAACCATATAATTTTACATACAATTCCGCAGTCTCATTTGCGAAACTCGCAAACTTGCTTTCACTGATTTCATAACCAGAAGAAATGGCTTCTAATAGTACTCTCAGCTTCTGTATGAGACATATATCGATGCCTGTAATTTCAGCAGCTGTTTCAGGATCGCTGAAAAACCTTCTGGATGTATTTCCAGAGTTTGAATTCCCGACACCGGCTTTAGGGACGTCTACAATGAGTCCTGTTTTTTCCTTGAATTCTTTTTGTACTCTTTCTTTTGTTTGTTTCACAATGTTTTTCTCATTTTGACCCCTAGCTTGCCATTTTTTCAAAGGTAATTTATAGGCGATATGTAGAAGAGTCTCAAATAATCTAATTCTCGCATGTAAAGTTGAAATTCCGAATCTGAGTGCTTCAAGATTCTCTGTCTTAGTTGCTTTAAAATCGTTAAAATCTTTTGATGTTTTTCCACCTAAATAACATCGCATAGTAGAAGTTGTATTTGTAGCGGCATTGCACACCTTTGCATCTACCATAGTCGGAAGCAAGGTGTGCAGAACATTCATCTGTATACCATTCGAGTTAGGTATCTCTGTCTTCGTCAATTGATTCACTTGGTCCTGTATATATTTTATTTCATCTCTTGTGATATCGGCAGTTTCTTGTAGGAATCTTATCCGAATTGGACGACAGAATCGCGGTGACGATGGTGTTGGGTTCTGCCACAAAATTTTGTTATGGTTTTCAATATTAGATTGTAATCTTATGGGTACCAACGAACTTTGAAATATATTTGAATCATCAGCTCCTAAATCATCTTGAAAGTTTTGCTGATATCGAGCCTGTTGACTACCATCGCAACCCCATTTCGTTATAAGTTCCATATTTAGTAATTCTTCTGGAGTACAGGTTTCAAGTACATCCTCCAGATATTTGCATAATCTTGAAGCTGTGTGATTTAATAAGTCTTGGAGGAGAACTTCGGCGCAAGTTTCTGTTACACGCATAGACTCTTCTCTCGGATAGCAATGCTTTTTTGCTTCTTTAATAAGCGAATAACACGGATAGATCATTTTGTTAGATTCGTGTAGTATCTCGTACTGTCTCTTGGTCAAATCACACTCAATAAAAAGGGACAAAGCTTCTGAAGCTGAATGTTTCTTTGCAGACACAAGCGCTTTTTTTAACTTTTTCGCCCTTGTAGGAGTGGCAGTACTCCTACAAGGGCGAAAAAGTTAAAAAAAGCGCTCTGTAACGTTAAAAAAGTGTCTGCAAAGAAACATTCAGCTTCTTTTATTATTTTCGACGCTTCGATGTTACCTGATTTTCGTTGACTAACACTGGCAGCGTATGTTAATTCTTGGACAGGCACTTGTTCTCGAAGAACATCTAGTAAGTCAATGTGCAAAATAACAAAAAAAAAATACATTCGAAATATAAACTGTCTTTTAAAAAAATGGTGGCAAGATGGGTGATATATTTGTATTTAGAAAGCATAACTAAGGTCTATTTTTAGATATTAAAAAAAAAAATGACCCGACCATGACCGGAGCTATTACAAAAACACCTTTTTTTCTGAAGGATTTAGTCAAAAATATCAATATTGTAGTATAAGTTATTTTAATCTCAAAAAGAACAATCATATTTTAGTATTATAATTAAGTACATACCTTGTGCTTCGTTACCCATTGAAAATCTTCACAAATATTATCACAAATTACTCAAAACACAAATTGCAAAGTTGTTAAAATATAGGGCGTATCAAAAACAAAGACGTGCGTATTCAACATCGACTAAGTTCCGACTACCTGCACCTACAGCGGGCGGCTTTCAAGCCGTGTTTGGAACCGGTTTATACTAGTTCGATTAGTGACGTGTGCTAACAATGCAAATTGAGTGGCAATTGTTAAAATATTTTTTTGTGTCTTTTGACCGGATTTTGAGGTCGAATACTCCTGTGTGCGGCGGAGAAAAAAGTACGCTCCGCGAATAAAAAGCCCGCCGCGGACTTACCACGGACTCAACGCGGACTAAAGTCCGCCATGATGTGCGTAAGGTGCAGCGCAGACGACAGACTATCCGTGACGCACTTTTTAGTCTGTGAAAATAGAACCTATGCAATTATATGCAGTAACGCATACGACGCGCAAAAAGTCCGGCGCACAAAAATCCGTGTAATTCGGGCAGACCGCGCCGCGCCGCTCCGCACAAAAAGTGTGTGAAAAAAATTGAACGTTTGTTTCAACGCGCGGTAACGCAGACGGCGCACACTTTAGTCGGCAATCTGCATTTGCTAGGGGTGGACGTAACGCACGCGATCTATTATCATGGCGCGATTTATTATCAAAATAATACTTCGCGCACTCTCTGCACGATTTCCATAGCGTCTACGTCCCTATAGCTCTACTGACAGAATGATCGAAGATGTGCGTCGTGTGCGTTGAGTCTGTGAAAAATCCGCGACCGACTTTTTGCGCGCCATGCAGACTTTTTGTGCGCCGCAGACTCGATCGCACAAAAAGTGTGCCGTCTGCGCTGCACCTAAGTGCATTGCTTCGCCTAGTCACACGAGTTCTATTTTTTTCGCGGACTCCCCCGTACTTTTGTCCGGTCCGCTCCCCGCATGTCTTCGGTTATTCGAGGGACTTTTTGTACGCGGTACTTTTAATCCCTTGTTTGCGTTATTCGATACAGTTGTAAGCGATCTATTTTAGCGGAGAAAAAAGTCCGCGGACAACAATCCGTCGTCTGCGCAGGCCATTAGAGTATTTATTACATCCCTGCCTGGGTTTAAAAATAAAAGATGTAAGGAATTACTACCATGAAGAAGGGAGTGTGCTACTCACTATACGATTACTTTCAGGTGAGGAAGGTACCGCGGAAGGAGTCATAAATGTACTACACGCACTCGTTGCCGCCTTCGACGATTTATTCCCAAATGTAGCCGTGGTCGACATCATATCAAAGGTTTGTATTAATACGTTAATGTCATGTACTGTAAAAACTTTCGTCGCTTTAATACGCACTAAATTAGCGTGACAATTAACATTAATTTATCTAATTGTCGCGCCAGTTAATCTATTTATTTATAAGGATAAAAGTAATCGTCCTGTGTGAATCATCAATGCAACGCGTGCTAAGTGAAATATTCGCTTGCACTAACCTAATAAGGAAGCCTGGCGATTGTACCTCGACTAATAATAATAGCCCTTTTTTCCCGTTGTGGTAGTTGTTGTACGATAAGGGGTTAAATAGTCAAGGTGATAAGGGGTTAAATAGTCATCCAGTGCGATAACACCCGTTAATTATTCTTCAGAAACTCTTATCGCAGTTGCCTAATTAAGTTAAAACCCGAATTTATCGTACTTGCTATACATTTATTTTCCAATTTTAATCGAAATTCATCAGCATCACCCAGCAAACCAAACCAAATTATTTATGAATTTCTGCACTATATCCACTAGCACAGTTTAATTACAGAAGTTTAAGTTGCCAGCCGGTTTTACACATTCAATGTGTGACATGTTGCTGCAAGTAGTGCGAGTATATCTGACTTTAACTGATATCTAGATGGTAATAAGACTTGTTACCAAGCGGTCATGTTGGTTGAAACCATTGGTCACCGTCATCATTTCTGATGCCGATGTTTTATTTTTACACTTTGACATAAATATCTCGGGACCCTGGGGTCCCGGACCTTTGGAAGGCGTACGAGGGGCCAAAGCCAACTCGCAGAGACTCCTTAGAGGCTTTTACTTAAATGAGGTACTAACCGACGACAATTATCCCTGTATGCACCATGTACGACTTACATTTTATTTTTTATTCTTTATTTATTTATAGGGACTTTTACGCATAGCGTATGCCAGTCCCATCGTGTCCTAAACAATTGTACTTTCACAGGACGTGGGCCATAAATTTGAACAAACCCTTCGCATCGTCGCCATTTGGTTGGGATAGAATAGTATGGAACATGCCTACATTAGTTCTGTTCAAATTCAGGGACCTTACTAAATTATTTCTACTGGACTCATATTGGACACATTCCATCAATAAACGTTGTAGATCCTCGACAACTCCACATTCCTCACAATTAGGTGAAGCGACTTTCATTGTAAGTGCACCCAAAGACAACCCCCGGTTTGTATAGGGTTGCAGGATATTGTAACAAACATATTGCAATAGGGGGTTTAGGTGGCTAAAGTGGAGTTGTGGAGTTATTTTTACACTAGTTAATTATTAAGGTAATCAATAAAACACCCTGATTAATGCACATAAGTTTCTTTTCTTAGTGCAAGACCTTTTTAAATCAATGCATATTTTCTGTTCTGTATTTCTAAGGTACCTTTTTTCCACAGGTAAATCTACCGTACCCTGTGCCTCAAGTCAGCGGCACTCGGAAACATTCGACATGCGGAGATTTCTCCAATCAGTACGCAGCGATGTGCGATCTCTGCCAAACGCCCTTCAGGTAAATATGCTGCAGCATACCCAAAGGTATTGGCTATTACTTCATAAAGTATCTTACAAGCCCGTAGTGCACCAGTCTTGTTTCGTTCGGTTTTTTCATATTATAAACCTAAAATTATTCCTGTCACTCCTAAAATCTACCATTTTAGTAGTTACAGAAACAATGTTATCCTGTGCATAGCTAATTAATGATAAGTTGGTTATGGGTTTTTGTGCCGAATACCTAAGGAGAAGGAATGACGTTGATATAAAATATGTATTTTTGTTAAGCTGATTGTCCACCGCCAGCTAAACTAAATTAGTGTCGTTTAGCTCGCATAGTTGAGCCAGTTTTCCATACATGTGCGTCCATCGCAAACTATGCCACATGTATGTAAAACTGGCTCAACTATGCGAGCTAAACTAAACTAACTTAGTTTAGCTGGCGGTGGACGATCGGCTTTAAGGTTTTCAGGGAAATCCCTGAGCTCTGACTTTATTTATTTATTTTTTTCTGGGTAATGACAAAGTAAAACGTATTCTGTACTTACAAATTCAACTGCTTATGTTAAGTAATAGGGTTTCGGTGGAACTCTTTGGATATAGAACCCTAAAAATGGTCTGAGCATGCGTTATGTATGTTAAACTATCTAGGTCACGAATAGAATGGATTGGAACCGGATATAATATAAATGAAGGAGGAAGAATGCATTCTGCATACATAGAGGTCATTTTAATCAAGTGCAATTGTAGTAGGTCTATCCCAGACATTGCAGTCTCATTTCTTATTGTAATTCGTGTATTGTTGTGTGTGACGCCAGAGCATACAATACGACAATAAATAAAAACTGGCGATACTAATGCATAGTAGGAGTATTTAAGAAATATCATATTTTTAAGATTGAAATTAAAAAGTGTTATTTTATAAAAAACCTAAATACTAATGATGGGCCGACTATGGATTTTGCCGATCAGCCGACTAGTTATAGTGATTAAACTATTGGATATATTTGATTTAATTGTCGTATACAGACGAGGAATGTCATCAGATACGCAGTTTATATACTATATTCCAGAATAAAGCCCGTAAATTTTATAAAAAAAAAACAACTTGCATAAGTATTTAGTAGCAACAATAACAGGGATTACTCATCATATTCTGACACCATCGAATTCACCTAAAACCGCAAAAATATATAAGTACTTACCTAATATTATAACAAAAAAACTGAACTGCGTCAATTTAAACGTATTTTACTGTGACCAATTACTATTCAAAAATAATTTTGCGGCATTATTTGTTGTTGTTATTGTATTTCCGTTCGTTGCTGCCATTCATATTATTTGCCGGTGTTAGTAACCTATAAAGACCTTTACTTGTTTTGGTTTCAGAGCTGAAGTGGCGTGGGATATTGACACAATATATCTGGCACATGATATACGAATGCTACACCTAAAGGATTTCGATCATTTAGATCAGAGGTACAGTTTAACAATACTTATTTATTGGTATCTTTTATTAGATGCACACTGATTCCCGGTTTCTTATATTAAATGATTTGATTGGCTGCGAACAGCTGACTCGATACTTGACGGCAGATTTAAGGGCCTATACTACCTCAAATGGCTTAGCATGATCCTCCGTTATGTCGAAAATACTGCAGCATTATTTTTTTTTAATAAATATATGGTAAAGTTGAGGATTAATGTTAGGTCTTATGTTTGACGAAAACACGATTCCATAAAATTTTCTCTATAGAAAAAAAATCCAAAGTTACCTCCAAACCGAACAATAAACCGCTGGTATTCAAAAAATACTTCAAATTAGATCATGAAACTTTGTATACTAACCGAACTAACTATAAAGCAGGTCTTATGTTTTTTTTTTTTTTTTAATTACCATTATTTTCACCGTAAAAAACAAATACCTAGTAAAGTATATATAAATAAATAATACCTAAACTATTGGCGCTGCCTGCCGCCTAGCACCGCACTCTGTCTCGCTCTCACTCAGTCCGCGAGCAGTATCGTGCGAGCGAGATAAAGAGTGAATTTTAGCCGAGGTAGTGTAGGCTCTTAACTATCAGAGACTTGATCAGACTTTCAAAAGCCGTTTCAGCAACCAGCAACTGTGCAGCCAAACACGAATTTAACACGTGTAACAGTTATTCTAGTGGTGAACCCCATCGCAGTCGTTAAAAATTGAATTTGTTTGCTTAGAGACCTAATCCCACTAGTAATGGCATTACAACACAATACGTGGTTCAACGGCGTGTGCGGCGACGGCGTGCGTGCTCACGGCGAGGCGTGGGAGAGTGTGTGTCGCGTGGTACGCTCGGCGCGCCCGCCGCCCGCGCGCCTGTCGTGGCGTGCGGCCGCGCTGAGGCACGACCACGCGGCCCGCCTGGGCCACGCGCTCACACGCGCGCGCCATGCACCCGCCATGCATACTGTTGACTTCTCGCAGAATCATATTGAGGATAAAGGTGAGCGTTCCTTCTTTCGATGATTGCTTTATGGTAAGATGACACAGACAAGGACACACACACAAGGACCACATAAGGACTTGCTTCTCGAATGTATCTGTCTGGTTAAACTGCACTTGAAGCAGACAGCCTGTGGGAGGATGTCCAATTATGACCCTGGCTTATAACCTTGCTTGTCACACATAACCCCTCTTGACAAAATCACCTTTGTAGTCTTTTAACAAATCCACGAAATGACATACTGTACGAGTAATTTCGACCAAAATCTACAGCCAATATTACGCAGTAGACAATGTACGCATGTATCACTTTCATCAACAATGAATCACTTTTAGTTTTATTCATTGAATATTTATGACGTCACGCCATTGTTTATGTTTATAGGTGCTATTAGTATACTGAGCGGGCTCGCGAACAATCCGGACGGGCTGCGACATATTGCGTTGTCGCAATGCGGCCTTACGGGCAAAACTGTGATGCATCTCGCGACCATGTTGAATGACAACCCCTGCCATCTCTCCACACTATCACATCTGGACCTCTCCTATAATAACCTCAAAGATGACGTACATGTAAGTTCACAAGGAAAATGAATACTAAATGATAACCTACTTTTTTGACTTCTTTGTTTCGTAAGCGCGATTACTGAGCAAACGGCCCTGGGTTTGATGCCTACAGTGTGATTGGGTTTTTCCATTAGTAATTTCTCAGTTGCAGCCTAGAGCCTGAATTTGTTTCCGTTTAATGCCACCTGGCTTGCCCCATATCGACGGTGGTACAAATTCCATAATTGACATTGAATTTAAATTTCTCGTACGAAATTTTAAATTTCCACCGTTGATATATATAAATGAAGGCTTGTCTTCGTAAGGAAACCGGTATGTCCTAGAACCAAAAATTCGGAGACATGTGACACCTACCAACCCGCACTGGGCCCGCGTGGTTGATTACGACCCACTCCATCTCACCGATAGGAGGCCTGTGTCCAAGCAGTGGGAACATTATAGGCTGATTATGCTTAAACATAACTGGCTAAATCAGAGTGTACTATAAACTATTGGCCTCCCATTTTGCAAAAAACAGGCATAGGTAAGTAAATACGGGCTGGTGTCCGCAACTCCACGTCAATGCACGTATTTTGCGTATGGGTGGGAAAATCGATTATTCGATCCACCCCAGCTCCTCAAGGAAGGCCAGCAACGTCTTGATTTTACTGACCGTCTCACGTAGGGTACCTGGGTTACCGAAGTACTTTGCCCTATATGTGGCGACCACCGGGCAGTTTAGTAGCACATGTGCCGCTGCCTCGTCGTCCTCCATGCAGGCTCTGCACAGCGGACTGTCTGTTACTCCTATGAAAAAGAGGTGTTTATTAAAATGACCCGTGGCCAGTTAAAGCTGCAGTAACTATGCGCAGATTCTGTTTAGTTAGACGTAAAACCTGTTTCGTGAGGCGGCCATCCAATGTGGGAAGTGCTTCCCTAGCCTGCCTGCAATCGCCTTGATCCGTCCATAGTTTCCCATGTTGGTCTCTGGTGCGTTTAAGGAAACGCACCAGAGACCAACATGGGAAACTATGAGCGCCAGAGTGCGTAATACCCGAAGGGGGAGTGGCACGATGGGCTCGGATCCCACTGGTGCCATACTCGACCCTCTTCTGGCAAGATCGTCGGCTGCATCGTTGCCTAACGAACCGCTGTGTCCTTTGATCCATTGAATGGTTATATTATTGAGGTTACCCACCTGGTTGAGGCGCTGGTGACACTCGTGTATTAGCCCAGAGTCAGCTGTGTAACTGTTCAGCGCTTGCAGAACAGCCATGCTGTCTGAGAGTATGCGGATTGAGTGGTCCTGTACTTCCCTAGCCATAATGGCTGAAGCGGCCACAGAAATACCCATACATTCAGCCTGGAACACTGAGTTGTGGACCCCCAAAGGTGTGGCTATATGTATGTTGAAGTCCTCCGAGAAGATTCCAGCACCTGTGCCACTACCTGTTTTGGATCCATCGGTGAAGATGCGCAGCTCTGCCGGGCGTAACCCCTCACATCGGCGATCCTCGTGAAGTTGGATCTTGTATAAAAACAGGCATAAAAATGTTAACTTATTTCTAAACTTTTATCTAATGTTATCTTGTTTCAGAATTTATACAATTTCCTCGCACAACCGAACGTCTTAACATATTTAAACTTGACAAACACAGAGACGACGTTAGAAAACGTAAGTAATAAAGTAAGTTGTGCCATTCTGCACACGGATACGTATCCTGTGCTCAGTTTATTTTGCTAATCTGGTCTTATTCTTTCTACTACTAACTGTGAACTTCATTGAGATAAAATCTTGCACGCAATGACGAAGGACCAATTTTTTTTTTACACTACTAAAGCTCCATTAAGTGGAAAGCGCTAGAGTATTAATATTTCACGAAATAGTAATTTAATAGGGTTAGATGAACTAAGAGGGTTGTATTTATGATTTTAATTCATTGAATACATACTTGTTACGGTCGCAAATTATATTTGATTCAATTTACAACCTACTTACACTTTTCGCGCCATTTTTTACGCTACGCATGACGTCCAACCCTACTAGAGTTCACGCACACATTTGCACGTGTACAAACGTCATTTGGTTATGTAGTAGTAATAGGTAATTATTTTGCGAGCGTTGTATGGAGTGTCCGAGGTGTGCCATAAAAGCAGTTTACTACTGGACGTGGCCCTCTTTTTTTAGGAAGTAGTGTAATGTTCATTGATACTAATGAATGAATGTTGAGCTTACCGATAGCCATTATAATGAAAGTCTCATTCAATGAGTATGCTGTAGCTAATAGCATTTGAGTTGGTTTGTCACTATTTGGTGTCAGTCTGGTCCTTATTTATTCGTAGCTAGAGAATAATGTTGATATACTCTCAGACCTAATTCGTTTTACTGCATATTTACAAGATGTTAGCAGTCAATGTGTCTCACAATTAATTTCTGCACATCATTAAGCTTCCATATCTAAACCTTTTCAGCTTCCTGTTTATCACCCTTCTAAAAAAACAATACAATAATAATAACCTGTTTATATGTACAGATGTGGGGCGCCCTTCTCCGCGGCTGCGCGGCCCGCCTGGCCAGCCTGTCCGTGGCACGCAACCCCTGGTCCGCGGCCCGGCGCGCACGCGACCCACCGCCTTCATTCCGACAGTTCTTCACCGCCTGCCTCGCCTTGACAGAACTCGACTTCTCCTATTGTAAGATGCCGCCAGATGCACTCAAGTAAGTTGACTACACCATACTTCGTTTTTATTGATAAACGGTAAATAGTTTATTGCACACCTGATGGTTGTGTAATAGATGTGAATGGCAGGTGAGTTGCCATCCCAGAGAAAGCTGATTTATCTTAAGAGCCCATAGGTATACACTACTTAACTTATTAAAGAGTCAAACTACGGGCATAATAAAAAAAATAAATAAATAAATAAAAAAATAAATAAATAAATAATGGTGCGGCAAGAAAATTCTAAGTGAAATAAAGTAAACTAATAAAAGCAACTGTTTGTAGCGGTATCTACAACACCAATGCGCCCCGGTAGCTCTGCGAGTTACCATGCCGCGCAGCTCAGACGTAATAAGTAATAATCATAATTGGAATATATTTTAGTAGGTTTTTTCCTCAAATTAATACGGGTGAAAACACGGGGCACAGCTAGTTTAAAATAAAAATCAACTCGCGTTTGGAAACCATTACTATATTCTATGTCTATAGCGGTTTATCGGGCCATTGAGTTGCATGAAAAAGTTGAGTAAATAATATTACCACAAATTAGTGAGCCGCGTAGCCACTACCAGTTTTACGTATAATAAAGTAGTTGGTTCTATACTTTGCAATCACTCAACTAAGGAGGTGACGTTTTTATTTATGGAAAATGTTGATTACACTGACAGGATAACGATCACTTCTGTTTTTGTATTAGAATCTGTAAGTAAGTGTATTTTTTTACTACAGACTAAGCACTTCGTGGTCAATAAGCAGTGTTAATATAATGTTATCTTGTCTGTAGGAGCCTACTTCTCGGGTTGGCGTGTAACGAGAGTGCGACAGGTGTTCAGTTGAATCTGTCTGGAGTGTTGTCCTCGTCGCAGGCGGCACATGTATTGGAATCGTGTATACACGGCGTTAGATGCTTGCAGTCGCTCGACCTGTCTGATAATAGTGAGTATTGCAAATTTCTTATCATTTTAGCTTTTTTCCTGACCATTATGCCTGACGAAGATCTTCCCTTAGATAATCAGACCACTGTTTTGGGTATTAAAATAATTTTCCATGCTTTTTTAATGATAACTATAATAATGTATAAAATACTATTATTATGAATTTTGTAATAACGTTTATAATTATAAACTTTGTTTGTTAGAGCATATACAACATAAAGTTAAGTTTTTATTTATTTCTCTCTTCCTAGGTATGGAATTCGAATTATCTGGCATTGTGAGAGCGATTGGAAAAAACCATTCCATTACACATTTATCTTTAAGTAAACTGACGGGAAAAAGATCGTATGCGCCGCCTTTAATACAGGTATTTAAAACATAAATACTTTATAATTATATAAAGTTTATTTTAATTAAGATTGTTTTTTTTTTTTAATTTTTTGTGTCATCCTTTTGTAGGCTCTAGTCCATGTTCTGCAAGAACCTGATACTGCATTGACGTCTTTGGATCTAAGCGATTGTAAACTAAAGGTGACCATAACTTTACAAATTTTTTTGTAACTTAAAATGTACTAGTCTTATTAGTGTGTTTTCTAATCTAATCTAACTAGCCTGTATTGTCCACTGCAGGGCAAAGGCCTCACTCTCCCTTTTCCACACAATTCTGTATTTTGCGAGTACCGACCAGTCCTTACGGTAGGAGTGTGTTTTCTATGGAAATAAAACTTTTCCAGAAGCAAAAAATTAAATCAGATTACTTAAAAACACAACAAATCTCAAACTGCGTTAAACCAATTCGCATTTTTTGTAAGTTGTATAAAATACTGAGCTGGTTTATGTGACAAAATTTGAAATGATAGCCAATCACTGGCCTGGAAATTGTGTTTATCCTTCAGGCAACAAGTTCTCACCTGTATTATTTATTTCACAGGGTGATCTATACGGGTTACTGAACGCACTAGGGGGAGCGAGACGACTACGTACGTTGGACGTGGGCGGTAACCTCGCAGGCGACGCGGGCGCCAGACTGCTCGCCAAAGCATTGCAGTGTAACTGCACGCTGCAAACTTTGTATATAGACAGGAACGCGTTTAGTTTGCAAGGTATATAATATACATTTTTCTTTCCAAAATTTGTTCTTACAGTAAAGCCAGTTTTGTGAATGATGAAGACCGAAAGGATGGCCTGTAATATGACTTCAAAGCCAAGCTTGCGTTTGTGTGTTGCACTAGTATTGTAATTAAACTATTTGTTGTTGTTTATTTAGGATTAACAGATATAGCAACGGCACTACGTCGCTCAGTGAGCGTGCGTCGCGTGGAGTTCCCGGGATGTGACGCGGCTGCAGGCGGGCGCGGCGCTAGCGAGCGAGTGGCCACGCTGTGGAGGGACCTGCATGAACGGTCGGTTAATTTTTTTTTTTCGCAACTGAACGTAAACGAAATGCAAAATAGTAGATTGTTGCATCGAGTGCAAAGTGAGTTATTAATGCACGAGTGTTATGTTGGTGCCCGAGCGCTCGCGAGGGCACTAACTTAACACGAGTGCATTAATTACTTACTTTAGCAAGGTGCGTAATCTAATTTTCTTTCAACTACCGATCTACCTACCGTGATAAAATAACCTTTTTAAAAAACTCCTATTAATTATCTCCCGCGACTTTTGCGGAAAAGGCTATTAAGAATTATTTCATTTGCAGCTGTTTTTATACTTTCTGGCAATAAATTCATATCGATATCGCTATTTCCATTTTTTTATACTTTTCTTGCTAAATATGAAGTATCAAAATTTTATATAGGTACAAAACGCGCGCCATTTTTATTTTCAGCCAGTATCTTTTTGATCTAATGCATATATTTTATGTTAAACTTAATGGGAGACATTAAACCTCTGTGGCAAATTTATATCTAAATAAAAAATAATTAACAGTGCATTAATGAAAAACTGTGCAACAATGAGATTTCATATTACACATTTTTGCTCTGTTTTGGTTCTAAGCAAAAATACATTCTTTGTGATCGGTTTTGTAGTAATAATGCATTACTACGTAGTTGAAAAAAAACCATTATCAATGTTAGATTTTCTTTTTTACTCGTATCTATACACATACTGAAAATGTTGTTTGCTTATTTCTTTAGTTTATATTTTTGAGGCTATAATAACAGCTCCAATACAATCCAGCCATATCTTAAAAAAAAAACACTGTTAAATTGGGGCTCCATTGCACTAAAGATGTTTTAATACACAATGATTTTTAACCTGTATTGTTCTTTCTTAGCCTGGCAAGCAACTGCAGCCCCGCACAGACACACACTCTCCGCGCGATGGCCCTGGAGCGCGCGTGGGCGGGCGGCGAGGCTGCAGCGGCTTTAGCAGCGCACGCAGCCGCTGCACTACCTCCGCCGCCGCTGCCTGCAGCGCTGGAGAGAGCTGCGGCCGCGGCGCATCATCTGCTGCATCAGTATTTGCAGGTATAGGAATACAACCGCAATACCCTGGGAAACGTATTTTAATTTGTAACGCAGTGGTGATTGAGTCGATTTTGCATAAGTTTTTTTTTATCTATAAAATTCTTTGCTAACAAATTATCGCGCTGTCGAAGTCATACTGTAACCATGGACATATAGTTGACTGTACTGTGTAAGACTTTCACTTTTTTTGTCAATTTACACCATTTAAGCGAATAGCGAGAAGCAATAAAACTCGTGCTAATTTAAATTAACCAAACTTGCACACCGTTCATAGCATGTGCGTTAAAGATTAATAAACTCACATGTTCATTATAAAATATTTTTACACGATTACATTGATCGAAGTTGACTGAACCGCTTCCGTTTCCTCTTTGTCGTGTAAAGCTGTAGCCTATAAAACTGTGTTTGCTCAGCGGTGCGGCGAGGTGTTCGCGGCGATGGGCGGCAGCGGGCCGAGCGGCGAGCTGGTGACGCTGCAGGCCGTGCGCGACGCCATGGCACCCTGCACCACCACGCTGCAGGATCTGCTCAAGTAAATATATGCTATTAATTTCTTCATTAACAAAGATTTACCAACAGTTTCTCTACAGGGTCATATTAACGAAAGCACCTGCCATCTAATCTCTGCACCATCCTTGGTTGACTGGTAGAGAATGCCTAAAGCATTTAAGTCCGCCTTTGTACATTTTTGTGTGCGAAAAGATTAAATAAATAAATAAAAATTTCATCTTTGTTCAAAACTTTAAATAACACTTTTACATGTAAATTAACGACTGTTATGTTATGGTTTTAAAAACAAATCTAATTTAGTACTAGAAAAAATTAACCTCCATACAAAAACAGCTGATCGAACAAAGCGCGCGGCCGGGCCGCTCACCGCTCATCCGAAGATGGATCACAATATAACCCAACTCTCGTCACATCCTTATCAGCTAAAATTGCAACATTCTGACTTGCGCAATCTAACAGAAAAATAACGATACTCAACATAACCTCCAACAAAATATCATCAATGAGTAACAAATGCTAATATTTCCGCGAATCACTCCTAATCTAATTCGCTGATTCAACAGAGACTCATTAGCTAAGTTGCAATCATTACGTTTACCTGGCCAATAAGTGCGAATCGACCACGATACGAATATCATTCATCTAAAGTTCTTTAGACGCGTACTTTCCACTGTGTAGACGTTGCCTTACCGCGTCGCCGACGCATCTCGTCACTGTACATAATGTTAATAATGAGCACCATGTCCACACAGCCTAAGGCATACGTGGCAAAACATTCGCGGCGCATGCCCTGTGATGTTTGTAAAAATCAACGTCAGCAGCGTCTCCCGTGCGACTAACGCTTCTACTTCACAGTCGCGTAATTTTGGCCAAAGGTTTAAAATGTGTGTACTAAACTGTTTCTGTATAAACAGTCAAGCGGTGGAGAGTCTAGCCCTGCTGGCGTGTGAGAATGTGGATCATATAGACAGCGAGCCGATGCCCAGTGCGGACGGAGATATACCAGACTTGCTGACTCCTATATCACACTCCGGGGTAAGTTTATTTGTATTTTTAAACTAATGGAATCTCTATAACATAGTATTGCAAAGGTCCTATAGATGACTGTTTGGATTGGTGCCTTTTCTGACCAATCTGCCATGAACGAATCCATCGTTCCCGAGCCTGCCGTTATGACAACACTTGTCTTTGCTCCCAATGCGTGACGACCCTGGCTCATCTGTCCTGACGCGTCCGACAGATTATTATTATGACCTGCCGATCAATTCTGTAAAAATCTCACCTTGAAAACTTAAGTGAGCTATCAATAGTTATCAACCTCTAGCATCAGGTGGAATGAGAACTCGCTTCAACCTCACTACACCTATGTTTTATTGTTTTCACGGTGAGATTTTTAAAGAATAGACCAGTCGGTCTATAGGATTGCGAAACACATAAATTCCTTATCGTTTATTGGCCCTTTCTAGATAGGTCTTAAATACATTCGTTTAAAGCAATAGTGACCAGTTTATTGGGCCATGCTTCTTAATGATATCAGCACATGACAGACAGTTTGGCTTCATTGAAATATTTTATATTCAACAAATGAATTAGTCCTAAATTATGAATAACACATGCAATCATTGATTTCACGCTTCCCAGAAGTTGGATTACTTGAATTTGGTAAGAATAACATTTCTTCATAATTAGAAATAATCATGACAATTTACTTAGATTACGCCATTATAATCTTTTGTTTTATAAACTGACAGATAACAATGTTTACGAAATTCATTGATTGCTATACATTGGTGGAGTGTAACCGCGCATTTGATTGATTAACATATATTTCTAGTGGTGTGTCTACTTAAAATTTATAAAATAAGAAACAATGTTGAATCTAGTATCAATTAGTGTGCTATTCAAATGTTTTCGTATCTCGGCTAAGAAAACAGTGATCCCTGAAAAAATTAAGAATGTAAGAAAATGCCCGTCAGTTTTAAATATTGAATTAAATTAAATTTTAACTTTGTTAACATTATTCAATATGTGGAAATAATGCAGTGATTTTCCCAGTTTTCCTGAATGGAATACTATGACTTTTTTAGCTTACTAACAATCATCTATTTAAGTTAGCGCTAAGTAAAAAGTAGCTTTAATTAAAAACTTTATTTGTTCACAAAACTGTAACAAGCAACACTGTCTTTGACATCACGTATTACTTTGTTACATTTACCGTGACTTTGAAAACATACACTTTTCTAAAAACGCGACTTCATCTAGGCTACACCTTTGGGATGTCGTCGTCGCGAGCGTGGCTGCCGACGCGTCCGTCCCAAGTCCGTGGCAGAACAACAATGCAGCAGCAATGAGATGTTATCTCTACCTCCTTTACACGCAGAGGCTGCGGACGCACTGGCCGAATTACCAGCACACACGCTACGACACCTCGTCAAAGGTAAGAAACTCTTTGCTCCAGATTTTTTTAAATTTGGAAATGAATACTGGCAAGTATGTTCCACATTTAACTTGACCACGTCTAAAGACTGTCACCAAATGCAAGCTTCTTTTGTTTTTTTTTTCTTTCGAAGCAAGCAACAACCTTGTCCTTATACATACACGTTTGCATATCTATACACGTAATATCCATATTATTCTTGTGTAGTTGTTCACGTTGCGCCGGCAAATTGTAGTCGTTCTAGGAGAATCATCGCATGTTTGATTTCTTACAGGTCGACCTAGACGGGCTAAGACAAGGGCGCCGACGCGACCAATAACAGATCAGTCGCAAGATATCGATGAAGGTATATGAAGTGTTGTAAACTAATGCTTAAAAACCTGTCAAGAGAATGTCTTAACAAATAAGTGTTATGTATGTGTCCTTGCATGAAAAAATGCCCTTTATTCCCACTAGTACCACCGAACTGTACCACCGGTGGTATTAGCGGGAAATTTCATTCTCTATAGTACCACCATTTAAATTAATTCATGTTAGTGGTACTAGTGAGACTCTTTGTTCCCACTAGTACCACTGAACTGAACCACCGCACCGGTAGTACTAGCGGGAAATTTCGTTCTCTACAGTACCACCATTTACTTAGTGGTACCAGTGAAACTTTGTTCCCAATAG
This sequence comes from Globia sparganii, assembly GCA_949316385.1. Lineage (NCBI taxonomy): Eukaryota > Metazoa > Arthropoda > Insecta > Lepidoptera > Noctuidae > Globia > Globia sparganii. Next base: position 11,520,444 of record OX438663.1, on the reverse strand, counting down.
TACTACTTATGCACGTGTAGTGCCGAAAAGGAGGATTTTTGTATAGTATAAATTCACGCATAAAAGAAAATGTTTGTTCTGACTTGCACAATATACAGGGTGGAATCGAAGTCATGGGCATTATTTTAACCTAAGGCACTACTCACGATACTGATTGCATTAGGGCTATTAATACGCAAATAAAAAATATTATTAATGCAAGTAAGGAAAACCTTAAAAATGTAGTAAGTCAAATTGCACAAGGCTTATTATTGCAAATAAACACTTAAAGTAATTAAAACAAAATACTTCGTTAACGCCAATAATTGTTGAAATATCAAAATCTTAAAGCGCAGTACAGCGCAAAGCGAAATGTAAACAAACATCACCTGCGCGCGCGCGGGTTTTTCCTTACAAGTAATAATAACAATGGGCTACAAGACATTCCGTCCGGCGGGATTCCCTGAACTCTCTCCGTCCCACTCCCTCACTCGCAAAAATACGAATATCACCCCCGCGCGGGGTATGCTTCCCGCCGCAACACGAAGTCACGAACCCGGAACCAGTGTCATAACGACTGCGCAGGTGCATTGACGCGTAATTGATTTATTGATCCCGTGACGTAATCGCCGTACTCGCCGCTCGCGTCATGCGGTGCTTGGATTGCAGTGCATTAAGTGTTAGTGTAGTAGTTGTGTGTTTGTGTACACGATGCCTCGACCGCGTAATGTGCAGGCTAGGTACACCAACCAACAATACCCACAAATGGTTGTAATTTACGATCGCACAAGAAATTTAGTATGAACTCGTGAAATGTTCCATCGGCGCTACCCGAACGACCCTATTCCTTCACGGGGTCTCATTCCACCAGAACCACTCAGAACCTGTTGGATTTTTCGTCTTTTCACGTGCCAGCACATGCACAAGCTCGTGGAAGAGCACCCGTTTACCCTCTGTCACTTTACCGACAAATAAGGTTTTTTCAAAACAATCCACAAGCTAGATACGTAAATGTTTTTTTTTTTAATGTATGTTAGTTGACGTAGTTTTGACCGTCCTAAGCCGGCAAAGTACGAAGGGAAAATTGGAATTTATTATGAATCAATTCATTGGCAACTTACGAATGTCACGTGAGTCGGGCGGGGTCAAAGAATTCACGCCCAATGACGCGCGTACGGCGTAGTGTACCTACGCATTTGCTATCGAGAAGCGCAACTAATTTGATACTTTGTATGACTTACTACATTTTAAGGTTTTCCATACTTGCATTAATAATATTTTTGATTTGCGTAATAGTAGCCCTAATGCAATTAGTATCATAAGTAGTACCTTAGGTTAAAATAATGCCCATGATTTCAATTGCACCCTGTATAACAACAACGAAAGATAAGATAAAATAATAAATGTAAATAAAAGAAAAAAAAAAATGGTTAATGATATCGAAGCTAATCAGTGTATGTGTAGCAATATGTGTTTTCTGTACATTTTTATAGAAAAATGGATGCTTGAATCGTGAACGCACTCATTCAAAGTTTTTTTGTAGAAGCCTATTAGTATAGTATGACCTGAAGTACCACTCTACACTGGTGTTGGGGCGCGCCGGACGCGGACTTGGAATGTCCTTCTTGGCAGAGTAACACAAACTTATCTCAGATCACAACCAATGTAAAATTAATTCACTTGTCTTATTTTCTACGGTGAATATGTCAAAATAAATATATTCCTCAGGTCTGGAAGAGTTCTGGCGTACTTGCCGCACTCCGCCGGGCAGCGAGGAGGCGTCGCTATCAGCTCGCACGCCGCTGACGTCACGCTCGCTGCACTCGCTGTCCTCGCTCGCCTCGCCCTCACCGCTCAGACACTCGCCCACGCTGCAGCGAGACGATACCATGTATGTAATGAACATGCAATGTAATACAAGTACCTGCCACACTCCGTCCCGCAGTGAGGAGACGACGCTGTTAGCTCGCACGCCGCTGACGTCACAGAGCAGCTACGTCTTATTAGGCGTTGACATCACTCGATTTCATGTTCGTTTTAAATACGATTGTGAACCTAGAAAAGCCACTGCCGATATTTAATGTTGTTGAAAACAAATCATTCTACCATTCCATGTTGAAAGGCGGTCAACACATGATAAAATATCACAGATAAGTCTATCTGTCAGTACTACTTCACAGTCTATCGGTCATTTTTTTTATCTTTACTCTCCTTGATTTATTTACACTGATGATTTATAATTAATCATATAAACAAATGTTTTACAGGTACAGTGTGACATCCGGCGAAAGCACGCCGGTTCTATTAGAATGTGGTAAGTGCACATTTTATTACAAAAAAAAAAAATGAATAAAAGTTTTCAAAAAGATGTAGAAACTATAACCAAATATCTCAGTTTCTCTCATATTATTTTATCATTTACAGAAGTATCACGTTGCAAGTCTTCCGACAATGTAGGCATCAAGACCTCGGCGTCTACGCCCCCACCATCGCGATCCTCTGACAACGTCAACACTATGGGTAGGTACCTAAGTACCCTTTAAACACGTCTTAGTGTAAAATTTATTCTCTTGTCACATAAATGGGAGTAAAAGCGGTTAAATTCCCAATATTCTGGATATCACACTTTAGATGGATAAAACACTGGTACTTATACTATTTTTGGTTCAAAGCTCTGCCTTTTTTAAAATAAACACATCAAAAGTGTCTAGAGATCAAGTACGTTTTAGTGTATCGCCGCAATTCAGGATTATTATTTTAACTTTTTTGGGTCGCGTTATTGATTCTTTTTAGTTAATTTCACTATTTGAATAAATAATTTTCTTTAAGTTTTACCCCACAACAACTTTTTGACTTGTTGAAAGAACGTGGACGGCAATTCCTCAAAACGATTTTGATTTATTGACGACATTAACTTAGGTTAATTTCCCACAATTTGTAAACATTGAAATTTTTTCTTATTTTTTACAAAATGGATAAGTTGTTAACTTAAACATCCGAATCGAAGTAAGAAGTCAGTCTGGAAGACTATAGATTTGGTAAATATTAATTGGATAACTGTTCATAGGTAAAAATGCCGTACGCACAATACGCGCATTGACGTGGAGTTGCGGACACCCGCCCGCGTTACCTATTACCTAGTTAAAAATGTACTTGATTCCTAGACACTTTTGATGTGTGTACTATCAGATTGGGTTATGGATTTTTGCATCTGAGTACCGCAAACTAAAAATCACGTACAATGACTGATGGCTGATTGGCTTATGAGGTGCCAATACAGCAGCTGTGTTTCAATCAAATACCGACCTGAAACTAAGTTGCAAAAGATCCAATCTAAGTTACTCTATCTGACAGTAGTTGCCTAAAGTGGTTGTCCCCCTCACCGCCTTTTCTGAATGTGCTAACACAGCTTATGTGCGAATTGTACGCTGGTGTGAGTGTACGCTTCACAGGACAATCATATCCTATAGCAGGACTATGGCCATTTACTTAATTATAGCGTAACCAATAAAAGAAAGGTGTTGTTGCAAAATATTTAAACTTTTTGCTTTTCTGTACTTTTCTGTTCTGCTTTGTCTCTTTAAAAGAGACCGCAGTGGCACTTGGCAGGTATCTTTACATGTAAAGAAATATACTCAAACAAATAAGTTTTCTGCCCAGTTGAAGTTCTGTCAACCAGTAAAAGTTAGAGTATTTTGCACAAGACAAGTATGATTTCGCTGTGTGCGTGTGTAACGAATGCGTGTGAATAGGGAACGGGTGCGCGCGTACACCCGGAAAGGCGCGGCCGTGGTCTGTGGCCGGCGTGAACCCCGACAATAACGCCGCTTGTACTACCGGTGAGATAAAGCATGACACAAATTGTTTTTTTTTTTGCACGATCGTTCGCCCTCTTTTTAACCAGCCAGTGTCTTTCCCGCTCCCGTCCCGCGGTCCCGCCTCGTTCATGAATAATGTTCGCAATTTAAAACATCGTTTTATTTGTGCCCAGTGCCAGTGGTATTATACCCAGCCACCTAAGCTAGCAATATGTCCTTAAGATTCCTTGAATCGCTGTAATTCGATAATAATCAAAACCAGGCCCAGTCCTCGTACCTTTTTAGTGATATTTTCAATTTTAAAGCTATTGCGGTGCAAATTATCAAGTCCAACTAAGGACAGCTACAGGCCATTTCAAATAGCCTTTAAAGAGGCTTACGGCCAGTTTAATGATATTTTCATTTTCCCTTTTGTGATCTCGGCATCCGGCCCCTATATCCTTACAGGTACTTTTTGATACCCTTTATTTTTTATCCTCGGTTCAATTATATAGGACATAGCACGAGCATTGTTAGAACATACAAAACACAACTTTGCTTTTATTTTCGCATACACCGAAGCTATGACGCTGCGATTGGCTATTATTTATAAAACAAATTATTATTTTATTGCTACCTATTCGCGGTTTTTTCGAAAGGTCCCATTACCATTATAGAGAATTATCATAATTTAGTTCAATTTCATCAATACATATTAACTTTTATAACATTCAAATTTTAGTACTTGTTGCTAACTTTCATCTTTAATTTTACAGACGAACGAAAAAGATCCTTACCAAAACAAACATATTTTGATGAACTCCAACCAATTTTTAATTTTAACGTTTTAACAATTTGCATGTTTCCTTAATTTAACTTTAGTATAATTTTGTGACCATTTACTAAATATATGTCTTTTTCCTAGTGTGTGTTTATTTTTACTGTGTTAGATTATGAAAAAAAAAATATTTACCGCCGAGTGATGGTATTGATAAGAACTTGTTTCCATAAAGCAGGGAATTGTTTACAATTTACTTAAGGCAATTGATTTTTCAATCAACAGATATATAATTTTTATTTGTGGAATTAAATTTATTGTCTTTTCTGACAGGGTTTGTATGAAAGAACTGTAAAAAATAAAGTTAGTAAAGTTATCTGGCGTTGGAAAAATCAGCCCTTACTTTCCCTGGGATATTCATTTCGCCAGTCGTGGTTATGTGGTGATGGCAAAGAATTGAAACTAACTTCATATTAGGAACTTAAAATATGATACAAAATAATGTTATTATTTAATCTTTTGGAGCATGCCATGATTGATTCTTATTTGATTTTTTTACGATCCATAACTTTAATATCAATATGTGGTACTGGTGACTAAAAGGCTGTCTATAAGATATCGCTTTGAGCGATAAGACTGCCCATTCTGGCATGCATTTTTTTTTAGTTTTTTTCTCATTATTCAATAAATAAATTCTATCTATCTGTCTACCAAATAATTCCTCTAACTTATGAACATTATGTGCACACTATAGTGCGAGGCGAATATCACGTTGTGATACTCCGTGGTTAGTATTTGATGTTCTGGTGGTGGTCTACAGAAGGCGTGGAGGGGTGCGTTGGCGGCAGCATCGTGGGCATCACGCCGGGCGCCGCACTAACCAGTAACCAACTTTCAGACGCTATTCTATACTGAACGATTGTGCCCTGTGCCGTCTCGCTGTATAGGTAAACGCTTGACGCAGCTTTATGTGTGCTACTGTTTTAACGACATGCTTTAAGACTGAAAACACGATCATTTGAACCATGAAAAACAATTTCCTTTTTTCACATTTTATCAATATCAATGTGTTTTTACTTATTGTAGAAGGTTCCTGTGTGCCTTTCCCGATATATTTTATCTCAAAGTGTTAAAAATACCTGCGTTTTGTCGTCTACATACAGGAATATAGGTATTTGGATAAATAAATACTGCTACGGAATAATAAACAAATGAAGTGATAACGTGTGTGCTTTGCAAATACTGCGATAGTTTTCTATGACATGTCGCACTATCGGCGATCATCCAATGTTTCTTTGCATAAAATGCCCTTCATTCGTATTTTTTTCTCCTCTATTGGTATCCTAGGCTCTCTGTAGATAGCGCTGCATCTAGGAAAGCAGTATCGCGCGTCATTTAATGTGCATGATGTTTATTTGTTTTTTGCATTTGTTAAATAACCGACACTTACATTGTGTTGTGCATGTCTTCAGAGTAATGGAATGTTTTCACTTTTTAACATAAAATATATTCATATAATATTGTAATTAACGCCTTTAGACAGGTAAGCAGGTTTGATAAAAGGTCAAAAGAAGCCTTCCATGAAATTGCTTTACAAATAAAACGTTTTTTTTTTATGAATCTGTAATGTGTGCGTGTGGACTGAGGGACCACACTGGTATTTCGTAAAATGAAAACTGTAGGATTTAGTAGTAGACTTAAAACAATTTGAAGTGACAATTAGAACAAATCTAGGAATTTGTAAACAAATATATTAAAAACTACATCCCTTAAAGTGCGGTCCCTCATTCCTCACCAGATCATCAGCCAGATCTCGGAAAGTATCTGAAAAATTAAGGTATTGTGATTACAGACATTTAGTAAAGAATTTATAAAGATATTTACTGAATAACAGACCACAAAGCATTGAAGATAAAAAATATAATTATAACGACTAAACTGTGGTCCCTCACTCCGCACAAGAAAAATAAATATTTTAGTGAATATTACCGAATCAGATAAATAAAATCTTTCATTTTCTACATAAAGTTTTAAAAGAGACTTAAAACATATTGTAAAAAAGAAATGTTAAAAATATATCGACGCAATTTGAAGACAGCTATTATTAAAACTGGTCCCTCAATCCTCACCTCCACTTACATATGTGTAAGCTGTAAGAAATTAAACAGTATCTGAACATATTCATTAAATATAGATATTAAAGGTAGAGATCGTCTATTTTAAAATTGCACATAATTGCATAGAAATGTTAGTGGAGGTGTGCGACCTCTACTACTAGAAACGCGGTACTCGTTAAAACAAAGCGAAAGGGCCAATACGCAAGTACATAAATAATAATATTATGAGAATCGTAGGCATAGTTACAAAAAAAAAAACTAGTTTTTAAAAGTAGTACTTTGTGTAGTGACAAATAATGATCTAGTATTTATTACGTAGTTCTCTATATCTGCTTGAATATTACCGCGTGGATACTGCATTTAATTACTGTTTATAGTGTTACCTATATTAATTTCACTGTATTTGTTTTCCAGGTTCAATGTTACGAGACCATCCATTAACTCCAGGTACGATTCAAACATTTCCATATTTCTACTTCTATCTTCATTCTTGTTTGTAATATCTTGATTCAAATCAGTGTCCATGAAGTTTTATACCCGTTCTTCTCTCAAAAGGGACAGTTCTATTTTTTGGAACGAGCTAGCTTTAAGTTTCAGACTAACTGACCATCTTCTTGAGAAGCCAAAAGTGCCTGTGTGGATACCTAATTGAAATAAATGCTTTGACTTTGAAAGTAAAATCTTTTTTCATGTTTCACAGAGGGCACTGAAACCTAAGCCAAGCTCGGGTGCAGTCAGCGTGACGGAGACAGTTCGTGATAAGTTGAGCAGGGTTCAATGTCCAGATGTTACACAAAAACGGATTTTATTCTCGGATGCTCACAATTGTGCCAGTTAGAATGTTAACGTTTTAGACAGTAAAATAGTTACTGATTAGGATTCTAATATTGTAATATTGTATTTGAATAAAACTGATCGCCATTTTAGTTACAGTGCGGAAACGATACATTTTTAACTTCTAACATTAAGGACATGATGAATTGATGATAACACGGTCATAATAATTCCAAGTAACATATGGTAGGGTTAAAATAAAAATATTATTATAATCATTTTCTATTTACTGTGATTCAGTTAGTATTATGTTACTGATTCGTGTAGTCATTAATATATTTTAATCGCTTATAATTTATAGATATTCGTAACTTATCCCACTAACGGATATATTATTTTGAGTGGGATATATATTATTTGATGTAATGTAATTATATTATTTCTTGTATACAAAAGTAATTGTAATATAATCTCATGAGATTGATATTTATTTCGATTGAAACAGGTTTTTGCATTGCCAATAAGCTTGCCGTGGTTTCTTGACAGACAATATTTCTTCCATGTTAATTAATTCATGTTTTAATCGAGTGCTACTTTCAGTATTGGACTTTAAAATTTTTTTGGACATTGATCAAATTATCTACATAGTTAGATTTAATAAATCTGTCAATAGAAAATGGAGCGATTGACTCTTCAGCTGCATAAAAGCTTTTGATCATAGATTCATGGTTACCTACTAACGCACAAGTCTTCAGATTTTGGTAGGTACGGGTTTAGCGTAGTAGGGTAATGTCACATTTTATTGTAAAGTATTATTGCATTTATGATAATACGACTACTAAACGGAGACCACTCAAGATTGACATAATGCTTTGTTAGCTAAAGTGAGACACCCGAGGTATTATAACACGCCTCTACTCTTATACATGCCATAATTATTTATGTTATTGTTTGTAATTTCGCGTGAAGAACAAGAAAAACATAACCCATGTAATGTATTGGATTGAGAAGCATCGTGTAATGCTTTGGAAGCTCGGGCATAAACGGTTGATCAATTGTGAAATGTTGATCATCGTCCTGGGCCTCAAGTCTGCTATTACAATAGTGTCAGAATGGTCTATCATTGATTTCATAATTGTTGATTTTGACAAGTTTGGTAATCTACTAATATAATGGCGTCATTATGACTTTCCAATGGTCAACCACTGACACTCCATTGAAACAAATGGCATAAAATGGTAATCTCCTACATGAACAATTAATGACTGACTTAGGCGGTAATCTGCTAAACTTCTTACTACTTCAGATTGTTATAACACTAATAAATAATATGTACAAATATATATAAATGAAATCTGGCATGAATAAATGTTCATAAGTAGTAGTGTTTCGAAAATCATTTTTACTAATGGGTTTCATAATAATGGCAATACGACAATGTCACTATAACACAATTCTATTACAAGAGCATTGACCGGCCAATGATCGACCATTATGAATTTAGCAGGTTACGAACTTTTAGCAAAATGACAATGGGATCGTGTTGGAATGCTGAATTTATAAAAATAGCAGACTTGGGCCCCAGATATTATATTCTTGTAATAAACTCAATGTTTTCAACAGACCTTTACAATAGCAATGTTTGTCAAGTATGCAGTCACGCGAATGGCCACCATTTTACATAATCATGGTTCAAAACACAGTCAAGTTTAGTGGTGATGAAAATATAATGTAGATATAATCTTTCTGAATTCTTTCAGCATTGGTAAGTTAGGAACTCGGTTCAGAAACTAAATTGGTCTTAACTAGTCATATTTTAAAGGCCTATACATGTATAATTAATTACGCACAATTTATTTACGTCCGATTATATTGTGAATTGTGGGAATAATTCATTTTTAATATAATTTACCATGACAGATATCTTCCAGTTTATACATTCCTTTGTAAATTTTAAAGTAGACATGAAGTATTTTGAAATATTGAACAAGTGTGATTTTAAAATGAAGTTCAAAACGTGAAGTGAATTAGATTAGTGCACTTGCAGAGATGTATGTAAGGTTCAATTTTACGATAATTTAAAACGACTCTCCCCATACAGTTAAGTGTTCATTAGAGTAAATATGTGTAAAACGATTACATTCATTTATCTCTTGAATTCATAAAGGCTGTCTCGTACTGGAGTTTCCTGTATGTAAAATTACTGATCGAGGTAGATGTATATTGCTAAATTATTTCATAGTATTTTTATATTCATTCCAATTTAGTTGGTTTTATCTAGCTCTTTGGTACCAGACTGATTTTAAGGTACTTTTATTTTATGGTGCAATTTATGTCTAGAGCGTTGTGATAATCGTTTAAAATTACATACAATATACAATTTCTGTGTTTTATTTTACTTGATCCTTACTATGTCGCGTAATCACTTTTTGACACACACAAAGATAATGAAGTAGTACTAACGGGTTCCGGCGTGTCTTTGCCGAATTGGTCAGACTTTTTTTTTGGTTTTCAGTTGGCTATGGGTAAGTGTATGTGTGTGTGAATAGGTAGTATTGTAGTAATAAAACATGGGAGTGGGCAAATTTTGATATATTGAACAATAAAAAAAAATATTTACAGTCTTATTCTATGTAATGCGAATAATCAAAAATATTCGTCACCATTATCACCTGCAACACAAATAAAATAATGTTTTTCTTAATAAAGATTTTATAACTTAGAAAGTGATTTTTCTTGTCAATTCCTGTTGATTGTGCAAAAATCGCGAAATGTTAGCCCTACAGAAACTTCTGCTCCTGTATCTTCTGCCTAGCCTTCGCCCAAATATATTGGGAGTCCGTTTCTAGTCTGCAGCTGAATACCAGTCTTTTACATGGCTGTGATAGTGAGAGTACAGACATAGCTTGTTGTTAACTATGGCCTGCAAGTAGTCGTGTCTGTTTAAGAGAATATAATAATGAACTTAATCACGACTAAAATAAACAATAGGGTCGCCCGGGACTATAACATAACGTGCGAGATGTGGGTGTACTATAGGTACACCTTCGCCTAATCCTTCTGGGATTACAGGCGTGATGTTATATTATGTAAAATAGGGTCGAAAATTATTTGCTGGAGATAATTCCTTGTGGTGTTTTCTTGTACCTATATTTTTACTCAAAACTTGACTGCAAAAATCATGCTCGAGAATTTTGCTGATCAGTGTGCGCTGATCATTAGAGGAAGTCACTTCAGAAGTTCTAAACTCGTTCACTCAGCCTTTTATCTTTAAAATAGTCGATTATGTTTGTTTGTTAGTTAGAAAAAAAAATAAGATTGAAAGTGTTTGTACAAACCTACTTACAGAAAATAAATCATTTATCTCCATTTCCATTTGATAGTTTACTTGGCACATAGGTATGGAAAACCACAGATATAGATGGACCTAGATAACACAAGTATGACGATCTGAATGAAAACCAAGCGTGCCATATTTAGTGACGGGAAAATCATATCGATTCAAAGACTCCCCGGGGCCTAGCGCCAGCGCTCACGCTCACCCAGCCAGCAGTACTCAGGACTGAGCGAGAAAGTGGCGGCTTACAATTTTTGTACGTAAGCAGTAAACTGGGCACGCGAAGTTGCTCTTGCGCTAAGTAGGTGTATCTATATCTGTGTGGAAAACCAACAATTGGAATTGTTTCTAAAAGCAGGACACACATTTCACAATCCCACATTTTCTTTTACATGGATATTAATTCAAAGTCGTTACGTCTTACTATGTACAGAATTTCAATACTTTTATGGTTAATGTATTACAAAATCTAGTATTACATTTGCATACTGCAAGAGAGTGTAGTAATCCGAATAAGGACATCAATTTCGACGACAAACTGAAATACCCTAATTATTTAAGGGCTGATACTTCTAATTTATGGTGGCGTATAGTATAGTTTCGTAGGGAATGTTACGAATATTTGATAAAAAATAAAATTCATACAGCCCCTACAAAAAAGAAACATGCCGCGCCCGACACTTATATAAATAATTAAATCGAACTTAACCTACTGAACTTTAATCAGTAATTCTTAAATACAATAAAAATGTTAGCCTAGAAAACGCAACTTGAACATAACGCTTCTAGGTGTCTTGTGTGAAACTGAAATATGCTTTAAAATATATTAAAAATAATTGTTTGAAGAAAAAAATCAATTTTACCTACATTGATTTTTTGATGTCACTTCTACAAAAATAATTTACAACTAGCGAGATAATGACTCCTATGTTAGAACTAACAAGCGTCTGGGGTTGACATTTTAGGTAAATGTTTGTGATTTTGCAATTTGTTTGAATGTAAGCAAACTCCTTATTACAAGAAATCGCTAATATGTGCGTATACACGCAGAATCTTGATAAATGTCAAACGCCACCTTTAGGGCGCATGTCCACCGGAGAAGACACCGGCATTTCGGCTCTTCATGATCTCTGCGGAGTATTATATAACAGTAGAGGGCCAGTTTGCGGGAAATGTCGAGATTATGACCCGGCCATAGTAATGTATGTAGTTCGGCAACGTTATCTCATTCTTGGTGACGAATCCGGTGGACAAACGACGTACAGCAGATCCAACTATTACAATAAATTACAACTATTGCATTCAAATTCGAACACTATGTTATTCAGCGTTTTAACTAGCTAGAGATTTCTTAAAGTAGTTCAAATTAACTGTAATTCAAAATAGAATTGTCAATCTCATTCATGAAAAATGTGGACTATAACTACATTATTATTATCAAATACAAAATTCTTAATGCTAGATGAAGCTACTACTAGTGTAGAAGAGAAACTCACAAACCAACTAGCCTGATGTAGAAAAATCTGAATGTTGCTTATCCATTAACAAGGGCGTCACATAGTGAGTAAAAGAATGTGTCTCAAATATTGACTAAGTGACTGTACCCTGCCTGCCTCATGGATCGCTAGAAAATGTCAAGACAATAGAGAGGAACTAATGGTTACAAAATTTGAGATCTGGAGACATTTACTCACAATCTTTATCATTCTGTGTGTATCAAATATATATTTTTTTGTTAGGGTTACTTCGAGAATTATAAAACCATAATTTCGTGATTTCACGTTGTCCACACGCTCATTGTTATAAACACCAGTGTTAGACTCGTCGCAACTATCGTGACTATTGCATGACAGTGAACTGCACAACTACGGTGTTTACCGCGAACATCAGGGATTTGGTGGCATGTCTTTCTTTGGTTCTTCTACACTGCTGATGTTTTTGGCATCATCCTTTGAGTCTTCCGCTAAAAATAAACATCGACAAATTAGCAACTAATTAACATATCCATAAGAATCTGTAACGGTAACTCAATATCTATATAGTCTCTGAATTTGTGAGGGGCAGGATGAAAAGCAACTTTATATAACAAGTTTGAAGGGCGAAAATTCCGTCACTAGCAATATCTGCCTACGTTGTATTGTAAGTCATTATTCTAAATTTGCTACTACTGGAGACGATGCGCCGATTAATGTTGAAAGTCACTTCTTTTCTAACTACTAAATAAGTTTTTTGTGTTGCTAAAATACACCTTTGCATGACACTGAACGGTGTGTTATAAAATTGTGTTGGTTGTAAATCGTAATATCATAAATGAAACCAAATGTAACTTACATTTAATTTCATCTTTGATCGTGGATCCGTCCTTGTCTAGGCGGGGTCGCTTGCGCGGCTGCGGCGTCCGGTACGACCTGTTGTCGCGACGACCGCCTTCACCTTCGTCTTCAGAGTCTGACAGTTCACCGTCACCAGTGATGCGCTTATCCTGATAAATAATGATGTATAATTTAGCTTTTGAGGAATAAAATAGTATATCTAGGAAACAGAAAGGCGTCTGTTAATTTATTTCATTTTAGCCATATAAAGTTATCTTTTGGAAGTCAAGAACGATAAAAAAATGGCTCATTATGTTTTAAAATTATATGAAAGAGATTATACAAAAAATGAATTAACTCCTACAAAAAAACATTGAAGTAGGAAATATGAAAGTTGAGGCAAGTTTTTAAATGAATTAAACATACTTTTTCGCTTTGTGGCATTCTTTCATCTTTGTCAACTTTGTCTTCGTCTTCAGATTCGTCATTCACCGCGTCTTCCGGAATAGCTTGAACCTGTAATAATGTAATAAGAATAACTTGAACAAGCTGTAACCATGGTACTATACCGATCTCTAAAATGCGAAATTGTATAAAACTTCAGCTGTGTAAAACTGTCAAAATCCCATTTTATCTAATGTATGTATGTCTGTTGGTTACGCTTTCACGCTAAAAGGGCTGAACGGATTTGGATGAGATGTGGCACATGGCTAGACTATTACCTGGATGAGGGCATAGGACTTTTTATCCCAATAATAAATCCTTCTTACCTGAACACCGGGCGCATGCGGTAACATCCTCAGATTCTCAAAGAGTCTGTTCTTGATTTTCTCTAAGTACTCTGGTGTGTTTTGATTGGACATGTTGCTCGGTGATATGTGCAGTTTGAAGTCTGGGCCGAAGTATTCAAAGTAATCATTGTATGGTAGTTCATTTGCTATTTCTACACCAAGAGCTACCGACGTCTCGTAAGTCCAACAGCGTGAAACGTTACGAATTGTGTAGCTAGAAAGAGAATGGGAAGATGAGAAAACTCATAGGTCAACAATAACATAATAGTTACATGTCAGGAACACGCGTCAAGAGTTAATAAAAAAAAAAAAGTTTATTGTCTTTGATAACTTACCCTCCTCCTCCAACAAGTAAAAACGGTAGGCCAAATCTCTTCACAAGCTCTACACACCGACCGTGCCCTCGCACCGTCAGGTTGAAACAACCCAATCTGTCACCTATTAAAAACATTATACACTTGAGAAATGGTTGGTGTTTTATTTCATTACACTGGAATGGCAAAACATTCCAACATTCATCTATACTACAGCAACATTATACACAAAGATGATTAAGTATTGTATTTTTATTCTATTCCTGCATCACAAGGGAATTTTATTAATGGTGTCCCCTATAGGTTTGCAAAATTTTTGACAATCGTTGTTGCTGCTTGATATGCTGTGTTTTGACGATGAATAAGATCTGTCAGCTTTTTACAGATTTGCTTGATTATCGCCTGTTAAGTCATTGACTGCCACCGCGGTCACAGGTGACCGCGAACAATAGATTTTCTATTGTGTCTGTTGTCTGGCAGTCAACATGTTTACAATCGATAAATATCAAGGTTGAAATTGATCAAACCCATTAAACGTTAACAAAGATTGAAAAAGATAATGGACACACGCACAATGGTCCACTTGAAGGACTAAGTGCAGAAATCAATCCCATAACAGAGAACATAGATAATGGAAGTTTCTTTAAAATCAGAAAAGTACTCTTTACACACCTGTTAGCGAGTCAGCGCCACATTGCAGCACCACTGCGCTGGGCTGGAACGTCTCCATGACCTTCGAGATGATTGGCACGAAGATAGACTCATACGACTCGTCGTCCATGCCGTCGCGCAGGGGAATATTAACTGCGTAGTATTTACCTTTGCCGGCGCCGATGTCACGTAAGTCACCTGTTTTGTACAAATTATTTGTAAAAAAAAATGGGTTTGAATTTCCTTGAAGCACTTAGAAGATGTTTTATCTCTGGACAGAATAATTAAACAAAATGTTGCCGTAGAGGCGTCGGCGGCTGCCGTAGACGCGTGTCGTTCGTGTGTATGAGTACTGATATAGGTAGAATACAGCAGTAAAATCTTGATTTTCATAATTAATTTACTGCAATTTTGTAGAGCAAAATTCATTTTGTTTTAATGGCAAGGTTAAATAGTAATGCAATATAGGTAGGCATTTCAGAAAATTAGTTGTGTTTACTGACCAGTTCCAGGGAAGTATTCTCCATATTTGTGGAATGATACAGTCATGACTCTGTCAGTTGTGTAGAAAGCCTCTTCCACTCCATCACCATGGTGAACATCAATGTCTATGTAGAGTACCCTTTGGTGATACTTGAGCAGCTCTAAGATTCCCAGCACAATGTCATTGACATAACAGAAACCTGAGGCTTCTGATTTCTTGGCATGGTGAAGACCTCCACCCCAGTTGATGCAGATTTCAGATGCCTGTTGAAATTATGTTTGTTTTTAACAGAAAGTTTCTCAACTTGCTATTTCAGATACTTATTTCAGTAAATTGTTAATAGATCAACTAATTCCTTGTCAAGTATGGTAGTAATGGTTGAGAACTACAGGCCAACGCAAGTACTTAGTACATTAATCTTAAGGTGTGTTTACAGTACAGCTATTTAACAAAAAAACATCGCAATAATATCCCATTAACCTATTGAAGGACACTGAACGAGACATAATAGAGGTTTTATTCTTATTACATCATCATCATGGGTGTTGTGTTCTGCAAAGTGTTAACAAATGCCCCATATTCATGGTATAAGTTATACAAAATTTGTACACATGCAGTGACACAAATTTGTACAAATTTTGTACAAATTTGTACACAGTTAAATTCTGTATACATGCAGTGATGTCAGCACATGTTTCTAGCAATACAAAAACATGTTGCCACAACAATGTTGTGAAACTTTTGTTTACAACAATTCACAAAGTCTATAATTACTTAGTTAGTTTGCATGAGGTAACCATGATTAATTTTATTTTTATTAAGTACAATGATTGAGGCCCCAGTGCAGTACAGTAATAATTTTAAAAACACAGCTCTGTGAGAGAAACAAGTTAGGACCATGTATAACTACACAAAGACACTGTTAATACCTGTTTATTTAGTTTAACAGCTGCAGCAACAGACCCACCAGCAGACAGCTGGCAGAACTCATAGAGACCATCAAACACTGGACAATCTTCACCCACATTAACTGTAAATACACAAAAATATTAATTTCACAAGCATTTATATTATTAGTATTATTTCAAGCCTATATTTTGCTTTGCCAAATTATATGAGGTACAGATGTATATATCTTATCCTTCTCAGTTTTAAGCATGGTTGCAGGACACAATGAACTTCGTAGGTCAGTGACCGATCATTTATGATGGTATTTAAATTGCATGTGAACAATTAGGTCAGTGACAAGTTAGACCAATAACCTGGTGAAGACTGCAGGAATCCGCTTGATGTAAGAAGCACAGAACTGGTCAAAGTGGCAGTGCTTGGTGGAAGCCTATGCCCAGCAGTGGATGTTTTTCAGCTGAATTGATAATAATGTATAGGATAGCATAATGCAGCCATGCTTTACAACTTTTGAAAAACTAAAAACCTACAACTGCAGATAACTTGCACTTTCATTTTGCATACATAATATAGAATGAATAAACCTTACATCTTTGCATCTGTTTGTTATACTCAGACATATTGTCAGGCCTTATTGATCGCAAGAAGCGAATATAATCATCTGAGTGGAACTTTGTCATCTCATCAGCAGTAGCTTTGTGTGGTCTCTGAAATAAAATGAATGGGTTTATGTTACTAAAAAATCAAATAACGAAATATTGATTTTGCAGTGTATTCTGGACTCAATTAGTTATTTGAGAACTATAATAATTTTACTTATATTTTCAGCATGATCATGTAAATCCAGCCAGCACATTGATTTAATTTGTGATTTTCCAAAGGTAATGCCATGATAATAATTTATTTTTCTATAAGTTATCTATATTGCTTAGCCATCAAATTGATTATGTTCAATCAGCCTGTTCATATATCATGGTAAACAAAAGTTGCACAACATTGTTGCAGCAACATGTGTTTATGTTGCAGATAACATATTCTGGTATTAATATACTGATGCTGAATCTTGCGCAATTTTTTATTGGGGGTTTCAATCATTGCAACTACAACAACATTTACAAAATAAAGAGTTGAGGCAAATGAGAAAAATTGTGAGTAAACAAACTTACATAAATCTCCATTTTTCTATATAACCCATAATTTAGTAGCAAGTTGTGAGTCATACGTATACGGTGAGGCTTCATGGGATGTCCTTGTCCATAATAATAGTTTCCAATATCACCTAAAAATTAAATTAATTTATCATGAAATACCAATTTTAACTTCTTACGGACATGTTACTCAATTCATTTCATGGCTTGACACATATTAGTCTGTACCGCACATATCAAGATGCGAACGAAAGACACGCGGCCAATGAGAGCGCAGAACGCAGTACAGACGCCACAAATGGATTCATGACACATGAGCCTAAAATCGTCAAGACAGTTATAAAGTCTCCACCTAAGATTTTATTCGATTTATTTTGTAAACATCTAGTGCAATTTGTTTCTTACAACGAATAAACCATATTTTCGGTGAATATATAACTGAAATAAGTATGGATGGATCAAGCGATCATTGTGGCGGGTAACTAACTTTATTATACTTACTATCATAGTAATAGCACACTCTTTTCTTGCTATGTGGTTGCATTGCCATGATTGGGTATTAAATTACGATTTTAGCACGAACTAAACACAATATAACTGTTAATTTCACTAATAAATATAGCTGAGAAACATGAACATCACCGCACATTCGCACAAACTTCCCCAATTGAGCGAATGAATGATTTTGAATGACTTATGAATGAAACGTCATGATGAATGAAAAAAGGACAAGAACAAAACAACCTTCAAATCAAGAAGCTTGTAGATAAAAATGGAGCCAACACTCTAAATACCTAAGTGAAACCGACTGCGGGCTGACGCTCTCTTTCTAAATACGCACTTAAGAACGAGACAGTGATATATCGACACCTCCTTGCAATAACATCGTAACTCACTTTTTTCCAAAAAATGAGTTACAACGGCATTGTTATGTAAAAAAAAATGCATTTTTCTGTACTATCATTGTAATTCTGTTCCCTTTCGTTTCTAAAAATAAACCAACGTCAAAGTATTGTAACTAATCCAAAAAACATTTTTTGTCAACAATATAATTGCAAAAACAACAATTTTTCTTTTACAACTTAACCATACCTATTTAAGTCCGCCTAAATTAAATAGATTCAGCTTCAAAAATTGTACAAACTTTAAAATCGCTCTCCTGTAAAATCACAAAAAGTGACTTACGCTTACGATGTTATTGCATGGAGGTGTCGATATGTTTTCTTTGTCTTAAGTACGTATTCAGAAAGAGAGCGACAGCCCACAGTCGGTTTCACTTAGGTGTTCAGAGTGTTGCCTCCATTTTTATCTTTTCATACTTCTTGCTTCAAATGCGACTGCAAGGAAGGATTGTTTGTTTTAGTATTTTAATTTTTAGAACTAGTAACATTATTATAATAACTTTGTTTGAAATCACAGGTTTGAAATTATTTAGATGAGCCTTTTTATTAAGGTTGAAACGCTCGGGCCTAAAAGTATAAACAGACAACCGAATCGGTGCGACCCGCACTAGCGAACTGTACGGTGCGCTTTACACAACAGACGAACACACCGCACTCCGAACCGTCCAGTCGTATTGTGCTAGCATTGCGTGAACACGTCTCGACATGCCGCCTATTCTATCGAAACAGGTCAAAATTGCATTAGTTATTATTATTATTAGTTGTTATTTTTTCTAAAATTATTTGAAACGCTTGATTGCGTGCATCTTTATTACAATAAAGGCTATGCGTTATATTCCACAAACATGGAAAGTCTTTAGACAACTCCAACAATTCTATAACAGCTCTTTTCTCCGTACTAACAGTGTCTTCTTGGCTTTGCTCGGAATCCATGTCTGATAACACGTCACGACGTGTTGCGCGTACGGTGGCACAATAGCGACTAGACCGACAGGTTCGGTGCGCCGTCCACACGATCGAATCGGTTCGGAACGCACCGCGTTCGATGTGCAAGCGCTCCGAACCAGCCATACCGATATTAGTAATAATAATGTCCGGTGGACCGTGCACCACACGAGCGAATATGGTTCGGAGCGCACCATGTTCGTGGTTCGGCCCGAACCAAGTTCGATCGTCTGTTTATACTTTTAACGTTCGTGGCTCCATAATGTCACTAGCAAAGATAACCTAGACAGTTACCTATTTATTACTTCCCCGTTTACCATGACCAAAGCATAATTAAGTTTGACGTATCTGAACAGGATTTTAACGCCACAGCCAGGCATTTCTACGGAGCTCCGCGTGCCTTGAAAATACGATTTGAATTTTATAAATGCACTAGAGCTTTTGTTATAATTGTTCTTGTGTGTACAGAGGGGAAGTGTTCGAAGGTTTCTCCAGTGTTAATATACTCTAAGATCCTAAGTTAGAAAGAGAAAAATATAGATATACTTCTTTTTTGTCAAATCATCAGTCTCTCAAAGAATACTTTCTCTGGAGTTGTGAGGCCACACAAGTCAAACCGAAACAAACGCAATATCAGTTTGTAATTGGAATTTATGATGATTTGTCAAGGTTTTGCATACGTGTGGAGTCGGTATAATTCGTTTTGTTCTCAGATAAATCGACTAATAATAAGTTGGTGAACGAATCGGACGAACATCACTACGAACGAGGTGATTAATTCGTTCGTTGAGCAAAGCGTTATCTTATTTCGTTTCACTCCTTTTGGCGTTAGCGGTGGTCAAGGTGGGACGTGTTCATTTTGTCCTTGCGAATAATTGTAGAATTTTGTTTCTTTTATAACTGCTATTTCAAAAGTCCGTTAAATGTTATAAATACTGTTTATTATAAAAGTATTGCTAGAGATTCAAATAAAGTGATTTCGATGTGTTGTGTGGTGAATTTAACCATCGTCCATTTTACTTACAGGTTCGACCCTGCTACATAAAAATAATCTTGAATTACTTTAGTCATCGTGGATTAAATCACATCCCACAAAATGTAAGTATTCTTATCGTATACTGTTCAAGTTAAATCCACTTTTATTTCCATAAATTTCATGATAGTAAGTATATGTTTCATTGAATGTTCTTAGCCATCGATAGTTTGTTGGTAGTTAGGTCTGCTGTATCTTTCACTATCCTTTTTTTTGCCATGGATAGAATAAAATGATTTAGTTTTATTGAATCGATAAACACTACGCATGGCAACGTTATTGTTAGGTGTTACTGAGAAATCAGTCTCATCGCTGACTCGCCATTTTGTGAACTCGCTATTCATCGATCCATGGTGCCTTTCGTTTCACGCATGCGTGGCAAACACTGCATTATGACGCACTTCCCTACTTTGATCAATACCGATGGGTTAAACATTATGTACTGTACATGTAGCTTATGTACCGGGATTTGTTTCTCAGTATGTATAAACGTGATACGAATCATAAAACCAGTTTCATACACGTGATAGGTACTTGACGTAATTATTATTACAACACGTGTTTGCCACAGTTATTACTGCTATCTTTTAATTTCTTTGAAGGTACCTACTCATTTAATACTTTGTTCATCAGGTCAAGTAGTTGGAACAATAGCCGTGGTGGAAGCGGCGGTTCCAAATTCGGCGGAGAGAGGAAGTTTGGAAGCAGCAATGGTTCATCCCGATTCAGCAATGGGGGATCGAAGTTCGGTAGTAGTGGAGGAGGCGGTGGCGGCAGCAGATTCGGCGGATCTGGTGGTGGATTCGGCGGCGGTGGCAAGAAAGATTTCACTGGCGGCCAAAACATGCGCCGACCAAATTGGGATTCCTTATCTCTGCAACCATTCAACAAAGATTTCTATAACCCACACCCAACAGTTTTAAGTCGATCACCCTATGAAGTCGAAGAATACAGAAGCAAATTTGAGATCACTGTTAGTGGAGTAGATGTCCCCAATTCTATTCAAAATTTTGATGAAGCAAACTTCCCTGACTATGTCAATCAGAGCATCACCAACATGGGCTACAAAGACCCTACACCCATCCAAGCACAGGGTTGGCCAATTGCCATGTCTGGAAAGAACTTGGTTGGTATTGCCCAGACAGGTTCAGGAAAGACACTTGCTTACATCTTACCTGCAATTGTGCATATTAATAACCAGCCTCCTATTAGGCGTGGAGATGGTCCTATTGCATTGGTACTTGCACCAACAAGAGAATTAGCACAACAGATCCAGCAAGTTGCTTCTGACTTTGGCAATTCTGCTTATGTCCGCAACACATGTGTATTTGGTGGTGCACCCAAGAGGGAACAAGGCCGTGATCTTGAGCGTGGAGTAGAAATTGTAATTGCAACACCTGGAAGATTGATTGATTTCTTAGAAAAGGGCACCACTAATTTACAAAGATGCACATATTTGGTTTTGGATGAAGCTGACAGAATGTTGGACATGGGTTTTGAACCACAAATTAGAAAAATCATTGAACAGATTCGCCCTGATAGACAGACTTTGATGTGGTCAGCAACATGGCCCAAAGAAGTAAGAAAACTGGCTGAGGATTACCTGGGAGACTACCTTCAAATTAACATCGGATCACTACAGTTATCAGCGAATCACAACATATTGCAAATTGTAGATGTTTGCCAGGAACATGAGAAAGAAAACAAGTATGTATTAACTAGCCTCTTAATTCACTATTCACTTTCCAAATACATTGATAATGATGAATTAATGTAAGAATGATAGTATTTTGATTAAAATAAAATATTTTCCTCTAAGAAGATCTGACCAGAACATATTTCATGGTTACATATATCAAGAATAATCAAATTTCTACATTTTCTAATATGTTGTTTTTTATTGCAGATTAAATGTACTTTTACAAGAAATAGGACAGAGCCAAGAGCCTGGTGCCAAAACAATTATCTTTGTAGAAACTAAGAGGAAAGTAGAGAATATCACTAGGAATATAAGACGATATGGATGGCCTGCTGTATGCATGCATGGTGACAAAACACAGCAAGAGCGTGATGAAACATTATATCAGTTTAAGCAAGGCCGTGCCAGTATACTTGTTGCAACTGATGTTGCAGCTAGAGGACTTGGTAAATATTCTAGTTATAACTTTTTCTGCAGGGTTTGTAGACACTTTATATTAAAATAAAATACAACATGATGCTTATTTGTTAAACTGATTGTACCTATATCATATTTAATATAACTTGCATTTGTTTATACTTTCAGAGGCACTGGCGGAAAGTTATTGTGTTCTATCCGATTACTGCCTGAATTTAATGGGCAAGTTACTACTGCACTGGATTTATAGATGATGCTTTAGTCTGAAGCAGTAGAATGCAATAACTCGTCATTATAACGGTGCCTCATAAGTGCCTTTCACTGTGATGGGACCCGAGGCCGGAAAGCTTGATGGTATGTCCGTCTTTCTATACGGACGGATACACTTGAGAGTGTGGAAAACCTGGTGATGCACAAGTATAACGAACAGATTACCGAGATGAAAGATTCTCCGATGTGCATTGTTGAAAAACTTGACCACAGTTGAGTTGTTATCGGCAGAAGGTCAAGGGTTTTCTATTTCGGCCAAATGGAGTTTTGGATGGGGCAATATCAATATTATTACAATGATTTTACAAACTGAAATAAATTAACATCTACGCCCTTAATAAGACTCCAGGGTTCTGAGTGAGAGGCAAATATTGATTGTATTTGGTACATATCTGTGTAACTCATTCATGTAAGTAATACACAGCTATGAGTTACTGTAACATTACACAGATTTTTGAAGGTTAACTTGCTCGAATAGTGGATTTCTTTGTTTTGTTATCAAATTACTGTTCTTAGCTTTTCCTTTCGGCTGACTCATGTCATAAACAATATAATAATATGTGCCTTTTTACAGATGTTGATGGAATAAAATACGTTATTAACTTTGATTATCCAAACTCGTCTGAGGATTACATTCACCGAATTGGAAGGACAGGGCGTTCTAAATCAAAAGGCACATCATATGCTTTCTTCACGCCATCTAACTCTCGTCAAGCCAAAGACCTTGTGTCTGTACTAAATGAAGCCAATCAGGTCAGTAGTATTATATGATTTTTCAATATCCTCGTACCTTTGGCATGGGTACGCTTCTACATAGCGTAACATGAATGCGTGTATGAGGTACATTAATGACAGCTATATGCCTTCGGTGTCCACACAATGTTGTCTGGATCCCATCCTCAGATGTTGTGACAAACACAAATCTAAACAGATGAAATTTCGCTATTCAATATTATGACAATATTTAACAAAGCAATGTTATTTCAGGTGGTGAACCCTCAACTCCAGACCATGGCCGACCGGTGCGGGGGTGGCGGCGGAGGCTGGAACAGAAGCAGATATGGAGGCGGCCGCGGAGGTGGCGGCGGCTCTTTCAAACGCGGAAGCAACTTCGGAAGGGGAAGTGGTGGCGGTAGCAATGGAGGCCCCGGCCACAAGAGATTCAACGACTATTAATCTTAATAGTACAAATTTAATTAATTAGTAGCAAATCCTCATATACCGAGTACTTGTGTGGAATTTAGTATTAAGGCGTGTAGAATGGTTGATATTGCAGTTTGTGGTTACATGACAGGCTAGATTAATTAAAATTATTTTTGTCTACCTATTAGCATCTAAAACATCTCTGAATGTACTAAGTATATTTTGTTAACACTGTGATATTTTTTTTAACTGTGATTCTGCGGAGGATTAGCTAATTTATAGTGCTACTAAGACAGTACCTACAGTATTTGTCTTGTGGAGGACTTGCTCTCGACTATTTATTTAATTTAAATAATAATTTCATGAAAATCTCAATGTGAGACAATTTCATCACTTGTGCTCGTCATTCCATGCCCCCTTTCCGATAACATGTAATAATCAATAAATATAATAATAAAAATTTCTTTTTTTATTACTTCCACAATACAAACTAAGGCGGCCCGTACACGGTGAATCTCGATCGCGATGCGCGATCAAAATCGATGATCGCGATCCAGATTGATAATGTACGAATTAGATTGACGGATTGATGCATCTGATTTCAAAATATCTCCGCGATCATTGATTTTGATCACGATCGAGATTGACTGTGTACGGGCCGCCTATCCCGTTAACTTATTCAGAAAAAAACAGACCAAGCGCGTATCTGACCACGCACAATGAAGGGTTCCATAGTTGGGATGAATTTTATCATCCCAAGTAAAACAAAAAAAAAAAGATGGCCCCGATTTTGTTGTTCACAAACTAAATTAAATTTTCAGTTCAGTGCATCTTTTTCTTTCTATTTCATTATGAAAAGGACAACGTAGTTTAACGTATTTTTAGTAGAAAATTTTAAAATCACGTCTAAACTTGTCTAATAGATTATCTAATTAATATTTATCTTCTGTCCTTTTCATAATGAAATAGAAAGAAAAAGATGCACTGAACTTAAATTTAATTTAGTTTGTGAACAACAGAATCATGTAGTACGTTACCCCGGCAAGAAAGTGTCTCCTAGAGTTTTAGGAGTAGAACGTATAATTTGTGCCTTATCTGCTGTAAATGTGGCCCCCACATAAAAAATGTGTGCCCCCTGTCGTTTTGGAAAAAATCTGAAAAAACGATTCTTGCTAGGGTAAAGTTTTTCTAGCAGAAAAATTCTAAAAGAATGATCGGAGAGTGAAAAATTGTGCATGGCCAGAGAGCTTATATGTGTGCCAAAATGTGCCCCCAAAAATAAAATCTGTGCCCCTTCAGGTTTTCGAGATATTGCATTTCCTGCTAGAGTAACATTTTGATGAATCGTATATCTCTAAAACCATTGCATGTGCCCCTGTAGAATAAACATACACAAGTAGCTCAATGTGTGTCCCTTAGTGCCCCAATTAGATAATAATAATAATTATTATTATTTATTTACTCAAATAGACAGATTGTAGTATGTATAAATGGTTATAGTAAGATCTTATGGAATATGTTAGGTAGTCTACAATCGAATGGGTGAAGCACTGTTCTCCTAGCTAGGTTACAAAATAACCTGTACTCGGTCCCCTTAGTTTAATGGTACAGTGATAAATAATTTATACATAACATATAGTACTTGTGCTGATGCTACAATTTTATCGGCATTACATAATAATGTTATGAGTAAATACTAGCTTTTTTTGTATGTTATTATTAGCGTCAAGAAGGACCGAATACAGTTTTCAGCGAACTTATGCCTTGTCTCATTTAAGCGCTGCGATGTTTTTTCGGGTTTTCATAAAACTGCGATAACTTGAAAACTATAAATATTTTCTTTAATCTAATTGGAGCACTAAGGGGCACACATTAAGAGCTACTCGTGTATGTTTATTCTACAGGGGCACATGCAATGGTTTTAGAGATATACGATTCATCAAAACGTTACTCCAGCAGGAAATGCAATATCTCGAAAACCTGAAGGGGCACAGATTTTATTTTTGGGGGCACATTTTGGCACACATATAAGCTCTCTGGCCATGCACAATTTTTCACTCTCCGATCATTCGTTTAGAATTTTCCTGCTAGAAAAACGTTACCCTAGCAAGAATCGTTTTTTCCGTTTTTTTACCAAAACGACAGGGGGCACACATTTTTTATGTGGGGGCACATTTACAGCAGATAAGGCACAAATTATACGTTCTACTCTTAAAACTCTAGGAGACACTTTCTTGCTGGGGTAACGTACACCAGAATCGGGGCCAGTATCAATCGACTTATATAAGTAATACTATTGATGAAGAGCACTAAAAAGTATTGAGTTGTGAATTTGTGATACTATCATTATAAGGCCTGAAACACACGGCGGGGCAGAGCGGCTAGCTCACTCAATGAAGAATTTATGCGGGTTGCAGACCAAGAGCTAAGCTAAGTTAGTTTAGCTTAGCTCGCCTATATGATGTAGTTTTTCGGCCTTTTCTATTTGGTTTATCATATTAATCTTCTTGTAAGATCATTATCACGTGATAAGAAGATGAATATGATGAGCCAAATAGAAAAGGCCGAAAAACTACATCAGATATGCGAACTAAGCTAAACTAACTTAGCTTAGCTCTTGGTCTGCAACCCGCATTAACGTCGTGAACTAACTACCTCCGTCCCTCGTGTGCTTTGTGTTCACGGTGAGGGCAGCCGCGGGCATCGACGGTCAGACGCGGTCTTTATAGCTTCGCGGTTAAAAATATTGCCCCGATTGATACTATCGATAGCATCGACATTATTGTTAAATTTCATTAGGATATTATTTATATTTCGCCATTACCATATTTAGCCTATCCATATTGTTTACTAGTTTTCGAGGTCACGCTATTAGTATTGAAATACTATCGAGAGACAATCGATAGTTGAGCAACACTCCCCGACCCACCCCGTCGCATCACATCGTCTGCCCGCGCTATTACTTCGTTTCTGCTTTTCTTTCCGCAGTTTTTTTTTGCTCTGTTCCTAAGGGTTCTAGCGTTATTATATGCTTCCTCAAGAATTGAACTTGATATTTCGAGTTTTCAACTTTAAAAAACAGCTGAAGGAATGGTCGTACTGTAGAGATTCGGCGCACGCAACGCAATACCTCAAAAATTTTATGGAGGACTTCCCCAACCGTGGTACTTAAGGTGAATGGGAAGTAGTAGACCGCGAAATTCAATTTTTTTTACGTTTTTTGCAATTTGCAGGTCAGTATCAGGTTGTATCTTGATCAAAATTTGATTCGCGACTATAACAGATATGTATTTACAGAATTATAATCATAGGGAACATTCATACATCTTTATATGTGAGATTTGTACAGAGGCCAGCACATCAAGCTACCCCAATCTGTCAGATTTTCCCAATTGAATATGAACCTTATTCGTTTGTACTAAAGTTGAAAATCTATCAAAGAAATTTGACAGATTGGGGTAGGTTGACCTGCTGGCGTCTGTACCATAAACACTTTTTTATAGGAGATTTCTTCTTGTGGTACACATCTAACTTAGGAAGATGTATTAATGATTCTAATGACTATAATTCTGTGAATAAGTACCTGTTATTGTCGCGAATCATATTTTGACCAAGATACAACCTGACACTGACCTGCAAATTGCAAAAAACGTAAGAAAATTTGAATTTCGCGGTAATCACTGCGCAATCACCATAATACATTTTTTCTCGTTAGCCTGTCATTTTGGGCCCAATTCGGCAACAGTTGTTTTTTTTTTGCCAATATTGGGCATGATAAGGATCGTCACCCATCCATCCAAGGACCAATTTCGGCAAGCGTTGCTTAATCTTGAAGATCGACCCGTGCGCAATTGGTGCATCTAAATTCTCACAAATAGGATGTACAGGAGTACAGTATATTTTCAAAATTAAAAATGGCCTTACTTTTTCAATGAGCATCCTGTTTTACAGGAGAGTGTATCATTAAATTGGCATTTTAGAAACCATACACTATAAAAAATCACATAAAATAACAAAACCTACTTACTGTTATTTTTATTCAGATTCCCATAGTAGTATTCAGGCCTTAGATCAACTTCGTAATAAAATCCCATACTAGCCCGTAAATCTGAAAATGACCTTGGCTAGGGGTATCTGGGTAATAACCCAGTAACTGGTTTGTGGAGGGCAGACAGGCAGTCGCTCCATGTAAAATACTGGTGTTTCAGCTGCATCTGGTTAGACTGGTAGCCAACACATCTTTTCAGCAACGATCATCGCTGCCGTATAAACGTGACTCTGGCAGAATTAAATAGTCGACATGGCTCAATTGCTAAAATGAAAAAAAAAACGCACAGGCACTGAGGGACAGCAAACGTCACTGTCAGTGTCAAGTCAAAGTTATTCATTGCCAAAAATCTTTTTTGCATGCTTGACGCCTATAATTCTTCAGTTATTCAATATTTCATCATTGTTACAAAGTTCCATTAATCCAATTAAATTGAAACAGTTCATAATGCTAAAGGGTTAATATTCTGCTAAAACAGCATTCGACATTGTGATTTTTAGTATTTTGAGATAGATTCTAACCTTAAATTTTCTCGGCAAACGACGAGGAAAGACTACTCTGCATAAGTTCAATGAGATAGTTTGAGAGTGGTCTTTGAGGGATAAATATCTTGAAACGCATGCACAAATTTAAGCATGGCATTGAATTTAATATCGAGACTCCTGAATCGCAGAAGTTTACGTAAATTGTAAGTCCAAACTATCATTCAGTGCCAATATATATTTATGTATCACTATCCCAGTATCGGATCGTCGTTCAGCGTGGTGGTCTAAGGGGGAGGCCTTTGTTCAGCAATGGACGTCTTCCGGCTGCTGTTGATGATGATCCCATGCTCATATGATAAGTATTCATTCATTTTTTATAATCCGAACTATAGTATTATTAAATGCTTTTCCAGAATATCACATGGCTCCAAACAGTATACTGCAGATTTATCATCAGTAAATTTAATAAAAACTGTCAGTATACCTTATTCAACTGTCAATCATGAACACATTTTACGACAGTTCAAGTATAAAACACAAAATGCTCAACGTTTTTATGCAACAAAAACTGCTCAGCAGAATGATATAGACGATTATCGCAATGAACATAATATCACAGTTATTGGAGAAGACATACCAAATCCTTATCTAGAAATAGAGAAAAGTGAATTTCCTGACTATGTAAAATCGTTTTTAAAAAGCCAGGGTTTTGAGAAACCGACAATTATACAGTCACAAGGATGGCCAATCGCTATGAGTGGACAAAATTTTGTAGGAATTGCACAAACAGGTACTGGCAAAACATTGGCATATTTGTTACCTGCTGTAGTTCACATCAAGGAAAAGAAGGCAAAGAGAGGACTCGGTCCTATTGTACTTGTACTTGCACCAACTAGAGAACTAGCTCGACAAATAGAGAATGTGGCAAAAGACTTTGAAAAATCACTGGGCCTCAGTTGTGTCTGTGTATATGGAGGAGCAAATCGTGCAGTTCAGGCTGAAAAACTAAGACAAGGTGTTGATATTCTTATCGCCACTCCAGGCAGATTGAATGACTTTATTGTCAGCAAAACTGTATCACTGAGCCGATCCACCTATGTTGTGTTAGACGAAGCCGATAGAATGTTAGACATGGGTTTTGAACCACAAATTCGCCAAGCCCTAGAAGGGGTCCCCCTTGAGAGGCAAATCTTAATGTTTTCTGCTACATGGCCTAAAGAAGTTAGACATTTAGCTAAGGACTACCTGGGAGAGTTTGTGCAAGTTAATGTGGGATCAACAGAATTGTCTGCGAACCATAACATAAAGCAACATGTCCATATTTGTGATATGGACCAGAAAATGGATTTGTAAGCATTTTAAGAGTTTAATTTTGTGATTGTTTCCTTTGTGATCTGAAAGTACTCATAACACTTCTTGGCTTTACAGGTTTAAATCTTTAATGCATCAGATATCAGGTGAAGGATTTGGCAAAATGTTAATATTCTCAAATACTAAGAGATTTGTAGATACTCTAGCACTAACACTCAGAAGAAATGGTTGGCCTGCTGATGGAATCCATGGAGACAAAACACAATTCCAGAGAGACAAAATTATTAATAAGTTCAAAACTGGTGGTACTAATATTTTGGTTGCTACTGATGTGGCTGCTCGAGGACTTGGTGAGTATTAAATTTCACATGATAAACCTATTGTGCGATCTCTGACCATGTGGGCCCTGCAAAGATCGTCACACTACCTTCATTGTAGGCAACCTCGACGGCGATGTCCTCACTCAAGCGTCCAGTGAGTGACGATCTTTGCCCATCTCACCAGGTGCATTCGTGAGATATATCTCTGGCCCACTCCCATTTCAGACTGGTTGCTGTTTCTCCAGTATTGGAGAAAAAGCAGCCTGAATGTAAAATAACCTATAATTTTTTTCATTTATAAACTTGACACACTTTTTGATAGATGTCGATGGCGTGACACATGTCATCAACTACGATTTCCCGAATACTTCCGAAGACTACATCCACAGAATAGGGCGCACCGGTCGTCAAGCAAACAAGGGAGTCTCCCACACCATACTCACTGAGGATGATGGGAGGCAAGCAACGAGTTTAATTGATGTTCTCAAAGAAGCTAATCAGGTAACATGGCATAGTTTTTCTTTTAATCTTGCAATGCTTATGCATGCTTGCTTACGTAGTTCAGTAGAATCACGTGCTTCTTTTGGGGATTTCTTCCGCTCTGGGAATGTTGAAGGATAATATGGTGGTAATTTTTTTTTTCTATTTACTTTATATTGGGCCCCAGTTTTGTCATGAACCTAGAGATAATAAAACTCAAGAACCTAAAAATCTTGATAACTGCCCCCACTTCTGCAAGACCTTAGGAAAATCATGGTATTGTCATTAATACATTTTTATGTTGTTACAGGAAATACCAGCAGAGTTAGAAGACCTTGCTCGTTCTCACAACATGTCAAAAGCAAAAGAAAGGCAGACAAAATGGAAACCAAGACAGAATAACTACCAGTACAATCAAAACCAATACCAATCCAACTCTAACCGGAGGTTCAATCGATTTGATCGATCAAGAAGTTTTAAGAGTAACCGATATGATGATGATTATTAGTACAAATTGATTTTGTGGTTAGTTAAGTACTGTATATTATTGTAACCTGTGTTATAGCATGTAGTACAATATAATTTTATGTTATAGCGATTTTTGCCTTTTATTATAATTATCTTGCTTATCATCCATATCCAATATTATAAAGGACATGTCTGGTGGAACAATGGGCGATTGTCTAGGTAGTCAAAGAAAATGTTCAGTAATGATTGTTATATTATTACTGTTGCTGCCCCCGCAAACGTCGTTTTGCAAAAAAAAAATTAATAGATAGTAGCCGATTCTCAGACCTACTGAATGTGCATGTAAAATCTCATAAAAATCGGTCAAGCCATTTCGGAGGAGTATGGTATCTAACACTGTGACACGACAATTTTATATATTAGATAATCGTCGTATTTTATATGTTATCAATTAATAAGTTTCAGGTGTCAGAATCTTGTAAAAACTGATTTAAATGAAGTTTATAAATTATGCTGGGGATTTTTCTTAGTTTTTTTTATTATAACGCCATCTGTGAGCGAATACAGGTACTAATTGGTAGTATGCCTTTGAGATCATATTCTTCAGTTTTTTTGGACATTTCTATTTGTACAACAAAAATGTAAAGCACCTATTGTTTATCTATTAAATACTAACTAAGTGTTACTAAAACATTTTTAGTACTTCCCGTTAAAAATGACAAAGCGGAAGCTACGATTGAGTACTGTTTTATTGAGAATTATGTTACGCAAGTAATACTGGAATAGAATAGAATAGATAGATTTTTAAATCGACAAGTTATAGAATAGACAAGTTAGACGAGATTAAAAAATTGGCTACTAAAAATACGTCAATTTACGTTAGGCGCTGACTAATTTGACAGGACTAAACTAATATTCATCTTCAGTCCTTTTCTTAATGGAATAGAAAGAAAAAGATGCACTGAACTTAAATTTAGTTTAGTTTGTGAACAACAGAATCGGGGCCAATATCTAATTTGCCCCCGCGGCAAACGCGCGGCGGTGACTCGTCATTCGGCCTGTAGCAGAAAGGTTTTTGTAGTTCCTTAATGCAAGGTAGGTAGTAATTGGGTTAATCCTCAAAGTTTTGCTGCTCATCAGTTATTATTGCTGTCTACGGACCATCGAGGTGTTTTATGTTCCAACTTCTTGTGCCCACAAAGAGTCCGAATACCCACCGTTCCCATGGATACAGGTTGACATTAAACAGCGTCTTGGATACTGCAAAGAACCAAGGAATCGAAAACATCGTGAATTGTTAATAATTCAATATAATCATGGTATATCAAGTTCCGAAAAAACGACCCAAATCGTCTTTCAAGATGATGGCCTTGCCTGAACTTAACACAAGGACTGTTTTAGATGTAGTGGAGGAGAATTTTAGAAAACTTGGCTTGGTGAGGCGTCATTTCTGTTATTTATTTATTTTTAAATACTTTATTGTACACCACAGAAATACATACTTAATATGAAAAAGATACATCAAACACTACAAAATATACAATGGGCGGCCTTATTGCTTTCTGCGATCTCCTCTAGGCAACCTTGGCGTGGACTTATATGTAGTTAGTGTGAAACGTATGAACAGTACTTACATAATTAACTTTTAATGATTCTCATTGCTTATTTGAAGGAAGTAATTATTTTCAGAAAGCCTATGCCATACGTATGATATACATCGGCGAACACACATTGCCTAAAGAAGAAATTATAAAGCACTTCTCCAAAACCATCTCGATCGTGAATTCTTCTTATTGTGAGATTAATGTGCATGGTCTACTACTTGTATATGACAGTTATTTTGTTCACATACTTGAGGTTAGTACTTGTAATAAGTTTTAACTGCTCTGACGGCCTCGTGACTGCTGAGCGTGGGTCCTGGGTTTGATTCCCAGGTCATGAAGTGTTTTTGGAATTTTCCATTAGGAATTTCTCAGTAGCAGCCTGAAGTTTGGATGATGGCGGTGTGATACCCCCGTGCCTCGGAAAGCACGTTGAGCACGTTGTTATGAGAGTGAGGGAAGAGTAAGTTCACCTGTATCTGCGCACGCACTTGTGCACTACTTATAATATCTACCGCATAGATGGCTAGTCTCCGTTGCTATTGGCTGCTATGGCTGAAATTCGGACTGGAGGATTATTATTATTATTTACCTACCTATAATAAGTTCAGGGTCGACTCGAATCAAAGTTAATTTTGTCAGGCGAAACCACGGATGTGTTCACGCATAATTTACGAGACTAGGTAGGTATCTAGGTACTTACAAAACTGAAATGTTAACAAACTTTCGGAATAACTGTTCCTGCTTATGTAGGTAATCTTCATATAAGCGGTAATTTTTCTCTTTTCAAAACTTTTAGGGCTCCGAGGACACTGTCCACAGGCACTTGAGGTTTCTATTCAGACGCGAACAAGAATGGATTGCTGAAATGGATAAATTGGACCAAGAAGCTATGGGGGAGGCGGGCGAAGGGCTGACTGTCCTAATGACCGAGAATGCGGAACCAAAACCAGAGAGGAAAATGTTTAGGCACTTGAAATATGTGATGACTTATCATTCCATTCGCACGGTAAAGAATCCTTTATATCAATCTAGTAGTTTAGTCGTATATCCCTTTTTGTGCTTCACCTATGTATTTTTTTAGTTATTTTATGGCATGAATTTGCCGTTGATTCGCAGGAGAACTAGGGTAGCCCACCGAGTTTCCAAATGGGCAAGGGATTATGGGATTTATGGAGTGGTGAGAACGACCGTGTACCGGAAGGGAAGGGAAGGGAAAATCTGGTAAAGGTCGCGAGAATCCGCTGTGCGATAGAGACACGCGATGGCTCTTTAATTATATAACTTACCACTGCACTAATAAAACGCATAATCATTTAACTTTTTCTTAAGTCATGGTCAGTTCTACCTTCAGATTCGTTCGTAACCGTTACGGGCCCAAGATCTATGCAATTTATCTACATCATGCATCCAGTCAGACCGAACTCGCGCATATATATTATCTCGCGCATATTCAACTATTATCTAACACGCTTAAATGAATACATACCTAAATGCGTATTTGTAAGATAATCTATGAATCCGAACTTTGCAAATGTACAGACGCCAGCACGTCAAGCTCCTATAATCTGTCAAATATACTTAATAGATTTTCAAGTTTATTGCTAAATCTTAAGGTTCAAAGTTGATTGGGAAAATTTGATAGTTTCGGGTAGCATGATGTTCTGGCGTCTGTACCTATGTAATTCGGATGACATTACCATTAAGTAGGTATGGTCCCATCGAGCTGGTTTGATGATGGAGCTAGAAGATGGGTACGGAACCCGTAAGTAAACCTATTGTAGTAACCTTAGGCTCATTAGATTTGTATTAACGATTATTATTGGGGTACATTGGTATCGGATGGAGCAGTGGTGGCCGCGACTTACGAGTTTTAGGTCATAGGTTCAAAACCCAGAACAGGCGCTTTACTTTGTGTGCAGTATTTCGTCGCCACTGCTCTCAAAACAGTGAAGGAAAACATTGTGAGGAAACCGGCATGCCCTTATAGAACCAAAAATTGGAAGACATGTGACATCTAACAACCCACTGGGCCCTCGTGGTGGATTACGGTCCACTCCCTCTTACTGCCCAGGCCTGTGTCCCAGCAGTGGGAACCCTGTAGGCTGATAATGTATGTTATGTATTAGGGCACAATAAATTGTTGAAGCGTGTTTCATAGTTTTTTTCAAACTAGGTAAATTTTTATTGCCATCTATGTGTTAGGTATCTAGCTATTCTTAATTTTTTTTGTTGTTCAGCGCCAGTTCAAAAATTGGCGTGCAATAACAGCCAGGCCTCCGTCGCTTATCGGCAAGTTGGACTTGTTCGGACCACTGGAAGAACACTTGGAGCAACTTCGAATCTTCCTTAATAAGATGATGAAAATTGTTGATTTGGCGCGAGCTGATGAAAATGTAAGTTTCTGACTGATACGAGAGAAAGTACCTACTGTGTAGGTAGTGTTCCGAGAAAACTTTAGGTACAAAGATTTAGGTATGTACCTACATACATACAAATAAATAAAACTGAAGTGTCTCTTTGTAATGTAAAAATAACAGCTTTTTACTAAATGCATTTAGTACTTCTAACAAATTCTTTAAAAAAAAATTGTTGTCTGGTGGTTCCGGCTATTCTCCGAAACGACTTGACTGATTTAGACAGGACTTTCACTGGCAGATGGCTGATCTTAAAATAGGTTCTTTGTCCCGGTAGCATGTTCCCATGGGATAATTCCCGACATCACGCAGACGAAGCTGCGGACAGAAGCTAGTAACTCCAACGCTAGAAGTTCTTAACTCTCATTTTCTAAAACTCATTATCAGCCTACGTAACAAACCCATTATAGTCGACGTACAATGAAAACCTTTTAAAGAAAATTCAATGTTTTTTTTTATTTATTGGATGTTTTTTTTTTTTTATTTGTTTGTTTGGTATAATTACAAAAAACGTGCACAGCTCGAAGATGCTTCTAATGATATGAATGAATGTATTGAACGATGATAATGAACTTCTGCTAACGTCAATGACGGCCATTTTACAGATAGTTTTTATCTTCCCCTGCAAAATAATGTTTATTGCAATCACGAGGTTTTTACTGTACGGCGACGTTATGAGGCGCCAGCCTACAATAGATAGAGTTATGACTTATGAGGAACACGGTGTAAAGTTCACTCACCCTTCATAGAAAAGGGAGGATCCTCTGACCCAGGCGGGTGTTGTATCTGGTGGGCAACTGCGTGACGATTGATGTCGGGAAGTTGTGCTAGTTGCGTGGTAAACTCTGCTCGTCGGTGCAGGATTTTGCGTGACGTCAGTGTGACGCGTAATTCGCATGTGGCGATGTAGATGCCGCCACAGTGTGATTGTCATAATTCTTCATTTTGAAACGTTTGCAGCTTGCTTTCGATGGGTTGAGAGTGACGGACCCCAAGATGGAAGCGCTACCCGAGGTGGCCCTGATCGACTTCTTGCTACAATCTAAGTACATCTTACCGTTTCGAGAAATCGCGGGTTTGCACAGACGTGTTGATGACTATCAATTCTTTTTCGGTGAGCCATCTTCCGCTAATTCGCATTTTTTTGACATAGTTCGTACCTAGAAAACAAACTTAGGTGAAGGCAATTATATTATAAGTTTTAATAGGTTACAATATTCGATCTTAAAAATATTCAGATTTGTATTAACGATTATTCGTGTCTCAGCCGTAGGAACATTATAGGCTGAACTATGCATCTAAACATGCTCGTTTTCGGTTTCTATTTGTAGAGGAAGTTTGGCCCGTTCCGACCCACTACACGCCTCGTTTCCTATTCAAACTGAAGGCAGATGACTCATTCGTGGAGCCTCTCCCCGTAATGCCTTGGGAGATTGTTAGGAAAGAGGGAGACGATGAAGACAAGGAGCAACGAGAAGAAACTGAGGGTTCATCTAGTGATTAAAGTATAGCGTTTAGACAAGGTGCTACAAGAGGCCTACACACATCTTTTGACGCCTGCATGACATTGACAGGGGGGCGTTTTAGGTAATCATTTGTGAAATTGTCACAGAAATTAAATGGATTATACAAGATGGCGGTGTTAGTTCAGATGTTGGCCACGCGCCAAGAGAAACTTGTTGCGTTGTGTTCTATTCTGTCTCTTGTCTTATTGATATCTAGTAATTTTTATTACTTTTTATTATGTTTAATTCTTGCGCTGCATTGACACTATCTGCTTATTACGGAAATTGCTTTCTTGCTTTTCTGCTTGCCATGTATTCATTTTATGTTATTAATTACACTTTGCGATATTACTGAATTTGTTTTATTGTTATTAAACAGTAGTACAACCCTTGTAGATTGCATAAGTGAGTAATGAATCTCCGGTCTATCAAGCAAGGGCTTAATTTGAGTGTAAGGCCGCGTCCTAATAGAAAGCGATCGTCGCGTTCATAAGTCAAATTTAATTCGGTGAACCGGAACGCGTGGTCGCACCGACAGAGGCCGCTTTCCAGTTTTCCGAACAAGAAGTGACATATAAACACGAAGATCGCGTATTCGCGCGACGATAGTTTTTTCCAAATTGTTGTTATGTAGGTACGCTACGCTCTTTGGTTATTACTATAGGAGAATAAATACTTTAAACGCGCAATGTGAGACAGTGATAAGCATCCTCTGTTCTTATCCAGGATATGCATTTTAACTCCGCATTAAAAAGTTGGCCATAACAATTTCACTGATATGGCGCGAGTATCTACGTGATACTTTTTGGAAAACTGAGATTTAATAATAAGTTAATTTTTCATACCCTTATCATTTTAACGATAAGACTCGAATAGACGCTGGCGAACTCTGCTAGTTTCGTGTTGCTATAGTAATATTGATTTATTGTTGTTGTTCATTATAACATTAACACAATGTTCTTAGTGTGATTAATAATTTGAGTCTTTGTAGACCTGACTCAGTGAAACATGGATAAACTGAACAAGAAGAAGAAGATTAAAAGGGAAACAAGAAAAACAATTGCCGGAATCAAACTGCCGCCTATTGAACCAGTAGAAGGTATTAAAACTATTGTAGATGTAGATCCTGCTTATTACTCTTTAGTCGAAGGACGCCCCTTGCGACAGAACAAATCAATACGTGAATACAAAAGGAATATAAAAAATTTGGCTTTGAACAGAACGCTTCTTGGATTCTTGACTGATGACATTCTGAGGATTGAAGGAGAAATAGAATCAGAACGAAATATTTATGAAACGGCATTCAAGCATTTTGAAGAATACCAGAATAGTTTCGACAAATTCCTTGCAGACGATAATAATAAAACGATTGCTATAATGCAAAAGTCAGATGCTCTAGCTAAGGAACTAGCAAATCAAACTGAGAATCATAAGAAAGCTAACTATGACTTGGCTTCTATAAAGTCCAAGTTACAATACATTGATGAAACATTAATGATTCTATTATCATTTCAAAATTTTCTTAATAAGGCTGCTCCCATTTTGTGGCAAGATAGTCATAATATCAAGCTAGATATAAAATATCCCGATGTCTTTGCAGTGGAATCTGATATTTTTAAAACAATCGATAAGGATATTGTCGCGACGAAACTCGGAGAGCTGCCTGAACCACAACTTTATTTTGAAACACCAGACCAGTTGTTGATAATTTTTGACTTACTAGAAAAGCAGAATTTGAATTATTTATTGCTTACCACGGAATTCAGTGTGGAGAAAAATAGATTTTTGAAGACACTGGATGTTTTAAAAAGCATGTTGCGTCAAGAACTGGACTTTATAAAAGAAAAGGTAGGCATTTTTTTTATTTCGTTTAAGACCTTAAGTTATATTACTTTTTATAACATAGATTTGTTTTGAAACTATATTCATAAAATTCTGTAAAATCTTTCCAATTTATTTACCTAATTACTTCTATAATTCTACTACTTAGTGAAAAGTCAGACAAGACTTCACATTAGGGCTTCAGGTTATCGACAGGTCTAACAGTCAAATCAAGAGGTAAGCGTGAGGTGAACCTAGTAATAGCCTACTGTAGATGTTTATTCGGTTTTAAGTTTATATAATTACTTATTTACAGATCAAATCAATTCAAGACACCATCAAATGGAACGATGATCGCGAAGCAGAACTTAAAGAAATATTCTTCAGGATTTTAGATGTAAAAATTAAGGATGTAGTGTCCTCGGATTTGGCTTTACAAATTTTTAATTACGTGGAGTTTGCTTATGAGCAAATGATAGCTCCGAATGAAACAAAATTTAGTTCCTTAGATATGGCATTAGCCATAGAGCGAGAATATGACAATTTGTTGATATATATATCGGCCTATGATTTGGAAATGATAAAACAAATCGAAAAAGAAACATATGAGCATGGATCTTTAGAGCTAAAGCAAGCTAAAAAAGCAGCGACACTTTTGAAAGACGTTGACAAACTTTCAAAGCGTTTGAAGTCCTCTTATGAACCAACGAGGCGAAAAGTCTACGAATGATCGTGATCTGTAACTTTTCTGGATATTGAATTTAAGGTGAAACTTGTATTGCAACTTGAAACAGACCGGTTCGTATTTTTAAAATAAATTAGTATTTTCACAGTATTCCTCGAAGGAAGACGTATGTACTTACATACACCAATCCACTGCCAGTTACTGCCAGTTTTTTTTAAGGAAAATGGCGGTCAAGAGTCCTATAAGAACTACGAGCTCTTCGGCTTTGATTGTTAAGTTTATCTTTATAATTTTGATCATATTATTTGAATTTGTATATAAGAATTAAGTACCATGAGATTAAGTTATAGATTTTAAAAAGTAACATTCCATTAAGCTAGGTAGCTTAATTGAATGTTACTTTTTAAAAGAGAAGATAATTTCAACGAAGAGAAATAAACATTGAAAAAGGAAAACCTAATTCTCTCTTTTGCAACATGGGCACTCCGGTGAAATGCTGGTTCCTGATAAGGCTATATAGAAAAATATATTACTGTCATATTTCTTGCACTATATTATTCTGACATTATACATATTTCTTTGCATTGCGAGTAATTGCTACAAACATACGTTTATTACATTTTATGTTTAGTTTTGGTATCTTATGTTAAAAAAAAAACTTGATAGTGTTTTGCTAATAGCATATTTGTAAAAATGAGTTGTTTAGATGAAGTACGGAAGCCTATGGTTCCATTAAAAACTTTAGATATAATATTCAGGCGTCGTTATGTTCCTAATACACAATATTACTTTGCGAATCGAAAACATGCCGTGGGGAAAGATCTGAAGCATAAGAAACAAATAAGTCCGTTCCGGGTACCGAAGTCTGAAAAGTTGCTGTCGTATATAAAGTATAGCGATCGAAAGGAAAAAGTTACTACAAGAGAAAGGTTAGCACCACTGCATTTAAAAGATAACTTCAGAATCGCAGCAACGAGGGATATTTCCAAAAGACTTTTCATTGAAGAACCTCCTGATGACGTCAGAGCAGTTGTCGAAATTCATCCTGAGTTTTATACCGTAATTGAAGGGCGTCCTTTGCGATGTTTCGACGACATAAAAGTTTATACGAACAACATTCGAGCCTACGCAATGAATCGTCAACAAATCGGATACCGACGAGACTTAATTCTGAAAATTGAGAAAAGTGATCTCGATGAAGCTGAAAATTATGAACGCATAGTTGATAAACTGAAACATCACATCAAAGACTTCCAAACATTTCTCACAGAAGATTACAAGAAAGCATGTATAAAAGTGGCTAAAGCTGAAAGAGTATTTGAAGAATTGGTTGCTAAAAACTCAGAGTTTCTTGGCTATGTCTCCAGTTTGACGATTTTAAATAACATTTTGTTCAATCTTGACGCCATAAGAGGTATTTTAAAGACGTACAGAAGCTATTTAATGTTTATAGCTCCTTTGTCGTGGAGGCAACACAATGATGAAACTTTAATCGGTAGGGTTATGTCCATTCAGTTTGAAGCTGGAGAATTTGCAACTGATAATGACCTAGTTGAAACACTGGACATTGAAAAAATGGTTGAGGTGGCTAAAATTGAATTAAAAAATCCACCTCCTCCTTGTTTGTATTTTAAAAGACCTTCACAGATGATGTACTTATTCCGTTCTATGGAGTTACAAAGCAGAGAATACTTGATACAACTTTCGAAAACTGATGGTCCAAATCGCTCCCTGCGGGACCGCATTAAACAATTAAAACAAGGACAGATACAAGAGTCTGATTACTTTGAGTATTACATTGACCATATTAACTTTGAAATATATAGAGAAATTTGTAATGAAAAGCACTTACGAAAAAAGTTTTTCCGAATATTGAATGAAACATTTTATGACAGTATTGCGAGTCCACAGACATTGAAATTAAAAATATGCATTGAGTACGTATATGAACAAATTTTCGGAAAGTGTGAAGAAGGTCACCACACTTTGCAAGATCCTCTAAAAATTCTCGAAGTAATGTATGAAGATTACAATTTACAATTAGACGCTTTGGACTTCCATATAGTAGTTCAAGCGCAAAAAGATTTTTTTTCTCAAGACTTGAAAACGATGAAGAACGCTTACAATGCGCAAAGAGAGCTTAGAACATTCAGGGAAATGACAAATGCTATGAACAAAGCATTCTTGCCACCTGCGCAGTTCGTACGACCACTTAATACTAAATTTATGAATGCAAAAGATCAACGAGCATTTAAGATGGCTGAAAAAAAGAAAACTGAACAATCAATTGGAGAACGAGCAAAACCTAAAAAATATAAATTGTCAATGGAGGAGCGAGAGGGATTGATACTGTTTACTGAGTGGTGTGATGGCGAGAATCCAGCCCCATTCTTAAAGGAATATTACGAACTGGTAAAGCCAGAAAAATCTGAATTATTTTAAATGGATTTTTATTTTGATGTTATTTAATTATTTTGTATTAGGATTTGGTTTTATATTTTATGTGAAAACTTATTAAAAATTA
Source organism: Globia sparganii (assembly GCA_949316385.1). Taxonomy (NCBI): domain Eukaryota; kingdom Metazoa; phylum Arthropoda; class Insecta; order Lepidoptera; family Noctuidae; genus Globia; species Globia sparganii. The sequence continues at coordinate 11,478,982 of OX438663.1, read as the reverse complement.
ACAGTTTAATGATTTTGTGTCTAAATTTTTTATAGTTAGTAGGTATATTATATTTATGGGGCGGTGGTGTGGTGGCTCAAGGATAACGGCTGCGACTTATGACTAGCAGGTCGTGGGTTCGAACCCAAACAGGCACTTTGTTTCATTTTTTCATCACCATAACTCTCAAAACGGTGAAGCAAAACATCGCGAGGAAACCAGCATGTCTTAGAAACAATTTCGAAGACATGGGACATCGGCCAACCCCCACTGGGGCCGCGTGGTGGACTATGACCCACTCCTTCACACAGAGCCTGCCTGTGACGCCTATGTCCCAGCAACGGGAACATTATAAACTGTTTGAGTATGCTTATATTATGTAGGTACCTACCTAAAACTTCTTCTTTTTGTAGGTCAGTTTGATAAAAAATTGTTAAAACACAATCATTTGAAATGCTAAGAAATTGTTAATCTCGTTGGTTCAGGCCTTAGTCCAAGCGTTTATATTTTAGAATACTTACTATCGTTTTTATGTAATAAAATACTTATATAATAATGAGTTTAAAAATACACGATGAAGAAACTCATTCTTTTATTATTGACATACCGAAACCAAGAACGTATGCGAAAAAGTCAACAAGCATTATTAAACAGAAGTGTAGAAAGTCGGTTGTCCAAAGTCGACTTAAGCCTTCTTTGGATATAAAGGAGATATGCTCCCTATCTGCTATCAAGCCATTATCGGTAGCTATTATCAAGAAGGATGACGGTTTACTACCTTACATAATCTATTCAAAAAAGCAAGAGAAAGAGAAATTACGGCAGCGTATGAAAACAGGTTTGCAAGGTAATTACAAGGCAATATATGCAGAGAAACAGCGACGGCTACAAACTGATGATCCACCGAATGACATTCGTATTGTAACCGACTACGATCCCGGTTTTTTTATGTGTGTCAATGGCACTTTCCTAAGAAGTTATATCGCTCCTTATAAGTCCCTCAAATATTTGTTTAACAGTCAGTTATGGTGGCGACAAGAAGTAGGCTATAGAAATGATTGTATGTTAAATATTGATACTACTCACCAGAGAGAACAGGAAGTATACGATATAAGTACTAAAAGATACATGGAACAAGTCAAATATTTTGAGGATTTTGTTTCGGCTGATTATCGGAAGTCGATATTGTCCCTGAATAAATGGGATGAGGTGAAATTAGCAGTTTACAAGCAAACATCTGAATTACAAGGTTTAGCAGCAAGGGCATTTACAATTACGTCGAGGATTGTAGGACTGGATTACAGGTATAGCCTGCAGCAAAAGTATGGAAGATTTTTATACTACCTATCTCCTCCGAGCTGGCGCTTCAAGAACAGGAACTTCGCTCGATCTATCGAGATAGAGGCAAAAGGTTTTGATTTTGGAATTTCTAGCGAAGAAGATACATTTAATGTCATGTTTGAGAAACTGAAAAGAGAGTGCTATACCGGCCTTGTACAGCCAGTTTTATACTTCAATCATCCTGATGACTTGATGGAGCTGTTTGACGGCATAGAGCAGCAGCATTTGCATCACTTCACTCATGTGGTTGCACTAGCACCTCACGCGACATTTTTAAAGAAGGGAATAAAACTGTTTAAGGATATCATTGCACTGGATAGTGCTGGAACTCTTAACACTATCAAAGAATTTGAAAAGTTATTGCGATTTAGCGAAGATCAATGCTCACAACTAGAAGCAAAATTCTTTAAAATAATAAATGGGTTTTTTTATGACTGCGTCGGAGCCCCAGAAGTTTTAAAATTTCAGACGCATTTGGAATTTTGTTATGAAAAAATATATAATGAAAAACCCATAAACATGGACATGTTAGCAACTGCAAAGGCTCTAGAAGATGTTTACATGGATTATTCAAAACGATTGGATGTGGTGACCGGTGACAAAATTAAGGCTGCTCTGGCGCAGTATATTGAGTCGGAACGACGAAAGTATAAAAGAGCCAAAGTAGCGGCGAGAGAACTGCGACTGTTCCAACGACTGGAGCGAGACTTGCTCCGAGCCTATGCACCAGCAGCTAACAGTCAATTCGGAATCTCTTTTAATATGCCGCGGGGCTCGCGGAGAAAATTATATTTCCGATCGAAATATAATGAAAATCGAAGTAGTCTTACTGAAGCTGAAGTCGAATATTTGACTCTATTCACTGATTGGACTGAAAAAGAAGATCCAGGAAATTATTTACATGTATCGCCTGAGGAGACAGGACACCATCGCAATTAGAGACGGCCCGTTAACGTTACGTTTAACAAAAATTAAATACTGTTTTTTAATTTTAAAAATAAAATACTGTTTGTTTAATGAAAACAGTTTATTTACGGGGTTCAATATGAAAAACGTATATGTACCTCCTAAAACACAATACAATAATACGCAATGTATATAGATATAATAAAACAAATATACTTTAATAACAAAATTTACATGTTCTACTCATAAAAATGTTTGGTTTCATGGTATTGACAAGTAACTACTTGGAATTTACATATTTACAAAGTGGGTACCTAACAAAATGGTAAAAGCTTTTTTCAATATATATGTCTTAACATTAAGTTACACCTCTATGAGTAAATAAATAAATAGGTACTAATTAAAACTAAAAAATAAACAAATGATGACAATACATTTTCTTCTGTAAGAAGTTTAAAGCTTTAACTTGAAACTTTTCATCAACAGTAAAGTCGACTTACGATCAATGGCCTGGTATTAGTCTTTCAATTACATCGATATCTTAGCCTTATATTTTTTTCAGTTGAGTTATACATTTTTCAGTAACAATATTCAAACCCTTCGACATTTCAGTACGGTTTATGGTTAACTGACTCAAAACTGGTGTAGTTATATAAGTTATCAGTTATAAAAATTCGTTGACGGTTTAAAACAAAGCAGTGATTTACCGAAAGTAACGTAAGTAATTTCATATTAATTCAGTAGTATTAAATACACACACACAATTTTATTATTGTATTCGAAAGACATACATATTTACGTTGTGTATTTCGTATGATATATTGCCCTACAGTATTTACATTACGTATGTATATGTACAAAATTTTGAAGCTCTCCCAACATAAACTTAGTACAAGCCTCTTCATAATTATGTTGTAAACAATGCCTATATGACATCACATTAAAATGTAAAATCCTTTACAGACTATATTTTTAACTACACATGAAAAATAGAGCAAAGGATTTACACGATTAAGATAAAGGTTGGTTGGTATTTAAAGGATACAGACTCAGAGAAGCTTAAAAAAATGATTTGAAGAACGAGCATTTTGATAAAAACTACATATTCAGTTTATTATAGAAAATATGTTAAAATTACAGAATTAGGTAGGTAGATATTCCGATTAGAAGTACGAAGTTAGGTAGCCATTTAGCATTGTAATAAATTACACCACAAAAGACAATTTCACACATGATATAAAAAGTATGACATTCAGAAGGATAAATCTAGTGAGTTTTCACGTTTTCACAGACATGACTAAATTATTTAATTCACGCTTTCATATATTTATCTCCAATTGCCCATCTCTGCACGTATTACCGTTACCTAAATACTGTAACACTAATGGTCCCACAATATATTGTGTGTGAGCCACGTTTTTGCAACTATGAAAACCATCTAAAAATTATACGTCGTTGGATTTGCATATTTAGGCTGGCCGTGGAATAAGTGACTTTGTACAAGCTATAATTTACCATGTATGTAAGCCAGTAGTGGTGGTATCAAACGGACATATCTATATGATTTGTGTAGTACTACCTTTATCTCCCACCTAGCTATTTTCAAAAGAAAATGACTAGTAGTTAATTTAATTTATAATATTCGTTTCCTTCAAAATGTTCAATATAACTTGAGCAACATGATGATGGAATATTTCATAAGACGTTATACATCTATAATAAAACAATATTTGGTGTTTCTATCTCGGACGTAATAAAATCATCCATACAGTGAGCATTTTCAAATACTTAACGTTCACGAACCGTACAGTTACTAGCGTACGGCTGACTTGTCACAAACACTAACGCGTCACTATATAGTTTATCTGACTCGTTTCTTCTGCAACTTGGCGAGTTTTCTTCTCTTGAGTATCATCTCGTAGAGCGCCTCTAGCCCCTCGTGTAGTCCCTCGCCGGTGATGGCGCATGCGGGCTGCACGTGCCACGCGTGCGCGTCGCGCGACCCGTGCGGCGACGACACCAGCTCGTGGAGACCTAGTAACTTTTCCAGCTCGCGGGGTTCCTTCGCCCCGGGTAAGTCCTGTTTATTCGCTAACACGAGAATCGGCACACCCGTATTATCTGGAGACTTGGCTGTGCGTATTAACTCCATTTTAGCTTCCTCCATTCGTTCTACGTCGACGGAGTCTAGCACGAATATAATGCCATCCGTGCATCTAGTGTAGGATTTCCATAGAGGTCGTAGTTTTTCTTGCCCGCCGACGTCCCAAACGAGGAAGTTGACACCCTTCGACTTGCCAAGAGTGCCTTTGACTTTTTCGCAGTTGAAACCGATGGTGGGGACGGTGTTGAGGTACTGGTCAAACTTGAGGCGGTAGAGCGCGGTGGTCTTGCCGGCGGAGTCGAGCCCCAGCATGACAACGTGCAGCGTGCCCTGCGCGGTGGGCAGCGCGTCGAGCAGGCTCGAGTTCTTGCCCATGTTAGCACCCATACTTCGTAACCGCGCGGCGGTTATCTGACACTGTCGTCCGAGCGCACCATGTTGAAATTTTCTTGTAACTCTGAAACGTGAAAAAATATATTTATATTGGATGCTGAACACCTATTGTGTATTTTTTAAATAATTGGCACTGTTATGCATGAGGTACTATATAATAATAATCTCCATGAGACGATGACCTAGGGCCGTCTTGTTATATTTTTGTTTTTGTATATTGCGCCATCGTCTGGCGAAATAATGATGCTTTCCTAATTACGTCCTAGCAAGGGAATATTATTATGTTCTTCTTCTTTATTACAAGCCCGTCGAAACAAGTTTATGGTTCAATATTTTAATAACAATGGTTTCGTTTTTCAAATCCAAGGGATTGATGAAGGCTCCATCGCTTTGTTCAGCCATACGGGAATACTATTAAAGTTCTCGGTTTTATTTAAATAAAGTTATGGCAGAGATACAATCAGCAACATGAGGAGCGGTCCAATACGAAGTAGTCGACCTCATGCCCTTTACTCGACTCTTACTTAATTTAAACAATTTATCAGAGTTTCGCAATCACTTCAAAGAAATTATGAATATCAATTTGAAGCTAGGTTTCATTTTCACTAATGCGAAGGGATAACATTCTATATATAGATATAATCCTTAGATTATATCTATATATAGAACATACATATTATATCTATATATCTATATATATATATACATTCTATATATAGATATAATCCTTAGATTATATCTATATATAGAATGTTATCCCCATTATTATATCCCCATTATTATAGAATGTTATCTATATATCTATATATATATATACATTCTATATATAGATATAATCCTTAGATTATATCTATATATAGAATGTTATCCCCATTAGTTATTATTATATAATCTAAGGATTATATCTATATATAGAATGTTATCCCTTTACTAAACAAAATTACTAGACAAATAAGTGATGCTTTTTTTATTAAAACCTGATTTTTTAAGCTTTTGTTGAACCATTTCATATTATTTTATATACCTACGTTTCAAGAAACTTTTTCATGACTTGAAGAAGAGATCCAGTCACATTGGCAGATAAGTTTAAGTACACACATCAAAAGTGTCTAGGGATCAACATATATTTTTGCAATAACTTTTCTCCTGATTGATATTAATTAAAATTTACTTTAAGGATTCATCAAATAAAGTGTTTTCGTTTGTCACAGTAACGATAAACCAAGTCACCTTTGCATTAATAAAGAAATTTGCTATTTTCCTAATAAAGGGATTTTTGACATTTGAACCACTAACACAAAAGTTCGAAAAAAAGACTGAAATAACAGTTTTCTCTAAAATTTTATTGGTTAACTTAAACAATTAATAATCCGTGTTTCTACCGCGAACACTAACAACACAAGAACATCGGTTTGGCATACTCAAAATGAGTTCATCCAAATCACGCTGTGGAATGGCCGCCCATGTTCGTTGCAACAACAAAAAAAGGTCTTCTTGCGACTGGATACCCTCCATATTCGGCAGAGCTCTTCTCTGTAGCATATCCCATGCATGCTCAATCGGGTTCAAGTCTGGCGACTGAGCAGGCCAGGGCAGGACATTGATGTTAGCTGCGGCGAGAGTCTGTCTTACAACTCTTGCGGTGTGCGGTCGTGCATTATCATGCATTAACTGAAATAAGGGACTGATTTGCACTTGTAGAGGAACGATGACGTCTGATACAATCGTCTCAGCATAAATTTGAGCGTTGAGGTTGCCTCTGATCCAAATCAACTCAGTTCTTCCGCCGATCCAAATACCCGCCCATACCATGATGGTTCCACCACTATAAGGATGGACTTCCTGGCAGGATTTTAATCGCTGTTGGCGTCCAGGGGTTCTCCAGTGTCGTATACGTCTTGTATCCGGTCTCATACCAAAACGAGACTCATCAGAAAAGCACACGAAACGCCATTGTTCTTCTGCCCAATTTCTGTGTTCAAGAGCCCATTGATATCGAATCCTACGATTGTGCATTGCTATAGGTGGTACCCGTAGCGGTCTTCGGGAATGAAGGTTCACTTCATGCAAGCGGTTTCTGACTGTTTGGTCGCTAATTAAGTTCCCTGAAGAGTGATGAAGCCTCACGGCTAACATCATGGCGGTTATTGTTGGAGCTCTTCGAGTTAAGATTTGAATGTATCGGTCTTGTCTCCGTGTGGTGCAGCGATACCGTCCTCCATGGCGCTCAGCCACGGTACCAGTGCTTCGGTAACGTGTCCAAAGTCGACTGATAACACTCTGACTTGTATTCAGAGCTAAAGCCACAGTACGTTGCCGGGAACCAGCTTCTATCATTCCCACGGCTCTGAGCATTTCTTCCCTGCTTAAATGACGTCGCCGCTCCATAATAACGTTGGTTTTAATCAGTAGTAGGGAAACAGTAGCACTAATAATGTCTTCAATGCGTTGTCTGTTTTTATAGGGAAAATATTGACAGCTGATTTTCATCTTTTACTCGAATTTGATTCACAGTTCCTGATTCAAATTATGAAATGCACCAAAAAGGATCCATATAAATTTATAAAATCATAAATTTATTACAAAGCCACATCTCAATCTCAAGAAATCCGCATAAAAATGCTTGATCCCTAGACACTTTTGATGTGTGTAGTTGGCTGAGAAATTCTTCAGTTTGATTATAAAAGTCCGTTCTTGTCCTTACTTCATAGTTACCTAAGTAGAAAAGTAGATTCATAGGTTCAGTGTAAAGTAAAGTAAAGAAGGGGGAAGGGGGAGTGACGCAAGCGGGAGGGGGTCACATCGAGACAAGACAAGATGTCGCCATAGCTCGCGCCCTTTTAATAATTATTCGCGGCAGACGAGTCGACGACTTTTTGCACGGAGGCACGGGCCGGCCCGGTTATGAAGCGAACTTATAATTCAGCTACAACATCTCTGCGGTTACCGCAACCCGTAACTATCACACTACAAAGTTCATTTTTGTTTAGTTTCACTGTCGCAAAGATCTTTGCAGACTTGATACGGTGTGCAGAGTACACCTTGCGTGGATAAATTTTGATCTTTTCAACGTGGGGGCAACGACCTAACACGGTTCAAAGTCGATTATTATTCAGGAGCACCAGAACTTTAAATGGTCATCTGCTGTTGATTTTTTAAATCAGAATCTTTAAAGCTTTAGTCTTTTGAAATATTTCATTCCTATCGTGCTCTCAATATGTGCAAACAGGAATGTATAAATTACGGATGTCAGAGCAATATCATTGGGTATAATTGGATCAATCCGGTGCTCATATACCTATTACATTTTGACCAGGAGCCGTATGTATGACTCCAGAACATAAGGAAAAATGTAATGGCGTCCCGATATTTTCTATAAATACGCTGAGTTATCGTGGGGATCGCCTTAATATATCCTATTACGAATGTAAGTACTTATAACCAAACATTGTTTACTCACTGTTTTTTTATTTAGATTAAATTTTGAGATCTTTCTGCCCGTTACATTCCATAGAATGTTCTTCTCATCAACAGGTGTATAAGTTATTGTAGGACATCGAAAGTTAACTTCTCTTAATTTCGAGGCCAAATTTATCGCAAGTGGGACTCCGACATTGGCTGTATCGACCTGCCTATCTTGAAAAACTAGTATGGCAACTTTTGTTTTTATTCGTTCGAATTTAGGAGACTATCAAACGTTAGGTCAGTATGTCTACTTCTACTTGAGAATCTAATTTGCAAGACGAAAATTACACTCTTATGCGGGTTGCAGACCAAGAGCTAGGCTAAGTTAGTTTAGCTTAGCTCGCCTATCTGATGTAGTTTTTCGGCCTTTTATATTTGGTTTATCATATTCATCTTCTTGTAAGATGACAATAATCATGTGATAAGAAGATGAATATGATAAGCCAAATAGAAAAGGCCGAAAAACTACATCAGATAGGCGAGCTAAGCTAAACTAACTTAGCTTAGCTTTTGGTCTGCAACCCGCATTAATGAGTGAGCTATTGGTAGACTATTCGGAGTTTGATACAACATAAATGTTGAATCAAACGAAGAACGGTTCCAGTCACTGACTTGAATAAGTTAATCCAAGTTAGAAACATTAATACTAGTCTGAAATAAGAGTTAGAATATTCATGATTATAATAATCTTAAAGCCTATTTGCGTGAGTTTACAGCGAAAAACCTTTAATTAATTTATTCAATATACAATCTCAGCTCAATAGCGGTTTTGTGGAGACTTTTAATCGAAATAAGTTAAAACGGCAGTTTTAATTAGGGATACGATTAGATCTCCAAACTGTTAAGGTACGCAAGAGATACGTAGCAAAGTTAACCAGCCAAGTTGTGATTAGCAGGGTCAACATAACTGAGAGAAAGCAAGTGATGCGATGATGGCGGCCCTTTACTTTCTCTGTGCATGATCTGAACCACGCCTAGCTGGAAACACGCTTCATTACATCCGCACCACTTACTAATAAAAAAAAAACAGTTATAATTGATACAGAAATTAAAGAATAAGGAACTGATAATTAGATACTTTTTGGTGTGACATGCATTGACAATTTTAGTTTTTTTGACAAGTAACAAGTGACAACTGCAACGGTACGATAAGTAAAGAGTTTGAATACACGGTGAACAGTGCGCATACAATTGAAAAAGTTTTTTTCACAAACAATTCAGAATTTTTGTTTGTCTCACTGCTGCCAACAACTGTCCCGTTCCGTTAGATTCCTTATTGTGAATGTTTTCGTGAATAATCTACATTACAAAACATCGATAACACGGAATCATTTTCTCTGACCTACAAACGAGGACTGCTTTGCTGTTGGCCGGGTTTTTGATGTAGAATATGAATCCTCATTATAGATTTGGAACAGTCATACAGGTTGTATCGGTGTATTCTGATAAGGTGGTCATGTGTAGATATGTATGATAGTGCCCCGCCCCTTCTATAATGGAATCAGATATTTCGCACATGACTGAACTAAATTCAACGATAGCTAATGGCTGTTCTGTTTGTGGTTTCCACCAGAATGGCTTTAATAAACCAATCATAACAAATATTGAACGTTTTTATTGAATGTAGAAACACTTTACGAGTTTAAGAAGATTTCAATAGCCTACGAGGTTAATGGTGTTTTTTTCCCATTTGATTTTAACATATTCCGGTCACATTTATTGAAACTGTGTATTCATGATATGTCAATTTTATGATAAATAATAACATTAACATTTTGTTAAAAAAATGAAACCAATTTCATATTTTTACCACACAAGACCAGTGAATTCCGATAAGGAAATCGGTGTTGTGTTCTCAAAATATGTTTTCGTGTGCGTATGCATTTGGTGCATACGATAGTCTGTTAACAGCTTGTATAGTCCAGTTACGCGGTGTTCCGCTAGTCAGCCTGGTATGTGAGTGCAACAGGTCCAGGCAATAGGCATGCAGCTCATGTAGTCATGTCCCAGCACCGCATGATGTCAGCGTGGCTTGTAATAAGCTATCCTTCCTTTTTAGAAATAGTTCACACTCTGCTCTAGCATTTTAAGAGAAAGTTCGGGGTTAATGTTTTGGCCAATGCTTCGTTGGTCATTCTTTTTGGTTAGCTCTGCTAACTGTGTAATTATGACATTATGGCAGTTTTTGGTAATCGCTCTTTGCTTGGTGTTTGGACAAAAAGGTGGATGACCGACCATCATAGTGAATCCATCGGGTCATGCTTGCCAAAAATCTGCTCGGGCTCTTAAGTTTTGAAGGAAGCAGCTTATTCGTATGTGCGGATTGAATATTAATGAACCGTTCATGATTTATTTTTGAACAAATATCAAACCAGCTTAATGAAACTGACTGGTAAAACAGATCACGTACTCGTCCAGCTGACAGGTGAAAGGAATCTTTTAATCAATCTCATCTAGCTGCATATTAAAGCCACGTATAACAGTAAGCAGAGTAATCGATGTAGTGTCATGTGTGCGTAACGAGGTTCCGTAGTGTGTAAATAATGCATATGAAGTTCTAATCGATTCACCACAGAAACCAAATGAACCGTTCATGTTTGCCGCACATACCGGGTTAAATTAAATTAGCTAGCGAAACTTCGCAGACGAGATTGGTATCGATATCTAAACATGATAAAACAAAAAATAAATTAATTTGTTGCGTTTTTTTGTGGAGTCATCGACCGCAGTTAGTCACTTGATTTGTGTATACTTTATAGAATTATTTATATCCACGATTACAAAAGAAAACTGATTTTTCCAATTCATATTTTAAGTAACAACAATCCCAGTGGGTGTAGACCCCATAAAATCAAATCTTTTATATTTTTGTTTTATCGTGTTTAAATATCGATATTCATCACGTCTGCAGTTTCGCTAGATAATGTAATTTGACCCTGTATACATAATACAGGTTGAAATTTTAATCACAGTTTTCCACTTAAGGGGTCATTGTACTCATCATTATGAACAACTTTTACTATGGGATCAAAAATGATATCGCGAAAAAAAAATCACCTGTTCCCTGCATTTTGATGAGTTATACGAAAATAAATGTTCCCTACATTTATGTTCTACAGCTGATATTTTTCACGATTTCAGGTCAGGTATGGTCTTATAGTGAAAGTTGTTCATAATGATGAGTACCATGACCCTTTAAGAGGAAAATGGTGATTAAAATTTCACCCTGTATATTAAACACGAGTTAGGGGACTGAAGTTCACATTCACTTATCAATAGAAGTTATTTGTGTGAAGTGTAATGGAATTATATAAATGGTTTGATATTCCGAAAAGACTTTACCTTTATACATTAAAAGACGAATTATTTCAAACATTTTGTTCTTACAAGCTTTTATAAGATTTCGTGTGAGTAACTTTTACGAAATCACCTAACTTTCTCTGCAGTTGAAAATGTACCTAGTTGTTTTCGTTTTGAAATCTCAGACTTAGTTTTTTTTCATTAAAAGCTAAGTAATAAAAAGTCTGAAAAGTTGTTAAGTGATACTCATGATTTTATTTAACCTGAAGACTAGAAGGGAAGTTGTACTGCTTAGTAAAACTTTTTAATTTCCCAGTTTACTGTCTACTGGAATATTTTCTTCCTTCCATAGTGCATACATATGTTATACATGTGTTTTTCGGTCTTTTACATAGACAACATGTTTCCTCTGACGTATTTCTGAATGAAGTCAATGTAAACACGATGATCTTGAATGCAAGTGATTAATAAAATGGTTTCCATAATTTTTTATTTGTTTATTTATCACAAACACTGCTATCATTACAGAAAATTCCTAATGCGTTGAATAATTCCTTAATTAAACTATCTTAAATAACATATAACATTATTGTTGTGAATTTATTCAAAGAGCATGAAAATAAATCGACCCTGTCAGCCGTGTCATTCAGTGCGTGCAAGGCGCGCGTCAGTGGAGCTTTGCTGGGGAGCTATTCTTTAAGGATACAGCCTTTTTTAAAATCTTATTTAAAGAGCTTTTTCGCTAAATGCGAATATGACACTCTATAGGTATACAAAAGGTTAACATTACTTTATATTAGTGCATTTTACAGCTAGTATCTGGTTCTTCAAGGCGAACTTAACCATATTTATTATAGGAATTATATTATCCGAAAACGGGTTTGGTAGATTTATGTTATGTGCGCCAATTTGTGTTCTAAGCGATTGATTTCGGACACATCTCATCAAAATATGATACGTGTCCTCATCTTCGTTACACGTACTGCAAAAAGGTGATGTTAACTTTTTCATCATAAAACCGAATTTATTGAGAGGCATATGTCCTGAACGAAGCCTTAATAATATGGTTAAGTCATCCCTGGTAACAAAACATTTATCAATCCAAGGCGAATTTGAAGGTTGTGAATGGATTGTTCTATACCAAATGCCTTTTTCCCTGGGGCGAAGATCAAAGTAGTCTTTCCAATTTTGTAGACATATCTTCTTAAGGACAGGAATGTGGTCCGTGTAATGTGAATTAACTATTAGATCTGTGCCATCCGAACATGCTTGTTTTGCCAAATAATCTGCCTTGTTATTACCATCTATGCCTATATGGGACGGAATCCATTGAATTATTATTTGTTTACCCTGAGATTTCAGTTTTAAAATTGATTTAATGATTGTGTAGGCTATCGGTCTACCTCGAAAGGTCGAGGTGCATCGCGCCAGATATTGAATGGAACTCTTTGAGTCTGTATAAATAACATATTTGCCCTGGTCCAGGGATTCAATAAATGATAACGCTTCAGAGATGGCTATGAGTTCAGCAACCATGATAGACACATTGGTGGATATTTTAAATTTCACGAAACATTAGCCTTGCGGGCAGCGCTGTCGCAGCCGTGAAACCCATCGCGACAGCGCTGCGACAGCGCTGCCCGCAAGGCTGTATCCTTAGAGAATAGCATGGCTGAGCAAGTCGGTTCATCCATGTGGCACTGTTAGTATGTATTTATATTGTGAAGTATACTTAGTTTGTGATAGCTATTCAAGACAAGAAAGAAGTAAGAATTATTATATATAATTTTACATGCTTTACAAACGAATTATGTAAATAATATACAGAGTGTCGGGGACATCGACGCGCAGCCTGTTACCATAGATTCAGTATTTGCTTCTGGACCCCTCTGCGTTGAAATTTTTCGTCGGCACCCTGTATATTATAACATCTGCCGATCGATTCTGTAAAAATCTCATAGTTATAACTTAGGTGAAGTGAGCGTGAAGTGAGCTATCAATAGGGACAATCCCTAACATCAGGTGGAATGACAACAGCTCACTCCACCTTAGTTTTCCCGGTGAAATTTTTACAGAATAGCATTGCAGGTTAGTCAAATTAAAGCCCTTTTACTCTCTCCTACTTTACTGTGCCCGACTGGGTCCACAATATAGTTGTAGGTATCTATGGTCCACAATGATCATGTCTTTGTGAAACCTACCACCAAGTTCACATTGTGAAATGCAATACATTTATTAAGTATTGAGTAAATTTTTTACTTACGTTTTTAAATAAATTTAGTTCGACGTCCTCTTAATTCAAGTCTTCAGTCTTCAAAACTCGTAGTTCCTGTAACAAAAAAACAACCTTTAATATATATTTTATAACATTTGTAAATATACGGAATAGCTATTATAACTTTGCAACTTTTGCTTCCTTTGTTAGCAATTAATCTAATTATCCGGATTCTTTGAAAAATTATTATCGTAACAATCAACAAGGTGATCTAAGTTTAACGTTTTATTAGCTTTGTTTACGGAACTGAGGTAAAACATCCATCCTATGACATTCATAAGGTCACGGTTTGTTGAACTCTTTGTGGAAATTAGTGATAAAAAATTAGGGGTTTCTGAAAACAGTTTTCAGAAAGTCTGTCCATTTCATATTGTTACTTGTGTCATCTTTTATGGAATCCGAGAGTATCCTATAGTAATATTTTTACAAGGAAGATTCCAAATTGCTGTGTTAATTTCTAATCCTTTTCACCAGCGCGCAGATGACTCAGTACTACATCTATATTTACTCCCAGATTGTGGAAGCAATCAACGTTAGCATATAATCTGTTGTAGGAACATAATAGTTTCATGAAGGCAACTGCTGCAACGTCGGCGGATGGTAATTTCCTCCGCTAATGATGAAGGACGGAGGACCCGCCCAGCGGAACACAAGTGCGGAAGGATGCAATGAAAATCATTCACTATGCGGGCCATTCGCCCTTTATGCCAATAACCTTTTACTATTCTATGTAATGTTTGTTCTATAATTGTGGCAAATGATTTTCAACACACTTGCTCGTAAAGTGGCTCTTAATGAACCGCTTTTAGGTCCTTAATGCAGTGTATTAAACACGCGTGCTTTTTACATTATGTTACCGCACTAGTGCGGTAACGCCACAGATAATTATTTCCTAGTCGGAGATGTGCGCTTTTTGTAATCTCATAAAAGAGACTCATGCCAAAAGGAATTCGCGGGCCATATTTCACTCTTTTTCTTAAATAGTCTGTAGGTATTGTCCTTGGTCCCAAAATGAATTAAAATTTATTTACCTTAAATGGTCCGTGGTCCCTCCCGGAACCAAATAGAAAAGACTAGGGTCTTTTCTATTTGGTTCCGGCGGTCTGGCGGTCTATTATTGCGGGTTCTCACTGAACTAGGGTATATTTCTCTATGCCAATAGTATTTTCTAATTCCATACTAACTAAACTACAATTTGACATACGACAACACTACGATCAGTCTAAAAAATATTTTGTGTTTATTGTTTAATGTATTTTTTACATAGGCTGTTTAGCGGTTTTCAAGTGCCTTTATCTACAAATGCGCGTGCATCGCTAACGCGGCGCGCGGAAATACAAAACCAGCGCGCCATTTTCCATAAAAGTTAATAATAATACAAGTCTGGTTTTTTCCTCGCAAGTGTGTTGAAAAACGTCGTATGAAATGCACACGCATTGATCATTACGATTATCAACATAGCACACATATATCATAATGTAGGTACTATTATTTATAGCCATCTTCATTTGTTTTCCTTACGTACCTATATACATTTTTGTAATAGATCGGAAGGTCAATTCTCGTAATTAAGGTAAATTCTCGTACACAAACGCTCAAAATTTAGTCGCAGTCTCATCTCCGAGAAAAGCTTGTCAAAATGTAGGAAAATTAGAATTATTTTTGACAGATTGAGACAGATCAGCAGTGCTATTCTGTAAAAATTTCACCGCGAAAACTAAGGTGAAGTGAGCTGTCATTCCACCTGATGTTAGGGATTGCCCCTATTGATAGCTCACTTCACGCTCATTTCACCTAAGTTATCACGATGTAGTCACAGAATCGATCGGCAGACTGTGGACGTTCTTAGAATTACGAGAATTGCCTCTCTGCTCTCATTTGACTCTACAATATTTTATCGCTCTTATGTCGTTTATCAGCATCAGTAGTATTTTCATTGCCTCTTTTATCCCTTTCTGATTTAGGTTTAATAACTACTACTACTACTTTGAGAGTTTTAGCAGTAACTTAAATTTATTTGTTGAATAATAAGTAGGTACCTAGCTACTCTCGTTTCCCTTATTCCGATGATTACGTTATTAAACACGTAACTTATAATTCTTTGACTAGTTTTTCGCGAAGGGCAAAAACGTGCGGCTAGTGGGCTGTGGATGGCCATTTCCGTTTCTTTCACCAGTACTACGATCGACGGCCACGCCAACGGCGACGGATGGGTGAAAATGAAATTTACGTCGGGTTGCTACTGTTATTAAATACACACATCAAAAGTGTCTAGGGATCAAGCATTTTTATGCGGATTTCTTGAGATTGAGATGTGGCTTTGTAATAAATTTATGATTTTATAAATTTATATGGATCCTTTTTGGTGCATTTCATAATTTGAATCAGGAACTGTGAATCAAATTCGAGTAAAAGATGAAAATCAGCTGTCAATATTTTCCCTATAAAAACATACAACGCATTGAAGACATTATTAGTGCTACTGTTTCCCTACTACTGATTAAAACCAACGTTATTATGGAGCGGCGACGTCATTTAAGCAGGGAAGAAATGCTCAGAGCCGTGGGAATGATAGAAGCTGGTTCCCGGCAACGTACTGTGGCTTTAGCTCTGAATACAAGTCAGAGTGTTATCAGTCGACTTTGGACACGTTACCGAAGCACTGGTACCGTGGCTGAGCGCCATGGAGGACGGTATCGCTGCACCACACGGAGACAAGACCGATACATTCAAATCTTAACTCGAAGAGCTCCAACAATAACCGCCATGATGTTAGCCGTGAGGCTTCATCACTCTTCAGGGAACTTAATTAGCGACCAAACAGTCAGAAACCGCTTGCATGAAGTGAACCTTCATTCCCGAAGACCGCTACGGGTACCACCTATAGCAATGCACAATCGTAGGATTCGATATCAATGGGCTCCTGAACACAGAAATTGGGCAGAAGAACAATGGCGTTTCGTGTGCTTTTCTGATGAGTCTCGTTTTGGTATGAGACCGGATACAAGACGTATACGACACTGGAGAACCCCTGGACGCCAACAGCGATTAAAATCCTGCCAGGAAGTCCATCCTTATAGTGGTGGAACCATCATGGTATGGGCGGGTATTTGGATCGGCGGAAGAACTGAGTTGATTTGGATCAGAGGCAACCTCAACGCTCAAATTTATGCTGAGACGATTGTATCAGACGTCATCGTTCCTCTACAAGTGCAAATCGGTCCCTTATTTCAGTTAATGCATGATAATGCACGACCGCACACCGCAAGAGTTGTAAGACAGACTCTCGCCGCAGCTAACATCAATGTCCTGCCCTGGCCTGCTCAGTCGCCAGACTTGAACCCGATTGAGCATGCATGGGATATGCTACAGAGAAGAGCTCTGCCGAATATGCAGGGTATCCAGTCGCAAGAAGACCTTTTTTTGTTGTTGCAACGAACATGGGCGGCCATTCCACAGCGTGATTTGGATGAACTCATTTTGAGTATGCCAAACCGATGTTCTTGTGTTGTTAGTGTTCGCGGTAGAAACACGGATTATTAATTGTTTAAGTTACCCAATAAAATTTTAGAGAAAACTGTTATTTCAGTCTTTTTTTCGAACTTTTGTGTTAGTGGTTCAAATGTCAAAAATCCCTTTATTAGGAAAATGGCAAATTTCTTTATTAATGCAAAGGTGACTTGGTTTATCGTTACTGTGACAAACGAAAACACTTTATTTGATGAATCCTTAAAGAAAATTTTAATTAATATCAATCAGGAGAAAAGTTATTGCAAAAATATATGTTGATCCCTAGACACTTTTGATGTGTGTATTAGTAGATTTTTCTTGGTATGCGTAGGTATTATATGGTACTTAGGAATTTATTTTGGGAGTTTAGTATGTCTATAATGCATCAAAACGCCATAAGATTATATAATCTACAGTTTTCAGTGGTAAGTACGAGGCACTAGCCATACTTGGTTAGTAAAATTAAATATAAATATTGTCATATGTGCCATTAACGGCAAATGCATTTTTTTGGAACAATGTTAAATTATGTATCATAAAATCGATTTTGCAATTTTAATACACTTCTTTCAGCATTCTCTTGATTGTAGTTGCGATTACTTACGCGTAATATAGAACGAATATAATACTAATTTTATAATTATTGTTTCTTACAAACGTCAGCTGTTTCTTATAAAACTATTGATTACTAATTGGTTAATTCGTTTCGATTGTTTAGTTGTGTATTGGTGTCATGGATATCGTAATGGACACCTGTTATAGTGTTCGATTACACTGTAATACGATACAAGACATTGATATTATCGACACATGCACTAGAAACTTTATACCTTCGTATCGTGTGCTCCAATCCCTATTACAGATAGTACTTTTAGAATCACCGGAAGACGAACTTCATATGAGTTCCGCTATTAACTCAAATTGTATACTGTTCCTACTTGAAATCTATTAAGGAAATTAAGACCTTATCCGGCCGGGCTCCAACAGATAGTTAAGACTAAAAATAGTCGAAGGTTGTTAAGATTTTAGCGTGGATCTAAACATGAAAGATGGGTCTTTATTATGTACAGACGCCAGCACATCAAGCTACTACAATCTCTCAAATTTCTTTAATAGATTTCCAACTTTATCACTAAATAAATCATAAGGTTCAAAGTTGATTGGGAAAATTTGACAATGTCGAGTAGCTTGATGTGCTGGCGTCTCTACATGTTTGCGTCAACAATTATTATTTTTGGTCATTGTCTACCGTGAAATTGATTTTGCTCGAACCCACTCCATGCTGTGTGCACGTAGGTAGCACGCAACAGAATTAATGGTAACATTTAAGGCAAACATGTCGTTGCCATATTTGACTGCGACAATATTAGGTAATATGAAGGCGCTCATTACGTTACATGCAGTTAAAAGCAGACTTGGTACTATAGTAAAAAATAAGTATCATGACTTGTCAGGGACATGCAAAAAAGTTGAAAAGCAAAGCTTTTTTGTGTGATGAGCGTGCCATATGTTAAATATTGAGAGAAATTTTGTCACGAGCTAACAAAATCTGGATTGTACAGTTAGGTAACGGATTAGATGGCGAATAAAGTTACAGAAAGTGCATTGTCCGTTATAGCATGGACGGTGCGATGGCGAGATATGGAACGAAGCCTCTGAACTGAATTTGACACTTTGTTGACATTTTTGGCAAGACAAACTGGCCTCAATATAACGAAGACACCACTGTCGACAACCAAAGCGGCCATTGCATGAGTGATAATATTCTTCGTTTGAGATTTTTTGCTGGATTTTACAGATATGTATCAGTACTTAACGATCATTTTTATCTTATTTACAAAATTGTTCTCGCTAACTAAGCGTTAGATCTTAATGTACTTGCCTAATTTCCCTTTGTTATTCAACGCGGATATTATCAAGATTATGCCTGAAATTTAGGCGTGTGTTTATAATAATATTTAGATACTTGCTACGCTAACGCACGTTTGACAAATCCTGTGTAGGTACATGATTTCCATTATCGCCTTCACCGACTAGTATCTAAATAATTATATGGAGACATAATATGAATAAATGCAGTGACTCGGTCCCATAATAGGCACTGATAATACAAATGGGCGAAAATTGTCTGTTAATTAGTAGGTACCTTTTACAAGGCGCGGCACGGTAACAAAATAAATTATTTCTCCAGAAATGGTTCTTAGAAAGGGCGCTCCGAAGCATTATTTCTCTGGGGAATTCAATTAGTCCTGCGGCGAGCACTATGAGTAAAACCTCAGCAAAGGGTTGAAATGAACAACACGTGAGGTTACAAACGGTACGCTAAGACGTGTTCGTGTAGTTAATGAGCTATTTGAGGTTCGTGTCGTCATTAAAAATCGTTCGCGCCAAAATGGTTGGCACTAGATCATAGAGTAGTTAATGGATTCCGCATTTCATTTTACTACCCACCTGGCTTGCCATGACCGTAGAGAACGCACGCAAAAACTAGCCTTGAACGACTCTATCGTTCATGTAACACGTGTGTGGGACATTTTACTAAACATTTTTGTAGTTTATTTTTGTTTTGAACTCTCTGTATTGTGCCTACTCTGTAAGGCCGTAGCGATCGTTATCGTAGTTCGTGTTTATAAATTTAATTTGTGCATGTTCCAGATATTTTAATTGTACTATCTGACAGTTATGTCCTTAATAATGAAGTTAGTTAACACTCATGCTTATGGGTTATTAACAGCTTGTACGGTTGTTTTAAAAGAAATAAAATTATGTTACACTAGCTGCGCCCCGCGGTTTCACCCGCGTAAGTTTCGATCCCGTGGGAATATCGGGATAAAAAGTATCCTATGTATTATTCTGATGTATAAGCTATATTACTGTAAAGTTTCATCAAAATCCGTTCAGTTGTTTTTGCGTGAAAGAGTAACAAACATCCATCCATCTTCACAAACTTTCGCATTTATAATATTACTAGCTGCGCCCCGCGGTTTCACCCGCGTAAGTTTTGATCCCGTGGGAATATCGGGATAAAAAGTATCCTATGTGTTATTCTGATGTATAAACTATATTACTGTAAAGTTTCATCAAAATCCGTTCAGTAGTTTTTGCGTGAAAGAGTAACAAACATCCATCCTCACAAACTTTCGCATTTATAATATTAGTAGGAAGTAGGATTAGTAGGAAGGATTAAACAGTTTGTAATGTGTCCTCGAAGTTTTAGTATTGTTGAACTTCTTCTTTATCCCGTTTATAAAAACGTGTTTATTAAAATGAACGAAATATAAATCACACCCAAAGTATTCCCATGTCAATAATTTGGCTCGATTAGCCGAAAATTTGGTCTAAAATTCGGTGTTTCATTCTCACCTTTTATGAAGTGGCATCGCGTCGTCGCGTCCTTCATTATCATTCCGGAGACAACAGTTCAAGTTGTCTGTCTTCGTACCATCGGCTTCGTAGCAACAGTTACAATGTCGCGTAGTAACTAGTAATTATTAAATAATGTGCGCCAGTCTCGGGGACGGGAAGCAATCGCTTTGCTTCATTCACCGAAGGCGTATGTATGAATTGTATGGTAATATGTATGAGTTTATTGGCGTAACAAGCGTGGGAGTCTTATGTACACCCTGTTGTTGGTATACTGGTTTCTCAGTAGCGTGTTGCTTGACTAATTTTGTTAAATGGTATTCTATTAATTGGTTGATCGGCTATTGAGGGTTAGACCATACAGAGGGACATAAACTGACATCTTTTTCCCATAAACTACAGAGCGCTACTTCATTTCACAAGGAAGCGGTGAATGGCCACACAATAACGGTTGTCCAAATACAGAGCGTTTTTTTTGACACCTTAATGTCAAATACTGGCGAAAATTATGACGGAACTGGTTTCCTAGGAAACCAAAGCTACTATTGTTTCTAAAAATACGCTTGAAATATGTATGACTTATCGCCCGATATTGGTGTAAACATAAAACTCATTTGCTTGTCAATATTGATGTGGTAGTGGTAGTATTAATTTAAAAGCGTACCACAATTGCTACGAATGCAAACCTAACCTAGGGGTGTGTTTTTCGAATATGATCTGTATTTGGATATAGAAGCTCTTTAAAGGTACGTAACTGAATCGCTTGCATGTCAAAATACCACCAATTGCTACGAATGCAGTCCAATCACCCGAATTCCAAACTTGAATACATTGCAGGGCATGTTTTTCAAGTATGATCCATATATTTGAAATGAAAGTAGAATCCCAATATGGCTGGCGAAATTAGCTTCCCTATCACTTTGAGACAAATACAATCGTCAGAAAAATGTGGATGCCTTCGCAAAATGTAGACTAATAGATAGCAAATTGTATTTACTATTTTGTATGCATTGTCACGCCATTATCCTCGTGTGATGAGCTATCTTAACGCGGTCATAAGCCGCGTGCTGCTCGTTTATGCACGTAAATGAAGCGTTAACACGGTTTTGAGCCAACGCTGAGGTTTCCACTTTTAGTGATTTCACTTTGTGGCCATAAGAGTACGTAAAGAGGTCCCATAAATATATTCATAAATTGGTGGAGGCACCGCAAATTGTTATGTTTGAGATTAACGTAAGGCCGTAGCCAGGAATTCATTTCGGGGGATTGAGCTCTAGTCCAGAGATAATAAGTGACAACTTAATTTTAAAATAAGCTACCTATTATTAAATTTTACATAAATACTATACTTAATAATATTTTTGACCATAACGTGGTCCTTTCTGCTAAACTGCATCAAATTAAAAGCAACCGACGTTGATGAATATCAGAAATAAAGAGTGTGACAATGATCTCTGGATTCTTTTGAATTCTCGAATTTGGCGCGTGAACCTACGTCCCTGGGTTGGCCTTTGTTGTGAGAAGGTTAGAATAGAATACTTCCAAAACAATAACCAAATAAAACACAATATTGAGTGCAAATTGAGACTGTAGGTACCTAAAAAGTACTTTACGACCTGCTTTCAACTGTTCGTGGCCTATCTATATCTGAAAGATCTTTGAGCAAGACGCTATTGAGTTTGCTTCGTAGGTCAAAGGTTGCGATATAGGTCAAGAGACGGCCACTTCAGTGTACAGTACGGTTTTGATCCTATAATCAAACAACTCTTGTTGCGTACCTCTGGAGCGCGTGATGTTTAACATGTTTTATACCTCCTGAGAATTAAATGTTACTTTTTTTGTTCGTATTATGTGGATTTCATCGGGTCAACGCGTTAACGTATGGAAATATTTGTATTCCCAAATAATTCAAGTTGAAAAAAGAAACCGACCTGTCTTAGAACCAGAAATTCGAAGACATGTGACATCTACCAAGCCGCACTGGGACCGCGTGGTGGATTGCGGCCCGTTCCCTCTCATAGAGAGGAGGTCTGTGTCCAAGCAGTGGGAACGTTATAGACTGATTATGAAGCATCTTGATCAGTTGCAAGTTTGATCTGGTCAGTAATGAGTTCAGTAGTTTATAATTTTTTTAGACAATTACCCAGCACGGAACAAGCAGCTTTATTACCGAAATTAATAACACCGACCTATTATTAGTCAGAATACATTAATAATCTTTTTTATGCACGACAACACGGAACTACGCTTGCGTTTTGTTCTTTTTCAGTTTTATTACAATTTCCTTCGAACGTTGGACTAATTTCATACAATAACGTTTTATAGGTCGGTTTTAGCAAAGAAAGAATTAAAATGTTCCTGCTTCTTTCTTGTAAACATTCCGCGCCTACTTGACATCCAATTTCTGAGTAAAAGTAACAATTATCGAACCTATCTACTGACACGTTACAGTCCCAAAGTGCGTATTGTGCAAACTAGAAGCGTGGTCTACACTCACGATGGCGCAGTTAACGCCTCTCATTTATGTAATGACACCACCAGTATGTACCCGCATTATTGTCCAATGAACCCACTTCGTGATAGCGAGCACACGCGGTGATTTTTGCCGCGACATTGTATAATCAGTTTTTGTGGACATTACTAACTGTAAGAAACAAAGTTGTGTGTTCGTGAAATCTTGGTCGGAAAAAAACAGTGGAGTTAATCATCGGGACAGTCAAACAAAGATAATAATGCAATGTTGGCTATATGAAGAAGAAGGAGACACTACAAGTAACAGATTGATGATACCGAAAAGTTCAATTACGTTGTTCAGATGGTTTTATTGAGACTAACCCAAAACGTATTTTTTTTTATTCAAAAGGACGATGCCAGACTGTTTAAACACTGAAACTAAATTACTAGGAACCCAAACCAATTAGTCTGCCGTAGTTTTTCCCATTCCATTTAACAGTATTACCGCCACCGCCGAAGAAAGAGCGTCGAAAGGGGAAGTCTGAAGTCAATAACTAACCACATTAATCATGATCGACCACTCCATTAAAACGATAGTCGCTCATTTGTGGAAACTATAAAATTTGCCGAAGGAAATTAAAGAACCTACATTCTCGGTAACGTTCAGTGAAAGCTGATTTCATCCAGTTTCTGGCGAAGAAAGGTTAAAAGAAATTCATATTATAGTTTACAGGGTGAAATTTTAATCACCGTTTTCCTCTTAAGGGGTCATTGTACTCATCATTATGATCAACTTTTACTATGGGACCAAATCTGAAATCGTGAAAAAAAAATCAGCTGTTTATACATTTACATTTATGTTCGCATAACTCGTCAAAATGCGAGGAACAGCTGAATTTCTTTTTCGCGATTTAATGTTTGGTCCCATAGTAAGTTGCAGGATGAAAAGTAGCTTATGTCCTTTTCCAGGTCATGGTCTCCCACACCCACGTGCCTTCATCCAAATTTGTTCAGCCGTTTTAACGTGAAAGCGTAACAAACAAACTTACTTTCGCATTTATAATATTATAGATAGGATAATATAAATACTTGTTGAAATGGCTGTGTAACTTTTAATATAATGGAGATATTCACGCATTGTTAATTAAATAAATGGTGCAACGCTGCAATATATTGCAATAAGAGTGGAAATAAAACATGTTAATAGCTGTAATGCAACCGTTATTTCTAAGGTGCCATTCTATGGTCCCAAGTAAGCCCGGTCAATCGAATAAACACGATTAGTTTCAAACCAGCTGCAGCTGCTACGTTTTCATATCATAATAATTACGGGTGATGCAACACTTTCTTTGATCTAATGGGCACATATTCTGCAGGTTTAGAAGTCTGTGAGTATTTATATTCTATTGAATAAGTTCACGGCGATGTCACCGTTAGTGGTTGGTGGTGCGGACGGCGGCCAGTCGCCTGCGGATTGAGGCCGAACCATACCACAGGTACCTACGTCAAGTTCGTTTCCAATTTGCTTTCCATTTGCGCTCCGGGACGGGCTTGAATATTTGAGGAGCCGGATTAAAAAGTCACATTTACGTGACTCTGTGTCGACATGTGCCGATTAATGTTTGCACATATTGAACTCTCCGGAACCGAATTGAAATTGTAGACAGACTTGCAAATTAGCTGTATAGTGCACTCATGTGATATATTAGAGGAAGTAAGAGTAGACTCCTGCAATTGCAGTTGGGTAATTGCGTTACACACTAACAGTAAGAATTTTCATTTTGACAGTTCAATAACATTCATTGCGTTTGCGTTTTCTTTAAGTTGTTAAGCAGATACATTTCGAACATAATATGAAGCAATGGATTAGCAATATCCTTCAAAATCATTCAGATCGTGATTGATAATGTGTTACACAATTAGGGTGCTGTTCTTATCAAGATCAGATTTTTTTATTTCAAACTCGGCCATTGTTAAACTCACACAATATCAGGTAAGAGCCTCGATTATTATTTATTAAACAACAGTATTATTTTAACCTATTAACGCGCGTGCAGTCAAGTGCAATCGACACATTTAATCCACTAGGTCACTCGACGACACAATGACTGCGTCACTGTCCGCCTCGATTCTATCACAACTTGCTTGTCGGACTTCTACAACGGACTAACTAGACACAAAATTGTTCTAGGCTGTGTGGTGTATCATCCATCTCCTGTCAAGTGATTGCGGCGCGCAACGTGATTTATATGAGCGGCATTCGATGTAGGATACGTTTCAACTGGCAGGGAGGTCGCCAGACGTATCAAATGACAAGTTGTAATCGAATTCGATGTGTATGGTGTTACATTTGCCATGTATCGAGTGTTGGACGGATTCGCTCTCGTGATTCCGGTTGGCCTTACATGGATGTTTAACGCAGAAGAGGGTTAACGTTGTCATTAGCTTTTATTGGACGGCGTTAGCACACTTTGGACTTTTAATGAGGTTGTTTTTTTATACAACCTACATAGAGAGTTAATTCAAAACAACAGGCAAAGTGATCCTTGTTATATATGTCAAGAATTCACAGGTCAAGTTGGTATAAATACCTCAAAACCAACTGCTCAAATACAATGTATTTAGTGTGAATAACATTAATTAGTTCAGTAACTAAATCGACACTTTCATAGATATATATTTTGGTTGACGGATGGCCTTGTTTGCACTTGGCAAGAAATGTTATTCAGTTAGGCAACAAGTTTATAGAAATAGTACTTTAAATTATTTCGAAATGAAGATGTTGTGTTCGAGTCATTATCTATCGAGGACTTATAACTGTGTGCAAATTCCTTGACGGTAGACTGCCAAAGAATTTTATGTTTGTGATATCTCTATAACGAATACAACCTTGATTGATTGATGATATGATTGCTTGATTTACCAACTTTTTTGCAATCGGAAGAATCATATTAAACAACAATTATTATGATTTACTCACGTTTGGCTAATTCCGTGGCAGACTTTTTTGAAACCGGGA
This sequence comes from Globia sparganii, assembly GCA_949316385.1. Taxonomy (NCBI): domain Eukaryota; kingdom Metazoa; phylum Arthropoda; class Insecta; order Lepidoptera; family Noctuidae; genus Globia; species Globia sparganii. The sequence goes on along the minus strand of OX438663.1, from coordinate 11,452,873 downwards.
AACAAGTCAAGTAAAAACATATAACTGTATTTGTTTGTAATCGAGTGCGCCGCTTCCTATTACCAGTCACAGTGTAGGTAATCTTGTTTGCAAATGACCCAGGGCTATCGCAGGTACGTGATTTGCGGTCAATGGCTCGAGAAATTGCACCGACACATAACATTTCTTCGCGCTTGCATTTTAACTCTAATAACACTGATATTACTAATCTGTGGTCGAGTCCACTTAGTAATTTCTTACGATAACATATAAAATATCGATTTGTCATTCCATCGATTTATAGCCGCCAATCTTATCTCGGCCAGGTAAATTGTTGGTTAGTGACATATCGGTCGATAATAAACGCTACTTTCTTGTGCTACATAAGTTATATATAACAGACGGTTTTCCTTAATTAATTCTGAGAAAAAAGACAATTTTATGAAGTCAAGATATAGGGAAAAAAACACCATTTTAATAACTATGTTATCCGCCTATCAAGAACAGTTCGCGAAACATCCAAATTCAGCCTTCACCCAATAAAAAGCCTTAAAACAAATACAGCTGTATTTGAAGTCAAGGTTCGTTCGATTGTACGGTAATTACAGGGTTTGATTGTGCGGTGTACCTTGACGATCTAACTTAGCTCGACTTTGTCAAATTACAGACAGTCAAACCAGAATATCATTTGGTTCGTGAATATACAGCATAACTGTATTGGAGGATTTAAGACTATACTTGACTGAATTCTTTGTTAAAACTGTTGCTACGGGCAGCGTTTTGATTTCTATTATACTTCTACTGGAGACTGGGAGATACCAACGTAGGCTAGTAATTGTCGCGTTTATATTCGATTTTATAAATGTTATTGTAGGTCGTAAGTAAATATCGCGATTTGGGATCACGCCAGCTGAAATTCATATAGTTTTATTGCACAATTTTCGTTTGGCACCTAGATTTCTAAAACAAAGTTCAATATTATCTTTGTAGAAACTATTTTGTAACCACAGACATACTCGTATATAGCGATAGCATTTTGTGATGTCTAAATATCACAAGCAATAGTTGGAACGCTCCAGCGTAAGTTATTGATCGAAGGTTCTAACAAAGTAGATCTATTTATAGTTTGTTGATAGATGCTGTATCCATAATCTTTAAATAGATTGACTGGGAATTTCCAGGGATTATCATAACATTAACCCGCGACATTGACGCTTTTAACCAGTGTGTATTAGTCTTAGGAAACCATATTATGTTCATTGCTTTCTCATCATCATCACTATCCTTTTCCTAATTCATTTTATTTTTTCACAAGTATTCTTATCCATACTTCTCTATTATCACCACAGTAGTCATCCTCTCTTGCTATTAAAATCATTCACAAAATCCAAGCAGTTCCGTTTTTCGTTTGGTCTTCCTATACCTACTTTATAACCTTTTAAGTTTAAAAGGTTATAAGTTTTGTATTCCTTAATGTTATTTGCGTACGAAGTGAAATGTTATTATGTAAATGATTTTGTTGTAAAGAAAAACAGTAGCTGCTTAGTTTGTGTGTCAAAAGTTCTTATAATACGTACATATAAGTCTTAAAAATGTTCTAAAGTAAGTGAAATCTTTGTAAATTATTATTGAGAAATAAATGTCTTTAACCATAACCGTGGTTTTAGCTTCTGAGTTCGGACGTTTCATAGGCACCCATCTAGGTTTTTATGAAATAAAGTATTTTTATTTTGAATTTGAACCATCCACATTCATATTCAGAACTTTCCTTATGTCAGGTTCCTCATTCACCGCTCATGATTGTAATGAATACTCTTTTATTAATATTAATTTATCACACCTGTATTTGACTGTACACACGACGACATAATCAAGTTTCTCGTATACAGTTCCTGTTATAGCTGAACTCGCATAGTAGGTTTTTCGTATATTAGATATAAAAGAAGTCAGCATATACTGAAATGTATAGCTTCTTATGTCGTTGTGCGTAGGTGCAACAGCACCTTAATTGCGTAACACACTATCTACCACAATCTAAACCATTTTGAAGGATATTGCTAATCCATTGCTTCATATGTTCGAATAATTTGTCTGCCATACGAAGTAAATAACGCTATTAATGTTGTTGAACTGTCAAAATGAAAGCCATTGATACTGTAAGGCCCGTATTACAGAACGTCACTCAATACTCAAGCATTACTTAAAACTAAATTCAAGCCATTTGATTGGTTGACGGGTTTACGGGACTTAGTGTGTTAGGCTATTACACCGCAGTACGTTATTTATACTCAAACTACGCAGTGGCCTAATCTTTGTTCTAAATAAGTTCTATGCTTACGTCCCACGTGCGTTATCAGTAAGGTCAACAAATGCATCTTCTGCGCATGGACCTTGCTATTTGACTCCAGATAACGGTCGGCGGCTTCCTATAGAATCATTGGACACGTTATTCATGTCCTGTGCTTTGAATTATTGTTAACATGTTGATTATAATTTACTAGTTGGCTTTAATTACGTAGAAGTTTGATGACTAATATATTCATGAGTTTGGTTATGTGTTTCTTATTTTTATGTACTACTAGTTACGCTCCGCAGATTCACCTGCATAAGTCTTGATTCTAATACAGGTCATGGACTACCCATGTGCCAGTTGGTTCAGCCGTTTTAGCGCGAAAGCATAGTAAGCAAACATACATAAAAAACTTTCTTACAAAAAAAACTACCGACTTCCAAAAAACACTACAAAGTGAAAAATAACTTACTTTAATTTCGGAAGTCGGTGTCGTTGGTTCCACATTTTCTTTTATTGACACCGACTTCTGAAATTAAAGTTATTTTTCACTTTGTAGTGTTTTTTGGAAGTCGGTAGTTTTTTTTGTAAGAAAGTTTTTTATTTTTCACTTTTTAGTGGACCAGTTTGTAACTTATCTAAGATACAATAGCCTAATGTCAACTGCTCATCACCTTTTATAAAATATTGCTTTTCCCGATGCAGGGAAGTTAATTGTTGAGGAGTTCTCCTTGTAAGAACCAGGAGAACTAGAGCTGATTGAGAAGTCACTATCAGCTCCATTTCACGATACGCATTGTGCTTAGCAACCACATTAAAGTACCTAATCGAATCGCAAACCGTGAAATATTTATTATTAAGTAGTTCCGATGGCCATCTGTGGTCTTCATCATCAGTTCCACTTCACCGAATGGTGCTTTCTGAGAGCAAATGCATGATTTACTATAAAAAATACCCAAATCGCTATAGGTGTGCCTACAAAATTTGAGGGTTTCCCTCGATTTCCATGGGATTCTCTTATCAGATTTCGATTAGGTGACAATGGGACCACCTCGGGAGCATACCCTTTCAAACAAAAAAAGAATTTTGAAAATCCGTTGACAATTGGCGGAGTATTCGATGAACAAACATACAAAAAAAAAAAAACTTACAATCATCCGAATATAGTACCTCCTCCTTTTTGTGAAGTCGGTAAAAAATACCCAAATCGCTATAAGTGTGCTTACAAAATTTGAGGGTTTCCCTCGATTTCCATGGGATTCCGTCATCAGATTCCGATTTGGTGACAATGGGACCACCTCGGGAGCATACCCTTTCAAATAAAAAAAGAATTTTGAAAATCGGTCCACAATTGACGGAGAAATACGCAGTAAACCTATATAAAAAAAAACATACATAAAGTCGAACATATAACCTCCTCCTTTTTGGAAGTCGGTTAAAAAAAATGAAATCCTTTCTCTTTTTACCGACTTCACAAAAAGGAGGAGGTACTATGTTCGGATGTTTGTATGTTTTTTTTTTTAGTATTAGTTTACATTAAAAACTTTGGGCGTGTCATCAATGGAATAACCACGAGAATCGTTAACGTGGCTATGTCAATTAACCATTAGTCAATCGAAGGTCTTATAGTAAAAGTAATTCTAGTCTAAATTCATACAATTTCTTTTCATTCACCACGTTTTTTGCCCTCTTATCACTCCGCCATCAAATTTCGAAACTTTTTTTCTTAGTTTCAGGCCTTCAGCCATTATCTTTTCAACGAGTAATTACAAAGTCACCTGATAAGCTGATGACTGATAAGAGACTGCGACGAAGTAGCTGTACGCCCTATCTACTTTGAAGTAGAAAAGTACTTAACAAAGTCGTTAATATTATAATGATGAATCCATTCTTGTGAGGCCTTATTGAGCGAATAAAATTGCTTTGTAAGTGATCTGTTTACTTTGTTGTTATTTACTTTGTGTTGTATCTATGTATTTCTTTTTATATATTTTAGTTTCCGCCATAGATAAGACTCTACAGACGCTAGAGTTGCGATAAGTGGTTTTGATAGACTTCTATATATATATAGCTATATATATATAGATAGATCCTTGTAGACTTTAGATCTGTAGACCATTTTTTATTTTATCAAGTACCTAGTACTTGTTGACAGGCCTACGCTGTCCTCCCATACCTACTGTAATTTGAAAACATTGTAAAAGCCAATTATTTTTAAAAGAGTAACCATGGAGTTTCTTGCCGGTTCTTCTCCATAGGAAACGACCAATTGGAACCATGCACCTAGCTTCTGACGTTTCATAAGTGCCCAATGTGAAATAAAATATTTTGATTTTGACAGGTTTCTCAAAAACCAATTTAGGGAATGTCTGTCCGATGTGCTCGGGATGTTGGGCCAAATTGGTTCTTGGATTAAATGTTTGAAATGCTGAAAATTAGGTGCAATCAGTACATTACCTATATACATACAATGTATGGGGCATATACATGGCATTTTTAGGATCTGAATTTTAATAGTAGAAAAAAAATAATAGGAGGTATAATAATGCCAACAGATATAAAGGAACCATTTTTAGAGAACATACTAGCCCTTACCCCGCGACTTCGCGTGAATTCCATATTTTCTCCTACAAATTCGAACACACTTTCTTTCAGACCTTTTTCTTTTTGCTCGACACCTATAAAAAACAAACTCTTCAACTTTATTATTATATTAACATAAATTCGGGGTAATTTGTGTTTCCTCTTCTAGTACTGTTATGAATGCGTCACGGATAATGAGTCCACCATTATCTATCCATATATATACTAAATATTAGGTCCTTACATATGAAATTGGCGTTTTGTACGGGAGGAATATAAAGTAATTTTTTTTTTGTAACATATATTTAATTTATCAATGTATGCACCGTTGTTATCTATGCACTTTTGCCATCTCCTGGGTAGTTCACTGATCCCTTTACTAAAAAGAGCATGGGGGCGAGAATCAATGAACTCTTTGAAGGCGGTTCGGACTGCCGCATCGGAGTTGAGTTTTATCATTTACCCCGAAGCCTGCAGCTATCTCTGAAGTGCTTTGTGATGGATCCACTTCCACAATAGCCTTTAATTCTTCATTTTCCACTTTGGTCTCCGGCCGTCCACGGGGTTGGTTCTGAAGGTCGAAATTTCCAGAACGAAAACGTTGAAACCAAAAACGTACCGTGCTTTCTTTTGCGACACCAGCGCCGTACACATCATTAATCCTTCGAGCTGTTTCTGCAGCACTGGTGCACCGGTAGAACTCGTACTTGTAAATATACCGATATTTCATGTTTTCCATTGTGCGGTAATAAGCGACGCCAAAGAAAAAAATAATGAGGAAAAAACAAATGAATGACTGTTTTCAAAACTCAAATATACCAGCTAAATGAATTTATAAATTTGAATTAGGAATTCTTAACCAAAGAGGAGATATTTCAGATCAAAGTGGTCAGTACGACAAAACGCCAATTTCATATGTAAGGACCTAATATTTACAAACATGGTGCTTTTGTCCAAAATTCTAAGATAAAGGAACTCCTTGGGAAACAAGCGCGCAGTCCTTCCATGCAAAACTTACTGGCGGCCAGCCAAGAAAATTCTAGAACGAAATAGAAGAAAAAAAACTGCACATAGCACGTGCAATCTTATCTTCTCGGTTTTGATTGTCGTATGTCACACCGAGTCAGAATAAATCGAAAACGATAAGAAAATGGCACAATTTTTCATACTTACATTACACATTAATTGCTTGAAAATGCAAATAATTTCCCGATATAACGGTACCTTTATAATTTAGTTCTGAACGCGTGTTTGATTTATAAATTGGGGAATATGATCTGGAATTAGATAATATATTCGGTGGGCCATTAGCTGTCACGGTTTCAGTAATTGGGTGTCATATTAATTTTCCGGAACACAGGGCGATCGGGCCATTAATTGAATCATGGCGGCGCGTTAGTTTGACCATTATGTGATTAAACCATTGGATATTTTACTTCGATATCAATTACACAGTGATTTTTTAAAAATCTTAACGGTTACGGTTATTCCAGCTTTGCTGGCGTTTTTATTTACGTACACCTACAGAATAGACTTAGTCAGTAACTTAGCACTAGCGGATAAAAACGTTCGTGATTCCAAAAACTCTAGACATGCAGAAAATATATACAAAAAAAATCTAACCTACTACCACACTCCACTACACACTCACTCTCCTACTAGCAAATTACTAGGACATGCACGAGTCGAATTATTAGATTGAATCACTGAATTCTGATGCAATGATTTGTTCATTCAAGATTCGTAATTTATATAAAACACGTTCACATTTTCTCCGTATAGTTTACAAATATATAGATAGATAGATAGATAGATAAACCATTTATTTGGCGCACACAAAAGTCAGCACAACACACAGAAGTTCAACACTAGGTGATAATATGTGTATAATATACCTAAACAAAAAAAAAAACCAGGTGCCATTATAAAAACAAAATGAAAAACATGCATAAAGAAATAAAAATGACACTATGACTAACACTTAAAATAAAATTAAAACTTAAAACTTAAAATAAAATTAAAATTAATAACGAAACAGACAGTGCGGTGTGCGTCTCAAGGTTGCACCAAATGGGAGTCCAGCTCAGCATGTGTCAGGCAAGTGTACCTGACGCTGATATTCTGCTGGATCCCTGCAGTGACACACGGACGTTGAGCAAACAAGATACTAGGTACAAGGTATATATATAACATTAATTTCAATTACCTCGTGTAGATAACAATGTCTAATAAACACAATACGTAATACATTCTTAGTTTGATGCAGAAATTCGATTGTTATCGATAAACTTCATACATTTGTGAAATAATCGGAACATATCGCGATTAGATATAGAATTTTGTATAGGACATGAAAGTTTTATACATGAATCGATGCTTTTTGCTTAGTGTAATGTATTGATCAAAGGTGTAATGAGAATATTAACATTTGAAGACCTCTTTTATTACTGTGAATTCTATATATATATACTTAGTAGGTTCTAGTATTACTTACAGCGCTCTCATATAAAATTGCTATGTAATATAAAAGGAGTTTTATATGTGCATCCGAGTACACATTAATCTCCGGTTGTTGAGGCATTTTCACGTTTTCCTCTCTGGAAGTTTCATGAGGGGTGGATGAATGTTGTTTATGTTTCAGGAGTATGTTTAACTTGGGTTCAGGGGATAGCCGTTAATGATACACTGCGCCAAATTGGAGATTACTAGCATAATATTTTTCTAATAAAGGGATTTTCATTACTATTTCCATATGTATATAGGCGTTTCTTATATAAGGTCATACATAAGGTCGAGAAGCAACGCTATTCATTTCGGTATCTACTTCTTTTTTTATCCAGACTATGTTTTCTATACGATCCTATATTTTTAGTATATTCGAATGTGTTATACTTAACGATCGATATCAAACTCTAACGATGAGCGTAGATCTAAACAAATATCCTATAATATGTTAATTCAGGTCAAGCTTGTTAAAGCTCAATTTACTTAGAAATACATACATCAGCGTCTGGTATTTACTCTGTAAATACAGACGTGACATGACAGACTTTTCCCGTCACTGGAGCACGCGTGTCTCATAGCTGTCGTATCAATAATTCATCTGGACGGTAGACGACGGTCCATAAGTCTGGCAGGCAGTGCAGCTGCGGGTTGCTGAGTTCGACCTACTTGGCTACTCTCATTTATGTCCCCTAATATCCGACCCACTTTCGTATGTCACTCCACCAGTTAGATATGCACCGTGTTACCAAATAAAATAATTCTGGATGAGAGATATATTTGTACTTTTCGCTCGGTTAGTGTGGCCTGGATTGTGTTTTCTTTTTGTTCTACGTTTTTAGAGTTTTTTTGAAGAATGATTGCTATTTTAGAGCTGTGACTGATAAAATATTGAATGTTTATTCCTTTACCTGTGTTTTTTTATTTAGTGTAAATGAGGATAGGATTCAATCCAGGACAACATCGTCGGTGGTCTGATGTTACGCATAACAATAAAGACGACGACGCACAAACGAGGTCGCTATTCATTTGTTGTCGATGCATTGAAAACTTTCTTTAAACGTGCTTCGTACTACAAAAATATATAAACGGTTATAAACAAAATCATCGGTAACCGTTAAAAGTATAAACAATCGGTCGTTATTTTTTTACCGACACCTTTTTGTACACGGTGTACACCGTCAGTACCTACTGATGATGATGTCATTTATGTGTAAAAAATAAGCGTGAAGCAAAAACTTCATACAGCTGGATGTTGCATGACGTGACTCCTTTAATAAAAATGGTTTCCAATGATAGTAAAACCGCAATCTTACTTCACATGTCTATTGTTTTCAAACGTGCTCATTTATGCGTGTGCGCATTGTCGTTTAAGGAATGAATGATTCTTCTAAGACACAATGGCTGTTATGCAAGAATAGATGGCTGTCTACACTTTTGCCATAAAACTCCCCCACGTGTTACTAACTTTTGGCCAAATGTGGTCTTTTTTTTTTTGAGGATGGGAAATCATCAAATGACCCCTCCCGCTCTGGGTGGAGCAGAAGGGAGTGTCAGACTCTTACTGACTAAAACCCACCCGTGTTCCTTCCTTAGCCCTTTGTGTTTCGGGCTAGCGGTAACCCTTTCGGACAAAACCCGCTGCCCCGGCAGGTTTCGGCCCTTTCGGGCCCCGTCCTTGCTGCTGACATCTCTTTGAGGCGCGCGTGGAACACGTACGCGCCGTCCGGCACGGGCCTGGTCCTGATCGGACGGAGGGTTACCCATTACTCTCCGCCCGCCAAATGTGGTCTAACAATGCAAATAAGCCATTATTTCTTTCTAACATTTCGAATAAATTTTTCTTAATTTCGCCGTTGTCTTATTTCTCTGAAGACGTGACGACGCGGCGACCGACGCCAGCCTTTCAGAAATATTGTTTTAAATTCTTTTCGAAAATTCGTTTCCGAATTAGAATTTTTCTGTCTCAGCAAGAGTTTGTCAACATTTTTCCTATTAGCACAAAATAAGTAAAAGAAAACAATTAGATATCTGTTTCCTTATTTTATATGGGACGTAATAAAATGTATTATAGAATTCAAGAAAACGATTAAAGGTACATACTTACTATCTAATTTCGTTAAGTAGATTTTATGATAAAAATGCCATGAAAGATATTGAGAAAAAACTTATTCTTGGCTTATAGGCGTTTTCATAATATTACGGATGAGTCGAAGATAAAGTTTGTTGTTTATAATAGTGAGCCGCAGAGAAAGTTTGAGATATGCCTACGGACACCGTGAATGTTCAATCGAAATAACTTTATTTATTGACCACGTAGAAAGTTATGCCTTATTTGTATGACTTTACTTGATTGTATGGCAGTGACTCCCAAAATGTTATTTATGGTCTTGTGGGTATTCTATCTTGATTTGATTTTCGCTAATAAAATGGTGATGTGATGACTGAATCAAAAATTTATGTTCCTTCACTAGCTCCTAAAAAATCCCTGCGAAGCAAGTGATGGAATATTCCCGACCATGACCACAAGATGACTAAGAAACAATATTAATAGATATTATATTTCTTTGCCAGTAAACTCTGTGTTGACATTATGACGACATTATGTCATGTTAACATGTGCCATGCTTGTCTTTTGTTTCAATTTCATGTTTATTTCATTCATGAACAAAAATCATTTGAGAATCGCTTTCCAAATTCATTGAAATCCGACACATATGATCAGTAACCAAAATCCCCATACATTATGGCCGCATATATTCCACCATGACACAAGTACACAACCCATGGGAAAATATTTTAGTAATGCTATTTTATTAGACAAGGCCTCTATAACTAAATCCGTACGTCATAAATAATTTGATGTTATTTTAATGGCGACTGTTATGCTTTGAGAGTGACCGATGATGAGAACGATATTGATTATATCTTGTTATATGTCGACATAAATAATTTAAATGCTTGAGTTGGTAGAATATGGATCGCGTTAATTTTTCCCTTCATAAGAAGCAAAATTACAGCATGGGTTGATTTCACTTTTGCCGACTTGTGTGCAGCACCCCTGATATTTAGAATACTAGTTTCTGCTCGCGACTTCGTCTGCGTGAAATTCCTTACTCTTTCGGCACACCCCGTCGCATCGCATCGCCTACCCGCGCTATTAGATACTTCTATTTTCGCTTAGCGTTAATTCAGTTTTTTTTGTTTTTGCTCAGCTCCTAGTCCTAGCGAGATGCCTAGCCTATAGTCAACCTCAAGAATCGGGATATCAATGCAAAAATAATTTTTCAAATCCGGTAGTTCCAAAGATAAGCTCGTTCAAAAAAAAAAAAAAAACAAACTAACTCTTCGGCTTTATTAATAATATTAATCGTATAGGTAGGTAGATTATGTTAGAAAAAAAAATAATATATAGAAAATTCACGCCCCTTCTTTTTGACCATACGGTAAGGCCTTTTAACCGCAACTCGCAGAGAAGTTAATATAACGGTTAGTCATTGTTTTCTTTTCATTTACAAATCAGATCAAAGGCTAGGAATAATACGAATAATATTGTTTCACCGAAATTTATGAGCCTACTGTTGTTATTCTAGATTTGATTCCTTTTATTCGTATTTCTACATTTTACACAAAAGTAGTAAAACAACATGTTTTTATATTAACACGTTTCTGTCCAATTTTGCAATATTTCTTTGTGAGCGATATTGAATTTACACACGATCAACACATATGACAGGAAATATCCTATTTTGCACATATTGTTGTTTTTTTAATGTCTTCCGTCATGAGGGCGCCCGGGCGTCACGGAGCAGGTGTTGTGCGATAAACACAGCTGATAATGAGAGTAGCTTATTGCCTGTACCTAAAGTAGATTATACCTCAATTACGTCTTTATGAGACGAGTGATATTTTGGTTAAAATCCGCAATTTTATTATAATTACAGGTACCTATACTATACACCGTTGTTTTTAATTAAAACAGAGCTTCTAATAGGTAATGAAAACACACTTGAACTAAAAGTAACTTCAAAATCGTAATTAAACTTTCAATGGAAATACTGCGAGTTTGTACATTGAGTACCCAATTAGCCGGCTTTATAACGTTTAATAGGAGTATGGGAGTTTCATATTTATTTTCATCACATTCGTTTTACAGGGGTCTGCACCCTGCATCCGCGGGGTGTATTCCCACACCCCCATAATACATGTCCCGCTAATCCATGTGCTTTTAGAGAGCAACTACTTTAGGTTGAGCTGCCCTACCCTGCGAGTAGCTTTGGGGCAGTTTCGGGGAAGCGCAGCTGCTTCAAGTGGCAGGGGTCTTCAAAATTTGGTCGGTGTTCATGTGAATTTGCCTCCTACATGTTCACACGCACCCCCTTTACTTATTGCATATGTGTAGCTACTGTGTAGTGTGTATGAGACATACGAACACGTGGCGAGGCCATCAACTTGATTTGTTTCACGCTTAATAAGAAATTACATTTCCTCCATTATGTTTCATGAGAAACTAGATTAAAGTTGCTCGTTGGCATTTCTGGTACTAAACGGATGCAGAATTAATCTTATTGACGCAACGAAGGCGACCGACGCACGGTATTTCGCCTAGAACATGCTAGGTGGACAAAATTCAAGTTTTCATTTCCAGGAAATCTTAATTGCATAACACAATCAACACCCCCAAACTCCAAATTCCGAGAAAAAGTTGTTTTTCAAATACTTAAGCGATGAGTCATAGAGTCCAGAAGTCAGGTAATGAGTTTAATGCAAGCGTTCCGGCAATCAGTTGCAATTTAGCGACACATTTGTGCACATCTCATAGTGGTTTATAGTGATATTGTGAAAGTTTTTTGTGATGGATATTAATACTGAGGGTATGTACTATTACTTAATATATTATTTTTATCAGAATCTATTTAAATGAATTTTTAGCATTTTTTTAACTTGATGCATAAATTTTAGCGTAATTTTTTTCATAAAGAAAACTTAGAACGTTCAGGAAATACATTGATTCGCCTCTATTTGGGCTAGTTTTTAGATATATTGTAGGTATAACTGTGTAGTTTGTAAAATTACACATATTGTTCAGCACACTTCAGTACAACATATTTTTTTCTTTTTTTTTCAGAACACGTTTACTCTATTTCAAGGGTAGCCTTTTTTGAAGAGTGGTTGAAACACGCAAAGAATGATAAACGGTCGCGTATTTATGACTATCTTTCTTCAAAATTTCACTTTGGTGACATTACTGAAAGCAGCCAAAGAGAAATAAAGCTGAAAATATCTAACTTTTCTACTAAGATTGGAGCCAAATGGTTGGCTTCGGGAAAATCGAAGGAGCGTTTTTTAATAACAAATAAGACATGGCTGGATGAAGGAGACATACAGTTTACTGTGAGTTCTTTAGCCCCACAACCTTCGACATCGAGTGAGGCTGTGACATCTGCAGGAAGACCTCGCAAAGATTTTGAGGAAACGTCGTTTAAGACGAAGAAACGTCGAGTCGTGGATCTCGTAGAATCTCGAAGTGCCAGTGAATTAGTGACTGCTGCCGAAATTGCTATGCGTTCAGCAGGGCAAAGAAAAGTTGCCCATGTGATTAGAGACATTAGTGAGAGCCCAGATAATATTATTAAGTCAAAAAATACCAGTTGTGATCCTAGGCAGTTAAGTAGTGACGAAGCCTTAGCATACTATATAGATTCTAAGTCAACAACACATGCTTACAAACAAACTAGGAAGTGGTCCATAATGGCAGGACATAATGTGTTTCCGTCATATTTTAGTGTAGTAAAATCCAAACAGGCCTGTTACCCTGCAGAGGAGCACATTGCTATAACAGAAACTCGTGCTGAAATAAATTTGCAAGCCTTATTAAATAAAACAGCGGAACGTCTAGTATTAGCACAGAATCAAGTTATCAGCAGTGTCCTCCCAACAAGTTCAACGTTTACACTTGTTAGTAAATGGGGATGTGATGGAAGTTCTGGGCACAGCACATACAAACAGAAATTTGAGAACACTGAAGATACGGACGAATTTCTTTTCGTATTTTCTTTCGTTCCCCTTAAGTTATATGATGGGTCCAAAATTATTTGGCAAAATCCTCGGTCTTCATCAACTATGTATTGTCGCCCAATCAAATTTATATTTGCTAAGGAAACGAACGACTTCACGTTAGCGGAGACAAATAGATTGTTGGAAGAAATTAATGCTCTTCTTCCAACACTTATCAACTTTGGTGATTCTCAAATCTCTGTGAAACACGAACTTCTTCTGACAATGACAGACGGAAAGGTATGTAACGCCTTAACGGAAACTCGTTCATCTCAAAAGTGTTTCATCTGTGGTGCCACCCCCAAGACGATGAACGATGACCCCGCGAAGTTTAACAGCAATCAGGAACATTTTGGCTTTGGTTTATCTACACTTCATGCTTGGATTCGTTGCTTTGAATGCCTTTTACATATCAGCTATAAGTTGAATATTAAGAAATGGCAGGCTAGAAGCGACGAAGATAAAGCTGATATCAAGGTTCGTTCCGAAGAAATCAAGTTGAAATTCAAGAACGAAATGGGACTCATTGTAGATAAACCAAAGCCAGGATTTGGTTCTTCCAATGATGGAAACACAGCCCGTCGCTTTTTTAAGAATGCTGAGATGAGCGCTCAAATCACAGGGTTGGATGTTACTATTATCAAACAATTTGATGTTATTTTGAGGACATTGTCTTCTGGGTTCGAAATAAACTTAGTTGAATTTAATAAATTTTGTCTTGAAACTAGAAGACATTACCTTAGTCTCTATTCGTGGTACTATATGCCTGCTACTGTACATAAAATATTAGTACACAGTACTGAGGTCATCAAAGCGGCATTGCTTCCAATTGGGCAGCTTTCCGAAGAGGCTCAAGAAGCACGTAACAAAGATTGCCGCAGATTTAGGGAGTACAACACCCGCAAGTGCTCACGTGTTGCCACGAATAGAGACTTGCTGTCCATGTTAATAATAACATCTGACCCTTTGATTAATAGCCTTCGTGAGATTCCCCAAAAAAAGCCGGAAAAAATATGTGCAGAGGTATTAAACTTAATTGTAAGCCCGACCATAGTAGCATCAAGACCCGAAACGTCATCATATTGTCGCACATTGCCGCAAAATGATGACGATTCACCAGAAGATTTTGATGATGATTCTGATGATTAGGTTTAGGTTAAGTTAATTTGAATTGTAGGTATTTATTTATTTAATGCAATTTTGTTGTTTGTTTATTATTTTAAATAAAATTTTCTGTTTAGATATATTTTGTTTGTTTTTTATTACAAAATCATACCAAAAACTATTAATAATGCCTCAATATGACTACTTATATATAAAAGCATCGTTAAATATCATAAAATAATATTGTCCACCTAGCATGTTCTACGCGGTACACTGTGCGACGGATTGATTTACGAGTCAATCACAGAGTAACAGATGAGTGAATTTGGATACAGTTTAGTTAAGTTCCTCGTTTTATAGGATATTTTGATTGAATAAACAAGAATTTGGTAGACTCTTTGGCTAAACTGAAGAGGATCTAAATTTCACTTTTGAGTCTATTAAACTATATATTAATCAGTTTGTCTATTCTGTAGTCTTAAAAAAAAAAATCTATTCGGTAGTCTTTTGTTGTGAATGAAGTTGGTCGTAACTAACAGTTGTTTAATAGTTATTTTACTCTGAACGGACATTGCGCAAACCAAAGGCCCTTGGTCTTATATAATCCGAAACGACACGCAAGTATTTGTGTCACCTGAAACCTGTACATTGAATAGTTCTAAGCCTGTTGATTTAAATATGGCCGACGGGTGTTATTATTCAATAATTTTAAGATTATTTCAGAGACAAATGGATAGATTTAGGTGCAAGATTGATTGTGATTGAAACTGCATATTTTCTCTAGAATTAGGCTAACTCGCTTGTAATATGCGTGTGCGTAGAAAAATATCTAAATGTACGTAATTGGACGATGTTTGATGTCACGTCTTAGAGCGAATTTCTGAACGGCTGACAAAGCGCAGCTTTTGTGCAGATTTCGTGTTTCGAGGTTACGTTTGATGTAAAAGTGGCCGGTCAAAAATTTATAGGATTGCAGTTATTAGCTATATTATATTATTTCCTTTATTTAACTACTAAATACATATAAATTATATTTTTAAATAAAAGAAAGAATATATAAAAACAATATAAAAACATTTAAAAATAGTAGCCCAACGGTATCGGGAACAGGGTCCAAGCTACCAGCTTCAGGGCTCCTGAGAGAGGAACCTCCAAATAATGCGGGCAGTGTCCAGAAGTATCGCTTTCTGAATCAAGCCCTTGATTATTATTATTGTTATTTAGCTTTCTTTAAATTTTCACCAAGCAGTAACCCTTTCACTTAGATTTTTACGATAACGAGGGATAATAGGGCCGATACATTTTGTTTATTACGCTAGGTTGGAGAACTTTCGTGAAAGAAATATGTCAAAAAAAAAACTTAGTATTTCGCTTAGTTTCATTAAACGACGATAAAAATATAACTACAATACCTGGCTGCATAATATATAGGCATATCGGGTGTTAGAAAATATTCGCCATTGTAGAATACCTCTGAGTTTCCCTGGCACCCGTACCTGTATGTGTATGACAGCCTCTTTCGAAATACTAACCCCCCCCCCTTTTTTTTTTTGTGGATGGGAAATCATCCAATGACCCCTCCCACTCTGGGTGGAGCAGAAGGGAGTGTCAGACTCTTACTGACTAAAACCCACCCGCCCGGAGCGTCTCCCGCGGCGGCTGGGACGTGAGTATTACAAAACAAGGCGTTTCTTTACATCAGGTTTAAATCACCGAACCATTTATTGAGTTAGAAAATTGCACATTAGTTTAGTGCTACGTTTTTATTTTCCTAAATCGAAATAAAGTTCGAAATACAAATACTTGCCCAAAGGATTAGGCTAGAACTAAAGTTAGATTTTGATTTTAAAAAGGCCGAATTAAATCTATCATATTTCCAACCGACGAACCCGATTTATATTTTCTCTGTCCCTTTCAGTACCGAAGGTACCATACAACTAGATTCCCGCCGGCTTTTCATCAAAAATTCAGAACACAACCACTCTATAATCAATTCATCATTGAAATATAATGAAACGGTTTATTGACATTTTTTTCTTGCTCCGGCTTACCTCTGTCATAAATTCATCCTTCGCCACTGGTCCCTTTGTGATCTCCTAAGTTTACAATAGAACTCTCTTTCATTCGTCAAACGAGCCATCAATGTGTAATACAGCGCACAATTATAGCCAGCTCCATGGCTCATGGCTCCCCCTCTACGTACTTTGTTTATGGAGCTCCTGCTCACTGGAGCGCTATATGGGTCAATCTCCACGTGTTTTTGTTACATGTTATCCTTTCTCGTTAGTAATTAGCAATGGCTATGGAGTGTCAAACGTTTGCTGTTTGTACTGACTTGCTCTGTTTACATTTGGTTTTTGCTTGTTTCGGTCTTAATGGGAGTGTACCTAAAGATGGGAAAAGTACTCACATCATCTACCTAGCCTTTTCTAATCTATGTTAGGGTTGGCTTCCAGTCTAACTGGATGCAGCTGAATATGTATTTTTCATGGAGCGACTGCCTATCTAACCTCCACAACCCAGTTAATGGGTAATACGATACCCTGATTATGGTAAAAGTAGTGTTTGTTTGAAATAATTGTTCTTGATATCAAGAACTTTTATACATACAAAAAATGATAATACAGTGGACTCGATAAAAAAAAAAACTGAGAAGAATGATTGAGTTGTTTAACAACACAATATTGAAAAACGTGAATATTGTAAAATGTCTATACTTCTACAGTACATAATAAACCTAGTTTGAACTAATACGTACCAACGTTATAATTCTCCGATTACTTTGATCTGAAAACAGAGAACATAGTTATAAATAAACTTCAATCGATAACTGAACTACAAAGGGTTAGCTAGAATCAAACTATGCACGTAGACTCGGGGAATGAAAGGGTTAAGCGATTCTCAAATACATTGGTACTTCTTCTTCTTCTCGTGCCGTATTCAGCCCAGTAGGAAGCCACAGTAATACATTGATCACACAAAGATTTCCCTTTTTCAAACTGTCATTTTCATTCATAATGTTGGAAGAACATTGTCGGACAAAAAGGCCTATTTAGAATGGTCCTTATGCTATTCCCAAATACTTACATGCTTCTTCTACTTTAATGTAACTAATTGATATTGTTTGAGCCCAGTAGCTGGTCACTACAATACATTAATTTCCCACAAAGATGACACTTTTACTCAAAATGTTGGTAGACCGTTGTTGGAAAAATTAGTCCCATGTAAAATTCACCTTTAATTCCTTGGCTGAACCTTAAATAACTATTTCTAAATAGCACGAGAATTACAACTTCATTAACTAGCATTTAAATGTAAAATGTAGTTTTCCGGCTACCGTGCCTGGCACAGACTAATTACATTGCTAGGACAAAAACGTTAACTTTCAAATGTATTCACTTATGTGATTATGATTGTGGATTTAATTTTTAATATGTGGTACACTATGCTGGTATAATTCTAGATACAAAATCATTGAAACATGGTCTAGAGCAGACGGTCACAGAAAAGTTCTCATTAATACAAAATTCATTTATTTGTAAATATTAATAAATATGTATGCTCAGCCTGTTTTACATAATGAGTTCATTTCAGTGAGGTAAAAAAAGAACCGTATTTCGGTGAAGTATTTCGTTTACCGGCTTACGTTGAAATAAAATACCCCGGACCCTGTTTAGAATATTATTCACGGAGAGGATGCTTTCCTATCTTCATGTCTCCATTCAAACTTTTTGATTCAAAACGCGAACACAAAAATATGAAGGGAAATACGAAGCACTTTCAACAGCTGCTTTTAAATTACTTTTAGTAATTCAATGTTGATAGTGAGCGCAACATTTTATTCGTTTCGCTTCCAAACACAGCTGTTTCCGAGACGTCCACCTGTCGAGCAAATCACGACGTTGTCTTTGCGCGCGTCTGAGGAACGTGACAGGTCATAGCCACCACAGATTTCAAATCTATTGTATTATGTCAGCGACCTTTTGTTCTCCAGCGTCTATAATTGATTCTATTGCTGTTCACACCGAATAATCCATGACAAACCTTTACAGTCTTTCTAATATTTGCAAGAACTTCTTTACTAACGAGTTTTGCCTTGTTTCGCTAATAAGCACATATGAGTTTTATAAACGTTTATAGCTCGTAAAACTACGTAATGATGATGATTACGTAGTTTATTATATAAAGTTTAGCATGAAATTTTTTCCACTCTTGCAGATTCATAACTGCAAGTCTGCAGAGCCTTTGAAATTACTTGTTCAATAATATTTTTTTATTGCAAAAGTTCTGGGAGGGATGATTTTAATTCCTCTGGGAAATTTACAGTTTATTTACTTCAAAGTTTCTTGTATTTTATTTGGTTTGAAAGTAAACAAGCGCTGTATTTAATTTTTTGTTTGAAACTCGTATTTGAATTAACAAATAACTTTTTCAGCGCTCCACGTAGGGTGAACGAGGACGCTGCAGCATACCTGCATATGTACGCATTGACGACGAGAAGTTCTGCAGGTAAAGTTGAATAATTAGCTTGTCAGGATATACGCGTAGGGAGTTAGGAACGTTTTCCAGTTATTTAACACAAAGTAAAACCTAACTTTTATGAAAACACACGCAGAGATCAACTGTTTCAGCGTAGTATAAAATATTTTGTTGCTGAAATGCTTAATTCTTTAACAAATATAAGGTTTATGTTTTTGTGGATACTTACAGAACGGTCGGATGGTTTCACCCGTATTTTTTTGGCCAGTATAAAAACAATCTAACCTAAGTCAGTCTACCACAAAAAGTGTTGCTAAACATTATTTAACTCGCAAAAAGTGATCATTTAATAGAATGATGCTAACATTTACATAGAAACATCAATTAGGTAACTAGTATTTTACGTGTTTCTATGAAAAGTTTTTTCACAATTATATTACTTAACAATGCTTTTAATTATATTTCAATTAGAGAAAATGTGATACGAGTTAGTTACGACATTTCACTATTCAATTAATACGTTTTGGTAATAGAGCATGTTAACTTGTACAATTAAAAATAAGAAATTATATTTAGAAATTGTATGTCTATGTTTATGCCTATCGACTTCACGTTATTGTTGCTTCACGTAGTTTCTTGTTCTTTAGCTCTTTGGTTAGTATCATAGATATAACAAAGAACGTTAGTATGTTAATTTATTTATATTTATATAGAATAGAAGGCAAGAAAAGAAAAACCTGTGCCCAGAAGGCCTGAATTTTCAGTTGTGTCGCGTGCAACGGCACACTTGCTATAGGTGCGTCATCGCTGGACCCTGATCTAGACAGACGTCATGTGACCCAGCCTTAAAATATCAATATTGTCCAGTAGCTGAGTTGTGAAGGTCAGATATCGGTCGTGAAAAAAGCCGACCTACATTATACTTATATCTATTGGAAAATGTTAAACATTTTCGTTTTAAGTCATTGTTTGTTTATGATTGCTGCTTTACTCAGTATACCTGACTAGACGTACTTCCACCTCGGTTAGGTGTATTATTTTATTATCATAAGTTCAGTCGAAATAGTTAGAAAGACATAAGATTTGCCAAAGAATTTTAATTTAAAGAAAAAGAAAAAAAAAAAACACTTTTATTTGCGGAAAAACATGACGCAAAGAAAAAACACAAAAATAACAAGTTGGGGACATACAAGCGTCACGTCCACGCAACACGGGCATTGCCACGGCGCTGGTTACAAAACAAACTTCAAATCATACTTAAATAGTTAAATCACTAGGCACAGGGAAAGACAGGTCTAAACTAACAGTAGTTACTTCAATATCGACATAATTCGCTTCTGTTAAACATAACTAAAGGCATCACAAGTGAAGTAATCTTCTCACTCCTCATTACACCTTCTCTCACGATTGGAACTAAGGAAATCATAAACTAAACTTAATCTAGCTCCGTAATAAGCCAGACTATCATTTGTCTGCTGCTGTACGGCTGTATACGGAGTGTCGACGCGTCACTTCTAAATGTGGAAGCAAATTGTAGACTCGACTAGCTCTATAACTATACAGGGTAGGTACCTATAAAGGTCTCAACGTCCGTGCATCTGTCTCCTTCTAAATTAGATAAGTGCTACTTATTATGCGCTTGAGTTCAATTACTTCTTACAACTTTATTAAGGGACGTTCGTTTGGTATTAATTATGATAAAATGTTGAGGATGCTGGGCATTAAAAACATTATGTTATGTGATAGAGATTACTGTAAACCTTAACAGGAGGAAATGTTTATGTTGGAAATTTTCCCGATTCCTGTATCTTTCAGATCGTAACAACGATCAAGATGCAAGTTCTCAAATCGTACTATAACCAACATGGTATAGTACGATTTGAGAACTTGCATAGGTAAAGTATAATCAACCTATAATGTTCCCACTGCTGGGACACAGGCTACCTTTCTTCGAGAGGAAGTGGGCTACAAATTACCACGCGTGCCCAGTGTGGATTGGTAGATGTCACGTCTTCGAATTTTTTGTTCTAGACATGCCGGTTTCCTCACAATGTTTGCCTTTGAATTTGTCTTTAGCGAAAATAAAGTAACATATTCTGAAAGAAACGTTGTCTGCGTGTATGTATTCAGCAGTGGTAATATCTAGGCTTTAAATAATATGTAAATGAATATTTAAACAGTAAAGAGCTTACGTAATGTATTTGAATTGCCTCGTTAATGTTACTTTCTGAAGAACTTGACAAAATATTTAAATGCAAAATGGCTGTAGCAAAAGGCTGTCTCCTTATCTCACTCAGTATTTATGGAAAGTTAAATATCTTTTTTAGTGTTCAAGAAAATAATTCGTATTTAAAGTTGCTGTCTGAGAAATGCTACATTCTCCGAAAGGTTCGGTTGAAGATCCTATATAATTTTAGTTAAATGAATATTTCTTTATCATCTAAGGTCTAAGGTAAACTCACCAATTGCTTGAAATTGCTCAAAGGGGAAGCAACACGGTCTGTCTAAGTCTACAGCTACGTACAGTACCTATATGGGGAACGTTTTACGCCGCGATAAATTTAGTACTAAAGCCCATAACCCTTTGAAGGATTTAATCTGACGGCCATCCGCGCGTGAAAGAGATCAATCAGTGTCGACGACGGTAAAGCAGGAAGATGTAGCGGCTTTTTTTTTAATGTCTCGAAGTGTCTGGCAAATTGTATGGATGACTTAAAGCGCTTTACAGAAGCGGGTCTAACTGTACTAAAATTTGGTACGCTCGCGCACGCAAGTCGTGTACCGTACACAACAGTCTGGACTTTTTCTAAAACTTTGGTATCGCTCACGACTGACAAACACGTGTTGGACTTACAATAAAATACCTAAAACTTTATTTCTGAAGGAAAGTCAATTTATAAAATATTTTTAGTTTTATTGCGGTTAAATTACGTGAGTACGTAGGTACGGAGAACTTACAAAAGTTTCACGTTTCTAAAACAATTTGTTACAGATTACAACTTTTGCAATATCATATTGTTTCTCGTAATTATACGAATGTTAAGCACGCGAAAACGAACTCAAATTGTTATTCATCTTGTTAGATTACAATGGGCTGTCTGAAAAGCCTCACAGTACACATTTATTAAATGTGAATTTATTATGCTGTAACTTGTTATATTTCAATACTTACCGCCTTGTTAATTTAAGAATCGATTTTATCAGTCGGAAAAACAGCGATGTTTTCGCCGATTGATCGACGAAACGCGACGTAATTTATTGTTGAAATGAATAATGTTTTCAATCAGAATGTTTTCTGTCGAAGTAAATGTTGATTTATTTCTTTGGTACAACGCCGAGGCACATGTTGTAGACAGCTATTGCACAATAAACTCTTTATGAAAAAAGTTTATATTACTTATAGTAAATTATATGTTTCGTTTACCTACACCAAATCAATCTATTTCTCGGTTTTCAGGCACAACAGTTTTACTCATTGCCTAGCTTTTCCCAAAGTATGCTAGGGTCGGCTTCCAGTCTTACCATGATGCAGCTGAATTCCAGTATTTTACATGGAGCGACTGCCTATCTGACCTCCATAACCCAGTTACTGGGTAACACAATACCTCTTGGTAATTACTTAGCTATTGTTTTGTTATTAATAACTTCTGCTCCTTTATTTTCTATTCAGAGAAAGAACATAATTATAAAAATAACGAGAGATGAGAAACAATAAACAAGAACTCCTCCGTGAAACGTTACAGAAAGGAAATTTTTCTTTTCTGTCACGCTAAACTTCATAACCCGTTACGAAACTCGCTCACAAACTCGACTCAATTATTGTTTACGAGCAGACGAGCCGCTTTTATTATTGCTCTTAATATATTCTATGTAGAATGGGGACTGTGTGGGACAGGACAGAATGGTTGCGTAACCGCGAACTTGTGGGACAATGGTTCGTCGAGGACACGGTGAAGAAATCAATACCAGGTTTTTCAGAGACTTTTACGTGTGCCAGACATCGGTTTGTACTTTTCTTTGCGGTCTGTACTTTTCGCACTGCAAGTACTGTTTTTGTGGTAAAGTTTAGTATATAAATATTGCATTACACAGAAAAAGTATTTTGAATGCAGAGAGTCAGAAAAGGCTGCATGGTGATTTCAAAAAGCAAGTTATTTTTGATGATGATTTAATTAAGTGCTTTTATCAGAAATCATGCAATATTCTCATCAGAATATCTTATCGTTTCAACAATGCAACAACGAAATAACACACGTTTCATACAGATAATTACGATAAATTCGAAAGTTCCGTTCGTAACTGCGTACACGCACAGTACGGCACCCATTTGACCATATCCTTCAATGGTACGTTCAACAATGGAACATTCTCTGCGGCTAGTCAGTGGAACGTTCACGTGTGTTCCGACAACGTACACACGACCTCATACATGAATAGAACACACTATGGACAATACTGCTCTGTTTACACGTTGTGTCGTTATAAAAATAAGTGTTGAATCGCAACGTCGACGCGTAACTATATCCATAGATTCAGTAGTTTTGAATTACTGTTCCATACATTTTGATCGCATAGATATTGCAATTTTCTTTGTAACAGCAGACTTTCTTCTTGATAACCGTAGAAAGATGTCTATGTTAGGGGGTCTAGAATATGTGCTGAATTCATTCTTTAACTTAAAGCCTATAGGGTGTCTGAATTCAGGATTATTCGCACTAACGCAATATGAAAACAGTCAATAATTTCATTTGTAATCAAGAAGAAAAAACATGGTCGGTCAATGAAAATTACCAAATTGTTTAAATTAAATTAATTATACGAATTAAGAAACAACCCGTATTTGAGTGAATATGTAGGAGTCTTAATAGCGATCTAATTTATATGAATATGATCTAATTTAATTTATGCTGATCTAATTTTATGTTCGCACATAATAAATCTTGTATTTATAATGGATTTAATCCTGACTATGTTTAATTAAGTCGTCGAACCATATAAGATGATCGATGCCCTTAATAATAGGCCTGATTCATTGGCGCTATGAAACAAAATAGAATATTCAATGAGTACATTAATGTATCTGATCCCGCATCCCAATTAAGTACCTAAGACATTTTCAATCAGAATCCGAAGATTTTTGAAGGAAGTTGCTAATTCATTGCTCCATGAGTTTGAAAAATTCGTCTGCTAAACAACGAAAAAAACGCAATGTATTTTGTTGAACTCTCAAAATGCACGGTATTGTTACGCAATTATACCCCGTTGATATACATACTTGTAAAAGAACGGTGAACTTCTGTTACAAGTACTACATCTACTCTATTTTATAGCATGAATCCGCTATAAAAAGTCAAGGGGGCTATTATAGTGTCGGTCTGTCGGTAGATTGCATGGTAAGCGCACGCGCCGGGACTTCCGCTCAAGCGCTTATTGTGGACTGACGGTCCGGAAACGCTTGATACCATCTAAAACTACGCTGGTGCAGTACTTATGCTACTTACCATTTATAGCGAAGATGCGGTACTGCATACAAACTAGTTATTTGCAGTATTTAGGGCTCATTTGCATTTAACGGCTGTAATTTTGTCTAATTTTAATGCAAATGTATCTTTTAAGGTAGACATGGCTATTCATGATGTAATTTTGGTTTCGGAAGCGGTTAGTTAATGCAAATAAAGCTGTAAACATACGAAATTAGAAAATTACGTCTCATTCCTCGTCTTTAAATGAGCTTTTCAGTTAATTGCCATCATGACAGTAAATCTAAACCACTGTGGTCATTTCACATCCGCGATGTAACTTTCTTATTAGTTAACCATGACTAGCGATTCTCTTTTCAATGGAGAAAACCGATTTTCTATTAAAACAACGACTGGATACCTAAGCTCATTGGAGCCGTCGCGGTCAGATAAATAGAAAAGGAAATCTAAACAATGAACGGTAAATAAATACTTATATTCAGTTACTGAGAAAAAGTTAGTATAATCAAGCTATACACATGAACCATTCAGTACTATTTCGGTACAAATTATTTATTAAAATAGTGCTAGATTTACGGTATGGTTAGATGGTAGAGTGCACGCTGACCACGTTCACGACTCCGCATGGGGCGCGCCCAGCCGCGATGCCACCGCCACCGCCAGTGTGCGCGATAATTGGAGCGTCGTTCCGGGCACATTGTTCACTACGTATTGTTTGTTATGGTAATGCACTTCGTTTTATTTCCTCTCCAAAATAAACTCTAACATTGCCGAAGCAAAGTCACGGCTTTCGCGAAACAACTGAAGACCTATTCTCGTAATTAATAATGTTTCTCTAGTCGCAATCTCATCTCATCGACCATCAATGTCAAAAAGTTATTGAAATTAGAGGTGTTTTTGACAGATTGAGCCTGAGATCGTTCTTAAAATTACGGGAATTGCTGATAAACACAGACTATCTTCGTCGAGTAAACAATAACAGTGGGATTCTTGAAGATGCAGACTTGTTTAACCGTAATGACACTGTTTGAGAATGTCGGAATTACTCGCTTGATTATCTCCATACGTTTTTCTCGAATGAGATGTAAAAACTTCAAGCGGTTAGCGGATGCGACGCACGAAACATGCAGCAGTAAAATATCCGTTTTAAGTACCGCAATACAACACAAATGTAATGTGACAATAACGGGGTAACTACTTATCTAGAAAAACAGGCCATTGGGTTATTTATTGACTTCTAATTGAGCAAGTTTTCGTGACGTAAGTAGAATCTAAGTCAAATAAATAATGAAAGAGATATAAAAACGTAAAGTAAAAAAAAAATAATACAATTATTGATGCTGATATACTTCGTCGCCGAAAGATCATGGACTGTATAGTAAAAGTAACGAATCTATGTCAATAAACAGAATGATGGAGAGCGGCGGCAATATCAAGAATATAAAATAATTTATGATCGATTCCATCTGATTAGATTCAGAGGATAAAACGATATTACTTCACGAGTACAAATTAAACGCCTACCGTGTTGTTTGGGAAAATACTTTCACAGGGAATATTTGTGGAATTGGAAATATTTTATACGAAAATCGTTAATGGAAAAAATAAATGAAGACCGGAGTTGGGATAAAATATGATTTCCTTCGACGCGTTTACTGAAACGATGGAACAAAAAATTTAATAGTAAAACCAGGCATGCTGCTTAAAAATATTCAATTTTAGACGACAAGGATTTAGATGTGACCGTTCTTGAACTCAACAATGTAACAAATGAAGGTCGTAAAGATAAAACTGGAAATTCATTTTCTAAACGAATGAACATTGAAAGTGTCTTCGAAATTCCAAAGGCACATCATGCTCATCACATATAAGATGTGCCAAAAATACTTCTAACGTTATTGTCACTTTTTATTGTCACGACGACATTGTATGGGGCGATGATCGTTAGATTGTTATGCAACTTTCTATAATGTTTTCATAACTTTTGCAACTTGTTAGGTTTGCGCTACGCGGGTTTATTGACATTCATCAGCTGTCTATTGTAAGCGACATCTCGGCGTCTCACGTAATCTAAGACAAGATTATTTAAAGTTGGTAACAATGGTATAAATTAATATCGTGAGAATTTTCAGAAGTCAATTAAATTACTTACTCGAGATTTTTGGATTACTCAAGCATCAACATCTTTAACGAGAGTTTTTTAGTCCAGTCAATAAAAAAGTTGTAGTGTTTGGGCAGGGACCTAAGTGGTTCCTTCAGAAACTTGTTCAGGATGCTTAAGAAGTGAACATACTAAAAGTCGTGACGTCTAGGAGGTGAGCAGGAGTTTTTCACCGTGTTTGAGATATAAACAGGGTTACTTTTCAATGACCAGCCAAATTTAAGAGTGTGGTACAGACCATCAAACTGAACAACTTTCTCTATGGGACCAACATCGTAATCGCGAATAAAAATTCAGCCGTCCCATTCGTTTAGGTCGAGTAGGTAAAAATTTAATACATTCATAAATAAATTGAAGCAATTTCTATTATATAAATGCTATTATATCTATCAATGAATACCTAAAGGACAAATTTTAAATTACATGTTTTTATAAAATAACAACAATATTTATAAATATAGTATAACAACTAAGTAGTGAAATAAAATCCCTCTTCCTCTCTCCCACTGTTGCTGTGCCCGACAGGGTCCACAATGATCATAAATTCTGTAAAACCTACCACCTAAGTTCACATGTAGAAGCAATAAATATATTGAGTATTGAGTATGTTTTCTATGGGACAGTTGATATGGAGAAAGTTGTCCAGTTTAATGGTCTGTACCACACCCTTAAATTTGGCTGGTAATTAAAAACTAACCCTGTATATGCGAAAAACCCAAAAGTGGCAACTTTGTGCTACTTCGGTTCACCTCCTAGGCGACAGGATTTTAGTATGTTCACTCCCTAAGCACCCTGAATAAGTTTCTAAAGGAATCGCTTAGATCCCTGCTCACGCACTCTACACCTCCTTCTAGGCCAATCGATGACTGAACTATCTGCATTGCAACAATTCTTTTGAAGAGTGCATTATTAATCCTCCTTTATAATATGCGGAACATAATGACACTGGCGAATAAACGCATCATTATAAATAAGGGTGTAAGTGTAAATAGTGTCTTTATTGAAGCGGCGCACAACTCCGACATTACCCGACTCATTAAATTGCAATTTCACACCATCTCGTGGATAATAAGGAAGCATTACTACATAACATTGTCTTTTAGCGTGGCATCGCGTAATGCTGGAGATTACGTCTCTCTGTGGAAACATTCCATCAACCACAAGAGATTACGTTATGATGGAATAAGACGCACGCGCAAACATCTGGGATAGTGACAGGTGATTTATAGAATAACTTCATAATGATCCGCGGATAAATTAAAGAACTATGTTAGTTGAAGTTTTTATTTGCATTAAAGTTATCGCTTCTTCTTTATTTAGTTCCTTGAATTATTTTCGTCCATACTCAAGTACCTAGGCTTCTCTGAGCTTAAATTAACTGACACCTTATGTGTTTCCTTATTTGCAGATGGAAAACTACACAATTATGATTATCTTTGTATTCAGCATCCGGGTGTAAGTTGCAGGCCAACAAGTTTTTCCAAACCCGATTAGTGATTAGATTATGCAACATAAGACTCACTGGGAATCATTACTGCCTTATATTTAAGTGTAATACAATGTCTTCACAGTCATTTCAGCGACATTTTCATGTTAATTTCTCGCAAGTCGTAATTTATTAATTGTGTTGTTAACAATGTTAACTAATTCACAAACTAACTAGCCACTGACCACTACGGATCCTCGGCCTAATTTTATTTATGTTCCGTATATTGCCGGGAATTTGCACCGCGATGAACGAATTTTGTGACAGTTCCGCATAATACCGGGCTTTTGTCTAAATTTCGTGATTCAGTAGCCGAATCTCATAGATTACTAATATAGTTAGCCTGAGTAGCTTCATTTATTAAGGACTATACGTTTTGGAACATCCTCGTTTAAATAGGTTTTACACACATCAAAAGTGTCTAGGGATCAAGCATTTTTATGCGGATTTGTTGAGATTGAGATGTGGCTTTGTAATAAATTTATGATTTTATAAATTTATATGGATCCTTTTTGGTGCATTTCATAATTTGAATCAGGAACTGTGAATCAAATTCGAGTAAAAGATGAAAATCAGCTGTCAATATTTTCCCTATAAAAACATACAACGCATTGAAGACATTATTAGTGCTACTGTTTCCCTACTACTGATTAAAACCAACGTTATTATGGAGCGGCGACGTCATTTAAGCAGGGAAGAAATGCTCAGAGCCGTGGGAATGATAGAAGCTGGTTCCCGGCAACGTACTGTGGCTTTAGCTCTGAATACAAGTCAGAGTGTTATCAGCCGACTTTGGACACGTTACCGAAGCACTGGTACCGTGGCTGAGCGCCATGGAGGACGGTATCGCTGCACCACACGGAGACAAGACCGATACATTCAAATCTTAACTCGAAGAGCTCCAACAATAACCGCCATGATGTTAGCCGTGAGGCTTCATCACTCTTCAGGGAACTTAATTAGCGACCAAACAGTCAGAAACCGCTTGCATGAAGTGAACCTTCATTCCCGAAGACCGCTACGGGTACCACCTATAGCAATGCACAATCGTAGGATTCGATATCAATGGGCTCTTGAACACAGAAATTGGGCAGAAGAACAATGGCGTTTCGTGTGCTTTTCTGATGAGTCTCGTTTTGGTATGAGACCGGATACAAGACGTATACGACACTGGAGAACCCCTGGACGCCAACAGCGATTAAAATCCTGCCAGGAAGTCCATCCTTATAGTGGTGGAACCATCATGGTATGGGCGGGTATTTGGATCGGCGGAAGAACTGAGTTGATTTGGATCAGAGGCAACCTCAACGCTCAAATTTATGCTGAGACGATTGTATCAGACGTCATCGTTCCTCTACAAGTGCAAATCGGTCCCTTATTTCAGTTAATGCATGATAATGCACGACCGCACACCGCAAGAGTTGTAAGACAGACTCTCGCCGCAGCTAACATCAATGTCCTGCCCTGGCCTGCTCAGTCGCCAGACTTGAACCCGATTGAGCATGCATAGGATATGCTACAGAGAAGAGCTCTGCCGAATATGGAGGGTATCCAGTCGCAAGAAGACCTTTTTTTGTTGTTGCAACGAACATGGGCGGCCATTCCACAGCGTGATTTGGATGAACTCATTTTGAGTATGCCAAACCGATGTTCTTGTGTTGTTAGTGTTCGCGGTAGAAACACGGATTATTAATTGTTTAAGTTACCCAATAAAATTTTAGAGAAAACTGTTATTTCAGTCTTTTTTTCGAACTTTTGTGTTAGTGGTTCAAATGTCAAAAATCCCTTTATTAGGTAAATGGCAAATTTCTTTATTAATGCAAAGGTGACTTGGTTTATCGTTACTGTGACAAACGAAAACACTTTATTTGATGAATCCTTAAAGAAAATTTTAATTAATATCAATCAGGAGAAAAGTTATTGCAAAAATATATGTTGATCCCTAGACACTTTTGATGTGTGTATTTTTATTAAGAAACGTTTGAACTTTTCGTAAATGGATGCCTAATTTTCTACCACCATTTTTAATAAAATTACTATTTCCTTTTATCCAAAATTCTGATCGCCAGATTTAGGAGCTCGATGTTCAAAGATATACCAACGCGCAACAATTAATATAATTAGAGCCTGGATTAAAAATCCATTTAAATAATAGTCTAAGATAAACCATAGGCCAGGTGATATCTCACGCACGAAGCTAAGTCTATTTTTAAGTGCCCAAGCCTGTTCCACGCAACTCGTAAAAAGGCTATTTCCACTCCAGAAGCAATAAAATGTGTCCCTGGAACAATTTTATCCCTAAGCTTATCTCAGCTAAGGGTAACTTCTTTTTATGGCATACAGCAATAGTCCTTCGACAATAAGAAACACACAAAGGGTCCTTAGGAGACAGTATGATAATAGTATTTTCGAGATAGCATTTAAGATTTTCGAACTGTGGTCGTCCAGTGGTAACGGCCGCGACTTACGAGTTGTTGTGTTGGTCGCAGGTTCGAATTCAGACAGTCGCTTAACTTTATGTAAATTATTTCATCATCACTGCTCTCAAAACGGTGAAACAAAACCACGTGGGAAACCAAAAAAAAAACGAAGACATATGACATCTGTCAACCTGGGCCCGTGTGGTGGATTATGGCCTACTCTCTCTCACCGAGAGGAGGCCTATTTCCCAGCAGTGCGAAAATTATATTGGCTGAAACGAGTGACGCCATTTAAAATAAGGTTAGAAGAACCGAAGGCATTGGTAAAGCCAAGGTTGGAACAGATTCTTTGATAAGAAATGTAATGTTTCATGAATTTCGATCTGAAATTTTAGAAAAAAAATATTCAGAGCACAAACTGTAAACAATACCGCTGCAGTAAAACCTGTAAAACACACTCGGGATATTAAAAGATAGATCAAATTCTTGCTCAAACTTCATTATTGCTTGAACCTTCGCCCGAGCTATATTGAACCTGAACTATAATTATTGAGAGATATGGAGCACAAATGAAGAATCACTCCTATTTATATTTTGTTGGGACATAAAACAAACGAGCTGAGGTCATCGATGTTATATTTCAGTTATCTGCCCACGCAGTAAAATCGTTGGGATAAACGGTTTTATCCCTCGTCGACCTATTTTCTGGATAACACAACGCTTCGACTTGTATCGTTGTCCCATTTGAGTATCGATTGCTATACGTGTGTAATGAGAGATGGAATATGGACGAAATCAGGGTACTAATTCGAATATTGGACCGATATTAAATTGGTTTGAAGTCGATTATCGAAGTAAAGTAAGAAAGTTATTATAGTTTAGTATCACAGTGGATAATGATTCAAAAGCATACTTCACGTATGTTACTGACCAACATTGGCTTTGTTACTCATAAACCTGTTTTTACTTCTTACTTGGCAATCACGTATCCGAGTGCCTAAAGACGAAACATGATTATTCCAGTTTTTTTCCCGAGCAGTCCGAATTTTGCCAGAATCGCAAAAAAACTTCTAATTAACAAAATGTTCGAAGAAATACATTGATTGTATTGTATACATTGTATTCCTAAGTCCGGCAAGATGCTAATTATATTAATGTTGTAAGAAAACATCACAAGAGCTATTGTCTAATTTGCTCCAATAAAAACGTTTTCCCAACTTATTATCAGTCGTGTCGAAAGGTCACATGCAAGCGCATCAAGTATGATAGATGCCCACCGAACTAGTATTAGGAAATAATCATATTATTTGTGGTTACATTCGTGATTACCAACTATGTTGGAAGGCGCGAGACCGTGGGAAATGGCCGTGGACATTCGACAGACGTGTAAATCATGTTTATTTACATTTTGATGTCCTACAAATGTAACACATGCTCCCTTGTGCATATTGGTACTGACAATGTGAATAAGGGCGACTTTGCTACATGCATAATTAGCCTATACTGTTCCTACGGCAATAAATAATAAGGGCGAATTTCACCAATTCAATTGGACGCGTTTAACATATCTAAAGCGACTTCTAGAGCTGTCAGTGTCATAATGTTGTGGAATATTGGACACTGACATGTCTTGAACGCTGTTTAGGTGTGCTGACCGCATCACCACAATCAGTTTCATTGGTGAAATTCGCCCTAACTGAAATTATTCTGAGAGCAACTTTATAAAATGCATGTAGGTACATCATCAGTGGGTTTACTTCATTACCATAAATATTTCCAGTACATATTCATACTAAATACGAGTAGGTAATATGCAGTTGGCGATGCGACAAAATGTTGAAATTCTTGAATCACTTGCCACTCATAAAGTTCCCAAATAGAAAATTCTTGTTTCATGACAACGAATGGCATAGCGGCGTGAAGTGGGCGTGAAATTATAAATAACTACCCTCGGCCAGCCAATTTAGAAGAGCTCAATGTCACAGCTTCATTCTTCAAGGTATTTTTATAACGTGCTTTGGGTAGTCCCCGAAATACGTAGCCTCGGACATAAAGATTTCTTGTAACACTTTTTTTTGGTCAGCTCCAGAGAAAAAGGTAATGTGAGAAACTGAGAATATTAACAGAGTTTATTTTCCTTTAACTTATTTTTACACTAAGAATATTTATTTTTCTCTCTGTACTGATTTGGGGAGTTTGTTTGGCTTAGGTAATACAGGTTCCCTCGAAGCAGTAATACTTATCGGTAAAACTAAATACAGCTGCCAACGATAAATTAAAATCAAAGATGCTCTCGTAACAGACCACGCATTGGCTAATACATATGTAGCTGTATCAAGAGAGAACAGCAAATATAATCTCAATTGTGAAACGAAAGCAATATCAGTTCAAAAATACATCTGAGTGGAATGGCCGAGTGCAGCTATTAACTCTAAACAGCAACCAAACGGCCACTTGGGCACGTTTAGCCTGTTTCACCCTAGAAACGTCGTCGTTTAAGACAATGGAAAACCTTTTATATTCCAGATCAATAACCCCTTGTTCGGGTGCGAGCCGTTGACACATGAATAGAGAATGAAGCATCAGTTTCCCTCATGGAAATCATTGTCGGCGTGTCTGTAACAATGCTATTATGTGCGATGGGACGCAGTTCGCAAGAGGTCATGCAGTATCTCTGCTTATTGTTCATTTGGGTACGGTACAGAGGTTGGTACTAATGAGTAAGGCACGTCTGGCATCATCCAAATTTTCATCTCAGTATATGCTTTAAAATATGGTACACCCGCAGTTTTATTTTATCCCCCAACACACGAATTTCGTGACTCCTAATATAATGTTGTATTATAGTAGTGCCCCCCACTCGAGAAAGTTACGTTAGCGGTACAGGCCGGAATGTTAATGGTTAGAGCAATTATTTTGGACGAACCTCGACCAACTTGAGACGGACAAGGGACAAATTCAATTAGAAAACATTATGGTTCTACGAGAGTTCGGAACGAACGCAAGAACACGACAAGGACACTCGAGATTGCTTTGGGCACTTTTTGAGCATCCTGTTATTAAGAAGCTTATACATGGGCCGGATCACGCAACAGTAACGAAGAATTCGCGTGAGAAGATGTGTTCATTTTATTCGTAACAACTAAGGTCGGTCGCCATTAATTTTGTTAGGCACTTATGAATGGGTTAACCTTATTAAAGTCAAGTCGCGTTGTCCACATAGAAGTGAACGTGACTGCCGGCATAAGATACAGTCTGAATAATAATTAACTTTTACGATTACTAGCGAGCATAACCCCTTGACCATTTGGGACGATCGAAATGACTGGGTCCTTATTTAAATCTATATTTGATGGAAATTTGGGCTGTAGCGATACTCTTAACCTTATTTTTTATTATAAATATAGCTCACTCACGTGCATTTGGGTTACAACGTTAAAGCCTTATGCCTCAACCATTTAGAATTTTAGATGAACAATAAAAAATACAACGAAACTATTAGTTATCTGATCCTATCAGGTTTTTGATGTTAGCTGTGAACTTTGTCTGTTGAGTGTTGACAGTTGTCTTTTTTTCTTTTACTTTGGTGTTAACAGCCTTTTGTATCCATCATGCATCCATCAATATTTATGTCTGATAATAATCCAAATTAATGTTTGATGTAATTAAGATTTTAAGTTCTTAAATCGAATCAGAATTCAATAATGCGCCTACGCCTGTGAACGACCGAATCCCACGCCGTTTTAAGTTTTTATAATGAAATGAAGTCTTTCAGTACGTGACTGCTAAGAGATTTATCTTATTGAAGCCAAATTGAACTTCGACGACAATCTTAGAGAGGGTTTGCTCATTTATTTAAGAAATGTCAATCTTGATACACTCATCAACTGAATAAGAAAGTAAGTGACCCCTCTACCAATTGTAGCAATGGTTAAGGAGCATTGAGTAATGGATTGCAATATGTTGAAGATGGCTATTGAAGCCCTCCAAAGGGCTCATGCATGTGTAGCACGAAAGTAACAAATTAGGGGAGTTTGATTAGAGAAAATTAAGCAAGAACAAATTATACAATTTGTTTCATTAAAAGATTTATTTACCATCAAATTGTGATTACGTAAATATAATCTTGGATTATATCGTGATCCCGTTTAGTAAAGTTAACCAGACACGATTGCTAAGAATAGGCAGTGACTGTGCAAACACTGCTGAACAAAGGTGAACGAAAGAGAGGCGATTCATGCTTATGTCTCGTAATAAAGCGATTTTTAGTTACGTCAATACTTTTCCGTGATGTACTTTTTGCTGGAGTAAGTACTTTGATCGATCGCTGATTTTAATATCTTGCTGTATCTAATCAAGAAATGAAACACGATAAATACAGAATTCAGTTGATAAGACGAAACTCAAAACAGAATCGCAATATCTAATGTACATAATTTATGAAAATACAATTAACACGGAAAACATTAAAACATTCAAAGTTATACATAACGAGGCGAATGAACTCGCTTCGGTCAATATCAAAGTTGAATTTAAACAGCCGCCTACGAACGACCAAATTTTTAAACGAACTCTTTACAAATGTTGCTTCCACAAGCCCATATTTGCTGGCCACTAGAAACCTTTACACCACACAAAATGATATTTTGTATTCTAATAAATAAAATCACGATAAAGTAATTTTGCATAACTAGATGACATATTAGATTTATAGCAAATTTTATAGCAGTCTCATAGCCCCAGGAAAGACAATAAGTTATATAAGAGTTATGAGTGTTATTACGTATCAAGATGTTAATGCTGCTGAATACAACAACAATATTGGATTAAGAATACTTAAAACATTCATTGTAGCTGGTAAGACACTCCTCACAGAAATTATCTCCTATTGTGTTGATTGAGGCCAGGGACCGAAACCGGTACGATCAATACCGGTATTTTTCGGTTACAACCTTCATTGATTTACCGGTATTTTACAGGTGGTTACCTTAATTCTTAACTATTGAATACAACCGGTATTCATACCGGTTACCGAAATAATAATTACCTCTATCTTACACGTGCCGCCGACATTAGTTAAAGGGCGCGCATCGCCTGTGTATGTGTCAAAACTACCGAGTTGATTTCTATGATGAGTAGGTACCTATAGATTGCAGATTTTAAAAAAAGAGTAAAAGAACTCGTATCTTTCCACTTCATCATAGTTGTGTATGTATTTATTATTTTGATTACGATACAATTACATATTAACATTCTAGTGATATTTATTTTAGAAGTAAGTATGTATGTATGTTTATTTGAATGTAAAGTATATTCTCATAAGATTTATTTATTTTTATTAAGTGGATTGTTTACGATTTTATGAATTTTTTTGACGTGATAACGTCTTATAAATCGATGAATTCAATTATTCAATTTCTCGAAAAATATGAATTACCTTGTAATAAGAGTGGTAGCGTTATAATCGGGGACTCAAGCCCTACCAGCTTTGACCCTTTTTAGCCCGCAACTTCTGCGGCACTATACTAAAGTCAAGCCTTTCTGTCCCCACGGATATAAAAAGAAGGAAAGAAAAGATATTGCAGTTAAGAAGAATTGTTCAAAATGTGCTTTTTATGGAGAGGGAGAAGACAAAAGAAATAAGCTATTCGGAAAATTTGTAGCGAAGGAACTTAAGTAAGTATATTAAGCCATGTGCGCACCAAATGTTATGAACCAATCTTAAAGTATTTACAGGAAGCTAAGGGGTATCAGTATTGTGTGGTGCGTGGTGCCGGACTTAAAGAATAGCAACACCCTACTTCCTGTGTGTGTCGTAAAAGACGACTAAGGGACGTAGGTACCGGAGAAAGGGCAGCAGCGTTCTCTAGACATTTTACCACCATACTGCGATCACCAACCCGCCTGCCAACCGTGGCGATTATGGAAAACCCTCCCGAGAATGAGAAGCACAAAAACACTTGGCCCCTAGTACCCAGCGGCCCGCCTACTCTTGGCTACGGTAGCGGCCAAGGCCACGGTAAGGGAAAGGGTGCTAAGAACCCCCGGAAGAGATTTGGCTACCACA
Source organism: Globia sparganii (assembly GCA_949316385.1). Classification (NCBI taxonomy): domain Eukaryota; kingdom Metazoa; phylum Arthropoda; class Insecta; order Lepidoptera; family Noctuidae; genus Globia; species Globia sparganii. The sequence goes on along the minus strand of OX438663.1, from coordinate 11,416,265 downwards.
ATCACCGAAAACTGGACCTGGCAACATACAACACGCGTACACTCCAGACCGACGCCAACGAGGTGATCACCGAACTCGAGAAAGAATTGAGCAGGTTACGATGGAGTATAGTGGGGTTATCTGAAGTCCGAAGAGAGGGGGAGGACTCGATAATCCTCAAATTTGGAAACTTGCTCTATTTCCGGGAGGGCGACCAGCAGTCCTAAGGTGGTGTCGGGCTTATCGTCCATAAGTCCCTTCTGAGCAACGTTGTGAAGATCGACAGTGTGTCGATCAGGGTGGCGTGCCTAGTACTCAGAATATGCGCTGAAGGTCGTACAGGTTCACGCCCCGACGATGAGCTGGAGACCATGTATGAGGATATTTATAGAGCCATGCATGGCTCTAAAACTCACTTCACCGTTCTCATGGGGGACTTTTACGCGAAACTGTGCAAACGAAACGATGATGAGCTCCGAGTGGGGCAATTTGGAGTTGGACGCCGGAACCCCCGGGGCCATCTCCTGGCCAGTTTTATGGAAAAGGAAGGTCTCTTTATGACGAATTCCTTCTTCAGAAAACGTGAGCACAGAAAGTGGACCTGGCAGAGCCTGGATGATGCAACTAAAAATGAGATTGACGTCATTATTTCGACGAAGAAGCAAGTATTCAATTATGTCTCTGTGACCAACGCGGTGAAAACCGGACGTGATCACCGCATGGTAAGAGGCACATCAAGCTGGAAAGATCTCGACTGATAAAATCTACACTCCGCTCAGCACCGATCCAAGTCTAAAACACCGAGAACTTTCAGCTTGAACTTCAGAATCGTTTCGAGTGCTTTGTGGACAAGTATAACGATGGGTTCGTAGAAACTGTCCACACGGTCGGGTCTAAGATCTTCAAGACCCGTCGTACGAATACAAAAAAGAGGCTCTCTGATCCTACTTTACAGCTCATGAAGGAGAGGCGCGAGATGATTCTGCAGTCTTCAGATGATACGCTCAAGTACAGACGCCAGCACCAGCACGTCAAGCTGCTACAATCTGTCAAATTTCTTTAATAGATTTTCAACTTTATCGGTATAGTATAAGGTTCAAGGTTGATTGGAAAAATTTGACAGTTTCGGGTAGCTTGATGTGCTGGCGTCTGTACCAGCAGCTCAATAGATGGATCTCTAAGTCCTTGAAAAGCGATCTTCGCCGCTTTAATACAAACCTTATTAAGGACGCGATAGAGCAGAATACGAAACTGAATACCGATAATGGCAGGATCGTATCTGCCAAACCTCAGCTGTCAAAGAGAAATCGAAAGGTTCTAAGGACAGTTATACACGTCAACAAGTAACCCCGTTACGAATCTGGCAAACGACCCGAGAGCTAGACTTACCCGACACTATACCGAAGACATCCCGGACGTCAGCCTGTATGAGATTAGGATGGCTCTGAAGCAGCTTAAAAATAACAAGTCGCCGAGTGATGATGGAATTACGGCCGAACTCCTAAAGGCCGTCGGAAAACCCGTGCTTAAGGCCCTTCAGAAGCTGCGTGGTTCAGTCATACTCGAGGGTGAAACACTACTGGCATGGAACAGAGGCGGTGATACTTTTCTTTAAGAAAGACGACAATGCCCTTCTTAAGAATTATAGGCCCATCTTACTTCCGAGCCATATCTACAAGCTGTTTTCAAGGGTCATCACGAACCGTCTCGCGCGCAGGTTTCACGACTTCCAGCGTCCCGAATAAGCCGGATTCCGTAAAATGTTTAGCACCGTAGACCACATACATACGCAACGACTGGTTATACGGAAGACCGAAGAGTATAACCTGCTTCTCTGCTTAGCGTTTGTGGACTACGAGACAGCCTTTGATTCGATCGAGACATGGGCTGTACTGCAGTCTCTTCAACGGACCCAGATCGACTATCAGTACATCGAGGTGCTGAAGTGTCTGTACGAAAATGCCACTATGTCAGTCCGACTCCAGGACCAGACCTCGAAATCTATCCTTCTGAGAGAGACAGGGAGATGTTATCTCTCCGAAACTGTTCAGCGCTGTACTGGAGGATGGACTGGATTGGATGGATTCAAGGTTCTGGACTAGAAAGGGGCTGGCATTAACATCAATGGCGAGTAAATAACTCACCTTCGGTTTGCCGACCATATCGTAGTCATGGCTGAGACTATGGAGGACCTCAGTACAATGATCGATAACCTCAGTAGAGCCTCTGAAAGAGTGGGTTTTAAAATGAACATGGACAAAACGAAGGTCATGTTAAATGCCCATGTAACGCCCACTCTCATGAAGATCGGAGACGCTACACTCGAAATCGTGAACGAATATGTTTACCTAGGACCAACTGTCCTGTTGAGTAGATCGCACTTCGAAAAAGAGGTCAATCGTCGAATCCGACTCGGCTGGGCAGCGTTCGGGAAGCTACGCAATATCTTCTCGTCCCACATACGGCTGTGTCTCAAGACGAAAGTCTTTGACCAGTGCGTGTTGCCACTGGCAACTTGCCAGTAATGGCCTATGACACTGAAACGTAAAAGGCTAAATGTCACCCAAAGGGAAATGGAGAGGGCTATGCTTGGAGTTTCCCTGCGTGATCTAATTAGAAATGAAGAGATCCGCAGGAGCACCAAAGTAACCGACATGGCCCGAAGAATTGCCAAATTTAGTGGCAGTGGGCAGGACAAATCGCTCGCAGAACAGATGGCCGATGGGGCCTAAAGGTTCGGGAGTGGCGACCGCGTACCGGAAGAAGTAGCGTTGGAAGGCCTCCCACAAGGTAGACTGGCGACTTTGTGAAGGCCGCAGGAACACGTTGAATGCGAGAAGCACAGAACCAGTCGAAGTGGAGGTGCTTGAGGAAGGCCTATGTCCAGCAGTGGACGTCTTTCGGCTGAAATGATGATGATTATGATGAAGGGGTATCAATTAAATCAACTTACAAATGAAGAAAATGACAACTAACACGCTAATGCGAGTCTTCAATGCTAAGTAATCCCTTTGCAGACTTGTGACCACACAAGCTATTCAATAATAGAAAATGTGATTTTTCAAACTTCGTTTTTATCTCATACCAATTAATTTTACCCTCCCTGATTCCACTAATATTGTCTAAAATGATGTAAGATGAATCAAAATCACATATATTTTTTAACATCACTAATGCAATTTCGTCAAATCAAGTACCTAAGCACCCAATTTTCTGGGTGTTTACCTTGGTTTAAACACGGTGGATTGCCCATATATAATGATGAGAAAAAAAGATAAACAAATGGTATTTTACCAATTTACAATGTAATATTATCTTAATTACCTTTGTTCATTTCCTTATTTTCCCTTTAAATCAAATACTCCTCAAAAAGGCGAACTAAATAAATATAAACAGTACAGGTACAGCACGCACGACGATCTCCCTAGTAATGTATTTTCTAATGCCAACAAATTGTCGGCATTGCGATATTCTGTTTCTTTCTCGTAGTCAAGGTCATTTTTAGGTAACCGGTATTAAAACGGTAACCTAAATAAAGGTAACATATTTTTTCTTCTTGGGGTTACCCAGATAGCGGTTACCTTAATCGTAGAGGTAACCGAAATTCTTCGATACCGGTACCGTAATTTATACAGGTTTTCGGTCCCTGAATTTGAGGCACTTAACATTTAAGAACGCTTATCTCTATTAAGACTCTTGACCATGAAACCATGGGTACCTTTTGTTCGAAATTAACAATACATTTGCATATATTTGATAGTTGATTGATAAGTGCATCAGTAGACAGTTGCTTCAAGGTATTCTCGTTATTAATGTCCAGTTAGAAACCGGTTCAACCTGCAAACTGTGAATCATTCGATGATTAAAATTATATATGAAGAACCGCTGATACAACATTTTGTTTCGAATATTAGTTCCTTGTTCGTGATGTAATTATTGAGGTCAACTAACTACAAAATTATGGAGTCACCGTGCTCATTATTTATTTATTTAATCTTTTCGCACACAAAAAAGGTACAAAGGCGGACTTAATGCCTTAGGCATTCTCTACCAGTCAACCAAGGATGGTGCAGAGATGAGATGGCAGGTGCTCAAAAATGGTGCTCATTAATAAAATTGTAAGCAATGTTGTGAGAGTTGTCTAAGGTTTAACATAAAACATCAATTTCATAATCTTTAATACGGCTTTTGTTTTCGTAAAACTACTTTCATGGACACATTTATAACAGTAACACCATTTTAATTTTTGTGCATAATAAGGACCCCGACGCAACGTAGCGGTTTGTCACTCAAATATTTGTAGGGCAAACGTCAAGGACCTCTGAAAGGACCCTTCGTACGCCACCGTCCTAGTTCGCACGGACTTATGAACTAAACCACTGATCTTGTTACATTATCTGATTATTATTACATCGAATGTATTCTTGTTGAAAGGAATAAAAGGACTACTGAATAATGTAGAATTTGAAAAACTGATTTTATTGATACAAGTTTTTTTAGTACAGTACCTACCTATAGGTAGATAGATTGGTTTTAACAGCTGTTGGATTTTTCTTTTTACCGCGGTTCCGTTGACTGCTTTCAGAGTCTGCTACCATCATACGGGCCGGTTCAATTGCTCAATGCCCCACCATTGTATTACGTGACCAATTGAATCAATATTGTTCCTCTATTGCGTTATCTGCTTGTGAATGAGTTACATTTTCCTATCTGTGTCAAATTAAATTAACGCCATACAATAAATTTCAATTTATCTTTGAATGAAGAGCAGTTTTTACCGACTTCAAAAAGGAGGTTCAATTCGACACGTATGTATCTAATATTATTGGAACTGCAATATATTCACATATGACAATCTATTAGGGCTTCCAAACAAATATACAAAATTTTATAGATTTGTGTATGTTTGTCCACGCATTTCTCCGCAACTATTAATCGGACTGTGACCATTTTTTTATTGGCTTACGTTTACTTCAACTTAGGGAACATTGCAAGTTTCATCAGAATTGGCTCAGAAGTTTTCAAGATATGGACTAATATTTGTAAGTGTGACGGCCTTGCTTATTGATACGAGCTACTGATGTGGTGTCAAAGGGAAAATATCTCAAAACCTTTTTCAAATTCTAGTGCAATATTTACAACAAAATTATTACCTATTTAATATAAGAACAAATGTTCCAGTTTTTACTTAAAACTAAAAATTAAGAAATAAAAAAGTAATTTAAAATAAAAAGACCTTAAAAAGAAATTAACTCAAAATTATGAAATAACTTTAATTTCGGGATTCGGTGGCAAAAAACCAAAACTAAAATACAGATCCCAAGACACCGTCTTCCGAAATTAAAGTTATCTCATAATTTTGAGTTAATTTATGTTTAAGTCGTTTTATTTTTTATTATTACTTTTATTATTTAATTTTTTCAAGTCTGTAACTCGAGAGGTCTACGTGAGATATTTTTGCTTACTTCCGCTCTGTGCTTGCTCATGATGATGGTTAAAAATACATTCATTCAATTTTACTCCATTTAACTCCGATTAACGAAGATCTCTTGTAAGAACAGCAGTTGATCATCCATTTTGATCATGGCACTGCACCAATTCTCTATACCCGGTCATTGGTCCAATTCAATGCCAAACAAACAGTTCACACATTAACAAATTCTGTGTGTACCATAGTTCATTGTCAGTGAATAATTCGTCGCTGCACATAATGTGTCATTTAGCATTGATGTACTAATGCAAGAGTTACTAGCGTGGGTCGACAGCATTGTTGCGTGGGAAACAACCCAATTGCGGCTATGCATCCGGCTAAAGTGTTAACAAATACTTATAGGCTATAACTAGTTAGTTAACCTATTGTCGAAGAGCCTGTAGCTAAACGCTACCGGTTTTGAAGACTTGGAATCGATTCATGCAAGTGTGATGTAAATATTGTCTCATATTATAGCCAGGGATAGCAACTGTTCCTAGTAAATTGAGTTGAAATATTACTGTCTTAGTAAATAAAGGTCGTTGCAATGCTGCCTACACCTTTGGGGAGATGTGACTCTACGTGACACGGTAATAAATCTGCGGCGGTCTTGTGTGCCATGCTGTCTTGACAATGTTCAGCTGAGAGCTATCATAACTCAAGCCAAGAGTAATTAGACGTGTTGAAAATTTGTGCACTTTATACACAAACGACGGACGGATGTAGGTTACGTGAATTATTCGAAGTAATAAATATAATTACCTACTTAAAGCAACTTAGGTAAATGACAGAAAATGTGTAGAATTATAAGTACGAAGGAATAACAAGCCACAACCTTCACTTAATGAAGACGACGATGAGAAAGGGGGAAAGAGAAAATTAAAACAAGAATAAACAATTGAAATAGTAATTCGTCTTCATTACCAGCTAAACAAGTGACAAAAATTAATTGAAGATGTTTCAAAGTTGAAATATGTACCAGTGTACCTATATGTGACGAGGGCACCCGTTACTCCAAACATACAGCTGTCATGATTAGTCATGAATTTGAAAACTAAATGTGCTAGTTTAAAAATGATTGCAATAGTTTTTCGTAACGGTGAATTATTATAAATCGCCGTTAGATACTCTCTTGTCGCGGTCATTACAATAGAATAATTTATTAGCTTGCGATACTACATCTCTAGAGTTGCGTTAATTACACATTCCAACTAGATGTAATAAATTTTAACTATGTATTATTGATACGTGAAGCAGTTGTATTCGAATGTCAATTTCACTTTCTAAAATGATATACGATTTCTAAGTAAATGGGAAACAATTTGCTTTATCATCTAATTGCTCTTCATTATCGCAGTACAACATTGTTTGCCAGCATCAATTCATTTACATTGCTTATAAAAGTAATTTCTGGCCTGAAGTCAATTTGTTTAAAATTCCGCCTATTCAGACTACCTAAACAGCCCCTTTTCATGATCTTTAATGAATCTGTATTTAGGTCACTGTTAGAAATTTCATTTGAATAAATCTGGGTTATTTCAGATTAAGGCTACGGATAGTATAAACCTCACGCTAACCAACGGAATTAATGCGCATTAAACGATGCAAACTCCTGAGAGCAGCTTGGGTTCTACAAAAATATTTATCTTCTTTAGAACTAACTTCATAAAAGTAGCTTGACGAAGTTTAGTAAAGATAAAATTTGTCACGAGTGAATGACAGCACTGAGTCACGGCACGATTTTTTTGAATTTTTGACCACAGCTCATCCCTTTGAAATTCCAATAGGGTGAATCAGGAACAAGATCACATACCGAGGTGTAGGAACATTTGAATACAATAATATTTTTATAGCACGAGGTCATGCTGTTAGTATAATCTTATTGAATTAAGCTTTTGTTTACAACAATTCTGCCACTCCTAATGAAAACCTATTTTAGAAGTAATTACTCATAATAATTTATAAACTTTCGAATTAAAAGAATTGGTTATATTGGATCATTGCACAAATCGCTTGTGTTTTTGTTTAGTCATAGAAAGTGCATGTCGAGAATTGAGTAATAAAAAGACAATAGCGCATCATTGGAGAGATGGTAAGCAATTATTCTAGTGTGAAGAAATTAATCTGCTGGCAAGCAAGAGCGAGCTATAATGACTAGTTTGTGCTGTCGATTGCTAAACAAAACGCGCTTTCTTTTCACGTTAAACAGATGGCATATAATATTGTTTTCAGGAACATCTGTGTCCTTCGAAATACGTGTTTCTTTGAAATTAAAAGCATAAAATAAGTGGTCGGTGTACAATGATGAAACGACCAACTCCACATCGGCAAGCTGCGATTTGGTAATGTGTGCGCGCAGAGGCCAGGTGGCAAAACTGGTTGTCTTCCCTTCGCTTTTCCATCAGGTGTGTGCTGTGAATGTGCTCCCAGATGTATTTCACATACACTTAATTATGTAAATAATATTACCTGAATTGGTTGATTGCCTTCAAAATAATCACATTGATATACATGCTTGTAAAGGATGTCATAAACGATCCGATAGAACATATTCCCAGGATGCTGGTTCTAGTACTTATAGTATTAAAATAAATTATTTGGACTAAATGGCCATATAAAATTGTGTCATTTGAAACAGTTCTAAACATTAATGTGCCATAAAATACCTGCAAAGGCGTGCAATAGTGCGCTACCTGCGCTTTATGCGGCTTCTTGTTTCCAGTCCCATTGTTAGAGATGTAACTGACCTTAGGACGCGAGGCCGGGCAGGTAGTCTTGGCTTTAATCAAAAGGATTAAAAATAAAACAGATCATACTCAGTTTCTCAATATCATCTCCGAATCAATAGGCCATTCATGTATGTACAATATGGGCAATTGGGCATTAAAGTGGAGCGAGTAGCTAACACAATGAACAATAGAGATTAAACATTTGGATTGAATGCAGGCGCCAACATCGTGTAGGTGTCGAAATTCATTCAGATGTAGGCAACTTCGAAGATGTTGGACTACATATGTATTGAATACATGCAATAAGTCTTGGTATTGATGTTCAGACTGTAATCAGACATGCTCAGGATTATCCGTAACAGTTAATTGCTTTCCATTATTCCTCATTGCGTTTATTAGTTCATGACCCAATTAGCTTCTGAATTGCTCGAAATTGGTCCGGTTCAAGTGGCTCCCAGCGTGCACAAAAAACTGACGTTTTTTTCATAATCCCTTCTAAGAATCGTCTCTCAAACGGGCAATATATTTAGAGAGCATGACGTGGTTTATGTCATCAGTTATCACTTAAACTCTGATTTATAAACAAAAGGTATTTATATTCGGTTTGTGCTCATCGGTTCTTCGAAACAACTTTGACATTATTTTAGATATGACCTTTGTGGTAAAACAAATTGACGCGATGTCTGAGATCAATTAATTTTTTTCTTCTATTATAACGGATCTGTATTCTATTTTTTTCTGTATGTGAATAATATATTTTTGCATTATTTTATATTTAGAAGTTATTGGTATAACTTTTAGTAGGTTTCTAATTGTACGTTGCTATGCTGTCGATGATCTTACTTTCTTTTTCAATCTGTTTCAATACTGGATTGTTAGTAAACAAATCATTAGTAAATGCCAACGATAATGACAAAACAATCCAGATTGGTGTTCAGGAATCTTTGGCAATATCTTCTCACCTTCAACAGATCTTGTTAGAGTATCTGTAAAGTAATTGACAGTTTCTGTGATTATAAACATTCAATGTAAGCTACCCACCGTTAATTGGATGACAAGTTCCAGTGATCCCGGTACAGAACCAATCAATATGCAACCGTATAATACACCGCACGGTAAGAGCTCTCTGGTACTCAGAGCTGGGCATCTACTCGATTATTGATTTGCATGCTTTCCTATACAACAGAGATCACTAACACCTTTATAGTCAATAACAATGTCACAAACAAAACCCTCCTTCAGATGAAATTGTATGATAGAGTTTCACTTGTCAATACTGTCTTGCATCTATTCCAAGAAAATTTTTACTGTCACTGATTTCGCACTAGATTCTAGTGAATGCAGCAAATAGGCCGTGTTTTCACTCCGATGTCGTATTGATTGTAGACGGATTGAATTAAAACAATGGCGTACATAAACACAATGTAATGTCGCGAGGCGTGCACAGCACGTGCCGCCCCGCCCGCGGTCACCTCCGGACTGGCGGTGTGATCGCGTTGAATAAAGATCGCGTTCGAGTGCGTTCGTCGCACGATGCTCACTGCGTTCGGATGGCCTGCTCAGCGCAACACAGCGCGGCAAGGTAACACGATGGATGTTTTTATTTTGAAACCACTGCATGTCATTTCCATGCGTGAGTTATATTTGTCGATTTGCATTCATGTATAGACTTCCTAATTTTGCATCGTTATGATTTAATAGTTGCTACATTATAGTAGGTACATTTTGATTCTCATAGATATAAGTTCATAGAATCTATGAACTATTTTATGGTTCTCTATAATTGCACACGCTACGTCTATTTAAGCCATTATAATATCCAATATTAGAAAACAAAGGGCTGGACATTGATGATTGGAATAATGACGAGTTTTTTGTATCAAACATTTGCATTTTGAAGCGAAGCGGTTAATAATAAAAAGTCATTGTTGCAGGACATAGTCAAACGATGTAAGTCCGTTGGAATTTATATATAATTTCCGCATCATATTAAATTTGTCTGCTGATTTTCGTAATAGTTAACGCTATTTTATTGGCATGTCGGTCGGTCGGTACCGTCCTACCTGAATGAATTTTGAAATTATGGAATTGCGGTTTCTGTCATTCGACATCAGAAGAAGAGGAAGAAACTTTAACGAAGAAAATATCACTGTTATGCTTCATAATAGGTATTTAAAAAGGTACTGAAATTTTAATAATTTGTTGAACCAATTTTACAATTATTACCATAAAATTAAATTCGTGTCCGTCAGTAACTGTTAGCGATCATCATTTTGATCTTTACGGCGGACCGGAAACTAGGCGGCGCGCGGCGTCTGTATCTTGTGAATCAGAGATGTGATATTAATATTATTGAAACACAAATCATCTAGATATTATTAAAACCTCCTGAGAATGCGAAAAAATATTGCAAATGTATACAAGCAGACTACCCGTTAACCCGTATGGCAAAGATACTAAGTTACCAACTGAAGTATCGAATTTAAATATGAGACTGGTAAATTGGACTCGACACCAGACACACGACGGTCATTCACATACCTACACCACCTTGCGTCAAAGCCCTTTTTTGCTCGGCACTTGAGAGCCAATTGACAATTTTGGGATGATTGTATGAAGTTTAAATGAAATAAACATGCGATATTTCGCAAATGGGCAAACATTTTATTCAGATCCTCGTGATCGAGTTATTTTTGATGAAATACAATTATTTAGAAAAAACACTTTGTGAATTTGAATAACGTTAACCCTAGAATTGAGAATTAGTTTCCGTTGTAGCAATCATCCAGTCTAAATTATCGTTTTCTTACAATCAATTCTTTGGATGTCACCTGCAATTTGTTTACTTCGTCAATTTGTTGTCACGCCCTAGTCTAGTCTAATCTGCATAAATTAGCAATGTTCACTGACCTTCAGTGAACATTGCTAATTTATGCAGTAGCATCAGTCTTCTAGCTCACGTGTGTTTAATGTTAATAAGGTGATCTTATCCCTAGGAGCCGACCTACTGTCGCCAACTCGCCGCCCGACGTCCTGTAGAAGATCCTTGGAGGCATAGCAATTAAAATTACGATTAACACTGCAATAAAAGCAAAATAAAAACAGCCCTCGTTGGTCTAGTGGTCGCAAGCTCCTGACAACTTACAAACATACATACATACGAACCGTACAAGTTAAATAAAAGCTTGTAATATAAACAAGGCTTATACAGGGTGTCCCTGGAAGTATGGATCAAATCAAATAGGGGCGTGGGCAAAGTCATTTCCAAACTTTTCGATCTTGAGAATGTTGGTGAATTTTTTACGGTGCAAAAGTTATGACCAACTTTTGTTATTTTCAATCACTTTGCATAGTGCTCAAAGAACAAAATCATTTAAAAAAAACTATCAGGAACTGTCAATTTAAGTTTTTTAGATAGCCCTGATAGTTTTTTTTTATGTATTTTTTTCTTTGAGCAATATGCGAAACGATAAAAAAAAATAATCACAACTTTTGAACCGTAAAATAATTCTCAATCATCAATCATTCTCAGGACCAAAAAGTTTGGAAATGACCTTGACCACGCCCTTATTCGATTTGATCCATACTTCCAGGGAGACCCTGTGTAAAGATTTTTATTTGGGTGCATAATGTATATCACAACATAAATAAATAAGCTGAAGAGTTTGTTCGGTTGAACGCGCTGATCTGTTGCACTCGTCTAGTGAATATTGTGAAAAGCGCAGACCTTCTCGGGTCAGAAACTGGAATTGTTAGAATTAAAAGAAATATTCGAATATTTGGATTTTGCAAAAGCTAAACGAGTCACGGCCACTACTTCAGTAACTTCTTCGCTACGTCGAAATAATTTTAACTGTCAATTTACATTTTCATTTTAAGTATTCTCTTCGTTAACCTTAATAGGCATTTCTAGGTAAAATTTATTCCTAGTTAGTAATTTATCTGTGTGTGTAAATAAATACGTTTTCAATAAATACAGTCAACTAACAGAATAATGAAACATGTTTGAGTTTCTTCTCCAAGAGATCTCCGTTTTGGAGTGGGCTGACCGACTATTTAATTTTGACATTTCAAAGGTGCCTGTAAATGGTTTAATTTAAATAAATGCTTTGAGTTAAGTTGAGTTTAAATATACAATATGTTTAGATAACTATTTACACTAGATACTAAATGGATAATAGTTATCTATACATACAATAAAAGTATTGAAAAGATCAAAAAAAAATGTCAATATGTATAATAATATTTTCTGCTAGTTCAGCAAAAAATTGAAGATCATTACTTATTTAATAATAAGCTGGACTTGTTTAAGAGGTAAAAAATCTAATATTATAAAATACTCGTGTCACAGTGTTAGTTACTATACTCCTCCGAAACGGCTGGACCGATTTGTATGAAATTTTGTGTGCATATCGGGTAGGTCTGAGATTCGGCTACTATCTATTTTTCATACCCCTATTTTTTTTTTTTTGCAAAACGACGTTTGCGGGGTCAGCTAGTAATTATACAGGGTGCATTTGAAATCATGGGCATTATTTTAACCTAAGGTACTACTTATGATACTAATTGCATTAGGGCTACTATTACGCAAATCAAAAATATTATTAATGCAAGTATGGAAAACCTTAAAATGTAGTAAGTCATACAAAGTATCAAATTAGTTGCGCTTCTCGATAGCAAATGCGTAGGTACACTACGCCGTACGCGCGTCCTTGGGCGTGAATTCTTTGACCCCGCCCGACTCACGTGACATTCGTAAGTTGCCAATGAATTGATTCATAATAAATTCCAATTTTCCCTTCGTACTTTGCCGGCTTAGGACGGTCAAAACTACGTCAACTAACATACATTAAAAAAAAAACATTTACGTACCTAGCTTGTGGATTGTTTTGAAAAAACCTTATTTGTCGGTAAAGTGACAGAGGGTAAACGGGTGCTCTTCCACGAGCCTGTGCATGTGCTGGCACGTGAAAAGACGAAAAATCCAACAGGTTCTGAGTGGTTCTGGTGGAATGAGACCCCGTGAAGGAATAGGGTCGTTCGGGTAGCGCCGATGGAACATTTCACGAGTTCATACTAAATTTCTTGTGAGATCGTAAATTACAACCATTTGTGGGTATTGTTGGTTGGTGTACCTAGCCTGCACATTACGCGGTCGAGGCATCGTGTACACAAACACACACACAACACACAACTACTACACTAACACTTAATACACTGCAATCCAAGCACCGTATGACGCGAGCGGCGAGTACGGCGATTACGTCACGGGATCAATAAATCAATTACGCGTCAATGCACCTGCGCAGTCGTTATGACACTGGTTCCGGGTTCGTGACTTCGTGTTGCGGCGGGAAGCATACCCCGCGCGGGGGTGATATTCGTATTTTTGCGAGTGAGGGAGTGGGACGGAGAGAGTTCAGGGAATCCCGCCGGACGGAATGTCTTGTAGCCCATTGTTATTATTACTTGTAAGGAAAAACCCGCGCGCGCGCAGGTGATGTTTGTTTACATTTCGCTTTGCGCTGTACTGCGCTTTAAGATTTTGATATTTCAACAATTATTGGCGTTAACGAAGTATTTTGTTTTAATTACTTTAAGTGTTTATTTGCAATAATAAGCCTTGTGCAATTTGATTTACTACATTTTTAAGGTTTTCCTTACTTGCATTAATAATATTTTTGATTTGCGTATTAATAGCCCTAATGCAATCAGTATCGTGAGTAGTGCCTTAGGTTAAAATAATGCCCATGACTTCGATTCCACCCTGTATGTATAAAATTTTCTTCAGTCTCATTATAGTTTCGCTCTACAGCTTAGGTATGTTTTTTGTTGCAGTTCAAGATAAATGTCGTCCTTTGTTACATAGTTTTTCAGTATCAATATATGTAGGTACGTATAATCTCTTTTCTGACAACTTTTAACTTATAGTTTTTCACAAAACTGTATATTTTTGAAGTGAAACTTCTTAGGCGGCGATTCGATAATTGCACAAGAATTGAGAGTTGAATTTTAAGGACGCGTCACCACGTTTAGGCACATTTCGTTACATGGAAGAGAAGATAGATATAACTCTTTCTGTGTTTTTATAGTATACTACCCATGATATTATTGTAAACGTATGTCTTGCTTGTCCAAAGTTTATAAACAACTGTGTTGCCAACGATAAAATAATTTGTATGTGTCCTATTGCAATGTCCTCGACCTCTTTGTTAACCTGTAGCCGACGAAGGAATTGCTCTGCATACCAGCTTAGTATTAGTTACTTTTGTGTTTCCATTGTATTGTTTTAATGTAAATTCAGTTTAATCTTCAAGAATAACACTATGTTTCTAATCTATCTTTCTTCTAGTGTTGTCTTTGTTATAATTGTCCTGTCATTTTCTGCATTTGATTCAAATGTTTAGAAACAATTTTACTTATTTGAAAAAAAATAGGTATGTGTAGTTTACCGTCCAACTTTTATTTCATCGTTCAATTCAAATGTTATTTGCATCAGATTAACCCTAAAGGCGTCGGCGCGGCGGCGACGGTTTGACGGGCTGACGGCTGGCGTGTGATGCTGAAGCTCGAGATAGTTTTCACTACATTTTAAACTAGACCCTAACAAGGTTGAGTCTGATTTAGGAATGTAATTTGGCTAAGAATGAAATAATTAGCTTTGGTGTTTCAGTTTAAATCGTGCACAGGGAATGTCAAGCATATTACTTTATAATCCTGTTTCAAAGGCAGATTTTAATATTTTGGATTGATGCTATTGTTACTGTGGAATCTATACTATAAAGCTGAAGAGTTTGTATGTTTGTTTGAACGCGCTAATCTCTG
Source organism: Globia sparganii (assembly GCA_949316385.1). Classification (NCBI taxonomy): domain Eukaryota; kingdom Metazoa; phylum Arthropoda; class Insecta; order Lepidoptera; family Noctuidae; genus Globia; species Globia sparganii. The sequence goes on along the minus strand of OX438663.1, from coordinate 11,401,262 downwards.
GAACTTAAAGTCTTTGTTTTTTTGCATTTGTTAGTCCAATTCTTGGGAAAGGCTATATGCTATTTAACATCACTCTAGGACACTAAGGAGCCGAGCAAAAAGAAAATAAGTCAGCACAATAAGCGAAAACGAAGTAATAGCGTGGGCAGGCAAAGCGATGCAACGGGATGGGTCGGCGACAAGAAATTTCGCGCGGACGAAGTCGCGGGCAGGAGCTATGACATGCCTTACAAAAAAAATAAATAAGAATAAAATTCATAAAAATAATATTCCTTCACGATATTCCGACATCATATTCCATCTCTCAAAGGTATTAAACCACAAGCGTTATTATAAATATAAAGCTTCAGAAGCCTAAAGCAAAATAGAGATAACTTAGAAAGTATGACATACCTTACAAAAAAAAAAAAAAAGAATAAAATTCATAAAAATAATGCCTTCACGATATTCCGACATCATATTCCATCTCTCAAAGGTAATAAAACCACAAGCGTTATAATGAACTTCATAAATATGGAATCCTTGATTTATGATTATGGAACGTCCAAATATACTTATCTGACAATCCAGATAAATCCATCTAGTGTACTACCAGTAAACGTGAACAGGACATGAGTTATATCCGTAATTTATATAATATTTATCACAATCTAACGCACAATCGAAATGTCGTCCAATCGTGCGGCGATTCAAGCCCAAAATAGGCATAGCTAAAGGGGCCTATTCATTTTGTTCCATAGGAAAGAGCGACGAGCCTCTCTGACAGTGATGTCTCTTTACGGATTACGATATGTTTAAACTGGGACAGTTCAGGACTGATGTACAGTCAGCCCTACATTTTTGACATATTTTGAACTGTAACTGATGCTATTCGTAGCGGTTACGACACCTCTAATAAGTCTCAAGGAGACGTTATTTTTAGCGGCGACATTACAGATTATTATCCTGTTAGCTGATATTTTTAGAATATACGACATTAGTCATAAATGTGCAGGCAGGATATATTTGTTCCTGGAATAGTAATAAATTATTGTAAGAGCTAATAAATATGAGATAAATTGGTTTCTGGGAATTGGTTGATCAGGTCTATTGGACCTGATTAACAGCAATGTCATCAAACGCAGTCTCCAACCACATTGCAAAAATGTTACCAAATATACAATGTCTAAAAATTACATATATTTAAGAAGATGAAGATTGATATGATTGAAAACCTCTTAAGGGGTCATTGTATTCATCATTGTGAACTACTTTATAAAATCCATACATTTATGTTCGAATAACTCGACAAAACCTAAGGAAAAGCTAGTTTTTTTACCATTTCAGGGTTAGTCTCAGTAAACAGTTCTTCATTATGAAGAGTACAATAACCCCTTGACAGGTTATTTTGCACTACATTACACAATGTCTAAGTGAACTTGTGGCATATTTAGGTGTCTACTTGCAAAAGTTTATTCAACTGTGAGCTAAGTTTTCTCGGTTGGTTTTATATTTCGCGGAAAACTACTTATCTGGCGTATGTTTATCGTCAAGCAAGAAAGTCTCAAACGTTCTACGCACATTGTAGTGAATAATAAAAGCGCATCAAATATTCTATGTGATTATGCACGCCCCTAAATATTCTATAGGTACATCATCAGCTTAACGTAACTTTCTCTCTACTTCATTAACATTGAAGAGAATGTTTTTCCATGTGTACAATTTTCGTTTTAGGATAATATACGTCGAGGGGGTCGTGAGCTATCCCCCATAACAGTCATTAACCCCATAACAGTCAATAACAGTCATTAACCGCAAAAAAACGAGGTTTTGTATTCGACCCGTATGTATGTATGTCCACGATTTACTCAAAAACTAATAAACCAATTTTGATGATTCTTTCATTAATGTGATCTACATACTTGCAGGCATACATTAGGTATTTATTCTTATGTACGAAGTAATATGCATAAATGTACTGCATTTTCGGCATTTCTATGCGAATTATGATGATTCTTCTAGTCGGTGTCTTCAATCCTTCAATGAACTAGTGTTAATTGAATTTGTTTGGGGTATGTACAACTAAAGACTGAAAAATAAAAACTATTTTACACAAAAACAACCGATTTGCAAAATAACACAACGAAGTGAAAAATAACTTTCGGATCCACTTCCGAATTAAAGTTAATTTTCACTTTGTTGTGTTTTTTTGGAAGTCGGTTTATTTTTTGTAGAAAAGTTTTTTTAAGGGAAAGATCTTCCCTTCTTAAGTCTTGCAAGCTATTTCGAACTACACCCAAAACTTATTGACAAACATTAGCCATGGAAATGGGAAGAACTTCAAAGTTGGGAAGAAATTTCTTCTTTATGTGTTTTCGTTGCGACATCAAAAACTTTGATGTGCCTAGTGTATTTTTATGAGTAACACAACTTTTATGATTCATTGCAGGTTCAAGATTTCTTATTAAAATAGTTTTTCCGACAGCTTAGCAGCAGCTTAGTTGTAGGACGATGATCCATATGTTTTTAATATTAAATACCTAATCAATTCTGAATCAGGTCCTGAACTAATCTTTAAACCGTCTTTACATTTTATTATACTACGGTCTTAATAACTGACATAAAACATAAAATATTACTTAGTCTGCACAACATAAACATTAGCTTCTCCTAATAATGTTGACTTTACACTATAATACTACATAAACCCTTCATTACAAGTCATTACTATGAAATTTTACAAACGCATCGCCTCCCATACAGCCGTATACTTTTCTAATGGATATAATAGGCATAATATTCTTAATTGAGCATCATCAGTTTAAGGTACCGACCGTCTTGGAAGAGCCTGGGTGGTCTCGCCGGTAACCCGTAATTAAACCCCACAAATCCTTGCAGTTCAACATATTAGAACCTCTATACATTAATTTCTGTCAGTGTAAATAATTAGATTTTCGCCATTTGCGATACAAGTTTTTCTATTTATAAAGTTGGAGGCTTGTTTTTCATGTTTAGAGTTAATTTTAGGTATACATGTAAATTTATTAAGTATTAATTAATTAAATAATAACATAAAATATTATTACCTACTAGCTTTTGCCCGCGGCTTCGCCCGCGTGGATTTCGGAAATTATCCCTTCGCGTGGGATAATCGAATATCTATCTGGATAAAAGTATCCTATGTGTTAATCCGGGTTATAAACTATCTGTTTGCCATATTTCATCCAAATCCGTTCAACCGTTTTTGTGTTTATGACTAGTAAACATCCACACGTTCACATTTTTTTTTTCAAATTATGGCCTGTTCATCGTTTAATGTTTCAGTGGGCAAAGATCTTCACATACTATATTTGCAATATATTCCACTACAACCTTGTACAGTCCATAAACTTTTTAGCTAACCTTTTTGGAAGACGCCCAAGTTTCCACGCCAGAATTTTCAAGGCTTTCCTCGTCGCAAAAATCCCCATGACCGTGATAATTCTTGTCTACTACTTTAACAAAACGCTTTGTCTATAAATCTGCTATATAGAAACGAAATAATGTGTTGTGCACGCACATTGCTGCAAAAGTTATTTGACGGAGTTCAGTTTTTCGGCAATTTTTGATCCACTGCTGTAAACAATTCGTTTGCACACAAAGAAGAAGAAATTGAGCAATACTAAATGAATGTACGAAGTATGACGAATGTTAATAAATGTCAATAATAAATGGAGCATAATATTAGCCTATGATATGACCATTGCTGGTACACAGGCCGCCTCCCTATGAAAGGGAATGGGCCGTAATCCACTACGTGGGCCCAGTGCGGGTAGGCAGATGTCACATGTCTTCCAAATTTAAGACACGCCGGTTTCCTGGTGATTTTTTCCTTCACCGTTTTGAGAGCTCAAATAGAGGTTCCTCATTATATACATGCACCTATCGTCATCTCGTCACGTTATCTAAATTCAATAGTAAAGTTATAGTGTCCTGAGAACTTTTCTCTCAGTAATTTGTTCCTCCATCATCTTGTTCTGTTACGTGTCCATGCCCTTTAATAGCCTGTTACTCCATTGCCTTCCTGCACCGCCTTTATGTCCCCAATTACACGAAATTACTTTTTGTTACTCGAATTTCTAGCATTATTGTTTATATAATCGCGGTTTTAATGTTTTGGGGTTAACGTTTAATACTACAACGTAGGTACGTTTTGGCACTAAAAACGGGGAAGATATTTTTAGCCGGGAAAACGAACGATGAATCCGTGTTTGGATGAAATGTAAATACACTTCTTTGAGGCTTCTTCGTAATACGTGCAAATATAGGGAGATATTTTATATTTCCCAAGGCTAAGGAAAAGGTCAGGCGAAGGACTAATTCCGTAACCGAATGGTTATATCTTTTGCGTAATAAATTCTGAGTAACTAGTTTCTAGCAACCACTTGAAGGATTAGCCAATTATTAAATTTCCTAATAAAGTTGCTGCCACAGATATAGATAGACATACATAACGTAAGAATCACGATCTGTATGAAAACCAAACGTGCCATTAGGTACATTTTGTCTACTTAATATGACGTCATAAGCACTATTTAGTGATGGGAAAATCAAATCGATTCAAAGACGCCGCCGCGAGCGGCACCCGTCTCGCCCCACCTCCAGCCCCGGGACCTAGCGCTAGCGCTCACGCGTACCCAGGACCAAAGAGTACTTTGTATAAACTGAAACCCAGGACTGAGCGCAAAAGTGGCGGCTTACGATTTTTGTACGTAAGCAGGTCACGCGAAGTAGTTGCTCTTGCGTTATCAAGGTTTATCTATATCTATGGTTGCCGCCCTTTAAAAAGTGGTTCTGTACTGTAGGGTTTCTATTGATGTCTATCGGAGTACTGGCAATGAAGTGTTTCCGCAAATTATCAACTTTTGTGGCTTCATTTACTCGATGAATTGTGTGATGATTAGACGTTTTTTCTGATTGAAATTCTATAGTTGCGGGGATTTGTGGCTAAATATAACAGCCGCACAGGGCCATCGAAGGTTAGGCTACGCTTGCCGCGGTCGGTACATGGATGGATGACCATCTACGAGTATTACATACCCCTCTATGCCTCGGAAAGCACGTTAAACTGTTGGTCCCAGCTGTCATTCATAGATCATCTTGGATAGGCGTTACGGATAATCAGAAGCCCAAAATTGTAACAACCAGTCTTACCAACGGGTCTCGTGGTACCCATTAACTGGGTTTATATAAGGTCAGATAGGCAGTTGCTCCATGTAAAATACTAAGCTGCATCCAGTTAGGCTGGAGGCCGACCCCAACGTAGTTGAGAAAAGACTACACAGATTGTTTGAAATTCTATAATATAGTAATTATTTATTTCCCTGGATTTAAGATAGAAAATCAAGGCTAAAATTGGCTTAAACCCAAATAAGCCCACCACAATAGGTGCTAAGAAGACAAGACGTTCTGTTTGGTTTATTAATTAAATAATTATAAACTCATACATTATACAACTCTGTGGCTTTGCTACAAGATAAAGCACGCCATGTGTCATAGAAAAATTCTTAATCAATTACGATTCTTTAATAGTTCCCAGGTGACTAGTTACCGAGCAGGTAACAAAAGGGACATACGGGATGAGGCGATGGCCATAATTATTACTCCGGAAAGGTTTCAAAGCCTCGAGATACTAAGAATTCCCTCACAGGAAAACCCGACAACACAGTTCAACTTGTGAATCATCAAAAAATATTTTTCATATTCCTGTTAGTTTTGCAGACTGCTTGAGATTAGCATATTTAAGAAATGATTGCTTTTAAAGAATATTTAATGGATACCTTATTATTGCTTGAAGTAACGAAGTATATAAAATAAGATAATCAGCCTATAATGTTCCCACTACTGGTACGTGTACCTTCACTGTTTTGAGAGCAGAGGAAACGAAGTAAAATGATTAAATTCTGCATGTTCTAGACAAGGCTGATTCAATTTTGTACCGGTGTCGATTCTATATACTTATAATTTTCGAAGTAACACGATAATTACTTGGAATTGACTTAAACATCTGTGCAAATGCGTTCGGAGGGGTGGCGAGGCAATTTGTCAATAATAATTTAACAGGTAGGCACGTAGGTAAAGGCAATTTGTATTAGGGGAAGCCTGTAATCAATACTTGAGTCGTTCCACAAAAAACTTTGTAAGCATACGAGCGAATAAAATACATGTGACGGAAATGGCTTGTTTGCTATCCCTATTTTTAACATCGTACCAACCTGTTACTAAGTAATGAGCCTTTTAATTGATAAGTATTAGTCATGAGTACATACGTAAGTACAAGTACAATCATAGAAGTGTCTACCATCGTGCATCTATACATCTATTTAAATATATAAGTTAAACAAAGCCGGTTTAATTACACCATTATTTTATAACTCAAGAACGGCTGTACCGATTTTTATGATCTTTGATTTGTTGAATTTGTCTCCACCCGGAATAGCAGAATAACTATTAAAACTTGGGAATGTTCACGAAAAAAGAAATAATGAAGGTAATTCATTTTCTCATACATTTTGTATTTATTGTTTCTGAGGCGATACGAAATTCGCCGGGTCAGCTAGTTGGACATAAAACTATATTTCGATTTTATAGCCTTATTAGCGACTCACTCCTGCTTCACACGGTTTTTACGCCTTGACAAAACATTAAGATTTCTTTATTATATTATGTACGTTTAATTATAATAAACTATCCAGTATAATAAATCTCTAAATGAATATGGAAATTGCATCAAAGTCTCTTGCTTAGTTTAGAAGATTAAAATAAGTTATAATAGGTATATAATATGTAGATTAGACTCCGGATTTTTGAAATCTAATCGAGGAACCATCTGCATCGTCATCAGTGATGTGCCGTTCCCGGGAATTTTGGAAACTTTGGGAATATTCCCGTAAACGTGCCCGGCAATATTCCCAAAACTGGAAATTTAGGGGAATATTGATGATAATGTACTTTAGTGTTTTTTTATTATATGCTAGCCAATTAATTAGGTAAATTTGCGTACTATCGTGGTTACGTCGATAGTTGATTATACATAGGTATAAGTTGAAAATTTCCAAAGTTTCCAATATTTACGGGAATATTCCCTGTAAATTTACAATTTTCCCATAAATATTCCCGTAGTAAAAAAATCACAAAGCATCAGAAATTATGTTTTATAAAACATTTTTAATCACATTGGTTTATTAACACAATTTTACAATCAGATTCTGAGAGTTGTAAACTTTTTAATAAAGTTAACAATTTTAATAAACCACGGAATCAACACACTTTTATATTTGTTTAAAATTAACAAGTATCTGTCTCTAAAGACTAAATATACTCGTACTAGCTTTTGCCCGTGACTTTGTCCGCGTGGGTTTCGTACTTTCCTCAAATAAATTTAACACCCTCTCCACCTTCCCTATTACTAAAATTATTGCTTACGATCTTTATACTACTTATATTTAGAGAAATAAGTATTCGGACCATTTTTTTAGTTAAACTACTGATGTTTCAAATAAACTGTCCTCCCTTTTCATCACGACAGGGCTTGTTTCTAATAAAAAAGCGTTTGCTACGTTTCCATTTTTAAGACTTAAGAGTAAACTAGTTGCGAGCTCGAACTCGCTGGTGGTCATGGTCAAAAAGCACGCTGTCTCGCCTGGCTTCGTGTCCGACAGTGCTAATATCAGTGATGAGCAGTTAGACGCTAGTCTACACGAACAACGTCTAGTTTTCACGCACAGAAACACCGTGCCGAACTGATAGACGCGTAAAAAGATTTGAAAAGTGCTTCGGAAAATCGAGTTTTATGAAAAAACCACTGCATAAATCAATTACAAATAAAGTTTATTGATCTCTTCGATAACTGAGCTTTGTCGGTACGGACTTGGTTTTGAAGATTTTACAGTTCTTTTATTACTTATTGACACCCACAGTTACGTTAAAAATAGCAAGAAAAACGAATCTTTGTTGGCTCATAACTTTTTAATGGCTTTTTATTTTACTATTCTGTTTCCGTACAGACACAATTATTAATAAGTCAAAACGATATCACGTTTAACTTTGTATGCACAATGTCAAACAGTGGATTAATATTCTCCCGAAAATTGTATAGAAAAAATATCGAAAAGTGGCACCTTAAGGGCCAATACTACCTCAAATGGCTTAGCATGATCCTCCGTTATGTCGAAAATGCTGCAGCATTAATTTTGAAATAAATATATGGTAAAGTTGAAGATTAATGTTAGGCCTTATGTTTGACGAAAACACGATTCTATAAAATTTTCTCGATAGAAAAAAAATCCAAAGTTACCTCCAAACCGAACAATAAACCGCTTTTTTTTTTTTTTTTTTTTTTTGTGGATGGGAAATCATCCAATGACCCCTCCCGCTCTGGGTGGAGCAGAAGGGAGTGTCAGACTCTTACTGACTAAAACCCACCCGTGTTCCTTCCTTAGCCCTTTGTGTTCCGGGGTAGCGGTAACCCTTTCGGACAATCCCGCTGCCCCGGCAGGCCTCGGCCCTTTCGGGCCCCTTCCTTATGCTGACATCTCTTTGAGGCGCGCGTGGAACACGTACGCGCCGTCCGGCACGGGCCTGGTCCTGATCGGACGGAGAGTTACCCATTACTCTCCGCCCGCAGGCCCGCGCCTACGGTGGCCGGGAGTCGTCTCGCGGCTCCCGACGCCCGGGGCGTCTCCCGCGGCGGCTGGGACGTGAGGCCCTCTCCCTCAGCCGTCCCGCCACCTCCTTCGCTAGCATGACTGCTTCGCAGAAGGAGGTGACTGCCTCCCACTCCCTCTCGCCCCGGACCATGGCTTGAACCAGGGCCGGGCGCGAGAGGTCGCCGCCGCCGCCGATCGCCTCTGCGAGAACACGGCGGTGCTCCGCCCAATTGGGGCATACCGCCACCGTATGCTCCACCGTGTCCTCCGGGCGACCCTCGCAGTGGTGACACCCGGGACAATAAACCGCTGGTATTAAAAAAATACTTTAAATTAGATCATTAAACTTTGTATACTAACTGAAGCTTGTTTTACAAGGGGTGGGGGCGAACGCTATGCCGTGGCGCAAGCTAGTGCAGGTACAAACATGTAACGACATGTTTAGCTGTGGTAATCCTACTAATATTATAAATGCGAAAGTTTGTATGTATGGATGTATGGATGTTTGTTACTCTTTCACGCGAAAACTACTGAACGGATTTTGATGAAACTTTACAGTAATATAGCTTATACATCAGAATAACACATAGGATACTTTTTATCCCGATATTCCCACAGGATCAAAATTTACGCGGGTGAAACCGCGGGGCGCAGCTGTAGGAGTATAAATATCGCGTAATGTTAGTTGCACATGTGTGATTATACAGTATATACGAAAAATGTATTAAATACATATTTGGAAACTTTGGGAATACTTACGGGAATATTGGGAATATTGTGTAAATTTACAATGGGAAAGTTCCCGTAAATTTTCAATATTTCCAGCGGCACATCACTAATCGTCACCAATCGTAATTATGCTCGACTATGCGATCACTTCCTAGATTTCAAGGCTAGTGAAGCGTTATTTTTCATTAACGAACTATTCTTGGCTGTACATGGAGTGTATTTGATGTCCATGATTGATTAATAACTGCCTGCCTTGATTGATGTCTTGTTTACAATGGGCCAATGGACAGATTACCTACAGAGTTAAAGATGTTGAAGTGTGTACAATGTCGGCTGATATGTACAGGTCATCAAGGATTCAAATCTAATTAGAGGTTGATGTACACTTTGGTATAGGATTTCCAAGCATTAATGTAGCTTTGTAATTAGTCTACGGTAGAGCAAAGACCTCTTCTCACACAGAGAAAGGGGATTATTGATTGGCTGCCCGCTGTGAGATTTGTCTACACTAATACTATATAACAAAGAGAAAATATTTGATTTTTTGTATCTTTGTTTGTTACGCTTTTTCACGCTAAAACGGCTGAATGGATTTGGGTGCACTTTGGCACATGACTAGACCATGATCTGGATTAGGATACTTTATCCTTATACTTATGCGGGTGAAAACGCGGGGCGGAGTTAGTTCATAAAAAAATCCAAGATTCCTTTACGGTATTTTCCATTTATAATATGACATTTGCAAGGGAGTATTAGCTTATTTTAAACGCATCTACTACATTCACACCGGGAACTAGGTATGTAACTGGACAAGAGAATCCAATACCTAATAATTTAAAATAATTATTAGGTATTGGATTCTCTCTGATCTGCAAAACCGGCAGCGTTCATCTTTGATGACTCGATAATTGAACTTTTTCACGCCTATATTAACCAGTCACACGATGTTATGACAAAAATATAAAAGTAAAAGGAAATCGGTACTCAGAAGCATGCGATTGTTCCGGAAATCCGCGACTATGCGTTACGAACTCGTAGGTAATCCTCGTGTATTTGATTCGATTCAATGACAGTTTCGATGCGAAGGAATCCATTGATATCGATGCAATTATTTTCGGCTTAAACGTGTCTTGAAGGTCTACATTTTCCTCAACAAATAGGACTCGAAATATCAATTTTATTGACATCTGACGAAGGTCACAAGTTACTCGTTTCTGGTTTCCTAGAACCTTGGTATTTCATGGGTGAAGAAGCTGGACTGTTCTGTAAGTTGGTAATTAGTGCATGAAGTACTCGTTACGCACTAATTAAAAGTCCACGTCCTTCAAACAGACCCTTGGGACGATAGCGGTATGATGAAGAAAATAACACTTACGAATGTCGTACACTGAAAAAAATAATTTCTTACTATACCACATTATAGTGATTTCATTACGATTTGCTAACTATGCAGTAAGAAGAAATGTTTGTAAAACAATAAAAGACAAAACAGTAACGTTTAATGATTCAACATAGGTACCATTTACTGAAAAAAACGTTAAAAGTTAAAACGTTAAAGTTTACTGTCATGACGGTAAAAATTTTGCCTCGGGCTTTAACTGTTTTCGGATCAGTAAAAAATACTGTTTTGAACGTTAGGCTCATATGGAACTGTTTAAAGCAGTTCAGATTTATGTTTTTTTCATTTTTATTTACTGCTTATTTCTATCAGTGTCTACAAAAGATAATCGTATACGCTGGTATTACGGTTACTAGGTACTAGTTACAGTGAGTAAATGCGACAGACAGGATATTACTTAATGTCTACTTCGTAGTCTTCCTTTACCCAGGACATTATTTTTATCCCTGGAGACAAAGTAGGAAAGTTTCTCGTGTCTGTTTATTTCATACCTTTTAGACTAGAGCAAGCAAGCTCTCAAGCTAGATACTACTTTGTACAAGAGTCCTATCTCTAACCACATGTTAGATAGATGTAAAAGTAAGTGCTACTGAGAATTCTACTTCATGCTTAGTTGCGATATTGACAATTCGGAGCAAACTGTTTGTTCGTTTAAACAATTTATGTATTTGTGTACCTAGTTTTAATAGGTTTTTTTTTTCCTCATTGTTCCTCTCAACTGAAGCACCTGCCATCTAATCTCTTCACCACCCTTGGTTGACTGGTAGAGAATGCCTAAGGCATTAAGTCCGCCTTTGTACCTTTTTGTGCGAAAACTTTAAATAAATAAATAAATAAGTTCTCAACGTGGGCGATAACGCCCCCTCGTGACGTTTGAGACTTAATAGCAGACCCAGCGAAAATTATATAAGTAGTCTTATGTATTACGCGTTTATATATAATCGTGGCAATAGCTGTTTCTGATTCGCGACAGATGGTAAGTAAAAAAAAATTGGGGGGCTCTAAAATAATATATTCATAAAAAAAAAACAATCGACTTCCGAAATAAAGTTATTTTTCACTTTGTAGTGTCTATTTTGGATTCGGTTTTTTTTTTTGTAATTTTTTTTTTATGTTTCACTTTTAAGTTGTACTTATTCCACAGAACTTCGTATAACACTACTTGCTATGCAAATATCAGTGACAGGGAGTTATTATAACATCACCAATATAAAATAAGTGAAGTTCAATACCAATGAAGCTAATTCAAAAACTTCCCAAGCAAAGTTAATAAAATTTATATGGGACCACCACTGAGGCATACCCTATCCATTAAAACAATAATTTTTTAAATCGACTTACAATTGCCGGAGATATCACGTAACATCGCCACAAAAAAAAAAAAAAACAGTCGATTTGAACCTCTTTTTGAAGTCGGTTAATTTTGTAAAGATACGGTACTTAAAGCCACAATGCATGACAATTCCACTAAGCCACCCCTGAAAATTCATAGGAAACCAAACGACGCAATTTCTTTTACTTGAATTTTTACCAGTAATTTTGGTTTAAAAACCAAACTACTGAACCGATTTTGATGAAATTTCTATGGAACCATTCTGAAAGTATATCCTTTCAAATAAAAAAAATGCAAATCGGCTAAATAACGGAGTTCTGAGGTAACAAACAAAAAAAAAAATTCATCCGACTTGAGAACCTCCTCCTTTTTTGAAGTCGGTTAAGAATGGGTGGTGTGCAAAATAAGGTTGAGGATCTATGATTTAAACCAAATTGACAAATCCCCGACTGTTATATTGAAGAGGGTTATAATATAGTGTACCTTAGTATCCACGCCAAACGACAACATCGTTCGAGAAATTATTGATACAATGATTGTCTAGTCTAGTACCCATTGCCCGTCGGTGGAAGTCGGCAATTATTATCATGTGACTGGGCGACCAGTCAAGGTTTCCAAGTCGAATCAATAAGTAATTGCAAAGCGAAATAGCGTTTAGTAGAAACAGAGTTTGCTCTATTTGCAGAACGGCAATGTTTAAGCAAATTCCAAATTTCGTTTGGCCGCAATCTAGACAAGGGAGGGGGTGTAAGGGGGTGACTTGGATATTGTGTTACTGGGGTAAAACCCCTTTGTTTTCAAATTGGTTTCCATAGTAACTGGAAACAACCCCCGTTTAATTTAAGATTATAGTGCTTGATATTTGCTTTTTAATTAGATTTATTTTCGTGTTACGATTTTTTATTTTCCGGGTACTTATTTTTTATGCAACGGCGTTCTTTTTAATATGTTAGGGTAGGCCTATTAAATTATTTAAAGAGGGTAAAATCCTTGCGTAATTTTATACTATATTACTTACATATCTTTTATCTGCCCTTGCTCAGGTAGCGTTTCTAATAGGGCAAAGTGACGCACCGATTTGATCCCAGATAAAATATATTTTCCCCCTCGATATGAACTAAAGATTCTATTTTAATATAAATTTTCCTGATTCACGTCGTCTGGCTTTCCACGAATCTTTCAAGTCTCATCCTAGGTACTTATCTCAAGGTTGTTCCCATTCAATTTCCGTATATTTTTTGCACCTTCGTTTAAATTGGCTGAAGCATTCGAAGCGATACTTCTGCATCGTCACGTTCGTCTACGGATGTATTCGTAACGAAACTGATTTAATCGCGTAATGTAGCGCATCTACTGCAAAATTTTAATTTCCGCGGCTCTGAGATGTACCTTTAGACTTAGCATAAGATGTTGCTGTAGTACAGTTGTGTTTTGTGTAATAACAGGGTAGCTGTTCTTAGGCCCGCTTGCACAACAAATCTCTTAAGATATTTAGTCCTAAACATAGATCTGTTTCTGTCAACGGTTTGAAGATGACAGAGACAAAATAATGTTTTAAAATGTTTAGCGCTAAACGCATTAAATTATTTGCGGTGCTTGCGGGCCTTAGTGTTCCTCTTTACTCATGATTTTGAAGCTTTATGGCTAGAGGATAAATATCCAATGATTGTAGGATTGCAATTAGTCTACTTGTGTGCGTAATTAAAAAAATATATCTTCTCTCTTCGCGTTTTGATTCATTTTGATAAGTAATTTGTGAAAATGAGATGATATTTTACTTACTACAAAATCAAAACCCATTTATTCGAGCAAGACAAGACTAAAATACTTACAAAAGACTGAAAGCTGAGGAAGAATAAGCTTCACAACAAAGTTTCCTGAACACAAAATTATTTATTTATATACAGGGTTACTTTTCAATGACCAGCCAAATTTAAGGATGTGGTACAGACCATCAAATTAAACAACTTTCTCCATGAGACCAACATCGTAATCGCGAATAAAAATTCAGCCGTTCTATACGATTAGGTCGGGTCGATTGAAGTTTTTATGGAACAGTTGATAAATTTTTCGCGATTACGATGTTGTTCACAAAAGAAAAAAGGAAAGAAAGAAAAAGTATTTACTGCGACTCGTACAGGAAGATCACAAACTAAACTAGACACAGTCAACAATAAAAAAAAACAAATTATATTAAAAAAAAGTAACAAAAAGAAAAATAGAACGGAAAGTCCTATACGAGGCCAAAAGGCTCCTATCTCAGCATGATGCGCTGCGACATTTAAAAATTAAATGTCGCAGCGCTGGTATTCTGATAGGACCCGCTGCAATAAATAATTTAATGTCTTTGACCCGCTGTAATGTCATGGGCAATTACAGAAATAAACAAATAATAAAATAGATATAGTTATGTCAAATATTAGCAAATAGATAAAAAAAATAAATTCATTTGCAATGACTCTGAACCTGCGTTGCAATTTTGCGTCATTCAAATAAAAAAAAAATGCTGTTCCATACATTTTGACCGTGTAGGTATTGCATTTTTTTCTATGAAACTTCTACGCTAGGGGTCTAGAATCATGTTCTGAGTTTCAGTTTACGCGTCGACATCCGTGCCACCTGTATATGCAGTCAGTTAATTAGGTGCCCGGGACATAAACGTATCTAATTGGTAATTCTGATACATACTTACAGAGCCAACTTTAGCTGTCGACAGAGGCAACTGCTAGGTACTCTTGACAAAAGCAACTGCTGCAGTATGTCGACAACATTGTTGTAGCGCGCCGCGAACGTTATTATAGTCTGTTTGAAGTCGACTGACAAGGCAGCGCGCGCGCTGCGTTCATACTGTCGGCGTTTGCTGTCCACGTGTCGACGGAAACGTCGATCAATGGCGGCGGCTGCACTTGCCTCTGTCGACAGCTGAAGTTGGCTCTGTCGACAGCAAAGTGCTGCCCGTCTATACGGCGCCTTGGGATAATAGGTACGTCTTCGATGTCAACCAAACCAAAGCAAATGTGTACCTATTCATGACGATTGACCGTACCTGCTCTTCCAAAATAAGTATTATAACATTACGATGAGCGGATCATTCCGTATCCTCTATTAGCGTGAGCAATCAGTGGTAATTCAGTAATCAAAATAATTGTACGGTAACTCCAAATATTGCTCATGATGTAAGGACATGTCATTTCTTTGTAAATATTCTTACTTTTGAGAATATCCAATTTACTTTTTATCATAAATGCTTAGGTGCTACAACTATTTTCAGTCGTAATTGATGAAAACTTATGTTTAGTTATGGATGGATGACTAGATTACGTAAAATAAAGATTATAGAATAGAATATACAATAGAATATATTTATTTGCTTTAAAACATAAAATAACAAAATAATAAAACGGAGCTATCATTGCAAAGCGTGTATTCCATAGCAGACAGGAGACAGACAAATGTAAAATTAATTTTGACTCTTAAGTAAAACATCGCGTTCGTCAACATGACTATAGTTGTAAATAAACCGTTGTTTGGTTTAACACGGTTTACTTACAACTATAAAGAGCGAGAGCCTTAAAGGGGGATATTATCGACCGATAATAACGCGGTTGTGGCGCGTTATAGCGGCTGTGGGGGCGAGCCTTAAACATGACAGAAGGTTGCGTTCATATTTCTTCAGTAATTGTTTCATTATTGAACAAAGGCTTCCCCTGAGCTATTCCCACGGGCAAATATTGACAATACCTAATAGAAAAACCAACCTGTCATATATGTTATACCACAACGCCGACATAAAAAAGGCTACTTAAGTTACCTAGTATAAATAAAACACATATTAAGATCTAGATTGCAGTTTAAACGTACTTTTAAAGTCTCTGCATTAGTTACGAACCTAAAATGGGTCGCGCGAAATCAACGAAATGCCTCGGGCACCATGGCCACCCTACAATCATTCATAGCGGGTGGTCTTCACGAGCTGATGTGAAATGTCTGTGTTTGTGAGCTAGAAATCGTACACTCTACTAATAACACGTGTATCATGAGTACCAGAACAAAATGTGGAAGGTATATTAAGAATAGCGCTTTACAAGGTGTCTCACGCCATGTCTCATTTTGATTCTTAGTACGGTCACCAAAGGAGATAAGTAACCAGGGTCGTCGATATAGTTGAAGTTTAGTAAGAAATTGATGGATGTTTTCGAATGAAATTTAATTTAATTAATAGAAAACACACAGTTAATTTAACAAATTAAATTTCATTCGAAAATTTCCATCGGTTTAATACTAAACATCAACTATATTGACGACCCTGGTTACTTATCTCTTTTGGTGACTGTACATTTTCCGCGAAAAGTAGATAGTCTAAATATACGAGTGTAATAGATTCGTTTTGAGTTCTTAGTGTAATTTTTTATGTTATCCTGTTCTGTCTCACTGCTGGAAAAAGGCCTCCGCGGAACCATTCCAGGAACTCTTTTCCCGCGCCACCTCGGACCAGCCAGAGTAAATTAACTTTAAAAGATACTGCTTCCATAGAAATATCTACATACTAAATCGCAAGAAAAATTAAATCAGTCGATTTTGATTTATCAGAGGGCAAAAGTGCCTCGAAATGGATCGAGAAACGGTGTGCATGTAGCACCGTCCATACTTCCTTGTTTCCATTTTCATTTTGATAACATACATGCATAGATACAGTAGTATTTCTGGTATGTTATTCATCAACTGTTTACAACTTTACACACCTTTTTACTATAATGGGGGATTTACACGATTTGGGTCGATTTTGGCCGGGCAGCTGGTCGCTTACTAAATCGCCTCACAAGCCGAATTGCCTCTCCATTTACACAGGTTGATACCAATGCAGGTGATTAGTTCATTTTTATCAAAATGTCGACCTTCATGGGGTAGCATTTTCACGGTCGATTTTAGTAACGCGCCGCATGCGACCTGTCGCCGCACTACAAAAGTCGAAACCTAATCTACTTTGGATCTTGCGATTTTAGTCACTTGCGTTGCGGCCTAGCCGAATTGCTATAAAGATAGTCATGCAGTTGTGGTCACCTGTGTAAGGCCCGCATAATTAGTGCGGTAACGTTAACAGTTTACACGTGCCTCTCCCAATGCCTGAAAATATAAAAGTTGCTCTAGGAAGTTACCAAGGTCATAAGGCCGATATAAACAAATATAAGTAGTCGGCACGAGTACATGATAACAAAAACGACCTTGGCCTATCCCTGTTAGTCTGCCCTAGATCCCAGACACATTACTGGCAGCCATTTTGTTTACGATAAATGGAAAACTACCGAACAAGAGGATAACAAATCCGTGTTTAATTTTGTTTTTGAGGAAACATAAAACTGGGAGATCTCGAAGTAATCGGCTGAATGTTTGTTACTAAACCACGGCATTAATGTCTTTGAAGATTAGGATAAAATGTTGTGCAGACGTTGTATGTTTCTTGGATTACAGGCTCACTTCTCTCGAAGAGGCACGAACTACAATATTAATATATTTCAGAAATTTGTTCCCCCGACCCACCCCGTCGCATCGCATCGCCAGCCCGCGCTTTTACTTCGTTTTCGCTAAGCGTTCTTTCTGCATTTTTCCCTTTGCTTGGCTCCTGAGTTCTAGGGTAATCTTAAATTGCCTATAACCTTCTTCAAAAAATGGGCTATCAAATGCAAACATAATTGTTCAAATCCGACTGGTAGTTCCAGAGATTAGCGATGCCAAACAAAAAAAAACAAACTCAGCTTTATTATTAGTATAGACACGGTAATTACTGTGGTATAGATAAGAATTGCTCATATTGCTGTCATAATGTTAACCAGTCAGCAAGGTGTCAGCAGGATTGACTGCCTCATTAATGTACATTAATCAGGGAAATTAAATGTTCATCAAATTGACACACTACACCAATTGACCGTGTGATATCCATTTCACACACAAATAGTTGTGGTTTGAATTTAATCGGACAAGTTTTATAGGTGATTGATATTTATAGGTATTGATTGGTAGTCAGTTTGCTAAAAATAATTTAAATGATTTTATCATTGCTCCTGGAAGCTAATAAAATCCAAATATAATTAATAATCTAATTAAAACAAGTACGAAGGAAGAGCTCTTAGAAATTCAACACTGAAAATATCAGTGGGTAATAGTGAGTCAAGATCTTGTATAACAGAAAGTAGGTACTTAATTAGCAAATTCATAAACCTGAAGTATAAATTTAGATTGAAAGCTTCTAAAGTTACTGAATAGACTCTTCAATACTTCCAAAGAGATTCAAACCATATTCAACAAAATGTAAGGTTTTCACGGGAATCTCAAAATGAAAGCAGTTGAATGAATTCAGTAAAGCATTTGAGACTGTTTCGCTGAAAATAGCGGGTACCTAAGTATATTGTGGAATACGCACTCTACTCACATGCATAAATAACTCAACGCTTCAGCTATGGGGTGGAGCTGTCAATATTTATGATCTTTTGTATTTTTAAACTCAATGTCTTTGTGAACATGTTTCTTTAGCACATAATCTCTACATTTATTTTTTTATTTATGTACACATAGTAAAACAGATACAGATACGGCATATACAGGCTGTTATTGAATTAACGCAAAACCTCTTAAGGGGTCATTGTACTCATCATTATGAACAACTTTTACTATGGGAAGA
Source organism: Globia sparganii (assembly GCA_949316385.1). Taxonomy (NCBI): domain Eukaryota; kingdom Metazoa; phylum Arthropoda; class Insecta; order Lepidoptera; family Noctuidae; genus Globia; species Globia sparganii. Next base: position 11,382,459 of record OX438663.1, on the reverse strand, counting down.
AACCTGAAATCGCAAAAAAAAATCAGCCGTTTCCTACATTTTGACGAGATAACCGAACTTAAATTTAGGGAACATCTGATTTTTTTTTCGCGTTTTTACGGGACTTTTACTGGCAGATAGCTGATGTTATGAGTAACGTAGCTATGATGGAGGGTAGTACCCTGGTTAGGGACTTAGGCTACTTTTTTCCCGGTAGCACGCACGCGGGCGAAGCCACGGGCTTGTAACCAATATCGAAATATGTATGAGATACTCTAGAGCTAGATCCGCCAAAAATTCCGGGGAAAGGAAGCGTCGTGAAAATATATACGCACATTTTGAAATTGAAACCAAATGCAAAGAAATCCATCCATTAGATTTACGATCGGGCGGATTTCCGCGGATGAATGTAAAATAAATCAACAATAAGAATGTTTTTCGGAAACGGTGCTCCCAGTTTTTATTTTACCATTTCAGGGGATAAAAAGCTTTTACCTCTGTTAATCACCGAGATCGACATCTGGTAACCTGGTTTCCGAGCTCAATATAAGGAAATAGGTCACGTCTAGAGCTTCAATAAGTTAGCGTCTAGCTATAAAAAAATGGAGTCGTTAGTGCAAAATATGAGCGTAATATTGCAGAAGCTGGAGCTCAATTTCTCAAAGAAGCACAAATGAATTGGAAGATGAGTCTTTAATAGGTCTATCTCTATATTTATACTAATATCTATAAATGGTCTATCTATCTTCTTTATTTAAACTATTCTATAATTATTATTAATAATAAAGCTAAAGAGTTTGTTTCTTGTTTTGTTTGAACGCGCTAATCTCTGCAAATGTCAGTCGGATTTGAAACTCTTTTTTCATTTGATAGCCCAATTCTTGAGGCTATGTAAAAACAAAACTTTTTTTGTTTTTACATAGCCTACTATGTAAAAACAAAAAAAGTCGGGGAAATAAGAATTTCTTTGCTAGTATTTGATACAGAAAATCAAATAGAACAGGAACTGTTTAGAAAATGAGCTGACTACGTAACTCTAATAATGAGATACTGAAACCGCAATTCGAGCCAGAAATATCGAATCGTAGCGGTTCGATTTGTGTTCGCGACGTGTAAATAATTGGTCTGGGTTCTGAAATAGAATATGTAAAGTCGTCTAAAACAGGCAAACATAGCCAAAGGTTAAACGATAAACCTAATAATTTATACATGTTCACTTAAAATGCTCGTGACTTAGAAATAACAGCCGCACGGGTCAATCGAGCAGGTCAAGCTACGCTTTTCGCGGTCAGTCCGTGGATGGGTGACCATCTTTACATATCGAGAGGCACGGAGGGGCCGGAAAGTGCGTTAAGCCGTTGGTAACGGCTGCCATTCTTGGATTTTTGACAGTTGTTACGGGTCGTCAGAAGCCCGAAAGTCTGACAACCAGTCTGACTAAGGGATATCGTATTAGCCAGTAACTGGGTGGTAGAGGTCAGATAGGCAGTCGGTCTATGTAAACTACTTGTATTCAGCTGCATCAGACAGATTAGGCTAGAAGCCGACCCCAACATAATTCAGTTGCCTAGTGTGCAGACGTGCGTACCTACTTAAAATATAATATTGCTACAAAGCCATTTTTGGTTTATATTATGTGGCACTCGTTGCTACCGCAATACATCGTAGGAGTAGGCCATATCAACGAGGCACATACATAGCAACAAAAATTCTTAACAGTAGCAAGACATAATGAAGAATTCCGGCGATTGTTAATTTGTAAGGTTCCGTCCTCCAAAGGGCAAGATTCACTAAGTTAGTACCAGTCTCGGGTGCATCAAATAGCTCACATTTTGTTTATTGTAGCAATAAAAAGCGGCCTCCAATGCTACTTATAGCAACCGATTTACTATAGCCGACTTCGCTAACTTGTTTTGATGTGCTGTTTGTACTTATAAAAGGACTTGGAGGAAAAATAACATGTAATACCTATCTACAAATAAAGGGTAGGCAGTCAGGCTGGAAGAACTTAATTTCCAGTGGGTTGTCGTTTGATCGTTTAGTATGTTAGAATTAATTATTGAAGTGAAACTTCTTTACGCACGCTTGACTTGGGGAGTAAGCTGGCGAACGCGTGACGTAAGCGTTACGAAAAGTGTGATCGGGCAAGGCGAACGGAAGTTAAGTGGGGGATATAAGCAAGAGACAGCAGTGCGCGCGCACATTTTCTTTCTCTCTTCCTCTCATAGCCAAATACGTTCCGTATATCTAAGCAATAGAAGATCTATGCAAAAATATTAATTTACCAATGAAACCATGAAATAAATTTAAATATTTGTAGAAAATTAATATATGTATATGTGTATACATGTATATATTGTACACACATATATATATATATACATACAGATGGAGCGAAAGAAGTTTCACTTCAGTCGTGTGGTCATAAGCACACTCGTTTTTTTTTTTTTTATAGTTAATATTGTAGTTAATATTATGCATAATCAGCCAATAGGATGTAGAAACAGTTTAACATAAGATAATGCAAGTACATACTACCAACTACTTTAATTAAACGAATCTCCGATGAAAAGTGGGCGAGTCTTGGCTGTATGTATTATGAGCCTTGTTGTTGTAAGTCGTAAGATTAATAAGCCTCGTTGTGAAAAGTTTATAAAGGTGTGTGAGCAAAATTATACACGAACTGCTTCTCGTAAGTCCGCCGCTTGCTCACCGTCACCAGTCCTGAGTCTCTTCACATTTTGGCTGCTGAGAACAAAACTACAAGTAGTGTACAGAAGAGTTGTATAAAAATGTGCCTGTTATTTTAATATAACGGGTATAAAAAAACACCTAACGAAGCCGAAATTCACTTGTATTCTCCGTCATTGTGATAATTTTTTGTACTGGAACATACCTGGTAACTTTTGGTTACGGAGATATTGAAAGTCGAAATTACAACTTTTACTGACGTTTTTTTACGAAAACAAGTTTTTAATGTTTTAACGCAACTTTATACCCCCACGACCCCTGTACTGTTGCATGCACCCATAAGCACAATATTTTGCGTGAGTTATATTGCGCACTAACTGCAAACAGCAAATATTCACACCGAAAATAATATTCGTTTCCCAGCAATTATTTGTGTGCAATGTTACTTAATTTGATGTACCTACAGAATGCGTAGTGGACGTCTATGTATTGTGTCTTTTTGCACCCTGTATTGTGGTGTCTTACGACTTCCACGCGAACGAAGTCGCCGGGCAGAAGCTTTTATATTTAAATTAAAAAAAAAACATATTAGCAGTTCGAATTTTGCAATAGCTTCTATAAAGACGACGTTAGCCGAAATGTTCCTAGAAACTGTGGCCCGACCCCTCTTGTCAACCCTCCTCTAACTTGACTTTAATTTAAAACTTTTCGCCTGTGACACAATTAAGAAGTCATAGATCGCTACACTTTCGATTCCGCTCCAAACTGTCGGAAAAGTGCAACGGAGAATGAAACTCCGCTTTTAATGATTTACGGGGTACAAGTTTTTTTGCGACCAATAAGTATGATTTATCTTCTAAACTTAGTTTAAGTGATTTTTTGTTTAAGGAAAATAGGACCTTAGATGAGGTTTAATTTATCATCAGTTCAATAGAAATGATAAAGTGTACTTCTGCCTACATCGAGGAATACAGGCCTGATGTTATGTAAGTAATTAATTAATATGAAAAATTACTATTTCAGTAGAACAATCATAAGCGGGCAATATCCTAACGTCTGAGAGATTGGTCTTGGGACAGATGAGCAAGAGGTCTTAGAGTTTGAACCCCGCCCTTTGTTCAACGGTTCGTCAGTGTTGCTATGGAAGCTTCTTGAAACAGGTTTTTTTAACGGCGCGGTTTATTCGCCGTGTGTAGGCACGGTTCGTCAATGTTGTAAGGATCACTATGGAAGTTCTTTGTTCACAGACACGTTTTTTCTACGGCGTGGTTTATAATAATAGCCTCCCCGACCGATTTCGGTCACGGTGACCAATCTCAACGGAGATTAGCCAGGTACGCAGGAGATATTATAGTGCACAAGTGTACGCGCAGACATAGGTGCACTCCCTCTCCCCTCACTCTCATAGTCCGATGGGACGGCAATCCGACACGACCGGAGAGAGATCAGGCGCAGGACCTACGGCTTATCGTGCTTTCCGAGGCACGGGGGTATCACACCACCAACTTCTAAACTCCGGGCTGTTACTAAGAAATTCTTAATGGAAAAACTCATTTCAACACTTTGCCCGACCCGGGAATCAAACCCAGGACCCCACTCTCAGGAGCGCGCTTGCGACCACGAGACCAACGGGGCAGTCGGGGGGGCGGGGCTTGGTTTATAGTTATACACCGTACCGTAAAGAAACCGTGCTGTGTACAAACGCCAGCACATCAAGCTACTAAAATCAGTCAAATTTCTCTAAGTAATAGATTTTAAACTTTATCGTTAAAGTATAAGGTTTAAAGTTAGTTGGGAAAATTTGTTTCGGATAGCTTGATGTGCTGGCGTCTGTACAAAGGGCCTTACGAAGTTACTGGAATCACCGAAAAGGTCTATGCGATAACCACTTCTGGTAAAAGCTATCCTGTGCCATAATATCTAAATGCGATATAGCCACAAAAGCCAACACGTGAAGATTTATGAAAAATTCCTTATTTCTCATGGGAATGACCCCAATGAATATAAGCCTCGTAACGCGAAATAACCCTTCATTACCATATAGCAATTCACCACTCTTGTTGTCCCAAAATTTCTAAAAATAGATTTAAATTCTGTAGGGCACTTTGTCATAGAACTAATAATAGTGCATTGCACTTTTATCCAAAGGGCGTACGGTTAAAAAGGTTAAGGGCGCAGACAGACGTATTCGAGGCAGACAACTTATCGAATTTATTCTAAAACCAACAACTTACGTATTATATAAATTATTTTATTAAGAGGCCCGGGATAGCGGGAAAACGTGGATTTAAGTTTAGATATGAGTACTAGCTTCTGCCCGCGGCTTCGCACGCGTGGACGTCAGAAATTATCCCACGGGAACGTGCATCTGAGACAAAAAGGAGCCAATGTCCATCCCCAGGATGCCGTCTATCTCGTTGTCTCGTCGTTACTTTTATCGAAATCTGGTCAGTGGTTTAGGCATTAAAAGGTATCATACAGACAGAATTATTTTAGGAGCTGTTTATTTATTACGTAAGAAAATTTTGACCACATTCCGACTCTCCCTCTCCCTACATAAGAAAAAATAAGACTTGGATGAAGCCCCTCTCCCCTTTCTAATCTTACGTAAGATCAGTATCTACCAAATATGCAAAGAAAAAGTAACAAAAATAAAAAAAAAATCAATTTTGCTTACTTTTGATCTTACGTAAAAACAGTCTAGACCTCTCCCAATAAAAAATAAGACTTGTTTGGACCCCGTCGCCCTTAAATCGTCTTACGTAATAAATGAACAGCCTCTTAAAATTTTATTTATAATATTAGTGTGGATTAGAACTTTAAGCTTTACATCCACAAGAACTTTAAGCTTTAAGTGTACTCTGTAAGTAGGTATATGCGTTTAGATATATGGTTGTGGAGATGTAGCTTCACTTATAATATATCCTTCGAAGCTACATCGCCTTACCATGGACAAGGCAAATCAGCCAGTTGCTAATGCTTCATTGAAAGACTGAACACGGTCTTGAAAACCTGCTGGCTAGTAAAAGCTTTCCTAAAAGAAACCTCACTGAAACTATTCAAGTATGATCTACAAGAAAAAAACTGTCGGGAAAAACCTCGGAATTAAAGTTCCGTAGGTAGCTATCTAGCGAGATACACACACAAAACCGTAACAGCGCCAGTCACTCGGGGCGTATAAAAACAACGACAAGTATCTTAAAAGTAACAAATTAAAAAAGTTTTGTACAGCCAGCACTAAGCGTGCATGTCTTGCAGCATACTTAAAGTTTTGCTAAACTGTAGGCAGTTTAGCTAAACTTTAAGTCCTAATAAAACTCTACGTCTCTCGTGGAGGCCAACTTGGACTGCGATCTGTTCGCTAAAAAATTCAAATATTTAATGGTTATGTGCCTACATTTTTGTGAGAATAATAATATTTAGTTGTTTATTAGTTTATGTTTTATGTTAGTACTTAGTATCTTTGGTTTATGAAATTGGTTTCTTAAGCCGAATAAATCAAATAAATAAATATTGGAACCAATTTGCTATGGTGTTTAGCCCGACTCAAAAATATAATATGTACAGAGGTCAGCACATCAAGCTACCCCAATCTGTAAAATTTCTTTGATCGATTTTCAACTTTACTTCAAGGGAATAAGGTTCATATTATTATTCAATTGGGAAAATTTGACAGATTGGGGTAGCTTTATGTGCTGGCCTCTGTACCTATAAGATTGACAAGAATTAATTTGATTGACTAAAATTTTTGTTCCATTATATTGTATCGATGTGCAGTTTTGTGGCTACACCAATGTGTCAATTTATTAAGAGGATTTTCAAAATTAGTGAATAATTATTGTAGAAATAAAATTAATTATTTTCGATGTAAGTATGCATCTTTTTGGTAGATTGTACAATAAAGATTATTCTATGAAATACACCTAATCTGCATTCACGATTTATTTGCCAAAAAAGAAAAATAACTTTAAATCCTATACAATACGTTACGCTACAACTTGAAACATTTTTATAACTTATTCAATAGTGCTAGTGACTCTAAAAACAACTTAATTAACATTAAAATAAAGTTTATATTTGTTTAGCTTGAAATAATATTAATTTGAAACATAAGTTTGAATAGAATTTAGTTGTGATATCAATAAAACTGTACTGTGAAACTCTAGATGAGAGCTTCACAATGTAATTTAACAGCGATAAGATTTGACTTGGATATATTATATTTATAGGAAGACTACATTTCCACCTTATAACTAGCACTTTTCAACTAAACAAAAATACTATATAAAAATATATGACACTTGCTTGAATGTTCGAATGGAACACGCGCTCAGTTATAACCAGCCTGCACTATAAAAGGTGAGGCTACATACATAGCCTCTTAAGTACCTATATAATAGAGGTTGGCAGGGTTATCAACGCACAACCTGTTACCATGGATCCAGTAAATGATATTGAACCCTCTGTGTTGAAATTTTACGTACGTTATTAAAAAAAATTGCTCGTCCATACATTTTCACCGCGTAGGTATTCTACGAAACAGCTGAACCCTTTTTTGTTAAGCGGCAACATTTCTGCGCTCGACGGCCTAGAATTATGTGCTGAATTCATGGTTTCAGTTTTCGCATCGATTCCCTGTTACTCTGTATAACGTCAAGGGACTTACTCATAACTCGATATCGATATTCCGAGTTTGCTTATCTGTGAACGTGTTCATTGGATTGATGAAGGACATCTTATTGGTGCAGTGAAGCAAAAAATTGTTTATAGGGATGTTGTGTTCCTCTTGAATAATTCCGAGTTTAAGGCTTCCTTTAAGGCTATGAAAACTTCATGGAAATTGTTCTACCAGTATCGTGTCTTTTTTTTTCTTTTTTTATTGCTGAATGGGCCCGCTCTTGACCTCGATCACGCCTGATGGAAAGCCATGGATGAGGTCTATGATGGAACGAGCGTGCCCAGAAGATGCCTAAGGCACTGGAACTCCCACGGATCGACGAAACACAGCCGGCTGCTTGACACCGGACTCCGGTGGTTGCAAACCAGGCGTGCGTTAGCCCTACCACCGCAAGGGAAAAATCTGTGAAAGGGAGTGGGCCGTAATGCACCACGCGGGCCTAGTGCGGGTTGGTTAATTACACATGTCTTCGAATTTCTGGTTCTAGGACATGCCGGTTTCCTCACAATGTTTACCTTCACCGTTTTGAGAGCAGTGGTGATGAAATATTTTACATGCATACAGTTTCCACTGGGCCACCACTTACTCCTCGTCAGCATAGATTATGATGTAAAGTCAGTATTTGTTTTTATGAAAATTGAGCACCAACTTAAATTGTCCATTATTGAAATCACAGCTGTCATTCTTTGAAAACTGTATGAAACAACTAGGTATAACACGGTAGAATGACGTAGTATTCAATATGATAAACAGTTAAGTAATTTCTCTGAAGGTACCTAAATTATATCCTCTTATTATTATCTGTTATTTCACCTTCATGGGCTTTACAGGGGTACTTTCAGAAGTTTTGATATCGCAAAGATAAATTGGATGGCATCCAGCCCGCCTTATAAAGATTTCATATTGTCTTCTGATGTATTATCCAGAGTGTTAGATTTACATTTACCGTTGTCTTTTATGATACCTACCCACATAAAAGTCTCGCAAATATTTGATAAGTTCCAGACCGAGGAAATCTTCTCGATATTTCAGAAGACTAGACGGAATGTTCCAGAAATAACTCGTAATTCCGAGTCTTTACGAAGATTAATTTGCTAACAAGCGACCCGCCCCTGCTTGGTTTTTACAACTTGGCAAAAAAATGACATTTCTTTATTACAAGTAACATTCATATTAATTTATTATGCACGTTAACCATGCGGATCAAATTTTCTAAATTATGGTGAAAACCGCATCAAAATTTAGTTTAGAAGAAAAATGTGGTCACACTCAAACTCAAACTCAAACTCAAAGCATTTATTTCAATTAAACCATTTACAGGCACTTTTGAATTGTCAAGAAGTCGGTCAGTCAGGAAAAAAAGAAGCTAGTTGCCCATTCCAAAGCGTAGTAGGTACCTATGGAGAAGAACGGGCAAGAAACTCCATGGACACTCTTTTTAAATCATATTTTTACAAAATTATTAGTTACATCATACCTATGTTGAATTTATAAATATTTGAGAACGATGTAAAAAATTAATAAAAAACAAGTACGCGTTAAAAGTGTCCAGAGTACAGCAAATAGTAACAAAATAACAATCCAAAAATAAAATAATTAAAAATAAGTCGAGGCAGCTAAAAGATGACCAGCCCCAACTGACGGCGCCCGTTCACGAACATGACGCATGGATCAGCACCATCCAGCTCAACCATTTTGTAGGGAACCGAATGATCCAACACACACGCCACCGCCAGCGAGACACGAAAAGCGACTTTAATTTAAAATATGTAGTATACATGATACTTTTATACCAGGAAAGTCACTGATTAAAACAAAACCGCGTTTCAGGATAGAATTAAAGTGAACATGTTCTAGTTAAATTGAGGGTTTTTAACATGAAACGTTGCTAACTTTAGGGTGAAAAACCTCAATTTGTTATTGCAGAGAAGTTTGACCTTTGGAAATAATATGTAGGTTTAGAACCCGAATCAGTTCTTAAGAGCCTACACTACCTCAGCTAAAATTCACTCTTTATCTCGCTCGCACGATACTGCTCGCGGACTGAGTGAGAGCGAGACAGAGTGCAGAGCTAGGCGGCAGGCAGCGCCAATAGTTTAGGTATTTGCTTTTTAAGGTGAAAATAATGGTAATTAAAAAAAAGTAAATAACATAAGACCTGCTTTATAGTTAGTTCGGTTAGTATACAAAGTTTCATGATCTAATTTGAAGTATTTTTTGAATACCAGCGGTTTATTGTTCGATTTGGAGGTAACTTTGGAATTTTTTTCTATCGAGAAAATTTTATGAAATCGTGTTTTCGTCTAACATAAGACCTAGAATTAATCCTCAACTTTACCATATATTTATTTCAAAATTAATGCTGCAGTATTTTCGACATAACGGAGGATCATGCTAAGCCATTTGAGGTAGTATAGGCTCTTAATTAGATTGTATCTAATTAGGATGAATACCTATTATCGTAATTCTCCTGCCCTCCCAATTTGTGGTCGGCGCAACATGTATTTTTCTTCCATACTTCTCTATTAGTCGTCATCTCGGTAGTCACCCCCTTTCTAACCATATCATCATTCACACACTCCTCCATCGTTTCTTTGGTATATAATATTATACAACGTGTAACGTTAAATGCGCAAAACCTGAAAATAGTTTGTTTATAATTGACTACAGCAGAGCGATTCTGTAACCATCTCACCGTGAAAACTTAGGTGAAGTGAGCGTGGAGTGAGCTGTCAGTGTCATCCTGATGCTAGGGATTGATACTCTTGACAGCTCACTCTAAGCTCACTTCACCTAACTTTTCACGGTGAGATTTTTACAGAATCGATCGGCTGAATCGATTTCAGTAATTTTTAATATGGTTTTTTTTTTTAAATTAAATGTATTTTGCCATACTCCGATTGAGCCAAAGAAAATTAAGTCTTATTTTAAGGCAGTAAGACTCAATTTTGAATGCATAAACTAATGCTAGAATCAACAAGATTTTCTTAATAAAAATAGTTAGCTTTAAAAAAATAGTTTTGGTCATTGCATTATGATTTTAACTCAATGCTCTCATTGAGGTGTATGAGGTTGTGCGCATTTAACGTTACACGTTGTTTAGGGTGGTAAAAAATTAACCCTACAAACTTTAAGAGGTGCTTTAGACCATCGAACTGAACAACTTTCACTATTGGACCAACTCTGAAATCACGGAAAAAAAATCTGCAGTTTAGTACAAAAGTTCAATACCTACTTGACCAAAATATGTATTAAACAGCTGATTTTTTTTCGTGATTTCAGAGTTGGTCCCATAGTGAAAGTTTTTCAGTTCGATGGTCTAAAGCACCTCTTAAAGTGTGTCGGGTTAATTTTTTAACACTTTGTATATTATATTTTTAGATATTTTAAATAAATATGAAACATAAAATATCTAAAAATCTGTGTAGGATTTTTTCTACCCCATATTTTAGTTAGTTAATAGCTTTAGTTAGGTTATTATATTAGGTACTGATTCCAGTTCTATTGTATACCTAAATTGATTTGTTTATTAGCGCCAGCCGTTCGTCAAAACTAACATACAATAATGTCAAAAAAAAATCGTCTAAATACAGACGACAACACAAAAGGGATCGTTCACTTTAATAAGTCTTTCGATCATATAAAAGTCTGCTTAAATAAGTCTTTCGCTTGATGTTCAACGAATTAAAATGTCTCGGACATATTCGTGTCTGCAGCAACCGGTTGCTTTTACATCAAAGCTGTCTGGTATCAAATTGCTGGCAGTTGCTGCTTATTTTTAAACGACACCTGCCGTTCTGTACTGTGCCCTACTCGGATCGATAATAGGGATGTGCCGATTATTTTGCCAACTCGACTACTAATATTCAGTTTCTGAATTGAGAATTTGAAGTTAAGAACTTGTCAAAATCTGCTGTATTGTTGATTCGATCGAAATTCAAAATTTATTGCAATATGTATTGCAATCGTATGCTGAGTTTTAAAGTTTGACCAGAAGGCCAACTCTCAATCTCATCTCAGCGACAATCAATGTCAAAAGCTTGTCGAAATGTAGGGAATTTATAGGTATTTTTGACAGATTGAGACATGATTGAGACTGAGATCAGACTGTGAACGTTCTTAAAATTACGAGATCTGCCCCTCAGTTTTCAACTTCCAATACCCAATTCAGAAACCGGGTACATAAAAGAAAACAGTCCTTAAAAAGCTCACTAAAAGAGCGATTAGTTGTAATATTTTTGGAAACAGATTAGAGACGTTCCTTGCAGGTGGCAAAGAATGTTTAAAGTGCTGTTATCAAATTACGCTTGCGACTTAATGTGGCGTACATGGGCGGATTACCTCCTAGAGAGTTACGAACTAATGTTTTGTGTGATTAACCTAAAAATTATTGGCTTGTTGGTGCTGAAGTACGAGTCGGCTTTCGTTTTGTCGAGCAAATATTATAGTAGCTTTGTAAAGCAATGCAGATAGTTGTTTTGCTGAGGTAATTTCCAGCAGTGTTGTCCCTTAGGCCTCACCCAATTTTTATTTTTTTTACTTTTGGTTAAAATGAATAAATTATATAAATTAAAAAACTTACGTAAACAAAGTTGTAGCATGTAATGTTCTTTAACAGCTTATTCTCCGATCATAAAATGGAAATATAGTTTCCCCAAATAGTCGCTAGGAACATCCCTAATCGACGATTATTTTCGCTACTGGTAACTTAGCTAGGATAATAAATAACAAATGGCGGCTTGTCGTAACTCGTACCTACTTTGGCACGCTTATTTTTCATCGCTGCAATTTTCTTTGAGGGTTAAGTTTTCCAGGAAAAACTTTATTTATTACCAGGAAAATTATAAACTGTTTGTATGTACTATCAAACTTTAGTGCTACGGTTTATTTTCAACAAGCTGCGCCCCGTGGTTTCACCCGCATAAGTTTCGGTCCCGTGGGAATATCGGGATAAAATCTATGTCCTAATCCAGGTCATTGTCTAACCATGTGCCAAATTTCATCAAAATCTGTTCAGGCGTTTTAGCGTGAAAGCGTAACAAACAAACAAACAAAATACAAAAATCATATGTTTTCTCTTTATGATTATGAGTAATTACAATTTATCAAATACTGTTGGATCGGTGAAATTGACATTTCAATCAGGTACTTACTTAAGGTTCGCAATAACAAACCTGGCTGTAATCAAGTTATCTCATACAATAACTTGATCAAAAAATTTTTCTATCGTTGCTCTAGATTAGGTTTGAACTGCTGCTTTCTATGTGTTTTCAAAAACAGATTCAAATCTAACATGCAACAAACTGCTCTTTAAACTTGTCCACACCGTTATAGTTGTCAATATTCATTATGACTTGGGTTATTCCAACGCAGCGGGGTAATTGCGTAACACACTATCAGTAGCAATGGGATTCATTTTGACAGATCAGCAACATTCATTGCGTTATTTACGTTGTTGTTCAAACACATTTTTCGAACATATTGAGCAATGGATTAGTAATATGCATCAAAATGATTCAAATTGAAAGTTATAGTGTGTTATGCAATTAGGGTGCGGACTGCTCGCTCAATCAACAGAATATTGTCCGTAACAATGTATAGCACCCTTTGTTTGCAAACCAACGAAAAGAAATCAGTGTGTCATTTTATTTACTGTACTCGATATCCATATCACTTAAAGATAGTGTCTACGTAAACGAATTCTACCCATATTTGAGTTTATCGTTTGCTGTGACGTGTGATGTCGTGGAAATATCGTAGCTATGTAAAAAACACTACGAATGATGGCAACATTTTTTGAGACTGTTGAGTATGCGAGGAATTATAAGAACTTAGTAATTAAGTGGAATATTTCCAATGTTTACATTATAACGACCTTTTCGGGGTTTAATTAGGTTAATTTTGAGTCTAGCAGTTGTTTACCTATTTCATTGTGTAGCAATGATATTTTTAGATTTTTTTCTGTGTGTCAAGTACTTCTACATTACATAACATCACGCTTGTATTATTCGGAGGGTTAGGTAGAGGAGTATCTATAAATTCATCCACATTTCGCCAGCTACAGTTTCGCCTCTATCATGTCTGAGAAAATTGCTGAAAATCAATCCTTGTTCATATTGATAAGCAATTTTTTTTATTTCTCCATTCCATAAAGAAATCAAGTTTTCTACAAATAACGTTACAAACGCTCAAAACGGCGAATGAAAACATCGTGAGGAAACCGCCATGTCATAGAACGAAAACTTCGAAGACATGTGACATCCACCAACTCGCACTGGGCCCGCATGGTTTCAGAGAGTGGAGGCCTGTTTCCCAGCAGTGGGAACATTTTAGGCTGATTATGCAATGTTACACATTAACAATAGGTACTTATTAACTATAATAACGAAAAGTACTGTTCTCCTAGCTGTACTTAATAAAATTATGAAGTCGTTAATTGCGATAAAGACCGCCATAATTATTGTACAATTACCTTACCACCTTTTTTGTATCATCATCATCATCATCAGCCGAAAGACATCCACTGCTGAACAAAGGCCTCCCCCTTAGACCAGCACGCCGAACGACAATCCGCCACTTGCATCCATCGGTTGCCCGCGACTCTCACGATGTCGTTGGTCCACCTAGCGGGAGGCATGCCTGCGCTGCGTCTTCCGGTTCGTGGTCGCCACTCAAGAACTTTTCTTCCCCATCGGGTATCAGTTCTACGAGCGATGTGGCCTGCCTATTGCCACTTCAACTTGCAAATTTTAAGAGCTATGTCAGTGACTCTGGTTCTTCGTCGAATATCCTCGTTCCGGATTTCATCATCCTTTTTTGTATATTGAAGAGAAACTACTTAATTATCTTTATATATGTATTTTTAATTCTAATACATCATCTGCCTAGCCTTCACCCAACTATGTTGGGGTCGGCTTCCAGTCTAACTGAATGCAGCTGAATATCAGTAGTTTACATGGAGCGACTGCTTATCTGACCACCACAACCCAGGTAATATGCTACCACTTGGTAAGACTGGTTGTCAGACTTTTGGGCTTCTGACGACCCGTAACGACTGTCAAAGGTCTACGAATGGCAGCCGGGACCAACGGCTTAACGTGCTTTCCGAGGCACGGAGGGGTCTTCGTATGTGAAGATGGTCAGCCACGAATGGATCCCGGCAGGCGTAGCTTAACCTTATCGATCGACCTGCTGTTATTACTTAGCCACAAGCCCCACAAACTCTTCTTTTTTTATTTCATTATTCTTTGTTATGTGTTAACCCAACACTAACAACTACATTGCCTTACTAACCCAATGATAGCAACGGTACTGCAAAAAGCTCGACTACAGCTGCTAAAAAAAACAATAATTACATCGTAACAGCAAAACATTTTCTTACATAATTGCTTACATCTGTCTGTACTGCAACTGTTGACCATAAGACTCGCAATTAAGATTCTCTAAGATGTAATACTGGTGTAATTTGATAATTAACAGTATTCAGCAGCCGGCGTGGGTAACACAACGTAGCAAGGCGTAGTAGAAGGCCCACTTTGTCCACTATTTTCTTTATTAATTGTTTTGGTTAATAGGCGAAAACGGTGGCGGCGCCGACCTTAACCCTAATTGCGTTACACACCATCAATCAGAATCTGGATCATTTTGAAGGATATTGCTAATGCATTGTTTCATATCTTCGAAAAATTTGTCTGCTCAACAACGTAAATAACGCAATGAATTTTGTTGAACTGTCAAAACGAAACCCATTCCTACTGTTAGTATGTTACGCAATGACCCCACCGATGTCAATCATAAGTGCTGCATCTTGATGTCAGTGGTTTCCTGCAATAACACTAAAAGATGTAGTGATACGGTCCCAGTTTTGAAATGCCTCAAAAATAATAGCTGTTTGTGATTGTAGCGATTATGCCAACGAGGCACTGCATTGAATGAAAAAACTACAGCTTGAAATCTTCTTTGAAGAGGTCTTTACTTACTATCCGATTTTTAACAAATGGTTGCGGAATTTCGGAAGCATTTGGCAAATAGGCCAAATGATTAGGTATGATAGGCCTCCGCCTATCTTCAACATGGATGGAAGAACCTGATGCCAAAATTGCGACTGGCCTTCTGATCTTTTCTGCTCTATGGTATCCGGTGAGTTAGAGTGGCGCGTGCGCAAGTTGCTCTCGTATTGTGGTCACCGGTTCCTCGTGAGCTATATATGGAGTCGTGCCAGATGCTTGTGACAAAAACAGCATGAATTATAATTACTTTATAGGAATTATTAACACTGAGAAGATCTAAAGTATGCTACGAGTATGCTGTTTTCTTGGTAAGAGTAAAATGTAGAAATAAACTTTTTTCTTTAAACTTGCATTTAAAATTTAACCGTATAATACCAGCATATTATCATCATATAAACATACAGAGAAGGCGTGACCGTTGGGTACCACACTTGCTCAAGATGGGTTGGCGATATAAGTCCAGCCTCACGATGTTTTCCTTAACCGATGTCAGTGATGTCCAATATAAACTCCAAGATACCAAGAAAGTAGGTATATTTGGATTGAAAAAGTCACATTGGTACTTTACCCGGATTTGAACCCAGAACCGTATGATTCGTTTTAAAATATGTATGCGTTTATGTGAGTGCTAAGTAAGGTATTGTTGGTAGGTAACCAAACATTGTCAATTAATTCAGGAACTTGATTGATAGGTGTCACGAACAAAAGACCGTTATAATTGGCTCCAAAATAGGCTCCAATTAAAAACTCCAAAGAGGATTTTGTTAATGGTTACTACATACGGAATTTTTAATAAAGGTTTTGGTTGTGATATTTTAATAATACCCACGGAGTTATTAGTGATTACTGGCTATCCGTTTATGGTTACCAAAAATATAGTTATAAATTCGTCAATAACAAAATAATTTTATCCATTTTCTATTTATGTAATTCTTCCTTAACATTTCTCATCCAAGCTCGGGGTTTGCCGAGCCATGGAGCGCAGTAACCTGGGGTTTCAAATTTGCTGCGCGCCAAAACCAAGATCACGGATCACGTTACCCAGAAAGCCGCTTAGCTTAAGTAGGACTGGGCCGGACTTGTCTGCTGCATGCCAGAGGACAAATGGGCTAAGTGAACCACCGATTGGGTCCTTGGCGTCGTCAAGACAAAGACGGCGGGACGAGCTTTACTCCTACCGAAAGGTCTGGCTGAAAAGGGAGAGGGAGGCCTTTGACCTTTGACTTTGGCTTTTGGCCTTTGGCCAGTGTTGGTCGAAATAAACAATTTTATTTATTTATTTTATTTGCCCTGCAGTGGGACAATACAGGCTAGTTAGATAGATTATATAGATATAATTTTAGGTTTGTTTAGATACAGGATGTAGCTGCCGTGCCATTTACCTCACTAATAAAAGCGAGGTCCTAATGTTATGAAAAGTAAGGAAATTTTATTTGTAAACATTTTAGAACTCGACTCCCGCTCTTCGTACTATTAAGCCCCGTAGTACCTAGGTACCTACATACAATAGGTAAATATAGGAATCACGCGAAGAGTAAAAAAAAATCAAGGTTATCAAAATTCACATTTAACGGTTTTCGGCACCAGACACAATTAGTGTGTAATAAAATAATTAAAGAAACGGCTGTTAGTTTACTTGCGCTGGCGCTTTACCGTTTTACAGTTAAAGTAATTTACAAACTTAATCGTTCGACCCAGATCCGGATACCGCCGCGGTATATTAATAAATACAAAGGTTAAGTTGCTCCAGAAAAAGAATGGACAATAAATCGAAAGTTTTAGTAGACGAGAATTGTGAAAATGCTTTCTATAGGTATTGCAGCCATTACACCTGCGTGGACGGTAGAAGGAGCGCTGGCAGACCAATTTCCACCTACAGAAGATCTCGGGGAAGATCTGGATGAGACTGGCACAGACCAGGGAAGCATGGCACAAAAGGGAGGGGTTATTCTCAACAGTGGGTGGAACAAGGTCGCTGTTAATGATGATGATAACGCCTGCGTGAAACTTGTGTAACTGCGAGTAGTTGTACAATCAACAGGAATTAAGTTAAATGACATAAAAATATATGTTTAATACCGTATAAAAATATAGAGGGGCTTGTGGCTAAGTAATAACAGTCGCCGTTCAGGTTAAGCTGCGCTTGCCGCGGTCGGTCTGTGGATGGGTGACCATCTTTATATACCGAGACCCCTCCGTGCCTCGGAAAGCACGTTAAGCCGTTGGTCCCGGCTGTCATTCGTGGATCCTTGACAGTCGTTACGGGTTGTCAGAAGCCCGAAAGTCTGACAACCAGCCTTACCAAGGGGTATCGTACACAGGTATCGTATTACTCAGTAACTGGGTTGAGAAGGTCAGATAGGGAGTCGCTCCATGTAAAATACTGGTATTCAGCTGCATCCGGTGAGACTCGAAGCCGACCCTAACATAGTTGGGAAAAGGCTATGCAGATTATGACCGTATAAAAAATATTCATAATTAGCTAATAGGTATCGGTTTGAAGTTTTTTTTTTTAGGTTAGCCTACACTGTCCCATTGCTGAGCAAAGGCTTCCCCCAAATATTTCCGGCCATCCTTCTCTAAAGCCACCACGATCCAACCCTTGCGGTACGCGTCTAGGTCGTTTCGCCACCTTTTCCTAGGCCGGCCTCGGCGGCGGCATCTTCAGGCATCCACCGAAGTTATATTGTAAAAAAAAGTTAATTCTACATTCTGGCTTACAGTTTGGTAGGTACCTACCTAGCCATATTCATACAGAGCGTTTAGTCCCCCGTCGTGCGTCATTGGGTAATTTTTTGGGAAATTCTCGGCAGAGGCTTCATACTTTTGAATTCACTCCCAAATTTATTTCGTGTTTTAAGCGAGATGAGGGTAAACAGACGTATACGTTGATTAAACTATCCCATACACCAGGTGTTATATTACAGCAATTCATAAATTATACAGTCTATAATGTACACAAAAGTTGTTAGAATACCTAGAGGATAGCAACACGTTTTTATAATTATATTTTATGTACATACGCAGAGGCGGTATCATACATGTATTCTAGAGAGGCCCAAGTCTACGTGATGTCTACACTGTAAAAAACTAAGCAATGACGTCATTGGAAAACATAATATTATTTCGGTTTATGATTTCATAAAGGTCACGTCGTGTCGGTTTTCAGAGGTCGTTGCCATGGCATGACTTCACAAACACAATATCAGTCCGTAAATGTTCATCGTTTGAAGATTTTTTAAAGAGATCAGGAGGTTTAATCTTTCCAAAGATCACATCTTTCTGTGGAGGGGTTGCCTTTAGCTGGTCGTGAGACGGACATTAAATACACGTGCGTAGCTTGGCCGTGGGTTTCTGTGGAGCAGTACCTAAGAAAGAAAAGGAGAAGGAAGAAAATACATTTATTCAGCACAGACCAAAAGACACACAGTAGAGTAGAAGACCCAGTTCAGCAAAAAAATTCCAGACAATTAGTGCCTGACGCTGGTTTTCAACTGGACCTGGTGTGCGAGGTGACGGATGTAAATCAGTTTTATACTGCAACATGACGTGTGTATGCATACTGAAATAAATAAAATAAATTTGATACCTTAACCCTTTGACCGCCACGGTCGTGTATAGACGACAAATGAAAACGTGTCCAACACGCCAATGCCGACAAGAAAACACCATGTTTTAAGTATAAACACAGAAAACTGAATTTAGTTTGTTAATTTTGTACTTAAAACATGGTGTTTTCTTGTCGGCATTAGCCCACGGTGGCGTTTTGGGCATGACATTACTTACATCAACTATTACATAAGGTATTTCCCCTTAGATAATTCGTATCTCTTGTTTTAGTTTCACCCCTCAACCGTATAAGCAAACGCCTCGCTCACATAAAATTGTTATTTATTTGCGCTGCCACCTCTAATTAAGCGGGTTTATAAGAATATAATTAATTTATTCAGTCCCTTGAAAGGATAATGTTAAACCCCGGGGTGTATAAAGCTTCAGGTGACAGGAACATGACCCGTTTTTTGCTCGATTGCGGCGGCGCCGAAAAAGAGGGCAATGTTTTTCGCATACAAATTGAATTTCACGTAAAATGATAGAATTCTTGTTCACAAAAAAAAAAAAAAATTCTGCTTCAGGGCCTTTGTTCTTCAAATTGTTCTTCTTCAATTTTGTTCTTCAAAATTTCTTTTGCAGACATTTTTCTCGTAAATAAACTGAAATGTTCGTGGGTAAACGACAATTCTTTAGTAAATGCTTTTGCCCTTTGGGCTCGATCGGAGTGGAGAAAATCTGTATCAAATGGGATTTTTTTTCAACAAATACCTATTTTCTGTGGATATGATATTATTTGATAAATATTGGAATGGCTTTGTTTGTAGGTCAACGTTTACTTATACATCCTCAATCATCTGAAGGATTCGGTTTCGCTTAGAGATAGAGAGTGTGGTGTGGTCTTTACAGCTTTCGAATACCTTCCTACTTATTTATGTTGTACTTATTTTAACGGGAATACCTAACCAACAAACGAAACTTTCCTTTTAATAAATTTAGACGACGAAAAATATACCTTATATATCTAATTTTATGCATAATATATTATCATTAAAATTTCCCAGACAGAAGTATCGTCTGGGAATACCATGTGGAGTTTAAAGTCCCTATTTCTTAGTTAATTGGTAGGTACAAAGAGGGACAAGGGACAATGAACTTTAACTGCACTCGATTATAAGTGTAGTGAACTAGTGACTACTATGCAGTTTGTATTCCATTAAACCAATATCAAATTTACTTGAGCGTTAATTAAGTTTTTTTCTGAATGACCACAATTATTGAAAATGTCATATTTTTAAATTGTTGCCCAAACAGGTCTTTATGTGAGTTTTTAAGTTATTTGTCCAAAAACACATACTTGTTTACATGTTCGGAAACTTAATTGCGAACTGTTATAACTCTGACTCGCTAATACATTAAAAATTAATAATTAAGAGAAGTACATTCTGCACTTCTCAGCATTCCAATCTCAAGTGGCACCGTTAAGGGCCTTCCGCCGTCGCCCAAATCTGAGGACACTTACACCAGTCTCTCTCCGTCATCCTAAAGAGCCACACACGTCCTAATTCCTAATTTTGTAATATCTAAATCTTTTTTAAAATACATATAATATTTCAAGTAAAACAGTTTGCCTTTTTTCAAAACCCTCCATAAAGGCAAAGCCTAACATTGGTGGCAGCTTAAGGGATTTAAAAGTAAATCCCACGGTCCGTCTCCGTCCCGCCGAAGAATCACTCGGAAAAACCAGTGAAAACTAGTGAAAATCAATTAAAATCAGTGAAAATCTCATTAAAACAAGTGCAAACGCTAGTGCAAGTGCAACCAAAACAAGTGTTACATCCATCCAGCCGTCACTTAGACGACCTAGACGGCACAATCAACAATTTCAGCACGCAGCCCGCAGGAATGCAGCTAGCACTCACGCTCGCCTGCCTGTCGTGAGTCCTTCAAATATTATACAACGACGCTACACCGCATCTTCACACTATTATGCCTAAAGCTCTGAAACCCGAAGTAATCCCGGAATCCCTACAAAAGGTAACTCCCGAAATGGACCTCAACAGCCTGTTCAAATTCGTCAAGTCATACGACGGAACCCGGGAAATACTCAACTCATTTATTACCAACTGCAATAACGCTTATCAACTTGCAACAGAATCACAGAAACCTATTTTGTTCAAATATATCCTAAGCCGACTTGAAGGGAAAGCGGAAGTTGTTTGCTCAATAAAAGAGTTCAGTACCTGGGAACAATTAAAAGAATTTCTAAAAACCCAATTTTGCGACAGGAAGCACTATGCCTATCTTCTTACTGAACTCCAAGAGAGCAAACAAAGCCCGCTAGAAAACGTTAACGAATTCGCACTAAAAATCGAGACATGCCTCTCACGTCTGCTTACAGAAGTGTCACTATCCACTGCTAAAGCCAAAGAACTTCCCGGCCGTATAGCGGCAATGGAAGATTTAGCTCTCCATCATTTCACGATGGGTCTACTCCCGCGTATCTCTAACATGGTGAGATGCAGGTCTCCACAAACCCTAAACGAGGCCGTAAATTACGCTATCAACGAAGAGCGCATTCAACAATCAATGTTCAAGAGAAAACAACCTACGGAAAATAGGTTTTCTAGACCAAATAAAGCTATCCCTCCTAGATCCCAACAATCCGATATTTGCCGATACTGTAAATTCCCGGGGCACTCAATCGAAAATTGCCGTAAACGCGAATATAACAATAATCGTTTCCGTAATAATGAACAACCTTCTACTTCCGGTTACAAACCACCACAACAAGTAAATTTTGTTGAGGAATCAAACGAACAAGGTGAATTTAACGATGAAACCGACAATGACCCAAAAAACTATTAAGTGGCTCGTATCGGTGTCGTGCGAGACACCACTTACCACATCCATTGGACACCGCATCTACTAAATCCACTGAATCTACTAAATCCATCGTATCTACTAAATCGACTGTATCTACTAATTCCACTGAATCTACTAAATCCACTGTATCAACTAAACCCACTGAATGTACTAAATCTACTGAACCTACTATATTCATTAAAATCCCTAATTCTACTAAATCCAAAATCGCCGAATCTGTACAAAAAAAATCCGCAAATCCTAAAGAAATATTTGAAATTACCACTGATCCACGAAGAACTTTACTCCCACATCTCCTTATCAACACTTCCGTCTCAGACTTACCACTATGCCTTTTAATAGACTCTGGATCAGCAATTAGCCTCATCAAGAAAAGCTGTATGCATAAAATCCCCGAACTCATAGCCGAACCTATAAACCTAAAAGGGATAGAGCCCGACCAAGGAACCACGGTAACCTTAGGTCATTTCTCACTTAAGTTACAATTATCCGACTCGCCTCGAAAGCTCGTAAACCACAAATTCCATGTAGTAGATAAAATACATCTCCCTCATGATGGCATCATCGGAAGCGATTTGCTAAACGCTTTCGGAGGTAACATTGACTATGTTAGCCAAGAGATCAGATTTAATAAATTACAAATACCACTCCAATTCAACGAACCTATTTATTATATTCCAGCCAGATCTGAAATGGTAATAGAATGCTCCGTCTCTAATCCTGAAATAAAAGAAGGGTTAATTCTCGATCAAACGCAACACAAAAATATATTGATATCAAACTGCTTAGTCAGCACAAAGAAAAATAATAGAGTCAACATAACTGTTGCTAATATATCTGACTCCCCTATACCACTTAAATCCAATTTGAATCTTACTCTGATTCCAGTCGAAATGCCCTCTGAATCCGTTCAATGTGACGAATATCCTGTCAATACTATATCGCCTCAAGATACCTATCCCCGCACTAAAGAAGTTCTTAAACAACTCAGAACGTCTCACTTAAACTCGGAAGAAATTAACGTCCTCCATCAAACCTGCTCTAATTACTCAGATATATTCCATCTACCCGGTGACGCACTGACGACAACGAGTGCGCTACAACATGAAATCAAGACAACAAGTAACGCACCGATCCACGTTAAATCCTATAGATTTCCTGAATGTCATAAACAAGAAGTTCAAAAACAAATGACTAAAATGCTGAACGAGGGCATCATTAAACCTTCTATGTCCCCATGGTCCGCACCCATTTGGGTCGTTCCCAAAAAATTAGATGCTTCCGGACAACGAAAATGGAGAGTTGTAATAGACTACCGGAAGTTAAACGATGTCACTATCGGAGATTCTTATCCTATTCCCAACATCACTGAAATACTAGATCAACTTGGAAAATCCAAGTACTTTTCAACTCTAGATCTAGCTTCTGGATTTCATCAGATTAAATTATCACCCGAAGACGCAGCTAAAACTGCGTTCAGCGTACCACAGGGACACTTCGAATTTGAAAGAATACCCTTTGGTCTGAAAAACGCCCCGTCAACATTCCAGAGGCTCATGAACTCCGTCCTATCCGGACTACAAGGAATCCGATGCTTTGTCTATCTCGACGATATCGTTATCTACTCATATGACCTAGATTCCCACATCAAAAATCTAGAATTAGTATTCCAACGTATCAGAGACTTTAATCTTAAACTGCAACCTGACAAATGCGAGTTCCTTCGAAAAGAAGTTTCCTACCTCGGTCATCAAATCACCGATGACGGTGTAAAGCCCGATCCTGAAAAAATCAAAGCCGTATCCAATTTCCCGAGACCTAAATCCGCGAAAGACATAAAATCATTCCTAGGCCTCATGTCGTACTACCGAAAATTCATACCCGACTTTTCTAAATTCGCTAAACCACTAACTTCCCTCCTGAAAAAGGACATTCCATTCGTGTGGCAAAACGAACATCAACTTGCTTTTGAAACTTTAAAAACTAGACTCATATCCCCACCTCTACTAGCATATCCAGACTTTTCTAAACAATTCATACTCACATGTGACGCGTCTAATTACGCGATAAGTGCCATACTCTCTCAAGGAGAAAATGGTAAAGAAAGACCTATAGCTTACGCGTCTCGTACTCTTAATAAAAGTGAAACCAATTACAACACCACTGAAAAAGAATTACTAACAATCCTCTTTGGTTGTAAAACCTTCAGGCCATACCTGTATGGTCGCAAATTCCAAATCGTTACCGATCACCGTCCATTAAAATGGCTCTTTAATCACAAAGACCCCTCCAGTAAATTACAAAGATGGAGATTAAAACTAGAAGAATACGAATATGAAATTATCTATAAGAAGGGAAAACTTAACTCCGCTGCAGATGCACTATCTAGATATCCAATATGTGAATCAGCCCCTATAAATGTAATAAAAACCGAATATTTAGAATCCATCCCTGTCTTTCCTATATCAAATCCCATCAATATTAACAATCCTACTTTCCCGAGAGCAGGCCCCTCACGTGCTAACCCTTTAGATTCAGAGCTCCCGCCTAGTCCTTTTAATCCTGACGGTTATAACTTACCAAACTTCGAAAATTCTGAAAACTCACCCGTAAACCTACCAAGTCCCGAAGTGCATGAAAACTCGTACTCCGATTTCCTGAAAGCTACATCTAATAAAAATTATACTTACAACACTATAATACACGAGTATACAAACCCTCTACTATCTTCAAATTCAAAAGTCATCATTATTCCTACATCCATTGATCTTGACGAGTCGAATCCTTATATTGAAGAAATCCTTGCTAACTACAGCGACGCCTCTGATTTAATGAATAGAGAAAGAACACTGTATTCCTTTCAAAAACTTAAATGTAAAAGTAAATCATACTACTTAATTTTCACTAAAGTACATCATTTTGATGAACTTCCATATCCAGATTTATTCAAATCGTTGAAAAACCTAAAAAATGATGAAACTCCCAAAGAAATTGCTATTTCAGATTTTAAAGATCCCTTCGTCAAACTTTCATACGTCAAAACATATAATATCCTAGCATATGTATTCCATAATACGAATATTACGATTAATATATACAAAAATACTATTATATTTCCAGTCCCAAGCGAAATTCCTAAAATCCTAAAACAAAATCATGACTTACCCGTAGCTGGGCATGTAGGTCAAACACGCATGTACAACCGTATCAGAGAACGATACTTTTGGAAAAACATAAAAAGCGATATAGAAAACTATGTAAAAAGATGTTCCCAATGCCAACTCAACAAAGCCCTTCGCCAAACCAATCGAGCTCCTATGCAGATAACTTCTACATCAACTGCGCCTTTTGAACGTATTAGCCTCGACATCGTAGGTCCGCTTCCTGAAGCTGGAGAATTCAAATTCAAATACATACTTACCCTTCAGGATGATTTGACAAAATTCTCCTTTGCCTACCCCATATCTAATATTTCGGCCGAAGAATGTTGTGAATGTCTTGTCCACTTTATCTCCTTATTCGGTATCCCTAAAACTATATTGACTGATCAAGGTACTAATTTCACAGCCGATTTGTTTAAAAAGACCTGCGAATTCCTAAAAATAAAACAACTGTGGTCAACACCCTATCATCCCCAAACACAAGGAGCTTTAGAAAGAAGTCATTCCACTTTAAAAGAATATTTAAAATCATATGTTAACAATGACCAAACAGATTGGCATAAATATGTTTACACAGGAATCCTTGCATACAACACTAACGTCCATACGACAACTCAATTCACGCCCTATGAACTACTGTTCGGACATAAACCATATTTACCAGATTCAATCTATGAACTAAACCCTACTAGCACCTACCACGAATACATTAAAATGTTAAGTCACCGTTTGAAACTGTCCCATAATATGGCCATAGAAAACATAACAAGATCCAAAGAGACATCGAAAGAACATTATGACAAACGGTCCCGACCTGTCACTTATAAGGTTGATGATATGGTTTACTTAAAAAACCATTTAAGAATGCGGAAAGCTTTGTCACCTGTGTGGAAAGGTCCCTACAAAGTAGTAAAAGTCCATGGGAACCACACACTTTCTCTACTAATCAATAGAAAACATGTCAAACATCATTATGATGAAGTAAAATTAGCTACAGATAGCTCTCCTAGGTTATAAGTAATCCTATCTTTCTACTTTTATTTAATGTTAAATTAGTTAAGGACTTCTAAGTATATACATAATCTCTTACAGCGTGGCAGCATTATGCTATAGTGTGCCAAACACCTAGGAAACTACAGATAGATTTTCAAAAGCCCTAAAAAGTTTTCTGTTCTCGTCCTTACATCAATGCACCAAAATCAATACAATCATTATTACAAATGGCCAGAACATAATGTTTCAACCACTAATATATGAATGACAACAAACTTTTAGGAAAAGTCAGAGAAAACACTAATCGCCAAATCCGCGTTCTACAGCTCTAATAAGTCATTCATAAAAATTAACAAAAACTAGAAAGCCCTCAACACAGCAATAGAAAACCTCTCTTCCCACGTTGTTAATATCACAGCCGTTACAAATGTTTTAGCACTTAAAGCCACTCTACAAGACACGTTAAATGTGCTCCAGTCAAGCGTTTTAAGCCTCTCCTATAAATCAGAAGATATTTTTAACTTCAACCTGTTCGCAAACTCGAACACTCTAGTATACACCCTTCAGTTTTATCACATGAAGATCTGTATAACGACCTGGTCGAAAATATTAAGAACTTGCCTAAATACACAGAATTCCTAATAAATTTGGAGCTACACTTAAGTAAATCTGTCAGAAATTGTAAGTTATATTTTAGATGATAAGCTTGTATTCCTTTAGTTTTGATAAGCCAATATAGTTTGTTTAAGAATGTTCCTGTGCCTGTACCTCATAATGTATCTAAATCCTATGTACTAATATTACCAACAGCCACATACATAGCTTTATGTAAGGATATAGATTTAAGTTTAAAACGCTAGATAAATTAACTGATTGTAAAATTGTTACTTATTCAAACACATTTGTAAAACAGATTAGCGTATCAAGATAACCCTATTTGTGAACCAGACCTACCTGTAAAGGATGTTGTAAAAAAAATATAAAACTAATAAGCAAGAAATAAATAAAATTTTTAATTATATTCACTCCGATTTTAATATAATCCATTATTCATGTTGTAATATGTCTAATTTTAATAAACTTAATTATACCTAATCAGAATCTACCTAAGATTCCTAATCTGAACACCGATAACCTAGATATAATTTTACTAACCATAGCATTGATAACATCCTAGAAATAGATAAAAACTATAACATTATTTCCATCACACTTTACTGTTTTATATACATTTATGTTTACAAGTCTTTTTGTCATGCTTTTATTGTACTATTGTTGTAATAGGAAATGTATGGCTCTTTACAGTTTAAACACAATCAAATAATAGATGAATCTGAAATTAATAATTTAAACACCGATAACCCGGCTGGCGAATACATAATTCAATTAACATATACGCCGCGTCGAGAACAAATTAGAAACCATTTTTTTGTAAACTTCGCTTTTAAGAGGCGTAAGTTTCCACTTAAGCAGGGGGTTGTTATAACTCTGACTCGCTAATACATTAAAAATTAATAATTAAGAGAAGTACATTCTGCACTTCTCAGCATTCCAATCTCAAGTGGCACCGTTAAGGGCCTTCCGCCGTCGCCCAAATCTGAGGACACTTACACCAGTCTCTCTCCGTCATCCTAAAGAGCCACACACGTTCTAATTCCTAATTTTGTAATATCTAAATCTTTTTTAAAATACATATAATATTTCAAGTAAAACAGTTTGCCTTTTTTCAAAACCCTCCATAAAGGCAAAGCCTAACAGAACGCAGGATAGGTTACTTGTATATCAATTTGCGGTCGTTCTTTCAGACACACATGTCATTAATTATTACATTACTTTGTTAGTAACTCTCCACAGACAATGGCTCATCTCCCATCTTGCATCGTATGTTCTGCCACCTGCACACGCGAGGACCTAATGCAAATGGTATCCACGTTGCTGAATTTTGGGCCAAACAAATTTAAAAAACTAATAGGTCGGGGCAAAAATATTTTCGTATTTTGAATCTATTGTTAGTAATCAAACCTCTTTGGCAGTACTGAATGTAACTGGCTGGTTTTAATACTATTAAATGTTGACATTTTATAGATGCAATAAATAAAAAAAAAAAAAAACTAGTTCCCGCCATTTCTCAATTGTTTTTCAAGCAAGCAACATGAACGTATGTGACGAAGAAATTCGGTACATTTTAAAATTTTATTACAAAAAAGGTAAAAATGCGACGAACGCCGCGAATAAAATTTGTGTGGTTTACGGACCTAATGCGGTATCAATACGAGTAGCACAAATGTGGTTCAAACGTTTCAAGAAATTTTGGTGTGAAGGATGAAGCTCGCTCTGGACGCCTTGTCACGGATAAAATCAGTGCCATTTTTGAAAAAGTGGAGCAAGATCGACATATTAGTAATTATGATATTGCTGATGAACTGGACGTTGATCACAAAACAGTTTTACGGCATTTACAAAAGTCTGGGTACAAGAAAAAGCTTGATATTTGGGTACCACATGATCTCACTGAGAGAAACTTAATGCAACGTGTTTCCATTTGCGATTCTTTGTTGAAACGTAATAATTCCGACCCATTTCTTAAACGGTTGATTACGGGTGATGAAAAATGGATCACTTACGATAAGAATATCCGAAAAAGATCGTGGTCGAAGCATGGGCAAGCCCCGCAGACCGTGGCAAAGCCCGGCCTGACTCGGAACAAAGTGATGCTGTGTGTTTGGTGGGATTGGAAAGGAATCGTCCACTATGAGCTTTTGCCGCCGGGTAAAACTATCGATTCTGACCTCTACTGTCAACAACTGATGAGGTTAAAAGAAGCTATTGAGAAAAACCGGCCGGAGCT
This sequence comes from Globia sparganii, assembly GCA_949316385.1. Lineage (NCBI taxonomy): Eukaryota > Metazoa > Arthropoda > Insecta > Lepidoptera > Noctuidae > Globia > Globia sparganii. Next base: position 11,353,665 of record OX438663.1, on the reverse strand, counting down.
GGTGAATAGGAAGGGCGTGGTGTTTCATCACGACAACGCCAGACCGCACTCATCTATAGCCACTCAGCAAAAATTGAGAGATGAGAGCTTGGCTGGGATGTGTTGATGCATCCTCCGTATAGCCCTGATCTTGCTCCATCAGATTTTCACCTGTTTCGGTCACTTCAGAACTCTTTAGGAAGCATAAAGTTAACATCAAAAGAACACTGTGAAAACTACCTGTCAGATTTTTTTGATAAAAAGTCTCAAAACTTCTACAGCAATGGGATCATGGCATTGCCCACAAGATGGCAACAAGTCATCGATCAAAACGGCACATACATATTATAAATAAATAAAAAATTAAACCTGAAAGAAAAATTTTTTTTTGTATGAAAAATACGAAAATACTTTTGACCCGACCTAATATGTTTATTTTTCTATTTTTGCCATCGACATGCTCAGAAGAAGAAGTGCTGTAGGTAGTTTGAGTTAGTGAAAAAATATTTGAATTACTCGAAATGAAAAGTACTGGTTTAGCTTCATAGACAGAATAATAGATTTTACAACTAGTGCATAAAATAAGCCATTTTTACCCCCAGACGTGCGGGCGAGAGTGGATAGTTAAGTCGAGGCTAAAATGGCTCGTTTATGTGAGTTATACACTCTGCTTTTCACTTTGATTGCGAGAAAATGAAACATACAAGTATAGAACAATTTTTTCACTGTTCAATAATGTTGCAAAATTGAAGCTAATTACAGCCACGAAACTTTTTTAAAATTTTTAACATAGTTATTCGACGTTTCGTTACCACAAGAACCATTGTATAACAGTATGAGAGTTTTTCACCTTACGCTCATGTGAATGTAGCGAAATGGCCAAGCCATATATTTTGACTAAGGTATAGTTTGCGAAGTTAGGCCTTGTAGAGTTAGGGCGTGTAGAGTTAGAACTTGGCTCTACATGAGATCTGATTACTTTTTGACAGTGCGAGCTACATTGTCTCGTCTTGGCAACATTTAACATGAAATGTTTTTTTGGGATTTCATTTCTTTTTGTAAGTTGCTTATGATACACTTTTATCCCGTAATGCAAGGGTTTGAGGGATTTAAAAAAAAAAAATGTTTTAATTTGTAAGAAGAATGTATTTACTTGTATAATTTTCAGATCTCAAGCATGAAATTTTATTTTGTATGGCAAAACCGAAACAAGTCATTCCTTAATTTAAAGGGTAGAGGATGATTTACTAAAAATCCTGAAATATATATCTTATTATTTATAACAAGGACCCCCTATATACATTTTCAGACCTCTAGCATCACGGAAGTCTCATACAAACGTTCACCCCATAGTTTAAGGGTTGGGGGGTAAAAGTTTCAAGTTTTAAGATTTTTTTGTTGTTTGTGTACTATTATTACTAGCTTACATACTAAATTTTTGCTTTCTAGGACTTCAGGAAGAACCTTAAGAATATTGATGATCATCAGTGAGTCAGTGACTCAGTGAGTCAGTGACTCAGTGAGTCAGTGAATCAGTGACGAAATCGGGGTATTTTAGATATCAATGCTATGCTATTGAAACTTTATAGGTTTAATAAGTCAACCACTGACATCATATCCCGAAAACTTTGTTTATCTGGTATAATCCAAACCCAAGTTAAGAAGGTTCAAAAATACGACGAAGTGCTTCGAGAAAAGGTAGGTAGTGCCCTTGCGTTTCGCTTAGCTTGGCTCGTCTTGGCGGGCGCACTTCCGTGCCCCCAGATTAAAATAATAATTACCTGATTGACCTTTTCATTAATTAACAAACATGTTTGTTCTTACCGATATTCTCTCCGATATCAATGTCAGTGTCCCGAGCTTTCTCCTTGTGACGTTTTAATAATAACCATAGTTTTATAGATTTAATCATTCACCACTTCAAAGTCAAAATGTGATAAGTGACGGATAGCGCCATTCCAGCCTAAATTAATCAGTTTTGAAGCTGTCTATTACAAATAGTAGGGATGGGACAATCTGGCGGTTAATCGATTTTTCGAATTTCGAATATACGGTCTCTGGAATGTCTTTTTAACAGACATATATATGACATATATATACGGTGACTGGTAATTAGTGACCGATACTTAAACACGTGCTTGTACTCATGATAACAAACAACTTTTACTATGGGACCAAACCTGAAATCGCGATTTATCGTTTTAAGGTGCATGACCTATGCGTATGGAAATAATCAGCTGTTAGGAAAAATACATCGTGTTCAAACGGGGCAAAAACTTAAAAAATCATTTGCTACTAAACTACTGTTTCAATTTAATTGATTTTTGGTAAAGAGCTTGATAATGATACCTAGTATAGGCAGTTTAAAGGAAAGCCCCTCTGTCGTATTAACTTTGTAGTTCTAGACGAGGTCTCGAGATATTAATTTCCACTGAAACTAAGCATGAAATATTAGTTAATTGATGTATTGTAGTAATTATTATTTTCAGGTAGACAGTCTAGCTACCCCAAATGGATTGAGCTGGACGCGATGGCTCTCTGTTGATGAACAAAACTGGCGACCTGTGACGAACGACCATTTTATAATGCAGGCTTACTAAGTTCTTAATCTCGACAAATGAAGGTATGAGAAACTGGGTCTAAAGTTCACTTATCCATCCTCCATAGAAAAGGGAGGGTCTTATTAGATGTTGTGTCTGGTGGGTTATTGTCCGACAGTTGATGTCGAGACGTTGTGTAGTTGCACGGTGAACTCTACTTGCGAGATGTAGGATTTTGCGTGACGACATTATGATGCGTAGTTCAGAAGCACCTAGCTGTCATCAGTGGTGAAAAAGTTGGTGTTGGGTTACAGACAGCTTGGTCATAGCACCTAGTAGTATCGCCTATGGCCTGCAATATGATAAAACTGAAAGTCAAGTTGAGGGATAATATTCAGACACATTACCATCTTGCTTGAATTCCCCAAACAGTTAGGCAGAGGTACAGTAGGTACCTTTAGTACATCTATATTTCGCCAGTTATATTTTTAGGTTCCATTTAAAAGGAGTCGAGTCTATTGCCGGGCACAAATCCAGACTCCGGGCTGCTACTGAGAAATTCTATACGGAAAAACCCAATAACACTTTGCCTGACCCGGTAATCGAACCTAGGACCTCACGCTCAGGAGTAGCGCTTGCGATCACTAGACCAACGATGTTCAGACAAATAATATAAGGCCTACTCAAATTTATGTTTCCATTTGATGTTATTTCAAGTTAAACAAATATCAATTTTATATCAATGGCATTTAAGTAAATTTTAGAGTGACTAGCACTTTTGAAAAAGTTATAAAACATTTTGAAGTTGTAGCGTAAATTGAACTTTATCGCGTAGGAATTAAAGTTGTTTTTCCATAAACTCATATTTGTTTACATTTTTGGCATATTAATCGCTAACGGATCTTACTTATCGCTTTCTTATTTATTTTTCAAATACGGTCCTCGGTCCATCAAAAGCCAATTTATTAAAAATAACTGGCTGCCTGACCTAATTCCGGTGTTCTGGAAGTATTTTCTCTTTTGATACGATCTTCGAACAAGGACGCTATTGTCCGAGATGTTCCTGAAGTTTTCGACCCAGAGACGAAACGTGTCCTGCATAGCGTAGCAGGCATTAACAAAAATAGCAAACACAGTTTTCATATGAATTGACCTTAAGATGAAGGTGATAGAGTTCAATCTATGATGACTGTACAGCAAATATTATTATGGTAAAGTGATAAAGGTGGGTTTCGACGAATGAATGAACGAATGGGTTTCAGTGAATAGAAGCGTAATCCAGTACTAACCGATTGAACCTAAAATTACACACAGGGGATCAATAATAATACCTAATTGAGGCTCTATACATAGATACCTGATTTATTTAATGGTTACGTAGATACCATATTGGCTCAAAATCGATTTGAGTGGAAAAGGGAGGGGGAGGCCTGTGCCCTGGAGTAGGACAACAGAGGCTTATTAGATACTTATGCCCGTTTTGAAAAAGACTAAGCGTCGTCTAAGTTATTCTGTAAACAAAAGTGCGCTGTCGGATTTTTAACTTTCGTCTATTATTTTCACTGTATTTGTATCCTATCGTTAATCTGTGAACAGCGTTGTGGGCTGCAATATTATCTTTAAGTTTTGTGTATATCTTCTTTCTATGTTTTATATTGCAGATGTTCGGTGTTCCTCTTGAATAAAAATAAAATAAAAATAAATAAAAGTGCGCTGTTGAATTTTCAACTTTCGTCACTGAGTCCAGTGTTGAAAAGACTAGATACTTATACGCGTTTTGAAAAAGAGTAAGCGTCGTCTAAGTTATTCTGTAAACAAAAGTGTGCTGCTGAATTTTCAACTTTCGTCTATTATTTTCACTGTATTTGTATCCTATCGTTAAGCTGTGAACAGCGTTGTGGGCTGCAATATTGTCTTTAAGTTTTGTGTATATCTTCTTTCTATGTTTTATATTGTAGATGTTTGGTGTTCCTCTTGAATAAAAATAAAATAAAAATAAATAAAAGTGCGCTGTTGAATTTTCAACTTTCGTCACTGATTCCAGTGTTGAAAATATTAGATACATTTGCCCGTTTTGAAAAAGACTTAAGCGTCATCTAAGTTATTCTGTAAGTTAAAGTGCGCTGTTGGATTTTCAACCTTCGTCACTGAGTCAAGTCTTGAAAATATTAGATACATAAGAGTATACCCGTTTTGAAAAAGACTTAAGCGTCATCTAAGTTATTCTGTAAGCAAAAGTGCGCTGTTGGATTTTCAATCTTCGCCACTGAGTCCAGCGTTGAAAAGATTAGATATATATGCCTGTTTTGACAAAAACTAAGCGTCGTCTAAGTTATACTATTAGCAAAAGTGCGCTGTTGGATTTTCAACTTTCGTCACTGAGCCCAGCGTTGAAAATCCAACAGTGCCCTTTTATTAAAGTTGGCAGGGACATCGACGCGCAACCTGTTACCATGCGTTCAGTACATGATTCTTAACCTCCCTGAGCTGAAAGTTTTCGTCGGTTATCTAAAAATAAATCTGCTGTTTCATAGGAAAGTGCAATATTTAACTACTTAGGGCTGATTTTTCCAACGCCAGATAATTTTATCCGAGGAATAGTTTTGAATTTTTGACAGTTCCATACAAAATCTGTCAGACGTCAATATAAATAGTCACAAATGGAACGCCACCTATAAATTACGATCCTTATACAAGGTGTAATGTAAATGGTGTCGGAACTGAAAAGAGGCCATTATACTCATCATTACGAAATACTTTTACTGTGAGACCAAACCGGAAATCGCGAAAAAAAAATCAGCTGTTCTCTACATTTATGTTCGCATAACTCGTCAAAATGCACAGCTGACTTTTTTTTCGCGATTTCATGTTTGGTCTCATAGTAAAAGTTTTTCGTAATGATGAGTATAATGGCCTCTTTTCAGGTCCGACACCATTTAAATGATACCTTGTATATTCTTACCTCTTCCTACTGGTACATTGTAATTTAATTAAAGTCAGGTAAAATAATGGTCAGTGGCTCGCCTTGGTCGTTTATCAAATTGATTACCAGCTTAAATTTTCCGTAATTTCAAATCACAATTAAGTATTTTGACAGTAGTAAAAATGACTATAATTCGGAAAATTTACGTAGTGTGTAAAATAAATGTAATGTAATAAAAATAAACATTTCCCTAACTGTAACTTCTTTGTTTTAGTTAAGTGATATCTTCAGTATACTAGTTTTACAATTTTAATGTAGTTAGGTACCACCGAGATTCCAAGTTTGTTTATTTAAGCTTGTAACGTTATTAGCTAATGGCTACGTGAAGCAACTACATTAATATTGTTTTCTCTTGTGAGTAGGTAGGATGATGCAATTTATGGTCAACCGCAACATCTCTCATGATTCTCATCTATGGCAATTATGTAGACTCTGTGTATGCACAAGCACCTACTTAGATTGTGAGCCCATGTTTACAAATAGCGGTCTTCTTCACCGTGGGTTCATTGATATGATTTCACCTATGGTGAAGAAACTGATTTAATAGTTAAAATCAGTATTTTATTTGGTGGGTTTTTATTTGGTGCTAGAACGAAAGAGATGTTTTAAAATTGGTCTTGTGGACCTTTGTGGTTGAGCAGTATAGACGATTATCTATAAGGATTGAAGCGTTTGTGAAGAATATGCTCTCAAACCTGAAGAAGAAATTTATAAAAGTTGCCGTTAGATTTTGATTGATGTGAACTCCTCGGCCACGACTTTTGCGCGTCAAGCGTTGACGCTGCGAGCGGTGCGTCGTGGCATGGTTCATACACTTTTGTATACATATTTGTTTTACCGCTCGCCGCCCCGCGCTAAGCTGCCGTTGATAGCGGCAAAGTCGTGGCCGTCCTACAGCGGTTTCATTAAAATTAAAAGGTTGGTAGCAATTATTCTATAAAGTAGGTACAGTCAGCAGCAAAAGTCGATTAACACTTCAGTTTTTTTAATCTCAGTTATTGAGCAAAATATAAGGTCGGGGCAAAAGTATTTTCGTATTTTTCATACAAAAAGAAACAGGTGAAAATCTGATGGAGCAAGATCAGGGCTATACGGAGGATGCATCAACTCATCCCAGCCAAGCTCTCTCAATTTTTGCTGAGTGGCTATAGATGAGTGCGGTCTGGCGTTGTGGTGATGAAACACCACGCCCTTCCTATTCACCAGCTCCGGCCGGTTTTTCTCAATAGCTTCTTTTAACCTCATCAGTTGTTGACAGTAGAGGTCAGAATCGATAGTTTTACCCGGCGGCGAAAGCTCATAGTGGACAATTTCTTTCCAATCCCACCAAACACACAGCATCACTTTGTTCCGAGTCAGGCCGGGCTGTGCCACGGTCTGTGGGGCTTGTCCATGCTTCGACCACGATCTTTTTCAGACATTCTTATCGTAAGTGATCCATTTTTCATCACCCGTAATCAACCGTTTAAGAAATGGGTCGGAATTATTACGTTTCAACAAAGAATCGCAAATGGAAACAAGTTGCATTAAGTTTCTCTCAGTGAGATCATGTGGTACCCAAATATCAAGTTTTTTCTTGTACCCAGACTTTTGTAAATGCCGTAAAACTATTTTGTGATCAATATCCAGTCCTTCAGCAATATCATAACTACTAATATGTCGATCTTGCTCCACTTTTTCAAAAATGGCACTGATTTTATCCGTGACAGGGCGTCCAGAGCGAGCTTCGTCCTTCACACTAAAATTTCCTGACTTGAAACGCTTGAACCACATTTATGCTACTCATATTGATACCGCATTAGGTCCGTAAACCACACAAATTTTATTCGCGGCGTTCGTCGCATTTTTACCTTTTTTGTAATAAAATTTTAAAATGTACCGAATTTCTTCGTCACATACGTTCATGTTGCTTGCTTGAAAAACAATTGAGAAATGGTGGGAACTAGTTTTTTTTTAAATTTATTGCATCTTTAGAATGTCAACATTTAATAGTATTAAAACCAGCCAGTTACATTCAGTACTGCCAAAGAGGTTTGATTACTAAGAATAGATTCAAAATACGAAACTATTTTTGCCCCGACCTATTATTAACACTTCAGTGTTTTTAATCTCAGTTATTGAGCAAATTTCATTCAAACTCAACTCAAACTCAAACTCAAAGCATTTATTTCAAATAAACCAATTATAGGCACTTTTGAACTGTCAAGGGTCGGTCAGTCAGAAAGATGAAGCTAGTTGCCCATTCCAAAGCGTAGATCCCTGTGGAGAAGAACGAGCAAGAAACTCCACGGACACTCTTTTAAATCATAAAATTGTTACAAAAATCTTGATTACATCATTCATGTTGAAATTATACATGTGAGAACGATGCAGAAAGACGTGCACGTTAAAGGCGTCCGTACTAAAAAGAATTATTAAAAATTCATAAATTAAAATAAGCCGTGACGGCTAAGAGATGACCAGTCCCTACTGACGGCGAACAAATGTTTTGCCCAATAACTGAGATTAAAAACACTAAAGTGTTAATCGACTTTTGCTGCTGACCGTACCATCTTGAACTTCGCTCAACTTCACTTTTACTTACGCCAAAATCCGAAAAATTCTTGCATATTGTAAAATAGTTTAAAGCCACTTCATTACAAACTAGGTGAGTAATTTGACTTACATTGTGTAATACAAAAGTAATTAGTCGTTATGGGGTCCATTGTACGTTAGATAATGTTTTCCATTTCAACATGACCTCGCGTTTCTGTGTGTTTGTGGGAATGGGCACAGGCCGCACGGCTATATTTATGCAGGTATTTTATGCTCAAATGTTCTGCAAGACATCCGTAGTAGTGAGTATTTAACGCAGGGTCAAGGACATGTTCATAATCTGATGGTTATTTAGCCTAGTCTGTAATTTATAGGCTAGTTTCCACCATCAATAAATTGAAAATCTATTTAGTCCGTCAATTAGAGTAGGTATTGGAAAATAATGGACATGTATTTTTTGTTTTTGTAAATCAATGAATATTGACAAAGATAAAACGCATCAAAATTAGGGAGTGGGGGCTCGTGACGTCAGAACGCACTAAAAATTATACCGTATTGAGAATTTTAAAAGCGTCGTATCGTAGTCAATTTTGGTTTACGTAACAAAAGAAAAAATACGGGTCAAATATTTTTTGATAATCTAACTGACGGACTAATTAGATTTTTTCACTTGACAAGCCTATTGTTAGTTCTGCTTTCTTTCTACAGGGTGGAATCGAAGTCATGGGCATTATTTTAACCTAAGGCACTACTCACGATACTGATTGCATTAGGGCTATTAATACGCAAATCAAAAATATTATTAATGCAAGTAAGGAAAACCTTAAAAATGTAGTAAGTCAAATTGCACAAGGCTTATTATTGCAAATAAACACTTAAAGTAATTAAAACAAAATACTTTGTTAACGCCAATAATTGTTGAAATATCAAAATCTTAAAGCGCAGTTACAGCGCAAAGCGAAATGTAAACAAACATCACCTGCGCGCGCGCGGGTTTTTCCTTACAAGTAATAATAACAATGGGCTACAAGACATTCCGTCCGGCGGGATTCCCTGAACTCTCTCCGTCCCACTCCCTCACTCGCAAAAATACGAATATCACCCCCGCGCGGGGTATGCTTCCCGCCGCAACACGAAGTCACGAACCCGGAACCAGTGTCATAACGACTGCGCATGTGCATTGACGCGTAATTGATTTATTGATCCCGTGACGTAATCGCCGTACTCGCCGCTCGCGTCATACGGTGCTTGGATTGCAGTGTATTAAGTGTTAGTTTATTAGTTGTGTGTTGTGTGTGTGTTTGTGTACACGATGCCTCGACCGCGTAATGTGCAGGCTAGGTACACCAACCAACAATACCCACAAATGGTTGTAATTTACGATCGCACAAGAAATTTAGTATGAACTCGTGAAATGTTCCATCGGCGCTACCCGAACGACCCTATTCCTTCACGGGGTCTCATTCCACCAGAACCACTCAGAACCTGTTGGATTTTTCGTCTTTTCACGTGCCAGCACATGCACAAGCTCGTGGAAGAGCACCCGTTTACCCTCTGTCACTTTACCGACAAATAAGGTTTTTTCAAAACAATCCACAAGCTAGGTACGTAAATGTTTTTTTTTAATGTATGTTAGTTGACGTAGTTTTGACCGTCCTAAACCGGCAAAGTACGAAGGGAAAATTGGAATTTATTATGAATCAATTCATTGGCAACTTACGAATGTCACGTGAGTCGGGCGGGGTCAAAGAATTCACGCCCAATGACGCGCGTACGGCGTAGTGTACCTACGCATTTGCTATCGAGAAGCGCAACTAATTTGATACTTTGTATGACTTACTACATTTTAAGGTTTTCCATACTTGCATTAATAATATTTTTGATTTGCGTAATAGTAGCCCTAATGCAATTAGTATCATAAGTAGTACCTTAGGTTAAAATAATGCCCATGATATCAAATGCACCCTGTATACAGGTGACATGAGACATCGACGGACAAACTGTAATCATGAATTCAGCACATGATTCTAGACTCCCTGGCGTAGAAACTTTTCGTCAGTTATCAAAAAAATCTGCTGTTTCATAGAAAAGTGCAATAGATAAGTACCTACGCGATGAAAATGTATGAAACAGAAAATATTTTTTTAATGTCCGACGAAAAATTTCAACGCCCCCCTGTATTGAAATTTTTAAGAAATGTCGGTTCAGGAACATGTATATGGTAACAGATTGCATCCCCGCCACCCTGTATTTGTCACTGTCTTCATATCATCATCTGCCTAGCCTTTTCCCAACTATGTTAGGGTCGGCTTCCAGTCTAACCACTAGGTAGCTAAATGTGTAAATATGTATTTTACATGGTGCGACTGCCTATCTGACCTCCACAACCCAGTTACTGGGTAATACGACACCCCTTGGTAAGACTGGTTGTCAGAGTTTCTTTCGGGCTTCTGACGGCCCGTAACGACTGTCAAATATCCACGAATGACAGCCGGGACCAATGGCTTAGTGTACTTTCCAAGGCACGGAGGGGCTATATGAAGATGGTCACCCATCCACGGACCAACCGCGGCAAGCGTAGATTAACCTGATCAATTGACCCGTGCGGCTATGATTTCTTAGCCACAAACCCCTTGTCACTGTCTTTAGATAATACGAAGTTATATCTATGCAACCATTAACTGACAAATATCGATATTCTAAGCTAAGATTAGCCGTTAGACTTTTGGGCTTCTGACTGCCGTTAACTTTATATGATTAAGGTTAGATTAACGTTTTCTCTTAAATAAAAATTCATAAGAAAAAACAAGAAACACATGCGTATACCTATGACATACTAGGCTAGGGGGATCGAATTTTTGAAGCGAAACATCGGACGACTATCCTTGGGATGAAATATGGTTCGATCGGCCTGCTATGTAGCCACGAGCCACTCAAGGACATCTCATAATGAAAGTCTATTTGCACTAAGAACGTGACAGGAATCGAAAACATTTTCCGCGAATTACTTAGAATATGAAAATCAATTATCCCCTGTCGACAACTGTATTGGAAATGGAATATTTTACCAGATATTGATAAAAAGTGAGAGAGGTCCAGCAATAAATAAATTGTTCTTTTGATTTAATTTGCCTATAAATGAACTCTTAAAATCAGGACTGTGCGTTTGGGTGGCTATAGCAGCAGTTCGTGCGGAGGTTGATTTTTACTAACACTAGGCAATAAGTTATTTTTTGTATACTAACATTATATGGATGTTTTGTGTCCGAAATAAAGCTATTATTATTATTATTAATATAGAAATATAAAACTTTTATTTCAGACAGGAGTCCATAGGGATAGTAACAATTTTATTTAACTTCTAATGTTAGTAGCTTACTGACACAGATATACAATTAAAATTGGGATGTATTTAATAGCACTTTAAATTTGATGAAAACAGCTATAAAATTGTATATCAGCACTTTAAAATAATAATACATATAATTTAATATTATTAGGTACTTTAAAAATAATGGGTTGCACTATAACTGTGTCGAAAACCAGCTTCAAAACCAGTTAATTCTGAACGCACATTAAAATGTCCACGAAGGGGATGGCAGGGTCTGAGTTCGCTCGCTAAACTTGCTCATTAGACCTCGCCCCGTCCGTGGGGAAGATCACGTGGCGTGTCTAAGTTGGTTTACAAGCAATAACAATAAGACGTAGTCGACGGAGCCCCGCTTCTCGGGGCCCCTGTTTCTGTCCACAGGGTTTAAAGGAACCTAACCTAACCTAAGTCGGGGTACCACAAGTCCCGAGATCGTAGAAACCATTACTTTTATAGTTCATTCATTAATTTTAAAGCTAAGCATATTTGTAGTGGAAGCTATTATTTTTATAGTTCATTCAATTAATTTTATAGCTAAGCATATTTATAGTGGAAACCATTATTTTTATAGTTCATTGCACAGAACAGATAAAAGAGGTCCTCTTTTGTCTGTTCTGTGGTTCATTGAATTAATTTTAAAGCTAAACATTTTAAAGTGTAAGCCATTACTTTCAAAGTGCGTTTATTTAGTCCCCATTAAAATTCAGCGTGGAGCTGTCTCCACCTCCGCAACAACACAAATACAGTGCTTTAAGTACATAAAATATATTCGTAGAACTGATGTCCGATAGGGCCGAAAGGTTCTGGAGTGGCGACCGTGTACCGGAAGACGTAGCGTTGAAAGGCCTCCCACAAGGTGGACCGATGACCTGGAGAAGACTGCAGGAATCCGCTGGAGGCGAGAAGCACGGGTATACATACGAAGTTCACCTGTTCATCTAGTATAGGTAGAGTATAAACGATATCTTCCAAGGTTTTAATGAAATGTGTTTTTAAACTGTGCAGGAGTGATTAATTGATTATACATTTAATTTATGGCATACCAGCCTGCGACTTACGACAAGGTGGACCGGCGACCTTGTGAAGGCCGCAGGAACCCGTTGTATGTGAGAAGTAGAAAACCAGTCGAAGAGGCGGTACTTGGGAGAGGCATATGTTGAGCAGTGGACGTCTTTCGGCTGAAGTGATGAAGATGACATTGGTATTCGCCAATGATAATGAAGTGTGTCAATACAATCATCACAATCATTATATTAAGGAAGGCTAACCATTCAGACATAACTCCCTAACACCGCGAATACCTTACAGAACTTCTGTAGATAAATAACTCGTGACGTGACTGGCTAATACATAGACTATGGGTGGACTACCTAATAATTAAACCTTTTCCAAATATCATGGAGCCATCTATTGCGTTTTTACAAAAACTTAAATTTAGCAGTAGCGCCATCTTGTTTCAGTATGAGGAAATATTACGATTCGGTTTCAGCTAACGGCTCTAGCAGCGTTATAGGTCATAAAAAGCCGTGGTTGGTGGTAGTAAGAGAAAAGTAGTAAAAGATAAGATTTGTAGATGGCGCTGTTATCCAGATTTTATTTCAACTATTTAACCTTCGAATAGGGCAGTGTTCTAATCTTATTTCATTTACCTAAATACATAAATAGAAAGAATTATTAATTGTATTCTTAAAAACGATAAAACTTCTTTGATATAATTCTGAAGGTATTTTCTGAAAGGTTAGAGGGCCTGCAATGGATAGGTTTATCAAGCTATATGACAGTCATGGGCTTGATAAACCTTGTTGTAATGTGGATGCTTTGTATTTTGTTTTTTAATATTTATAATGTTTTATTATTATATTTGTGTACCTAATTTGTTACCTACTAACTAACATATATATCAATGCTACTAACATAGTATGACAGTCATGGGCTTGATAAACCTTGTTGTAATGTGGATGCTTTGTATTTTGTTTTTTAATATTTATAATGTTTTATTATTATATTTGTGTACCTAATTTGTTACCTACTAACATAGTTTTTAAGTTACTTAATAATAACACGCTATGGGCCTACGTTGGCTGGCAATAAAAGTTTTTTTTGCAGTCGGATATCTATGAATTAATAGGGTTAGGGGTGACATTCATACAAGGTGTAGTCTTGTGAATTGGAAAATTAAGGTACAGTCAACATAAAAAAAGGTGATGAATCAATGCCAAAACAGGGCTATGAAAAAACTCGTGTAATATGATTTATTCCTATTACTCAAAAATATATTGATATTAAGTAATTTTAAAATACAATCAACTTATCTTAGGATGCTGTCTGTACCTTTTTTGCGTTCCATCAGTTTCACACTCTCTTTAGCGGGTATGAATTGGTGATATTCGTGAGCACACTCAGAGATAAAAGCTTTCTTGTGTCATAACTCAGTAACATCGGATATTCCGGAGTTGGAATAAGTTCCGCTGCGATATCGGTCGAATATACGGATATTCCGTAAACTTGCCAATTCTTAATCCTGTTAAACTAGAACTAATACCAAGGAACCTAGAAATCCCCAACAAACCAAAATTCCAATAACCAGATTATTGGAATTCTGGTTTATTGGGGATTTTCCTTTTCAGGATTTTGCGATTATTGCTGCTTAGCTTACCAGAAAATCCTCATTTGGAGGGAGTTTATTGATACTAAACGCGACTTATGGCCTGTAAATTTTGGACAGTCTCCTTTTGCTAGCTTTGCTGATCTGCCGAATCTTTGACCACAGCAAGAGCAATAAAATTGTAATTAGAACTAGGGTTGACTGGACAGAAAAACAACTTAAGTCCTTTAAGACTGTGCCGACCGTACAGTGGCGCCCTCATCGTTTGTTTGGTTATTTCATACGATTTAGAATGAAAATGCAGAAAGTAAGCACGTTAAGTGGTGCTTCACAAGATTATACGTTCATATTATTAGAAACGATAGTTTTATATTGTTTAGTTTCATTATAATCCTTAAGAGTCCCTATCAATTTCGCGGGGTGAAAACAGAAAATCGGTTTTTTTTAGCGCAATTTTCTCAACAACCTTAAGTTATCTACATTCTTTTTTTATATACACAGTTATTTATCACCTATTTATCTAGTAAGTCTAAGAATTTCAATGTTAGTACACGAACGATCGAATTTAAGTTTTTAAGGCATTATTTAGATATTTTACTATAATTAAATAAGTTATCAAAATAAAAATATAAACATTGATTTTGGTAGATAAATACCTTAAATTTTAAAATATTGAACACTTATTATTATTTTCAATAAATTCTTACGCGTAGACAAGGGTTTTGCACATGATTTTATTGGGTTTTTTCAGCGTGATCAACATTTTTTTACGAATACTAAATCATTAAACTTTAAAAAACAAAATTGTACACTTACTAATATAACATATGCCAAGTATTTATATATTTTTTTCAGATTGTTATTTGCTGCCAGTAAGTCATGAAAGCAATTGAAAAACATGGTGTTTCGTGCTTACGTAAAACGTGTGTTATATTTTTATTTTTTGTAATTTATATTAAGTAGTTATAGAAATTTAAAATTGTACACTTACTAGATAAATAGTTGATAAATAACTGTGTATTTAAAAAAAAAACTAGTTAACTTAAGGTTATTGAGAAATTTTCGCTGAAAAAACTTGAATTTTCTGTTTTTAGACCGCGAAATTGATAGGGACCCTTAAAACGGATAAAAGTGGCCACTATATTCCGTTTTAAGGATTATAATAAAGCTAAACAATATAAAACTACCGCTTCTAATAATATAATATAATCTTGTATACGTATAATCTTGTGAAGCACAAATACGTATAATCTTGTGAAGCACAACTTAACGTGCTAATTTTCTGCATTTTCATTCTAAATTGTATGAAATAACCAAACAAACGATGAGGGCGCCACTGTGCGGTCGGCACAGTCTTAAGGTATTTATCTATTTACCAATGTTGTCTTTGATATGAATGAATGTAGTTTTTGATAAATTTGATCAAATTTGGTTTTAATTTTTTGTAATTATTAATTTTTAATAATTTTTTCATCAATTTTAAATTCATTTCCCATTTAAAATATTACCAATTTTTCACTATAGCCAATTTTAATTTAAGTTAATTGAAAATTAGAGCTTATTACTAAGTAAGTTAGCTTATTTTTCTAATTTATTGTTTTATGCATGTGGTGTTTACAGCGCAACAATTACCTACTTACAGAAGCAGGTAATTAAATAAATAATTAATACTGTAATTTAATTTACAGAATGTATTATGTCATTGTATTCAGTGTGTTTGGCAAACCTAATAAAAAAATAAACATTTACCAATATTTTAGCCTAAACAAATAGGTAGGTACTACAGACTAGTGGTGTGGACTGTACTGTTGGTTTCACTTATTCAAATAGTACACTTTGTTCTTAATATTCTTGTTTCTTACTTATTCTGGTGAACTCATTGATGACTGCTGACGAACTAAGATGTACTTATAACCAGACTGCTATTAATTGTTCTATTACATGGCAGCCCAGGTAAACACTAAGGCCAGTCAAATATTCGCTACCTCCACGTTTGCATTCATTGAAGACAAAAACCCCCACGCGAATCCATCGTTACGGAATCCTTTGTCTACAGTTACCACCATCGTTTTAATTCGTTCAGTACAATCGGAAAATGTTTGCATTGCGTGCCCATGGGCCGAATGAAATGTGATGTGGTAATGCCTTGTAATCTGGTTATGATGGAGTTGCAAAACCATTGGATTAATGGTTCCTACTAAGTAGCCGCTACCTCCTATTTACTTAATAAATGTCATTTGACATGTCTTGTTTTTGGGAATGGAGAATACCATCAAAAACATACATGCTCAATTTATTTTTGCATTTATTGTACTGTTTATTTTATTTTGTTACCTATTTATGTACCAATCGTTAAACTTGACTTGGTTTCCATACGTCTTTATTCTTTCTAAATCCAAGGATTAGCTTCCGTTTTCTAAAAGTCTATTGTTAAATCCTACGTCAAGGAATTTCTTTATTTAGGTCTATCAATCACAACAGCGTACAGGTATACCTACATAGTAGTCAATCTGTACCTAAATAAATATACTTAGGTATTTTATTTCTTATTTTTCAACACGAGATGAATTGAACATCAGATTTACTGATAAGAGCCTTCACTAGGTTTTGAAAATCCGGGTACCTACCCATTCTCTCCTCCGCTTCAAGTTACGTAAGACTACAATATAAGGCCCTTTGTACACAGCACGGTTTATTTACGGTACGGTGTAAGTATAAGCCGCGCCGCAGAAAAAAGGTGTTCGTCAACAAGCTTCCATAGTGATCCATACAACACTGACGACCGTGCCTACACACGGAGAATAAACCGTACATACGTACGTAAAGGGCCTAAGACTGCAATATGGTTGATTAAAATAACAAAATTCCAGCCACGGAGCGGTAATTTCTGTGTAGTTTAATTTGTGAATCGTTGTACGAATTAATAAGGACTTGTAGTAGTTATGTGTAGGAACGTAATTCAGACGTTCGTGGAAATGGATGTAACGTAACGTTATCAGTTGTAACGTGTACCTTGCACGTGTCACTACGGAGTGGAGACATATTATGAAATCTCCTAGCAGATTTAGAGGCACGTGTTCTTGTTATTAAGAGGAAATGCGTGTGGTCTTTTCTCCAAAGAAACGCTCTCGCCTGTTTTCTTTCTGGTTAATGACCATAAAGCAATGATTTTTTTACAGAATAAGAAATATTAAGTACTTGTATGTCCCTAAGTTTTCTTTTTTGATGATACATTATTTCTATAAGCACTAGAACCCTCAAAAATGCCGATTTAAACCGCTGTCAATAGAGGCCTAATGTACAAATTTGACAACTAATAATGAAAAAAGAAAAACATAGGGACACGGTAAATATCCTTCTTTATCCAGTTTATGAAATATCTTTTAAATTGGTCCAATATTGAAGGAGGGAATAGGCGAGAGCCAAACCTCGAATTATGACTTTTTACTTAAGAGACTTGTGAAAAACACAAGTCTCTCCGACCGCATTTTCTCTTCATAGCAGCTAACCTGATGAGCAGGGCCGTCTTAACCATATTGGGCGCCGGGGTGCGAAAATCATCCTGCGCACCCTTGCCAACAAAAAAAAAACAACATTTTGGTTTTTACACGTCTGCCCAAAAAAATGAGTTATATTTTCAGGGTTTATGTATGTTTCTTTGTTCCACCATAACTTCTAAACGGCTTAACCAATATCAATGTATGTGGTATCGTTAGAAGCGTTGCGTAATCCCGCGTAACATTAGCTGAACATTTAAAAAATAAAATGAGGGTTAAGAAAAACACAACTTTTTCAACTTTTTGCATCGCTATATCTCAGAAATAGTGATTCTTAGGAAAAAAAGTGTAAGAGCAATTTTTGTAGATAATTGCATGATGAACAATTTTGTCCTACCTGTTTTTATGATAAAACTCACTTTTTAGCTGAAAAATGCAAAAATGCGATTTTTGCAATATTTGACCTTGAATAAAATTTTTTGGGGACTTTTGAAAATTTATTTTTAATGGTGTTCCCAACCTTCATACCAATTTTCAGCTTTATGCGAATTAGTGTAAATATTTTGACCACCTGGCTTTCACCAGGATATGCAAATATTTTAACCTGAAATGGTCCATTTTCTGTTATAAATAATCTTAATTTATTAAGTATTATTTGTGGCCAGAGAGCAGGGTCATTCGCGATATCTTCAGAAAATCGTGCATCCGATGACAGACGCCAGCACATTAAGCTGCTAGAATCTGTCAAATTTCTTTAAAAGATTTTCAACTGTATCACTACAGCATAAGGAACAAGGTTGATTGGAAAAATTTGATAGTTTGTTGCGTCTGTACATCTCCAGCTGCACATTATATGTTATTCAAGGGACGTAGCCCTTACATGTCTGTGGTTGTTATTTAATAATGCTGCCAAATTGGTTGTATGTAACAGAACGGTAAAGTATGTAGGGTGGGGAGAGCGAGCGGAGCGAACTCGAAAATTTTAACAACCCGTTTCGGTTTGGTCAGGTTTTGTTTTATATTTTCAAGCAGAAATAGGGTTACATTGTCTACTTATGCAAGCCTAAGCAAACCCAAAAAGCAACTAGCAGAATGAGAGTAAGAGCGAGCGTAGCGAGCTCAAAAATTTTGCACACTCGGATAGGTACGATTTTCTTTCGATCATTCCAAAATTACTAGGAATTACTTGCTTTGACGACTTATAAAGAAAATCTCAAGAATGTACAGAACGTAAATCGCAAGAACGAGCGAAGCGAGCCTAAAAATTTTAGCACCCCACCTTGAATAGTCTCTGTTTGCTCTTAACCATCATATAGAAAAAGAACTTACCTTATCGAATTATGACGAAAAGCTTAAACTCGTTTTAAAATAGTTTAGGTTTTGGAATCTGGCCATAATCTAAGCCTTTCAAACCTTAGGTACGAGGGGGGTGCACAATATCTTGAATTTGCTTCGCTCGCTCTTGCATCCTAGATTCTATATTTTATAACAGGCTTTTTTAAAGTAACTAAATACTTTTTAGGCGCATTAAAAACCCACTGTCACTTCATAGTTTTAAGTTTTTACCTACTTCTGTCAGCAATTGCCCATCGGGGTTTTCGTGACTCAAGTAGTTTTATGTTAGTAATGCAAGTAAATTATCCCTCTCCTCGGACCGAGCCTGCCCGATAGTTTCTCTTTATCACCCGCTGATTCTGCCATCTACTATAACAAACAAAGGCTACAAAGCACAAAAAAATAATTATCTAATACCTAAAGATCAGTAGGTATTTTTATATAGATAGGTATTTTTTTATTCTGGTAAAGATTTTTTGCGATAAACCGGTCATGATTGTTGTTAAAAACTTATTAAGTAAGTACTTACTTTATTTCTGCAGTGCATTTTTACTGCATCACTTAAAAAATAAACCTAGCACATCCCCCATGCGTTAGACATCACGCGAAATTGAAATTTTCTTACGTTTTCTAAGCAATTTTCAGGTCAGTGTCAGGACAATGTTGAACAAAACATGATTCGCGAGCGTAACAAGTACTCGTATGTATTTAAAGAATTATAATCATTAAAATCATCAATACAATCCTCTAAGTTCATATTATACTCTTATTGATTGATATTTCATGAAATAGTAATTGTTTCGCGGGCTTCCCTGAATTGAAAAAAAAAAACTTGTCTTACCTACCTTGACAACGTAAAATTAATTTCCACAAAACAACAATTTTACACTCCATGCACATAATTAGCATTTCATACACGAATTAATAAATAACTTTTTTCATTACAATATAAGTAGGATGCCAAACGATACCTATGGTCACTTAGGTACTATATTGGCTCATGGCTGTCGCAATTTTAATGGTAGTTGTAGACTGAAACTTTTGTTGACACAATTTGTATTGGTAACTAGATACCTACCTTCAAGCGGGCGGTGATATGTTAAAAGGCGGGCGTCGCGTGTCAAAGGGCGCGCGCGCACTCACTTGTAGCCGCAAGCTCTCTTTGAATTTGCCGCGTGTAGTTGTTAGAATATAAATTTAATTACTGTAGTAATAAGATCTAAATTGGCTTGCACATTGCAAGTCAGCAAATAAATAATGAATATTTGAGACGTAGTTATTAAAACTGATTTTGATTACGCATCACGCATGGTTTGGGTAGGTACCTATAAGGCGAGCGGCTAGCGCCTCCTAAGACCCTGCGCCGGGGTGCCACGCACCCCTTGCACCCCCGGGTAAAGACGGCCCTGCTGATGAGACATACAGGCATAAATTGAATCTCTGTGATTGGGAGCGACATCGGCGCGCAAACTGAAACCATGGTAACAGGGGCCCAAGTCTGCTATTTTTATAAATAATTTATAAAAATAGCAGAGTTGGGCTTTGGGCCCCTGTGAAAATGAAAATGACAATGGGGTCGTGTTGGAATGACGAATTATTCGTAATTCCAACACGATCCCATTGTAATTTTGCTAAAAGTTCGTAATCCGCTAAATTCATAATGGTCGATCATTGGTCGGTCATGGTCTGAGAAAAACTACTATTAAATTTCATGCTAGATTTCGTTTAATATATATTTTTACATATTACGTATTAGTGTTTGCAATCTGAAGCATTAAGAAGTTCGTAAATAGCAAAAACCATTAAATTTATTCATTTGTTATTATGTACGAGATTACCATTTTATGCCATTTCTTTCAATGGAGTGTTAGCGGTTGGCCATTGGAAAGTCATAATGACGCCGTTATATTAATAGATTACCAAACTTGTCAAAATCAATAATTATGAAATCAATGATAGACCATTCTGACACTATTGTAATAGCAAACTTGAGGCCCAGGTTACGCGTCGTTGTCCGTGCCACCTTGTATAGAATTCGGTAGCCCGAAAAGTGGCAAGTTTTAGGTGTGTAGGTACTGCATGACCGACGTCAGTACCTAGTTATTCCACGCAATATTATCAGATTTGGAATCCTTGATCCTTCTTTGATTAGTACGAGTATGTGTCTTCTAGTCCAGAATTATTTTTTTACACATATAGGCGTCGTCGCTTACGCCGAGGGGTGGCAGCGCTGTATCAGGTTTTTAACTTCCACTCTATTCAAAGTTAGATACTGGCATCAGATAGAACGGCCGCTAAACGTGGTACTGAAAAAAAGAGCCTAAAGATCCCTCAAACAAATCCAACATCATCATAACCCATACAAAAACATTAGCTCCCATAATCTAATTACTCACGTATCATTCGAATGAGCAAATAATATGTTAAAGCCAGCCTCGGGATAACGCCGACAATGAATCAGAGCCGATCGTAATCCTTTTTAAAACAGATCGCGTAGGCCGCGCGAAAATAGGCCGGGAGCCGTCGGAATTAATCCGATCATCGTGTGAAACGCAAACACGGTATGTGTGGCTGTGGCCGATGTTTGACGTCACTGATATGTGTGGCGGTAGTGCCGGAGCTATGATAACTGTGTAATGTGGCTACATTATTAATGCGCCTTTTGGTGTTCTAAATCCGAGTTTGACAATGGTTAAATGGCTAACCTAACCTAACTAGACCGTCGACGATGAAATGAATGGTTGGCTCTCAGGTTTAAAGCTGTCATAAATATATCATAGACATAACCGTCAATGGAATCAACATCATCCAAAAGCATGGTGGTTTTCGGCATGATTACTTAGTAAAGTAACCGTTACAAAACCATCTTGAATCAAATCAAATCAAATCAAAATATTTTTATTTCACATAAGCCTACAAGGGCACTTATGAAACGTCAGAAGCTAGGTGCACGGTTCCAATTGGTCGTTTCCTATGGAGAAGAACCGGCAAGAAACTCCACGGTTACTCTTTTAAAAATAATTGGCTTATACAATGTTTTCTAATTACAGTAGGTATGGGAGAACAGCGTAGGCCTGTCAACAAGTGCTAGGTACTTGATAAAATAAAAAATGATCTACAGATCTAAAATCTACAGGGCCTACAAAGTCCTCACATTTACACAATCAAAAACTCAAAAAAAGATAAATAAAATATAAAAACCTATTAAAACCAAGTGATCATAATTTCCATTACAACCACTAAAAAGAGTTGGAGGATTAGAATTGTCTCTATATAATGTCATATAGTAAAAAGATTAAATGTCAAAGAAGTATGTAAAAATTAAATAAAAATCGTAATTTGAGAGCAGTTAATAGACGTTTATGTAGTTATGCCGTTAATGAGATGCCAGGGAAGCCACATGTGCAGAAGCAATTATTGCCAAACTACCTTGTCTTCAACGTAGTCTTTAATCTTATAATATGCTTTTTTGATAAGGACACGTTTGATGAGGGTTTTGAACTTTCCATCGCTAAGTTCTGTAACCGGCTTTGGCAACTTGTTATAAAAACGGATGCTATTTATATGAAAAGACTTGCTAGTTTTTGTTAATCTAAATTTAGGTATCACAATTTCATTTTTACTACGGGTATTTATATTATGGAAATCGCTTCTTATTTTAAAAAGTCCTAAGTTTTTGCGAACATACAAAATACTTTCTAAAATATAAAGAGAAGGCAGAGTTAGTATATCAATTTCTTTGAATTTGTTTTTAAGAGACTCGCGAGGACTCATTTTATAAATTGCGTTTTATAAGTAGTAATAGGTAGTTAGATGTAGCCTGTAGGAAATTGTGCTTGACGGACAAATTCAGCACCTACAGTATGATGTATTCCGTGTGTGTGTCATCCTCGCTTGGTATAAACCATTAGCAGCCCGACTACTAAGCTCGTTAAACTCACCGCTCACAATGCTAACTCTAAATAAATTCACATCATTATGTAAACACCAGTAATAAAAACAAACAACTGCCACACAGATAGAGAGATCTGAACACCGGTTCTGTATACAAGTACTAAAAGTAGTTAACACAATACAGAGCTTCAATTATGCAACAGCATTCGTGTTGTTGTTCCTGCATTTTACGGCTGTACTCCTATGGGAGGCAAGGGAGAAGTATATGTAAATGTATCGAGGAAAATGTAAATGATCCGCCGCGCGCCGCTCTTTCCAGCGAGCGGACGAGTGCCTCGACCTGCGGCTATGCAGTTTTTAAGCTTCAATAAAAATGTAAAACATTGTCGCGGTTCCTATTGATGTTTCGTGGTGACACAACAAGATTTTTACTCACTTCCTATAGATTACGTGTGCCAGAATAAACTGTGGGGATTGAATGAAAATTCCGTGAACGTGAAAATGTATTTTGTGTTCCTTTTTTTATGTTGAGGAAAATGTTATGTTTATGTTTTAGGGCTGATATTTCTATAGTACCGAAGGTGGCTTCCATGGAAAATTTAAATTATTTTTGGAGGCCACTGTATGTGCTTCGGAGGTCTGTGTAAAGCTGAGTTGAATGAATTACCTACGATAAAAGATAAGCTGTTAATTAACTTAACAGTTTAACTTAGGATTTTTCAATCGACAGATAATTTTTATTCGTGGAATAAAATTGACGTCTGACTGAGTCTGTATGGAAGAACTGTCAAAAATTCAAAATTATTCCTTGGATAAAATTATCTGGCGTTGGAAAAATCAGCCCTTAGTCAGTTTTCAGAATGAGTTTTAGTTTGTTTTATTTATAACTAGCTGCGCCCCGCGGTTTCTCCAGCATAAGTTTCGATCCCGTAGGAATATCTGGATAAAAAGTATTATATGTGATAATGCTGGTTATAAACTATTTGTGTGACAAATTTCATCCAAACCCGCTCAGTAGATTTTGCGTGAAGAAGTAATAAACATACAAACACACTCACAAACTTTCGCCTTTATTAGTGTGATTTATTTTTTATTCGAGCCTTCACCTGCTAGCCAATTCTCGTAATTTAAAACGTTCAAAATCTAGTCGCAGTCTCATCTCGGCGACAAGCATATGTCAAAATGTAGAGAAATTTGAAGTATTTTTGACAGATTGAGACTGAGATCAGACTGTGAACGTTCTTAAAAATTACCTACGAGAATTGCCCCTCTGATCTTTCTCAGTGGATGAAGCTGACTAAGGTTGAGCTCCTTAAGGTCTGAGTTGAGCTTTATAAATTATGATTACCTACTGACAATTGCTTGAACTGACTGGACTGGTTTACTAAAACCTGTGTGGTTCTTTCCTCCAAAATCCATTTGAGACATCGATCTACATAGTCGTCACATGATCTGACAAAGATTATGTCTGGATTTTAAAAGATACTTTGACCTGTTTCGCCTTTTCATCTCAGGGGTAGTCAGATAGCAAATTAATGTCGACTCAATCTAGCATTTTTTAAAATTTGACGTTGAAGAGTGATTTCGATATCCTATTTGCAGAATAAATAATATGAGAGGGGTCCATGGCTAAATAATAACAGCCGCACAAGTCGATCGATTAGGTTAAGCTACGCTTGCCGCGGTTGGTCTGTGGATGGGTGACCATCTTTACATACCGAGACCCCTCCGTGACTCGGAAAGCATGTTAAGCCGTTGGTCCCGTCTGTAATTCGTAGATCTTTGACAGTCGTTACGGGCCGTCAGAAGCCCGAAAGAAAGTCTGACAACCAGTCTTACCAAGGGGTGTCGTATTACCCAGTCCCGGCCGGAAAAGTCACGGCTGTTATTCGTGGATATTTGACAGTCGTTGGGCCGTCAGTCGTCACGGGCAAGTCTGACAACCAGTCTTACCAAGGGGTGTCGTATTACCCTGTAACTGGGTTGTGGAGGGCAGATAGGTAGTCGCTCCAAGTAAAATACTGATATTCAGCTGCATCCGGTTAGACTGGAAACCGACCCCAACATAATTGGAAAAAGGCAAGGCAGATGAAGATTTGCAGAATAAATAGTTAATTTCATTTCACTATTCTTGCATCTATTAGTCTCTTAATAGTATAAAATCGGAATTCACGCAGCTATCTTATTTTTCTCAATATCATTTCTTTGTTTATTGCTCTTGACCTCAATCACGCCTGATGGAAATCGATGAATGAGGTCTATGGTGGAATGAGCGTGCTCAGAATATGCCTGTTCACTCTTGCTTTGGAGGCAAAAAATTTAAACAAGTTAGTTCTGTGACAATTTGACAAAATGTTTTCCAACAACGATGGTTATATGCTCTGTGCAACGACCCACTGTCAATGTCATTCAGGTGTCAAAAGATCCTTGAAGACAAAAGAAGATCTACTTGCGTATCTACCTACTTGGTGAATTTAATTCGTGACTAAGATCTGGAATTTATATAATAAAGATTTTTCTATTCTTAAAATTGTATTTAAACTGGAATTCGCAGAATACGTTACCAGTTTATTCAGAGCTTAATTTAATTTAATCCATCTTTTGCCAAGGTTCACAAAAGAGTTCGGATCCATTCTTCGCTTTAATCATTGAACGACGAATATAATTAAGGTAATCCTATTTACAACGCAAAATGTCTTCAAACTACTCGTATTTCTATGAGAAGTAATCTCCCTCTTACACAGACTTTCTGATATACAATGAGTGGAGTAATTGGACAGCATTGTCAATCCACAAGCCGGCTCGTATTCATGACATTATAAGAGCCCTAATAAGATTTCCCGTAATTGATTTTCAAAGGAAATCCCTTTTAAATTGGACTTAAACGTTAAATAAATTATGGGTATTAATTCAATGTGGATATTTCAAGGACAGCCGGCGCGGAAGTAAAACAAACGAGGTATAAATACTGAGGCTTGGAAAGATGAATTTACATTGGAAGCTGTGAGTCTCGCCTCTAGAAGAGTATTAAAGATGTGTGCCAAGTACATAAGCTTGCTTGCATTTCTTCATTGCAAGCCCACTGCATTTAAAATGGTTATTTTTATAGGTGCCTGGAAGAAAATCCGTCGGTGTTAGCGTTAACAACAGGCAGACCATTACCCAATTGGCTGAATGTCATTTTTATTGTGTGGGTCTCAAATTGAGTTAGGTTAGGCCAATCGATCAACTCAACCTGCCGCAGTCCACTCTAGACATAAGCCTCTTTCATGCTGCGCCGTAACACCTCATCTTCCGCCTTACGCATCCAGTCTGTCCCGGCCACCTTTTTGAGGTCGTCGGTCCATCTAGCTGGAGGACATCCCACACTACGCTTGCTGAGACACGGCCTCCATTTCAGGGCTCGTCTGCTCCACCGGCCATCGATCTGTCCTACCACAAACATGGCCAGCCCTCCGCCACTTCAGCTTGTTTACTCTGTAAGCTGTCGGTAACTCCGGTTTTTTTCCGGATAACTTATATAACGTTAGGTGAGGTAGGTACTTTACACAAGTTCATGTGTCACTACTTACTATGTGAAGAAAACAACATGATCGACATGTATTATCAGGATTAAAAGCATATTATTAAAGCTAACTCAAGTTATTGTGTTAGCTTCAATAATAGGTTTTTCACAGAAACAAAGTTAACAAAATTGACATGGGATCACCGCGAGGGCATCTACTATATCTAGGGATCTTCTACTATATGGGAAAAGAATCACGCAAATCGGTCTAGTAATTATTGAAAATTCGGGAAACATACAAGTAAAAAAAAAAAACATGTCGAATGCATAATCTCCATCTTTTTTTTTATTTCGGTTAAGTACAAATTCTATAAACTTTGGACGACTTTTATGAAGCTAAAGTTTATCCCAGCGTTATCCAACAATTTACACTAGCTTATCTAACACCTTTCTTAACGCAACCAAAGCATTTATAATTTAAATTTAATTTCTTGTTTCGCGAACCCCGGAGGAGTCGTGAGAAGAAAGAAGTGAAATGCAGTCACAATAAAAACCAGATTTTATTTTACGGCCGTTTCAGTCTAGACATAGTTTCAGTTGCCGCGTTTATACAGTATCCGTGTCGGTTAAATTTTCAATAGAAGTGTTGAGTAACTATTTATGTTCTATGTGAGACTGTTAGTAACACGGTAACACCAAGGCGTTGCGGGCCTTCCTTGAGGGGCTGGAGTGGATCGACCTGGGTTTCCCACCCGTACGTAACGCACGCTTTGACGTGGAGTTGCGGACACCT
Organism: Globia sparganii; assembly: GCA_949316385.1. NCBI lineage: Eukaryota > Metazoa > Arthropoda > Insecta > Lepidoptera > Noctuidae > Globia > Globia sparganii. The sequence continues at coordinate 11,326,629 of OX438663.1, read as the reverse complement.
GCCCGTATTTGTTTTGAATGTTTGCAAGAGATGATATTTCAATTTTCTTTTCGTGTGTAAAATGTCCCAAAGCTGGGCAAAACTCCGATGAAGTAAGTCAAGGCAAAGGCATTAATGCAAGATATTGGTTTGATGTGGCCAATCTCCGAGAACACGTATAAATCTGGCTACACCTAAATCAGCCGAGATCGAGGTCAAGAGCAGGCTTCGCGATAAAAATAAAATAAAAATATAGGTAAAAACCGGGTTTTTGTTCAAGTTCACATAGGGTAAAAATGTTTGTTCGTAGTCGAACATTTAAAGATATTTTTTATGCAAACTTGAAAAAATCAAATGGCTGGTTTATGGAACTACAAAAAAGTCTAGGTGTTTTAACCATTCACCATTTTTTTTTCTCCATTTAAGCACCATTATAGGCGCGACAGTAGGTATGCCAATCTCCATATAAAAATCTTCAAACCCCTTTGCAAATTAATAGTTATATTCCCAGAATTCATTTCCATATCATATTACGACATCTAAGAACAAAATCCACAAATACAAAACATTAGTTACCTAACAGCCACCAAGTCTTGTGTCGCATTATGCGGGTCGCGCTGTTCGTGATAGCTCAGAATTGCCTTATATTAATGTCCTCCCGAGGGTTAAGCGAGAAATTCCTTAAAGCAAATAACGCGGGCTGGAACACCAGTAATAAGGTTTCTTGCAGGGAATCCCGGGAATTCGATCAAATAAATTAAAATAGACGCTTTATTATGTAAATAAGATGTTTCAAAGATGAGGGTTAAGAAGCAATTTATTGGTTACTTTTTGGTTTTGTAAAACAACTATTGTGAGGAATTTGTATTGGGAGCATGCTTCATAAAAAAAATTCATTCAGCTGCAGAATATTTTATATTAGCTAGCAATGCAGCAGAGATTTTTAATCTAAGCTTGAAATTGAAAACTTAGTATGCTCGCTATGTGATACATAAGAGTATTATTACATGTAGAACGAGTTGACATTTTCCGTGAAATAGTTCGGAAGTTTGAATTGATGAGTTTTAAGGCCAGATTGATTGTTCTTGGTATTGTTATTGGTAATGTTCGAAACATGCTTTATCTACCAGCATCCCAATTGCATAACACACTTTGTTTCACAATCCGAAGGATTTTGAAGGGATTTCCTAATCCATTGCTTATGTTTGAAAACACTCCCGCTCGACAACGTAAATAACGCAATGAATATTGTCGAAATGTCAAAATGAAAGGAATACTTTATGCAATTACTCGAAGATTTATAACATAGGTACACTGTTAAAACCGCTTTATATACCTAAAAAATAATACCCAAGAACGAATTATTTCTAGAAAAACAGCAGTTATCCTGCCATGTTTTGTCGTGAAGCTCCCGAGCGACGACGTTTTGACAAATATTAATGTCCCCGCTACACTGGAGGAACGAACATATTATCTTGACCATTACACTCACTTCCACTCAAACGAATACATGGCAAGAAAAACTACGACTGTGCACGATTGATAACACAAAATAATAAGCGATAGGAATAAAGATGATTCTTTTCTTGGATACAAATAATTATCTTTGATAATAAGTTGCGCAGTCATTCTTCGAGAAAATTCCTAGGAATTGGACGACGAATTCATGGTAATCGACATGTTTCTACTTATGAAAGGTCACGTACAGGAAATTAATGGATTTCCTTCGTAATTCTATTCGAGGAATCAAATAATACTTACTTAAGTTTTATTATTTAGAAGTTGGTAATGATTGTTGCCAACGTACCCAAAGTTTGTTGTGTTTCTCATTGTTTGACACCACATAAGATTAGGTACCTACCTACATTGTAAAGTTAATTCATATTGGATGGACATATAATCAGTAAGACTTTTTTTCACATTTTTTTTCAGACAAAATACGTAACATATTGAATTAACACAATAATCAAAGTCATAACTGAAAATCCACTGCCCTGAATACATTACAATAACATAAAACAGTTCATTAGGCGACAATTATGAATCGAAATGTACAAAATAATACTTTTATGAAAATGTGTCGGAGGACAAATGAACGAAAATTAACGCCCCGGGAGAGGGCCTGTGAAAATTAAATTGTCGGTCAATGAAACATGCAAATGAGACTTGCAATCACGCCCGCTTTTGTGCCACTCACTCGTATTGTTTTGAGTCGAGCTCAACGGAAAATGAACGCTAAATATTCAGTTAAAAACTTTCATTCATTTAAGTACCTCATTTCTGAAGTCGAAAATGAAGTGGTAATTGACCATTATAATTGTTAAGGCGCACTTTCGTTGACAGCCTTTAAGTTCGTTGAAAAGTGTTTTTGGTTCACATTTTTCTATTAGGAGGGCTTTGCGCAAACCACAAGAGAATCAAACAATGTTTTTGAGGATTGGTCTTGTTATTATTTTTTCTCGTTTATTATTATTTTTAAGAAAGTTCAAACAATAAATGATCATTTCAGTAACACTCAAACTCAAAGCATTTATTTTAAATAAACCAATTACAGGCTCTTTTAAATTGACAGGGGGTCGGTCAGTCAGAAAGATGAAGCTAGTTGCCCATTCCAAAGCGTAGTAGGTACCCATGGAGAAGAACGGGCAAGAATCTTCACGGACATTCTTTATCAAAACAATATGGTGACAAAAGAAACAAGGAGTGCCAGTTAGTATCACTTTCTCTATGGCCTCTTTATCCTCACACTATAAGGAGTTTAGTCTTCCCTTCCATTAGGCAACCAGGAAATTACACAGCGTAAATGGCGGCTATTATTTAGGATATCATCAAGCCTGCTGATAAATGTACACGATCGGACAATTAATTGTTAAGGATGAGAAGGCAGCTCGGCTGAGTATATACCTACCTATTTATCTGTGTTTCTGTACTCAATTTGTTCAAGGTTGAGAACCTCAAGAGGAAGCATTTTCAGCATTCATAATCTAGTAGTTGGGCCGTCTTTGTGAGAAAACTTAGCAGCTAACTAACGTGTGACGTACTTATGTGTACATTCATAAAATGAACGTAAAAGGCAACTGAATGGCTGGATGGTGCTCTGAAATGCAACGCTGTGGAAGTGCCTCGCTTTACCTTATGCGGAATGTGATGCAGAGGCAATAGATTAGCATTGAGGCATTTCTAGTTTCTTTATATGGGAAATGCTAGTAGATTAAGTACTCGATACGATTCTGTTTGGTTGGTTGTCAAACTCACTACGCTTGCAAGGTCCACTTGAACGAAGCAGGGAATAATGTCCCTAAATATATCAGCTTTTTCTTACTACCCATAATTACAATGCTAACAGCGTATCTGGTGCAAGTTGTCTTAAGTGTCTCCGTATCCTCAAAGAGATGTCAGCATAAGGAAGGGGCCCGAAAGGGCCGAAGCCTGCCGGGGCAGCGGGATTGTCCGAAAGGGTTACCGCTACCCCGGAACACAAAGGGCTAAGGAAGGAACACGGGTGGGTTTTAGTCAGTAAGAGTCTGACACTCCCTTCTGCTCCACCCAGAGCGGGAGGGGTCATTGGATGATTTCCCATCCACAAAAAAAAAAAAAAAAAAAGTGTCTCCGTATATGTGTTTCAATAGAGTTCTCCACACACGCACGAGATGGCAGCACGTTGGCAACATTAATCTCCTCCGCCCTACTGGCCGAGATCGTGGCTATCCGAGATGCGATTATAAACCCGACGGAATAACTCTTTTGTATAAAATTCGGATCGTATGCAATCACTGAGCCGTAGACAGGAATGTCGCATTTTCAGCGGAGCGAGGGGACTTCGCACATGTTAATATATTGTATGTGATAAGAATGGGCAAGATAATATTTTTACAGGGTGACAGGAACATCGACACGCAAACTTTAGCCATGAATTCAGCACATGATTCTAGACGATGACAAAAATTTTTACGCTAGTGACAGGGAACATTTTTTTCGTCGGTTGTTATTATATTATTGGTAATAACCTGTGATGTCCCACTGTAGGGCAAAGGCCTCCCTACTCTTTTTCCACTTATCTCTGTTCAAAGCTGCTAAGGACCAGTTCTTGTTGAAGGAGTCCAGCTCATCCCGCCATCTCCGTCTGAGCCTGCCACGATGGCACTTGCCAATAAGAGGGACCCATTGGGTTGTAAGTTTGGCCCATTGTTCGTCTGACATGCGGCAGATGTGTCCAGTCCAGTTCCATTTTAGCGTGGCAGCTTTCCAAGTGACATCATTTATCTTTGTGATGGAACGGATGGTCGTATTCCTAACCCGGTCTGTTAGTTTGATAACCAGAATACTCCGTTCCACAGCCCTCTGGCAAACCTCGAGCGTGGACCTTTGCTGATTTGTCAAAGACCATGTTTGACCACCATATGTGAGGATGGGAAGTATGCACACGTCAATGTGTCTTCTCTTAAGGGACAAAGGAAGATCAGACATCATTTCAGCGGTTATCGAGAAAAAAAAAATGCCTTTTCATAGAAAAGTGCAATACCAACGTAGTCAAAATAATATATAAAACTAGCGGCCCGTCCCGGCTTAGCACGGGTGGGGAAAAAAAAAGAAAAAAAAAGTCGTAAAGTATATTAATCAGTGATAATGTAGCATTCAAATAGTGAAAGAATTTTTAAAATCGGTCCAGTACTTTTTGAGCCAATTCGTTACAAACATACATACAAATCTTTCCTCTTTATAATATTAGTAGAGATATAGAGGTATGAGGCCTGCTCGATGATTCATGTCGGACCGTTATATTATGTGACTCTAAGATCATGGCAGAGTTCTTCAAGAGAAAACATTGGCAAAAACTGTGACTATTTGTCTACACCTACAGGGTGGTGTCCTCGACAGTTGGGTTAGGTGGATCAGAGAGATTTTATTTATATTGGGGAAAAAAATGATCAATCGCAGCTGCACGTAATGAAAGTTGAACGGGACCATTTTGAAAGAAATAATATGCTTGCAAGCCAAAGACAACTTACCGACTATAATGTAATGAAATTTTTTAATCTGTAAATAGTTTATCAGAAACTTTTACACATCATAATTATTTAAAAACTAGCTTCTACCCGCGACTTCGCCCGCGTGGATGTCGGGAATTATCTCCTAACATCAGCTATTTGCCAATGAAAGTCTCGTTAAAACCGGTCCAGCCGTTTCGGTGATTAGCCGGAACAAACAGACAGACAGACAAAAACTTAGAAAATCGCTTTTTAGTAAGTACCGTATATACTTTCAGATGCATTTAGTAAAAAGCTGTTATTTTGACATTAGAAGCAAATACTTCAATTGTATTTATTTGTATGCTACACGACGATGCTAGACGATCTAGTATAAGACTTAACAAATCATATTCTTCTCTTCTTGTTCTCACACACTATTGTCTACATTTATAATATGCTAGACGGAGTCGACATTTCTTCTCTGAGAAGGAATGCCTAAACAAACTCAGGGATCAAGTCTCTGTTAAAGTGCAGATATTAAATATTAAATAGTTCACGATCCTCACGAAAAAATTCTAGAATTCAGTCTACTTTTTTCAGAAAAAGTATCGAAGCTTTGCATACCATTATTTCTAGTACCGTCGTAATATACACTAAGGTATGCATTACACTAGGTAAACGATCTCAATGGGGATGTACTGGAATTCCGTGGAAATTGGATTGGGACCTAAGCCGACTACATCGCTTCCTGTGTTTAAATTCTTATGCTACGTTTGGATTTACGGATATTTGCACGTTTCGTTCAGTTTTTTTAATGTAAGTTGTTGAAAAGGAGATACCGTTTCTTAAGCCTTTGGATATTGTTCGGCGGACTTTACATCTATCTAGTTTGTTTTTTTGAACGCGCTAATCTCTGGAACTATCAGTCGGATTTGAAAAAATCTCTTTGCATTTGATAGCCCAATTTTTGAGAAAGGCTATATATTTAACATCACGCTAAGACCCTTGGGGGCGAGCAGAAAAAAAAGAGTAAAAAAACGGTAAGCGAAAACATAGTAATAGCGCGGGTAAACGATGCGATTGGGTGGGTCGGGGGAACTGGAAATTTCATGCAGTCGAAGTCGCAGTCAGAGGTAGTCTAGAAATAATTTGTCAAGACATGTGTGTTTACGTTTTGGCTAATCAGCGAGGTAATTGTGTTATACACATAAAATGGCAATCAAGCGCAATGCCTTTCATTGCCCTGCAGGAATGTGTTCAACAATTTCTATATTTCCTTAATTGTTTTCAATGTTGTAGTTATGTAGCACTAGCTGCGCCCCGCGGTTTCACCCGCGTAAGTTTTGATCCCGTGGGAATATTGGGATAAAAAGTATCCTATGTGATAATCTTGGTTATAAAATATTTGTGTGCCAAATTTCATCCAAATCCGTTAAGTAGTTTTTGCATGAAATATCCATCCATCCATCCTCACAAACTTTCACATTTATAATATTATAGTAGGAAGTAGGATAATTATGTAGCATAATCAGCCTATAATGTTCCCACTGATGGAACACAGGCCTCCTCCTGGTGAGAGGAAGCGGGCCGTCAGCTATCACGCGGGCTCGTGCGGGTTGGTAGATGTCACATATCTTTGAATTTTTGGTTCTAGAGCATGCCGGATTCCTCACGATGTTTTCCTTCACTGTTTTGAGAGCAGTGGTAATGAAATAATTTACACAAAGTAAGCACCTGTCTGGGTTCGAAACTTCGACTTAAAACTCGTACTCTCTCTTTTCTCTCTAAATTCGTCCAAAGATTGTCTTTCAAAGATATGGCGATAAGACTGCCGATTGTGTCACCCTTTATAATGTTTTTACATATATGTAGTACTAGCTGCGCCCCGCGGTTTCACCCGCGTAAGTTTTGATCCCGTCGGAATATCGGCATGAAATGCATTCTATGTTGGTTATAAAGTATCTGTGTGCCAAATTTCATCTAAATCTGTTTGGTAGTTTTTGCGTGAAAGAGTAACAAACATCCATCCATCCTCACAAACTTTCCCATTTATATTAGTAGGATAGGATTTATGCAATACATAATAAAGAGTGTGATATTATATTCTATATGGATTGTGTGTACTTTATGTGTAGTCCGAAATAATAATTATTATTTCCGGAGGCGTCTGTTCGATACTTCGATCACATTTTAACTCAGAACAGCAAAGAACATTCTCGAGCATTTTGCCGCTCTGTCAGCACTGACCCTTAGTTTAGTTATACGACACAATATAAAGTATAACCCCAGAGATGCAATGGGAGATTGGAAAAGTTTTGTTGTCTGCTCTCATATTTTGTATCATGTGGCCTGATGCAACGCTGTCTCAGAAACGATTTATAAAAATCAAATAATAGTGATCGAAAAAGTTTGGCTGTTTTTCTTTTGTTTTCTTTCTTACTTATTTTATTTTATTTTTGACATGATTTGCGGTATTATGGACAGTCACATCTCAAATGGTGAAGAACAGTGGTGCTAACGGCCAAGACTTAAGAGTTGTAGGTCGTGGGTTCGACCCCGAGCAGGCGCTTTACTTTGTGTAAAAATTTTCATCACCACTGTCTCAAAACGCTGAATGAAAAAAACATCGTGAGGAAACCAGCATGACCTAGAACTAAAAATTCGAAGAAATGTGACATCTACCAACACGCAGTGTGCTCGCGTGGTGAATTACAGTCCCTAATGAAAAGAGGAGGCCTGTGTCCCAGCAGTGGGAACATTATAAGCTAATTATCGATAAGCTGAAATCGCCCTAAATGTAACGAACATATTTCAGATTGCTACATCTGAAATATGTTCGTTACCTTTAGGGCGATTTTTGTTTGCTTATTGCACGACAGAATCTGCTTCACCGACACAGCATCTATACTTATAACAAATCTGTATAAGTAAAAATTCTGTACATTGAAAATATCAAAAAAAGAAATGGCAGCGGGTGTTACTAGACCGAAACTGAACCCAAAAATGTGATTAAAAAAATTTTGTCTGTCTGTTTGTTCAGGCATCACGCAAAAACTACCGGTTCGATTACAATCAAACTTGGTATAATTATACTCGTGCATCGTCCTCGAGATTAGTAACCTGAAAACGTTGAAATATATGTAGTAACACGTTAGTGACACCACTCTTACACTGAATGTTTAGAGTCCTTTGCCTTTTTTTTTTTTTTTTTTTTTTTGCTTGCCACCCTAACTTCCCGGTCTTTCATTCACGTCACAGTGCGCCACCACTCATAACTTATTTTCAGGAAAATAAAAGATTCTATCAGTTTTTACAGTGAAATAGGCAGAAACCAAGATGCCAAAAAGGAAATTAGAATTAGAGTACATCAATTGGAAAATAAAAAAGCTAAAAAAGAAACTAAAGAAACGGTCACGCCGGGACCAATCGCCCATTGTATCTACGCCTGCAATGACCGACACGGAGGAAGAGGACGATCAAGATCAAGGTACCTATCACACAATAATAAAAGTGCTGTTTTAAATAACAAAATAAGTCCATAGTCATTTTACAAAGTTAACCTAAAAATCGTTTGATTTTTTGCACAACGCGTGCGTTCGTGACATCTGTCAAAATACTTTTACTAAAAGTCGATTGATGCTTCGTAATAATCATTTTACACGGCATTATAAACAATATCGTTGGTAAACAAGAGTTCATGTACTTCGTTAATTTACATTAAAACCTACTTATGTATATTAAGTACACTAAAGTACACAATACCTATCAGAGCGGCTTCTGGGGCCGAATCGCCAGGTAACCTAAAATAAGTGTACTGAAGTACCCAACACCTATCAGAGCGGCTTCTGGGGCCGTATCGCCAGGTGGTTTCAGGGTTACTTATTCACAACAGTTGTTGTGAGACAGATTTACATTAGCCAATCAGATCAGTTTTTGGGACTGTTTCATCGGCTCAATTTTCTTTTGTACCAGTAAAACTGTTAAATGGCATCACCAACATCTGGGTAATCTGTCCCTGGACATTCAATCTTAGTGCTGAACACCTATCAGAGCGGCTTCTGGGGCCGTATCGCCGGGTTGCTTCATGGTGCTCTGCGACATTAACACGTAGCCTATCAGTACAGTTTTTTGGGCCTGCCAGCGATTGGCACGTCATAAAGGATGACTATCTGTTTTCAGTTGGTGCGTTGTTGGACAGTCCACAGATAACACCATTAGAATGCATCGAACCTGTTGAAGAGGTCTCACAGCCGTCCACCTCAGGTGACCACCTACCTCAGCCGACTTTGGTTTCGGAAAGGGTTTTGGAAGTAGAACCTGTCACAGAGATGGATGAAGGACTAGCTGACCCAAAAGACCCCTCGGCTGAGGACCTGGATCCGGAAGTGTTGGACATTCTCGGAGCCGATCCTTCTGCGGTTGTAAACTATGGTACTGACATACACAAAGAACTAGCTACTAGGCTACAACACATAGCCACTGTGGGACTTAACAAGGAAACACGAAAAGAGCTTACCGAACGGTACCTCATTCCTGCCAACAGCGTTTTAATTGGAGCACCCTTACTAAATGCGGAAATAAAGGCAGCGGTAACAGAAACCGTACTGAAACGAGACAGGGGCATCGAAGGCCGCCAAAATCAGCTGGCTATGGCAATTTCAGGATTAGCAAGAGTACTTACAAAAGAACTCGAAGACAAAAACAAAAATAAAGAGCGCCTAAAACAACTGATGGATGTAGGCCGCATCTTGTGCAACATACAATATGCGGAGTCTGTTACCAGGCGAAACTTCGCCATATTTTCCATAAAAAAAGATCTGAAAGATCACCTAACAGACACAAAAATCGACAAATACCTATTTGGCGAAAACTTAGCGGACACAATTAGATCAGCAAAAGCCGTAACGAAGTCAGGCACTGAAATAAAAAATAGGATACAGTCAAAACCCAAAACGTTCCCTCCAGCCAACAATTTAAACTGGAGAAGCCCGGCCCCAGCGCGCAAACAGCAAGGAATACAGCGAGGTCGCGAAGCAGCTCCCCCGCCGGTGCCGGGCCCTTCGGCGCGATACAATCGCAACACGACGCAGGGCAACTCGTCGAAAACATCGCGGCATCCGTCGAAGTTCAACCGCCGCAGATAAATCCGGTAAAGTACGCTGGACAATTATCTATTTTTTATGCTCAATGGTCTCTAATCACGGAAGACCAAACTATACTGTCATGGGTCAGTGGTTATACACTACAATTCAACAAACCAGTGGTCCAAATATGTAATCCAAAAGTCATACAATACACACAAACCGAAAAAGTTCATTTCAATGAAGCAATTAATAACTTGCTAAAGATTGGAGCAATATCTGAGTGTGAACCATGTAAAGGTCAATTCATCTCAAGTGTTTTCCTACGTCCCAAACCGAATGGCAAAATGAGGTTCATATTGAATCTAAAACCATTAAACAAATTTATAAATACAGATCATTTTAAGATAGAAGATTTAAGAACAGCGGTGAAGTTAGTATCGAGAGATTGTTTCATGGCCAATCTCGACTTAAAAGACGCATATCACTTAATAAAAATCAACCCTGTATCTCGCAAGTATCTTAGGTTCGAATTTAATCGAAAACTTTATGAGTTCAATGTTTTGCCATTTGGGTTGAACATAGCTCCATACATTTTCACTAAGATAATGAAACCAGTAATAAAACTACTTAGAGCATGCGGATACCTCTCAACAATCTATTTGGATGACATTTTTTTGTTGGGCCAGACTCGGTTAGAATGCTTAGACAATATTATGGTTACCAGAAAATTATTAACATCTCTTGGCTTCATTATTAATGAGGAAAAGAGCAATCTCACTCCTTCAAAATCATGCAAGTTTCTTGGCTACATAATAGATTCAAAAAAATTCCAAATAACATTACCTAACGAAAAAAGATCAAACATAAAGGCTGAGTTAATAAATATGATGAATCGTAAAAGATGTAAAATTAGGAAATTCGCACAATTGTTAGGATTACTTATATCGGCATGCCCAGCAATCGAATACGGGATACTTTACACTAAAGAATTAGAAAGGTGTAAATACCTGAACCTTAAAGAACATGGGGATTACAACAGATACATGAATATACCTGATTCGTTGCAAACTTCTTTTAAATGGTGGACAAAATCGATCGAAACCTCTGTCCGACAAATAAGAATCGACGAATACTGCAAAGAAATCTATACTGACGCCTCAACTACGGGGTGGGGAGCCGCGTGCGGTAACGAAAGAGCCAGCGGAGTATGGTCGCGAGATGAGAGAAAAATCCACATAAATCAGTTAGAACTGATGGCAGCCTACTTTGGCCTTAAAATATTCGCTAAAAACCTCAACAACTGCCAAATTCTCCTCCGCGTAGACAACTCCACGGCCATTGCTTACATAAACCGCATGGGTGGCATCCAATACCCACATCTCACACAGGTTGCTAAAGATATATGGCAATGGTGCGAATCTCGCAATATCTTCATATACGCTTCATATATAAAATCGGCAGACAACGAAATTGCGGATGCAGAGTCTCGTCGAGTACACCCAGATATAGAATGGGAACTAGCAGACACTACTTTCCAATCAATTATTGACAAATTCGGCTGTCCTCAAGTGGACCTATTCGCAAGTAGGGTCAACACCAAGTGTGCCCGTTACGTGTCTTGGCATCGCGATCCAGACGCTTTGGCAATCAATGCATTCACAATCAAATGGACAACTATCAATTTTTATGCCTTCCCTCCCTTCGCAATAATACTAAAAACACTAAGAAAAATCATTTCCGACAAAGCGTCAGGAATTATGGTCGTTCCTAAATGGCCTACACAACCGTGGTTCCCTATATTCCAACGCCTTCTGGTGTCAGAAATGCTGGAATTCAAACCTAACGATAATGTCATTATCTCACATTCCAGCAACCGGAACATACAAGACAACCTTATCCTGGTTGCCGGAATATTGTGCGGACAGCGCTACTGCGACGCAGGATACCGCCATCCACAGCTGACATCATGATGGCCTCATTGTCAAAAAATTCTTACCAGCAATACGACGTAGCACTCAAAAAATGGTTTAAATTTTGTTCTGAGAACAACTTCGAGCTATATGAGGCGTCAATCCCTATAATTTTATATTTTCTCACAGAAATATATAATCAGGGCAACCAATACGGCACCTTGAATTCATGTAGGTCCGCCCTGGCCCTTATACTAGGACCGCGCATATCTAAAGATGATCGTATCACAAGATTTTTCAAGGGAGTTCATCGGCTTCGTCCTCCACGGCCTAAATACAATACCACATGGGACACTTCTCTTGTACTAGAGTTTCTAAGCCAACATTTTCCAAATGAAAATTTGCCATTAGAAACATTAACCAAAAAATGTGTTAGCCTTCTTGCTATTACGTCGGCACAACGTATGCAAACTTTAGAGAAAATCAACGTTAACAATATAGAAATCCTTTCTACTAAAATCATTATAAAAATACCTGACCATATTAAGACTTCCAGGCCAGGCTCAAAACAACCAACTTTGAGCTTACCCTTCTTTGAAACGAAACCCGAGATATGCCCTTGCAAAACCTTAGTAACCTATCTTAACAAAACCAAGCCAATACGTGGGCAAAACGTAAATCTATTCATTAGTTTTAGGAAACCACATAAATCAGTAACAACACAATCTTTAAGCCGGTGGATTAAATCCGTCCTAAAAGATAGCGGGATTGACACCTCTACGTTCTCCGCACATAGTACGAGGCACGCTGCCACCTCAAAAGCAAATCAATGCGGTGTGTCCATTGATTTAATCCGCAACACCGCAAGCTGGAGCGGAAGCTCTAACGTTTTTGGAAAATTCTATAACCGAGTGATTATTGATCCTACCGAAACAGCTCTCGCCACGGCAGTGCTATCTAATTCATAATTACCTAAGTAAGAAAAATTGTGATTTATAATTATGAAAAAAAAAAAAAAAAAAGGATTTATAATAAAGAAAAATTGTGATTTATAATTAAGAAAAATTGTGATTTATAATTAAGAAAAATTGTGATTATGACTAAGAAATAATTGTGATACTAATTAAGTAATGGGAATAATATAGCTTTAATTCATACACAAGTATCTTTACTTCCGTAATTAACATTTCCTCAGCTAAAACTCTCAAGTTCTACATATATTTCAACGTTTTCAGGTTACTAATCTCGAGGACGATGCACGAGTATAATTAATGATTAAACGAACTTACCTGTACGTGAAGTTCTATCATAATTATACAAAGTGCATCGTCCGAAGAGATTAGTAACACCCACCCAACCCAGAATGTCTCCCAGGTTGCTGTGGAAATGTCAAAAACAGAACATGGTGGCTTCAAACTCTAAACTTAATGAAAGACCGGGAAGTTAGGGTGGCAAGCAAAAAAAAAAAAAAAAAAAAAAAGGCAAAGGACTCTAAACATTCAGTGTAAGAGTGGTGTCACTAACGTGTTACTACATATATTTCAACGTTTTCAGGTTACTAATCTCTTCGGACGATGCACTTTGTATAATTATGATAGAACTTCACGTACAGGTAAGTTCGTTTAATCATTAATTATTCTTTAATATCCTGGGCACCACACTGGGTACTTTTTGTCCCGGAAAAGTATATACAATAAAAAACAAATTTAATTTTGCGGTTTGATTATTATTATTTTTAGAAATTATATGTAATTATTAGGTAGGTATTAGTGACATGTATTTTATTTATTTATTTATTTATATATAAAGTATAACCTTCTTGTTGACATTGTTTTAAGTTTTGAACCTTTATGAATATAAATTATATTTTAATATAGGTAGGTAATGAGATTGTGTTGGATTAATTTAAATTCTTTGCTTAACTTGTTATTATTTTAATTATTTGTAAAACATTCAGACACAATGTAAATTGTTAATGAATAAATGAAATGAAATGAAATGAAATTGATCCCTAGAGCCGATTACTGTACCAACCGCAAATAATAAGTTTGTCGTAGGTTACGTCACCCGCAGTGGAGTTCACTAAGGGGCGCTACACACGGCTAAGATACTATAATATTTTATCTTAAGATATAGCGCAGGCAGGCGATGCGATGCGATAGGGTGGGTCGGGGGAATTAAATATTTCACGCGGACGAAGTCGCGGGCAGAAGCTAGTTGTATACTAAAAGAATAAAAAAAACTTTTACGATACAATCAATGCAACCGAAAAATTACATATTCCTATAACCTGTTATACAATTATTAATGATTATTTTCCCTACATTCTTAATTCGATGTACAAGTTTCGATTTGCAAAACATTAATTGAACAACACGTGTAACGGTTACTTTTTTTTATAAATACCTATTAATGAAGTAGTATTCGATATTTGCCTCATTCCGTTTTGATTCCTGGACGTAATTTTCAATAGGACTGTATTCGATCACCCAGTTCGACCAGATAGATTTAAGCCTGTCATTTCCTCGGTACGATTTGATTACTTGTGACATAACATACCATAAACTCACGCCTTCGTCCCATTCGGGTAGGTAGAAACTAAAGAATGCCGCCTGCTACGATCCTTAAATACTCCTTTTGCCTCATTTACGTAATTACATCTGGTCATACACGCAAACATAAAGCAACAAAGATGCACCGTCTAAACAGTGTTTGATGCAAGTCATTTGTTGATTCAGTTTTATTGTCTGCTACAGGCAAGAAACTTATAACGTGTAAATGGGGCGTCAGCATGACTTCATCATCATCATTCATCGTTTCACGTCCATTCTTTCTTCATTTAGATTCACATGCTCAAAACAAATTGAGACTTCCATACCTAATTCTACACAATTTGTTACGTTAAATCCTTATCTGTAACTAGGTACACCCTGCGGTTTCACCCGCATTACTCTCGATCCCGTGGGAATATCGGGATAAGATTCATAAGATATATTCTTTGTCCTAATCTAGGCCTTAGTCTACCCACGTGCCAAATGTAGGTAATCCAAATCCCTGCAGCAAACAGTACTTTGCATATTCTTAATTAATCACTGAAACAAATAAAGTTCATTTCGTTAACTTTGTTATCTTCTAATATATAAAATTCTCGTGTCACAGTGTTAGTTACCATACTCCTCCGAAACGGCTGGACCGATTTGTATGAAATTTTGTGTGCATATCGGGTAGGTCTGAGAATCGGCTACTATCTATTTTTCATACCCCTATTTTTTTGGCAAAACGACGTTTGCGGGGTCAGCTAGTAATAGTATAATATTAATAACTAAGAAAATAAAACGAACGACTGACGTGATCCTACGAAGCGCCTTAGAAAGACAAATCGATGAAGAACCCATTTGTCAAAATCGGTCAGGCTGAAAGAATCAGGATAACTTAGAGAGTGCAATGTGGACTGATTATTATCTTTGGTGTTGATATAAAATTTTCCACTTTTTCCGTTTTGCAAAAGAATATTTAATTCCTTTGTAAGCGTTCTAGAATATAAGGGTGCAGCTCCTAAAGAATATTTTGTCAGCTTTGCGATATAGCGATGAATAAACAATAATATTTATGATCTGACCAAGATTATGTCTAGACTTTATAAGAGACTGTGACCTCTGAGTTTGTTTTGGCCTTTCTTCTTAAAGAAGTCAGATAAGAAACACCGGCCTCATCTAGCTTATTATTTTTATAATAAGTATGCCGTGTAAAAATGATTCGGATATCCTATTTATAGAATAAACAATATCATATAATTTCTACGTTAATAAAGAAAGAAAGAAAATACATTTATTTAGTGCAGACTAAACGACACACAATACACCAGATACATACATCAGATAAACACAAACAAAAAAATTAAAAAAGATCAAATATAAATAAGATCAAATAAAATAAATAAAGATCAAATATAAGAAGTGTAAATCCGATGTAAGAAATTAGCAGGAGAGTGTGCCTCACGGCTGCGTCAAAAAGGCCCAGTTCAGCAAAAATGCCAGACAATTAGTACCTGACGCTGGTTTGCAACTGGACCTGATGTGTGTGGTGACGGATGTAAATCAGTTTTGTTATGCAACGTGACGTGTGTGATACTTAAATAAATTGGTAAATTTAATAAATTTTTGTCAGATAAAAACAGTAACGAATAATAGACATAATTATCTTCGCTTCGATAGTTAACATTCCGTGGAACTACCTATCACAAATTGAGGCCACAATATTTCTGCAATTATCGGCCCCGACTTGCAAAACTATGACACGAAAAAAGGTAAAAGAAATGGGTTTGTGCCGGGTCTACACGTGCGGGTGCCGACTGGACGCGATAAGTCGATTTGATTGATGATAGTGATGTGTGCCGAAGCCGAGGCGTCAGGCCTGATGGACGTCCGAACACCTATTCCATTTCAAACGGAATTCTGAGGAAACTTTGGCCTTTCATTGGCGAGGAAAATTTCAGCCATGTGAGGAGTAAGCTCGTTGCAATCAGATAGTTTTTAAAGATGCTATAACTCAGTGGAAGTATAACCATAGATTCATTCTATAGTGGACGTATTTTTTTAAATTGACTTCATAATGGAAGATATATTTTTGAATCATTCTTGAGAGGGGTTATTGTACATTTGCCACAAAGTAAGTTCGCCACGGAAAAAAGTATATGTATCCATAGCGCTATTTTCATGAAGTAAATTCGTCATATTGTTTATTTCCGCACAGACGCTACTTTAGGAACACATGTCTAATAATCACAGTAATTCTTTGGAACGATTCAACATACGAGTACCATTGACATTAATTTAATCAAAGACTAAGACCGCGTAAATGCTGCATACCAGAAACTTTTTTAAGAACTTCAGCCAGGGACATGTTAACACAATTGTCCAAAATAGTTTTCAATTTTTTGTCATTGCTATTAGAACGACGTGTTCTCAACTTTAGTGGTATATTAAATCTGAAACTCTTCTATTTCCCATTTATATGTTCAGCCTCATTTTTAAGTGTAGGTATCAAGAAAATTAAGCATTTTAGGATTTCTTTTACCCATCTTGTTGTTCAAACGTTTATGCCATAGGAATTTCAAAGTCGACAATCATTGTAAACGGTGTCTTATCAGGTAAATTTTTCATGTGCAGGGGCGCAGGAGAAAAGAAAGGTGTATGGTTACTGTTAGTTCTCATTATTTTTCGTAGGTTAGGTATCTTACAACTTGTACTTTCATAAATTTAGGAATCATTATCTATCTTTCATTTTGAGCGCTAAAACCAATAACTTTGCTTGCTACCAGTATTTTATGCAATAATAATATACCTATAATGAAGATTTGTGACGAATTTACACATATTTTTAATGCAAGTGGCGAGTACACTTTCAACGCAGTGTACAAAAATGTGACGAATTTACTTTGTGGTGAATTTACAATAACCCCTTGAGAGTACCTATCTATGTGAATCTTCGAAAACGCGGAATATTTTTTTTGTATTGATTCATTTTTTATGAGAAAGTTACTCTCTCTTAAGTAATACAAAACAATGCAACTCTTACAATCACGTAAACAAGCTAATCAACTTTCAGTAATTTAGTTACTTTACATAAAAACTCTCGTGTACGTAATAAATAAGCAATTTTTATTATTACATTACATTTTGCTCGTGTCATCGGTCACCTCCATTAGCAATTACACCAATCTTCATTTCTATGTTATTTATCGCCAAAAATATGAGTTATTCCGGACGGATCCCCTGAACCCTAACACACGTATTTATTTAGCCATTTTGTTAGTGTATTGTTTTATTATCAAATACTAATTGGAACATATTTTATGAAATATTCGATTTTTCGTGAAATACATTTCAAGTTTATAGAAATTGTGTGCGATAGCGGTGAAAATTGTGTTATCTTTTTCATTAAGTATTTCCAAAGAGGAAGGGATACTGTGTAGGGTAGCTAACTAATTAGAACTTTACTCGCTTATCATCTAAACGGGTCTCCAGAGAGGAAGCGGAGCGCAATGTCATCGGTTGAGCCCTCTTGACGACTTTCTGACTTCCATACTTTATGTAAAGCTCTGATTAATTTTGGGGTACTTACAGGTCTTTATTTACTTATCCCTTGTAATTGCTTTTTTTTCAATGACTTTCTTTCTATTTTTTACGTCGTATTTTTGTAAGGCGAACATTAGGACCACATTAAAAGACTCGATAGTCCAAACCTCCCAGAGAAACTTACATATCAGCGGGGCTATCATTTTGAGAGTTCAACAAAATTCATTGCGTTATATACGTTGTTGAGCAGACAAATTGTTCGAACATAAAAGCAATAGATTAGCACCTTTAAAATGATTCAGATTGTGTTTGAAAGTGTATTACGCAATTAGGGTGGGTGTAATAGAGTATTTATTTGCCAGAAATATGGTGCTGAATAATGATATTTACAATAAAGAGGTATATATGGCACTAGCGCGCGCAAATTGTTGCGGTCAAATTCAGACAATTGTTGTAATTTCGTTTAGTCGACATACTTCAAGCGCAACACACTACAGATAGCTATCTCTTTCTAAGTCATACGTTCCGTATTATCTGCCGCAGTCGTGGTTGAAAACCACTATCCCAACAACACAAAACAGTGCTCAGTATGAACGTAGCATATCTTTCCTTTATAAATATCATTGGTGCTGAATGTGAATGCTTGAAACAAATCCACTTGTGTTTTTCAATACGAATAGCAACAATCTTACTTTCAACGTTTAGTACAAAAGTCATTAATAAATCTTTACACTTTTATGTAGCGTGACAGAATGAATAAGTCACCCTCAAATAGGTGCTTATTGCATAGAAAATTGTGGGGAGCTCACAATTTTTCCGTCCACTAATTTATTCAGTGCATGACTCCAATTATGCAGCGGGAACGGAATAAACTTCGTTAGCATGTAATTAATGGGCTTGACAATTTGATGCGGAGCTTTAATTTAGCATATTGTCTCTGGCTCAACGTCTACATAGAAATGAGAGTCGTAAAAAAGGTAAAACTCTGTAGAGGTCGGATAATCTTTTTGCTAAAGAGGCTGGTCGGCACGTACCTAGCTTTTTGGGTGAGCTTAACACTTTGTTTAATTAACTAAATTGCGTAGTGGGAGCTAGTTTAGTTTGGCATGTGCAAATAACAAAGTAATTATTTGAGCATGAAATTCTGGAGGGTACTTTGATTACGTGAAACGTTTCGGTTGATGTAAAATATTCGTGTAAAACTATGCAGAAGCCTAAGTGATGCAACTGTGGGAGAGCCCATAAACTTATTTCTTGTACAAATATATCTTCTAAATCCGTTAATTCAGTAAGTTAGTCGCAAATAATAACGTTAAACTTGACGGCTTCAGCTAAAACAATTTATTGCATAACAAAATATTAGTCCAATTATCGCAAACTAAATAAACATGATGTCGGGCTGGCCGTCTCCCTTCCCTCGATAGCGCGAGAACTTCTGACAATTTCATTAAATTACAATTAAATGTTACCCCCTAGAAGACGCACGGAATTATCGTATTACGTAGGCTTTTGGGAGTCAGAAGACAAATATTTTTTGTTACCTTTTTGTTTTCTCGTACTGTAATGTTTAGAGTTTATTAGAAAATCCAAATTAACTAGGTTTTGGAATCTACTTTCCAATATCCATGAAATCGTTGAGCTCTACGGTCGAATCGATACCTACTACTAGTTGACAAAATATAAGTGTTTAAATAATGTGCTAGCTGACATTATGTCTCATCTGTTTCGTAATGTTTGCATTCATATTAATACCTACATACTATCAAGTTTTTATAACTAAACAGACTGAACTGAACTGATTTGCATAAATCACCTTTAATTTTAATGATTTACTTTTTACTGATTTAAAGCTTCCCCAGATAAGCGCGGCGTAACTTTAGTAGAACAATTTCTATGAAGGTTTCATAGAAACTATACTATTGTCATGTTGATTTTTGAGTCCTCTACAAAAGTGGCTACCCGAAATATTTTCGGTGACAGCCTTCAAAGGGATTATCAGAAGTGGTTGGAGCGGGAGTAATCTCTGGCGACATCCTACTAATATTATAAATGCGAAAGTTTGTGAGGATGGATGGATGTTTGTTACTCTTTCACGCAAAAACTACTAAACGGATTTTGATGAAACTTTACAGTAATATAGTTTATACATCAGAATAACACATAGGGTACTTTTTATCCCAATATTCCCACGGGATCAAAACTTACGCGGGTGAAACCGCGGGGCGCAGCTAGTACATCATAAAGCCAAATCCAAGTCATTTTGAAGGTTTAGCTGAAGGCCAATTCAAATGTCAAAAACTTGTCAAAATGTAGGGAAATTAGAGGTATTTTTGACAGATTGTGATTGAGATCAGACTGTAAACGTTCTTAAAATTACGAGAATTGCCCCTCTGATGTATTCAAGAAATAGGCGTGACAACAGTAAATTATGTCAATTACCGTGTCAAACTACTTTGGTGCGCAGAAGTGTTTACTGAACGGCCCCAAATATTTACAAAATTAATGGACAAAACGTACGCGTGACTGAGTTTTTATCAGAGAAAAGAATTTACTGAATTGCTTTGGATTGATGGATCTGGCTTTTGGTTCAACTTAATGATAATGAAATGTTTGCATGCCGAATGGTGAAATAATGCTGAGCTTTCAATGTATCTTAACGTTATCGTATCGTTGCCAGATTCTTTTTAGGGCAAAGCGGGATTTTGCATCCCTTTGAGTATAAAAAGCGGGATTCTCTTGTCGAAAGCGGGACAAAAGAAAAACCGTAATTAAAAAGAAAAATAAAAGTTTAAAAACTAAAACCCAACTACTGAAAAGGATGAAACAGTACCTTCCCGTGGTCGCATGCTAACATGGCTTTTATGTATGTTAGTACAGCTGCACTATATTTTTGAAATGTGCTAATTAAGCCCTTTCATTTGATACCCAACACGGGATGATTATTTTTTTTTGTTTTTTAGGTCATGAATTTATGTCCGCTTGAGGGCGCCATATTCAATTTAATGTCACGTCACATTGTCTGTCTAGTTTACCCTGTAAGGCAGTTAAGTCTTCAGAGGAATGTCTTTGTCTATGTTATGGGTTTGGTTTCCGCACTTAGTCCTTCAAATGGACCATTGTGTGTGGGCCATGGCGGCCGTTGGTGGTTATTCCAACCAGCCCACCTCCCTACTGAAGCTTATTAGGTCTCCTGGTCTATTGAGAAGAATATAATCTTCAGAGGAATATAATCACTACATAGTATAAAACAAAGTCGCTTTCTCTGTCCCTTTGAATGCTTAAATCTTTAAAACTGCGCAACGGATTTTGATGCGGTTTTTTTTATAGATAGAGTGATTAAGAGCCTACACTACCTCAGATAAAATTCACTCTTTATCTCGCTCACACGATACTGCTCGCGGACTGAGTGAGAGCGAGACATAGTGCGGTGCTAGGCGGCAGGCAGCGCCAATAGTTTAGGTATTTGCTTTTTACGGTGATAATAATGGTAATTAAAAAAAAGTAAATAACGTAAGACCTGCTTTATAGTAACTAACTATAAAGCAGGTCTTATGTTATTTACTTTTTTTACCGGTTAGTATACAAAGTTTCATGATCTAATTTGAAGTATTTTTTGGATACCAGCGGTTTATTGTTCAGTCTGGAGGTAACTTTGGAATTTTTTTCTATCGAGAAAATTTTATGAAATCGTGTTTTCGTCTAACATAAGCCCTAGCATTAATCCTCAACTTTACCATATATTTATTTCAAAATTAATGCTGCAGTATTTTCCGCATAACGGAGGATCATGCTAAGCCATTTGAGGTAGTATAGGCCCTTAAAGAGGAAGGTTTATATGTAGTGTATTTAGCATCAGCAATCTTCGCACGGGTGCAATCACCCGTGCGAAGCCGGGGCGGATCGCTAGTCTAATATATAAAATTCTTGTGTCACAGTGTTAGTTATCATACTCCTCCGAAACGGCTGGACCGATTTGTTTGAAATATTGTATGCATATCGGGTAGGTCTGAGAATCGGCTACTATCTATTTTTTTTTTGCAAAACGACGTTTGCGGGGTCAGCTAGTCTAATATATAAAATTATCGTGTCACAGTGTTAGTTATCATACTTCTCCGAAACGGCTGGACCGACTTGTATGAAATTTTGTGTGCATATCGGGTAGGTCTGAGAATCGACTACTATCTATTTTTCATACCCCTATTTTTTTTTTGCAAAACGACGTTTGCGGGGTCAGCTAGTATTATATATGTCGGAGAAACACTATCCATCTCGACATCGTCATTAGTGGTCACGGGTTTAGTGGGCGTCATCGGGGTAAAATGCGAGCACAAAACAAAAGCATTCACTGTTACACAATGTAATGAAAAGTTTAACAATAATTAGAGTCACTGAACTTTGAATTACAACGTTACTAAAACAAGTATGTGCGAGCAGCGGGTTCGCGACACCAATCTTACTTTGCCACGAATAAACAAAACTCCTTCTAAAAATTATGGATAATCCAACTCGATTTTCCAAAACGTCAAATATTCCCGCTCTGCCAACTCGCACCGCGCATGCGCGCAATCTGTCAAGATGGCGCCTCGACCCCGCTCGAGGCGTACCTCTGCTGCATAAAACTTTAAACAAAATAGTAACTTTTAAACAAATTAATACGGTTTTACACAATAGCACAAATGTATCAAAACAAATTAAATTAAATTAAGATTTATCAAGTATTTTTAGTAAGTATTCGATATCTAGTGTTTTGAAACCAACAATCAATTCGATTCCGAATACATCCTCCGACATATAAATAAGTAAAACAAAAGGGAAAGGGGGTGATCACTGAGATGACGACTAATATGGATGGAGAAGTAAGGAAGAAAAAGACATGTTGCACCAACCCCAAATAAATTGAAATATGGGCAGCAGAATAAAGAAAAAGAAAGAAAGAAAGAAAATTGTTTATTCTGCACAGACAAAACGCACGTTCCAAATAAAAAAAAAGACACACATCACACACACATACAACCTAGAAAAATAAGTAATATATACGCTTACGAATAACTTATTTATTTTTCTATCCCCGAAAAGCGGGACTGAGCCTGTCCCGCGCGGGACATTTAATTTTAGGCTAAAAATCGGGACGTCTGGCAACGCTATTACCCTTATTTGCAAAATAAATGTCTTTTCTATTCTACGTTTGATATTTCCAAACTTGCTAACTTTTAATTGTCATCTATTTACGGTTATAATAAAATGAAGAATTATTCTATTCATAAAACATAGATGCATTAATTAAAATACTTAGAGAGCGAAAGCTGAAGCAAAATATTATAACAATCATTTAGAAAATTTAATTAAAAAGTTAATTAATATTCAAAACTAGCTTACAAAGTTATTTCATTTTCAATTTGTGCGTCTATTTTCTGATTTTAAAGTGTTAAACCCTTTTAGTGACTAGTCAAACACTAACTTTAACTATTTCATTAGGGAACGTGTTCATTATGGCGGTATAATCGCAGATATTTCAGTGTTATCTACACATACAAATAAATCAAATTAAAGTGTCTGTTTGTAATTTTTAATGTCAAAATAACAGCTTTTTATTAAATATATGCAACGGTACTTAAACAAAAAAACAAATTTTCAAATTATTGTTTGGCTGTGTCTCGGTTAATCTCCGAAACGGCTTTTTTTTGAGGATGGGAAATCATCAAAGGACCCCTCCCGCTCTGGGTGGAGCAGAAGGGAGTTTCAGACTCTTACTGACTAAAACCCACCCGTGTTCCTTCCTTTATGTTTCGGGGTAGCGAAAACCCTTTCGGACAATCCCGTTGCCCCGGCAGGCTTCAGCCCTTACGGGCTCCTTTCCTTAATGCTGACATCTCTTTGAGGCGCGCGTGGAACACGTAAGCGCCGTCCGGCACAGGCCTGGTCCTGCCGATCGATTCTGTAAAAATCTCACCGTGAAAAGTTAGGTGAAGTGAGCTTAGTGAGCTGTCAAGAGTACCAATCCCTAGCATCAGGATGACACTGACAGCTCACTCCACGCTCACTTCACCCAAATTTTCACGGTGAGATGGTTACAGAATCGCACTGCTGATCGGACGGTGAGTTATCGGACGTGAGGCTCTTTCCCTCAGCCGTCCCGCTACCTCCTTCGCTAGCATGACTGCTTCGCAGAAGGAGGTAACTGCCTCCCACTCCCTCTCGCCCCGGACCATGGCTTGAACCAGGGCCGGGCGCGAGAGGTCGCCGCCGCTGCCGATCGCCTCTACGAGAACACGGCGGTGTTCCGCCCAAGCGGGGCAGTCCTCCACGGTATACTCCACCGTGTCTTCTGGGAGATCCTCGCAGTGGTGACACCCAGGCGTTTCTTCCTGCCTGATGATGTGCAAGAACCTCCCGAAAGACCCGTGTCCGGTGAGGAACTGCGTCAGGCGGTAGGTGAGGGCGCCGTGGCGCCTCTTTAGCCACTCTTCAGAGAGGGGTCTTATCGCCACTATCGTGGCGTGCCCTGCGCTGGGTTGCGACAGTCGCTTTTTCCGTGCCGCCATTAGATCGCGCCGGAGGTCCGTCCGCTCCGCCGCGATTTGCTGCGGAAACGGAGTTTCCCCCCGGCGTAGTGCCTCCGTACTGAGCCACTCATACAGGCGCGCGAGGATTATCGCCTCCAGATCCCATGGCGGCCTCCAAAACGGCTGGACCGATTTTGACGGGACTTTCACTGGCAGACAGCTGATGTTACTAGGAGTAGAATTTTAGTGCGCGTAGCAAGTAGGTATTGAACATTTAACATTATTTAGCTGGTATACTTACTTGCACTCTATTTATGAATCACACTTCTAAGCACAATCTGAATTATTTTGAAGGATATCGCTAAAATCTGTATTCTTTGAAGGATATTGCTAATCCATTGCTTCATATGGTCTAAAAACGTAACTGCTTAACAGCGTAAATAGCACTATGAATATTGTTGAACTGTCAAAATAAAAGATTTTGATCAGAATTTTTCTACTAGTTCCTAATTTAATTTGAGTAGGTCGGGCTATTTAAATAAATGGTTCAAGACACAAATTGTAAACATCTATATCTATATATATATATATATATGTATATACAATTCAAAATCCTGACTGACTGACATATCAACGCACAGCCTAAACCGGTGGTCCTAGAGACATGAAATTTGGAGGGCGTGTTCTTTGTGAAGAGTAAGTACCTATCCACTAAGAAAGGGTATTTCGAAATTCCACCCCTAAGAGGGTGAATGGGGTAGGGTGAAATTTCACGTGGACGAAGTTGCGGGCAGAAGCTAGTTTTTAAATAAAGTAGACGAAAAAAGACACTAATTATTATTCTCATGCTCACATTTAAATCATTTCAATACCAGTGAATACAGTAACAAGTGTTACAACCTCCTAACTTGTAACACGAGTACGAACCGACCGGATTGTCGAGGATTTGGGCTCGGATTGTGATCATTATCCCCAGATTCGATGGAAGCACCCTACTTTTATAAATCCCTGTAAGAGCCCTCCTAGACGCAAATACTTGCTCAACATGTTTCAAGATCTTGTTTCGATATCGGTGGGTTTTATTCACGGCTATTTGCATGTTTAGTTTGTTCCTTTTAGTGTGGTTCGTGGGTATAGTTTTGTTATACTTATTGTCTGTTGCAAAAGTATCTGTTGAAAGTGTAAGCAAACCCTGTTCTGGTTATATTCATACGCAATCATTTACTAAAGAGAATTAGCATCACATTCATGGTTGTAAAATTAACCTCAATTGTCAAATGAGAAACAACTTTATGGTGATTTAAAATTAGATTTTTTTGGTTCTACTGTTCAAAAATCAAATCAACGCACTCAATTCTGAAGTGTCCACTCTAGAATTCGTACCTTGAGACCTAGGATACACACTAACTGCCTAGTTGTGGGCTTACTAGCAAATAATATATTGTAACTAAGCTACATAAGTCGTCTCAACTTGCTAATTAACCTGTGAACCTGCTTACTGTATTACCTGGACATTTAAATTTTTTTTTTTCTATTTCTAGTTTGTAAGTGGCATTATAATTGACATCCACAGTTATGTTTTTTTATCCATTTGCTTACATTGTCGTCTGATACTTCTAGAACAGACCATACACGTTTTTCTGGGTAGGCTATAGCGTTGTTTTGTAGCACTATCTTTTACTAGAGTCTATCAAGGTTTAGGCTTTTCTCGTAAGCCAATAGATTCGTCTATTTCGGAATATCTTTAGAGTCTATAAGGATTACGATAGTTCGGCTATGATAAAGTAGTTTTGGGACTGATGAAAGGATTTACGAGTCTTTATGATGTTGAAAGAGATACCTAGTGTTTTCGTATTCTTACCGCCGTCATGGTGACGTTCCTAATGCTGTTTCTGCAACATGTATGTGAGGCCTATAGCTTAACGACGCCAAAAAATATGTATTATGGATTTATGAGCGTACAAGTTTTTTTTCTCTGTTATAGATAATTATCATTGATTGATTTAATTGTAATCCTAACTAGACATAATAATATTATAAATGCGATAGTGAGTCTGTTTGTTTGTTACGCTTTCACGCTTAAACAGCAGAACCGATTTGGATGAAATTTTGCACACAGATAGACTACAACCTGGGTAAGGACCTAGGCTACTTTTGATTGTAGATCGCAGAGAAGTCACAGGCAACAGCTAGTAGAGCAATAAAAGCTACATTTCCAGTCTATCTAGTTCATTCTCCCTCAATAGCTCTGTAACGATAATACAATTCAAATGAAAATTCAACATTAGTTTCAAATCAAGCGTGTGAGAGAGACTTACCATCACAAAGACACAAATCCAACATTTTTTATTCTTACGGACCCGACCTTAACTCATCGGCTTCAGCGAGCACCCATAACTTATTGTCGGACTGCCTTAGCTATATATTCTTTTGTCTCGATAGATTTTCCTCCTCTGAATACAATATAGATGGGGAGTTTATTGTAGAACCAGCCGGCTGAATAATGATTTCGTAGAACTACGCTTTTAGCGGTTCAGCCCTTTTCAATGTAATGGAGGTTGTCTAAAATGTGTTAACGATGATAAACTATTATTGAAGGAATTAGGCAGAAAAAAGAACAACATTACACATTGAACTCTATTTATGTTTATTTATATTTATCCATAATACATTTTTGGTATCGCTAAGCTATAGGCCTCACATTCATGTTTGGAGAAGGAACGCTTTTAAGTCAAAGAAAGACGATTGGCGTTTGGTAATTGACTCAAAAATGGGGGTTTTTTTTTCAGAAGTGGACGCGTTTTGTTGTGCCCTGCTGAATAGGTACATCTCAAATTCAACATTTAAAACCACGATAAAACATATAATAAGTAGTAGTAAAAACTGATAATAATAGTACGAATTCTCCAAGGATAAACGGTATTAATACCCGATTTAATTTATTAATTTCCGTGAGCGTTTTTATTTGGGCAGCTCAAACAAAATTCATCCAAATTAAACTACAGCTTTGTTATACCAAATAAGAGCATTAACTAAAAGAATATTTCAGGAATATTAATTCTCGGTGCGCATTAAGAGATCCCAATATAAGATACAGCTAAAAGCCCTAATCAATTACGAGATAACATCGACCCGTATTGCCCTATAATTTGGGATAAATGTGTCAAAGGGAGACCACTGTCTGATAAAAATACTTTAGTAGGTATATCCCTGTAAGGGAATTTTCTTTTGTGTTTAAATATAGTTTAGTTTGTCTAGATTTAAATTGAAATAATGAATAGTAAAAGTTACCGGCCATTAATTAAGAAGAAGTATTTGGGTAACCTGAAGGATTATTCCTGTAAATAAAATGTTCA
Organism: Globia sparganii; assembly: GCA_949316385.1. Taxonomy (NCBI): domain Eukaryota; kingdom Metazoa; phylum Arthropoda; class Insecta; order Lepidoptera; family Noctuidae; genus Globia; species Globia sparganii. Next base: position 11,298,750 of record OX438663.1, on the reverse strand, counting down.
AAATCAAGTCGCAATCTCATCTCAGTGACATCTTCAAAAACTTGTTAAAAATGTAGGGAAATAAAAGGTATTTTTGACAGATGAGACTGAGATCACAATAGGAACGTTTTTAAAAGTACGAGAATTGCCTTTCTGAGTGTGAATGTTCTTAAAGATAAGGGAATTGCCCCTATGGCTTTTGACCGTAAAATAGAGTTTACTGTTGTTAAGTTTCTTACACGAATTATGTGCAGTAAGAAGAAAAGAAAGGGGACACGCACAGGAAATATAAGCAATAAAAAAGGAGCATTTACAATATAAAAATATATAGTATAATAATTCACGATCTGTGCTTCTAATGTAGAGAAACTGACGATAAACGTATTTTAGTGTTAGCTTATAAACCACTGATCTGGAAAAATATTGTTTCTAGGTACAGTCAACAAAAGAGCTAAGTATGCAGGATCGTCAGAAGTTGAAGTTTATTCGCCCAAACCGGGCGAATCGTCACTTTTATATAATACTAGCTGTGCAGGATCAGGATTGCTCGTCTACTTGAAGAAACGACTAGTACTCGTATATTCAACAGGTGTTTATTAGATAGAAATTTTACATAGGTTGTTAGTTCGTGTTCGCGGTTCGCATTTTCGCGCGAGAAAAAAAATTGTATTGTAATTTTGACAGAGGCGCGAGTGAAGAGAAGACCGAATGTATGACGTCTTGATCGATGGTTCTTCTCCCTCCCTCGCTCGTCGATAGATGGCGCCTCTGCCGCGTCCAATTGCATTGTAGTGGATGGCGTGGACATGGCCCCGGCCTTGGAAGCCCAGCTTTCAAAATGATTATGACTTTGGAGTCAAGCATCGTCTTTCATCGGTTGCAGTGGCAGTGGGCAAATCTTGGAGAAAGCTCGTCGAATTGTTCCAGTACTTGTGTGGATGTCCGCTACTCGAGCCACGCCGTCCTTTCCGGGAAATATACGTTTAATACGACCTAACCGCCACTTTAACGGCGGTAGGTGGTCATCTTTGATGAGGACAAGGCTGCCCAGTGTGATGTCAGCCTGCTTTGTCTTCCACTTGGTTCGCAGCTGCAGCTCCGACACGTATTCTGTAGACCAGCGTCGCCAAAAGTGTTGCCGAAGTTGTTCGATTCGTTCGTAGCGTGTCAACCTCGAAGTCGGCTTGTCTGTAACGTCTTCAGAAGGTGGTGCTGTCAACGGTCGGCCAATAAGGAAATGGGAGGGGGTTAGAGGAGTAAGGTCGGAAGGATCTGAGGATAGAGGTGAAATTGGACGGGAATTTAGGACGGCTTCGATTTGTGTTAAAGCTGTGCAAAATTCCTCGTAAGTTAATCGTGTGTTACCTACTATGCGTCTCAGGTGATGCTTACACGAGCGTACCCCACTCTCCCATAGACCGCCAAAATGTGGAGAATAAGGAGGAATAAATCGAAATTCAATGTTATTATCTGAAGCATAATTAATAATAGTTTCTGAGTTTTTGTCTAAAAATAAAGGGAATTCTTTCTCTGCACCTACGAAATTCTTGCCATTATCCGAATAAATGACAGAAGGTTTACCTCGCCTACTAATGAAACGTTTTAATGCTAAAATATAATCGTTTGAAGAGAGGCTTGTAACAAGTTCCAAATGCATAGCTCGCGTCGTGAAGCAAATAAATAAGCATATGTAAGCTTTAGTTAATCTTGAACCTCTGCCTTTTCGGTTTAATATAAACACTGGCCCCGCGTAATCAACACCGGTTCGCATAAATGGGAAGCCAGGCTCCAAGCGCTCAGGTGGTAAGTTACCCATGATAGGTGCTAATGTCTTACCTCGAATACGTGTACACTTCACGCACTCATGCACTATTTTTCTTGCTAAGTTTCTAGCATTCAGTGGCCACCAACATTCACGCACCGTAGCTAAAAGAAGTTGAGGACCCGCATGTAATAATCGCATATGTTCATACCTAAATAAACTAATAGTGAAAGGATGTTTACTGCACAATAGAACCGGATGCTTTTTATCGTACGTAAAACTAGACGAGTTAGATAATCTTCCACCTACCCGAATTATTTTATGTTCATCCATAAAAACATTAAGACTAGAAACCTTATTATATTGTTTACAAGTTCGATTAATAGGAATATTCCTAACTAAATTATTGTAAACATCTGGAAATGATTTTATTTGCACTAACCTAATGAGCATTCTTTGTGCCGCATTCAGTTCGCTTACTGATAAGAAACCGGTTCGACGGCTGTCGTTAGCAGTCGACTTAATGCGTGTGTTATCTATAAACCTAAGTATATACGCACCTATTCGTTTAAGTTTAGAAAATGAAGCATAATTTTCAAAGTTTATTAATTCTTCGCATTGTATAGAAGGTAAACATGTTTGTTTACATTTTAAGTCTGGTAAATTACTAACATCTGAATTATCGCATTGAATCTGAACAAAATTATGTAAATTGTTATGTAAATAAGACGGTCCGTACCACCACAAATCACAATCTTTCAATAAATCTAAACTATAACCTCTCGACAATAGATCAGCTGGGTTGTCCTTGCTACTCACGTGTAACCACACCGCGTCGCCCGTGAGGTCATTGATCTCGGTCACTCGATTTTGCACGAATGTTTTAAGTAAATGTGGTGACATTTTAATCCAACCCATGACTATTGTAGAATCCGTCCAGAAATATTTTTTAGTTAACTGTAACCTAAGAGACTCAATGATTTTCTTGTATAATTTAGCTCCTATTAGGGCACCACAAAGTTCTAAACGAGGAACACTAATAGCCTTCAAAGGTGCAACCTTACTTTTGGCACACAAAAGACGCACGGTTACGTCAGAGCTATCACTATAACTACGTAAATAGGCGCACGCACCGTATGCATCTTGGGACGCGTCGGTAAATATATGAAGTTCTGTATATTGAGTGTGATTACCTTTTACGTGACGAGGAATTCGAATGTCCCCTAAAAATCTTAGCGTATAAATAAAACGTTTCCAAGTGTTAAAAATATCCCTGGAAACCGGAGTATCCCAATCAATTTTACTTAACCATAATTTTTGTAAAATCATTTTTGAAATTATGACAGCAGGAGAAAGAAGGCCTAATGGGTCGTATATTTGTGATATAACTGATAACATTACCCGTTTAGTTAAACTCGACTCATTATCATAGTTATCAATATTCGTAACAAAATGCAGTTCATCACTAGTGTTGTGACAACCTAACCCGAGTGTTTTCGTTTGCGCATGCTCGCCTATAAAATGTTCTGTGGATTTATCTTGAGATATGTCTAAATTAAATGTCCACTTGCGCAAAGGAAAGCACCCTGACCTTAGTACTTCCGAAGTTTTTTGGCAAACTTGAATTAAATTATCGAAATCATCATCACCAGTGATAAGATCGTCTACAAAAATGTCTTGAGTGATGACGCGAGCGATGACGTCATCATCGCACTCTAAAGCTAACTGTCTGATACATCTCATACTTAAGTATGGAGCTGACGCAGTTCCATATGTAACCGTATTAAGTTGGTAGGTATCCAACGGATCCGAGGGATTATCGCGCCACAATATTAACTGTAATGACCTTTGGTCAGACTGGAGAAGAACCTGACGAAACATTTTCTCCACGTCTGCACAAGCTACATATTTATACTGTCTGAATCGCAATAAAATAGAAAAAATATCATTTTGTAACGCGGGTCCCGGAAACTGAATATCGTTTAATGATTTATTCGAGCTAGTGACAGCACTAGCGTCGAACACTACGCGTAATTTTGTAGTCGTGCTACTCTCTCTAATCACTCCGTGGTGTGGAAGATAATAGTTAGGTTGACTACAAGTAGCTAACTTCGACATGTGACCTAAGTCATTATATTCTCGCATAAAGTTAGTGTACATACGTTTAAATTCTGGTAAACGTTCAAGTTTACGTTCTAATGATAGAAAACGTTTCTTCGCTAACGTATAAGAATCACCCAGTGCGTCTGGTGCCTCTCTTAGCGGTATACGAACGGAAAATCTACCATTTTCTTCGCGTTTAGTCGTATTATTAAATAATTCCTCACACATACGTTCATCATCTGTAAGAATTACACATGGTGATGGAGGAATATTCTCAATTTCCCAGAATAACCGGAGCTGCTTATCAATGTCCTGACTAAAGTGACAATGGACATGAGTAGGTTTCGAGTTCCTAACAAACACAGGACCGGACAACAACCATCCTAATTTCGAATTTTGTAAGAATGGTCCACTAGGTAAACGTATTTTATCGGTTTCTAAGAGATCCCAAAATCTATCTGCGCCTATCAGCAAATCAATATCCGAACTAACGTTAAATGTAGGATCTGCTAATTGTAGGAAATCAGGTATACGTATATGACCAGCTTCTATGTTTATCGTTGGCAAACTGGATGTTATGCATGGCAAGACAATACATCTAAGCTTGGTATAATAATCGTTTACTTTTGATCGAATTGATATATCGCATGAATGACACGACTGTGCGACAGACTGTCCCACACCCGAGATTTGTACTGTGGACTGTATATAAGACGCATTTATTCGTTTAGACAATTTCTCCGTAACAAAACAGTTCTGGCTTCCGCTATCTAAAAGAGCACGAGCTGTATGATACACATTATTATTATCCGCTACTTCCACTAATGCCGTAGAAAGTAAAACCGTATTTATTAATTTAAAATCACTAGTTGTTTTATCGCATACAACAGTGTTATTCGAATTATTAGGTAAAGAATGCAACGCAGTCGTCGTAGTGTGTGTAACGTTCGCCTCTCCGCGCGACTCACTACGCACACACGCACTGTTACTAACGCTTTGATTATTATAATTTTCTAAATGCAACAAACTGTTATGCTTGCGCTGGCATTGTTTGCACGGTCCGAAAATGCAGTCGTCTAACGTATGACCCGCTCGCAGGCAATTCCAACACAACTTCTTATCAGTAACAACTTTCATTCTATCCCTAATAGACATGTTAAGAAATAATATGCACGTGTATAACGCATGACCTTGATTGCACAAAACACAGTTAGGTAAATCCCTTTTGAAGTTATTATTACGATAGTTGTTACGAGTAGCTTTGGTAGATGAATAACTATGCACGCGGCTTGAACTTAGTTTGTCATTTGTATGTCGATGCTTATCGCTTTGAAGAGATTCTTTGGACTTTACGTGGTTTGCACTAATCATTTCTAATGTATCTGCGCGGCTTCTGAGGAATGATATTAAGTCGTTTAATTTGACCTTATCGCGTGAGTCTAAAGACGTACCTATATGGTTCTCCCACTCCCGTTCCGTGGAAGGATCAAGCTTATTAACGACTAAGTAAATAACTAACGTGTCCCAATTGTCTGTGGGTTCATCGAGTGACGTCAGTGCGCGTAAATTACGTAGAACGGTATCAATTAGCTTCCGAATTTGTGATGGTGATTCCTGTTTTAACGACGGAATACTGTATAACGCTTTGACGTGATTATTTACTAACAATCTATCATTATGGAAGCGGTTTTCTAATAACTCCCAAGCGTGAATGTAATTGGCAGGACTGAACTCTAAGGCACTTATGACCTGTAACGCACTTCCACTCAGAGCCGACCGTAAATAATGAAATTTTTGTATTTCATCTAAATCGGTACGATTATGGATCATAGTGATGTAAGAATGTTTGAACTCCAGCCAGTGATCGTAAGAACCTTCAAAAGCAGGGAGTTTTATATCCGGTAATTTAATATTAATAGGCTGTCGGAAACCATCCCGAGCTGATGCAACAGGCAACCGGTTACAAGCCTCCGCGTTGTGAATAAGACAATTCGCACTGGCCATAGCTGTAAAATATAATGATTCTAACGCTTCAACATATTCTGAATTAGCAGTTAACTCCGACTTCGATAAAAGTAATTCTATTTCACTTTCAACGCTATTGAATTTAGAAAATATCTCGATGGCGGCTTCAACTCGCAACTTTAGTTCTGCTACTTGTAAGGCAGTCAAGTCGGCTCCCACCAACGAGTCAACAAAATTTTTAAATTGGGTTAACCGGCCTTTTACACTACCCCTACGTTTCTTAAGCTCAAAAAGAATTTCCTCTACAGACTTAACAGACATTTTGGCGGGCTACGAATAAGCGTTAGGTATGTAGGTACTCACGTGCAAGCATCAACGGAGCCACGTCGCGCGTCGTTGCAACTCTCACGTCGCATACAACCAAACTGTAATCGTATAAACAAACACCGTTAACACAAATCCAAACGTATAGGGAAAGGACGGGGCAAAGGCCTGACCGTTGCGTTTCTGATATCCTCGTTCTTCTTCTCTGACTTCTCTCGTATAAAATGGCTGCTGGTCCAACTATGGCGTCGCCGGCGCGTGTCGGCGTCGTTACTCGTTTTCCCGTAGTATTAAATCCAGCATCCGTCTCGAAGGTCCAAATTATGTGCAGGATCAGGATTGCTCGTCTACTTGAAGAAACGACTAGTACTCGTATATTCAACAGGTGTTTATTAGATAGAAATTTTACATAGGTTGTTAGTTCGTGTTCGCGGTTCGCATTTTCGCGCGAGAAAAAAAATTGTATTGTAATTTTGACAGAGGCGCGAGTGAAGAGAAGACCGAATGTATGACGTCTTGATCGATGGTTCTTCTCCCTCCCTCGCTCGTCGATAGATGGCGCCTCTGCCGCGTCCAATTGCATTGTAGTGGATGGCGTGGACACTAGCTTTTGCCCGCGACTTCGTCCGCGTGGGTTTCGTACTTTCCTCAAATAAATTTAACACCCTCTCCACCTCCCCCTGAAAGGTATTTCGAAAATTATTGATTACGATCTTTATACTTACTTTATTTAAAGAAATAAGTATTCGGGCCAATATTTTAGTTAAACTTCCTAAGATGTTTCAAATAAACTATCCTCCCTTTTCATCACGACAGGGCTTGTTTTTGCATTTGGTACGTTTCCATTTTTACGATAGAAAGATTATTTATACCCATTTTCGTGTTAATGGAAGTTGAAGTTTCTACTCCTTAAACTTTATTACCTTTTTCCACCCCGGTAGGAGTCGAATAAGTAAAACCCTAAAACTCATACTTTTTTATTTTAAGTAAGTAAGTAGTAAACCCCTAAAAGTGACAATCTTTATTATTTACTGAGGCAAATGTTGAAAAGTTTCAAGTTTCTTAACCAAAGGAATAAGACCACCTATTCACCTTCACAGTTTTTATCCCCATAGGGGCGAAATATTGAAAACATGTTTGGGACGTTTCCATATCTTGACTCAAAGATTATTTATACCAATTTCCCATTGAATCAAGCCACGCAATAAAATACTCCTCTGTGATATGGACTACCCCCGTTCACCCCGTTAGGGTTAGATTTTCGAAAAACCCAGTCACACTTTTTTATTTATTTTGGTCTTAAGTATACATACTGAGTTCCGAGTTTATATTATTGGACCGCGCGATAAAATTCTTCCATACAAACTGACACCCTCAATCTCCCTTTAGAGCAGAAAAACATAAAATGACAAACTATAATTTACTTAGATAAGTATTTGTGCCAAGTTTGAAGCTTAAATTTATTCATACCATTTTTTTGGAGTAAATCAAGCTACGCACTATAATACCGGCCTTAAAAATCGAATTATCACTTTTTACCCGTCAGGGGTCTACTTTCGAAAGACCCATTTCTTATTACTTACTTAGGCAAATATTGCTTCCAAGTTTCAAGTTTATTAACCAAATGAATAAGATTTTTCGTATAAAGTTTTTCCCACTTTTCACCCCACACAGGAGGAATTTTGAAAAAGTGTTTGGGATGTGTTCATAACTTGACTCAAAAGATTATGTCCAACAATTTTCGAGTCAATCAAGCCACGCAGTAAAATGGAAAATTAACTACTCCTTTTCACCCCGTCAGAGGTAGATTTTTGCAAAACCCTGATACATGTTATCCTTTACTTTTGGTCTTAAGTATAAATACTGAGTTTCGACTTAATCGGAGACCGCACGTTAAAATTCTTCCATACAAATGTTGACACCCCCTAATCGCACTTTAGGGGGTAGTTTAGAAAAGCAAAAAATGCCAAAATTCATAATTTACTTAGATAAGTATTCATGCCAAGTTTCAAGTATATTAACCAAATGAATAAGACTTTTCATATAAGCTGTATCCCCACTTTTCACCCCCACAGGGGTGGAATTTTGAAAAATCGTTTGGAATGTGTTCATTACTTGACTCACAGATTATTTATACCAATTTTCGAGTTAATTAAGCCAGGCAGTAAAATTTGCCCTGTAAAATTAACTACCCCTTTTCTCCCCGTTAGGGGTAGATTTTCGAAAAACCCTGATACACGTAATTCTTTATTTTTGGTATTAAGTATAAATACTGAGTTTTGAGTTAATCGGACCGCGCGTTAAAATTCTTCCACACAAATTTTGACACCCCCCAATGCCCTGTTAGGGGGTAGTTTAGAAAAACAACAAATGCCAAACTTTATAATTTACTTAGATAAGTATTCGTGCCAAGTTTCAAGTTTATTAACCCAAGGAATAAGATTTTTCATATAAGCTGTATCCCCACTTTTCACCCCCACAGGGGTGGAATTTTGAAAAATCGTTTGGAATGTGTTCATTACTTGACTCACAGATTATTTATACCAATTTTTGAGTTAATTAAGCCAGGCAGTAAAATTTGCCCTGTAAAATTAACTACCCCTTTTCTCCCCGTTAGGGGTAGATTTTCGAAAAATCCTGATACACGTAATTCTTTATTTTTAGTATTAAGTATAAATACTGAGTTTTGAGTTAATCGGACCGTGCATTAAAATTCTTCCATACAAATTTTGATACTCCCCCATCCCCCTTTAGAAGGTAGTTTAGAAAAACAAAAAAGACCAATTTTCATAATTTACTTAGATAAGTATTCGTGCCAAGTTTCAAGTTTATTAACCCAAGGAATAAGAATTTTCATACAAACTTTCATCCCCTATTTAACTCCCTTAGGGGTTGAATTTCGAAAATTCCTTCCTTATTCCTCGTCTACATTATAAAGAAAACCTCTGTGCAAAATTTCAGCTTTCTAGGTCTAAGGGTTTAGGCTGGGCGTTGATGAGTCAGTCAGTCAGTCAGTCAGTCAGGACTTCTCTTTTTATATATATATATAGATTATTTTTTCTATAGGCGAATCGCATGAAGTTAATTTGTTTGTGGGCGAGTCGACAACTCCAGAAATATGTTTTAGGTAAATTGCACATTTTGAATTTTGTGCAATAAAGTATAGAAAAAACCGGCCAAGTGAGAGTCGGACTCGCACACTGAAGGTTCCGTATAAATTTGTAGGTATGTAACTATAAATTTACGGTTTTCGGATTTTTCCCGTTACTTGTAATGCAACAACATGTCTATACGAGATTGCGTCTTGCCAAATTTCATGATTCCATGTCAACGGGAAGTACCGTATAGGTTTTGATTCTCTTGCGAGTGTCAAAATATGCGTCAAAAACGGAACATAAACGCCCGTATCTTTTGATTGCGTTGACTTAGAAGATTCATTTTTTCACTGCTTCAAGGGAATGTGCAGCCCTGAGTATTTGATATTAGTCTCAACTTAATATCTCCACGCGTTCCTGAGTAAAAGGATCTTGACAGACGGACAGACCGACGGACAATGAAGTGATCTTAAAAGGGTTCCGTTTTTCCTTTTGAGGTACGGAACCCTAAAAAGGACACTAGTGCACAGAAATGATAAGAGTTAAATATTATAAAATGTACTTTTATCTTAACTTCGTTATACTACGTTTCGGGCGAGTAAATTCGTACGAATCGACTAATAAGCCCTCTTTTTTCCTGTTAAAAACACCACCATTAATTACGACACAAAATGGCCGTCATAATTATAGGTACCTACCTATAAGTGTTATTGGTACCACCCAGCTAACCTCCATCCACATAACATACTATCGTCCCCTGCAATTATGGAATCTACCTACCCATTTAAATAAATATTCCTTCCGCATTTCGGTTCAAAATAAAACGTTCGTTTTCGTTTGCCACTTAAAATTCAACATGAAAGCTGAAAAAAAAAAGCTTTGGGACATCAAACAAACAGTAAATTATCCTAATTCAATAAAATCCTATGTAGGGACGTCACAGGGACCCCAAAAGGCTATGGACCGGACTAACTTAATAATAAAGGCTCCCTAATGTTTCGTCATTACCTGCCGGTATAAAAATGACGCCTGATATTTGAGCACCTGTAAAAGTTACTGAATTTGTGACGTGTTTCCGTCCGTTTGAGTGACATACAAATCTTACTGGATTAGGTACCTTGACATTTAGGAAAATTATGTTTGAGAGTTAATTTTTCGAGGATTGACTGAAATGTGAGCTTTTATGGAAAAACTCTCCTTTTGCTTGCTCAATTATGTATAATAATTAATGTATTTTCTTTGCTCCTGTTTCATGATAATTTATTTAGATAATATACTTTATGAGTGTATTTATGGAGAGGCCCGTGGCTAAATAATAACAGCCCCACAGGTCGATCGATCAGGTTAAGCTACGCTTGCCGCTGTTAGTCTATGGATGGGTGACCATCTTTATATAACGACACCCCTCCATGCCTCGGGAAGCACGTTAAGCCGTTGGTCCCGGCTGTCATTCGTGGATCTTTGACAGTCGTTACGGGTAGTCAGAAGCCCGAAAGTCTGACAACCAGAACCAATCATACCAATGGGTATCGTGTTACCCAGTAACTGGGTTGTGGAGGTCAGATAGGCAGTCGCTCGATGTAAAATCCGGTTACACTGGAAGCTGACCCCAACATAGATAGGAAAAGGCTAGGCATGAGTGTTTTTATTGTATTATGTAAATGGTACACCACAGACTACCTACAGTATTGGTCTCTCCTTCCCCTTTTTGATCAATCTAACTAAAGGTTGTCTTTAAAAGATCGCTCTTAGCGATAAGACCGCCCATTGTGTCACCCTAAATAAAGAGTATTCTATTCTATTATGTTTTTTATGTCAATTTGTTTGTAAAGAAATCAATAAATAACTGACAATTGTAATTCAAACCTGTCGGAATCCTCACGATGACCTTCACCGTTTTGAGAGCAGCTGTGATGAAATTATTTACACAAAGTAAAGCGCCTGCCTGGTTTCGAACCCACGACCTAAGTCTCGTAAGTCAGGGCTGTCACCACTGGGCCACCACTGCTCACAAATACACAGTAAATAAAAAACATTATAAGGTTATAAGCTTTCAGCTGAATAATATACCTCTTCCTCCATTTTTAATAACATTGCGGTATCTGGTTTGAATCGCAATACCGTATTTATCACGCGTAAAACTTCATGGCAGTTTCCTTATTCTGCTACTTTTATTAAAGATTTATACGAGGTTTGTTGCTGTCGGATATTTGTTTACGGCGTGTAGGATAGCAGAATAAATGTATATTATGAAACAATAAATCAAAGATATGGAGCTAGTGCTGTAATGCAATGTGTTTCCGAGACATAAGTATTCCGTTTTCCTGTTTTACGTCACATAATATTAGCATTTCTTGTTTTTAGGGCAGCCCTATGTAGTTTTTGCTGTTTATTACATTTTGTACGTAATGTGTTTGAATTTCTTGCTTACTCATATGTTTGTTTGAGTTATGATTGTGGATATTGTAACCGAATTAAGCAACTTGTACGAAGTCAAAGTCGAAATTGGGTTGAGTTAACGCCAAATCACGCTTACAAAAATTAGTTTACCTTACCGTACCGTAGAACCTTATGAAAACAAAAAACGGTCCCAAAAACATCCACAGCCCAGTTTCCAGAAAAAAGAACTCGTCTGCAAAAACTTAACAATCGTAAAGAAATTACGTTTAAAGTGAAACATACACCTTCTAAAAGTACAAATATAACTGTCAAGAAAGTAACAGAACACAGAAAGAAAAAATCCCTCTTCCATTTACATATTTCACACTTAGTTAATTGACTTTGCTGCGACGCATCCAGATTGGTACGACGGACATCCGCGTTAACAGCCGTCCAAATTGCCTGAAACCGACCCACAGAGCAATATCAACCTTAGAGTGAAATTATAAGGTAGGATTTGGATTGTTAGGCTAATGGGCATCAGCACTTTTGTTTCAATTACAATACGGAAAGCCAGGCTGTTTTTTCTGTCTCCAGTTACTGGCGGATTTGCATGCTATTTGTTCAGTTGCATGCAGAATCCTTTGATTCATTTCTAAGACTTTTATTTCGCTGACTTCATTGTCATCGTATGGAGTGTGTAATGCTTGTTGAAATTGTGTCCTCGATGCTGCTATTACGGAAATTGGATGTCAATACGATTGTTTCCCGAACGAGACGGCGAGAGATGGAAAATGTTCTGTTATTGTTTTAAAAACAAAACCTGCGGCGAGCTGGTTGTAATTAAGTAATGGAAAAGAATACGAATGCATTTAGATTAACCTTTTGTCTTTTCTTTTTAGGTTATGGTGATATCGTGCAGATGGTGCCAGCAGCAGTCGTATGGTGTTAAACTTGATCTTTGCCATCTTTGGGGAAGATGGAGTATTAAAATGCGCAGTAGTCAAATTATAGGATTTTCCACATTATTACATATAATATTTCCCTATGTTAAAAGGTTGCACTAGTCGACGGCTCGAACTCGTTACACCTACATTAAAAATTATATCTACATATCTCGATATGTAGATTTTTTTTTGAAGTGAAACTTCTTTACGCACGCTTGACTTGGGGAGTAAGCGTTACGAAAAGTGTGATCGGGCAAGGCGAACGGAAGTTAAGTGGGGGATATAAGCAAGAGACAGCAGTGCACGCGCACATTTTCTTTTTTATGTAAGTATACTGTCAGACAGTGGAATAAACTTCATACGACGTAAGTTTGGAAGAATGACTGACTAGTGAAACCTTAAACTCGACTAATATAATTAACCTACTGTCTGGAACTGGGATAGGGAATTTTATGCTGTTGCGCCCTCGTATTTAGTTCTTGTTTTTGAGACAATAGGGTTGATTCAAGTGTCCCCAAACGTTTTTCTTGAAAGTAAACTTTAAATTACATTTATGTGCAAAGTTTATCTTAATTACTACTACCACAAAGTTTCACTTTACATATACGTAGGTAGTTCTGAAATAGCCCAATGTAAGCGAAATGCTTAATATCCTTACTTTAAGATAAACTTTTGAGCCTCCCTAGGGCGTTAGCTAAATTAGTTCAAACTTCACTTGGGTACCTACTCAAGCTGTTTTTTGTTTAATAAGTTAGTGTGTTGACAGTGATACTTGGGATTTATAAAGATTTTTTAAAATTATATTAAAGTCACTGTCGACTCTCCCATTATACAGGGTGTCCCTGGAAGTATGGTTCAAATCAAATATGGGCGTGAGTAAGGTATTTTCCAAAACTTTTAACCCTGAGAATGTGGGTGAATTTTTTACGGTTCAAAAGTTATGACCAATTTTTGTTTTTTTCAATCACTTCGCATAGTGCTCAAAGAATAAAATATTTTAAAAAACTATCAGGGCTGTCAATTTATTTTTTTAGATATCCCTTATAGTTATTTTTTTATGTATTTTTTTCTTTGACACCTAATGACAATTTTCGATGTCTATTTTTTACTACTTGACCCGACAGACGTAGTCCCGTCCAAATTTCAATAATTCATTTTTAAATCCCATAGAAAATAAGACTTCCCGAAATTGAACGGGAAACTTTACCAATTTTTCTTTCCATAACGACCTCATTCGGACTATTTAATTATGAACATTTTAAAACCAAAAATAGCCAAATCAGTCCAGCTGTTCTCAAGTGATTCGCTTACTAAAGAACAGCGTTTAATTTTTATAAAGATTACGGCGGATGTGCTACGGTAGCCCGCGCATTTACGTTTTTTGCTATTTGTAGCCGATTATCAGAAGACCAATTCTCGTAATTTAAAATGTTCAAAATCTAGTTGCAGTGTCATCTCAGCGACAAACAAATGTCAAAAACTTGTCAAAATGTAGGGAAATTAGACGTATTTTTGACAGATTGAGACGGAGATCAGACTGTGAACGTTCTTAAAATTACGAGAATTACCCCTCAGGTTGTATATTGGTTAAAATATTATTCGCGACCATAACAAATAGAAGCGGAACTGGGAGTATTTAAGGCCGGACCTAAAAGCGCATTTTTGAATGGGTCTAGAGCGAATGATACCTACGTTCAATCAGAATTGTTTCCGGTGTAGCTCTGTCTGGTTGTAAGTGCCATGCGTCATGAAGCTGCAGTGCAATTAAGAACACTTTATAAAATTTTGCTTCTCCTATGGTGTAGCAAGCAGGTGCTGTTGTGTAGTTACTGCTTACCCCCACGGGAAGAACCCGTGAGTTTATGCATGTACACACGGCTACACATCAAACTAACTAAACATTTCCAGTTTTAGCTGATCTTGCATTGTATAGGTTTTGTGTAGCCGTGCGTACGTGTAAAATATATTTTTTATTTACCCCGCGTTTATTTTATTAGCATACGGCTTGTTAAATTCATGAATCTTGAACTACCTAACCTCTTCCCAATTATGTTTGTGTCAGCTTCCTGTGTAACTTAATTCGGCTGAATATTGAATTTCGGACAGAGCAACCTCTGACCTCAGCAATTACTGGAACACCGATGTTCCAAGTTTAGATAGTTGTAGTCTGAATGTTGGGACCTCGTGTTGAAGTACGTAGTTTTAAAGATATTTTAATGACTCTGACGTCACAAGGTGCTCTTTAACGGTAGTAAAATTGTTATGGGTGTGTAAAATGGTCGTACGCTAACGATCGATTGTTGTAAACACGAAAACTTGAACCATCTAATCTTGTCAAGTTTTTATAAATTGTTAATATAATTGGATACTTAAAAATATATATGAAAAATAAAGATAGATGAATTTACCATTTTTTCACATTTTCAATCCTGAAGGGATTTCGCGGTTATTTGTAATTTACTTAAAAAAATGGTGTGCTGGAGCTTTTTTAATTTCATAACTGTCTCATGCATAATGGATATACTTGTGATTAATATTAGACGCCCATTTATATCTGAAACAATATATTTTAGAGTTTTAGGCAATATATAGCATGGGCATAGCACAATCAACCTATAATGTTCCCAATGCTCTCCTCTCTGTATGAGGGAGTGGGCTGTTAATTACCACGTGGGCCCAGTGCAGGTTGGTAGATGTCACATGCCCTTGAAATTTTGGTTTTAAAACATGCCGGTTTCCTCACGATGTTTTCCGTTACCGTTTTGGGAGTAGTGGTGATAATGAATACACAATATGTATTTACATATCTATACATATTATAAAGTAGCTGCGCCCCGTGGTTTCACCCACATAAGTTTCGATTGCTTAGGAATATCGAGATAAAAAGTATTCTATGTGTTAATCCTGGATATAAACCATCTGTGTGCCAAATTTCATCCAAATCCATTCAGCCGTTTATCTGTGAAGAAGTAACAAACATACAAACACACTCACAAACTTTCGCCTATATAATATTAGTGTGATAGTGTGATTTAAGTACCTATTTAGTGGTGCTTAGTAGTAAAGTAGATAACTAATTTTCATGTCTATCTCGTCTGTTTTGGTGACCTCGTTGTTCTGCTAAACTACGCAATGGATTTCGATGCGAATTTCACCATAATTTAGAGAATTTATTTCAGAAGAGGTTATGTGTATAATACGCTAGTATTAAACTAACAAATAATAAAAATCTGGATGTTTTATCAAGACATGAAAACCGTGCGAAGCAGAGGTGGGTCGCTAGTTATTTTACATTATCCTTATTGCATCAGAATCAGCCTAAAATATTCCCACTGCTAGGACATAGGACTCGTCTTTGAGAGGGAGTGGGCCATAATCCATGTCATTATTGCATACTGATACATAAAAAAACATCTTAGGCTGTTAAATTATTTGTAGTTTAAGTTTTGAAAAAAAACCGTTTAATAAGAATATATTATAAGATGTGGTCAGATTTAATTCTCTCAGAGCAGATTAATCATCATTTTGATAAACTTTGCAAGTAGTTCATGCAAAAAAATCTAACGATCAAAGACTCTCTCTAATGAACAAGGCCATATTATATTCAGCCTCCGTGCTAGAGAGATCCACTGTTTCTTGCTTTTTGCTCTCCCATGATATTGTGCTACTACCAAGCTTGAAAACAGAACCAGTGTAAGATTTACGATCGTTTTCGTCACCTGCTCAATCTGCATCATGCAGTGACATTCAGTTTACTCTTCTGAAAAGCTACACAATAATCTTTAGTACCTTTGAGATAGCGCAACACACGCTTAGCTGCTTTCCAATGAACTGGCTCTGCACGCTCACAGCATGAGAAATATCTGAGGGCCATTTCTCATAATTTAAAATGTTCAAAATCTAGTCGCAGTCTCATCTCGGCGATAAACAAATGTCAAAAACTTGTCAAAGTGTAGGGAAATTAGAAGTATTTTTTGACAGATTGAGACTGAGATCAGACTGTGTGAACGTTCTTAAAATTACGAGAATTGCCCCTCGGGTCTCCTACAAACTGCAATATATTTACATAAGCCTATTAAATTCCTATAATCATATTTATTACTTTTTTCTTGACTTGCATTTAACTTCGATCCTTTTTATCCGACTTTAAAAAAGGAGGTTCTGTATTCGACCCGTATGTATGTCTGTATATATGCATATATGTATGTTTGTATGTCCACGATTTTCTCAAAAACTAATGAACCAATTTTGATAACTCTTTCATTAATGTGATCTACATACTTTCAGGAAAGTTTTAGTATATTATACATTAGGTCATTATGCTTATGTACGAAGTTATATGCATAAATGTACTGCATCTCCCTCATTACTATGCGAATTTTGATGATGTGTCTTCAATTCTTCAATACACTAGTGTTAATTGAATTTGTGTGGGGATCAACTGCTGAAAAATAAAAAAATTGTTACAAAAAAAAAAACAACACACTTCCAAAAAAACACAACAAAGTGAATCATAACCCTCCTTTTTGCTTTGCTGTAGTCGGGTAAAAATAACTTTAATTTCGGAAGTCGGTGGCAGACAACGAAAATGCAAACCCAACGACACCGACTTCCGAAATTAAAGTTATTTTTCACTTAGTTGTGTTTTTCCATCGGAGTTTTTGCAGTTTTACAGTCTGTCATGTGAAATCTCTCTAAGACTTTCGTTATGTAACCTGACTGATCCAGAGTGATCTTATCTCCTTGCTACAGATCCTCATCCCCAATATCTGATGGGCTGGTCCCAGATCATGCATTTCAAATTCCTTCATCAAGTCATTCTTGACTGTGGACCTTAAAGATTAATTACTTGATGAGGGAGTTTGAAATGCATGATAATATTATTAAATTTATTTATAGGTAAACTGTATTAAAACTTGCAAGATTGTAATTAAGATTTCACAGTAACACAAATTGAAAATTTCGTAATCATGGACATTATGTGTCTAGACTAATTGATGTCTGAATGTGACTAACTATTGCTAAAGGTTGAATTCGTAGTTTTTGTGTCTTACTAGATGCAAGTGAGCAAAGTATGTCATTATACTACTCATCTATTAACATTACAGACTTAAACCCAAGGCGTTGTACAGTGCAATTTACGTGTAGACTACTATTACGACATTAGTTCAACTTATATAAATGTAAACTAGTTTAATTAAAGATTAAGGTACCTAATACCTACTAAATATAAAGAATTAGCTCATGTCCGAAGCTTCTCCCGCGTGGTGTTCGAATTATCCCACGGAAATGAACTACCGGAATAAAAAGTGTCCTATGTCCTACCTATCCCAGGGCATAGTCTACCCGTGTGCCAAATTTCATTCAAATCTGTTTAACCGTTAAGGTCTGAGTTCACCAACTTTCAAATCACCGGTTAGGTATTTAAACAGTTGGCTTGTGTCAAATTTTCTAAGGAAATTTTAAATATAGGACTGATTAAATATATAACCAGTTAATTTAAATGTAGGTTAAAACAAGGCTAAGACTGAAAGCATAACACATAAACAAACAAACTTACTTTCGCCTTTATAATATTAGTTAGGATGGACATCATAAAATGACGAATAGTTTCAATCGATTTGACAGTCTTGTTTCAGTTCAGTCTTCGAGTAAAAGAAAAACATATTTTCTAGCTACTTATAATTCCGAGCACGTCTTGAAAGTCCACATAAGGAGGGTTATTGTCCTACCCTACATACCCTACTAATAGCTGCATGATATGCTGAAATTTCATTTATTAGGTACGTGGTGTAAGTATGTGAAAATCAAATACCTTAGTGGCTTTATCTTGAACTGTAGCACTAATTTTTCAAATACATACATTAACTTGCTTGTAGGTCATAACGGTGAAGGAGAACATCGTGAGGAAACCTAGAACCAAAAATTCGAAGACATGTGACATCCATACAACCCGCACTGGGCTCGCGTGTTAGAATTATGGCCCACTCGCTCTCACAGAGAGGAGGCCTGTGTCCCAGCAGTGGGAACTGGCTGATTTGCTGGCTCCGTCTACGTTTTTTGATTCGATCAAAACACGTGAGACTTAAAATGGAATTCGAATAAAAAACATCAAAAGAAAAAACAAAAAAGATCGATCGACAACCAGCGAGACATATAGTTTTTAATTACCCCACTTCTTATTCATTCCAACGTTGACTCAATGGGACTTCAAAATACGAATTACACTACTTTTTTCCGAACGATTCCTTAATTTGCGAAGTTTCCAACGAACGCGTTTAGTATTCGCCATGCGCAATGTAAACTGGGCTAACTCGAAGTCTGAACTAACTTTGACAATAATCAACCGTGGGGAAAATCACCCACAAGTCGGTGGAAACTATGTAGACAAGACGAATCGTCTTAATTCTATGTAAACATGTGAGCTTTGAGGGAGCATTGTACTTACAAGTCGTATTAGTAGGAAGTTATTGGTTTCAGTAAATAATGTGTGAATTTCATAGCTTTACATTTGAACGCTTCGAGTAATTTGCCATACTAGGCTCAAGTTATGGACTTTTGTAAGAGTCTAGTTAGTTGTCATTATATTTTTTTAATAATTTCAGCTAAAAAAAGTACGAAAACATATCTATGTCACTCAAAGAAATTTCTAATTACCAAAATTTTGGCCACAAACCCCAAAGAAAAGATCTCTTAACCTTTTGTGTACTTTTTCACACTTTCAAGATAAACTCACTGCCTTGGCTAGGTATTGAAATAGTGGAAGTACATTCACGCATTTACACTTTGTGCAAAAAAAACACTTTTATTGCTTGTCATTATTCAATGTTTATTGCCATCATTTATTTATAAACATGTCTGTTTAGAAAAAAGTTAAAGAAAGGAGAGGAACGACTAACGACTCTTGCCAAGTTACGTACAGCTTTTGTAAATCCTTGGCCAAAGAAGATTTTTTTAAAATTTGTATTGAATTCGTAAAATGTGCCTACACTGCACTGACCATGCCGACGCTACACATTCGCGTGACCACGCCACCAACAAATCATCGCATGTCAAAAGCGAATAGTGTGTAAATAATTGTTTATTTTCTTTGAACTTAACGTGACTTTGCTGAACTGAAATTGTATTTTAGATTGCCTTTCACAATTCTGTAACGATCATGCATGAAATAAATTGCAATCAACAATTACCGGCTTCAGTTTCATTAAGTTTTAATTAACAGATCTAAATATCACGCTATCCTTTTTTGTTTGGAATAGGCTTCAGTGGCTTGGCCCGTCCACAAGACACGGAGTGGCCACGGCGTCCGCTGCCGGCGTGGTCATTTCGTGCTCTGTGATTTCGCCTGTTGTGGGTTGATTTGAATAAGTATACTCGTGTAATTTCTTATGCCCTTTGCACATACGCCAGCACATCAAGCTACCCGAAACTGTAAAAAAATTCTCAATCAACTTTGATCCTTATTTGTTAGTGATAAAGTTGGAAATCTATTAAAGGACAGATTGTAGTAGCTCCGTAAGTAAGGATCCGTTTTTTCTACGGCGCGGTTTATATGCCGTACCGTAAATAAATCGTGCCGTGTATAAAGGGCCTAGGGCTGTCTCCATACCCATAAAATCGGTTCAGCCTTTTAGCTCTAAAAACACACACACGTATGTGTGTATATCATAGATGTCTTTCACGTTTTTATTTATTATGAATTTCATTTCTTTCCGCGGTCCGTTGAACTCCAACATTTCAACACAATTTACCGTGAGGAAGTGTGCTCAATGGCTCAATATCAATAAATCCTGGGTGTTTAATGCTCTAAAACGGCGATTGGTAGTGCCACCCGTCATTAAGCGAGAATTATAGCGATGGGCCAGCATTCACCACGGTGACTTGCATTCTAATTAGTCTGGCTGCTCTATCATAGAGTAATTTATAGCAAAAAAAAAAAAAATGGTGGCTTTGGAAAAGATTGTCATAATAAAATTGAGTGTAACGGAGCTTTTTTCTTAGAGGTTTATTTTTTTGTCCATGACTGTAAAATAAAAGTCAAAATAAGGGCCTTCAACGAAGCAAGTCTATCCAAGGCATATAAATTACTAGCTGCGCCCCGCAGTTTCACCCTCATAAGTGTCGATCCGTGGGAATATCGGGATAAGAAGTTACCTCTATACCAAATTTTATCAAAATTGGTCCAGCCGTTTGCGCCGCCGTTGAGCGTGAAGAAGTAGTAAATATATAAACACACACACACACTCACAAACTTTAGCCTTTATAATATTAGTGTGATATGCTGATGTAAGTACGGTATGCTAAACGATGAAAATGAAATCATAAATAGTAGGCAGTCGTAAATCTTACCCATATATTTTACCCTCTGTAAATCTTCATTAACCCAAAAAAAACTTCCAATGACGAAAATAAAAGCAGTTACACCCATTTACGTTGGCAGGTAATTAGAAATTGACGCGTCAGTGGGAACAGCAAACTAGTACCAACTGCGATTCGCCCCTAACTATTTAGATGGAGTTGTTTGAAACTACGTTGTCGCTAATTAGGCCGGTTCAGTGCCGTATTGCCGTACTACGGCGGTTTCACGGTTGGCAACCCTGTGTATATAGAACTATTTGCACTTAGAATAGTTTACGATTTCAATTATGGTACCGTGCGTATCTTTTTATGTCGCCGGACGGAATTAGGCGTTGTAAGTGGGTTGCTTCATTTGCAGTTTGGGGTTAACTAGCCACTGTTTTATGGCGTAGATTTAAGCTTAAATATGTTTGAAATATGAGCTAGTTTTAACCAAATATTTAAAGCAGCTTTTTACGCTCCACACACTTTGCCGCATTGTTGTGGGTGTTCTAACAGGTCTGAATGTCATATCATATTGCACAGAAAGATAATTACTTCTACTATACAGATATTTATTTTATGCGTGGGGATCAAAAAGAATAAAATTGAGCTGTAATTATAAATTGAAGTTGCTTTTCATGTCTCTCTGTATCATTGCGTTGTATGATCTAAACTACGTAATGGATTTTGATGCAGTTTTCGCCATTATTTAGAAAATTTATTCCTTAACGTTTATGTGTATAATAAATTAACATTAAACCTACATATAATAAAGGAATCTCGATATTTTGTCAAGTCGTAAACACCGTGCGAAGCAGGGGTGAGTCACTAGTTAATAAATAAAAATTAGATCTGCTAAATATGAACATCTAGATTTAGACGCTGTCCAACGATATGAGAAATCACACACATTTGTTATTAAAAACGAAAAATATAAATATAACACATTTTATAAATGTCTCTGTGTGTGTGTGTAAATTCTTAATTCAATTGTATTGAATCAAGAATTTTTCTTAATTCGATTATATTGAATTAAGAATTTTCATGTTATGGAACAACGAACTTAATGTACCTACCAAAGTTCAAATTCTATTGCAACCAAAAAAGTATTAGGGTATTTTTTTTATAATGTTTTTTATTATAAATGGTCATTCAAATATCAACTTAGAATACATTTCACTAAAGTAGATTATGAACACTGCTAAAGGTTCACAATATGTGAGTTTAGTTACGGTAGTTAAATAAATAAAAGTAATGTGCAACATATATTTAAAACCGTATTTTAATAAAGTCTAGTTTATTAGCTCTTGAGGCAAATAATTTACGGCTGGCATTAGTTAAAAACCTATTACAACAAGTTCTAATTATGCCATAACTTTAGTTGCGCATATCACAAATAATAACAAGAATTAAGTACTTATTTATTTATTTATTTAATACTTCAAGCACATACATGTACAGAGGCGGACTTAATGCCATAGGCATTTTCTACCAGTCAACCTTTGGGTGTTTGGGTGACTTATCGAATTAAGTATGCTATATACGAAATATTTCCTCCTAAATAAATTATATTAATTAAACATAATTAAAGGGACGGATAAGAGTTGACTAAAATCGAGCTGAATGGCGTGCAATTGCAGAGGCCTGAGTCCAGCAGTGATGATGATCATAATATTATGAAATGGTGGCTGCGTCATTGTTCTAGTGGTCGCAAGCGCTACAGTTGTCTCTGCTGAGCATGACTTTCAGGCAAAGTGATTGGGATTTTCGATCTGGAATTTCTCACTAACAGCCCGAGTGTGGATTCGTGTTCGGTTGATGGCAATAGGCTCGCCCCTTATTATGTATTATGAAATGGTCAAGACTCAACTGTAACAAAATCACGTCGTATCACTATTAAGGATGGCCCACCCGTATCTGAAATTGACCATTACAAGGAACAGGGAGAGTCATACTATAAAATGCCGTACATGTAGTGAGAACACAATAAAGAAGACTGCAATAACAATTAAGCAAGTTGCAGCAGTTCGTGGTGATTTGGGCCCAGCGCAGTGGAAAATGTGCGCACAATTATTACCACCATTGTTCCCGGGTTGTTACGTTTGTCACACTACAGGTAAACCAGTATTCTAGCTAAACGTTGATTATGTTTAAACAAGAAATAAGGGCCATTGGCCTGTAACTATGTGTTTAAAAGTGTAGGGCCAAACGAGAATTGAGAAAGAGAACTGACCTAAGAAAGCACAGGAATTGACCCCAGGCACGAGAATTTACCAAAGAAAGCACAATAATTTACCATAGAAAGCACAATAATTGACCACAGAAAGCACAAGAATTGACAACCGAAAGCACAATAATTGACCACAGAAGGCGCGAGAATTGACCAAAGAAAGCACAGGAATTGACCCCAGAAAGCACGAGAATTTACCAAAGAAAACACAATAATTTACCACAGAAAGCACGAGAATTGACCACAGAAAACACAAGAATTGACAAACGAAAGCACAATAATTGACCACAGAAGGTGCGAGAATTGACCATATAAAGCACGAGAATTGACCATAGAAAGCGCAAAAATTTACTACAGAAAGCACAAGAATTGATCACAGAAATAACGAGAAAAGAATGTATTTCCTTAGGATCTTTTCATTCCATGCATGTCCCTGAGTCACTGTGGTGTCACATGGAACTAACGTAAAAGTAAATATTTTGAAATAAAATAAAATTTCTAGGGCACCACAATTTAAAGGAATTTTTTATCACTTTTTTATTTTTTCAAATTTTTTACCTTAGTCAAAATTATGAATTTCATATGGTACCAATCCTTTCAGTGAGATCATCTCTCATTACTAAAAATAAAACTATAATCTTATTACGGTTGATTACATAATATGTAATTTCCACGATGGATATAGATTGTAGTGACATCAATCAAATTGACGTCATTATTACCCAAGAGTATTATTTTCGTCTACGATAATTCTAATAATTTCATATGCCCTTGAGTTTATGACCTACAAGTTAAAATTAAGTACATAAGCTAAGGGCTATTTCATGATTTACGACATCATTACTTTGTGAATACGACTTTTTATTATATTTTTGCCCTTGAAGCGATTCTAGGTAATTTTAAACAATTCTTGCATCAATGGAACAAAGTCCTCTTGTCGAAATAATATATTACATAAATACAACCAGGTATCATTAACGTAACACGAATTCCATTACAGAATACTAAATTCTTGATGTTTCTAACTTGTTTTTAATACTGAAGCCGGCGTAAATAATTGGTATTGACTTCTGTAATGGCTGCTTATTGGTCGTGTATGAAAGGAGGGAGACGGCGTTTCATGCACATGAGTACGTCTCTTTCAGTCCCGGTACATTCGGCAGCTCAGTGGGACATAAGACAGACAATGAGCAATTGTAAGCGGAAGCATTTACCGAACCGCGACTGAGGGTGTCTGTTCCGTCAAATTCTATGTTGAATGTATGAATTATTTGACGGTAATTAAACAAGAGGGTGAGAGGGTGTTTTAATAACTTGTTCTATGTTGGTACTTCCTACAAGATAAAGTCAAGATGTTGTGTGTATCTGTCAGACAAGTTATCCGGAACTTTTTAGGAGATGAGCAATCATTATTATCTCCTGAAAAGTTTCAGATGAATATGATAGTTTTCATCATATTCTATAGTATCATATTTTATCTACCACTATCATCATTTTTGCGTAATCATTAGTATATAATTATCCTAGTTTAATAAAGCTTTCACGTAGCGTTTGATATTAATATTTTGGGTACCATTTAAATGTGATTGAATGGCCAAAATTACGTAGGTATTGCGTTATGGTATTTGTTGCTAAATGCAAGTATCAAAAGCGTTTCAAGGAACATTGGCGAACACCCAAACAAATTATGGTTTACATTTTTTTTTGCATCTGTCGATGACAAAAATTTTAAAACCTGTAGTTTTATCTTCAGTCATACTATTATAGGAAGTCAGGAATAAAAGATATTCCAGTTTGAAGTTGCCATAAACTTTATTTGATAAAACTTATTAAATTATTTCGTCGGTATAGATCACGGTGACATACATAGACGTTCAATAATTCCATCAAAAATTTCCTCGCCAATATTCTTTTCACATCACGCAAACTTGCTACAGAAAACCAAATAAATGCAATAAGTTTTTTAAACATTTAACAGTTTTATGAATTTTCAATACTACTTGGAAAAACATAAAAATAAAATATCAGACGTCAACATTTCACGGTTAATATCGTAGAGCTAGCGTTAAAACGTTATAACCCTAGAAACATCGGGCGTCGACGAGACTCATAACCGTAAAATACTTGGAACTTTTGTTGTAAAAAATGTTCCACTCCTAGCTCATATACGGTGACTGATAATTAGTGACCGATACTTAAACACGTGCTTGTACTCATGATAACAAACAACTTTTACTATGGGACCAAACCTGAAATTGTGAAAAAAAAATCTGCTGTTCAGTCATTTATGTTCGCTTAACTGGTCAAAATGTAGGTACTGAACAGCAGATTTTTTTTCGCGAATTCAGGTTTGGTCCCATAGTGAAAGTTGTTTGTTATCATGTGTACAATCACGTGTTTAAGTATCGGTCACTAATTACCAGTCACCCTATATAGTTTAAGTTATTTTCTCCGATAGTTTTTTCGAAACTTAAGAGTAAATGCGGGTGGTCTTTGAAACGCTTTCGCCTGTTAATCAGCGTTAGGTGGCACATCTTGTGTTGTCATCTGACAATATGCTGAGCTGAGGCCCTTTTGGCATTATTATCTTTGTTTTCTGTTTTTATAGTTTTAAGGTGTATTTATTTTGCTGTAATGCCAAGAAACGCATTTTTCTTTCTTTCTTTATTTCTGTTTTTTTTTCTGGTTATTGACCATAAATCAATGATTTTTTTACAGAATAATAAATATATGTACTACTTGTATGTCCCTATGTTTTCTTTTTTGATGATACATTATTTTTATAAGCACTAGAACCGTCAAAAAATGCCGCTTTATACCGCTGTCAACGGAGGCCTAGTGTACAAATTTGACAACTAATAAATAATGAAAAAGAAAAACATAGGGACACAGAATATATCCTTCTTAATCAGTTTATGAAATATCTTTTAAATTGGTCTAATATTGGAGGAGAAAATAGATGAGAGCCAAACCTCAAATTATGAATTTTTAGTTAAGCTTATTCAAAAGTCTCTCCGACCGTATTTCCTCTTAAACTACCTACGTAAGCACCTTCAGCACACTCATTTAAATAACAACACGCCGTGTTTCCTTGAATGGTTAGTCAGAGGTGTACCTATAATACACCTGCATTTCACGAGTTATGTTTTTAAGTCTCATGTAATAGGATAAAATCAGGATTGAAATTATCCTAAAAAGAACCGTAGTTAACCGTAGTTAGTTTTGTTAAGAATTTGCACAAATTTGAAACTGTAGAGCAAAGAGAAGCTAGAGATAGTACTGGAAGGAAAGACTTGCCCTACACAATTCAACCTAAATTGAAAGTGGTTCGACATAGTCCCAGATATCAATCAGTCTTGTTATACAACAAGTTGCCATTAGAATTTAAAAGCATAACCAGTGTAAATTTATTCAAAAACAAATTAAGGACATATTTATTGAGGAAGGGCTATTACAGTGTTGAAGAGTTCATCAGTTGACAAATGACAATCATGACGTATTTATACGATATTTGGTATTATTGACATTTATTAAATTTATTCATATTGTGTTAATCATTTACATTAAATTCTGTAGGTAATTAAGTGGCTATTAATTTTGTTATTTTCATCTTGTGACATTATATTTCGGTACTTAACGACTATTAATTTTATTACTGTATAAAATGAGTTATTGTTAATTTGAGTATTATTATTATTATTTTTTCTATTTTTTTTTCTATTGTCACTATCTAATCATTATTAATCTAAATTTATGTTTATTTTATAATTTATGATTTTCTACACAATGTATTTTGTTAAGAAATAAATGACTTATGACTTACCGACATAGCTTGCAGAGTAAGCAAACTGAAGTGGCAGTGGGCTGGCCGTGTTTGTCGAAGGACCGATGGGCGGTGGAGCAGACGAGTCCTGGAGTGGAGACCGCGTACTGGCAAGCGTATTGTGGGACGCCCTCCATCTAGATGGATAGCTGGGACGGACTGGATGTGGAAGGCGGAGGACAGGGTGTTGTGGGTGTGGAGAGGCCTATGTCCAGCAGTGAACTGCGATAGGCTGAGTTGGTTGCATTCGGGGGAATGTTACTATCAACCGGACACCGAGTTGCTACTGAGAAATTCCAGTTAGAAAAACCCAATAACACTTTCCCCGACAAGAAAATCGAACCCACGACCTCATGCTCAGCAATAGCATTTGCGACCACTAGACAAACGAGAAACTTATATTATAACAAATGTTCCACTCCCAGCTCATATAGTTCAAGTATTCTTGTAAGTTTTTTAGGAACTTAAATTACAGTCATGAGCATAAATCCAGTATAAGGTACTCGGCAGGTATATACTTAGGACTATGCCGACCACACAGTGGCGCTCTCATCGTTTGTTTAGTTATTTCATACAATTTAGAATGAAAATGCAGAAAATAAGCACGTTAAGTTGAGCTCCACGAGATAATATGTTAATATTATTAGAAACAGTAGTTTTATTATAATCCTTAAAACGGAATATAGTGGCCACTGTTATCCGTTTTAAGGATTATAATAAAACTACCGTTTCTAATAATATTAACGTATAATCTTATGAAGCACAACTTGACGTGCTTATTTTCTGCCTTTAGGCTAGATTGTAATTAATTATTAAGAACCTGGTTCTTTTTAACAAAGAATTATAAAAAAAAAATGAGCAAAAATACCTTACAGTTACGCAAAATTCAACATTATTTTTCTCATGAAATACAATTTTTAAACTTTGAGAAAGTACCTATTTCATAAAAGTGTAGTTTCGATAATACTATGTTCGTTAGACCATAAAATATCTATTAACACTTTAGGAGGAAATCGCTTTTGAATCTTGCGTAAGTATTTATCTTCGTGGCTCTATCTACCTACATTATAGCCTAAGCACACTCATTCCTGCAAATGTTTGCAGTAAAAGAAATAAAAGTGGAATGAAGTATTTTTTTCTTGAAATGAAACGCTTCCCCTGGATTTAAGATAATGGAAATTCATATGGATATCGACAAAGTTCGCTCTCTGAAGGCAGTCAGATTAAAAGTAAGACCGCTCTCATGAAATTATAATTTAATTTTTTCCCGACGATATTCATTCTCTTTCGAATCCAATTGTGAATGCATGATGCAGGTTGATTCTGCGAGACATTATTTATATAGGCACAATTTACATTACCACTCGTCTTGCGTTTCTTTATTCGTTGGAAAATTGTGTGAAAGTTTTTTTTAATTTTGTTATCACGTAGCGAAAGGTATATTGTGGTGACAGTTTTCTAATCTATATATCGACATGGAAGAGCTATTGGTCGATGAAGCAAATAATGAAAGGAACTCTTCCTCCCTCACTGAAGAGAAAACTCAAGGACATGTGCATTCTTCCTACTCTCACCTATGGAGCGCAGACATGGTCGTCAAAAATCCGCACTCGGTGTCTGTCAGCGAGTAATGGAGCGCAGTATCCTTGGAATTAAGCTTACAGATCGTATAAGGAACTCGATACTGCGTTCTAAAACTCAAATCGCCGATGTAGGTCACACGGCTGCCAAGCTAAAATGGAACTGGGCTGGTCACATCTGTCGCATGCCGGAGGAGCTATGGGCTAAAGTAACCACACAATGGGTCCGAAACAGAAGCAAACGATAACGCGGCAGGCCCAGAATGAGATGATGACGGGACGAACTCGACTCTTACCACAAGGATGGGTGCATAACAGCACTCGATAGGTATAAGTGGAAGGATGGAAGGGAGGTCTTTGCCCTGCATTGGGACAGAAATGGCTGATAATAATTAATGATTAATTAATTAATATCGACGGTGGAAAGAAAAAACACTTGAAGTGACACTTAGGTCGAAAATGAGTTAAAAATATTTGAAATCGGCGAAATGAGTTATAACATATTATGTATATAACTCATTTTCGACCAAAGTATCGCTTCAAGTGTTTTTCCTTTCCACCGTAGATATGATTTGATAACGGTATGCTTATATAGGGTCAAATTACATTAGCTAGCAAATTCTGCAGCCGTGATGGGTATCGATATCTAAACATGATAAAACAAAAATATAAACTATTTGATCGGTCATCGACCGCTGTTAGTTTATTTACTTGAAATATCAGTTTAAAAAATCTGATGATGTAAACTGTACAGACGTGCTTGGTATCGATATCTAAACTCATATTAAAAGTACACTTTGTAAACAAGGATATTACAAATTAGAGGATTATATCCAAGATAACAATGCTTGGAAACATGCTGGTCCTGCTCCATAGGACAATCTAGAGTCTAGAACTCTAGACAAAATCAAATTTAGTTGCTAATTTAATTTGCATTTTTTTTAATACATTGTTTTTTATATTCTGTGACAAATGTAACTCACACACTTTTTAAAATACTAGAAAAAATTTACAATCTTTGTAAATATGTGAGCACCATGTATCTATCACATAATTGATTTACCAGTCTTTGTTATATTTTTAATTCTTTTTACCATTTGTGGTAGACTAAATTTTATTTTAGGTGCATCGTCTTCACATATTTATATAATGAATGTATACAAAAACTTGCAAAACATTTTAAAAGAGTAACGGTGGAGTTTCTTGCCCATTCTTCTCCACACGAAAACTACCTTTTGCAAGGGGCGACTAGAATCAATTCTATTTTTTAATTTTAATTTTTGACGTTCAAAAGTGCCTTTTAAGTGCCTATTTGAATAAAATGATTTGACTTTGACTATGACTTTAAAAACGATAAAACACAGTTTCTCAACTCGTACTTCAAGTTACAACACTACCAGCGGTTAATGACCCCTAAGAAAAAACATAAAATATTTTTTTTTATCGTGTTTAGATATCGATATCCATCACATCTGCAAAGTTTCGCTAGCAATTTCATTTGACCCTGTAGATAATAATGTTTAACTGAATTTTTATAATTAAAATAATTGCGCCAGTTTTTAATAAAACACATGCCCCTTTATTTATGAACGATGCTTAAAGTTGAGAGACGTTTAACCCCCGTCTGACGAAATAAAAAAAAAAAATTCTTTATATACATTTTTAATTATAATAATTAATTCTTGAGAAAGCCGATTATTTTAATAACTAGTGTTTATTGAAGTTGTTTAATTTTTCAGAGGCACTTTAAAATATTATAATTTTGTTTTAGAATATACCTTTCTAATTTAGTATGTATTACAAAATTATACATAAGTAATACAGTTACGTATTGTTCAGTCTAACGGTTTATATTAGAATTTCGTCCACAGGTAAATTTGAATTTGCTTCGCTTATTAAATTTTTAATATAAAAGCTAGGATCGCGGTATCGTGTTATTTTCCTAAATAAAACTACATCCAGTAGCTGCTGCACCTATTTTTTTTAAATATTAGGTATTTTGTTTCGAACTATACAATATGTAAATTATACCAGACCGCTAAATATGAGCGGTCTTATTGTTCTTTATTCTACATGGGCTGAGGTATACTTTGATAAAGTTAAAATAATGGATGCTCTTAGTATTTGACTGTAATAATTTAGCGCTATTCTTGCAATGTTTGAAGGCACAACTCTCTGTACAGATGCAAAACATCCTTGATCCTATAATAAACACATTCTTAATTTATTCCCCCAAAAGACTAGGCATTTACTAGTAGTTAAACTCACACATCTGAAGCTCTGCGTGCGAGTGTTTGTGAAATCATCATAAATATGAAACCATCTAATTTTGGTGGTAAAAATTAGTATACCAAACCGCAACTGTTTCACAAATAAGC
The DNA here is from genome assembly GCA_949316385.1 of Globia sparganii. NCBI lineage: Eukaryota > Metazoa > Arthropoda > Insecta > Lepidoptera > Noctuidae > Globia > Globia sparganii. The sequence goes on along the minus strand of OX438663.1, from coordinate 11,267,845 downwards.
TCGCTTTTGAGTTCTGACAACAATTTGCAACTTTGCCTACTAAATTCTGAAAATTATAATTTTATTCTGTCCTTCACTTCGTGTTTTGATATTAACTTTGAGTAGGAGCAGTAACTGCTTCTTATTTGAAGAGAACGTGGCCTAAAAAAAAAAGTTTAACTCACACACACAACCATCTATTTTACACATAAAAAAGTGTTAACTCTTTTTTACTCGTACGCTGTCGCTGATTCACACTTTTTCGGGCTTTTTTGAAGTCTATGGGTAACGTTACCTTTTTTAAAGCACACATAAGAAAATATTACTTAGTCACTAAAAGCAATAGAATAGGACTGCTAATAATAATTACAATCCTCAGAAATATCGTAGCGCGTAGCCATGACCCGTAGATGCGTAGCAGTTACGTAGCCGTAGCGCTACGGAACTGCTACGAAATTTTTCAAGTTATCATCTACATATCTATAGCACAACTATTTCTGTATGTATGTACTACTAAAGTATTGTAATTAAATAATCAGAATAGTTTACTAGCGTACACAGTTTCAGTTAAAATGTAAATGATGAAACTACAGAAATGTTTTCATGAATTATGCCGGTTGTTCGAGTGCGGTCGCGACGGCTTCGAAAATAAATTATTTTGTGCGTTTGCTAATTTATTCAACTCATTTGTTGCACAGTGGAAATTAATGAAATGAAAATTAATAAAATAATTTGCCAACGTATGTCCTGAATATTATTATTTTCATTTTGAATACGTAACATGGAACGTGAGCTTTAATTGCTTCATAATTGAATGTTTTAAATTATGTAATATTGTGAAAACTACAATAATTGTGGGGATCATAAATACGCGATGGCAATGATTGAACGACTTATGCAGGTTTATATGGAAACACAACGACATAAATACATAATAATACAAATATTATATTATTTATAATAATAATAATCATTTTATTATCAGGCAACTAAGGCCCATTGATAAAATACACAAAATAGTCGTAAACAATAATAAACTAATACATATTAAAAACCTTAAAACTATGATTATACACCCAATGGTAACAAACCCATACTTTCGAGTAGGTTAGGTCGTGGGTTGCGAACCCAGGCAGGCGTAAATAATTTCATCATGACCACTCCTAAAACGGTGTAGGAAAACATCGTGAGGGAACCGGCTTGTCCTATAACCACTTATTCGAAGACATAATTATGAAAAATACCAACCAGCACTGGGCCCGCGTGGTGTATTATTGGGTCTCTCTCTCGAAGAGAGGAGGCCTGTGTCCCAGCAGTGGGAACATTATAGGATGATTATGCTTTTTGAATAGCATAAACCTTTTCAGATCTTTATATAGATTATAAATATAAAATAAGACAAGACTAGTTGTTTAAAATGCCTTCAGACTTTCGCAGCAGTACGCCCAAAACATTCTCGAAACACATATTAATACAAATTCTTATCGCTGACTCTGTTGTATCGTAACTTTTTGCTCAAAACTGTAATGTCTTGCTGATTTTAATAAACGAACAATTCGCATGCAGCCAGTACGATTTACATTCAGATAAGGGTGAACATACTATGAGAAAAAATTAAACTTCTGTTGAACGTAATGCTTGGTAAGTTATGGTAGAAGGTGCGAGGAACAAATTATGGGGAGTACTACGCTATATTAAGGTGTAATGGTGTCTCTCAAATATATTAGTATGAACCCAATTTTGTTTCGTTTTTGTCAACGTTTTCTTGGAAGAACGTTTATATGGGTTTATTTTATTCAAGTTACCTTGGTACACACGACGATATATCAAGCTATACATTTCCAAGCTTGGGTGACCTCGCATTGTATGTATGGCTTATCGTACAATGAGAAATCAACTTACACTGGAACCCCTTACTAATAAACGTATTGTATCAGATGAATAGTTATCAATTCAGGATGGATGAAATGGCGAAAGGTGATAGGAATAACTTGCAACCGACGGATGCCCCTCAAGTTAAAGGGGAAAATTTATAAGTCCGTGATAAGGCCTGTCGTACTTTATGGGTCTGAATGCTGGGCCGTGAAGAAGACGGATGAAAAAAGATTGCATGCAGCGGAGATGAGAATGTTGAGATGGATGTGTGGAGTGACGAGAATGGATAAAGTAAGAAATGAGTATATAAGAGGAAGTTAGAACGTGGCGCCAGTGACAGAAAAGTTTAAAGGAAATCGTTTGGCTTGGTATGGGCATGTGATGATAAGGGACAAAACGTGACTAAAAGAGTGATGAATATACATGTCGATGGATGGAGAGGGAGAGGAAGGCCGAAGAAAAGATGGATGGATTGTGTGAGGAATGATATGAAAGAGAAGGGAGTGAATGATAGCGTGACGGTTGACAGAGGAGCATGGAAGAAGAAAACGTGTTGCGCCGACCCCAAGTAACATGGGATAAGGGCAGGAAGATGATCTCTCTTTCAGACGTCAGTAATTTGACTTTTGAAAGAAGAACGCAAAGAAAGAAAGAAAGAAAGAAAAGAAAAAGTATTTATTGCGACTCGTACAGGAGGATCACAAACTAAACTAAACACAGTCTAAATTAAAATAAGGCAAAGCGTGTAACTATACAGACGCTATACAATGTTTATTAGAAGGGAGTTAAATGTATGCTCGATATGTCGTTGTGCGTACAAAATTTTTGTACACAGCTGTTCAGTTTATTATTGAAACATCGATGATTTCCATTAAGCTATATTTATTGATGTTATCATATTTATTTGTCTAAGTTTACCTAAAGCATAGGTAACTATATGGGATTTACCGCAATAACCACTCTTTAAAGTAAAACACACTAATTACCATTGACACATGGCAAATGCATTGGTTAACACATTTACTTGTAAAAGGCTAAAGAAACCTTAAAATAATTGCCTTCCTGCCTGCCTAGCCTTTTCCCAACTTTGTTGCGATCAGCTTCCAGTCCAACCATATTAAAGAAAAATAGTAAACCACTGTCAGAGACGTTAAAGTAAATATGAAAACACCGTTATTTACGATGCCAATAACATTATCAGCATAAAACTCACTGACGTGTATTCACTATCACAGATTAATTAAAATCTTCGCCTGTACCTACTTACCTATATATTACCTATGTCCACTCGTTTAAGCTCTGACTAATACGATTGATTAAAGTTATCGAAAGGCATTACGCGAGTACTAAGCACTTGTAATGACTAAGTAACTTTTAATTTTAACTTGGCAATCATATGGCATTTTTTACCCAATTGCACCAGAAGGAGGGTTATGTTTTTCGAGTGTATATATGAATATTAATTATCAAAGTGAATTCGTGAATAATATTGTCTTGGTCGAAAAGGTTTTAATTTTAGTGACCCAGTGTCGATGATTTTATAATCAAATTAAAAAAAAAAGCAGCCAAATGCGAGTCGGACTTGCATCCGAAGGGTTCCGTACCTCCGTAGAATAATAAAAAGTACATATTAAAAAAAAGACATTTCATGTTTGGGGACCCCTTTAATTTTTAACTTTATTTTATTTTTATTGTATTACTATATAAAAATAAAATAAAGTTGAAAATTTCGACTGTCTACCTATTACGGATTGTGAGATACAGCCGTGTTTGACAGACAGACAAACGGACAGCAGAGGCTTAGTAATAGGTTCCGTTGGCATCCTTTGGGTACAAAACCTTAAAAAAAAGGTTATTGTGTCTATTTTTAGTAATAATTGCATATGTATGAGGTACCCAAAACACACAAGCACTCATTTTGAGAGGGCCACAGTATTACAAAACAAATGTTCGATCAATATTCAGAATTTTCAAATAACCATTTAAAGTTGATGTCTTGTAGAAATCCCCGTGCTTTGTAAAGGTAAAACATGAATTTCTACAGGAATTTCTACTGTATTCCGTCTAACCATGGTTAAGAAGACGATAATGATTATTCCAGTAGATTTTTTTACCTCATTACATTTGGATGGAATCTAATATCCATCTAAGTTAGAACTTTGTGAAGTCGATCTAAATTTGAGCGATCCTGAAGTTTTGATGAAAATTGCCCCTCGCTGAAACTTAGTCATTGTGCCCCAAGAATCAGGTTGGGTTATAATGTAATTATGGTAAGTATGTGATATAAGTTCTACGTGTTTTTAAGATGGGTCTGGTGACTAATTCGATGTGGTTTAAGATATAGGGATACAATATGAAAAGGAAACTAAAAGCTTGGAAATGCGCTAGTAAAATTTGTGAAAATATGCCACTAAACATAGGGAAAAATCAATCTTTCGTTATTCAGATCTATACGAGGTAAAGCATGTATAGCAGAGGACTGCGATAGGCGAAGCTGATTAATAATGCCTGTTTCATTCCCTAATGAGCAAGTCACCAGATTCTCAACTCACCAGATTCTCAACTAACCAGATTCGCAATTCACCAGATTCGCAACTCACCAAATGTTTGTGTAATGCGAACTCAATTGCAACGCAAATTCCCAAAAAATGTTCACCATCAAAATGTCTGCCCTAACCACAGTACATCCTTGAAAGCAATAGGTAGGTACGTACCCAACACAGTTTACAAATAAAAAACTTGACGACACGAAAACAAATCTCAAGTATTTCAACCACAAAAAATATACCCATTCTGGATGCAGTGAAATTTTCAGTAATCTGCTGTATATGCGGCGCTGAGCGGCTTGTGTAGGTCTCAGGTGAGGTAAGCTGATTTTGTGCTTATGCGCATAATATGCCAACTGCGGAGTTTAAGAGAGGATTTAGTTCTTCGTTTTGTGGTCTTTGGGTGGGTAGTTATGTGTACCTATCTGGTACTAAAAGCTGTCTATTGTAACCACAGGCTTAAGTTTGTTTATGGCAAGAATATTTTTCACCTTTGTAAATATTGTATAGTTGACCTCGTAATAGCATTACCACCCTAAGGTTTAACATTGTCAGTGTGACAGTTAACTTGTTAAATGAAACGAAGCTTTTGATAAAATAGCAGTTGTATATTGAATAACAGTAGAGGGACACACGCAAATTTTGCAACGGCAGACGTGAAAAACAGAAGAGTGAGATGTCACGTTAATAAAGGATTGGTTATATATGACAGTTACCACAGATTAGAGAAGACCATTCTAATGTCATGTAAACGAGGCTATAGATTTATAAATATATATTCAAATATAGTTAAAGATAGATCCAAACTTTGTAAAGTGTCATTTTTCTATAATAATATATCAAGTTGGTGCGTATTCACATGAGAGAAAATCATTAGTAAATCTATTTGGTCCTATCTGTTCAACGAAACCTCCAAATGGCTGGTTGACACTTCTCGTGACCTAAGAGTTGGCTTTTACCTTGTTATATGTATTGCCATACAACGTGGTAATGGCGCCAGTCTCTTGGGTACATTAACAGTCGACAGCGGTGTGGATATATTGCTCGACGCCATATTTTAGTTTGTTAATAGTTTTAGTTAGGATAGCATATTATATATTTATTTAAATAGATTGTTTATTTAGTATTAGAAGTTTATTTGGTTCAGTGTACCTACGACAAATCTATGAATGCAGTCAACCGTGGCTACTAGTGTAAATGTTACCCAACACGTAGTTTTAAGGTCGTATTTCTAGTTCTAGTAGAACTGCTAACATAAGGCACGTGTCATACTAAAATGTGCCAGAAGCGGGTATCAGCAAAATCCGAATTCGAGATAGGGTGCCAATTCAACAGCCGCTCGTCTAGCTATACGCCTGTGAATAATTATCACGGCTGCATTTATAATTATGGGAGTAGCTATAATCTAAAAAAATATACCTATTGCATAATATTTTTTGTTTTTACTAAAGGCAGGCAGGGAGATAAAGCTCTTAGTATATATAATCAGCCTATAATGTTCCCAATGCTCGAACACAGGCCTCTTCATATTGCACTCACTGAGAAGAGGCCCACTACCTCTGTAGTGGGCCGTAATCTACCACGCGGGCCCAGTGCGTGTTGGTAGATGTCACATGTCTTCGAATTCTAGGACATGCTGGTTTTCTCACCATGTTATCCTTCATCTTTGAGACAATACTCTCAAAACGCGTTCCGACCCACAAACTCGTAAGTTGAACCCGATACTAGTGGGCGACCACGAATGAAGCGCTTATTAATATATATGTCGCACGGTTTTCACTCAGTTTTATACTCGTATAATCAACTCAGCCTATCCCAGTCCACTGCTCTCGTACTCGTATAAAACACAGATAAATATTTTATATCAAAACTAAGAACACCAGGAAACTGCAGGCCTACTGTAGTCCGTCTACCTAGCTTCGTGTGACAGTTGTTCTATTATAACAACTAGGAACGATGCGGCAGGCCCGTATCGCGCGATGTGCATCTTCCTGTATGTAGCGTGTCATACGTATCAAAGGAAAACGGCGATGCGGCCTCAGCACGTGTTTGTCAGGCTAACTTAGAGTGAGCGCTTGTGATGTTTTATCACAGAGATTTTGCTTGAAATATTTTCATAGTTTCTAATACAGGGTGGCGATTTAGTCTCCTGCATCTATCAAGGGATGATTCTACCCATCACACTAAAGAACATTCGATATGAAACTCATTATCCTTCCGTAAAAAATAACTTGTGATTTTTTCAAAATAGATATCTATAGGTATTCTATTTTCCGCTAACCGCTACGTTTCCTGTAAAACCTGATAGTAAAATCGCAACTCATCTCCACGTAAAACAGGTTAAAAAGTTACATTCGTAGAGATAGTTTCGTTTGAAGTCAGCACACACTGCGTACAGACAGTCCGACACAAGGCGAAATACTGACCTTAATTTTATTCAATTTGTAACTCTCGAACCCAAAACTTTCGTGATGCATGATTCGAACAGTAATTCGACTTTTATTGCTTTTACTTTGCCGGATATTTCGTAAAAGGTTCGTTTCTGTGGGGAAAACGAAAAATAGGCAAGAATAATACTTTGCAATAGGCTGATTTGTAAATGGGTTTTGATCAGACGCGGTTAAATTTATTTTATTTAATATGTTTGTGTCACGGTGTTTGCACTTGAGGATAAATTCAATTGCTCATTGCAATAACTTAAGTACTTACTTATACTTTCATGATGTAATAAATAAATAAATAAACACAATAAAATGGTATATCTAAACATAATGCCTGAACAATCCTTTCGCGATTGTGTAAATTGTAAATATTATAAGCAGTGATACTAAACTTGCTATTATAAATACCGTATAAGTCACTCAAGAGTCATCATATTATTTTTGAAAGGTATGTATTTAATTATTCAGTCACGCCAGCTTTTATCCCATAAATAGTAACAAAGAGCATTTCCCAAAAATACACTCTTTAGTTTTCTAGTGAAAATATAATAATTCCCATATCATATTCCAGTTAAAACTAAAAATCTCTCATAGCTGAAATATCAGCAAAACTTTTAGAAAAGTATAGTTTAGCTTTTCGCGTTCTATATCGAGTTAACGAACTAGCACATCGTAGAAAAGCCAATTTCCTTTCATATAAATTAGAAGCTGGTAGCTGATATTTCAAACTGCGGGGTAGCCTTTATCAGGGCGGTGTCACAGGGTACGTGGTTCTTGGCTGCGGACCAACCCTCGCTTGTCGCGCATTGCTTCCTCCCTGGTTCTCTAATTTTTCAAAACAACATGGCAGTGGTCCAAGATGAATAACACGTTATTCTGATAGTGCATACAGTTAGGGATTTATAGCCGGAAGGTTTGTATTACAGTAGCCTTATGACTAAGGTTGAAAGCAATGGCGTGACTGGAGTTGCGAAAAGAATCGGTCTGAGCTGTAACAGTAACAGTCTAAGTAGGCCCAAAAGTTCACGACATAAAAAATTTGGAAAATAGTTGTGAATGGATGTTTTAGAGATTTATTTTATCTGTCGAGATGACTCCACGTAATGTACCTATTGATCTCAGTGTTTCTTTGGGTATAATGTTTACCATTATCAAGTGCCTGGTCTTAAAACGTCTTCAATAAACGTCAACAAATACAAAAGGATAAATATTTCATAAGTAGGTACAGTTCAGTTGCAATAAAAGACACGGTATATAAACCGTTCTCAGTTAGAGCTGCGTTTAAAATGGTTTCCTGTCTGTAGCAGGCACTCCTACTTCAATAGTTACAAACTGAATATTTTTACTAAGAACTATTTCAATGGAAGTTTTCGTTGCAGCATTTTATTGAATGTTTAATGTTGCTTGCGAAATATGAAGTGAATTCCGACTACCGAAGTTCAAATGTTCGATATAACTTTGAAAGTTTCAAGTTTTCGTAAAATTTGTTGCAGGTCGTTATAGAATATTCTGTGTACTTAATTGATTTCTGGTTTACTGTAGAAATCTTTTGAATTTAATACAGTATCTAGGTAATGAATTATTAATAAATAAAATATGTTTTGTCCTGTACACAAGGTAAAGCATTTTTTTTGGTACAAGAACTTTAATTTGGACCGCTTTTGTATTTTTAATTAAGTGAGATTTTTAATTAATTAAGAATAGACCTCACCGCAATTTCTTGAAGAATAAGAATTTAACACAAGTCTCAAGGCATTTATTTGAGGCTGAAAATGTATTAAACAAGCTTAATTTCAGGAATTTAGCACATAGTTCTACTCTAGTCTCTCATTAAGCAGTTTAAGTTGCTAAAGTTGCGGCATTAGACCAGTTAGCACACTTTATAATACGTCGTAGACAATCTTTATAAGCATAAACTATATTTTGAGAGCTTAAACAAAGTTCCTAGTGTCGTACAATGTTCATGTATACGTACCCAGATAAATCCGCCTTGGAACACTTTATTTCACTTATAAAGTTCATAGCGGGGAGTTTTAACAGTTTTAAGTAAACACAAAGTTCTGAACTCGTCTCAGTTACAAGTTTACGTGTGCTAAACAAGTCTGGTCGTGTGTTAGAATGCGATGCGAACTTTCGAGCCGCGTGCGCTGTCACTATTAGCGTTTTGAGTCGCTTCCCTCCAATCAACTTCCAACAAAGGGGAAGTTCTTCAATTTAAGATTGTTGTTATTGAGCGGCATTACATGTGTTAACCAAAGCCGTGTAATTTTACTTAAGTTTGATAAACTGCCTGATGCTGTGTCCTTGTAGTGATAAAATATGTTGGTTTGCGTCGATTTAGATTTTGTAAACTGAGTTAGAAATGTTTAGTTAGAAAATTGTTCATCGGAAATCAACAGAAAGACGGAAATGATGTTTATCATGACTGGTGTGAGAGTGGTGAACAGAAATGATGGCAAAGTTGGCAAGTAAGAAATTATTATTATCATTATATGGAAGTAATTTCAACACAATTGTATATACGTACGGTTAAGAAAGGCGAACTCTCTTTAGCAATAAATAATGGCTTATAGGTTGATTCGCACGTATTAACTCGTCCGGAACGAGCGAATCAACCCTTTTTGAAATAATTACATGTGATGCAAATTTCCCCTCAAATCTCTGCTAAATTGTTCAACTGTTTACCGTCAAACCTTTTGTTTCACGTTTACGTGTACCGAGCAATCAATTCACGACTTTTTGTCTGTATTCCATAGGGAATAACAAGAGCCGTGCTGTGAATTCCACACTAATTGCCTGAGGCATTGTTTGCATACATATGCCTACCTCCGCATACATTTGCGCATTCATACCTATTGATCCAATCTGACTTTTATATTAAAACCCTTTCTACTTTACGTATATAACCATACGCTGTATAAACTCGTTCCACGTAAAGGCTTTTAGGGAGAGTAAACATCATTGACGCATCGCGGGCGTAGGTTAAAAATGCCCGACCGTTTTTGTCCCGGGCCTTTCATAACCTACCCGTTTTATGTGCGCCGGATACGGCTTTATGTAGTGTATTGCAGTTAAAGTGTAGTCAAGCAAGCGCCAGTATAATGCGACGGGGATCGTGGTACTGATACTGACAGTAGACGTAGATACATAGGTAGGAACAAAAAAAAAATAGTATGGTCAATAATAAAAATTTCACTTGCGGTACGAATACTTCTTGTACGAACATAAATAATAAAGTTTTTGGTTTTTTAAAGGCAAATTAATTCCATGTACGCACGGCTAAACATCAAGCTATCCATAACCAGTTTAAGCTGACTTCTGATTGTACGAAAAACCTATACAATGCGAGATCAGCTAAAACTGGAAATGTAAAGGTATACTAAATATTATGATTATTTTAAAGGTATACTTGAATAACATTGCGCGGAGTAGACTTTATTTCCAAGGGTTTCATATTTTACCAAGTGGAGCGATTTTTTACCAGAAGGAACAATTTCCAACTATCTGATCCTGGAGACTACACGCTCAATATTTCGTTATTTTCATTCTTAACAGGGAGGAAATTTATCAGAGTTTTGAAAGGATTTACTACCTATAAAGTTTAACTAGAGACTAACAAAACCGCTGACACGGCCAGAGCTGCGAAACTTGAAGACCGCTGACCAGCAGCACTTATGTGCAGGACGGACACCGAACTTAGTGTACTTGATAACTTCAGCTAGTTATGTGGTCCTGGTACTTCATACGCTTTATGCAAAGTAAGTATACAAGGACTTGAAAACAAGAAAAGGGATTTTAGTTGTTTGATTTTTAATCAAGATAAAATATACATAGATATTCATAGATAGATACGCCAAAGTAGTAGGTAGTAGTCTTATTGTACGCCAAAGTTATAAGATTTTTTTTACATTTTAAAATTAAACCCGAATGTAACAGTAATGTATGTAATTATTTTTGATGGTCCTATTATTACACAAAATATAATATAATTGGGTTTACTAGGTTTTTATGAGACTGAAGAATGAAAAGACGTCAAAGAAGTACCTACGAATTCGCGCTTTGACGTGGAGTTGCGGACACCAGCCTGTACCAGCCTTACCTACCGGCTCAAAAGACGTTTATGACATTTATCAATGTTGAGAAAACTGTATACAACAGCTTTCCATACGCAAGTACGCCAATGATGATGAGAAAGATGAAGTGTGGGAATGATGATAGAAAAAAATAAAATGGGAGTAATCGTAAATTCTGCAAAGGTGTCGCAAATTGAAAGAGGCATTTGGAACTTTTGTGAGATTTGCCCAAAAAAGTAAAGCTTAGGTACCAAAATTCTACTAAAAAGAAATACAGAAAAAAAAATAAACAGTGCGCAAAACTGTAACCATGAACTCGGCATATACAGGGTGGAATTGAAGTCATGGGCATTATTTTAACCTAAGGCACTACTCACGATACTGATTGCATTAGGGCTATTAATACGCAAATCAAAAATATTATTAATGCAATTAAGGAAAACTTTAAAAATGTAGTAAGTCAAATTGCACAAGGCTTATTATTGCAAATAAACACTTAAAGTAATTAAAACAAAATACTTCGTTAACGCCAATAAATGTTGAAGTATCAAAATCTTAAAGCGCAGTACAGCGCAAAGCGAAATGTAAACAAACATCACCTGCGCGCGCGCGGGTTTTTCCTTACAAGTAATAATAACAATGGGCTAAAAGACATGCCGTCTGGCGGGATTCCCTGAACTCTCTCCGTCCCACTCCCTCACTCGCAAAAATACGAATATCACCCCCGCGCGGGGTCTGCTTCCCGCCGCAACGTGAACCCGGAACCAGTGTCATAACGACTGCGCAGGTGCATTGACGCGTAATTGATTTATTGATCCCGTGATGTAATCGCCGTACTCGCCGCTCGCGTCATACGGTGCTTGGATTGCAGTGTATTAAGTGTTAGTGTAGTATTTGTGTTTGTGTACACGATGCCTCGACCGCGTAATGTGCAGGCTAGGTACACCAACCAACAATACCCACAAATGGTTGTATGAACTCGTGAAATGTTCCATCGCCGCAACCCAAACGACCCTATTCCTTCACGGGGTCTCATTCCACCAGAAACACTAAGAACCTGTTGGATTTTTCGTCTTTTCACGTGCCAGCACATGCACAAGCCCGTGGAAGAGCACCCGTTTACCCTCTGTCACTTTACCGACAAATAAGGTTTTTTCAAAACAATCCACAAGCTAGGTACGTAAATGTTTTTTTAATGTATGTTAGTTGACGTAGTTTTGACCGTCCTAAGCCGGCAAAGTACGAAGGGAAAGTTGGAATTTATTATGAATCAATTCATTGGCAACTTACGAATGTCACGTGAGTCGGGCGGGGTCAAAAAATTCACGCCCAATGACGCGTACGGCGTAATGTACCTACGCATTTGCTATCGAGAAGCGCAAAGTGTTTGATACTTTCTATGACTTACTACATTTTAAGGTTTTCCATACTTGCATTAATAATATTTTTGATTTGCGTAATAGTAGCCCTAATGCAATTAGTATCATGAGTAGTGCCTTAGGTTAAAATAATGCCCATGACTTCAATTGCACCCTGTATGATAGATCCTCAAGCGTAAAAGATTTTCGTCAGTTATAAAAAAAAATGCTGTTCCATATTTATTGACCGCGCAGTACTGCACTTTTCTATGAAACATCAATATTTTTTTTGATAACTGACTAATAATTATAGTAAACAATGTACTTAAGTATCAACTTGGTATAGCTGCAAATAGGAATACTCCGAAAACAGAAGGTATGTAATAACTTATACAGCCTAAGTCAGAATGTGTATTAACGGTAAATCTATGCTCATATATATTTACTAAATTTTTACTAAATTTTTAAACATTCATAATTAAATTCTTGCACGTGCAGAATTTTATAAATATGTGTACTCACACTAATCGTCAAAAATAAGTTAACAACAGTTACAAATTAGTATTTCATTTACAATGTTCAAGCTTTGGTAGGTACACATACAAAATTAGTTAAACAGGTGAGTTACGCCTGAAATTATTATGGAATTTGAAATAAATGTTTATATGTAGGTACACACGGCTACACATCAAGCTATACATTTCCAGGTTTAGCTGACCTCGCATTGTATATATTTTCGTACAATCAGAAGTCAGTTTATACTGGTTATGTATAGCTTGATGTGCCGTGCGTACATAATCATAATGTTATCATTAACATAGTAATAACGTCAAAATTAATCATTTGATTTAGATGTCGATGACGATGTTATTAGCGCATTATAAACATCAGCACGCTTACTGTGTTTTGTATAATTATATAATATAAAAAATAAACTGTATGCGAGTCGGACCGTACTTAGGGTTCCGTACAATTAGAACTAAAAAAGTTGTTAGGTATGAGGAACAGGGTCTAATGTTCACTCATACTCTATAGAAAAGATAGGATCCTCCGACCAGACGGGTGTTGTGTCTGGCATAACTGTCCGATGATTCATGTCGAGCCGTTGTATATATGCTAGTTGCGCGGTAAACTCTGCGTGCAAGATGTAGGATTTTGCGTGACGTCAGTATGATGTGTAGTTCGCATGTGGCGTTGTAGATATCGCTACAGTGGGTTGAAAAGATAATCTCAGGAAATATACTTCTGCTTCAACGCACTATATTACCCTCAGAGTTCTATTTTTGTCTGTAATCTCATATTTGCCATACCATAGTTTATATCCAGATTATTATAATTCTATTATAGGCCTAGATTAATATATACTACTGACCCATATGTACACTTTTTTTTTTTGTAAACTTATTATTTCAATAAATTTATTATTATTATAGACTATCGCAGTCCACTGCTGGATATAGTCCTCTCCCAGGCTGCGCCACAACACCCTGTCCTCCGCCTTCCTCATCCAGTCCATTCCAGCCACTTTGGTCATCCGTCCATCTAGCTGGGGGACGTCCTACACTACGCTTGCCGATACGCGGTCTCCACTCAAGGACTCGTCTGCTCCACCGGCCATCGGTCCTTCGACAAACATGGCCAGCTCACTGCCACTTCAGTTTGCTCACTTCTGCTTACAAAAAAAAAAAAAATCACTGTTAGAAATCCACACTATTCTCGATTGTCTAAGGATAATTTGTTGCTAGAAAAAGCACGTGTGAAACTCAATGCGGGTGAAGATTATTGTGCTAGAATGAATATACAATTGTGCTAGCACGTTCTGTAGTGATGAAAAAGCATTCTAAAGTCTAGGGTTGAGGATATTCCAGATTATGTTCTTTTTTAATCATAGTTATAAACGCAGATCATCAATTCCTACCGCCATTAAAATATATGCATCAATTTACATTATTCGTTAAGCAAAAAAAAAAATTGAGACCATCATCATATTTTAGAGATCAACAAGGATTCAACACAAGCCATCTGGCTTTGTTGAATCCTTGTTGATCGCGTTTATTTATATCTATAAACAAACTTTTGTACATAGAAAAACCTCAAATAATGGCTTCTGTTTTTTATGTTCTTGTAGGTAGTATTTTGAAGTCATCATGGGCTATCTTTGCAACACTTCTGAAAAAACCCGCAGTTAAATTCCTAGATTTGTAATACATTTTTTTTATCGCATTTCCGAAATTGTTTCAGGAAAAACATTTGTCTAATCAGTTCCTACTACTTGTAAATTAAGTAATAATTTGCTTGGCAGACCGTGACAAAAGCCGATTTAGTTCTAGCGTTGAAATCCGCTATAATGCCGCCTTTAAAGTCGACCAGTCTTGGTCTCCCACACCATACGAGTGAGCATTGAAGCTCGGCACGATGGCGGAACAAGCAAGAAAGAAAGTTTCGCTGGTAAGTTAAGTGTGCGATTTAAATCTTATCCTTATATCTCACATAATACAACATCCCTCTATCTGTCTATGCGATAGTGCACTTATAACTCGAGAACTAGTTCTATACTACTACTATCTGTTTAGCACATACACTGCCGGGCAAACAATATTGTAGGTTAAGGTTACATTAGCGTCAGGCACATGTGCCCGACGTCAAGATTTTTTTTTTTTAATATTCATAGATATTACTCTAGCTAGACTTTTAGTATAAATATATCTGTCAACGTGAGCTTCGTGGGCTCACATAGCCTTTAAATAAAAAGCAATTGGTCATGTCTTGTAGTATACAATATTTGTAGCATTATTATAATACATTACACGCTTATTTGTTTAACCATGAAAGTGTTTTAACTCTTCGCACGTCGAGTGTACACTTTGTGTACCGATAACAATAAAATTTCTATTGTGTTTGCTAAGCGCGACAGGTAAGTTTCCGTATCCGAAGAGTGCCAACTGTACCCTTTTAAAAAGACTACGTCGTCTGTCAGCTTGTCAATCCATCTGTCCGTTAGTCAGGGCTGTAACTTTGTAAAGGTTAAACGGCTTAGTTTTCGGCGAGCCCTTAGTGTAAGAGTCCGACTCGCACTTGCCTGGTTTTTTTATAGTTCATAAACACAATTTAAAATATGTATAATAAAAGAAGAATCTAGATAGGCAATGCAGAATTGCGTATATACACACATCAAAAGTGTCTAGGGATCAACATATATTTTTGCAATAACTTTTCTCCTGATTGATATTAATTAAAATTTTCTTTAAGGATTCATCAAATAAAGTGTTTTCGTTTGTCACAGTAACGATAAACCAAGTCACCTTTGCATTAATAAAGAAATTTGCCATTTTCCTAATAAAGGGATTTTTGACATTTGAACCACTAACACAAAAGTTCGAAAAAAAGACTGAAATAACAGTTTTCTCTAAAATTTTATTGGGTAACTTAAACAATTAATAATCCGTGTTTCTACCGCGAACACTAACAACACAAGAACATCGGTTTGGCATACTCAAAATGAGTTCATCCAAATCACGCTGTGGAATGGCCGCCCATGTTCGTTGCAACAACAAAAAAAGGTCTTCTTGCGACTGGATACCCTCCATATTCGGCAGAGCTCTTCTCTGTAGCATATCCCATGCATGCTCAATCGGGTTCAAGTCTGGCGACTGAGCAGGCCAGGGCAGGACATTGATGTTAGCTGCGGCGAGAGTCTGTCTTACAACTCTTGCGGTGTGCGGTCGTGCATTATCATGCATTAACTGAAATAAGGGACCGATTTGCACTTGTAGAGGAACGATGACGTCTGATACAATCGTCTCAGCATAAATTTGAGCGTTGAGGTTGCCTCTGATCCAAATCAACTCAGTTCTTCCGCCGATCCAAATACCCGCCCATACCATGATGGTTCCACCACTATAAGGATGGACTTCCTGGCAGGATTTTAATCGCTGTTGGCGTCCAGGGGTTCTCCAGTGTCGTATACGTCTTGTATCCGGTCTCATACCAAAACGAGACTCATCAGAAAAGCACACGAAACGCCATTGTTCTTCTGCCCAATTTCTGTGTTCAAGAGCCCATTGATATCGAATCCTACGATTGTGCATTGCTATAGGTGGTACCCGTAGCGGTCTTCGGGAATGAAGGTTCACTTCATGCAAGCGGTTTCTGACTGTTTGGTCGCTAATTAAGTTCCCTGAAGAGTGATGAAGCCTCACGGCTAACATCATGGCGGTTATTGTTGGAGCTCTTCGAGTTAAGATTTGAATGTATCGGTCTTGTCTCCGTGTGGTGCAGCGATACCGTCCTCCATGGCGCTCAGCCACGGTACCAGTGCTTCGGTAACGTGTCCAAAGTCGACTGATAACACTCTGACTTGTATTCAGAGCTAAAGCCACAGTACGTTGCCGGGAACCAGCTTCTATCATTCCCACGGCTCTGAGCATTTCTTCCCTGCTTAAATGACGTCGCCGCTCCATAATAACGTTGGTTTTAATCAGTAGTAGGGAAACAGTAGCACTAATAATGTCTTCAATGCGTTGTATGTTTTTATAGGGAAAATATTGACAGCTGATTTTCATCTTTTACAAGAATTTGATTCACAGTTACTGATTCAAATTATGAAATGCACCAAAAAGGATCCATATAAATTTATAAAATCATAAATTTATTACAAAGCCACATCTCAATCTCAAGAAATCCGCATAAAAATGCTTGATCCCTAGACACTTTTGATGTGTGTACTTGGAATAACAAGGTTATTCAACTGAACTGTTCCCTCACCTGTTTGAAAAATTCGTCTGCTAGACAACAAACGTCTCACAATAGGTATTGATGAACTGTCAAATTGTAAAGGATTGTCATTCTGAATGAGTTACTCATTTAGGCTGCTGGTAACATAATTATGTATTAATAATAGGATGCTCAATCCACCCTTACTCTACTTAATTCGAAACGAGATTCTGTTTTCACCCATTTCTAGGAGTTCTTATAATAACTGAAGTTAATGTTTCTACTTCTAATGCTACATACGGGATACATAAAATTCAGCCGGTTTTAATGGAAAGAAATGCGTGCACCTATCACCAAAATTCTTTTTCGCTGACATATTGAATGATATATATAGTATTGCTGTCACAAATCAAACTTAAATGAAATAAAAAAATCTTTTCAGTTGTTCGTGTTCGCCATAGTCATCACAAGTCGAGCTGATGACGTGTCACTGAGTAGACGACTATCTTCAAGCAACAGCTTAAGCAAAAACCTTGGCTTAGAAGCCTATGAGGAACCTAACGTTGGCATATCAAGTAACAACCAGCTTAATAGAAATGCATTGCGATACGGTTACCAAGGCAGCAGTGGCGCTGCTGCGAGCGCTGCAGCTGCAGCTGGTATGGGAAGTGACCTCGGCGGAGGTTTTGGAGGTGGGATTGAAGCTGGCATCGAAGGAGGCATTGAAGCTGGAATTGAAGGTGGGTTTGGTGGTGGCATCGAAGCTGGCTTTGATGGTGGCGTAGAAGCCAGCGCTGATGCAGGCGCTAGCGGTGGTATAGGTGGTATCATCTCAAGTGCCATCGGTGGTCTCTTTGAAAGTAGCCTCAGTGGTGGTCTAGAAGCTGAAATTGAAGGAGGCATAGAAGCTGACATTGAAGCTGGTGGTAGTGCGGGCACATATGCCTTAGGGGGCGGCAATAGTTATGCAGGAGCTGGTGCAAATGCATACGCCGCCGGTGGTGCTGGCTATGGAGGTAGTAGTGGTGGTGCCAATGCTTATAACAGAGGTGCTCTTGGCATGTACGGAGGAAGCGCCGCTGGGGCTGCTGCTAATGCCTATGGTGGTGCATCTGGCGGATACGGTGGATATGAGGGCAGCGCTGCTAACGCTAATGCTAATTCTTATGCCGGAGGTGTATCTGGTGGATACGGAAGTGGCGTTTTGAATGCTATTGCTAATGCCCATGCTAGTGGTGCAGCTGGTGGATACGGGGGATATGGCGGATATGGAGAAAGTGCCGCTAACGCTAACACCCATGCTAGTGGAGCAGCTGGTGGATACGGGGGATATGGCGGATATGGAGAAAGTGCCGCTAACGCTAATGCCCATGCTAGTGGTGCAGCTGGTGGATACCGCGGATATGTCGGATATGGAGAAAGTGCCGCTAACGCTAATGCCCATGCTATAGGCGCATCTGGTGGATATGGGGGATATGGTGGATATGGAGGAAGTGCCGCTAACGCTAATGCCCATGCTAGTGGTGCAGCTGGTGGATACGGGGGATATGGCGGATATGGAGAAAGTGTCGCTAACGCTAATGCCCATGCTAATAGTGCATCTGGTAGATATGGCGGATATGGTGGATATGGCGGATATGGCGCATATGGTGGATATGGCGGATATGGTGGATATGGCGGATATGGTGGATATGGTGGATATGGTAAATATGGAGAAAGTGCCGCTAACGCTAATGCTAATACCTATGCTGGGGGTGCAACAGGCAGATATGGCGGTTATGAAGGAAGTGCCGCTAACGCTAATGCTAATGCCCTTGCCGGTGGTGCATCTGGTGGATATGGTGGATATGGAGAGAGCGCTGCTAATGCCTATACTGGAGGTGCATCTGGTGGATATAGTGGATATCGAGGAAGCGCCGCTAACTCTATTGCTAATGCCTATGGTGGCAGTATAGGTGGTGGGTATGGAAGTGCTGCAGCTGCAGCTGCGGCAGCAGCCGTGGCAGGTGCTGGTGGTTTTATTGGTGGTGACGCAGGTGGTTATGGAGCTGGTGGTGCTGCGGCTGGGGCTGGGGGATACGTAGGTGGTGGTGGTGGTGGTGTATACGGCGGTGTTGGAGGTGTGGCTGAGGCGGGTGGATATATTGGCGGCGATTTAAGTGGATATATAGGCGGTGAAGTAGGTGGCTACTTAGTTGGTGGTGCTGATCTCTACGGTAGTGCTGCAGCTGCAGCTGGGGCAGGTAGGTATATTGGTGGTGATGCCGGTGGTTACTTGGGTGGTGGTGGCGGTTCATACGGTGGAGCTGCAGCGGCAGCTGCAGTAACTGCTGGGGCAGGAGGATATATAGGTGGTGATGGTGGTTACTTGGGTGGTGGTGGCGGTGCATACGGGGGTTCTGCAGCAGTTGCTGGGGCAGGAGGATATATCGGCAGTAACCGAGGTGGTTATTTAGGTGGTGGAGGAGATGCATACGGTAGTAGTGCAGCTGCCGCTGGGGCGGGTGGATATCCAGGTGGTGCCGGCATTGCTGGTAGCGTGGGTAGTGGTCTTTTCGGAGGTGGTGTCGGAGGCTATGTTGGCTCTGGAGCTAGCTCTGCGGGTGGCGCTGGTGGTTATACCTATACTACTACGTATGGCTTCAAATAACTTGAAAATCTCAAATAGTCTTAAATTAAATATCCTGTTGAATTACATTTAGTTGTTTATTAGAATACATGTTCTTAAATAATATCAATACATTAAAACTTAAATTCAATGAAACCATAAGTTATAAAGCAAGACTTGAAGATTAAACAACATAATACGTGATTTTATATCATATGACATAATATTCTGACAGAATTACAAGACACGGACTGATGTGCATACGTGGTACACCTAATTACCTACCTATCGACCTGAGCAAATCGTCAGATGATATGAATTTATGTAAAAGTAAAATGATATGCATGTTTCACATAATTGTTATAACTTATCTACTATTGTTAAAATCCGTATCATATTCAAATATTGCAGTTTGTTTATTGTCATTCCGTTTTTTCGATTTCATACATAATCAATGTGAAATTTCATAATTGAAACATTTGAGAGCATAATTATTTAATTTTATAATTGCAGAAATATCATAAATTGCACTTGGTGCTCCATGAATGTAACTTTTTGTACATTTACTGAAAAGTGATACTAAAACGATTTGCATAGAATAAGATCTCAAACAACATGTTTAATAATAAATACATTCATGGAATTGAAATGGTACTTTTATTTAAGACATTAAGATTATCTAAGCTCCCACATGCATTTTTTTCTAATAAAAGCGATATCGACTAGCTCATTCATAAACACTGTTGGGCCAAAAATATTAAGGGTAGGTTACACACAGGTATTAGGAATTTAAGCATGAAAAATTATTCTAGACGGCTTTTAATATTGCTTACATGTAGTTTATTTATTTATTTATTTATATAATCACTTACAACTATTATTACAGGTACAACCCAATGCAATAGTGAAGCAAACCAAAAATAACAACTTATTTTCTAAAGAGTTAAAAATAATCTGATGATATATCATTCAATGAACTCGAGAACCGTTAGGTGACAATTGATTATTATTATCCAACTTGAAACCAGAGGCGACGCGTGAGCAGTACTATTATGGAGAATTGCATATACCTTGCCTTAAAAGTGATAAGCTCATAAACTGTCAAAGAATGACAGTTGTAATTTGAAAATTACGTAAAGTACAGCCACTTTAAGTTGGTACTCAGTTTCCCTGGTTTTAACTTAAGTGTAGGTTTGTATACTTTCTAATTGATTTCATGCCTAATTTATTGTTTCAAAATATGTGCCGAACAAATATGATAAAAAGATCGAAATCAAATCACAGGTTGTATCTTTTTTATACAAGTATGATAATATGCGCAATCTAGTAAATGGCAAAATAATAGTATTCAGTTCTGTTCAAGTTAAACACAAGATTAATCAAAACTAATCAGCTCTTATCACTTATAAATTAAGTAATGATTTTCTCGGAAGACCGTGACAAATAGCCATTAATTTCTGGCATTTATATTTGCTACTGTCGCCTTAAAGCCAGGCAGTCTCGTTTGCTCTCACCATTGGCATTGCAGCTTGAAAAATACCCGCAAACAACAATGAAAATTAGTGTCCTGGTAAGTCAGAAGCCGTTTTTCACTATACATAATAACATACTTGATTTGAAATAGTGTACACGTAAAACGTGCATCATGAATGTTTTAAGAGTGCGTGTGTACCTGTATTTTGTAAGCAAAACGCACTTTTCCATCTAAGGGCGAATTCCACCAAACTTTTATACCTAGATTATGTCTTATCCTGAGAATAAATTTTGAATTTTTGACAGTTTTTCCATAAAAGAACTGTCAAAAGTCAATTTCATTCCACGGATTAAAAATATCAGAGGGGCAATTCTCGTAATTTTAAGAACGTTCAAAGTCTGATCTCAGCCTCAATCTGTGCAGCGGGATTGTCCGAAAGGGTTACCGCTACCCCGGAACACAAAGGGCTAAGGAAGGAACACGGGTGGGTTTTAGTCAGTAAGAGTCTGACACTCCCTTCTGCTCCACCCAGAGCGGGAGGGGTCATTTGATGATTTCCCATCCACAAAAAAAGCCTCAATCTGTCAAAAATACCTCTAATTTCCCTACATTTTGACAAGTTTTTGTCAATTTTTTGTGGCCGAGATGAGGCTGCAACTAGATTTTGAACGTTTTAAATTACGAATTTGGTGAAATCAGCCCTTAGTCGTAAAACCTTCGAGATATGTGTAACTTATGTATAGAATAATAATTTTAGTATATCGATTCAACCTATCGCAGTTCACTGCTGGACATAGGCCTCTCCTAGGCTGCGGCACAACACCCTGCCTCCGTCTTCCTTATCCAGTCCGTTCCAGCCTCTTTCTTTAGGTCGTCCGTCCATCTAGCTAGGGGGCGTCCCACACTACGTTTGCCGATACGCGGTCTCTACTCAAGGACTCGTCTGCTCCACCGGCTATTGGTACTTCGACCGACATGGCCAGCCCACTGCCACTTGAGTTTGCTTACTTTGCAAGCTATGCTGATACCTAACTTCGGTTCTTTTCCGGACAATTTAAATCCACATCGAAGGGTCGCTTCTCGAAGTTGTGAAGGATTATGTCTACCTAGGGCAAGTAAACCAGCTTGGTAGATACAACTTTGAGAAAGAAGACGATAGAAGGATACAGTTGGGTTGGGCAGCATTTGGAATACTCCGTCAAGTCTTCTCGTCGCCTATCCCGCATTGTTTGAAGACTAAGGTCAAGTACGTCCTGCCCGTCATGACATATGGTGCCGAAATGTGGACACTGACGGTCGGGCTGGTCCACAAATGCAAGACCGCTCAGCGCGCTATGGAGCGAGCAAGCTATGCTCGGAGTCTCTTTGAAGGATTTTTAGTATTTATGCGAAACCTGAATATACATAGTTTGTTCAAAATAAGTAACTGAATCGATTCCAATAATTTTTACACCGAATTATATTTTTTCCCAAATATATTTAAAAAAGGTTACTCGTGGGACACCGAGCGACACTACGTAATCATTATCGAGCGCAAGACGACGCTGCGCATGCGCGGGCGGCGCGAACGCGCCGTGCGCCGTGCGTTCAGCATGTTTTTGTACGGACAACTAGGTAACAGAACAAGCTTTTGTGATTTTTCGTGATACAGTTTTGAAATTTTGTACGTAGATTCTTTACATATAAATACACAAATAGACAAATAGACACGTATTTCGGATTTCGCATATAGGTACTAAAACTAATGTATTATTGTTGTGTGCTGTTGTTAAAATATAAAATGGGTTTCTACGATCGAGAAAAGTATATACAATATGTATATACAAATCGTGTTTTGAACTATTAACGTGACATATAAATAAGAATATATCTAATCATTATTTTTGTGGATACGTTTAGTATTGGCTATTTAAGAGGAAATGCGGGTGGTCGTTAATCCATAGAAACGCTCTCGTCTGTTTTATTTCTGGTTATTTACCATAAAGCAATGATTTTTTACAGAGTAATAAATATTAAGTATTTGTATGTCCATAGGTTTTCCTTTTTGATGAAACATTATCTTTATAAGCACTAGGACCCTCAAAAAATGACCAAAATTGCTAATCTAAGCCGCTGAGGCCAAGTGTACAAAGGATCATGGTCATTTTGGACTAAGAAAAAATATAATTTCGTCCCAAGATGAGACTGTCACCAAAATGTAGTACATTGTTAATGTAACTAATACATATCATCAGTTTATTTTTAAAAGCTGGGGAAGTATAGATATTTTATATATATTTACTAGCTGTCCCCGCAAACGTTGTTTTGCAAAAAAAAAAAAAAATAGATAGTAACCGATTCTCAGACCTACCTGATATTTACACAAAATTTCATACAAATCGGTTCAGCTGTTTCGGAGGATTATGGTAACTAAAACTGTGACAAGAGAATTTTATATATTAGAAGATAAATATAAGTTTGCTTTATCAGAACGCAGTATAAAATATTGATTTTGAACGAATCTGTAATTATTAACTTAGAGAAGTTCATACTATAACTTAGATCGATATGAAATCTGAAAAAAATTAGTCTGCAGCTGCAAACAACTGAGGGTGCTGCTTGGTACTATTATAGCATTTATGCACTAATATGCACCGTAATATAAGATAATCTTCTTCACCGTTAGTAGAAGACCACGATTAGTGCCGATCCTGGACACGCACAGACTTATCTGAGTTGCATACGACATAATTTGTAACATACTTAAGTAAAAAAAAAACAGGTGAAAACCTCTTTTTTTCCTTTTTTAATGGCCTGGTTGCTTGGACCTTTTAGCCAAGGTTTTATTTATGTGAAAACCCTCTCAATTCAAAAAGCCACAGATTAATGATATACCACATACACCACCTCAAAAACATATTTCTTAATTACTTGACTCTCCCATCTTTTAAATATATATTAAAGCCCGTACTTAGTTACATCTTTATAGACAAATGAAACGACATCTGTTTCATCAAGGGACGTTTTGTTAAAATTTTCTAGTCCAAGCATGTGAGGAGCTTGGCCATGATTCTTTGACAACTATTAATGAAAAAAGAAAAACATAGGGACAGAGTATTTATATCCTTCTTATTCAGTTTATGAAATATATTTTAAATTGGTCCAATATTGGAGGAGGCGAGAGCCAAACCTTGAATTATGATTTTTTAGTTAGGCTTTTTCAAAAGCCTCTCCGACCGCTTTTGCTCTTAAAGAGGCTAATTGGGATAACCCGACGCGTCTCGTCTTTAACACCAGAATGCACAATACCTAGTGTTATTTGAATATTTTCCAACATAATCCGCCTGATAAGATTTGTAGGCGAATTGCAAAAACTGCAATTTGCTTAACAGGCTTGCATAGGAAATACAGTTTTGCTATACTTCCTTAGCTGGCAGAAGATAAAATATAAATTGAAAGGTGTATGCAAACAAATAGTTTAAAAACACTAGTTTACAGTGTAGGAAACCCTGGAAAATAATAATTAGTTTGAAAATAAATAAATACATAAAACTTATAAAATAAAACATAAAACTTATAAAATAAATAATAAGAGTTCACCCGCATCTTGTGTCATTTGTAAGTAGTTTTGTAGAAACAAGAAACATTTCATTTATTGTGTACTTATTAATACATTCTGACATATAAAGTGCAGCGATGTTGTCATTATATTTTTTATTTTCAGTTGTTGTTCTTCGCCCTTACCGTCACATGTCGGGTTGGCGTGGCGTCACCAATTAGTAGGCGCCTAGATGCAGAAAATAGCTATACCGTAGCAGTCAGTGCGACAAGATCTGGCAGTCCCGAAAAAGGCGAGGCTGGTAATGATGACGTCAGAGGCACGGCTAGTGAACCAACATATCCACTAGGGAACACTGGTGGCTGGGAAAAAAATGAGGTAGACAGCGCTTCAAGATCAGGCGGTTTCATAAATGGAGGTGCAACAGCTAGACCTTTGGCAACGGCAGGAGCCTCAGCAATAGTTGGTGCTGATACCGGCGGTCACGCTAGTGGTTATTCCGGCGGCCAAACTATGGGTTATACCGGAGGTGAAGCTGTTGGTTACGCGGGAGGTGCTGCCGGAGGTTATGCCGGTGGCCAAGCTGTTGGTTATGCCAGCGGTCAAGCTATGGGTTATGCTGGTGCAGAAGCTGGAGGTTGTGCTGGTGGTCAAGCCATGGTTTATGCTGGTGGAGAAGCTGGAGGTTATGCTGGTGGTCAAGCTATGGGTTATGTTAGTGGCCAAGCTGGTGCTTATGCTGGCGGCCAAGGTATGGGTTATGCTGGTGGAGAAGCTGGAGGCTTTGCTGGCGGCCAAGCTATGGGTTATGCTGGTGGAGAAGCCGGAGGCTATGCTGGCGGCCAAACTGGTGCTTACGCTGGCGGCCAAGCTAGTGCTTACGCCAGCGGCCAAGCTATGGGTTATGCTGGTGAAGCTGGAGGTTACGCCGGCGGCAAAGGTATGGGTTATGCCGGTGGCCAAGCTGGTACTTATGCCGGCGGCCAAGCTATGGGTTATGCTGGTGGAGAAGCTGGAGGCTATGCTGCCGGTCAGGCTGGTGCTTATGCGGGCGGCCAAGTTGGTGCTTATGCCGGCGGCCAAGGGATCGGTTATGCTAGTGGAGAAGCTGGAAGTTACGCTGGCGGCCAAGCTATGGGTTATGCCGGCGGCCAAGCTGATGCTTATGCTGGCGGCCAAGCTATGGGTTATGTTGGTGGAGAAGCTGGTGTTTATGCTGGCGGCCAAGCTGGTGGTTTTACCGGTGGCCAGGCTGGTGGTTATGTTGACGGCCAAGCCATAGGTTATGCTGGTGGAGAAGCTAGAGGTTATGCTGGCGGCCATGCCGGTGGTTTTGCTGATGGCCAAGCTATGGGTTATGCTGGAGGAGAAGCTGGTGGTTTTGCTGGCGTCCAAGCTATGGGATATGCTGGTGGCCAATTCGGTGGTTTTGCTGATGGTCAAGCTGGTGGTTATGCTGGAGGTGAAGCCGGTGGTTATGCGGGAGGAGCTGCTGGTGTAAATGTAGCTGCTGGTGGAGTCATTGCTGGAGGCGCTACAGGCTATGTTGGTGGTTCTGCTGATGCTTACGGTGGTGGTGCTGCGGGTGGATACATCAATAGTGGTACAGCAGCTCACGTCAATGCTGCCGCGAGTGGTTACATAAGCGGTAGCGTCGGTGGCAGCTTAGGAGAAGCTGCTGCTGGTAACTTTGCCGGAGAAACGATTGGTCTCTTGAGAGGCGCCGCTTAGGCTGCTGCTGGTGCATTCGCTGGAGGTGAGGCAAGTGGTTATGTCATACCAGTATAACCACTCCTAAGCTCCGGTAAACAACAAGTTGCATTGAGATTGCCTAATTTTATTCTGGAACTAAAAAACAAATAACTTATTTATTTAGATTGGATATAAATTATTAAGCCGCATATTGGTATCCTTACGTATTTTGTAAAATTAATAAATGGTGGAAAACAGTGGTATTGTAGTTTGGACTCATCACATTTAAACCTTCCTAAGATCTTCTTGATAGCTACAGAAAAAAACTAAATCTTCTCTGTATTGTGACTGTTCGAGTCACTGAAGATGAAAGAAAGGAAGAAAAAAACTTTTTTACAAAAAAAAACAACCGACTTCCAAAAAAACACTACAAAGTGAATAAAACTTTAATTTCGGAAGTCAGTGTCGTTGGTTCCGCATTTTCTTTTATTCACACCGACTTTCGAAATTAAAGTTATTTTTCACTTTGTAGTGTTTTTATTGGATGTCGGTAGTTTTTTTTGTAAAAAAGCTTTTTATTTTTCACTTTTTAGTGGGCCAGTTTGTAACTCATCTATCATCACCTTTAAAAAATATACTGCTTTTCCTGATGCAGGGACGTTAAAGGTTGAGGAGTTCTCATTGTAAGAACCAGGAGAACTGGAGCTGATTGAGAATCACCATCAGCTCATTCAGCTCCACTTCACGATACGCATTGTGCTTAGCAACCACATTAAAATACCTAATCGAATATTGAAATATTGAATTGAAATATTTATTATTGAGTAGTTCCGATGGCCATTTGTGGTCTCATCATCAGTTCCACTTCACCGGATGGTGCTTTCTGAGAGCAAATGCATGAGTTACTATAAAAACTTTTTTACAAAACAAACTACCGACTTCCAAAAAACACTACAAAGTGAAAAATACCTTTAATTTCGGAAGTCGGTGTCGTTGGTTCCGCATTTTCTTTTATTCACACCGACTGTCTGTCATGGCTGGTTGTCGATGGTCTTAGCAAACGTCAAACATTTCCAATTTATATTTAGTGCCTAAAGAATATTAATTATTATGAAAAAAATCATTCTTTAATGTATTCAGGGGTTCGTTTTTCGAGTTTTCTAAAGTGTACATGTTATGGCCGGAGTCCCGTACAAACATGAAACGTCTCTTTTGAAAATTTTTACAGCCACCATCTTGGAGTCTCGTTTTGACCTAAGTAGGCTTCAGCACTCTCGAAAACCACGAAAACTATCTCTCTCTCTCTCTGTTAGAAAGTTTGAGAAAGTCGCAAGGAGTATGGAGGAGGGAGGGGGGAGAGATAACATTTTTGCGTTACGTGACAATTTCGACCAGTTTACTCCTTTTTTTTGCCGTACCAAAATAAATCATCGTATTTTATAGTTTCAGTTTCAGGAAAACTGGTCAAAATAAGGTTTATACGCTGGGGATTTTTCTTAGTTTTTCTTAGTATAACGCCATCTGTGAACAAATACAGGTACTAATTGGTGTTATGCCTTACAACATTTAATATTTTGTTGGTTTGAGATCATATTCTTTAGTTTTTGGATATTTCTATTTGTGTAACAAAAATGTACAACAAGCATGTTTCGGGTTTCGCATATAAGTACTGTCTAAAACTAATGTTGTATATAGATTACTCACTAAAAGCGACGGTGTTTTAAGGGAGTAATCTAAAGCGCTATCTTAGACAGTTTTCCTATACAATAAAATTTTAACAACACGACATTTTTCATTTCTCTCAGTTCAGACGATGAATCAATCAGGACATCAATAACGCTGAGTCAGATTATCATCTGAAATATATGTTGAAGTGTGCAAATAAAATCAATTAGACATGGGTTAGCGAATAAAAAATCGATTACACGATCTGATCCATAGTTCGTGCACAGATGCCACGCTAAATGATACTCTTTTGTTACATAGCTAAGGTTCATTCCACATGTGGTTCCGTCACAGGAGGGGGCAAGAACTAGTTATAATACTTACCATTTTTCTATAGTATGACATTTATTGTATTGTTTATAATATAGTCTTAAATGAAAACGTGATTGGGGTGACCGTATCCAATAGCAATTTATTTCTAGCGTTTATATTGGCTATAAGACCAGCTTAGTGGATTCAGTCCATTTTGGTTAACTACCATAGACAGCAATGCCGAAGCCAAACAAGATATCGGAACAAATAAATATGAAAATATATTCTCTGGTAAGTAAAGTGCATTTTTGTTAAGCATAGTAAATAAGCCGTAAGTCGATGACTATAGAAACGACATGTTTGTGAGTGGAAGGCAAGGTAGGACGTCCCCTGGCTAATTGAAGTGACGATCTTCACAGGGTGGCTGGTAGTAGCTGGTTGAGCATGGCTGAGAATCGATAATTATACTCTATTGATTGTTCCTGGTAACAAATCGATCGTTTTATAAACGTGTGATGAGAACAAAGAGTTGAGGTCCTAGTATGAACCCTTGGTGAAATCACGACTAAACTGATACTTAATTACATAGAAGTAATACGACTGTTATTTCCTCAATTAGTAAATGAGCTTGTACAGTCGCCAAAGGAGTTAAGTAACCAGGCACGCACACTACAAACCTATATCGTTAAAACGATTCATTCACTCAAATTCTTATGCTCAGTTTATTGTTTTGCACATGCAAAACAATAATCTACAATATATATAAACACACCATTACATCTTTTTATAAAATTATACGTGTATAATAGATAATGGCCGGAGTGAATAAACTTGTCACATATATAAAAATATAATTTGATCCAGTAACAATAACATCGTTCAAACTCCAGTACCGCCGACTTATTTTATTTTTTACTACCTTCTGCTCGCGACTTCGTACGCGTGATGTTTTTGTTCCTCCGATCCACCACGTCGCATCACATCGCCTGCCAGCGCTATTAATTCGTTTTCACTTAGCGAAAACTTCTGATTTTTTTCTTTTTGCTCAATTCCTAAGGGTCTTAGCGTGATGTTTAATAGCCTAGAGCGTTCCTCAAAAATTGGGCTATCAAACGCAAAAAGATTTTTATAAATCCGACCGATACTTCCAGAGATTTAGAGCTTTCGAACAAACAAATTCTTCAGCTATATTATTAGTATTATTTTAAAACTGTTATATCTCGATATTCATTGAAATCAAATGACGTCAAGGGAAATTTTGTTCAAAATTCCGAGTACGTGATTTTTGCGTAACTTTAACCGTTTACGCAGCGTACGCAACGGAAGCTTTCAAAAGGAATAATTTTCCCGGTATTCGCAACTAAACGAAATTTTTCATTGATGCTCCGCTCCTATTAGTCTTAGAGTGATGTTGTACATAGCCTTATAGTCTTTCTCGATAAATAAACTATCCAACACAAAAATAATTTTTCAATTCAAACTGGGAGTTCCTGAGATTAGCGCGTTCAACCAAACAAACAAACTCTTCAGCTTTATTATTAGTAATAGTATACATAGATTAGTATAGGTAAAGTTAAGTCACAGTCTGTTCTAAGCACTAGCACATACTAGGGTAAGATAAGAAGGTACCGTTTTTGGCAGCACGTAACAGACGTGCTGCCTAGTCAGCAATGGTTCCGCAGAGTAGATCTTATTAATCTGGCTGTAGGACCGCAGGTAACGATCGGTTTAGTTACAGCATGCAGTTCTATGCAGCGTGCAGGGAGGTCGGTAGCTATCATGGAGCGGTGGTGTGGAGTGCACCACGCTTTTGCCATCGAGGCGTACATTTCAAGTGGATTTTCGCTTACTGAAACACGTCCTCGACTTAGTGATCGTTACGATATTCGTCGATTATGTGATGGACCATTGATCAACCTTATTTAATCTTGGGTAGCAAAGTTCAGAGCTACAGGATCAACATTAAACAACCCCGGACCAGGAGTTATACCAGCGGTAGCCACGGACGACAATGTTGAACGTGTTATGGTTTCTGTGACTGAAAATCGCCGTTTATCACTTCGTGCACGTTCATCGATATTAGGATTTTTTTTACGAAATCAACCTTACAGGTTATATAGTGCAAAAAAGACTCAAGTTCCATCCGTATAAAATCCGAATCGTTCAAGATTTACACGATTCAGTCGCTCTGTAAACGCGATTTTGAAAATATGCGTGTTATACTTGGCGAGTGTGCTAGGTTCGATGGTCAACATTTGGAGAACGTGCTTTTCAAAAATAAAATCCGTATTTATTCTTTTTAAACAACAATAAATATTTTTTGTATTAGAGGTGTAGTATTGTTTTTTTCAATCTTTGAAATCTGATACTGGACACCCTGTATATGTGACACAAGGCGCATAGAAAATAAAGGAAGAACTGTAATCATTGCAGATGGCACTCTAAATAGCTTATATAATAGCTAGAATAATGATGAACTCCCCCTAGATCGGAGCAAAATAGCACATAGCATCCGGAGGGCTCTTGGACAAGCATCCATAATCAGCAAAAACTCAATAATGAAATGACCTAAAAACTGTTTTTTTTTTACAGGTGTTCCTCTTCAGCGTAATTATCACATGTCAAGGTACTCCCTTGTCTGAAAGTAACATCGAAGCAGGCGTGTTTAATAGTTTGCTAGAAGGCAGTCTCCTCTCATCAAATGACAATATTAAGAAAACTCATACCAGAAGTGTTGATATTGCTCAAGTCAGTGGCAGCGCTAGTGCTAAAATAGGTGACCTCAGTAGCACTCAGCTCAATGGTGCTACCAGTGGGGGTGCGGGTTCCAACCGTGATTCCACTGGTTACATCTTTACCCAAAGTGGAAATGGATTACCAATTGGTGGTGCTGTCACGTTCATCCAACAACGTGGAGATGGAGGATTCGCTCAAAGCAGTAGTGTTAGTAGTAATGCCTTAGGTAGTGGCAATTCTGTCACTATTGTTAGAGGAAATGGCAATGGAGGTGGAAATGCTCAAAGCAGTTCTATCAGTTTTGTCCAAGGTGGAGGCCATACTGGAGGCTATGTTCAAACTGGTGGAAATACTGTAGGATTTTCTAAGGGTGGTGGTTTTTTACAGAATGGTGGTTTAGTCAACTTGTTACAACTGCCAATTAGGTCAAATTTTCACAGTCGTGGCCCCGCTAAAAACCATGCAAACGCTGGCAGCATTTTTAATAATAGAAGACACGGCAGCAGTCATGCAAATGTTGACGCCGATGTCAATGGTTGGGGACACAGCAGCAGTTATGCAAATGCTGACACCGATGTTAATGGTTGGGGTCATGACAACAGTCATACAAATGCTGACGCCGAGGTCAATGGTTGGGGACACAGCAGCACTCATGCAAATGTAAATAACATGATTAATGGCTGGAGATACGGCAGCAGTCATGCAAATGCGGACGTCGATGTCAATGGTTGGGGATACGGCAGCAGTCATGCAAATGCCGATAACGTTAAAAATGGTTGGGGACATGGCAGCAGTCATGCGAATGCAGATAACGTGATAAATGGTTGGGGACATGGCAGCAGTCATACAAATGCAAATAACATGATTAATGGTTGGGGACACGGCAGCAGTCATGCAAATGCTGACGCCGATGTCAATGCTTGGGGCCATGGCCACAGTCATGCAAATGTAGACACCAATGTCAATGCTTGGGGCCATGGCCACAGTCACGCAAATGCTGATGCCGATGTCAATGGTTGGGGCTATGGCCACAGTGATGCAAATGCTGACACCGATGTAATTGTTTGGGGCAATGGCCACAGTCATGCAAATGCTGACGCCAATGTCAATGCTTGGGGCCATGGCCACAGTCATACAAATGCAGACACTGAGGTCAATGGTTGGGGACACAGCAGCAGTCATGCAAATGCTGACACTGATGTTAACGGTTGGGGCCATGGCCACAGTCATGCAAATGCAGACACCAATGTCAATGCTTGGGGCTATGGCCACAGTCACGCAAATGCTGATGCTGATGTCAATGATTCGGGCTATGGCCACAGTCATGCAAATGCTGACGCCGATGTCAATGGTTGGGGCTATGGCCACAGTCATGCAAATGCTGACGCCAATCTCAATAGTTGGGGACACAGCAGCATTCATGCAACTGCTGATGACGTTATAAATGGTTGGGGATACGGCAGCAGTCATGCAAATGCGGATAACGTGATATATGGTTGGGGACAGGGCAGCAGTCATACACATGGTGACGCCGATGGCAATGGTTGGGACCATGGCAATAGTCATGCAAATGCTGAAGCCGATGTTAATGGTTGGTGCCATAGCCACAGTCATACAAATGCAGACGCCGAGGTCAATGGTTGGGGCTATGGTCATAGTCATGCAAATGCTGACGCCGATGTCAATGGTTGGGGCTATGGCCACAGTCATGCAAATGCTGACACCGATGTCAATGGTTGGGGCTATGGCCATAGTCATGCAAATGCTGACGCCGATGTCAATGGTTGGGGCTATGGCCATAGTCATGCAAATGCTGACGCCGATGTCAATCGTTGGGGCTATGGCCACAGTCATGCAAATGCTGACACCGATGTCAATGCTTGGGGCCATGGCCACAGTCATGCAAATGCAGACACCAATGTCAATGCTTGGGGCCATGGCCACATTCACGCAAATGCTGACGCCAATGTCAATGGTTGGGGCTATGGCCACAGTCATGCAAATGCTGACACCGATGTAAATGTTTGGGGCAATGGCCACAGTCATGCAAATGCTGACGCCTATGTCAATGGTTGGGGCTATGGCCATAGTCATGCAAATGCTGACGCCGATGTCAATGGTTGGGGCTATGGCCACAGTCATGCAAATGCTGACACCGATGTGAATGGTTGGGGCAATGGCCACAGTTATGCAAATGCTGACGCCGATATCAATGGTCGGGGCCATGGCCACAGTCATGTAAATGCAGACACCAATGTAAATGGTTGGGGATACAGCAGCAGTCATGCAAATTCGAATAACATAATTAATGGTTGGGGACACGGTAGTAATCATGTAAATGCTGACGCCGATATCAATGGTTGGGGCTATGGCCACAGTCATGCAAATGCTGACACCGATGTGAATGGTTGGGGCAATGGCCACAGTCATGCAAAAGCAGACACCAATATAAATGGTTGGGGACACGGCAGCAGTCATGAAAATGCAGACACCAATCTAAATGGTTGGAGACATGGGAGCAGTCATGCGAATATAGGTACCGATATAAGTAGTAACTCGTATGTCAATGGTGGAGGTATTGGACAAAGTCTTGCAAACGCAGACACTTTAGTTATCGGTGGTTTTCATGCTAAAAGTCTTGCCAATGCTAAAACTTATGTTAACGGTGGTAGTCATGCTCAAAGTCTTGCAAATGCTAACACTTTTAGTAACGGTGGCGGTCATGCTCAAAGTCATTCAATTGCTAATACTTATGTTAACGGCGGTAGTAATGCACAAAGTTTTTCTAATGCTAACACTTATATTAATGGTGGTGGTCATGCTCAAATTAATGCAAATACCAATACTTTTGTAAACGTAGGTGGTCATTCTCAAGGCTATGCAAATGCTGATACTTACGTAAATGGTGAAGGTCATTCTCAAAGTTATCCAAAAGGTAACAGATACGTCAACGGTGGTGGTTATGCACAAGAGCATGCAGATACTAACACTTACACAAATGCTAACTCTTACGTAAATGGTGGTGATAATGCTCAAAACCATGCAAATGCCAACACTTACGTAAACGGTGGTGGTTATTCTCAAGGTCATTCAAATGCTAACACTTACATTAATGGTGTAGTTAATGCTCAAAGTCAAGCAAATGTGAACACTTATGTAAATGGTGGTGGTAATGCTCAGGGTCATGCAAATGCTAATACTTACATTAACGGCGGCGGTTATACTCAAAGTCTTGCAAATGCTGATAGTTACGTTCATGGCAAAGGTATTGTTCAAGGACATGCTAATGGGGGTACTTACGTAAACGGCGGTGGTCATGCTCAAGGTCATGCAAATGCTGACTCTTACGTACTTGGTGGTAATGCCTACAGTTCTGTAGAAGCTGCTTCTGACATTTATAATGGTTATGCAGATGTTTATGATAACACAGACGCTTATGCGAACGCGGGAGTTTATGTAGACTCGGGCGTTTTTGCAAATGCGGACGCTTATGCAAATGCTGATGGTTACCTCAATGGCGGTACATACTCAGATGCTGATGCTAATGCAATCTTGGACATTAGTGGAAACACGGGCGGCCTTTTAGATATGGACGGATATGGAAAAAGTCCTGGTTATGTTAATGGCGGGGCATACTCGAATGCAGACTCATTTGCAAACGTGAATGCCTTTGCAAACGCTGATGGTTATGCCAATGCAGGTGCCCTTGCAAATGCAAACGCTGTTGGGTACGCCAACGCTGGAGGATGCTGCGCGGACGCTGATGCTTATACTAATGCTGTTGGCTACGCAAACAGTGGTGGGACCACAAACGGGTATGCCAATGCCAATACTTATGCTAACAATGGTGGATATGGTATTGCTAACGCTAATGCGATCAGCAATGTTCTAGGTTGACTCACTAAAAGTGCATTACTATGTACATAATATAGAATAGGTAGAGTAAGTGAGATTGTGGAATCATGGTTGCAAAATAAGGCACAAAAGTAGAGATCAGTCTTTGTAACGTTTCCAAGTATTTTAAGCTTCAAAAATATATATCTCGTCTTCCTCTCTCGTCCACCATCTCATAGTTTCACTTCTGCTGTTGTAAAGTACCTAAAGTTAATGATAGGAAAGTTTAAACTATAATACCAAATTATAACGAATATAATATTGTTAATATTTTAAAGATCTCTATAGTGTCTGCATATGTAATTGTGGGCTTTAACTGAATATGAAACTGACAAAATGAATTGTATGTATGTATCTATATATTTTATTGTGAGTAGCCAATGTGGAGCGCGTTTCGACCCAAATTCATAAAATATCTTATACTTTCAATCGCACATCACTGGTAACACTTCCATTACGATAACCGTACGTAATTTTACGACATAAAGTCGCTGTTACTGTATTTTTTATTCCTGATGTGCAGTTGCCTGTTTTAGGGATGTGAATTATATGAATAGTGTGCAATGCGCCTGTTTTACTTATATTGTTATATTTCTTTCCAATTTCCATGCACTGCTTAGTCATAACTGTCATAGATAATATGTGGAATAATTATTAAGAAATTTAAGTATGTACTTTATTTTTAATATAATAGTTATTTATAGTAAATATTAGTGATTATTATTTGTGATAGTATAATATGGTCATATTATTTATATAAATTATCCTTAATATTAAACTATGTTTAAGCTATGTTGCAATATTGGTGCATATAGTAAATTATTCCCAATTTATTTATAATTTCATGTTATATTTTGCTTTTATTTAGTTTTTATTTCACGGTGCTATTAAGACCTGTTATAGATCGATCAGGTTAAGCTACGCTTGCCGCGGACGGTCCGTCGATGGGCGACCATCTTTACATACCAAGACCCTTCCATGCCTCGGAAAGCACTTTAAACTGTTGGTCCCGGCAAAAAATCTAAATTTTTGTCCCGTCCTGTTGATTTTTTTTTTGTTTTTATTCGAAGATCTTTGACACTCGTTACGGGTTGTTACAAGCCCGAAAGTCTGACAATCAGTCTTACCAAGGGTTATCGTATTACTCAGTAACTGGTTCTGGAGGTCAGATAGGCATTCGATCCATGCAAAATACTGGTATTCAGCTGTTTCCGATTAGACTGTAAGCCGACCCCGACATAGTTAGGAAAGCCTAGGCAGATGATGAATAAAGACCTGTCATAGATTTTAAAGTGTCATAATAATATTCTACCGTTATAAATAAAAGCAGAATTGTATTTATACATATTTTGATTACACGAGAAAAAGCATTTATTTTACCCATATGATAGGCACAGAATCTTATGAGATTCCGTACCATTTCTAACCAACTTTAAAAAAGCATGAGGTTCTTTGATCGTCGGTATATATTTTTTTATGTATTTTAATCAATATTTTCATCAATGGTGGACCGTTTTTGAAAATTATTTTTACATTTCTAATTTGTAAGTTATTTTCTAATTTATTCTAGTTCCTGTTTTTACAAAGCGTTCGATTATGTAGACCATAACAAACTGCATGTAGACCATAACAGCTTGTGGTATTGGAGACAAATGTTTTAGCTTACCTAAGTTAAATCTAATACACATATTCGAAAAAAAAAATGAAAGGAACGATCATAATGTACCTCAAGGCGGTATTCTAGGACCCGTACTATTTATACATATAAGATCTCTATACAACAGTCATTATAATTTGTAAAGACAAACATTATTATAAATTTTGAATAAATCAATATTATTGATATTTATTATTTCATGGTTTCAACACACAACTTAACGCAGTCCACACATAGGCCTCTCGCAAGCTGCGCCACAACACCCTGTCCTTCGCCTTCCGCATCCAATCCCAGCCACTTTCTTAAGGTCGTCGGTCCATTTGGCTGGCGTTGCTTCACACAACGCTTACCGATACGTGGTCTCCTCTTATTTTCTTAGTTTAAAAGCAATAATAAAAAATAAAATATAATTTTAAAAAACCCTATTTTTTTCTGAAGCATTACCCACAGTAATTGATTCTCACTAGGGAACTGAATATTCTGCACAAGAGCATAATCAAAATTACTTAATGTGGACATAGCAATTAACCAATACGGAACCCTGGAAGTGTTACTCAGCGTTTTGTCATTATATGAATTTATTGGAATACAATAGAATAAGAATATCTTGATACCGATACCTGTACAAATAATTGAAAAGGATTTAATCGAGAATAACGGGACTACATAGATTGTGATTAAATGGGCTTCGGTGTAAGACTATAGAAGTACCGTAAATAGTAGAAGTAAAGGAGAATTCTGCCTCAAAGCAGCGTTGAGGTTTTCAATTTAAAGGATGTAGAAGTTTTAGCTTTGTTAGCAAAGCCAAGCGTAGAGATAATAGCATTTAAATATACGCGAATAATTCAGCCGCATTGGCATTTGAAATGAAAATGTGTGGACGCTAGAAGGATTTTTACCCGCGTGTCCAAAATTGGAACTAACGCCGCCATCTTGTTTTGCCAATACAATTTCTGTGACAGTTGCAGAAATGTTTACCAACAGCGCCGTCATGTCAATGCTGTTTAGAAACCAAAATATCCTTGTAGCACTCTACTGGCGGTTCAGGCGGTAGTGACAATATGTAACGGCTAGGGCTTTGTAGGTTAACCGCGAAGGCAATTAACGACTATGACAGAACTTAGAGAGAAATAAAATTAGCAAGTTAGCTTCATACATATCATTATAGTAGTACTTAGAACATAGCTAGATCGCAGGTTAGTCCGACTGATCTGAGTACTCGCACTTTAAAGTAAGAAGAGTACCCTCCTTAGTAGCATGAGACGTAGGGTTCGTTGGGGCTTGCCAGCACAGGCTCAGCAAAAAGGCCGGTTGGGCCTTCGTAGAACCGCAGTTAGTGTGCGTTGTGTAGCAGTTTGGTAGACTAAGCAACTTACTAATTGTGAAATATTTAGCATCACTCGACTATTTACAGCTGAGAAGCCACACAGCGCTACATTGGGCCTGCAGCTTGCTTGCTTACCAGCCAGTAACATAAGAAAGTGTTTTTTTAGTTCCAAAACTGCGCTCGTAAGTTTTGTGGCAATTTGAAAAAATTGGTTTAACGAATTTATTTACTCATAAAAAACAATACAGTTCACTTAACAATGAGCTTAAGTAAAAATAAAGTAATGTAGGTTTTACAGCGATCGAGCTATTCTAGTAGATGTTGTCATAAATGTATTTTTTAAATTTTGATTTAAACACTGCTAGCGTTTTGCTATCCTTGATATTATTTGGCAGATTGTTGTATAATTGTGCTCCTTCATATGTGATAGTCTGTTTACCTTAGTTAGTCCTATTTCTTCGCAATTTAATTTGGTTGGTGACTGGTGTTTCTTAAGTTATGGTAATATAATTTTTTAACAAGTTTTATATCTGACTAGCGGCTTGTCCCGGCTTCGCACGGATGGACATTTATTTTTTAAACATTTTATTTTTTCTTGCAATTAAAAAGCCTACATTAATCAGTGATAATGTAGCATTCAAATGGTGAAAGAATTTTTAAAATCGGTCCAGTACTTTTTGAGCCAATTCGTTACAAACATACATATAAACCTTTCCTCTTTGTAATATTAGTATAGATTTTAATTCACCAGTCATTATTTTTCGTACTAGATGCACATTGTGTAAGTGTATGATTGCGTTATATTAAATATCTTTGTTTTACGGTACAGTGTACGTGACTCTGTCAACCGATTATACTTAAATAATGCTTTTATCACTTTGTTTTGTGAAATTTGTAAATCCTTAAGATTCTACTTCACAGCACTCCCCCATAGTTCAATTAAATACTCCAGATGTGATTTCACCAGAGAGTTGTATATAGCCATTCGTACTCTGTGAGGAATGCATCCTGCCGCTCTCTTTATAATCCCGGTGAGTGACGACAGTTTTGACCTTACATAAGCAATACCTTCCTTCCAAGAGAGTTTATCATCCGGGCCTTCCAAGAGAGTTTATCATCTAATTGTAGACCTAAATACTTTTCTTGGTGCGAACGATGAATTATTGTATTATTTATGGTCAGTGGAGGGTGTTGTGGATTTTTTTTGTTTTTTTGCCGCAAATAACATATTGATGTCATAACTGCATTAACTGTAATTAGGTTGCTCTGGCACCATATGCTAAAATTGAGTAGATCGTTTTGTGCTCTGTTGATCAAATCCGATAGATTTGGTCCGAAGTAAAATAGGCAAGTATCATCGGCGTATAAAGTTATGTGTGCTGTAAGGCCTATTTTACTAAGGTTATTGACATAAATCAAGAAAAGTAGCGGGCCAAGTACCGAGCCTTGTGGAATGCCACATGTCACTTTGCTACTACTACTTTGGTGGTTTCCTATTTTCACGACCTAATATCTATCTGTCAGATATGATTTGATGATTTTTAGTGCTACACCTTTAATACCACAATCTTCAAGTTTCTTTAAGAGTATTTCATGACAAACTGTCAAAATCCCCTTATAACCCTCCACTAACCATTGTTCAAATATTAAATCGATCAAACACTGTTATAATGAGGTTAAGAACAAGCATTTAATATATTTTCACGTTATATTATGCAATTCCCACACTTCTTACTTCTAAACATTTGTTAACTTGTTTATAACTCTCTTACATAATATTTTGTAAAAATATCGTTCGCTGATAACCTTGAATTGAAAGTATTCTATAAATAATATTAATAGAACTTTAATACAACAACAAATGTATAAAATTAATTGTATGTATGTATGTGCAGTTTAGAATTCAAAATTATTTTTAAGTACGCTCCTCTTTAGATAATTGGTTTGTTCTCTTGGAGATTTGATTTAATTTTTTTTTGAAGTGGCCTAATCATAGTTCAAGTGTTTTCTATATTTCTCTAACTGCTATAGAACCAGTGTTTGGTTCTTACAGAGCTTTGGACATAAGACACATTAAGAAGAGTGTTGTAAATGATTAAGCCTATAAAACAGTAATAGAGATCACTCTGGGTTCAGTCTTAGGCCCTTTTGTGTTGAAAACACATCATGATTTTCTTTTCCAGATATTTTATTCAATATTAATGGTTTTTAATTTTTATAAGAATTATGAAGAAAAATTTTATTTGCAGTCTGTGTCTATCAATCACTTTAATAATTACCTATATTCTCATCAGCTCGTTTGTTATATAGCCATAAACTGATTCAATACTTCGGTACAATATTCAGCCACCGAATTTTCTTGTTCGATTAGATGTTTAGGTAGTTCTAACTAAGTTCAGCTATTATTAACGATTAGGAAATGTTAAAAATTTAATTTCGTGTTTTACTTTGCTACCGCATGAAATACGAACTTGCTTGAATTGCCCGTGAAATATTACTATTTGGTTTTGATGTTGTAATTAAGTTTAAGTGTAGTTTTGAAACGAAGAAGGATTTTTTTTGTAGCTTAGATTTGCTAATTTGTTTTATTAATCTAAAACTACAACGTTCAAATCACTAATCCTTGCAACTAGTAGGTTCCTAATTAAAGCACTGTATGATATTTTCACTGGAGTAATAAGAAAGCCTGCTCAGTCACTTTTCGCTTGCAAGCAGGGTGAGTTCATTATCCATGGATGATGATTAGTTTTTTTCAAATTGTATGCTCTTATAATTTGAACAAGGCATAACCTTCTTCTAAAATTTCCATTTGCTGAATCCTGGCGGTTGTAGATCGAGCGGAATGAGATGCAAGGTGGAAACAGCATCTCGAAAATTCTTTGTATCTGGGGGTCTTATGTAACAGCAGGCTGTGGTCGGCCCAAAATTTAGGTGTTTCTCATTTATTCTCCCATGTCAGCTACCTTATCCATTCACTCCTATCCTATCATTGGATTTTATCAATTCATTTTATTGAGGACGGATGTCAGTCACACCTTTTTAAATATTGTTCATGATTACTTATTAAATCTTAAAAATGTATAAAGTATGTTGTACTTAAGTAGCAAAACATAAGAACCGAAGATTTAAGTCAGAATCAAGAGAAGTTGCGGGCTAAAACCAGTAAATAGGTACCATAAATTTATCGGATTGTTTGTCCAATATGGTTTAAACGAAAACACTTGGCTAATCAGTATTTAACAAACTAATAATGGTAAACGAAGTAATAATTTGTTTAGGAGACCGAGACAAATGGCAATTATGCTGTAGCGTTAAAACTAGCTATATGTAATGCCGGCTTATTAAAGGCGATCAGTCTTTCTCATCCACACCAGCCGTACGTGGAAGCATTGGATCCCGCCAGGATATCGAACCAACAATGATGAAAGCATGCGTCTTGGTAAGTTATTCAGTTTTTAAATCCATGTCAACTCTTTTATACAGGATGGATTTTTGAGACGGGGCAGTAAGGGTAGGTACTTTAATTATTGTAGTTACAGAATAACAGTCCTAAGAGACTGTTCTTATTTTTTTGAGACATTTTGATTCTCACAGATTTTGAAAAAAGATTGTGGCCTGTTTATGAAAAATAAAAAAGTAAGTTGGAGAGTGTGCCGTGCTATGAAAGATTTCTAGTACTTGAACCTTAGTTGGTCTAATAGTTTTGTTGATTCATATATGAAAAAGGATCGTTCGGCATAAAAAAAAAAATATTGTGAAAATGGTCCATTTTCTTGTTGACGGTAATTTCTAGCTGTATCATTACCTCATCTCAAAAATCCATTCTGTATACCAAATTATGATATTAATTCCTAGAAAGCCATCAATAATAAAAAAATAATAACATTAGATAACTAGTAATATCATAAAGATCTTACCTTGGCATTATTTTAATTGAACCCGTCGAGGCCGGCCCAAAAAGAGGTGGCGAGATGACCTGGATGCGTACCTCACGGGCTGATTCGAGGTTGCACGGGAAAAGAGTTTCTGGAAAAACTTGGGGATGCCTTAGTCCAGCAGTGGGACAGTAAAGACTAAGCAAAAAAAAAAAAATCTTTTTGTCATAAATAAAGAGTAATGGCTAACTATGAAGTCTATCTAAAACTTTTTGAACAGTACAATTATTTATACTTCTTTGGTAGTCAGAAAAATTAATAAATTGTTAAGCAAATTAACTACCAACTTTTCCGTAGCTATACAACAGTCTATGGTATGTATGTAGTATGAATTATGGTGTCAATTTTCATAAGAATTCGTTTTCCAGAAATTCAATTTTGTTTGTTACCATATGGGTTTACTCTTTCGAGCTCATTTTCAAGATAATGAAGACGTGCGTATATGGCGGCACTATTAATAATAAGAAATCAAAAAAGCAGTTTTAGACATTTTTCAAGTTAAACTGGGTTTATTTTATGAGCCTTTACGACGTACGGCATTTCATACAAACTTTCAAGCCCTTATTTTTCGAAATGAATGAACCGATTTTAATGAAACTTCATACGCAATAAGCAGCATCCAAAGTTCTAAAAAGTTAGTTAAGAATATTTTCGAAAAATAGTGTTAAAGCCAAATTAGACTGATTTTAAAATTTCCATAGATACAGAGATTTCCAGTTACCTTTTTTTTAAATAAAACATTTCGAAAATGTTCTTTACTAACTTTTTAGACCTTTGTAACTTGCTTATGCGTATGAAGTTTCATTAAAATGGGTTCATTCATTTCGAAAAGCAAGGGCTTGAAAGTTTGTATCTACATCGTAAATACGGAACAAATAAACTCCACTAGTGCAGCAAAATACATGTTCAGAATCACCTAGCACCCTAATTGCGTAACACAGTATCAATCGGAGTCTGAATCATTTTGAAGCAAATTTCTAATCAATTGCTTCATAAGTTCGAAAAATTTATCTGCTCAACACGTAAATAACACAATGAATGTTGTTGAACTGTGAAAATTAAAATGATTCCGATTGATAATTTGTTACGCAATTGACCCGCTGACCTTAAAATTGATTTCAGATCTCAGGAACCGCTGTTTCTCGTTACCACTGGACACCTATCAATTAAGATTTAACAATTTCTTTAACCGTTCTTTTTTATTTTGCAGCTCTTCTTCTTCGCGTTAGTCACCATTAGTCAAGCCAACTCATTGAACAGACATCCACTTACAAGAAGTAGTGTAGACGATAATTATACGCTTTACCAACAACAGCAACAACAACAACAACAACTTAATACACCAAGTTGGCAATTACTCGGCCAACCTACCGCAGTACCCGTAGTTGACACTGAAAACCGCTTCGGCGCTTACGGTGGTGCTGCTGCAGCTGCTGGCGCTGCGGCCCATGCAGGCGCTGCCGGTGGAGGCTACCTCGGCGGGCATGTTGGGGGTCATGTTGGCGGTCACGTCGGCGGTCATGTTGGCGGTCACGTCGGCGGTCATGTTGGCGGACACGTAGGCGCAGCCGCTGCCGCCGGTGCCGCCGCTGCTGCTGCCGCTGGCGCTGGCGGTAGCGGTTATGGCGGTTACGGATCCCGCTATTCCAACGCCAATGCCAACGCCAACGCTAACTCATATTCTGGATATGGCCGTTAAATTGGGTGAAGTGTTGCTACTATTAAATTATCAAAAATTTTATATATAAGTACCTAATCTAAAATTAAATTAATTAGGCAAAATTGGTTTATGTAATTGCCCGGACCTTAATTACTTTTATATTTTGTACATTTTGGCTGACATAAAATTTCTATTCGGTAACGATTTTTAGTTAATAAATGTATTTATGAAATTCATGTGGTATTTGATTTATCTGAAATGGTATGTATGAAATAAAAACAATAGTCAAATATGTAGTTAAAGTTTGAAACGAAATGAACATGTTGCGATGACAGCGGAAGTGAGAACTTAGCTGACGTGAGCTTGAAGTGAGCTATTAACAGTGTCCATCCCTAGCTGGCATCAGGTGGAATCGTATTCACTTAAAAAATAAACGAATTTTTGTTTCATTCCTCAGATTACTATCATCATAATGTATCAAGCTTTCGATTTTGTTACAAAATTAAAAATATGGTATCGACTACCGAATCTGTTACCCTGCAAACTACTTTTTGGAAGGGGTGACAAGAATCAATCCTATATTTTAATGTAATGTTCCAAAGTTGTTAAAGCTCAAAAGTACCTTTTATGTGCCTAATAACTGCTTTGACTTTGATTTTAAATAATTAATTGAATCACCTACGAGTACGTTTGTTTTTGTAAAGTGATATTTTTCTAATGAATCATAATTTGATTGGTTTATGATTTACTTTGTATGTATGGACATTAGATTCAATAGCGAAATGGTAAAATGGATTTCGGTCACATGGCGAAGTTGTATTGTGAACCAGGATATTATGCTGATTGCTGCGTGTGTACCGTGTGTGTTATATGCTAAATGATGAAACAATCGTAGAACAAGGTTTTCTTTTGAGTTAATGGATTGTGTCCTAGATTGAACTGCAAGCAGTCCAACATTAAAAAAATTGGGGGATATCGAACATAAAGCAGAAAATTTGTATACAAAATGTGAGAAATACTTAGAACAAAAGTACTAACTTATACGAATGTCCTGATTTGAATTCACATACTATTATGTATTCGATGTAACGTATCCTGTAATAGTAACTAGCTACTAAGTTTTTGAGAAAACTATTATTTTAAAGCCAAAGTAGATCATTCAGGCGTTAAACATTTTGTACCCAA
The DNA here is from genome assembly GCA_949316385.1 of Globia sparganii. Classification (NCBI taxonomy): domain Eukaryota; kingdom Metazoa; phylum Arthropoda; class Insecta; order Lepidoptera; family Noctuidae; genus Globia; species Globia sparganii. Next base: position 11,223,177 of record OX438663.1, on the reverse strand, counting down.
AAAGTAAATTTGAACATAAAGATATATTTTAATTGTGGTGAATAACTTCCTAAATATAATTAACTACTAGCTTTTGCTCACGGCTTAGCTCACTTGCGTGGATGATGGTTTTACTGAATCAGAAATCTTGGCAAACGTATACAATAACTTACCACAGTTTTATCGCAATCGAATGAATAGTATGGACACGCATAGGATAAGAAACCAACAAACAAGTATTTATTCTTATTAATATTTACTATAATGAAATTAGTTATGTCAAAGTCAACTTTGATGCTAAATAAAAGATTTTTAGCCCAAATGTTCAAGGCGTTATTCTTAGTAAGTATGTTTCCTTTCTGGCACTTATAATGTTTGGGCACGATATGACTGAAGACCTATAACAAAGCTTTAAATTGCTTCCAATTAATGATGTCAAGTACCCAATTGACATCAAAATCATTACACGAGCTTTAAAGCAAGATTTATTAATAGGGATAAATTAAATTACGATAATATAATATAATGAACAATTATTGAACACTACTTTAACATAATTTTCGTTAATGACGATGAAAATTGAAATCTGAAATCAAAAAAACATAATTATGTATCATGTATTTTTCTTGATTAGCAGAAAGAACTTACATCAACAGAGATATTAGTTTCGGCTTAAGGATTTAACAATTCAAGTCGAAGATATCGAATGTGTTTGCTGAAAATTGGAAGAAAATGTACACAATCAATGCTTTAATTTTGGAATTAAATGGGTACAATATTTTCCACAAACATTTTTTTTTCGGTTAGTGTTAATTTTTCGGTAATTTTAAAACAACTTCGTTAGTATTATTACATTCAACCACAGATCGTTGGAAGTTAATTTGTTTTTCGGAAGCTTTATTATTTCTCATATTACAAATACCTACCCCGGTTTTTCTAAACCTATACTTTATTAGAATAATTATTATAAAGCTGAAGAGTTTGTTTGTTTGGTTGAACGCACTGACCTCAGGAACTACTGGTTCGAATTGAAAAAATATTTTTGTGTTGGATAGTCCATTTAACGAGGAAGGCTACTTATATAAAGACATTAAATTATTTACTTAACCACGCTACAACCAATTGGAAAATTATTCCTTTTGAGAGCTTCTGCGTACGCTGCGTAAACGCTTAATGTAAGCAACTCGTTATAGGTACCTATCATATTAACTACTCACTATGCGGTTAGCCGGAATGCGGTCAACCGTCCGGCTGAAGAACTGCACGGACCGTCCGGCATCACAGTGCGGATAAAAACTACTTTCACGTACATACTTATGATTTTTCGGCTAACCGCATAGTGCGTAGGTACCCTTATAAATAAGTCGCAAATAACGCCTGCGCTGCGCAGTGCGTCTTTTTGAGCTGACGCGCGCGCCGCCGTTCGATGCGGCGGGACGCCCCGGAGTGTTCTTTGAACCACGACCGTGAGCGGGAGTTTGTGAAATCGCTGAGGCGTTCTCGCCAAAAGTTTAGTTAGTCTATGCTAGTATGTTATTTTGTTTAGTTAAGGCGGAGATTTCTTGAAAACGGTCAAAAAGTTGGTTTTTTTAAAGCAGTGTATCTCTGTAGTTGTGCTAGTTTTATTATAGTGTTTTGTGCGAGAAGTTAAAATGTACTGTAAAAATCGATAGTTCTTTATTTCTGTTTTGTATTGAAATCCCGCCATCAAGAACAGTTAAAAAGTTACGTAAAAATCACGTAGGTGTGACGGAATTGTTCCCCTTTAAAAGTTCTAGAAAAAAGTTTGCAACAACATATACATGTCTATCTTTTAAGGTTGACTCACTATAACCTTTTTTATGTTAATCGAATTTATTCTAAAATGCGCAAGGTGACGTATTAGTGAATGTGACCTATTAGGGATAGTGACCAAATAGCCAATGTGACGAATGGTCATCGTATCCATATATTATAAAGGCAGCGTATTTTTTCATTTATGTTTTTAGTATATATAACAAAAAAATGTAGTTAAAAAATTATTAGTACTGCTGGTTGGTCTGTGCACTTGTTTGTCTGCACGTTTTAGAAAAATATACGCAATTAATTGTAATAAATCCTTTTGAATAAATTTCCATTTATACTGAGGATGAACCCTATTTCTTATCATGATTGAACTGATAACCGTTTTAAAGATTTTATTAAATTCAATGAAATTTACTGGGTTTTTTAACATTCATTTTCAATAACAATTTTTTCAATAAGTTTCTCTTCTTGTAAATTCATTTCAATTTGTCAATACGCGTGTGAGGCGTGCACTTTTGGATTTTCCATTTTTTTTGTATTTGATAGCCCAATTATTGAGGAACGCTATAGGCTATAAACATCACGCTAGGGCCCTTTTGAGTTGAGCAAAAAGAAAAAAGAAGTTTTCGCTAAGCCAAAACGAAGTAATAGCGCAGGCAGGCGATGCGATACGACAGGGTGGGTCGGGGGAACAAATAATTTCACGCGAACGAAGTCGCGGACAAAAGCTAGTTTTAAATTAAATAAAATACGTCTGTGGATAGATAACAAGTCTTTACTTCCACTAAAGGAGCTCTCCATGCAGTGTTCAATAAGTGTACTGCATCAAATACGAACAAAGTCATACGCTAAAATTAGTTGCCATCAAACATTTATTGATTTGTACCTGTTTTCACGGAACTTTCGAATAATAATTTCTTATCACTCTTGTAAACTGCGTAATCATTTGTTTAGAAAACCGTTACTAATGGCTATGTAATCCTTTGATTAAAACTTGTTATAATGCCGCCTGTAACATATTATTATACCTAAGTTGTCTGCACGTACCATACGTAGAAGTTGAACAAATATGAAAGTATTTATTCTGGTAAGTCAGGAATATGTTTATCAAAAATATTGTGAGGAGTAGCTGCAGAACGATTCCTAAGTTGAATATATTCAACCCACCACCACCATATACATAAAGAACCCACTGTACCTAAATTAGTAAATCGAGAAATTGGTTAAAAGAAAATTAATATTACTAGAAACGTTAGAGATTTAGTTATACATAATTTTAGACGTATATATTTGAATCCTTAAACATGGTCTTTTGTCATGGGCATAACGCCCACCGCTGTATCTTATAGATTAGTATTACTTTATTTGAAGTTATTAAAGAGATTTTATTTTCACGAATTATTTTATTTCTGATTACAGTTGTTCCCTTTCATCGTAGTCACGTGTCAGGCTTATCAGTTGCCACTCAATAGGCGGCTTTTGGTAGCAAGACAAGGAGACCCGGAATCTAAGGAACCTTCTATAAATGATCAATTGTACGAAAAACTAAAGAAAATGCCAAAAAAGTATATGCTCGATAATACAGTAGACCCAGATCCTCAAACACTTTTGGTTCCAGATGTTTACAAGCCTAATTATCTCCGGTCGCGTGGGACCACACCACCAGGGCTACATGTGAATGGTTGTATTACAAATCCTGCTGCTAATCACCTATATCTGAATCCTGTTCCTTCTCGTATCAACAATCCTGTACTTCATCAGCATAATTCTAATCTCGCTGCTTCTCGGTTTACTAATCCCGGGGTTCATACTAGATCTCTTATAAATGAATCGGCTCAACTCCGACAGGTTGCTCAAGCTGACCATGAAGCTCAGCTTCTGCAACAAGCTAACGCTGAACGAGCAGCCCGTCTTGCTCGCGTAGACAAAGAAGCACTAAGCAAATTATCTGAGGAAGATAGAGAAATCTTAGAGAGCAAACTATCGCCCACTGAACGAGAAGCTCTACTTGTCAAACTAGAAGACGGCCAACTCGATGATCTTTTTCCTCGAGACGAAAATCGATTTGGTGGTTTCAGTTCTCCAATGAGCGGATTATCTGGAATTGCTGCTCAGATTGGAGCTACTGCAGGCGGCTATATTGGTGGCAAACTCGCTGGTAAATTAGGGACTAAGCTTGGAGCTGCCGCTGGAGCTTACCTCGGTGCCGCCGCGGCTAGTCGTTTCGTAAAAAAGACAAAAGTGGTATCGGACATAGTATCTAATATTGTATCTGACGACGCTCCACCTGCTCCTAATAATGGGCTTGAATATGGTGCCACGATAGGTGGTTTTGGTGCTGTTATGGTGAATAATTAGGGAATTTTATAATCTACTGGTACGAAACAATTATACGTTCGGTATAGTTTTTATAATAAATGTAAATTATATGCAAATATGTTATAATGGCTTATAAGTCCGATTTTTATATTCGAAAGTAAGGTACTGAGTAAACTTGATGTTTAAATCAGTGAATGCTAAGTTAACTTGAAGTTTCATTTGACAGCAAATCACCTCGGAAAGCTGGATTGAGAAATGCGGCAAGTACATCAGTAGTTGAAGCATTACTATTGAATAGATTCAAAATTAGACAACTCCATGTTTATTTATTTATTTATTTATCTTCATACATTTAACCTTACAGGGTAACCCAATGCAATAAATGCGCCTATCCTAACTTAATTGATACTACAATAAATTATTTATAACAAATTACAAACAATGCATTCTTTGTGAATTCACAACATGTTACATATATAATACGTACCTACTGCAGATAAAGTCTACTAATTTCAAGATATTGGTAATATGCTTTTGGATAAATGTTCGATCTCATTATTTATATATAATATGGACACTGTTGATATCCTCAGATAGAAATGAAAAAAGGGATCGCCTTGTGCGAGACCGCTCATTGTCCAACATATTTTTAAAATAAATAATTATCCTGATGTGTATTATGTGGTGTGCAACAAAATATAAGATAAATAAATTAAATTGCTCATTATTTGTCGAACTTCCTTCCTGAAGTTATTCCTATCCTGGTAAAGTAAGTTACCTTCCTGCCGGAAAGTAACTTTGCTGTGTTCCGGTTTGGCTGTGTTTCATAAACCCACTTTCCGATAAGATCAAAGAAGTTAAGTTAAGTTTAAGATCCATTTAATAGAGGACGAGCTTATTGCCTTCAAGTCTAGACTCAGGGGCTGCTACCAAAAACATCTTAATGGGTAAACTCAATAACGGGGCGGACGACATTGTTGCCATCGCGGGTACAACCTGGATGAGGCTGGAACAGGAGCTTCGAGATCGGCACAAGAAAAGAGAGGCCCAGCAGTGGGTGAAGTCGGGCTGTGGATGATGATGGTGATGACATTCAATAACTTTGCCCGATCTTATTTTTATTGTGTAGGGTAATCCTCTTGGATACCGATTATTAATATTTGAAATCGAGTTGAATAATATTAGGTCCTTACATATGAAATTAGCGTTTTGTCGTACTGACCACTTTGATCTGAAATATCTCTTCTTTGGTTAAGAATTCCAAATTTAAATTTATAAATTCATTTAGCTGGTAGATTTGAGTTTTGAACACAGTCATTGATTTGTTTTTTCCTCATTATTTTTTTCTTAGGCGTCGCTTAATACCGCACAATGGAAAACATGAAATATCGGTATATTTACGAGTACGAGTTCTACCGTGGCACCAGTGCTGCAGAAACAGCTCGAAAAAAAAAAATTCTTTATTACCTTCAGTTGTACAAAAACACTTATCTAAACACTATGCAGCGTTACAACTAAGAGAAAGAGTGTTTTCAATGAACTCTGGCACCCAAAGTAAGATTTAACTTGTGTTTAGGGGGCCAGCGTCCTCGCCTATAATTTGAACATAATAGTTGTAGGACGAGCACAGTATTATACTATTATTATGATAACTACTTACTAATAAATGCATAGAAGTGGCCTATTAAAGTACTTATGTGTATGTATTGAGAGAGAGAAAGATATGATGGAAACTTGTGTTTATGTAATCCTGTATAAATCTAATTATTATTTTAGGAGTTTATTAACTACACTAGGTCACGCGATTGATACAAGTAATAAATCTTCAGTTTTTCGTAACTCAGTGTCAATAGCCACTTTGTGACCTTGGTCTTACATTCGTTTAGGTACAAAGGAGCAATGTTGCATATTTTATTTATTTTATTATATAAATGGTTAGACAAAATATCATAATAACGCTGAGCAAGGGCCGTTCTACATCCGCGAGTTGAGCATACTTCGTAGTATCTGCGCTTTTTAGCAGCATTCGCCTTGTATACCACACAGGGATGTTTACGCAAAGTAGTACCCAGAACAAAGAGTTGTCTCCAGTGAGGACCTGACATTCGGCGTAGAGAGCCGAGGTGGGATATCTAAACGGCTTCGAGGTCATTACCTTGAGGACTGCTCTTTGTGCTCGTTCCAGAGGCATTAGGATTGTCTTGGGAATCCCACCCCACAAAAGGATTAATGATGTGTACGGCGCTAGTGTCGCAAAAGAAAGCACGGTACATTTATGGTTTCGACGTTTTCGTTCTGGAAATTTCGACCTTCAGAACCAACCCCGTGGACGGCCGGAGACCAAAGTGGAAAATGAAGAATTAAAGGCTATTGTGGAAGCGGAACGAGGATATTTGACGAAGAACCAGAGTCACTGACATAGTTCTTAAAATTTGCAAGTTGAAGTGGCAATGGGCAGGCCACATCGCTCGTAGACCTGTACCCGATGGGGAAGAAAAGTTCTTGAGTGGCGACCACGAACCGGAAGACGCAGCGTAGGCAGGCCTCCCGCTAGGTGGACCGACGACATCGTGAGAGTCGCGGGCAACCGATGGATGCAAGTGGCGGACTGTCGTTCGGCGTGGTGGTCTAAGGGGGAGGCCTTTGTTCAGCAGTGGACGTCTTTCGGCTGATGATGATGATGATGATGTGGAAGCGGATCCATCACAAAGCACTTCAGAGATAGCTGCAGGCTTCGGAGTAAGTGATAAAACTGTATTAATCCACTTGAAGCAAATCGGGACAGTAAAAAAACTTGAACATGAGGTCTGCTAAACAATCGAGATTGGTCAATCGCTCTAGGCCACTGCTGCTTCACGACAACGCAAGACCACACACTGCACAACAAACAACCACTAAGTAAGATGAGCTACAATTGGAATGTCTGCGACATCCACCGCACTCCCCGGACCTTGCTCCAACAGATTACCATTTTTTCCGGAATTTGGACAACTTCTTACAAGAAAAAAAAAATCAACTCCGATGCGGCAGTCCAAACCGCCTTCAAAGAGTTAATTGATTCTCGCCCCCACGGTTTTTTTAGTAAAGGGATCAATGAACTACCTATGATATGGCAAAAGTGCATAGATAATAACGATGCATACTTTGATACAAAAAAAAATACTTTATATTCCTCCGATACAAAACACCAATTTCATATGTAAAGACCTAATATTAATGCTGATGTCTGAGCGGTAAAAGCAAATGATGGAACGATTATTTTTTACAATGAACCGCGGCGTTGACCACCATGCGGTTGATTGCCACTAATCGTGGTAATATGGTACAGTAGTAGTAATGTTACAAAGGCAAAAATAAAGTTTTTTTTTTTAAATGCGATAGCTGCGTAACACACTGTCAATCTCAATATGTATCTTTTTGAAAGATATTGCTATTCTATTGCTTCACATGTTCGAAAAATTTGTCTGCTTAACAACGAACGCAATGAATGTTAATGAACTGCTAAAATGAAAGCCATTGATACTGATTTTGTGTTACGCAATTATCCCAGTGATTGTCGATCTTAAAGAATGGTTGGTGCACTCTAGGCATTCAGCCACTTGTTGAAGGCATGAGCTAAAAAGATCGCCTTAACCTTGACATTAAATCTGACTTGACAGGTGAATGGCCTATGAGCATTACCGCGTTTTGAAAGGCGTGCGTCAAGAAAACGCGCGCTAAAGGGTGTTCATGAGTATCCTGCGCACGATTTGCGTAGGAAATTCCTAATCTATTGCTTCATATGTTTGAAAAATTTGTCTGCTCGACAACTTACACAAAGCAATCAATGTTCTTGAATTATCAAAAGGAAAGGCATTGCAGTTGTTAGTGTGTTACACAATTGGGAAGCAGCACCGAAATTGCGTAACTCACATTCAATCACAATCCAAGAGTTTTTAAGAATATTGCTAATCCATTGCTTCATCTGTTTGGAAAATTCGTCTCCTGAACAATGTAAACAAAAATTTGGAAAATCTAAAAGTGCACGACTCATTTATAATCATAGTTAAAGATATTATATTATTAAGTTTGTTATTAATTATAATTAAACTACTTTGAATAAAAGAACTATTTTTAATAGGCTTCCTCCAATGGGTGAAATGAATCTATTAAAAAAAACGACTCAATTCATTGATTTTTTCGCAAACTACTATGTTTTCTGGTTTCACACTTGATTGAAGGATTTTTTTTAGAAATATATTGATGTTTTATTGGTGTCTACTGCATTAAATCAATTTTTGAAGGAGAGAATTAATCTCCATTAAATTATCTATACAATGGTATTTACATTAAGTAGGATCTGTGTACCAGCAGTAGTATTATAATAGAAACATTTGCAGAAAGGAGACATAAAAACTTTTGGATCGTAAAGCACTCTCTAATGCTTCGTATTATGAGTCGTGCAATACAATGAACGTGGGTGAACAGCTGTCCTTTAATGAAATCCATTGCGATCAATTGTCATTTCATATGTATTATGCAATTACCACCCCAATTACATTGTTAGAAGTAAAATAAGTGAACGGACTGTACCTAGTAACTGGGTTGTGACATATTATATGCAATCGATTCATGACTGGTATTCAGCTGCAACCAATTAGACTAAAAGCCAACCCCAACTTAGTTGGGTATAGCTTGCTCATGACCTAGATCACGCTTGACGGAAAAAAAAAATGGTTTATTATAATTATATTCAGCAATCAAAAAAATATCTAAATCGAGAAAAACAAAATAGCGGCGTGAGTTCGGGTTTTAGCCACGCGCCAAAATATTTTTTGTACCTTTGTTTCTATTAGCTTTTCATGTTTCTATTAAAATATTTACCTTGTTCTTCTGTGATATAAAATTTATATTGTCGTGTTGATAGTTATTGCCTTTTGATGGGATATGCTTCAAGATTTTATAATATTTTATAGCAATCTTTAAGAACATGTATTGTTTTCCCATTGTGTTCGTATAATTACTAGTGTATGCGACTGTATGTATGTTTATTGAAATAGAATATTATGGTATTGTTACATTTCTGGGATAATATAAAGTAGCTTATCACTACCATAATGCTAATTATTCTACTAATATATTATAGTAGGTATGAATTTCTGCAAAAGTTGGTGTAAGAAATGTTTAAAGACAATCAGCATTGTTGCGTTTTGCGCTGGTTGCGAACTGCCCGCTTGGTCATTCACCAGGGGTGTCAATGACCAAGCGGGGAGTGCTTAATCATCTTAGGTCAGCGCTGATCGTATCACCTTCCGGTGGGGAGTTGAATAGGTTATTTTGATGTCATCAGCAAACACATGACAGTAGGCGTTTTATCTACACACACATATAAATTTACACAGTTGTAATATTTTAGGCATATTCCTTGATACCAGATTTATTTTGTAAGACACCAAAAGGATAATAAATATCTATACGTGAATAAAAAAATACAATATGTAAAGAGCAACCGCGGTCAAAAACAGGTAAGCAAATCTTTTGTTCCTAAAATGGAATATTACTACATATATTATTTAATCGGCTTATGTTACATGTAAATAATATAACAGATTGATTGTCGTAGCCATAACGAATAGGGATTTAGTTCTAGCGTTGGATTCTGTTATAATACCCCCCAAATAATCCCGATCAGTCTTGGTTTCTCTCAGAGTAGAAATTAAGCTGGACACAATACTACCGGAACAAATATTACAATGAAAGCATACTGCCTGGTAAGTGAGAAGGAAGTGTTACCGTCTTTATTTTTTCCCGCTCTGAACATGCAGTAACTTCAACCTCATTTTATCTAAAAAGAAGTTGTATGTATATTTATATTTTTTTAAATTGTAATGGCCAGTTTGGCAGGGTTGTTTGTTTGGTCAGTTTATTGACTGTGCTGCTGACACACAAAGCAAGTCTATACTGAACTGTCTTCAAATATGTTCGTGAGCAAAGCCAGTGAAAGGTCTGTGATTGAACTATTAACTGAGTGGCCTTGTATCCGGAGCCCATATGTATTCAGCCGATCGATTCTGTAAAAATCTCACCGTGAAAAGTTAGATGAAGTGAGCTTAGAGTGAGCTGTCAAAAGTATCAATCCCTAGCATCAGGATGACACTGACTGTAGCTCACTCGACGCTCACTTCACCTAAGTTTTCACGCTGAGATGGTTATAGAATCGCACTGCAGTTGCGAAATATTACATTATATTATTATTAGACCAAAATTTTCTAATGGTAAAATCCGGCTATTTAAAATTCTAGTCTGTTTATTTTTTGTAGCCTGTATCATCCCGACGCTGGGTAAAGTCATTTCCAAATTGAAGTTATCGACCAAATATGACATCCATCGTTTATCTAGTAAAATTTACAACCATACATTTTCAATAAAATCAAATTGAACTAATATTTACGTTTTTGTTTTAAGGTTCTGCTTTGGGCAATAGTCAGCGTATGTCAAGCGCTTTATTATCCACCATTAAATCAGCAACTGCTGTTTGAAGATGCTCTTGCCGGACAAGCCAGTTATCACACATATGCATATGGCCCTTATGCTGCATATGGCACGTATACTGCATATGGCCCGTATGCTCCATATGCCAACTATGCCCCGTACATTCCGCATGCCGCATATGGCTCCCCACCTTTCGTTGGTAGTAGGCTAGGCATTGGCGGTGGTATTGGTGGCCATTTAGGCGGTAGTATTGGTGGTGGTGTGGGTGGAGGTGTAGGAGGAGGTTTGGGTGGTGGTGTAGGTGGAGGCGCTTATGGTGGTCTTGGTGGAGGAGCTAATGGTGTTCTTGGTGGAGGCGCTTATGGTGGTCTTGGTGGAGGCGCTTATGGTGGTCTTGGTGGAAGCGCTTATGGTGGTATTGGCGGCGGTGCTCACGGTGGTATAGGCGGCGGAGCTTATGGTGGTTTAGGCGGCGGTGCTTACGGTGGTGCCAACGGTGGTGCATACGGTGGTATAGGCGGCGGTGCTTACGGTGCTGCTAACGGTGGCGCTTATGGTGGTATTGGTGGCGGTGCTTACGGTGGTATTGGTGGCGGTGCTTACGGTGGTATTGGCGGCGGTGCTTACGGTGGTATAGGCGGAAGTATTGGTGGTGGCATCGGTGGCGGTTTTTACCGCCGGGCAAACTCTCTGTACGATTCTGAGGTTGATGCTCAAAGAGATTTGGAATCTAGATTCGGAGTTGGCGGTCACATCGGTGCCCATATCGCCGGACACATCGGTGCTAATGCTGGAGGTGGCCTAGGTATTGTTCCTTATGGTTACCGCAGCGCAAGTAAATAAAAGAAGAAAACAAAACGACGACAACTGAACGAAAAAATGGTAAATGCCAGTTTGTGTGAATAAAACAAGGAACAGAAAAATAAATTAGCTCAGGAAATTAAAGTGTTTATTATTTTATTTTGACCTACATGGATATACTTTTTATGTAAGTTTAAGTATTGACCTTACAATTTGAGTCCGTTACATTATTTTTTTCTCGCCTACACACATTCCACACTTAATACCTTAGATAACAATTTGGACTGATGAATATTTGAGTAATACTGTGAGTTTGTCTGATTTTGAAATTGATCTTAAAAAGAAGAAGGCCTAGAATTGAACCCTAGAGTACATCTACGTGAAGCGCTTTTAGGTCCATAATGCAGTGTATTAAAAACGCGTGCTTTTTACTTTACGTAACTGTATTAGTGCGATAATGCCACAGATAACTATTTACTAGTCATAGATGTGCGCTTTTTTTAATCTCATCAAAGATACTTCATGCCAAAAGGAATTCGCGGGCCAAATTTTACTTTTTTTTTTTAAATAGTCTCAATTGTCTTTGGTCCCAAAATGAACTAAAATTTATTTACTTTAAGGTGAATGCGTAGGTAGTTGTAAACCGTGAAATTAAATTTTTCCCAAACACTTTTGTAATTTTCAGGTCAGTGTCAGGTTGTATCTTTATCAAAATAACAGCTACGTATTTACATAAATATAATCATTACAATCATTAATAAATCTTTCTTAATTAGATTTGTTCCATAAGAACAAATCTCTTATGGAAAACTTCTTAGGGAACAAATCTAACTTAATGACTATAATTCTGTAAATACATAGCTATCTATTAGGGGAAAGTTGCGATCATTGGACTAGTTCTTTCATTGGACCACCAAGGTATTTCCAAAACTGTCCAAGCTAGCAACACCCAAACCAGTAGAAACGAGTCCGTGCCGGCTCAGTTGTACCCCCCTCTTACCTCAGTGACGCTGCGGCACGTGGCGAGGAGTGACACGTGTGGTTGTGTTTGCGGAGGTCAAAATCTTATTATTTGACTCGGAACAATTTGATATTTAAGTATCATTCTATTCATATTTGTTTGCGTGCACTGTTATGAAATATTAGACAATTTAATTGTGATTCCATGTGTGTTATTAAATTTTCTCTAATCATGTACATGTATATTTTAGATTTTCTTTTCTTAACGAGTACCTTGTTGCCATCAATGGACCTCAAGGGAGTTCCACCGTTGGACCGGTCCAATCATAGCAACTTTTTTTTGTATTTTTTTTTTGGTCATAATTATGGGAATAGGCACCGAGTATTTCACTAATTAATATTTAATTATGGAAAAAACCTCTGGATAATGATTAAGTACTTATAAATGTAAAATTTCAGAATGTCGCCGAATAAAAGAAAATGCTTTGCATGGAATGAAACAGGTATGACACCTTGCTTTAGAATCAGTAAGGAAACAAAAAACTGGTTGAAATGAAGCAAGCAGAATATACGGAGTCCCGAAAGCAACACTTAAACGAAGGTTAGATGGAGTAAACCAAAAAGCCAAAGAACACGTCTAAATACCGGATGTAAAATTAAATTAATAACTAAGTATTCCTATAACTATAGTTTGTTTGTCGTATGTGTATGAGTATTGTTTGTCGTCTGCCATAATTTAATCATATTGATAATTATAATAAGTTTCCTTGATTGGACCTCTAGAACAAATTTCTCGAAGTCCATTGATGGCAACCGGGTGGTTCAATGAAGGTGCCCATGGTCCAAAGAAGGTAACAGCCCAAGATTTAGTTTTCTTCGTTTATACCAAAAAGTGTAAGGCCGAATTGTTTGTGCGTTTGATTATTATAAATAAAAGTCATACAAAATAAAAATAATAAACTGCTTTCATTTGATCACTTATATTTTTTGAGATATGTTGTCGTAAAGTTAAGTGGTCCATTCATAGCAACCTTCCCCTATAGTCGCGAATCATATTTTGATCAAGATACAACCTGACACTGACCTGAAAATTACAACTGTGTGTACATAAATAATAAAAAAATTTAATACATACACAAAGCTTTCGACGTAACCAAGTGTTCTAAAACACAGTTAAAATATTTTAACTGTGTTTTAGAACACTTGGTTACATGAAGTGTTTTTTTAATTTTGTGAAATTGTGAAGTAGAGTAGATGTTTTTGTAGAATTTTTCAACAATTTGCAAATTTTAGCTTTGCCAGCATTATCAACTGTTTAATGGGCACTTCTGAATATATTATTATTTTAACATGTGTACTGATTAAATAAAGATGTTTACACTGGAACTTGTAGTGTATACCAGTCATAGCAATTTATTTATAAAAGAGATATAATCTTTATTTGATTGTGTTAAAAGTTAGTCAGATATCGAAAACCCGCATTCACCTTAATCTCATCTTTATATTCAAATCTAAATATGCCTCGACAACACACAAAGAGAAAAAAAAAACCTTTCGATTTCATGAACAATAAAATTAATATCATGTAAGAATTGAATTGTGTTCTTAAAAATTATTGATTGAATTTATCGATTTTATCACGTGTTCACTGGGGATTAATTTGTAAGGAAAGGCGTGACAAATGATGATGATTAGATTGTAGCGTTTATGGCTGCTATAAGAACAGGTTAACGAAGTCTTGGATTAGTAGCAACACCAACTCTACGTGGCACCGCGAGAGACAAAATGAAAGTCTATCTTTTGGTAAGTGAAGTAAACCTATTTTCTACATCCTTTTGCTGTAATAAATTTTCAATAATTCTAAGGATTTACCAACAGGAGTTGGTAAATTTAAGTTTCCTTAAAACATAAATAATTTTTTCGCGGAGTTTCTATTTCAATAAAAAGTGCAAAATAAAAGAAATCGATGTCTGGGGGTTTATAGTCCGCTTGCGTTGCTTGCCCACTAGCCCCCGTCATTGCAAGCAACCCGAGCTGGCTTCTTTCGCTTAAGCATTCTTGGTTCCATTTCAATGCTAATACCTACTTGAAAGTCCGAAATCTACGATTTATCACAGAACGATACCAATAGGTAGGCCTACGGACTTATTCTAGGTTTCACTGGAAATCTTAGGGTCTAATAGAAAAAAGGTTATTGAATAGTATATGAGAGTTGCACGTCAATAAGGTCATTATGTACGTATGTGTGTTATGTTTATGTGTATGTGTACTAGTGTCGCCATGTCGTGATTTTATTTTTCCAGACAAATAAAAAAAAATCATATGTTAGGATTATGGTGGCATACCTATTTATGTTTTGAGGCAAAGCCATTTCTTTCTACCTCGGGTATTGCAAAAAAAACGTCGTCAGCATAAATTGCTATGAGACCAATGAATGATGTTCCATACAATGATGAGTATACTCTGCGGTGGGTGGAACAAGGCTGCCATGGCTGCCAATTACGATGAGGATGAATCCGTAGACAAGTTTATGGTGGTTGTCTACCGGAATTCAACATAACCAAGTTCACGGTAAATGTTTATGGAATAAAAAAAATAATGAATTACAAATGATTTTTTTCATATTACAGTTATGTTTCTTCGCTATAGTCGTCACGTGTTCAGTTGAGTCACGCAACTCACGCAGTTTGGAGTACGAAAATGGGCAAAATCTATCAAACAACTTATACAATGACTATGCAAGTGTTGGCAATGCAAACAATTTAAATTCAGAAAATTTAAATCTCAGAGAAGGAAATTCAAATCTTCTTGAGTCAAGAAGTTCTAATCTTTTACGAAATAATTTACTCAGAGAAGGGACCTCAAACAATTTAAATCTTTTGAACTCAGAAAAAAGCAACCTGTTACCGAATAATAACAACCTGTTACGAAATAATTTACTTAACATTGGCAGAGAAGGAAACTCAAACGAAGATCTCTTGAACACTGAAAATAATAATCTTCTACGAAATAATTTACTCAGAGAAGGGTACTCTGAAAATAATAATCTTCACCGAAGTAATTTACATATGGAAAGATTGTTCTCAGAAAATAACAACCTTATAACAAATAATTTACAAAATATTGGCAGAAACGGAAACCCAAACAATTTGTATCTTTTGCCAAGTGACGTAATACATCCTGGTAGGGAGGAAAATGAAAGAAAAAGGAGTGCCTTCCTTCAAAATGCCGAGGTTCTAAATCCATCCTACCCAGGAAGCTCGACCCATGTGATTCCAGGAAATTACAATATTTTACCTAGTGTCCAAACAAATGATAATTTAGAAAAAAAAATAGGAAATATAAATCATGTACCTGTAGTTTTACCACCTCCAGGCGTAAATGCAACTCCTCAGGCTGAGAGCAGGTTTGGTCATCACGGGGTGTATCCAAATCATGGGGGTTATGTTCCATATGCGGGTTGTACTCGATATGGATGTGCTGGATATGGTAACCACCCTTTCGAGGTGGTGGTGGGTTAGGTGGTGGAGT
Source organism: Globia sparganii (assembly GCA_949316385.1). Lineage (NCBI taxonomy): Eukaryota > Metazoa > Arthropoda > Insecta > Lepidoptera > Noctuidae > Globia > Globia sparganii. The sequence goes on along the minus strand of OX438663.1, from coordinate 11,207,331 downwards.
CGGTTGTGGTATTGGTGGTGGTATCAGTGCTGGCATTGGGATTAGCACTGGCATCGGTGGCTCTACAGGGGTAGGGGCAGGTGGTCATGGATATGGCTATGAAGGAGGTGGCTATTGTGGCTTTGGTTAGTAAATAAGACAAGTCTCTTTTATAATTCAAGAATATTTAGCTAACAATTAAAATCAATTCAATATTGTATTCGCCATAAATTTTAAAAGTCTTATACATTTCGAGATGCTTTGTATGGAAATCCTTAAATAAAAAATTAACCTTATGTTTTTTTAATGTTTAGCAAAATTATTATAAGTAATAATGAATAAACTGTTTTTTGAAATCAAATGGTGCTTTTATTTATTATTTTAATTGTGTAATACCTTTAAGCGTTGTTCGTGAACAAAAACAAGATTGATTAAATGATACCGTACTATTTGTTTTTCTAGTCTCGGAAAATTTTAATTTTACTACCTACCTACTTAGGCAGTAAATCTTTATATTCTTACGATACAACGCCAAGGTGATAAGTATCTTTAAGTTCTAATGACCCTAGCCTACTCAAATTATATATAATGTTTTTTATTATATTACAGTTATGTGTCTTCGCCGTAGTCATCACGTGTACCGCAAAGTCAAGTCATTTGGAGTATGAAAATGGACAAAGTCAACCAAACAACTTATACAAAAACTTAGAAAACATTGGAAGACCCCTTCTCTTCCAATATTTTCTAAGTTTTCGTATAAGTTAGTTTCTCCAGAAACAGGATCTTTTTAAATTCTGAAAATAACAATCTCTTGAGAGAAACAAATTCAAATCTTCTGAACTTAAGAAGATCTAATCTTTTATCAAGTAACCTACTAAACGTTGGCAGAGAGGGAAACTCGAACAATGTAAATATTTCGAATTCAGAAAATAGCAACCTGTTACAAAATAATGATAACCTTTTAGCAAATAATTTACTCAATATTGCCAGAGAAGGAAATTCAAACAATAATCTTCTTAACTCAGAGAATAATAATCTTTTACGGAATAATTTACTCAGGGAAGGGAATTACAACAACATAAATCTTCTAAACTCAGACAGTAGCAACCTACTAGCGAATAATAATAACCTCTTACCAAATAATTTATTCAACACTAGCTTTTGCCAGCGACTTCGTCCGCGTGGAATAATGACTTCCGTAAATTGAGGCACTAACTCTCATAGAGTTTACCCGATGTGCTCTTTCCTCTGCCGATTCTTGAGAACGCGTATTTCTCATTCAACGCGTTTTTCAAGACAATAGCGGGCGGACGCCGGCGTCCGCTTGGGTCTTGAATAACTAAAAATATATAGCTATGTCTAATATATAAAATAATATATAATAAAACCTACTTCACTTAAAACTAAATACCTATAACTACTATAATTAATAATACCTATACCTATAATTAATAAAAGTACCTACGCTTTTACCTACTTAATATTAAAAAAAACTGAACATAAATTAACCAAAACTTACCTACTACTAACTAACTACTACTAACCTATTACTACGTCACCTGAAAAGAAATCCTGTTTTCCCAACATTTCCCTTCACTGCTCTGCTCCTATTGATCGTAGCGTGATGTAAAGTATACTATAACCTGCCCAGGAGTATGAAGAACAATTGTACCAAGTTTTGTTGAAATCCGTCGAGTGGTTTTTGTTTCTATAACGAACATACAGACAGACAGACAGACAGACAAAATTTTTACTGATAGCATTTTTGGCGTCAGTATCGATCACTAATCACCCGCTAATAGTTATTTTGGAAATATATTTCATGTACAGAATTGACCTCTCTACAGATCTATACTTAATATTATAAAGCTGAAGTTTGTTTGTTTGTTTGTTTGTTTGTTTGAACGCGCTAATCTCAGGAACTACTGGTCCGATTTGAAAAACTCTTTCAGTGTTAGATAGCCCATTCATCGAGGAAGGCTATAGGCTATATATCATCACGCTAAAACCATTAGGAGCGGAGCACCAATGAAGAATGTTTCAAAATCGGGGGATTTTTTTCCTATTGAGAGTTTCCGCTGCGTGCGCTGCGTAAACGGTTAAAGTTTCGCAAAAATCATATATGACAGAATTGTTCCCCTTTAAAAGTAAAAAAAAAAGTCCGCGACAGCATATGTCTATCTTTTAAGGTTAGCTCACTATAACCTCTTTTATGCTAACCAAATTTGTTCTAAAATAATGCATTATTTGCGAAGGTGTTTTTATAAACCTGGTATTAATCCTTATCCAAATAAATACGTTATTCATCACATGTATTTAATTTTGAACAAAATTGCCTCTGACATCATTTGATTTCAATGTATATCTTAGGAGATATCATAGTTTTAAAATAATACTAATAATAATGCTGAAGAGTTTGTTTGTTTGAAACACTATACACTCTGGAATTATTGGTCGCATATATAAAAATATATTTTTGCGTTTGATAGCCCAGTTCTTGAGGAAGGCTATATTCTATTAAACTTGACGCTAGGACCCTTAGGAGTTGAGCAAAAAGAAAAAAAGTCTGAAGTTTTCGCCAAGCGAAAACGAAGTAATAGCGCAGGCCGGCGACACGTTGCGACGGGGTGGGTCGGGGAAACAAAAAAAAATTACGCGGGCGAAGTCGCGAGCAGAAGCTAGTTTATTATAAGTGTAGATTGGCAGAGCAAGAAATTCAAACAATAATCTTTTAAACTCAGAAAATAACAACCTTTTATCAAATAATTTACTCAACCTTGGCAGAGGAAGAAACTCAAACAATAATTTTCGGTACTCTGACAATAACAATCTTTTACGGAACAATTTACTCAAGGAAAGGAATTACAACAATTTCAATCTTTTAGACTCCGAAAACAGCAACCTACTATCGAATGCTAACAACCTCTCACCAAATAATTTACTCAACATTGGTAGAGAAGGAAATACAAACAATAATCTTTTGAGCTCTGAAAATAACAACTTTCTACCAAAGAATTTGCTAAATGTTGGCAGAGAAGGAAACCCAAATAGTTTAAATCTTTTAAAGTCAGTAAATTCTAATCTATTGCCTAGTGACTTAGTAAACGTTGGTAGACAAGAATCCCCAATTCCTATTTACGCAGATTATGTACTAGATGTTGCGTCACCATCTTTGAATGTATAAGTAACTTAATGTATATGTAACTTCATCACCTGAGACTGAGAGCAGGTTCGGTTATCCTCATTGGGGTGGTTATGGCGGTGGTGGCGGTGGAATTGGTGGTGGTATTAGTGCTGGCATTGGAATTAACGCCGGTATCGGCGGTCATATAGGGGCAGGGGCTCATGGCTATGGGCATGGCTATGGACATGGCTATGGACATGGCTATGGACGAGGCTATGGTGGACCACCTGGCTACGGAGCTGGCTATGGTTACCCAAGTTTTGGTTAGTAAATTAAACAAGTTAAAAAACTCTATTTTATTATTCTGGAAACAATGTGTTGTAAACAAACAAGATAAATTCGACATGCATTCACTAGATTTTATAAGTAAAGAATTTCAGAGCAGAAAATTACTTTATGTTGTAAAAGAAAACCCTTAAATTAAAAATTAAAAGAAGGAAAGAAAGAAAGAAAGAAAAAGTTTATTTGGACACATTTCGTGAAATACAAAACACAAAACTAAATAAAAATAATGTTGCAAACAACAATAATAATAACAATAATTGTGTGTGCCTCACGGCTGCGCCAAAAAGGTTCATTTCAGCATTAATGCCAGACAGATGCTGTCTGACGCTGGTTTTCTAATGAAACTTAGGGGACAAGTGACGGGGAGTACACACAGTTTCAACAGTCAATACCTTATACATACTTTTTACCCTTATAAATAAATTAGATAACTGTGGGTTGATTGAAAAAAAAACAAGAAATAGTCGTAATAATAATAAAAACTAAGATAAAAAATTTACTCATTAATATTTAATTTAATACTAGCCGAAGAAAGTGACGTACCTACCTTTATACAATAGATGAAGTAGGCACAACTGTAAAAAAAGGTAAGCGATAAGCTAAGTACCTACTGTGGCATTTCATATAAGTGAAACATTTAGGGCGACCATATCTAGTTTCTGTTGCGAATCTATCAGATACTGCCGTAAACGTGTTGCCGTAAAATTACACTTATAGGTACATGCATCTTTTGTTAAACAAAATTAAATAAGTGATGATTGATAAACAGTTTATATAAAACGTGGCGTGTTATTTTGTATTTTCTTTGTGACATGCTATATGCAAGTGGGTCTTGCTGCCAGTTATGTTGGGTCGGCTTCTAATTTGTCCGGATGCAGTAGAATACCTACCAGTGTTTTATAAGTAGCGACTGCCTTTCTGACGGGTGTGTAATGTTTGACATAATAACAAAAGCTCTAATGATCATATGACCTAATTTCATTTAATATACTTTTGTTTAATATAATGATGAAATGATATAATGAATTATTGATATAATTTCGTTTTACATAATTTTGTATGGTATAATGGACAGTTTCTATAATGCACCTTTGAACTAATATTAATTTAGTATAATATTCAGTTACTATAATATTCAAAATCTATAAGTAACGTTTAATATAATTTAGAAACGTCTACTTTATATCTTTTCATTTTATCTTTTTTTTTCCTTTTCTTATTTTTATCCGCTGCTTGTGCGGCGTCGATGGATGTGACACATGAGATGCAGAAGGGGAAGACGCCGGCTTCTAATACTCGTACTTACCAATAAAATGGACTAGGACGGCTTTACTCTGGTTACGGGCAAGAAATATCGATCGCGTCGCAACCGCAACAAACACGGTATCATTCCTGCAAGCGAGCTGCAGTGCTGACCGTCCTTCTGTATATTTGTTGGACCCACATACATCGAGGGAAAAGGATGCAAGGCCAAATCAGTACCGAGGAAGGACGTTGCTGAAGCTGTCGCGGATGAAGTCGAGCAGTACTAGTACTACATCCTAGAGATCGAGCTCTGCAAAAGGCTGTCGTGCCTAGCCCAGAATTTGCCCGGCGGGTTTTTCGTGTGAGGTGTGAGGGAACACCCACAACCCTGCAGTTACTGGGTGACACGATAGTCCTTGGTGAAACTGGTTGTTAGACTTTCGGGCTGACTACCTTTAATTATTGAATATTTACAAGTGACACAGCGGCGTAACGTGCTTTCACAGACAATGACAAAGAAATTTCTTATATGCCTGTTATAAACTTATAATGGTAACCATGCCCTTCAAATAGAGAATAGCAGAGGGCTACTTCAAGGTATAACGGTTATGGTGGAGGTACTACTACTCTTGCCTAGCTTTTTCTCAAAGAACTTTACTACTTTTAGTCCTATAGTCATTTCGGACATGGCGGCCAATCTCAACGGAGACTAGACCTCGACGCGGGATATATTATAGTGGATAAGTGTGTGCGCTGATACAGGTGCACTCTCTCTTCTCTCACTCCCATAGTCCGATGGGACGGCACGCAATCCTGCACGACCAGAGTGAGATCAGGCGCAGGACCAACGGCTTAGCTTCTATGACTCTGGGATATCTCACCATCAACTTCCAAACTCTGGGCTGTTACTAAGAAATTCCTAATGGAATAACCCAATAACACTTTGCTCGACCTGAGAATCGAATCTAGGACCTCACACTCAGCAGTCGCGCTTGCAACCACGAGACCAACGGAACTAAGTCCTAGTAAATCCGCTTGATGTGGCCAATTGTAGGACCCATCATTGTGAAAATGCTTGGTCTAGCTGTAGACGAGTTGGCTGATAATGAAATGTTTACCAAATATTTAGCTAAGCACCCTTAATGGAAAATATTTTCTGTCTAGAATCTTCTTCGGGCCAATTATTTTAATTTTGGGGTTCTTCCGAGTAAAATACCTTATCCTGAGCCTACATGGCAAGTCATTTTACTTTCTAGGTCTTGTTTTTATTTTCATGGGACAGGAACTGGATAAATATAGGGAATAGTATCGTAACTGCAATTTATAATAAACAAACAAAGATGTATCTAAATATATAAAAAAATACGTAATTCAAAAATACATTATAATAATTATGTGCTCCTAAATTCAGTAAAACCAATTTTTAATCACATTTCCTAATAATTAACTAAAATTAATTGTAAACCGGAAGAGATAATTAATTTTTTAAATATTAGAGGACAGACAGGTCATGTTTGTTTTGTGATTTGCACATAGCGTTCAAATATTTAGCCAATGGGAAAATCAAAAGTCTGGGTATGCACTTTTGGGGGAGAATTCTCACGGCTATTCACGTTCACTGAGTTCAAAAGACGTCGGAGTTGCTGTAGCTCCAAACTGCTTAAAAGAGGGTAACCATTCAATACTTGCAACGGGATGGTCTGCTGGCGCCTGGTAAGCTGTAGGCCCTCCAGACTACTTAGGTGACGTGGATTCAGCAGTCCTTCCAGACCACTTAAGCTGCTTAGGTGTCACCTGTGTGGCGTCGCTTGACACACGAGTGCTGAAGCCAAAAAACAGAGCTGAAATACAAATGATTGAATATTAGTATTGACAACAATACAGGATAGTGGGGACATCGACGCGCAAACTGAAATCATGAATTTAGCACATGATTCTAGCTAGACACCCTAGTATATTTTTTTTTAAATTTAATAACAAAAAAAATTAGCTGTTCAGTACATTTTGACCGAGGTTGCCATGGTTGACAATAGACTTTTTTATTTTTTCTATTCTAATTATATCAATTTTTAAAATTCACCGACATTCTCAGGACTAAAAAATTTGGAAATTACCTTGCCCACGCCCCTATTCGATTTGATCCATACTTCCAGGGACACCCAATATAGGTCCATCTTAAAATTACATGCATTTTCAAACTCAAGATTAATGTATAAAATGTCGTAAGCTGTGACAGGAACCCTTCTTTCAATGTTTTGACAAATTGTCACAAAATTTGTATCCCTCTGTCCAGATAGGAAATTTTGCCCATTAGACCTACGAGGCAATAATTATTTGTATTATATTGGAAACTGATTTTGCGCTGAAATATAAATAAATATACTACCTATTAACGTATAATAAATTCAGGTTACTTACCGAAACCGAAGCTTTCATTTTGACGACTGGCGAGGGCGCTGTGAACAACCGATTTATTTCAGGCCATTTTATATGATAGATTCAATAGTAGAACTATCACTCAATTCGTCAAGGTAATCCAAACAATGAAATGCCACCGATAGCGACACCATAGAAACCCAGTAATTGGATTTTTTGAAAATGAGAAACTTGCTAGTTAGCGAGAGGTGTTCCACTCAGAGCACTAATTTCAACTGCACTTGCCCGAACCGTACCTGAGCACTTCCACTTACCGCGTTGAAACAAAATTTTGTAAAGTGCGGTTCCGTGGAACAATTCTAAACTATTTACCCAGCAATGACACGGAAGTCAAAACGGACTCACACTTACTTAATTATTAATATATTATAGTAAAATATAATACAAACCAATTCAGGATTAAATAATCTTAACTAATATTATCAAGAAAAAATATTTGAAGTTTTGTTTGTTACGCTATCACGCGCTATTTGGCCCATGGGTACATGATGGCTTGGATAAAGACAGGATACTTTTTATCCCGATATTTCCACGCGATTGCGGGGCGTAGCTAGTAATCTACAAAGAGGTAGAATTTGTTTGTATGTAGGGGGTAATCTCCGGAATTGCCAATCCGATTTGAAAAATTATTTTCGCATATGATAGCTCAATTCTTGAGAAACTATAAATTCTGAGTAATTCATCGTTTGTCAAATTGGTTATCTACGTAAATTGTCCGAATACCTATACAAATCACACTCATTCTTTGTCAGAAAATAGATTTTTAAAATATAATATTAAAAATTATTTTACTTTGTTCCCTTCCCCCAGCTGGAAAGTTCAGTCAAACGAAAAAACAATTTAACAAACTCCTGGTAAAAATGATGTAACTTTTCGGGTGCGTTGCACGTCCGTTTAGCGTTGATTAAAGTCATTCGCCATCTGTGCGCACGCACTCAGCGTTCGCGGCTTTGAATAATAAAATGGAAGAGTGCAACCACGTTGGTTTCGAATACCTACTGTGTTTAATTTATTGTAATGGTTGGTGGTTGAATGGGTACCATTCAACTTGATCATTAAAATACTGCAGCACTGGGCCTGCGAGGTGGATTTACAACTCACTCCCTCTCGAGAGGAGGCCTGTGTCCCAGCAGTGGGAACATTGTCTGATTATGCTGTTATGCTAGGTATGTAATGGTGGTGATTTATTTAAAGGCAAACATAGTCAATTAGTTAGTTCGATTTTCAGATCAGATCGAACTCTGAAACTTGACTTTACTTCAGATTACAGTCATATTTTTATTTTTTCATTTGACAAGTTTAAACACAATATCCGATCTTCTAGCAAATAATGGAAAAAGAAGGAAAGAGCTCATTGGGCATTAAAAAATTCGTCCGCTTCGCTTTCAGTGGGCAAAGTGCCCAAAAGACTGGCAGCATTGCCACGTTGGATGGCAATGCTGATTGCGTTGCCACGTTGGATGTCAATGCTGATTCTTTGACATAAAAATTGTTTTTTTCTTAGTTATATAAATAGGGATCGATTACCTAATTATCTAGATTGAGTAGATAAGAATGATGATAACGAAAACTATAATGCTGGTACATTACAAGATAGATTACACCGCAAAAAAATAGCACCGCACAGAATAATAACAGTCACACTGGTAGATCGATCAGGTTAAGCTACGCTTGTCGCGGTTGGTCTGTGGATGGGTGACCATCTTTACATACCGACTACCGAGAACCCTCCGTGTCTCGGAAAGCACGTTAAGCCGTTGGCCCCGGCTGTCATTCGTGTATCTTTGACAGTCGTTACGAGTCGTCAGAAGCCCGAAAGTCTGACAACCAGTCTTACTAAGGGGTATCGTATCACCCAGTAAGTAACTGGGTTGTGGAGGTCGGATAGGCAGTTGCTCCATGTAAAATACTGGTATTCAGCTGCATCCGGTTAGACTGGAAGCCGCGTCCAACATACTTGGGAAAAGGCTAGGCAGATAATGATTACCGCAAAAAATTTAACAAAATAAATCATATATAATCAGTACTTATCCGAAAATTAATTAATTTTGACGCTATTATATTTGAACTTAGATAGCTTACTCTCAGTTTTCGCACTAAGATGCACTGGGTTTAAATTAATTTGGCGAACTCCTCGGCGTCTCATTATTAGGCGGGGTTCGCATCCAGGCAAGTTCGCTGAAAGGCTTCGTTTAATAAACTGTACGGAAGATAGTCTTTCGCAAAACTTGGAAGCAGTTGCGCTAGACGGATAGCTAATCTAATTTTAATTACGGCAACGTTTTCAACTGTTTGCGAAACAACGAGAAAACACATGCGAGCTAACACGCTGAAATGAGCACTGTTTAATGACACTGGAAACCTGGTTGATAAAATAACATTGCTTTTTAATAATTATTTTTGAGAATAAATAAAATATAATCCATTTTGTTCGCATACAACTCTGATAAAAATATTGAAAAGCAAAAATGCGTCCAATTTTAGTTCGCATTTTCTAACTAGATGGCGTTGGCGTCGAATTAGAAGTCGCTATGGTTTCGTTACCGCGCAGAGTATAAGTACTCTGCACGTCTAAGTATTTGTCTACCCACAAAAGCTGGACATAGGCCTCTCCTATTATAAATATTTTTGATATTAGCGACTCGCAGTGATGCGATAGCTATTATAATCCCTATAATTAGAATATTAAGCTATACAATAGGAATGAGCAGGTATTAAAAAATAAAATATAATAAAAAATAGAAATCTTTTATTAACAGGCTACCTATGGGCCCTATGGCCCACATTGTGTTAGTATCTCAAATTATGTATAAAAACTATGTTAGTATGTGAAAAAAAAATACTGGTATAGCTACAGTTTACTGATTAAACCGTCAAGAACTGAGGGCGCTGCTGACGATTTGACTAGTCTGTTTTTCTTAGAAGGGTATTCAGTCAGAGCCGCAAAAATTGTAGCACATGCACCATGCAGTCCTGAGGAGTCCGCTAGTTATTTTTAATAGTAACATCCACATGGTTAATTACATCGCGTATGAGAGGTAAACTCTGTTTTCGTGGAATGATTTTTTTTTATAAGTTGTTTACACCGCATTGTAGGCTCGTGATCGTAGCACAATAATAACAGTGTACGGGTCGATCGCAGGTTAAGCTAGGCTTGCCGCGGTCCGTTCATGGATGGGTGACCATCTTTACATATCGACGAAACCCCTCCGTGCCTCGGAAAGCACGTTTAGCCATTCATCCCGGTTGTCATTCTTAGGTCTTTTACAGCCGTTATTCGGAAGCCCAAAAATCTGACAACCAGTCTTACCAAGGGGTGCCTTATAGAGAAGTCAGATAGGCAAACATTCCATGAAAAATACTGGTATTCAGCTGCATCTGGTTGGACTGGAAGGCCGACCCCAACATAGTTGAGAAAAGGCTAGGCAGATTGATGGTTTCGCATATTAATTTAACAATAATAATAGTACTGTAGAATTTATGGGACTGTATTCTACAGAACTATACTTGTTTAACTAAGTTCAGTCTTGAAACAGTTATGAAGCGCTAACTACTTCCGACTGTCTGCGAGTGAAGTAGTTTAGCTAATCACACTGAATATTACTGAACGAGAAGGTAGGGAGAATGATATAATATCTTATGAGTATTATAATTATTATTTATTATTTTACCATTTATGTACACACAAACACATTTATAAACATAAAAGAAAAAAACAGAACAGAATAATAGGTATAAAGGTGATACTTGTTTCATAAGAATTTCTTTCCAGCATACCTGCGATAGGACAATAAATAGAGAGATGTAGATAGCGTGTGAAAGGGACACAAAAAAGGAGACAAAAAAATACATAAAATCACACTTAATAAAACTAAAGAAATGTTATGAGAATATACTTATATACATACAAATAAACATATACTTCATAAATAAATGAATGTGTATGTAGATGTTATATATACCTAGTACTTGTTGATACTTATACTGTTCTCCCATACCTATTATGTATATAGTCCTCCTTATCGATTCAGATAACGGCGAACCCTTTGAAATAGGCCTGTCAACTGAAAAAATCTAATAAGTCCGTCAGTTAGATTATCAAAAAATATTTGATTTTTTCTATTGTTACGCAAACCAAAATTGACGAAGATACGACGCTTTTAAAATTCTCAATACCTCGCATCGTGCCTTGGTATAATTTTAGTGCGTTCTGACGTCACGAGCCCCCCACAGCTTTGATGGTTTTATCTTTGTCAATATTCATTGATTCACAAAAACAAAAAATACGTGTCCATTATTTTCCAACACTCTAATTGACGGAATAAATAGATTTTCAATTTATTGATGGTGGCAACTAGCGTATTATTATTTCCTAGCGTGTGCCCTAATACGACTCGCCAGACCAAATTTTGTTTTAGATACCCGGTCACAACGAATGCAATAGAGTGGGCATACTTATTAACAGTGTAATTATAAAGCTTTGTAAAAGTCAATCATTTTTTAAGAGCAACCGTGGATTTTCTTGCCGGCTCTTTTCCAGAAGAAACAACCATACATATAATAATTATACTTCCAGGGACACCCTGTATATATCTCGTATTATTTTCAATTCAATTCAAAATATTTTATTTCACATAAAGCTATATGGGCACATATGAAACGTCAGACCCTAGGCGCACGGTTCCAATTGGTTGTTTCCATAGAAATATAATAATTCATATATCTATGGTTGTTTAAAGATTCAATATACCATGTACTGAAAAACACGTTACAGTTAAAACGTTAAAGTTTACTGTCATGACGGTAACATTTTGCCTGGAGCTTTAACTGTTTTTGAATCAGTAAAAAATACTGTTTTGAACGTTAGGCTCATATAGAACTATTTAAAGCAGTTCAGATCAATGTTTTTAATTTTTATTTACTGCTTATTTATTTCAGTGATGTTAGGTTATGTTAGGCACGTAGGTTTTTCCATAAGAATTTCTCAGATGTAGCCCGGACTCTGGGTTATCCAATTGATAGCAATAGGCTTGTCTCCTAATATACGGGATTTAAACAGAACTGGCAAAGTACACCTCTGCCTCTATCTTCGGAGTACACAGGCGTGATGTTATTTTATAATTATATTTATTTTAGAAAATGTACTTACAAATATATTCACTTATCCTACATTTTCTTTAAGTGTTAATACTTGATTATGTAAATGCGTGATGTTAATGTGAAAATTCTACGTTAGTGTACCGCTTGTTTGGACTTTACAGTGCTAAAAAAAGTATTTTACTAGAAGTTAAAACAAAAAAAAACATTTTTTTAAAATTTTGTCTGGCATTTTGCTAATCTCCGAAATGGCTGGACCAATTTTGAGGCTGATATTATAAGGAGTAACTAAGTCTACTTTTATTTTATAAATATAATTAGAGTTCCGCGCATAAGACAATTTGTTTTCCAACATTCACGCGAACCAAGTCGCGGGCACAGCTAGTTTTAGGAATAAAAAGCACTTCCAACATCATTTAGGATTTATTAGTTACCTGTCAGTATAGATAATGCTGGACATAGGGCTCTCTTCTCACGTTCATCTGAACCCTAAACTAGTAATTTTTACGAAGATGTGGGTTCGGTTAGGTACATAACTTATTTCTTCATATTAAAAATTCACTATTTAAATGGCTCTCGCAATTAGCATTCAGATTGGATATAAACATGCTAACTAAAAGCCTTGTCACATTTATCTAATCTTTAAATCCTGCTAATTCTCTAATAGCCCACGACTCGTGATTCGGGAGTCTATAAATCCCGGATTTAATAACCATCAAGGGAGCCATTTGTATCAAAGAAAGCCTACCTCTGTTGTGCCAGTTTTTTAACCGACATTTAAAAGAAGGATGTTCTTATTTCGCCTATTTTTTTATAAATCTTCTTTTCGTGTCGATGGTAGATTCCTCGTTTTTTTATCTCTATACAGGGTGAAATTGGAAACATGCGACAAATCGAAATGGGAGATTGTACTCATCATTAAGAACAACTTTTACTATGGGACCAAACCTGAAATCGCGTAAAAAAATCAGATGTTCCCTACCTTTATGTTCGCATAACTCGTCAAAATGTAGGGAACAGCTGATTTTGTTTTGCAATTGCAGCTTTGGTCCCTTAGTAAAAGTTGTTCATAGTGATTAATTGTCCATAGTAACTTAGGTGAAGTGAGCTATCAATAGGGGCAATCCCTAACATCAAATGGAATGACAGCTCACTTTACCTTAGTTTTCACGGTGAGATTTTTATAGAATAGCACTGCAGTAGGTAGCCACGTTGATTGCGGCATCAGTAGCAATGTCATGGTCATCCAAGGTGTGGGTGAACGTGCACTTAGGACACTCTAGCATGTGGGACCTGGTACTCGTATGATCAGAAGCACCGCACTCGCACTGGGGTGTTGGATGTGTCAGTAATCCCCCACTTAGAAAAATTGTGTCTTCAGCGGCTTACTTTCCCACCTAATGGGTTGAGAGTTTATGTAATAAATAGGTAATAAAAATATCGAATAATAATAATATCTTTTTTTATGTATTTATTTTTTATATTCTAATAGGTATTTAAAAATATAATTTATATGTATTTTTGAAATAAAATCTTAAACTATTGAAATAACTGTTTCACAAAATACTGCAACAAAATAGAAATAGTTAGAATGTGGTTGGTTTATGTTGTATTTTTTTTAAATAATGCATTAAAATAGTTTCTAGCGGGAATGTGAACGACATTCATCTGAAAATATTTTATGAATTACAAGAATCATCATAGTATCGAAATATATTTCTAGGACCGTAATCGAAAATACTTGATTAGTTTCTAGAAGAGAGAATATTGGGTTACCCAGTAATTGGATTGTGGAGGAAAGATAGGCAGTCGCAGCATGTAAAATAATTGTATTCAGCTAAATCCGATTAGACTGGAAGCTGACCCCAAAATACTTGGGAAAAGGCTAGATAGATTGTTGCAGTTCCTAGAAGGGAGGAAGTGGTATAATGCATTACTTGCAAAAGGCTATATACGTTATAAGTCCCAGTATCTATACCTATAAGTATATATATGCACTACCTCCGGCCCACGGTTTCACCAGCATAAGTCTCGAACCTGTGGCAATATCGGGATAAAAATTCCATGTTCTAATAATCATGGTTTATCCATGTGCCAAATTCTATCCAAAAGCCATTCAGTCGTTTTAGTGTGGAAGCGTTCCAAACAAACATACAAAAATCAAATAAGTCTTATAAGTGTACAAATTTTGATGTTATCTAAACTAGTTGAGAGTTTAGATGATAAAAATTTAACGCTTAATTTGCAATTAACGCGTGCGCGTGCGCGTGCGCGTGCGTGCGTGCGTTTTGACTTTGACTTTATTACTGAAGGCAGAATTATGAAAATATCGAAAACTTTTGAACTCTTTATTTTCTCAAATAGGTATCTACCTAATTAAGAATTTATTATGAAAAAGAAAGAACAGCATAATTTATTTAGTAAATGCAAAAAAAAAAAAGAATTCGTGTCATTTTGATTAACTTTTTTTTACACTAACTTGCTTCATTGCTTGTGTTTCCCGGTGCTTTTCTTGTACAAACACGCCATGAATAAGCGTGTGTAAGCATGTGTAAGCGCAGGAACTCTCGCGATCTCGGTATCGTTCGAGACAAAGGCGAAGACAGTAGCGTGTGTGTGTGTGCACGCGTATGTGTGGTAGCCTATTTATGCTGACGCTATTCGTCTTGACGCACACATTCACATCGTGTTTTTACACTTGGTTACCACAAGAAAAGCGCGTGTTCGTGTATATAATAATAAAAATACCTACTGTAAATAAAATTATTAAAAAAACGAAATCAACCTTTATGCAGTGTTCTCGATGTCCCTTACAGAGTACAGTCTGTATATATTTTGTCTCTTTTCACCACTTTCTCGTGTGTAGAATGACATGGGTAGACAATTTTGTTGATACTGGATTGGCCCTAATGTGTTCAGTGTGAAGTCAACAGCCGGATGACGTTTAAGTAATGTTTGCTCGCACTAAAAGCTGGATCGTGCTCTCACTACTACTATTTATAGATTCATGTGTTTGTGTGCTTTGCTTAGGGAGGTTTAGTTAGGTAGGTTCACTGAGCGGTAGGTACACAAACACAGAGACGATTGTTTAGTTTAAAAAGCCTGGTTCCACCGAGGTTTAAAGGAGGATAGGAGGCAGAAAGGGTTAGGTATACAAATTGCTTTGTAAATAGTTTTTTTTAGCATAGCGAAGTAGTAAGTATATCGACGGACAATTTATAATTCTAACAAGTTTTTCGAGTGATTTCAGGTTAAACTTGCGCATTTTTTACTAACTGCCAGCGAGTAAGGTACTTGTTGTATGTCTATTTGATATAAACGATGGCACATTTTTTTTTAAATATCTGACGACAAATTTCAGTTCAGGGGGATTCAGAATCCATTGTAACAGGTTGCGTGGCGATGTCCCTGCCTACCTGTTTAGATACCTATCTATTGCTTCTGCTGAGACCCGTTTTTTACTCGAATGCAGCGAAGTTCAAAACGAGGACAATGTTTTTAACTGTTAAATAAAAAACCAACGCTTTACATGCATGCATGGAAACGGCAATGAAACGGCCAAGTAATGTGAATACATGTATTCAGATTGCTTGGACGTTTCGCTATCATCACATGGGCGTAAGGTGAAAAATTTATTCAGTGTTCATTACTTTTCTATTATACAATTGTTCTTAACCGCCAAACCTCATATTTTGACTAACGTGTAGAGTTTGTGAAGTTAGGGTGTGAAGAGATAGAAGCTTGGCTCTATATGAGATCTGATAAATTTTTGACAGTGCGAGCCATGTTCTAGGTAGTCTTGGCAACATTTTACATGAAAATGTTTTTGGTGGGTTCAAATTTCTCATAAATATTAATGTATTATTTTCAATTTAAACGTATTCTTAATGTAATTAAAAAAAAAAAATAAATGTAAGTAATTCTTTAATGTGATTGATAATAATTTGTTTAAGTTTATTGTATGATCCAAAGTTGATTGAAATAAATATAGAAAATAATACCATACTTGATATTGAAATAGTGTACACGTAATACGTGCAGCATAAATGTTTGTTGTTATCCCATACCTGTATTTTGTAAGCAAAAAGGACTTTTTCATCTAAGGGCGAATTCCACCAAACTTTTATACCTAGAATAAGTCTTATCATGAGAATAAATTTTGAATTTTTTACAGTTTTTCCATACAAGAACTGTCAGACGTTAATTTTGTTCCATGGATAAAAGATATCAGAGGGAAATTCTCGTAATTTTAAGAACGTTCATAGTCTGAAGGCCAATTCTCGTAATTAAAAACGTTCAAAATCTAGTCGCAATCTCATCTCAGTGACAATTAATGTCAAAACACTTGTCAAAATGTAGGATAATTAGTTGACTGATTGAGACAGATCTGTAGGCCAATTCTCGTAATTTAAAACGTTCAAAATCTAGTCGCAGTCTCATCTCGGCGACAAACAAATGTCAAAAACTTGTCAAAATGTAGGGAAATTTGAAGTATTTTTGACAGATTGAGACTGAGATCAGACTGTGAACGTTATTAAAAATTACGAGAATTGCCCCTCAGTCTGTGAACGTTATTAAAATTACGGGAATTGCCCTTCTGATCTCTGCAGTCTCAATCTGTCAAAAATACCTCTAATTTACCTACATTTTGACATTTATCGCCGAGATGAGACTGCGACTAGATTTTGAACGTTTTAAATTACGAGAATTGGCCTTCTGACTTTGGTGAAACCCTTAATTGTAAAACCTTTGAGTACGTTTAGCTTATGTATAATTATATTGTTGTGTGCTGTAAAGTACATACTTACAATGTATTGTGTTTTGAACTATTAACGTCACATATAAATAAATAATATATCTAATACATTTTTTTGTGAATACATTTATTTGGCTTTTTAAAAAGACTAATTGGGATAACCCGACGCGTCATTAACACCAGAATGCACAATACCTAGTGTTATATATTTTCCAACATAATCCGCCTGATAAGATTTGTAGGCGAAATGCAATAGCTGCAATTTGTATAATAGGCTTGCATAGCAAATACAGTTTTGCTATACTTCCTTATAATAAGTAGTTTGAAAATAAATATTACATAAAACTTATAAAATAAATAATTATAGTCCACCCGCATCTAGTGTCATTTGTGTAATAGTTTTGTGGAAACAAGAAATTATGGTCAAGAAATAAGAAGAGTGTTTATAAAAACAGTTTTAGCATTAAAACATATGTATTATGTTTATTTTTGATTTTAGAAATTACATTTCTCATTTTAACTTTTCAATTCTCAGCTGGGTTTCTTCTTTCTCCAAAATAATTTGTTTAATTTTTAAATGGTGTTCTTCCATAATAAAACTACGAGTTTCTGACGTATTTTAGATTTTCACATCATGTTGCTCCTTTATACAATTAAAAGAACATAATGGCTTTCCCTCGCAAGGTCCTGTCCTGAAATTAATTGATTAATTATTATTAATCACAAAGTACCATATCTTATTAATATTATAGATGCAATTTCTAAGTTTGGTTAAATCTCCGAAATGAATTTGACTGTCAGAAATATACCACCATACATCACATCCATATCACCACTGCTCTCAAAATGGGGAAGGAAAACATCATCATTCACAACCCGTACGAGTATGTCCTAGAACCAAAATTTCGAAGAAATGTGACATCCACCGACTCGCACTGGGCCCGCGTTGTGAATTATGACCCACACCCTCTCACAGAGACCTATGTCCCAACACATCACACAAGTGGGAACATTTTAGACTGATTATGCTTATGTTTTTTTATCAGGGTCTGTAAAATACCATGTTTACTTATACTTAGTTTAAAATTTCTGATAAATTATCAGAAATATTAAACTAAGTATAAGTAAACATGGTATTTTACAGACTCTTTTGCGACCGCTTGCCAAGTGTGTAATAAGATAAACCTTAAGAATAACGGTTTTAATAAAAAAAGTAAACGATAATGTAAATTAAGTTAAAATAAGACAAGTTATGACATAAGTGACATTACAATACAAAGTTTCTCTATGAACATATCACTAAAGAGTTTGGTTGGTTATACCACACCAAGCAATGGTTTTATATTTGTTGGTATTAGTGTCGGTGTTTTTGTTTTCTATTAAGGATGCTAACTCCTTCATACAGCTTTTCAATAAATTCTAAACAGTATAATGCGCGAATTTGATCACAAATGGTGACCGTGTGGTAATTATGTAAAGCCACAAATCTTTTTGAACCTTTTGTAGAGTCCCAATTTACAGATCGTTTTCTTTTTGCCTTCAACTGATCACTATTTATGTTATCATTCGCCTCTAATAAAGAGACAATTTTCCCAAATTTCGTTGAGACATTAGTTTCACATTTGAAAGGTGCGTTCTTCAACTTACTGACATAGTAGTAACTTAGGTAGGTTTTTTCAAAACATTTCAAAAAAATATTTTTGGCACAATTTATATTACTTATTAAAAATAAGCATTTTTTATGCTGTTTACAAGGTTTTTTCTAAATGTCCCTTCTATTTGACTACGAATAAGTAATTAATTATTCGTAGCAATTTGATAATCCAGTTTCAAAACGTTTCCGAAGAATGTTGCCAGTAACTTTTGTTATAAAGAATTTATAACTATACAATGCTTACACACCCATTATTAGTAAAGGGAGTGTGTAACTCTTATCCATAGCATAAACAATATATAAGCATACAGTTGTTATGCAAGTGTTTAAAAAAATTTTATTAGCGAGGCTGTTATTAGTAAGGGGGCTAATCTATAGATTTCGACCGATGCAGCTGTTAAACGATGTTTGCAGCGCACGATCTGTCAATCGCGCGAACTCTGGAATGACTGAAAGTTATGTCAAACGCGCCTAGGGTACACACGGCTACACATCAAGCTATGCATTTCCAGTTTTAGCTGACCTCTCATTGTATAGGTTTTTCGTACAATCAGTACCTACTTATACTGGTTATGTATAGCTTGATGTGTAGCCGTGCGTACATCAGAAAAGTTTATATAGTCGTTAAGTTTTCTTATATTTTCTAATTTTCTGCGCAACTTTCTTAATTTTGTTTTTCGTAAGAACCTTCTACAAATTTTTACAAAAATAAAAAAAGGGATGAAATCAGAAAATTAGTTCTCAAGTTATGGCGTGACTAAGGGAAATAGGGATTCATTTATATATATATAGATGGCTAATTATAACGGTAACACCAATTACATTAATATAAACTGAAGTGTGCAAATTAAATCAATTAGACATGGGTTAGCGAATAAAAAATCGATTACACGATCTGATCCACAGTTCGTGTACAGATGCCACGCTAAACGATACTCTTTAGTTACACAGCTAAGGTTCATTTCACATATGGTTCCGTCAAATGAGGGGGCAAGAACTAGTTATAATACCATTTATTCTATAGTATGACATTTTGTGTATTGTTTATAATATATTTTTAAATGAAGACTTGATTGGGGTGACCGTATCCAATAGCAATTTATTTCTAGAGTTTATATCGGCTGTAAGGCCACCTTAACGGAACCAGTCTATTTTGGTTAACTATCATAGACAGCAATGCCGAAGCCAAACAAGTTATCGGAACAAATAAATATGAAAATATATTCTCTGGTAAGTAAGGTGCATTTTTGTTAAGCATAGTAAATAAGCCATAAATCGATGACCATAGAGACGAAATGTTTATGAGTTTTTTTTTATGCCATGTAGGACGTCCCCTGGCTAGATGAAGTAATGATCTTCACAGGGTGGCTGGTAGTAGGTGTTTGAGCGTGGCTGAGAATCGATAATTATACTCTATTGATTGTTCCTGGTCACAAACCGATCGTTTTATAAACGTGTGATGATAACAAATAGTTGGTGTCCTAGTATGAACCCTTGGTGAAATCCCGGCTAAACTGATACTTAATTTAATTACATACAAGTAATACGACTGTTATTATAAACTAGTAATCCTCAATTAGTAAATTGGCTTGTACAGTCGCCAAAGAAGTTAAGTAACCAGGCACGCACAATACAAAACTATATCGCTACTGGTAAAACGATTCATTCGCTCAGATTCGTAGGCTTGTTACACCTTGTATAATAAAATAGAATATTTTTGTATTTTCAAGTTACTTGCAATGTGTGCATGTCTTCTAACTCCGTTTACATTAAGTAATTTTTGACAAAAATATGATCTTTATAGGTTAGTTTATAGAAGAAGAAAATACCTTAAAATGTTGTGTTGTTGAATGTTTGTGTACTAAATATTTAAAAATCAACTTCATTTTATAAATGATTTTAGATTAGTTATTATGTTTGATAAATAATTGCGTAAAAATAAAGGCATCGTGCGCGCAAGGCACGCGAATCGGAGCGCACGTTACTACTTCCATATGAGAGTTTCAAATAATAAATAGATAAGTTCAAAAACTAAAAACCGACTACTGAAAAGGATGAAACAAGAAAGTACCTTCCCGTGGTCGCATGCTACCATGGCTTATAAGTATGTTAGTACAGTGGCATGGGACTACGGGAAGGTACTTTCTTGTTTCTCTCTTCGTCTTTTTTTTTTATTTAAATTATTTTGGGGTTCATTTCGTGATAAAGTATTTGCAGAGCCGCTTAATTTTTTTTTGTTTAGTTTTTATTGTTTTACATGTACCTAGATTATATACCAAACTTATACTTACATATTTAAATATGTTTGGCTCAAATCTGAGGCGCAATTTCCAACCAGCGGACGGTCAAAACGCTTCTAACTACTTCATTTGTCAAATTATGACAAGTAGTTTAGAAGTTATGAGGGAACAGATGAACAAACATACATAAAAACCGGTCAAAATCATAACCCTCCTTTTTGCTTCGCCGTGGTCGGGTAAAAATAACTTTATCCGTCAGGCATACATTTTATTTTGCATTAACAATAGACGAACGAAAGGAATGGTCATGAAAGGAACAACACTGATTGGTAGTGTGCCCTTTTCGCACAATGTGTTAGTGTCCATTAATCATGTACTAAATTGGTAGTATTCAGTATCAATACAAATCATTTACCAACGACTGTCAAAGTGAAAAGTAACACATGTAGCTATATTTGCAAATCAAAAAATTCTATGCAAATATAGAATAGAAGTACTGAAGTCACTTAAGCTGCCATGACAGAATGCATTTTGGTAATAAAAATTAAATTCAGCTATAAAATTCCCAGTTTATCATTTCGTGCACGTTCATCGATGTTAGGAATTATTTAACGAAATCAACCTTAATGCGAAAAAGATTCAAGTAACATCCGTATAAAATTCAAATCGTTCAAGATTTACACGATTTAGTCGCTCTGTAACCGCGTATTTGAAAACATGCGTGCTAGACTTGACGAGTGAACATTTCGAGGACGTGGTTATCAAAAAATTTAATCTGCATTTATTATTTTTAAATAACAACAAACATTATTTGTATTAGAGGTGTAGTTTTTTTTTTACACTGAATTCTGCCAATAATTCTGCCAATGGACACCCTGTATATGTGACACAAGGCGCATAGAAAATAAAGGAAGAACTGTAATCATTGCAGATGGCACACTATATAGCTATATAGCAATCGCTTACTTAATAGCTATAATAATGATGAACTCCCCCTAGATCGGAGCACATAGTATCAATACGAAGGGTTCTTGGACAAGCATCCATAATCATCAAAAATCAATAATGAAATTTCCTAAAAACTGTTTTTTTACAGGTGTTCCTCTTCAGCGTAATAATCACAAGTCAAGCAACTGCCTTGCGTGGAAGACGAAACCATGGTAGTAACATCGAAAAAGGCGTGTCTGATAGTTTGCTAGGAGGTAGTCTCCTCTTATCAAATGACAATATTAAGAAAATTCATGCCAGAAGCCTTGACACTGCCAAACGTGATGCCACTGGTTACATCTTTACTCGAAGTGGAAATGGATTACCAATTGGTGGTGCGGTCACAGTCATCAAACAACATGGAGATGGAGAATTCGCTCAAAGTAGTAGTAATGCCCTAGGTAGTGGCAATTCTGTCACTTTTGTTAACGGAAATGGCAATGCAGGTGGAAATGCTCAAAGCAGTTCTATCAGTTTTGTCCAAGGTGGAGGCCATACTGGAAGCTATGTTCAAACTGGTGGAAACACTGTAGTAATTTCTAAGGGTGATGCTACCGATGTTGTACAAAGTGGTGGTTTAGTTAACTTGTTACAACTGCCAATTAGATCAAATTTTCATAGTAGTGGCCACGCTAAAAACCATGCAAACGCTGGCAGCATTTTATTCATTAGAAGACACGGCAGCAGCCATGCAAATGCTGATAACGTTATAAATGGTTGGGAACAGGGTAGCAGTCATGCAAATGCTGACGCTGATGTCAATGCTTGGGGCCTTGGCCACAGTCATGCAAATGCTGACGCCGATGTCAATGGTTCGGGACATGGCAGCAGTCATGCAAATGCCGATAACGTTATCAATGGTTGGGAACAGGGTAGCAGTCATGCAAATGCTGACACCGATGTCAATGCTTGGGGCCTTGGCCATAGTCATGCAAGTGCTGACGCCGATGTCAATGCTTGGGGCCTTGGCCACAATCATGCAAATACTGACGCCGATGTCAATGGTTTGGGACACGGCAGCAGTCATGCGAATGTCGATAACGTTATAAATGGTTGGGAACAGGGCAGCAGTCATGCAAATGCTGACGCCGATGTCAATGCTTGGGGCCTTGGCCACAGTCATGCAAACGCTGACGCCGATGTCAATGGTTTGGGACATGGCAGCAGTCATGCAAATGCCGATAACGTTATAAATGGTTGGGAACAGGGTAGCAGTCATGCAAATGCTGACGCCGATGTCAATGCTTGGGGACTTGGCCATAGTCATGCAAATGCTGACGCCGATGTCAATGGTTTGGGACACGGCAGCAGTCATGCAAATGCCGATAACTATATAAATGTTTGGGAAAAGGGCAGCAGTCATGCAAATGCTGACGCCGATGTCAATAGTTGGGGACACGGCATCACTCATGCAAATGCCGATAACGTTATAAATGGTTGGGAACAGGGTAGCAGTCATGCAAATGTTGACGCCGATGTCAATGCTTGGGGCCTTGGCCACAGTCATGCAAATGCTGACGCCGATTTCAATAGTTGGGGACACGGCAGCACTCATGCGAATGTCGGTAACGTTATAAATGGTTGGGAACAGGGCAGCAGTCATGCAAATGCTGATGCCGATGTCAATGCTTGGGGCCTTGGCCACAGTCATGCAAACGCTGACGCCTATGTCAATGGTTTGGGACATGGCAGCAGTCATGCAAATGCCGATAACGTTATGAATGGTTGGGAACAAGGTAGCAGTCATCCAAATGTTGACGCCGATGTCAATGCTTGGGGCCTTGGCCACAGTCATGCAAATGCTGACGCCGATGTCAATGGTTGGGAACAAGGCAGCAGTCATGCAAATGCTGATGTCGATGTCAATACTTGGGGCTATGGCCATAGTCATGCAAATGCTGACGCCGATGTCAATGGTTGGGGACACGGCAGCAGTCATGCAAATGCCGATAACGTTATAAATGGTTGGGAACAGGGCAGCAGTCATGCAAATGCTGACGCCGATGTCAATACTTGGGGCTATGGCCATAGTCATGCAAATGCTGACGCCGACGTCAATGGTTGGGGACACGGCAGCAGTCATGCAAATGCCGATAACGTTATAAATGGTTGGGAACAGGGCAGTAGTCATGCAAATGCTGACGCCGATGTCAATACTTGGGGCCATGGCCACAGTCATGCAAATGCTGATGCCGATGTCAATGGTTGGGAACAGGGTAGCAGTCATGCAAATGCTGACGCCGATGTCAATGCTTGGGGCCTTGGCCACAGTCATGCAAATGCTGACGCCGATGTCAATGGTTTGGGACACGGCAGCAGTCATGCAAATGCCGATAACTATATAAATGTTTGGGAAAAGGGCAGCAGTCATGCAAATGCGGACGCCGATGTCAATGGTTGGGAACAGAGCAGCAGTCATGCAAATGCTGACGCCGATGTCAATGGTTGGGAACAGAGCAGCAGTCATGCAAATGCTGACGCCGATGTCAATGGTTTGGGACACGGCAGCAGTCATGCGAATGCCGATAACTATATAAATGTTTGGGAAAAGGGTAGCAGTCATGCAAATGCTGACGCCGATGTCAATGGTTGGGCACATGGTAGCAGTCATGCGAATGCCAATAACGTTATAAATGGTTGGGAACAAGGCAGCAGTCATGCAAATGCTGATGTCGATGTCAATACTTGGGGCTATGGCCATAATCATGCAAATGCTGACGCCGATGTCAATGGTTTGGGACACGGCAGCAGTCATGCAAATGCTGACGCCGATGTCAATGGTTGGGGACACGGCAGCAGTCATACAGATGCTGACGCCGATGTCAATACTTGGGGCCATGGCCCCGCTTGTGTAAATGCTGACGCTGATGTCAATGGTTGGGGAGACGGCAGCAGTCATGCAAATGCTGACGCCGATTTCAATTCTTGGGGCCATGGCCAAAGTCATGCAAATGCTGACGCCGATGTCAATGGCTGGGGACACGGCAGCAGGCATGCAAATGCTGACGCCGATGTCAATACTTGGGGCCATGGCCACAGTCGTGCAAATGCTGACGCCGATGTCAATGTTTGGGAACAGGGCAGCAGTCATGCCAGTGCTGACGCCGATGTCAATGCTTGGGGACACGGCAGTAGTCATGCAAATGCTAACGCTGATATTAATGCTTGGGGCCATGGCCACAGTCATGCAAATGCTGATGCCGATGTTAATGGTTGGGGATACGGCGGCAGTCATGCAAATGCTGACGCCGATGTCAATGGTTGGGGACACGGCAGTAGTCATGCAAATGCTGACGCTGATGTCAATGCTTGGGGCTATGGCCACAGTCATGCAAATGCTGATGCCGATGTCAATAGTTGGGGCCATGGCCACAGTCATGCAAATACTGACGCTGATGTGAATGGTTGGGGACACGGCAGCAAGCATTTGTGGTATCTGTCTAATAATTATAAGTTGCGTGTAGGCCGCAAATAAACAGTTGATTCGTTGAATTGGTATTTCATTGAGTGCGCTCCCGAAAATATTCCTTAAACAGTACTGGCGACGAGTTAAATTTATTTAATATACCGCTAATAGTTAGTATACAGTGTTATTGTGAAGTGACAATAAAATGTCGGTCGGAAAAATAGAACAGATCGATTTATCGAGCAAAAAATGGCTGGCATATATTCGACGCGTGGAACGACGCTCAACGAAATCAAACCAGCATTACGAGTGGCTTCGTTAGTCACGTTAGGTGGGCGAAGCTACATATGACCAGAGGGGCAATTCTCGTAATTTTAAGAACGTTCACAGTCTGATCTCAGTCTCAATCTATCAAAAATACCTTTAATTTCCCTACATTTTGACAAGTTTTCGATATTTGTTTGTCGCCGAGATGAGACTGCGACTAGATTTTGTACGTTTTAAATTACGAAAATTGGCCTTCTGATGTGTGATCTTTGTGCGCCAGACAATCCGGAGACCAAAAGTTTTCAGGAGTTAGTGAACATAGTTGGCGACCATTTCGAACTAAAGCGCTCAGAGATAGCTGAGCGGCATAAATATTAGGTCCTTACATATGAAATTGGTGTTTTGTACGGGAGGAATGTAAAGTCAATTTTTTTTTTGTAAAATATTTTTAATTAATCAAAGTATGCACCATTGTTATCTATGCACTTTTGCCATCTCATAAGTACTTCATTAATCCCTTTACTAAAAAAACCATGGGGGCGAGAATCAATGGACTCTTTGAAGGCGGTTTGGACTGTCGCATCGGAGTTGAATTTTTTTCCTTGTAAGAAGTTGTCCAAATTCCGGAAAAAATGGTAATCTGTTGGAGCAAGGTCCGGGGAGTACTGTAGATGTTGCAGACATTCCAATTATAGCTCATCTAACTTAGTGGTTGTTTGTTGTGCAGTGTGTGGTCTTGCGTTGTCGTGACGCAGCAGTGGCCTAGAGCGATTGACCAATCTCGGTTGTTTAGCAGCTAGTTCTTCCTGCATGGTTTGCAGTTGCTGACAATAGATATCTGCTGTATTCGTTTGGCCAGATTTTAGAAAGCTGTAGTGAACGACACCGGCGCTAGTCCACCAAACACTCACAAGTAATTTTTTCTGAGTCAATTTTCGTTTAGGGCAGGATTTGGCTGGTTCTCCAGGGTTCAGCCATTGCGACGAGCGCTTCCGATTATCGTACAGTATCCATTTTTCATCACAAGTAATGATTCGATTTAAAATTCCTTCATTATTGTGTCGGTTGAGCAAAGTAACACAGCAGTCGACGGGCATGAGGTACCCATCGTTCAAGTTTTTTTACTTTCCCAATTTGCTTCAAGTGGATTAATACAGTTTTATCACTTATCACTTTCACAATAGCCTTTAATGCTTCATTTTCCACTTTGGTCTCCGGCCGTCCACGGGGTTGGTTCTGAAGGTTGAAATTTCCAGAACGAAAACGTTGAAACCAAAAACGTACCGTGCTTTCTTTTGCGACACCAGCGCCGTACACATCATTAATGCTTAGAGCTGTTTCTGCAGCACTGGTGCCACGGTAGAACTCGTACTCGTAAATATACCGATATTTCATGTTTTCCATTGTGCGGTAATAAGCAACGCCAAAAAAAAAAATAATGAGGAAAAAACAAATGAATGACTGTGTTCAAAACTCAAATGTACCAGCTAAATGAATTTATAAATTTGAATTTGGAATTCTTAACCAAAGAGGAAATATTTCAGATCAAAGTGGTCAGTACGACAAAACGCTAATTTCATATGTAAGCGGGATTGTCCGAAAGGGTTACCGCTACCCCGGAACACAAAGGGCTAAGGAAGGAACACGGGTGGGGTTTAGTCAGTAAGAGTCTGACACTCCCCCCTTCTGCTCCACCCAGAGCGGGAGGGGTCATTGGATGATTTCCCATCCACAAAAAAAAAAGGACCTAATATTATTTTAGAATGAGAATTCAAAATGGCGGCGAAAGTCTGAGCGATTATTTGCAAGTCCTCAAACATTAGAAGTAGTCTGGAAGAAAACCTATGAGCTCAATTCGTGTCTGGTCTTGTGAGCGATGACATGAGATCGCGTCTCTTTGCCGAGTCGACACTGACGTACAAGAGGTTGGTGGAGTTGGCCTTCGCACTGGAAGCGACTGACCGGCACGCTCAAGCGAGCGGCACGGTGCAGCGTCGGCGACGTCGACGAGTTCCGGGCGCCCGAGCCGGTGCACTGGCCGCGACGGGACGAGGCACAGCGCGCGCTGCAACAGCCTTGTTGGCGGTGCGGAAAGATTCATCGAGAGTCATGTGTCGTTTTAAAAATTATTCATGTGAAGTTTGTGGGTAAAAAGGCCATGTGCAAACGAAATCCCCGTCAAGGCGAGGTCCGGTCGTCGCGAGGTGATCAACATGGTGATAGCGACTTGGACTGAGATGTACAGGGTGGTTCAAATAGTGACGTCAATAAAAAAAAAATTGATTCCTCACACCTAGGGTTTTCGTTTTCAATTTTAAAAATGTTAATTAATGTTACAGGTTCTACTAGTCAAATGAAACTTTTAATTGATATATCTTTTAAACTTAAAATCAACTTTCAATCATAAGTATGTAAATTTCTCACTTTCTTTCTTTCTTTTTTTCTTTTGGACCATCCTGTATATAATCTATCTAAATGTGTGCAATAATAGTATTTGGCCATACAATGTGTGCGTAAAAGTTAACGGTAAGGCGATGACGTTTAAACTGGAAAATGGCAGTAAGTTGTCTGCAATTAGTACTCATTCATTTGACGAGCATTTCAAGGAGCTATCGCTTATTTCAAAAGATGTTTGTTTACACTCTTATAATGGCACTCGGACTGAATTGATCGGTTATATTGTGGTTAATGTGAAGATCGAGACACACTCGGCTAGAGATTTAAAGCTATTTGTCATTCAGAATGGTGGACCACCTTTAATGGGTAAATCTTGGTTAAGTAAATTAAATATCGATCGCATTCAAATTAAAGAATTGATGTTGAACTTATCAGACGACAAAATTAGTAGTTACTTTGCAAAAAGAATTACCCACCGTGTTTGCCCTGGGTCTGGGCACATGTACCAAGCAACTTTCGTTAAGATTAGGAGAAATCACTCCCGTTTTTATCAAAGCGAGATCATTACCACTAGCTTTACGTAAATTTGTAGAACTTGAGTTACAACGACTCGAGGCAGAGGCGCAAGCATGAATAGTACATTCGTGCTTGCGGTCTGTTAGGTCCGGTTCCTATATTGTACAGCCGATCGATTCTGTAAAAATCTCACCGTGAAAAGTTAGGTGAAGTGAACTTAGAGTGAGCTGTCAAGAGTATCAATCCCTAGCATCAGGATGACACTGACAGCTCACTCCACGCTCACTTCATCTAAGTTTTCATTGTGAGATGGTTACAGAATCGCACTGCTGATCTCATAATGAACAAATCTCAAAATCACCTTTTCCCAAAATGACAAATTTTCTAAATGAAATGAAACTTATCAGTCGGTCGTAGTTTTTTCTGGGCATAGAACTATTTAGGTCGGTACCTATACGAATGAAGCTCCTAATAGGCTGCCGGTTAATAAATTAATAAATTTAATCTATACTTATAATAAATCTGTAGAGAGGTCAATTCTGTACATGAAATATATTTCCAAAATAACTATCAGCGGATGATTAGTGATCGTTACTGACGCCAAAAATGCAATCAGTAAAATTTTTGTCTGTCTGTCTGTCTGTCTGTCTGTCTGTCTGTATGTTCGTTATAGAAACAAAAACCACTCGACGGATTTCAACGAAACTTGGTACAATTGTTCTTCATACTCCTGGGCAGGTTATAGTATACTTTTCATCACGCTACGATCAATAGGAGCAGAGCAGTGAAGGGAAATGTTGGGAAAACAGGATTTCTTTTTAGGTGAAGTAGTAATAGGTTAGTAGTAGTTAGTTAGTAGTAGGTAAGTTTTGGTTAATTTATGTTCAGTTTTTTTTAATATTAAGTAGGTAAAAGCGTAGGTACGCTTATTAATTATAGGTATAGGTATTATTAATTATAGTAGTTATAGGTATTTAGTTTTAAGTGAAGTAGGTTTTATTATATATTATTTTATATATTAGACGTAGTTATATATTTTTAGTTATTCAAGCCCCAAGCGGACGCCGGCGTCCGCCCGCTATTGTCTTGAAAAACGCGTTGAATGAGAAATACGCGTTCTCAAGAATCGGCAGAAGAAAGAGCACATCGGTTAAACTCTATGAGAGTTAGTGCCTCAATTTCCGGAAGTCATTATTCCACGCGGACGAAGTCGCTGGCAAAAGCTAGTATAAAAATAATATCATAAGTAAATATGGTTCTAATATAAACAGTTTGCAACGTGGAGTGGCTGAAACGTTTTTCAGTCACCATAAGCAGTTGTGGCTAAGAACGTGTAACGTTAAATGCGCAAGACCTGAAAATAGTTTGTTCATAATTAACTACTGAATCGATTTCAGTATATTTTAATATAGGTATCCGCCGATTGAGCCAAAGAAAATTAAGTCTTATTTTAAGGCAATAAGACTCAATTTTGAATGCATAAAATATTGCTAGGATCAATATGATTTTCTTAATAATAATAGCTTTAGAAAAAATAGTTTTGGTCATTGTATTATGCTTTTAACTCAATGCTCTAATTAGGGTGTATGAGGTTTTGCGCTTTTAACGTTACACGTTGTATTATGGTACGGAGCCCTCGGAGCGCGAGTCCGACTCGCTCTTGACCGGTTTTTTTCTAATTCCCACTTGCTTTATAGAAAAGACGTGACTGTTATTGTACTTTCGTGATTCTGAGCACGATCAGACCTCTTTATTAACTCTGTTGGGTAACTCAATTTGGCGTTGAAGGGATGACGAGAACCCCCGGTACGTGTTACGGCTACGGGTGTATTACTGCGATATATATCCGTGAACAAAAACGAACAATGGTGGTGACTTTGTTATTGGTAAACTAGGGACTCGCTCTTACTTTGCACGGGTGCAATCTATTATTATATATCTCAGTTAAATATTAATATAAATCTATACTAATAATAAAGTTGGAGAGTTACTTTGTGTGTTTGTTTGAACGCAATAATCTCTGGAACTACCAGTCGGAATTGAAAAAATATTTCTGTATTTGCCAGGCCAATTCTTGAGGAAGGCTATAGACTATTCAGCATCACGATAGGAACTGAGCAAAAAGGCAGAGAGAACTAAGCGAAAATGAAGTAATCTACTAATGATGGTTAAAACCGCAACAAAATTCATTGTTTAGTTTAGAAGATCTCAGCGGTCACAGACGGACACGAAAAGTGAAATTGTTTTATACTATCACATTAGTTAGATACCTACGATTCGCGTGCACAAGTTCGCTCTCTTATTGAATTCACGTGAGCATACGGATAAAATGATCTGATATTTATTTTCTACGACTATCATAACTTTTTGTTTCGTGTTACCCAGTAACTGTGTTGTGGAGGTCAGAAGGCCAATTCCCGTAATTAAATAAAAACGTTCAAAATCTAGTCCCAATCTCATCTCGTTGACAATCAATGTCAAAAACTTGACAAAGATGTAGAGAAATTACAGGCATTATTGATAGATTGAGACTGAGATCAGACTGTGAACGTCGTTCTTACAATCACGGGAATTGCCCCGATATATACGGTGACTGATAATTAGTGACCGATACTTAAACACGTGCTTGTACTCATGATAACAAACAACTTTTATTAGGGGACCAAACCTGAAATTGTGAAAAAAAATCTGGTGTTCAGTCATTTATGTTCGCCTAACTGGTCAAAATGTAGGTACTAGACAGCAGATTTTTTTTTCGCGAATTCAGGTTTGGTCCCATAGTAAAAGTTGTTTGTTATCGTGAGTACAATCACGTGTTTAGGTATAGGTCACTAATTACCAGTCACCCTATATAGGCAGTCACAATCAACACAATCAGCCTATAATGTCCCCACTGCTGGGTCACAGGCCTCCTCAGATTGAGACGGAGTGATCTAGGGATCACTCCGTCTCAATGAGAGGAGGCCAAACCGCACTGGGCCCGCGTTGTTGGTTACGATAAACTACGCGGGCCCAGTGCGGTTTGGTAGATGTCATAATTATGTCTTCGAATTTTTGGTTCTTGGTCATGCCGGTTTCCTCACGATATTTTCCTTCACCGTTTTGAAAGCAGTGGTGATTAAATAATTTACACAAAGCAATGCACCTGCCTGGGTCTGATATTCATCTGTGTTCCAGTTAGGTTGAAAGCCGAGGTCAACATTAATAGTTGGGAAAAGGCTAGGCAGATGATGATCATACCTTTTTCTTCAGAGCGCTGTGCGAACCTATAAAGAAATGTATAATTTTTTTTTTCATTTCAATGTTGTCGTTTCTGAAGTCCAAATCAATTTCTAGTTGAATTTATCAAACGTGATATGATATTCGGCGTGTTTATTTGTTTTATTACGTACATTTTAGTAGTAGGTATCTACTCAGTAATATTATAAATATTACATACTAACACTGAAAATAGAAATTATGATAATAAATCATTGCTACGCTTATTTTATTACGATCATCGATCTCCAAAATCTGTTTTTAGGTTCATGTATCCCTTAGAAAGTATGTAAAAAGTACATATTTTTCTTATCAAATAATATCATGTCATGCCATGTCTCTGTTCTCTGTTATTTGTAAATGTTTGTGTTTGTGTTGTTAATGTGCCTTAAAAATAAATAAATAATCAAATGTAATATTATTTCGAAGATATTTTCATATCTTCAATCAATTCTAAAAAAAAACACTAGTTTCATAGTGTGCTTTTAATTACGAAAAACAACCGACTTCCACAAAAGACCAGAAAATGAAAAATAACTTTAATTTAAGAAGTCGGATGTTTTTTTTTGTAAAAATGTTCTTATTTTTCACTTTTATGTTGTTACCCCACACAATATCGTATAGCACTACTTGCTATGTATTATCAGTGACAGGAAGTCATTATATCATCAACAGGCAAAAATACGTATTATTGAAGCTAACTCAAAAACTACCCAAGCAAAGTTAATAAAATTTATATGGGACCACCCCTGAGGCATACCCTATCCATTAAAAAATAATTTTTGAAATCGATTTACAATTGCCGGAAATATCGCGTAACAAACATACAAAAACATACAGTCGAATTGAAAACCTCCTCCATTTTGAAGTTGGTTAAAAACAAAAGTTTTTAAAATATCTTTGTCTTTTATATACTATTTAAGATACTGCAGACTGTGCAATGTAATTCTACTAGAAATGCAAAGTATTCAAATAACAAAGCTGCTGTTATTTTATCAAACATTTTCTTTAAAATATTGAACTAACTGTTTCACAAAATACCGCAACAAAATAGAAATAGTTACAATATGGTTGGTCTTTGTTGTAATTTTTTTGTGAATAGTGAATTAAAATAGTTTCGAACGGGAATGTGTACTACATTTCATCTGAAAATATTTTATGAATTACAAAAATCATCATAATATCGAAATATATTTCTGGGATCATAATCGAAAATCATAGTCGCTGCATGTAAAATACTTGTATTCAGCTAAATCCGAAGACTGGAAGCTGACTCCAAAATACTTGGGAAAAGGCTAGATATATTGTTATAGTTTCTAGAAGGAGGAAGTTTAGTGGTATATTACATTACTTGCAAAAGGCGGCTATATACGTCATATGTACCAGTATCTATATATATATATACACTACCTGGGGCCCACGGTTTCACCAGCATAAGTCTCGAACCTGTGCGAATATCGAGATAAACTGGCCCAGCAGTTAACTAGTTGAAATGTGTATTAAAAAAACCGTTATATTTTTCTAAATTAAATCACGAAATAGTGTACCATGTTTCTATCTAGGAAGCTAGAAAAGTTAAATTATGTTATGAAACTATAATCGTTTATATGCATGCCTGAATTAAAAGTAATTGATAATGAATAAATCGGTAAAACATTGTCGGTCGACAATGTTTTTTAAAAAGCCAACTCTTTACATGCATTTATTCAGATACGACCCTTTTAAATTATGTATTAATACTCCACATTAAAAAAAACCTTAAAAAGAACTAGGCAAAGAATGAACTTGAAGGTCATCATCATTTCAGGCCTCCCCTTTCTTCTGCCATACTTCCCTGTTCTGTCATCTAGGTATCTCCTGCGACTTTGACAATATCGTCAATCCAACGCACTTTTGGACGGCCCTGGTTTCTTTGGCCTAACCTTGGCCACCACTCGGTCACAGCTTTACTTCATCGGCCAGATCTTCGTTTAACTAATTGTCCTGCCCAACTCCACTTGAGGCGCATCGCTCTATCCCCCACTTCGTAGACTTTTGACCGACTACGGATCTTGTTTTTACGCACTCAGTGTAGTAGCCAAGCTTGGCTCGCTCCATGGCCTTTTATGCTACTCGTATGCAGTGTACAATCTCCTTTATGAGCGTCTATATCTCGGCACCGTAGATCATTGTTGGCAGGGAATATGGTTGAGAAGGCGGGTTTTTAAGCACTGAGGGATCCTTTTGGTTCGAAAATATGTTCCAGCTTACCAAATGCCGAAAGGGTTACCGCTACCCCGGAACACAAAGGGCTAAGGAAGGAACACGGGTGGGTTTTAGTCAGTAAGAGTCTGACACTCCCTTCTGCTCCACCCAGAGCGGAAGGGGTCATTTGATGATTTCCCATCCA
The DNA here is from genome assembly GCA_949316385.1 of Globia sparganii. Taxonomy (NCBI): domain Eukaryota; kingdom Metazoa; phylum Arthropoda; class Insecta; order Lepidoptera; family Noctuidae; genus Globia; species Globia sparganii. The sequence goes on along the minus strand of OX438663.1, from coordinate 11,173,235 downwards.
CAAAAAAAAAAAAAAAAAAAAAAAAAAAAAAAAAAAAAAAAAAAAAAAAAAAAAACTTCAGAAAGTTCTTTTAAAATGCGTTTTAGGTCTTCCAGGGATTCAGCGAATACAATTAGGTCATCCGCAAACCGGAAGTGCGACAAGTAGACACCATTGATGTTTATACCACGTTGGTCCCATTCCAGTGTTTTCATCACGTCTTCTAGAGTAGCAGTGACAATTTTAGGCGAAACGGTGTCTCCTTGGCGCATTCCCCTTTTAATCGGTATTGGGGCTGTAAGTTCATGCAATCTGATCTGCATTGTTGCCACATAGTACAGCTCCTTGAATACATCCACTTATTGAGCATCGGTCTGACAGCGATGGAGAGAGTTGAACACGGCCCAGTGCTCGACACTGTCGAATGCCTTCTCATAGTCGATGATAGCTAAACATAAGGGCCGATTGTCCTGAGGGCCAATTCTCGTAATTAAATTGCAACATTTTCATTTTCATTTCGTTCAAAATCTAGTCAATGTCAAAAACTTGTTAAAAATTAGAAGTATTTTTGACAGATTCAGACTGAGATCAGACTGTGAACTTTCTTGAAATTACGACAATTGCCCCTCTAATTTCACGATTGCAAATAATAATAAATAAAATATTTTTTTTTTCCCACAATATATTTTATACTTTTTACATCTGTTCAGCGTCCATTTGTAAAAAGATACAGTAAGCTCGCATTTATCTAATGGAAGGAAAAACGAAGAATGTTTTGGTTTAATAAATATATATTTTTGTAAGTACGGGGAAAGCTATAAATCGATTAGGCAGGCTGGCTTTCGTCGGTAGATGTACTCTGAAATATTAGCCTCTGGCGCAAGTTATGTGCTTATGAGTTCTTAAAAAAATCAATTAAATATTTGTTTATTTATGGCAACTAGGCCTAATTGTTAGTAACATTATTCAAGTTAGTAACAAAACAAACAGAAACAAAAAAAAAAAAGAAAATTTAATTGTGAGGTCTTCTGATCAGCACCTCCTCAGAGAGCGACAACTAAGTTCCGTCGTACTTTTAGAATGATTTGTTGGAACTAGACCGTGTACTTGACAAGATGGAATTTGTTTTTTTTTTGCGCATTTTGGCGCAAATATCATCGGCATGCGCAGATGCGAACATACCAGACGCACTACAATAGCGCGGCAGTCCCAAGAGCATCCTGAAGCAGTTATTAAGTATATTGAATACTATTGTAAACTGGCAATGTAATTATATTTAGTTGGTAACATTCGTTTAAGTTTTTATATGTTTGACACACTATTTTTTTGGTTCCTTCCGATTTTACGTTTTTACATTACTCGTACCAAGCATGTACGAAACTACGAAGTGATAAAATAAACTATTTGGTTACGTTAATATCATCTTTTATTTAATCGCTACAAATACGCACGTTCTGTATTCGCGCTTACAGGAAGGCTCCAGGTGATTAATTTTAAGACATCAATAACACCAACATCACCAACATCAACATGGGAGTATCTATAGGGTGTTAGGTAAATGAACCAATTTCACTGAAATATGAATTTTAATAAAAAGTTGCTGGTTCATACAAAAACAGTACCTACGCGATCGAAAGGGAACAGCTGTTTTTTTTTCACTTTTTACTGTCGTTTCCACAGTAAAAGTTATTTATTTTCATGAGTACCGCACTCCCTTAAAGTATAGTTAACTAGCGGCCTGTCCCGGCTTCGCACGGGTGGACATTTATTTTTAAAATATTTAATTTTTTTCTTGCAATTAAAAAAGCCTATATTAATCAGTGACAATGTAGCAATCAAATGGTGAAATAATTTTTAAAATCGGTTCAGTACTTTTTGAGCCAATTCGTTACAAACATACATACAAATCTTTCCTCTTTATATTATTATTAGTACCTATAGATTTAAAGATTCAATCAATCAACTCGCCTATCACAGTCCACTGCTGGACATAGGCCTCTCCCAGGCTGCGCCACAACATCCTGTCCTCCGCCTTCCTCATCCAGTCCCTTCCAGCCACTTTCTTTAGGTCGTCCGTCCATCTAGCTGGGGGATGTCCTACACTACGAGAATTTAAAGTTTACCGTATAAAATATCGCCTCGAAATGCCCCACGATAAAGAGTGATTTTTGATAGCAGTAATAAAAATTAAGCATGTGAATGGGACAGCTTATACTTAATCGGTGACAGATGAATGTTATGTTAATTGACTTCAATTTGTTATAAACAATGAATTTCTTTAACGTTCCAGAAGACAACTGTTTGACATACCTAAATGCTCTGATATAGTAGACTATCACATTTCAAAACAGTTGTTTAGCGCAAACGATCCGCCGTGTCTTCTCTATAGCCACGGCTAACTTCCTACCGGTGGTGTGCCGTTTTACCGCAGCTGATGACTGTTGGCGAGCGGCTCGTCCATTTCCATTAGCAAGAGAGCGGATCCGGTTTAGCGAAGTACTGATAATGGAGTGTTAGTGTTTAAATGTTATATACTGAAATAACTGTTACCTTGTCGGTGTGTCATACAGTAAATGTTAGTGTACGGAATAGTACATTATGATACATATAAGTGCGGTAAGTTGAAAATTACAACCGAGGCGATATTGCTAGCCCGAACCGTAGGAGAGGGCTATAAGAAACCAGAGGCTGTAATCATAGCTCAATGGCTGTAATTATCAAAGCGCACGTATGTCATACGACGTTTTATAACATATTTGCGAGGAAATAAATAATAATATAGCCTTTTTAGCTGCCTCTGAGACTTCCGGCGGTGTCGAATTAATAAATTCATCATAATTTGTCGACATTTTCAAATAAAAACAATATAGTGAAAAGAAAAAGCGCGCGGAATAATTTTTGCTTGTTCACAAATTAGCGATGCGCGCGCATCGGCTCTTTTTTTTTAAGGCAAAGGCACAAAAACGGCCAGTATTACTAATAAAGTAAATTAATATTTTTTTGTTTTTGTTACAGATAAATGGTTGTAAGTTATTGTCAAAATTAATTAAATAAAAGAATTAAATGTTTATTTTTTTATATTTTATCTCCTAAAGTTAATTTTATTCATGAAATGTTGACCACTTTTCTGACATAAAAACTTTGCTATGATTTAAAAAAGTACCGTTCGTTTTAGACGGAGCATCTCGCACCGTACGTTTTAACTTATTATAAAGAAAATCGTGCATTTTACATTACAATAACACACAAGTTCATAATGACATACATTACGATATTGAAATTGGTGAAATAAGAGACCCTTTACGAGCAAATGTGTTATAAATGTTATTATGAGACACAAAGCCGGAGCCGACGGTGACGGCCCGATTTTGCAGAGGCATTGCAGATGCGTTGTCAGCCAAGAGCTTGTCTCGAGAAATGTCTGATGTGCCTGTAATTACACCGGCACCCAAACACGGCAGAAATAGATTATTATGGTGGTACAGTCGTAACTTGGCATGGTTTTGGCGTAGTTGGAGTAAGTTTGCGCATGTACACTTAGTGCAACAAAACAATGGTCACTATTATTGCTTGTCATTATTGTATTGCCTCATTTTTAAACATGTCTGCTTGAAGAAAGTTAAAAAGGCAAAAAACATCTAAACAATCCTGCCAAGTTACGTGCTGACGACTGTAATAGTAACTACTTCCCCAGTAGATCTCTTTCAAAAAGAGTTCTACTGTTACTAAACAGTTTAATCTGATTTAGACGTCAGTAAAAAACAAACTCCTAGTTCCCACTTCATTTACATATGTTGGACATAAAATATGGTATATGGTCAGTTAATACACAAAATAAGGTGTACATAATAAAGAGTATTATATTCTAATCAATACAACATACATTCGATATCTGCAACTCGTTCTCCACTTATTACTTAACCAGACATTTTCATTTCTCGCTTTTCGATTCCTATGAAGCAAATTGAGCTTAAAGGGTTGTAAGAAATACGTAAAGTGAAAAAGGCCCTCTCTGCCAAAAGTCCTTTCTACTTTCGTCTGGCGCGGCCAATGCCTTGATGGAAAGTAGATTATTTTTTAAATGGAACTTTTGAATTCTAATGCAAATAAAGTCAAAAGTTCCCTTTAATAGAAAAGGAAGGAAGTCATTCGAAGCAACGTTAAATGCATTGCTTTGAAAAAGGGGACTCTTAGTGAGGGGGTCTTATTAGTGGTGGCCCAGTGGAATCGGAGGTGACTTACGAGGTCGTAGGTTTGAATCCTGACAGGTGCTTTACTTTGTGTAAATTATTTCATCTCCACTGCTCTCAAAACGTTGAAGGAAAACATCGTGAGGAAATCGGCATGTCCTAGAACCAAAAATTCAATGACATATGACATCTATCAAACCGCACTGGGCTCGTGAATATGAACAACAGAACATCTATGTATAGGTTAGTAGTCTTAATTGAAAATTATACTAGTCACTAATACACAGTGTTATAAGTCAGTAGAAAATCTAAAATTAAACTAACACAACTACAAGAACACCAGTTTATTCACTCCACAATTACATTACCGTAGCAAACATTTTTCACACAAAAGAAATTAATATAGTCAGCAAACAGCGCACAAAGGGCTGCAAAGAAAACGTTATAACGCTTTTATAACACGCCTTTATAGCAATCTCTGCTACTTAACATAATGCTGCTACTTTCAACGAGAAGAAATTAAACCGTACCCCGGGGATAATCCTGGGCAGACTCCGGACCTGTAAGTACATTCATTAGTATTAATTAATTTTGTAGAGCTCATAAACTGTGACCCACACGAATGAACTTTCGCGTATTATTAATGAACGGTGTGGCTAAGTAATAACAGTACGGATGGATCGGTCAGGTTAAGCTAGGTTTGCCGCGGTCGGTCCATAGACGGGTGACCATTTTTATATGCTCAGACCCCTCCGTGTCTGTGTAAGCCGAGACCGCTATCATTTTTGGCTCTTTGACAGTCGTTACGGGAGTTTCGGCTTCTGACATACGGTAACGACTGTCAAACACATGGAGAGGTGCGTCGTAAAGCACGTTAAGCCGTGGGTTCCAGCTGGTTCCATCATTCTGGTATCTTTGGCAGTCGCTACGGGTCAGAAGCCCGAAAGTTTGACAACCTGTCTTACCAAGGGCTATCGCGTTCCCAATAACTGGGTTATGGTGTAGAGGTCAGATAGGCAGTCGCTCCATGTATAATTTTGGTATTCAGCTGCATCCGGTTAGACTGGAAGCCGACCCCAACGTAGTTGGAAAAAGGCTAGGAAGCTGATGATAAACTGTGATCCACACAAATAAACTTTCGCGGATTATTTATGAACTTTAAGTGAAACTTGATGTTATCGTTAAAAACGCTGACGTTAAAAACAAGGGTTGGGCTGCTTTAATTATTAAAGACGCAATTTTGAGAAAACCTATCACGGTGAATAAGGAAGTTGGGGGCATTGTACTTTCATCACTGATGAGTGCTTAGATAAAAAGGTGGTATCGTGGTCCAGTCGGTCTATTCTGTAAAAATCTCACCGCGGAAACTTCAGTGAGCTTGAAGTGAGCTGCGATTTTAACTGTTGCTATGGATTGACACTATTGACACCTCACTTTAACCTTACTTCACCCTATAAGTGTTCACGGTGAGTTTTTTTAACAGAATACATTGGCAGTTGTTGGTACCTACTTAGTTTCTTTTTTCGTCAACGGAATCGAAGATTTTTATATGGAGCTTGGCATACCGACAGTGTCCGCCATTTTTTTTCCAAATGGCGGCCACATGAAACTTGTATAAATCTATACCAAACTCCGTCAAGCGTCTCGGTTCCGAGATATTAACGTCCAAAGTTAATAACGTGACATCCGTATTTTTTTAACCTGCTTACCTCATAATTATCAATTTCAAACATCTATGCAACAAGAATGCTTACATCTTGTTGCATCTTAGATGATGATGATGAAATGGGTATGGATGTAATGTGATCAAATCATGCGTGGCCGCCATTTTGAAAAAAAAAAAACAAAATGCCGGACAGTAAGTATGCCACGGACGTTCAAAGCCCTTTTTCCTATGTTTCTGTTTCCGGCACAGCTTATTGATTCTCCAATAACCCACCGTCTTTTGTTCCCGGTCTTTTAAACTTCATGTACCAACATCCTCGCATTCCATTTTGTTTCGCGAGAACAAAGTATTAAAAACAAACGTGTAAACCGGATCGGCAAACAGAAAGCGTTAGAACAAAATCCTTAATGTAATTTAAAGTTTGCTCGCTACTTTCAAAAGCTGAGTATTGTGCTCATTTCAATTGTCAACTTTGTTGGGGAAAAAACATTATTGTTACCTCTGGGGTATCTTTTAGACGAGCCTAAAGTCCGCCACTGTCACAACTGTCAAGAACTTAGAAGGATACAAACTGCGGTTAAATCTCCAAAGTGAGTAATTCCCTGTGTATTTGGACATTAGCTGAGCTTGTGACGGCCTTGTTTTCACGGAAAGTGGTTTTTTTTTTTAAGAAAATTAGTACATCGTCAGGCTGATAGAATCTACTATCTGCCTCAAAAAGATATATATACATCGACGTACATTTTTGATTGTCTACAGCTTGTGTTTTATTATACTGTATCAATGTATTATAATTATGATTTTGTCACACGCATTGAAAACAGGCTGTAAACAACTAAATAAATTCTTGTCGAGGACCTCTACTTATCCTTCGCCAGAAAAAACTTGATCAAAATTACTTCCTTAGTTTAATCACTAATATTTTTCGGTTTATTTTAAACTATGGACTTAGAATTATGATTTTTGGGAGTTTGTTTGATTTGAAACAATAACTCTAATTTGCAAAACAGTTTTGATTATGCTATTTGTAGCGATTGCCAACATAAATGTCGAATTGGAATTGACGCAGCAGCGTGCAATTCATTATAGCTTATATAATTTTTTCGTGCAAATATTTATAGTATCTTCTAAAAAATAGTAAAATAAACCTGGGAACTATATTTGAATACAATGGAATCCGTATACATATACATACACACGTAATTACTGGATTTTTAATGATTTTCATAGTTCACACATGGTCGTGATTACCTCCAAATATAACGGAAACGTGACACTTAAGATACCATATTATTTGACGTTTTGTTTGTACAAGTGACCCCTATCATAATTATACTACTTTCAACGTGAGTGGAAACTTAAAAAAAGATAATAGCTTCGAGTTTGAAACATGTCTGTTTAGAAGAGAAAAATGTTTGTGATGATGTGTCATAATGCCGTGATGAAAAATAGTGTTTAATGATGACACTTATTAGAAATATTATCGGATTAGTTGGATCTGAACCGAAAAGTTATATATTAAAAAAGTATATAAATAAGAAACAGAAACATAAAGCTATTTTCTCATTCCAAAGTGTAGTAGGTTCCTATGGAGAAGAACGAACAGAAAATTAATTGAGATTTAGATGGAAAGAAGATATCATTACACTGAAATACAAGTTCAGTTTTCCGACATTTTCCTTAAGCCTGCCTTTATTTGGAAATAACAAAAATATTGAGGGCTATAATATTTACTGGCTGAAAACGAAATTAGTTTTCAAGTTTACTGACCCATTAAAATTAATAAGCGAGGCTTATCAAAACATAAGTTAATTAATTTTTTGATTGAATATTTTGAATATTTCGTGTTGGAATAATTTGGCGAACCTTTGTGGAATTTTGATTTTTATGTTATTAGAAACTAGCTGTTGCCCGCGACTTCATCTGCGATCGAGGATGAAAAGAAGCCCTTCTCCAAGCACCCATGTAGCAAATTTTATCCACATTCGCTCAGCCGTTTTAGCGTGAAAGCTTAACATGTTCTAGAACAGTTAGTTGATATCTTAGTATTCGTGAAGAATATGTGGGAAAAAGCTTTCAATAATCTCAGTATCTAAATGGATATTTCACGATACACTAAACTATGATTTAGATTTTGTGGTAAGTAGCCCAACGATTTGAGATATTAATATCAATTATTTGTCTAAAACATGGATAGACAAGGTGAATTTTTGGATATTTGAGATATGGCAGTGAGTACCTTAATCCTCGTAGCTACAGAAAAACGGTCTTAGGACCGTCCTGATTTTTTTGAGAAATTTTGATCCCTATTCACTAATTAAAAAAAAAATTGTCAGGAAGAAAATGGGTAAATTTGACAAAAACTTTTTTTAAATATCAATCAATCAATTGAGGTTTGTAAAGTACTAGAAAAGTTAGAAATCGCAAAAATAAGTTTCGTAGGAATTCATTTTTTGAGGCTCCCAACTTACTTTTTTATCAGGAATCAACATTCCTTAAAAACAGTCTCCGAGACCGTTTTTCTGGTAACTATCTTTGCTGCCCCGTCTCAAAATTCCACTCTGTATACACACATGGTATGCAAGATATTATATTAAATTATATCACAGTCATGATATACACACACACATATCGACATAAATAAACATAAAAATTTAGTAACACTTCCCTGAGAACTGTTCAAGCTTTGTTAAAAAATATATTTTAAGATACCCACCTTGTAAGTTTTCGATTTTTCTATTATTCTTTGACACATTTCCCAGTGAACTCCTCTGTCTTACCCTGCTTATAATGTAATTGCAGCCTAGACACTAACCGTAACATTATGCGTCAGTAAGTCCTTTATTAAAGTCCTTTATGATTATCTGACGCGACAATAATGATAGGACATCCTTAATAAGCACTTGTGTGTATGTGCGTGACTGTTTCACATATTGTACAGCCAAACAAGCTATTTGCTATACAGGGATGAATGATTCAATATACATCATAAAAAAACAACGGCATGCATTATCAGTAGGATATTATTGGGCATTCTACTCCACCTTCCGTTCCTTCGGCTCACTCCGTTCGCCTTCGTCACTCTCGGTGGAGTAGAATGCCCAATAATATAAATGAAATCCGTGCAGTAAAATACTGGTTCGGCGCCTATTCCACCCGATGGAAATATTTTTCAGAGTGTGGTTTGGTAGCTACTCCACTTTTTGAATTTTGTAGATGGATTGTCCGGTTGATTCCTATTCTACTACTTCAGTTTTAAACTAGTTTTATTTTATCTGACATTTTTCTTCTCTTTTTATTTTTTTTATTTACATTTTTAAATTTTTTTTTTAAATTTTTTTACATTTTTTAATTATTTAATTTTTTTTTTTTACTTTTTCATTTCTTTTTTCTCTTTATGAGATATTGACTGTTCAACATATTTTTTTCCTTTCACAGCATTTAAATAATAGCATTCCGGATAGTTTATAGCATGCTGTAACCAGGGATCATCGTGAATCTCCCAATCTTCGATGCTACCTCCACAAGAAAAGCACATCACTTTATCGTTTACACCATTTCCACAGTAAAAAAATCCTGCATCAGCCATTTCCGTCACCAATCTTTTTCGTGAATCAGCGGTCGCCCAATAATGTCTGAACGAAAATAGACAAATTTGATGTTTGTTGTAAATTTCATATCGAGAACAGCTATTTAAAATGAATCCAAATAATTATAGTCCATTATTTGGATTCATTTTAAATAGCTGTTGATACGTTCGCCTTCAACGCTTGCGGTGGTTAGAATGGTGGTTGCTCGTACATTTGTTCGAGTTAGCGACAATGTGTTATAAATGTCAATGTAATACAATAATGGAACTCATTATTAATATAACCGTTTCAAGCAGTCGTCATGAAATTTGTAAAACAACCACAATCGTTACATGTAAACAAACTTTGTGTTAATTCTCAGGAGACTGATTTTCGTCATGGAGAATTATTACCTAAATCGGTACGATGCATCATTTGCGGGCCGTCAAATTGTGGAAAAACTAATTTATTAATTGGTCTTCTTATACACGAGAATGGTTTAAGATTTCAAAATGTTTATGTTTATTCGAAAACCTTGCAACAACCCAAGTACGTTTTTTTGGAAAAAGTCTTGCAACGAGTACCAGGCATTTCATTTCAGAAATATCATGAAAACGAACAAGTACTGAGTATTCAGACCGCAAAACCAAATTCTGTAATTGTATTTGATGATGTTGCTTGTGAAAATCAAAGTAGTATGCGTGATTATTTTGCTATGGGGAGACACAAGTTCATCGATTGTTTTTATCTAAATCAGACGTATAGTAAAATCCCTAAGCAGTTAGTAAGAGACAACGCAAACCTAATCGTACTGTTTAAACAAGATGAAAGAAATATGAGACATGTTTATGAAGAACACGTCAATACTGACATGACATGGATTGAATTTCGTGAAATGTGTTCAAAAATATGGAGTATACCTTTCAATTATGTTGTAATTAATAAAGATTGTTCCAAAAATAAAGGATGTTACAGAAGTAAATTTGACACGTTTGTAGTCTTTGACTAAGAACACTAATACATATAAAAGGTTGTTAAATGTCTAAAATTATTATTCACCTTCCGACACCACATCAACAACACATAATCCATTACAACCTAATTTACCAATATGGAAAAATCATTGAAAAGACAAATTGTTGATGCGGCAGAAGCTGTAAAGATAAAAGTACGAAAAATGAGAGATGATGAGATTAACAATAAACAAACACTGGAATCTGTTTTCAAACCTGTAACAGAACCTCTCAATCAAATTTTTAATGCTAGTAAGCAAACTCCTCTCCTGCGTGCTAGTGATGATTTTGCTGATGTACCGTTTATTAACGAAACTTTGCAGAAAGAAGGAACTGGTAGCGCTGGAAGAAATGATAATAATAGCGATGAAGACAAATATGAATCCGATATCAACAGTGACTCTTCATATGAATCAGTAGTTGAAACGAAACAAGATTGTGATACGTCATCCTGGTCAATATCTTCAGAAGCGTTGGTAGATATTCCATTTGGGGTTAGAGCAGACCGTGGGAAACTGATGTTAGGTTCTGCTTGCATAACGATCAACGATCAATACATCACTGTGGCTGGACGTAAATACCGAAATACGCCTGGTTTAAAACAGTTGTTGCTTAAGAAGGATGTAGACCTAACCTTGGTTACAGATAATGACATGCAAAATTATAAGTCGATGCTACTTGATACAAATGCACATCGTCGAGCCTATGAGCCAAGTAAACCAATAAAAAGTAATAAAGGACAAAAATATTTGCAAGTTATTAAGCCTCTTTTTAAAGTGAAGAATGCAGTTCAGGGAAAGGGTCTACCGTTAATAAAAAAGTGGAGAAAAAACGTAGATTTAGTGTACTGGGATAATCCTAATGAATTAGTGGAAAGGTTGAAATTATTAATTGCGTCTAGAGATGCTGGCAACACAGGATTAGATAATGAAATTATATCTATCATTGAAGAATTGCGTGAAAGTAAAGTTATAAATAAATAAATATTTTAAAATTTGTTTATTTTACCATCAACCTCTCGATACAATACACCTTCAACATGAACGTAGACAAATTCGGACACTACATTCACAAAAGAATGCGTTTATCAGAATTATTTGAGTTTAGTGAGAATGCATTGTTAAAATCAGAAAATGGAGATTTTGATTTAAAAACATTTAGACTGAGAGGAATTAGATCTCCAGTAGATGCAGACGATGCCGTGAACAAGGATTATGTAGATCAATTGAATGCTAACACGTTAAAAGAATTAAACAATCTGGTTGTTAACAAGGATTATGTAGATCGAATGAAAGATAATATGTTTAAAGAATTTAATAGTCTGATTGGTAAATTGCGTTCTCAAATCATAAAAGACGCAAAGAGTACAGTTCAAGCTTCTTTAAAAGCAGGGATAACCGAGGTTTCAACGCATTTGGAAGATAAGTTTTACACTAAAGCAGAGGTTGATAAATTACTTCAAAAAACTCCGTAATGGTAAAACAGCAAATTGTAAATGAAATACACAAAGCGGCACGAATAAATTTCCTTCGACGTTCTGTTGTTCTGAAAGGAATCCATGACTTATGGCAAGCTGACTTGATGGACATGCAAGACCTGAAAAAGTATAACAAAGGTTACAATTTCATCTTAGTGGTAATTGACTGCTTCTCTAAGTATGCCTGGGCTGAACCGTTAAAATCGAAAAACAAATTCGATGTTTCTCGTGCATTCGAACATATACTGCTAAGTAGTCGCAATAGTCCAGTTAACTTACAAACTGATAAGGGAACAGAATTTTATAACATCACTTTTCAAAAGCTTATGAAAAAGCACAACATTAACCATTATTCATCGTTTTCTACTAAAAAAGCATCAATTGTAGAAAGATTGATTAGAACTGTAAAAAATAAATTATATAAATATTTTAGTCTCAACGGAAACTATAAGTGGTTAGGTCTGCCATTGGAAGATACTTTGAAGAAATACAACAACACAAAACATCGTACAATTCAATTTAAACCGGTTGATGTGAATAAACGTAATGAACATGTAATCAAAGAAAATATAAAAAAAATAAAGAAACATAATTTAGTTCAATGGAAGCCAAAATTCAAAGTGGGTGATTGTGTTCGTATAAGTAAATACAAGCATAATTTTGAGAAAGGTTACACTCCTAATTGGTCAACAGAATTATTTAATATAAAAAAGGTAAATAAAACCTTACCAGTAACATATCAGATAGTAGATCAACGAAAGCAAAACATATTAGGAGCTTTTTACGAACAAGAACTGCAAAGATCTAAACATCCTGATGTTTATTTGATAGAAAAGGTTTTGAAAAAGAAAGGAAATAAATTGTATGTTAAATGGTTAGGCCTAAACAGTGCAGAAAACAGTTGGATTGAAAAAGCGGCAATAATAGACTAAGATATTAGATAACCACTTTTCATTTAAAATCCTATCATTATAATTTGAGTAATGCAAGGGGGTGGACTAGTTAATACCATAATTAATAATCTACCATTCGAAGTTCATTTGCCAGGATACAATTATTGCGGACCAGGAACCAAACTTCACAAACGCTTAGCGCGAGGTGACAGAGGTATAAATAAGCTAGACGAAGCCTGCATGCAACACGACATTGCGTATACAAACCATACAGACTTATCAAATCGACACAAAGCCGATTTACAGCTCCTTAACATGGCTAAACAAAGACTGAAATCAAAAGATGCAGGAAAACGTGAAAAGCTAAGCTCATGGCTAGTGAGCAAAGTTATGAAATCAAAATTAAAGTCAGGACCCGGTATTAAAACATTTAAAAGCTTAGTTTCAAAAATAAAGTCAAAAATTAAGAAATTCAAACACAAAGATAATAGGACTTTAATTAAAGCAGCTTACTTAACTGCAAAAAAGTTATTTCCAAAAATTCATCATCGAATTCGAGTACCCCGAGTAATACCCATACCAAAAACTGGCGGAGTTCTACCTTTAATTCCAATTTTCGCTGGTTTATCGGCTTTAGGAACTTTAGCTGGTGGTGCATTTGGCATTGCAAAAACCGTCAATGATTACAAAGCAAACAAACAAAATTTGCAAGAAACAGAAAGACATAATAAAGCTATGGAGGCTTTAGTGTTGGGTAAAGGTTTATACATTAAACCGTACAAAAGTGGTAAAGGATTGTTTATAACATCTTCAAAAAACTGAAAAGTATGCTACCCAATCGCCCTCTAACTGATGTAGACATCCGAAAGTATTCAAGGGACATCCCATATTTTCGTGGAGTCTACATGAAGGATCGGTTACCTCGAAAACCGAAACGGATTAAATGTGGTATCATTAACTTAGACGATTCTAAGAACGAAGGAACGCACTGGGTAGCTTATGTTAAAGTATACAATCACTGTGAATACTTTGATAGCTATGGAAACTTAAAACCTCCAATGGGATTGATGCAATATTTTAAAAATTGTAATGTGTTTTATAACTACACAAGATATCAAAAATTTAATTCAGTAAATTGTGGTAATTTATGTTTAAAATATTTGTGGACTTTTTGGAATAAAAATGTATAAAATATATGCTTTTCTTTCATTTCAATCATTTGCAAGATGTCACTCACTTTGTCGATAACTGGAAACCCATCAGTGTTATCTACGTACTATCCTAATACGTTGCAACTAGATGGAGAGTATGAGTGTGCTTTATTACACTTTTCAACATTTAATTCTATTCCAAACATTGACAAAAGTAATAATAAGTTCTATTATGGCTTAAACGAAGTTATTGAAATACCGGAAGGCACTTACGAATTGCAAGATATCAATGATTATTTAAAATCTGAAATAAAAGATGCATCAATCAAACTACAGTGCAATAATAATACTTTAAAAACTACAATATTCTGTACAAAAGACGTTAATTTTATAAAAAAAGACTCTTTCAGAAGACTGCTAGGATTTAATAAACAAATCTTGAAAGCAAATAAATGGCATGTGTCACAGTCTCCAGTGAACATTCTTCCTACGACAGTAGTCAGGATTGAATGTGATATTGTAAGCGGTTCATACATAAACGGTGAACCAAGTCATATTATTCACGAATTTGCACCCAATGTGCCACCTGGTTATAGGATCATAGAAATCCCTAAAAACGCAATATACTTTCCAATAAATCAAAACAACATAAGCTGCATAAATATTAGGTTATTGGATATAACCAATCGATTAATCAATTTACGCGGTGAAGAAGTGCAGCTATATTTGCATCTTAGAAGAAAAAATGATTGATTATAGTAAAAATGTGTCTCAACAAATAAAGAATATCAGTTCTACTCGAGCTACCTATCGAATAAGACCTCTCTCTAAGAAGAAAATAAAATTAACTAAAGACAACAAAGCATTCCTTAGAGCGATCGGATTGCTAAAATGAATATCTTAGACGTTTTATCCGCTCCGACTTACGATAATACTATAGAAGGAATCGAATTTCATTCTTACAAGCCATACGTAACAAGTTTCAACAGGAACGATGAAATTCGCATACCTATAAACCAACAGGACTTGTATATACTCCCATCAGCTAGCACTCTATATTTGGAAGGAACTGTCATCGTGAGCAAAAAAGATACGAAGGACAAAGCTACTAGTGTCAATTTCATAAACAATGCTCTACTGTACTTGTTCCAAGACATTAGGTATGAGCTAAATGGAGTAGAGATTGATAAAGTAAAAAATGCAGGTATAACAACAACCATGAAATCATTAATATCAATGAACGAAAGTGAATCAAAAATGTCTAATGCTTGGGGTTGGAATATTGATGGCAAAAAAAATATTGATGGAGGAAGGTTTTCTGCTTCTATACCACTCCGTAACGTCCTCGGTTTTGCTGAAGATTTTAAAAAAGTTGTGATAAATAGTAGACATGAACTGATATTGTTACGAAGTAACACTAATTTGAACGCTGTAAAAATTAATACCGGCGAAGTATTGGATGATGTTCAGATCAACAAAATCATATGGCGCGTACCGCATGTTAAAGTATCAGACAAAGAAAAAATTACTTTGTTAAAACTATTAGAAAAAGATCGACCGCTTCAAATGATATACAGAAATTGGGATCTGTACGAATATCCAGCTTTGCCTAAAACTACGAAGCATACCTGGTCTATCAAAACTTCATCTCAAATAGAAAAACCAAGATACATTATTGTTGGTCTACAGACAAATAAGAAAAACAATGCAAGTTCTGACATGTCTCAATTCGATCACTGTCATGTTCGAGACGTTAGAGTGTATCTCAATTCAACCTACTTTCCATATGAAAACCTGAATATAAGTTTTGCTAATAACAGAATCGCTTTATTATACGAACAATACACTAGATTTCAACAGTCGTATTACGGACGTCGGCCGGAGCCCATATTAAGCGAGAAGCAATTTAAAGATTTAGCACCGCTGTTTATTGTTGATTGCTCCAGACAAGCTGATAATCTGAAGACAGGTCCTGTTGTGGATGTAAGGGTGGAAATTGAGAGTGATACAGAGATACCAGATCAAACTTCAGCATATTGTCTCATTCTCAACGATTGCATTGTTGAATACAAACCATTAAGCAACATTGTAAAGAAACTATCATGAAGCTGGATACCGTCATAGTGGAAATCCAAGGATTTAAAGATTCGACAAATTATTTTATTGTGAAAGAAGTGGCCATCGTAAGTCAGGAGCATACACAAACGTTCCTGGTAAAACCACCATATTCGTTCAATTACCTAACATACGATGAAAAGAAGCAAGTGAGGTGGTTAGAAAGAAATAGAGGAATTTACTGGAGTGAGGGCTACGTAGACTATAAAGAATTTCGTCGCGTCATTATACCATATTTAGAAAATAAAAAAATTATTACGAAGGGATTAGAAAAAATTCAGTGGATCAAAGACTTATGTGATAACTGTGAAGTGATAGATATAGGTGAAAAAGGATGTCCTAATTTTTCAAAATTGAAAGAAAAATATTGTAAAAATAATACTGAATTTAATTGTGTAAATCATAGACTAAACTGTGCTTTGAATAATGCTATTTGTATTAAGAAATGGTATTTTGATAATAATATGTCTATATTTAATTTATTTTGTTAATTAAAAATATTTTTATCTACTTATGTTTGTTTTATTTAAACATAACTCTACTATGAACTAACTATGATTCACATATATGAAGCTCTAAATTAGCTGTAGCAAAATAATTAATGTAAGTAAATTTAATTTCAAGTACCTAATAATTTAATACAATATTTTTATAACAATGAATGAAAACTGGGAAAGAATAGTAAGCTAAATGTTATTTTACTACAGTAAATTTGAAGTTCAAGCAATGTAATGTAAAATAAAACATACGTAATTTAAATTACAAATATATTTTTATTTACTCTTTATATTATTTACAAATATCTAATGAATTCTTAATATATTTTCTTAATTCTATTTATCTAGTTGTTACATGGATTACAACAAAAAACATAAAAAACCTACCTATTTGATAATTATTTTATTTATACATTCATCTTATACCTACTTATTTACAAAATTGATATTAAATGTATCTAGAATAAAAAAGGAATTATTTATTTCTATGTGAATTACAAATTTAAACTTACTTATAGTTATTTTTATTTAGTTACTCTTATTATTAATACCTACGTAAAACATTTATTTATCTATTTACAAATTTGTGATGCATAATTATTATTTTACAATAAGAAAGAAAATTATTTTATTTATACTTTAAACATATTTACCAATTTACAAATTATAATATATAATTATTTCATCTTTCTAACCTATACCTACTTTATGTATTATTTATTTCAACATTAATTACAATAAAATGTAAAACTATTTGATATTTTATTATGTAGGTAATTACACAATAACTTTAGAACTATTTTTAAATACAGAAAAATAAGAAAAAAATTACTTGCCATTACTAATACCAAGACACTTACTTAATAATATCACTAATAACAGTCATCAGCATCACAGAGTTTTTTGGATATTTTGTTAATTAACGATAGTGTCTCGTCCATAACATTGTCCACTGGTTCACTGACTACATACTGCGCACTTAACACTATCACCTCCTCATTGCCACTTGCAGGTTCTTGATTTTCACTGATGTCCAAAACTTTCACTTGTATAAGTCGTAAACCTTTTTTCTTTTCATTGTTTACGACGTACGATTGACACGCAGACTGCTCAAATGATTTTCGTTTTTGGCACTCCCGTCTTGCTCTAGGCTTCTTGTTGGCAGACCCGTGTGCTTCTGGAATTTCTGGGATATGCCAACTTAAACTCGGAGTCGGGAAACTTTGAGCGTATTGGGAGAAGACAATATCAGGCGAATCTGTCATTATTGATGATCTGAAACAAACAAAATAGTCATTAATATTATTTAATTTTATAACAAAAAAGGAAAATTATAAACATACACAGAACAGAATATACTTACGAATTATTTGCTTTGAACCGATGCAGCGATGTGACCACTTCAACAAGTGACTGCGTAATGTAATGACAGAGTATCAATATTATTTATGATGGATGAATGTTCTAGTGTAACCAGAGCCTGTACAATATATTGCGAATCAATTTCATGTTGAATTCGACAAGTTTGAACCTGTATCCTTGTGGACAGCGCTTACCACTTCAGGCGCGCGAACACCTGATAAGTGTCGTATTCCTCAATGCCGCGCGCCGGCGCCGGGCGCGCGTGCTTAGTCATCAGGAATTGTATAGATTTACATAGGTAGGATATACATAGGTAAGTATAAAATATTACTTAGTACTTACTTTATTACTGCTAATCAATTTCAAGTTTCAACAAGTTAATGCTTGTAATTGCATAGCACATTGAATGCAAGCAGATTGTCTTATCGGGTTGTCAATGGGTATAGAAATTAAAGACATATTTAAACAGAATAGTAAATTTTATTTCAGTAATATTTAATATATGTAAACAAAAGAAAAGAAAACTTATACCTAATTAAGGATACAATTATCTTAATTTAATACTAACTAAAGTATTACTAAGTAATAAGTAAGATGGGTGTAATTACAAGTACCTAGTACCATTTGAAAATAATTGGCTAGCTATTGGTCATTAATTACCAGTCACCCAATATACTGTAAGTAGTTAAGTTTTACAGTTAAACTAACATTATTTTCTATAATTAATTACCTACCTATTTGGGATATCTACAATACACATGCTATCAACTGATTTTGATAAAACTCAGTTTTCGATTAAAAGATGTGCCACCAAGATTGTTTACAACTTAATTATGTCAAGTAGAAACAAACGGAATATACCTACCATTTAATTTGTAGTACATATCTAATATTTCTTAACATTTAGACAGTTACATTTTTACAATCAACAAATTACATGATAATAGTGAATCCCTTGTAGTTAAATTAATTAATCATGGATTACATTAATATAGTTGTATTACCCCAGGCTAAAGTAGATACCTTATCAGCGCATAGCAACCGTTTATCTTCATTACTTGAAAGTGCTACTTTATTTACATCCTGGGTGAATATTTCATGTTTTATAGACTTAAATAGTATATTTTTTTTGCGAATGACATCGCAATTGTACAAAGCATTTTTATAATCTAACATATTTAAATTTGCTGTAACATTTTTTCTTGTACCTTTTGCTTTTTTTATTGTTTTATTTCAAGTTTTAATACAATACAACTTTGAGCGCAGTCCTACGAACTCTTGGATAATTTTACCACCCATTTCGTCCTTAAACAGACCTGGAATCTTCTTATTAATAATCGGCAGGTTAAATTCGTTGTTTAAGTCGTAATTGCTTGTGTCAAAATATTTTAGAAAACAGAGCTTGAAATCTTTATACACGTCATTACTGTGTACATCATAAACAAGACTATCTGTGTCAGTATAGCACAATTCAATTCGGTTACCATAAAATGGTTTTATAATAGAATAGTGGAAATCATACATGTGAGTCTTAGATAATTCTAATACTGTAAACCCTATGTATATCGGTTTATTAAGAACAATACGCGAAGGTTTCATTTGAATTGCTACTAGATCATCAGAAAATACAGAGGCGCTATGAAAATATGGGCTAGCTATTAATTTTTCAGCACAAGTAGTCTTTTTTGTTTTATTGCTTAAGTCACACCACTTGTTTACTAACTTCACATTTATTCGATTTTCATTATTTTCTAACGTCTTTCCAAAAATACTATTGTTTAATCATTTGAAAAAATCTTGTTCAAACGTTGACTCTGCTTTTTGTCGTAACTGAGTATTAATATCAATATATTGCTTTAAAAAACAACTTTGCTTAAATGTAATAGCACGGTGGATTTTTCTCAATACTAAACCATGCTGTAAGCATTTTTTTAAATATACGTAATGAATAACATAGTGATATTTATCATACAAATTGGGTATTAGTTTTCTATTCTTACCACCAGGTGGTAAACATTTTTCTGGACAAAATGGAAAGTCATGTCAATGTGCAAATTCTTTGGATATATTAGATCTACTTCAAGAATGTAACCATTTTCCGCAGTATCACTGATGTCAGTCAAGTTTAATTTTAAAAGTTCTATTTCTTGTCTATTCATTAATCTGAAGTCAGAATAGGGTAAGGATTGACACATACTATAGCCGTATAAATTGTTACAGTCTAAATAAATGATAAACGAATCTGGATGGGATGGATCGTAGGTGTCTAAATATTTATTATTGGCTTTAATGTGCCTTTTGGAACACATACAAACACCACCACGAATACCTTTTTGTATCATTCTAAAAATTTCAACATCACTTATCAATTCTAATTGAACTCCGGTTTTTAAAAGCATTGCATCAAAAGATAAACTTGGTGCCGTGAGATAAAATGCGGGATCCAGATTATAGTGTCGTTTACAAGTTTTACGAAAATTTTCAAATACATCTGTTAGCAATAGAACGTCAGTTTTAAGATATAAATCTGTATACATACCCATATTTTGGATATTAAATACAGACCAAACGGACCAAGCATGTGCATAATCTTCGTTGGAAATGGGCTTATTACTCAAAGAGTTATAAAAGCATTTTTTAGAAGGCAAACACGTATCTTCATAACGTTCCCATTGACACATATAGTCGTATGGATATACCCCTTTACGGGTAAGTAGGTCAAATTCGTTTTTGTCAGGAAAATAAGATTTTAATTGTTGAAACTCTTGTTTTTTCATTGTACTGACCAACTTTTCTAAGCTGGTTCCTAAAAACTTAAAAGAATCTACAAACCGGACCTGTATGCTTTCCTCGGAGGAAATCGGAATAAACTTTGTAAATGAAATATAGTTTTCTTTTGTTTTAGGTATTACTTTAATAGATCCAGGAGCTTCACCTAATTCTTTTATGAAAAGGTGACAATCATAACCAGATAAATTATGAAAAAACACAGGCAAAAATTTAGGTAATTTAAATTGTAAGTTACAATAGCTGTGAGCTGCACCGCGATATTTACCTGTTAAATGACAATGGTCACGAACTCTATCACCGAACAAGAAGTGCTTGCAAATGTGACATGTTATCGCGTTTTCAAAGTCGCGAGCATTATCGTCGGTGTAAATCATAGGAACATTATTTTTTTAAATATTATGAATTTTTTGCGCATCTTTATAGATAGACTTTACAAAATTTGGTACACAATCCGAACCGCGATATGAAACGTAACGATTGTAGCGTTCGTCTATCGCACACGTAATATGATAACCGTAAGCTACTGGCACGTGTCGCTGACGTGTAACAGTGCTAGCTTTAGTTGGATCAGGGTCACAAGATTCGTACCGTTCAAGCATTGTTTCAAAATCCGCGTATATAACAAATGGTACAATTTGCTTTCTATTATAATTTTTAAACTGTATAAAGGAACCCTTTGGAGGTAGTTCAGTGGCAATACCCCCACAACTATGCGAACTAAGATCATCATTTGAATTAAAAAACATTAAACAATCATCACAAAAGTAAAGTTTACCGTGGTGTTTTGATATTTGACTCTTAACAAGTCGGGGCAAGTCCTTAATGAAACAGTAATGTGACAAATCGTCCTTTTCTAAGTAAAGTAAATGAATTACCATTCCTTTCAAAGCTTTTGGTTTGTACAGCGGTCCCGTGACGATATTATTTTTTAAACCATAGATGTAAATACAAAAATTAGGGTTATTTAATTCGAACCGCGCAACATCTGAGAAACTTAATGGAAATGATATGTCCTTTACATTTAACACGTTTCGAAAATCAGGATAAGACGATACTCTTTCAGGATGACTTTTAGCTGGATATAAAGCGGCAACTACTGACCATAAAAAACAATATTCGTCGTTATTGCGTATATTAACACATGCTTTTTTCGATTTTATAGCAGCAGGCAATTCGATAAAGCCTGAACCGCGCAAAGGTTGATATTTGTTGACATTGACTTCCAAATGAGAACTGTACAAGAACGTCCATCCACTGTAACGGTCTTGAAATTCTTCTATCTTTTTTGCTAAAGTGTTTTTAACTTGAAACAATAATGGTGTAAATTCATAATTCTGATGCAAAGCAAAATTTTTAGTGGAAAATGATTTCATCTCTTGACAATCATTTTTAACCATCAAAAACATAGCAAAATATTCGAAATTAACTTTTATACTAGTGTGATCTTTAAGGGCCATATCAATTAAAGTTTTAATTTTGTCTTGAACAATATTTAAAAATGATTTTGGACAGTAATTCTCAGATGGATCGGCAATTCTATACGAAGCTATACGATTACGAAAAGCAGCATGTATTATTTCAACACCTTCGCTAAAATATGAAGTATTTTTGTTTTTATGATTAGTACTGCGTAGGTGACCTGTCCACTGACTGCGTTCAACGGTTGTATTGCAAACAGTACAGAAAGGCATTTTTGTGTATTATTAGGTCTAATGTCCACGTAAAATAGAGCAAGTTTGAGACTAACAACACAAACAAAAGATACAAATTATCAAAGACTTATAATTGTAACAAAGCTATGGTGTCCCAAAGTCCCAAATATTTTTTACAGTTAACCTAAACCTAGCCTAGCCTTAGAATAAATGGATCACAAAAATATAAAATAATAATTATTATATTATTTTTGAATATTTATGTTGTCACTGTAAAACACGGGCCCCGAGTCTTGAAAAACTACATGAGCCCGTCTCATAAATGTCTGCAGCGCGTCCCACTGCGGAGTTTCTTTATTTAATTGCACTTTAAGTGCCACTAAGGCTTTTTTCCACCGTTCAAGTGGAGTCGTGGACGCTGCATCGGACTTATTATAAACTTTTACCTCCACGTAAAAGTCACCCTCTATGTCCACCGTACGCCGCAACTTCCCGTTAGCGACTCGGCTTACGAGAGACGACGTGAGATCTTCGCCGCCGGTTGCCGGTGCGCGATGTTCGCTATCCTCCAGGCCGAAGAGGTCCGAGCTATGTTGTTGTTGTTTTTTACTGTAAAAAATAAAATAATATAAGTACCTTATCATTACAATAACAGCACCTTGAAAACGTTCTATCAAAAAAGAACCAATGGAATAAAGATTATGAATCATTGGATTGTGTTCCTGGTTTTAAGTATACAAATAAATCCACTACTAATGTATAACACTCTTATTGGAATAAAATAGGTACACAAAAACTTAAAGACAAGCAATAACAGAAATTACCTTGATTTAGATTCCGATTGCGAGGTGGAGGTACTGAAAGAAATCTCAGAAGCGTAAAGCTTCTGAGATTTCTTTTTTGGCTGCACCTTTGCAGCCTCAGGTGCGCGACGTGTATATTCAGATTCGGAGTCAGACCTGTAATCGAGTACACAAAAATTAATTTCAAATAAAAAAATCTGTAAAGAAGATTAGAACAATTGAACGCTCGACTTATGAAACACAAGGACGCTGAAATAACATAATAATTATTTTTAAAAATACTTACGTACATTTTATGGAAGTATTCGGTATTCGTAATTGACAATAAACTTAAGTGGAGCTTGTCAGTAGAAATCGCTGGAGCGAATGTGAATTTTCATATAAATTAATTGAATTTAAGCAAAGAAAAATACCATCTCAGCAAATTTAACCTCATTTCAAAATTAAACCTTAAATCTTAGTATTACAATTGTATTACTAACTTATGTCACTTACGTCCATTTAAATCATAATATTGATTCCGTCAAAATGCAATTTTATCGTGAGAAATGAAATATAAAACCAGCATTTGTCCGACACCGACAAAGGTGCCGTGCTTAGGTATCTCTGATTACTACCAATGACTACTATTTATTTAATTTCTGTATGTTTGTTTATTTAAAAAATAATTACAAGACATCATTATGCACGGTTTTAAATAATAGATTTTTGAGACACATTATAAAAAAATATGGAACAAATATTCGGTGATTACTTTACTAGACACATTTACCTATATAATTATAATAGTTAGGGTACTAATGCATGCTGAACGAATTTATTAACTTAATTATTAACTTATAGGAAAAGAGATTGCGATAGGGATTCGAACCTGAAACCTAGAAATATACATAATCCTATTTGCTACCAGAGCTATTCGCAATCCTGTTTCCAGAGTCGAACTTAACCTGTACTTTGATCATATAGGGATGACGTCAGCGTCATCAATCAATAAGTTGCATTCGAGATAATTTATGTGCAGAAAGTTTTGAACGGATACGCGTACCAAAACTAGTTATTACGTATGTTGCAGTCAAACTACAAATATAAAACCATCAACTATAATAGAAATACATATAAGTATAGTATATTAATAAAGTCGTATAGTAGAAGTTGTATTGATATCTTACAGTTTTGATAATATAAGTAGTATTTTTAAAAAATCACTACCTAGACAAAAAAGTTAAAAAAGGTAGTTAAAAAAAATATTTTTATACACATGTTTATTTAATGTAACTACAAATTCATAATGGTCTCTGGCTATGCTGGCCCTGCAAATGTTACCACATCGTCGCACCACCTTCGCCGTGGTCTACCTCGACCGGCGATGTCCTCATTCAGGGGTCTAACTATTTTAAAAATGACTGGCTTTTACAATGTTTTCATATTGATAGGTGTGGGAGATACTAGTAATAATAAAGAAAAGCTTATCATACTTAAGAGATTGATCTAAAATAATTAACTACTCAGCACACTGACAAGTTGTCCAATTGTATTACAGAACGTCACTCAATATTCAAGCATTACTTAAAAATATATTCAAGCCATTTGATTGGTTGAAACTAGTTTTATGTAATGCTTGAGTATTGAATGACGTTCTGTAATACGGGACTTAAAGTGGTTGCAAGTTAGCCTGTATACAGGGTGGCAAGGACATCGACGCTCAACATGTTACTATGGATTCAGTACATGATTCTGAATCCCCTGCGTTGAAATTTTACGTCGGTTATTTATAAAAAAAAATTGCTGTTGCATACATTTTGACCGCGTAGGTATTATACTTTTGTAACATCAGATTTTTTTTGATAACGCTATTGGTCTTGAATCGTGTGCTGAATTCATGGTTATAGTTTGTGTGTCGATCTTTACGCATCTGAATGACATTCACAGGAAGTTGTTGTTGGTAAAAAATTGTGAAATTGTATTCACAGAACAATATGGCGGTGTTAGTTTTGATTTTGGCCACGCGCCAAAAGATCCTTGTATACCAGTGTACCAAATTTTTTTGACTGTACTTTCATGCTGTCTCTTTCAAGCTCGTTCCATTGATTATAAAGTTCATTACATTGATGTGTTTACTTCGCGACTCCTGCAACACAGTTGATTCTAACTTTCAAGATTAAGTTTCAACTATGGGAGTTATAAGTTAGTTGGGTATAGACTTTGAGACCTTGATTTGAAGCAGAATTGATGGAGAGACGTTGTTGATATTGTTGGCCTTTATTTGTGTATTGGCAAACATATTAAAACCACATTACATTATTATAATATTACTGAGTTGTCCGACGGCAAACATGGTTGTTCTTGGCAATCTTATTTTGTTTACTAATGGCATTAAATAGTTTTAGGGCTAATTTTTACATCGCCAGATAACTTTTATTCGAGGAATAAAATTGACGTTTGACAGTTTTTGCACAAAATAACTGTCAAAATTTCAAAATAATTCCTAGAATAAAGTTATCAGATGATTGATAAATCAGCCTCTAATGAATATTATTAGTACTCTATTCGAAGACATACAAGTTAGGTATTAGGCACCTATATTATTTTATTTCACTTTTTGTGACATGATCGTTCTGAAAGCATCTACTTAACATCTGTAGTGTTATTCTGTAAAAATCACTCCGTAAAAACAGCTGAAGTGAGCTGTCAATAGTATCAAATCCCTAGCATCAGGAGGAATGGCAGCTCACATAACCTATGTTTTCATGATGAGAATTTGACAGAAAATATCGGTTGTTCAATTCTTAAAAAAATAATAGCTTCCTTCTCTCGCTTGATAACAGAATATTGGGTGAGCTATGTTCATCTCTAGGCAAATGATCATCGCTACGAAAATATAATTTAATTGTGATCTTGAACAAAAAGATAATAATGCCTATCCTTAAATAAGGATAATCTCCGAAAACAGATGAGCAGTTTTCTCTACATTTGATCAGCCAACTCTTTTCATAATCGGTGTTGCCCAAATTTATTCAATATACTTCGACTCTTAGTTGAAATAAGGAAATACAACGTCACCCAGAAACCTAAAGAATCCTTTACGAGACTCTCAAACGAACCTGAGGAACTGTTACGGGCAAGTTCAAAAATAAATTTAATGCTTACGCCGCCGGCATCGCAAAACGTTCCAAATAAATAACTGAAAACTTTTTCAATTTCATCCCACGATCCACAAATTGTGTTTTGCGTCTGAGTAAATCGAAAAATGAATAACAAATTTTGCCTTCTATAATAATCAAGGTAGCAAAATTAATTGCGTTTAGAACACATTTTGCGCTGTGTTTGACTTCCATTTTGTTATTATTGAAGTTATATTCAGTGGCGAAAAATAATTTGCTTCGATTGTAAAGAACAAATGGTTCAACGTCAAAATCAATTTGCGTCTAACTCGATGTGATAAGGAAGATCCATTGTGGCGTTTACAATAGGTCGTTGGAGCTACAATTTGTAGTATTGAACAATAATCAAGATGGAAAACAATGTGGGCTTAATCGAACAAACACTAGAGTGGGAACAATGTCCGGTTATACATATTCATCGGCTATTAATTCAATTTTCATTGGAGGTTTTCACTCAGCCGGTTGATTTTGGTTCATTTGTCACTTTTCACATGAATAATTTTCGGATCTTTATTTAAACAGTGCTGGCACTTGTGTGTCGCTATTTGTGTATTCTCTTTCATATCAAAAACATTTTGTTTAATTATTCGATTTATTTAAGTGTCGTGTGAATGAAGTTGATGTGTTTTGTGCAAGTTATTTGATTGCGATTTCCTTGTATAGATGATAGGTTCGACGTCACGCGCTTTATATTAATCCAATTTTTACATATACTCATTTTACTTTTATATCCATGTTTTAGTTTGTTATTAGTTTTAATCAGTTTAGGTTATTATATATTTATTTTAATAGTTTGTTAGCTAATTTATTAACTATAAGAAGTTTACCCAGTAAGTACATCCATATTTATCTTCATTAATTTTTCATTAAATAATCTTTTTTGTGCTTCATTATGAAAAATATATACATCATACGTAGATAAAATGCAGTGGAAATTTATAAAAGTCTCTCTCAATGTTTGAAAAATTGTTGTTTTCAACTCGACCATTCCTAATGACGTGGAATAAAATACTTATAAAGATAATCTAGCCCGTTCATCAAGTTGATAAACATACCTAATATTCCACGACCTCGCCTAGAAACGACATATTTTATACAAATATCTACTCATACTGGCTGACTAGTTAAACTAGGGACTAGAGGGAAAATGGCATTCGCATTTTTGCCTTTCCTAAGCTTAGTTTAGCATGAATTTAATCGAACTTCAAATATTTCCCATTTTGCTTGTCTAAAATAAACGCATGTGAACAAAAGAATGAATGAGAGAAGAAGAAGAAGAAGAAGAAGAGGAAGAAGAGAAGAAGAAGAGAGGGAGAAGAAGGCCAAAGAAAATATGGATTGTGTGAGGAATGATAAAGAGAAGGGAGTTGATCGTAGCGTGACTGTTGACAGGAGCCCCAAGTAACAAGGGGCAAGGGCAAGAAGATGATACAGATGATGATGATGCTTGTCTACAATTATTATTGAACACTAAATAGTCATATCGCTTCGACTGAGTTGGATGTAGCGCTCACATCGCTCGCTCGGCCCGCGTGCTGTTGATCACAGTTCTAGGCCGTATTCAGTGCTCTCCAGACGGTCAGGACTGACGGTCAGTGCGTACGCGCGTATCAGTATTGCGATGCGGACGCGGTCAGTGCTGCTCTGAATGCACGTATTGGTTTCTATGGCGATAGCTACGGCAGACCGACGTCAGTCCTGACCGTCAGGATAGCATTTAATACGGCCCTAATCTACGAGTAACCTGACCCATTGTTCCAACCTAACCTAACCTGTCACCCCAAAGAGACTCATTTATAAAAGCGTGCATCTTTAGAAGCCCAAAAAGTTTTAAAGGATCATTCATTTCAAAAGTGTACATCATTAGATGTTATATGTTTTTAGAGGTTCAGTTACTTAAAAAATGCCGGTAAGTATTCCATGAATCAGGATGGCAACCGACCGATTATCTTTTAAAGTTAAGGTTCGCGAGCACATTCGCAAGAAGCTGGCAGTATCATCACAACGGTAATATTTTCTCATTGTTTGTCTTATTTGTTTTTAGTATATTCATGTATTTATGTATATTTATTTGTGTTTATATTTATGTATAATTAGGTATATATTATATTTATAATTTTAATAGGTTTATGTGTATATTTAAAATAT
Organism: Globia sparganii; assembly: GCA_949316385.1. NCBI lineage: Eukaryota > Metazoa > Arthropoda > Insecta > Lepidoptera > Noctuidae > Globia > Globia sparganii. The sequence goes on along the minus strand of OX438663.1, from coordinate 11,144,769 downwards.
TTATTCCTCAATTTTTATGATTGCATCTACCGTTGTTTGTCTCTGCATCACCCAAAGGTTGACTGGTAGAAAATGCCTATGGCATTAAGTCCGCCTCAGTACATTTATGTGCTTGAAGTATTAAATAAATAAATAATATTCCAAAAAAAATACCAATAGGTATTTGTTTAATTTTTAGTGACTTATCAAAGGTCAGTTTATCCACCTGCGAGAGTATCTACACACACTTCGCAGATTTTACCACATGTCTGTAAGGTATTCTTTAAGATTTATATAGGTAGGTAGGATACCTATCAAGTGGTAGTCTTTAATGCTAACATCAATAATAATTATATTATTCTTGAAAAAGTCTCTCGTTTATCCAGTCACACTGAATAATTATGTCTATCACTATAATTATTATGAGACAGTAAAGTCAAATGAATTTCTTACATGTGACTCTATCGATCACAGAGGTTTACAATAATTACTGACTTTTAAGCCGAGGACACATGGACTACAATTAAAACGGGAAGTCTTTTGTTTTTTAAAAGATCGGCCTCATAATTTATGTACCGTTCGTTCACCGGTATTTTACCTCTGACATCATAAACCTTATTGTAACTAGAATAAAGATCACAATGGCTTGGACAGTGATGCAAAAGCAGAGAAAAATAACTGTGAACGGACTGCAGTGTCTAATGACAGTTCATACCAAAGATTTACATCAAAGTCAAATCATTTATTTCAAATAGGCACTTTTGAACGTCAAATATGACAATAAAATAGTAGAATTTATTCTAGTCGCCCCTTCCAAAAGCTAGTGCTCGTATGGAGAAGAATGGGCAAGAAACTTCACCGTTACTCCTTTAAAATGTTTTACAAGATTTTGTATACATTCATTATGTAATTATAATGTGAAGACCAGAAAAGGTAAAAAAAGAATTAAAAATAAAGCAATGACAGGTAATTCAATTATGTGATAGATAATGGTGCTCACATATTTACAAATATTGTAAAAGTAGATGATTTTCTGAGAATTTTTACAAGTGTGTGAGTTACAGTAGTCACAGAATGTAAAAATCAATATCATAAAAAAAAAGTTACCAATCAGTTTGATTTTGTCTGGCTTTGCCCTCAATACACATTTACGAAAATGTTTTATTAAAATAAAGTTAATGGGAACTAACCTTATTTTAGCTTCTGTATCTACCTCTCCGTCACCTCACGCTTCAGCAGTGCTATTCTGTAAAAATCTCACCGTGAATACTTAGGTGAAGTGAGCTGTCACTCCACCTGCAGTGCTATTCTGTAAAAATCTCACCGTGAAAACTAAGGTGAAGTGAGCTGTCATTCCGTCTGATGTTAGGGATTGCCCCTATTGATAGCTCACTTCACCTAAGTTTTCACGGTGAGATTTTCACAGAATCGATCGGCAGGTCCAGTTGAAAACCAGCGTCAGGCACTAGTTGTCTGGCATTTTTGCTGAACTGGGCCTTTTTGGCGCAGCCGTGAGGCACACTTTCCTGCTAATTTCTTACATCGGACTTTACACTTATTTGATTTTTTTTAATCAGTTTTTCTTGTAATTTAAAACGTTCAAATCTAGTCGCAGTCCCATCTCGGCGACAAAAAAGTTGTCAAAATGTAGGGACACTAGAGGTATTTTGATTGAGACTGAAATCAGACTGTGAACGTTCTTAAAATTACGAGAATTGCCCCTCTGGTGTATTGTGTGTCTTTAAGTCTGTGCTAAATAAATGTATTTTCTTTCCTTTGGTTAACTGTCAGATATTGAATTATAATCGTAATCTCTTCCCGTAGACCGTGTCATAAAACCTTACAAAAGATACTTAAAATGGCATTATGGTTAATTTGAGGGTTCTTTGTTCAGTATTTGTTTATAGACTGACTAGCACTTCGCCCGCGACTTCGTCTGCGTGTATTCGTGCCAAATTTCAAGTTTATTAACTCAAGCAATAAGATTTTTCATACAAACAAAATTCCCCCTTTTCACTCCCTTAAAGGTCGAAATTCCAAAAACCCTTTCTTAGTGCTCCCCTACATAATAAAAGGAAGCCGTATGCAAAATTTCACGTTCCTAGTCCTTGCAGTTTCGGCTGTGCGTTGATATGTCAGTCAGTCAGTCATTCAGTCAGTCAGTTTCTTCTTTTATACAGGGTGTAATTTAAACCCAGTAGTTATCCTGAAGCATTAAGGATAACAGCTGGTATAGAGTCACTATACATAGTTTCAACTCAAAATAAAATACTCTAAGAATTGATACCAAATTTTCGGTTTCATTGGTTTCTTAAATTCAAATCATAACAAACGTGTCACCGCACTACGTAGGTCAATAACTTTTTAAGTTACTTGCTAATATCACGATAAATCTCTTCCGTAACTCTGCGCGCCTAGTACCGTAGCCTACTGCGCAGGCGCGAGGCGGTGTTCTTTGTCGGCGCCAACTGACGGAATATTCCGCCGCCGCCGCCGCGCGCGCGCGCAATAAGCCATACCTACTTTACCGTGATGTAAAAATTAATGTGTAATTCTAATTATTGATTTACAGTTTACTCGTTATTAAGCTAGAAATTGCACGTAAAAACTGGAATAACAAAACTTACGTAAACAATCGAAACAAAGTTTAGGTAGGTACCTTGGTTAACTAGTTTCATCCCTTATTATTACTTTATACCGAGTAAACAGTAAAATCTTAAAGCTTTGCTTATTTTAGTAAATTGACTTACATTTTTAAAGATGGGTTTCGATGTAGTGACCTTGGTATTGTATGCACAAGGCCGCTCACTTGTTCATGGACACACATTACGTAGCATGTCTGGTGTTATTGTCCTGAAAGCGGCCTCAATCCGCACTTTAATTTGTATCACACTGCACTGCGTACACTACACACGCACTATGGGTGCTGACCGTCGTTGCTCAGCACTCGCCATAGGTACCAGATTACCTATGGTTAGAGGCACCAAGCCGATGTACTATCCGAGATCAAACTAAAACATGCCGACGAAGTCATCTATCGACGCTCAGCATCTGGTCTACCCTCAATAAAACGGCGACGGTACAGTTCTCGGGCAGCTCGCAAATTACTGATGCGCATAATTATCATAGGGATAAAAACGAGTGTACTAGACGCAGGACAGACGTCGACTGACGGCGACGAGCAAAGCAATAGCAATAATGCCCAAAATGAAGCTCCTATTCCCTGCTATCCTGGTACCTAAATATTATTTCGTTAAATTTGATACCTATAGGGTAGCTGTCCCTATTAGTGTCCACTACTGTTAAAAATATTATTCAAGATTTCAAGATTATTTTACATACTATGTAATAATAATTACAACTAAACTCCGTTCAACTTTTAAGTAAATCTAACACAACCGAGCAAACTAATTACGAATTCAAAATTGAAAAATCATTAATTTTTTTTGGGTGGGAAAATCATCAATGACTCAGCTGCCGCCCTGGGTGGGGCGGAAGGCTGAAGGAAGTGTTAGACTCTTACTGACTAAATACCACCCTGTTCCTTCAGTTGCCCTTGCATTCCGGGTTATCTCGTTAGAATATTCCCGCAATCCCGGAAATTCCCAAAACTCAGGAAAATCATTCATTTCAATCCATTAAAGATCATAATATGGGTTCGCGTTATCTCGTTATCAGTCTGAAATAAAAATTGTATTTACCAGGAGTAATTGAAACTACACGGACTGCAATTGGTTCACGTACCACAGTATTGTACACCTTAAAAAGGTCTACAAAAAATTCCGCGATGGTATAGTCTATCTCTTAGAGATAACCCACAATAATCATTTTTATCCTTTACTTTTTACGAGAAATAATGGCTTATTTACGAAGCGATTTTAAGCAATACAGCATTAATCCTTATCCAATTAAGTACTTTAAATACATTGTGAATTTAACATAGATAAATATGGCCCTTTACAGCATGTAATTCAAATGAATATTTTCGAAGATATTACAGATTTAAAATGCAGGGACATAGCGGTTGCTGCGGTACCGGCCGCGGCGGCGCGTGCTGGCATTCTTGAAATACCTGTACTTAGTATCAGTATTGCACCCGTGCGAAGCCGGGGCGGGTCGCTAGTAATATATATATATAGGTTACCTGGAACAGATCGCAGAAAGCGATAAGGCCGCCCATTGTATATTTTGTAGTGTTTGATGTATTTTTACTCGTTGTATTTTTTTGTGGTGTACAATAAAGTATATATAAATAAATAATCCAAAGTTAAATACCAGTTAAACATTTCGTGTTTAAAAACCAGTAAAAAGCTATTCCTGGTCGCAACGCAGGGACAACTTTTCCAGGCAGTCTAAAACTATTCGACTGTGCGAAACGTTCACTTTTTTTTTTTTGAAAGTTTTGTCACAGTGTACATGTACAGTTTTATATGAATACTGAACCAGGTCAGTTTAAACAATTACGTACCGATTTTAAGTCTAGCTTTTTGTTGCCACTTTTTGTCACAAGCATCAAGAACTTTTTTTTTTGCTGTTGCAACAGCGAGGATATAATTATACAAGTATGTATTCGTAAATTCATCATGCTTTTATTACTGAAATTTTATTGGTACCCATTCCAAGTGTGCTTGTTGGTAATATTTTCTAGGAAATACGAGAATCTAAAAGTTATTCCTGTATCATTAAACAGTGTTCATTTCAGCGTGTTAGCTCGCACGTGTTTTCCCGATGTTTCGCAAACAGTTGAAAACGTTGCCGTAATTAAAATTAAATTAGCTATCCGTCTAGCGCAACTGCTTCCAATTTTCGCGGAAGACTATTTTCCGTACAGTTTATTAAACGAAGCCTTTCAATAAACTTGCTTCGATGCGAACCCCGCCTAATAATGAGACACCGGAGAGTTCGCCAAATTAATTTAAACCCAGTGCATCTTACTGTGAAAACTGAGAGTGAGCTACTTGAAATAATACCTACAACAACATAATACCTACAACATTAATTAATTTTCTTGCGTATTAATTATATTTTCCATGATTAATTTCAGTGTTGGTTTTTTAATCTTCTCTCTTCAAATGATCTGACCAAGATTATGTCTGGACTTTAAAAGAGACTGTAACATCTGAGTTTTTCGGCCTTTCTTCTCAAAGTTGCCAGATAGGAAACGCTGACTTCATCTAGTTTTTGAAATATGATGGACTTGTAAAAGTGTTTGTACAAACCTACTAACATAAATAAAATTCTTTACCATTTATTGTTGATATGTCGAAAATATCTCTAGCATTTGGTAAACAATGATTATAATCGATGCCTGACAATCAAGCAGGCGATCGGACGCAAGTGATAAGTGGCCGTCACCGCGGCGTATCATTATCATTTATTTATTTTCAGATCATAAAATCCAATTTTTTAGTAATTACATACAGAACTTAAACACAGTGTTAGTATATCCATAATAATTGTTAGTTTCCAAGGTCTTAAAACTATGTTATTATTACACTACAGACCAAGGTTAACAAAACAATGACAAAACTAAGGAGATATGAACTGTACATCGCAGATGGATGTCGTCATTTTATGTGTTTGGAATTAGTTCAACTATGTTGGGGTCGGCTTCCAGTCTAACCGGATGCAGCTGAATAAGAGTATTTTACATGGAGCGACTGCCTATCTGACCTTCACAACCCAGTTACTGGGTAATACAATACTCCTTGGTAAGACCGGTTGTCAGACTTTCGGGCTTCTGACTAACCGTAACGACTGTCAAAGAATGACAGCCGGGAGCAACGGCTTAACATGCTTTCCGAGGCACGGAGTGGTCATGGAATGTAAACATGGTCACCCATCCACAGACCAACCGTGGCAAGCGTAGCTTAACCGGATCGATCGACCTGTGCAGCTGTTATTATTTAGCCACGGGCTTCTATGATAAATATATTATTTAAAAAATTGCAATAAAACGTCATGCAGTCGACAGTCGATTCATATTTTAAATATCTTTTGTCTTTTTTTATTGTGTGAAAATATTATATGGTTAAACTATAAAGTTGTTTCAGTTAATAGTTGTATAATGTTAAGTGAGCAGTGGTGGCCCAGCGGTAACTGCCGCGACTTACGAGTTGTAGGTTCGAACCAAGACAGGCGCTTTAATTTGTGTTATTTCATCGCCACTGCTCTCAAAACGGTATAAGAAAATGTCGTGAGAAAACCGGCGAAGGAAAATGTCTTAGAATCAAAAATTCGAAGACATGTGACATCTACCAACCCGCACTGGGCCTGCGTGGTAGATTACAGCCCACTTTCTCACAGAGAGGAGGTCTATGTATCAGCAGTGGGAACATTATATTATATTACTAGCTTTTGCCAGCGACTTCGTCCGCGTGGAATAATGACTTCCGGAAATTGAGGCACTAACTCTCTTAGTGTTTAACCGATGTGCTCTTTCTTCTGCCGATTCTTGAGAACGCGTATTTCTCATTCAACGCGTTTTTCAAGACAATAGCGGGCGGACGCCGGCGTCCGCTTGGGGCTTGAATAACTAAAAATATATAACTACGTCTAATATATAAAATAATATATAATAAAACCTACTTCACTTAAAACTAAATACCTATAACTACTATAATTAATAATACCTATACCTATAATTAATAAAAGTACCTACGCTTTTACCTACTTAATATTAAAAAAAAATGAACATAAATTAACCAAAACTTACCTACTACTAACTAACTACTACTAACCTATTACTACTTCACCTAAAAAGAAATCCTGTTTTCCCAACATTTCCCTTCACTGCTCTGCTCCTATTGATCGTAGCGTGATGAAAAGTATACTATAACCTGCCCAGGAGTATGAAGAACAATTGTACCAAGTTTTGTTGAAATCCGTCGAGTGGTTTTTGTTTCTATAACGAACATACAGACAGACAGACAAAAAATTTACTGATTGCATTTTTGGCGTCAGTATCGATCACTAATCACCCGCTGATAGTTATATTGGAAATATATTTCATGTACAGAATTGACCTCTCTACAGATTTATTATAAGTATAGAAGATAGATATCAATAAGTAATAACTTGTTTCTTTTGATAGCTGAACAAATTATTTTCATGTCGGTTTATTCTTCCTATTAGGTACAGTAGGCTGCATGTCTGTGGTTATAAAATCAAACTCAAACTCAAAGCATTTACTTCAATTAAACCATTTACAGGCACATTTGAGTTGTCAAAATTAAATAGTCGGTCAATTAGTCATAAAGTTGAAGCTAGTTGCCCTTTCCAAAACGTAAATCTCTTGGAGAAGAACGGGCAAGAAACTCCAAGGACACTCCACCACACCAGTATTCGCTGTCCTTCATAATCTATCGAAACTCCATACTACGCTAGGCAAGTTCAAGATCAAAGCGTTACCCTCACGAGCGGCTTAGTATACGATCTAACTATAATTCTAACTAGAAATATAATTTTCATCTTTTTCATAAATTTGCGCCACCACCGTCGCGGTATAAGGCTTCATGTAGGTCTTGAGCACGCTTATTTCCGGACACACTTCTAAGCTCCCGACCGCTTCCGAGAATTTCCTAATAGAAAATTTAATCAAGTGCGAGTAGATTTCTCCGTAAAGTCATGTTTAATTACGTCTAAACTACAACTTAACACCTAATACTCATATTATATGAGCTATACATATAAGAACCGGTGACCCTAGCGCGAACGTTCGACATTAACTTACTTAACGTAAATTCTAACGAGTTTTGAATCGAAAATAGGTACAACTATTCCATAGAATTTTGGTTTAAATGTTTGTGACAAGCACAATGAGTATCATCTATAGATAAGAATAAAGTCTCAAAAGTACAGACGTAAATATGTGCGAGTATATTAACCCCTTACTAATAAACGTCGTATAGCATCTGTATAGTTGTTACACAACGCTTTGTCTTCTTCTTTCGAAAGTCAAATTACTGACGACTGAAAGAGAGAAATCTCTGTGTAACTATTCATCTGATATAATACGTTTATTAGTAAAGGGGTAAATGTTTTAGTCGTTCCAATTTTAGTTTCGTTTACTCCGCGCGTTCGTACCTACTAGACTCACGGTCCTCAAATACAACATAACTGACATGTAGTTAACTGTATTTATTAATTACGTTTAAGTTTTTGTTAACAGCTTAAAAATCTTGAGTTTACGCGTAGGTAAATAACACGCTTTTGGTGAATTTCAAAGATCGGCTTCAGCACCCTCAAAAACTATGAAAATGACACCTATGATGAAAAAATTTAAAATTTTCGTAGCCGCCATCTTGGATTGTATTTCGACTTCACTATCGACAAGGGTGTTACCTTGAAAACGACACCCATGACCAAAAATTTTGCCAAAAGACATCAATTGTTTCACAGCTAGGAACAGTTTGTATTGGAAAATTAAACTGTCGTTTTTAGTATTTTCCTTTACTTATTATTTATGTTTCTCACCGTTTAAACCTTCCCTGAACTTCCACAAATATTTCAAGATTAAAATTTGCCAAATCGGCCCAGCCATTATCGAGTTTTAACGAGACAAACGAACAGCGATTCATTTATATAATTATAGAGTTTTCTTACTGTCACTTAGCTTACTGTCAAATTTGAAGTTTAAAAAGAAATTGGTGGTAAAGAAATTCTGAGGCAACGTTAATCTAAACCGCACCACACACACTGTGTGGTGGCAAGTGTGTGCTCGCCAATTGGTCAAATAGCTATAAAGCCGTTTGACCAATTTGCGACAAATTACATATAAAATATTATGTCTGTGTCGAAAAGCGATGTAGTTTTATCGTGATAATCAGCTATAGTAGTCTACAAATAGGCAGGTAATTTTGGAAACCTGCCTCAATCGTAGCTCAACTCACCGAGAGACAACAAGAAAAATAAACAAAAATGAAATTCTACCTTCTGGTAAGTGAATATTAGAATTTTACCAGCTAATTACGTACACTGCAGATGGTGGATCAAAAAAAAAAACCGAAGTTTTTTTGAAAATATTTTTTTGTTAGGGAAATTATTACAATTAAAATTGGTGAAACTTTTTCGATGCTAGAATATGGAATGACAAAAATACGTATTAAAATTACTAATAGCTAATGTCGAATTTCGGCTCGTGACTGGACGGATTATCGATGCAGTTTCTATGCGCTTGGCGTAAACTGAAGGAATCACAAGGTCGGCGATATCCATTAGGGATCCGTACTTAACAAACTAAAAAAACATTATTTTTAAATAACCTGAAGCCAAATATCAACAGACTAGAGTACTAGTTATTCATTATGCTCAAATTTATTTGCTTCAGTATGGGTACATGGTGATACAGATAACAAAAGTTTTGAAACTATATCCTCCCTCAACAGATGTGCAAAAAATATTTGCAAGTCTATTATTTTTAAATAACCTCAAGTCGAAAATACCAACTGACTAGTCAGTGCTAGCATAGATTACTAAACAGTTACGTGCTAGTTATTTATTAAGCTGGAGATTAACATTAAATAACTAGTTAAAACAAAACAGTTTATTGAATTACAATCACCGTTCCCTGTGCTGCATTTTATTTAAAAAAAAAGGTCACGAGACGGACGCGTGCACCGAGGGTTCCGTACTAGGTATGTAAATAGTTTATCACGGGATTTTTTTTATGACGTAACTACAAATTTACGGTTTTCGGATTTTTTTAGTTACTTGTGTTATAATATGACATTGCTTCGTGTCAAATTTCATGATTCTAGGTCCATGGGAAGTACCCTATAGGTTTTGATTCCGGAACATAAACGCCCGTATCTTTTGATTGCGTTGACTTAGAATTTTGGTTTTTTCACTGCTTCAAGGGATGGCAGTAGTATTTGATACTAATTTCATCTTGATAAATCCACGCGTTCCTGAGAAAAAGGGTGTTGACCGATGGACAGACCGACGGACAACGAAGTGATCTTACAAGGGTTTCGTTTTTTCTTTTGAGGTACGGAACCCTAAAAATGTGTGCTTATTAAAATAATTTACGTTTGCTTGTTTCAATTTAAATCTAATTAATCTTCTACTTTACTTTCCAGTTGTGTCTCTCCACCATGGTCATCATGATGTGTCAAGCACAAGTACCACAAAACCACCTAAACAACAGAATGCTTAATAGTAACTTGTATTCGCAAAACTTGCATAACCGACGATTTTTCCCAGGTTATGGTTACGGTGGACTGGGTGGTGGCGTTGGTGGTGGTATCAGCGCCGGATTAAGCGCTGGTATCGATGCAGGTTTAGGTGTTGGTGTTGGTGCTGGCGGCTATGGTTATGGTGGGCTCGGCGGTGGTGTCCTTGGTGGTGGCTATCCTTATTATGGTTAAGCAATAAAACTTTCGCTGATATCGGCTCTCAAAAACATAGAAGGTTATGAGGTGGGTCAAATTTTTTGCACGCAAGTGTATTAGTAAATCAAATTAAATTATTCAGGATAGTTAGTAAATGGACCTGTAATCCCATCCAGTTGGATTAAAAATAAAAAATAAAATATTAATCTAAATTAAAAGTGTTAAAATTATACAATATTGTTTTAGCAAAACTGGATAATAAATTGACTTCTGAAACTTTAGAGGAATTGTGTTTTATTAATTTGACATGATTGTGTTACCACAGATATAGATAGACCTAGATAACGCAAGTATCACGATCTGTATGAAAACCAAGCGTGCCATTTTTTTGACTACCTGCTATGACGTCACAAGCACTCTTTCTTATTCACGCTCACCCAGCCAGCAGTACACAGGACTGAGCGAGAAAGTGGCAACTTACGATTTTTGAACGCAAGTTGGTGCGAATTTTGGCACGCGAAGTAGTTGCTCTTGCGTTATCTAGGCGTGTCTATATCTGTGTGTGTTACCGAATGCTATCAACCCTTGCAAAGAAAAACGTAATTGTTTTCATGATGTGAAGAATGAGGAAAATGACACGAAGAAAGTTTAGAGTATGATTGTGAATGGCTGTAGTAGGGGCAGACCGATGCCGATGGGGAAAAAATTATGGAGTTGATTTACGTGCATTGACGTGGAGTGGCGGACACCAGCCCGTATTGCCTAGAAGTAATAACGATTTACTTTTCTGTGAGTCTTCTTCTTGTCTACTAGGAGACATGTGGTGGGTTATCATAGAAAGAAAAACCTCGTAAAACCTCGTCTATAACGATGTTGTTCTTCTTAGCATGTCGATGACAATCTATATAGAGTCAACTCTGAATTTAGCGAAAAAGACGTGTGTCATGCAGCGAAATATAATATTCCACTAATGCCAATACTTATCTGTACAGAAGCCAGCACTTCAAGCTACTACAATCTGTCAAATTTTTTAAATATATTTTCAACTTTATCGCGAAAGTATAAGATTCACTGTTGATTGGGAAAATATGACAGTTTCGGGTAGCTTGATGTGCTGGCGTCTGTAGATACAAAATATAAATCAAAGTCCTTTTTCGTGTCTGTTTGTGTGACTGCGTATTTCCTCTAAACTACGATTGTGATGCGGTTTTCACCATAATTTAGAGAATTGATTGCGGAAGGTTTGTGTATTAACTGGGGTTATCCGAATATGCCTGTTTTAGAATCAATTAGTGAAAATAGTTCAATTAGTGTATTTAGGTCCAGAAAAAAATATATGTCATAAATAAATCCTTGATTTAGTGAAATTAACAAAACAAGGATGTTCAAAATACGAGAAATTGTAATTTGCTCGATAAAGCAAAATCCTGAACAGCAGTGCGATTCTGTAACCATCTCACCGTGAAAATTTACGTGAAGTGAGCGTGGAGTGAGCTGTCAGTGTCATCCTGATGCTAGGGATTGATACTCTTGACAGCTCACTCTAAGCTCACTTCACCTAACTTTTCACGGTGAGATTTTTACAGAATCGATCGGCTGGGTCGATTCCAAACCGTTTTTCAAATTTTTGAGGTTAGTAGTTTAAAAAAAAAACCACAAAAATTGCAAATCACTAATTAAATCGACTCGCGTCTGTCCTGCAGGAGTCCTACATATTATAATAAAGAAATCTCGATATTTTTCAAGTTGTAAAATTGTACGAAGCGGGGCGTAGTTATATTATAAACGTAAGTTCGTGATGATGTGTGGATTTTTGTAACTTAACCAAACATAAACGGCTTACAGACTTACTTACATTTTTTTTTCGCAGAACTCTAATTTGTTGTTCTAAATACAAGTAGCCTTAGTTATTTTTTATAACATCAGCTATCTGTTAGTAAAAAGCCCATCAAAATCGGTCCTGCCGTTTCGGAGAATATCCGGAACAAACAGACAAACGGTTTTTTATAATTAAAATCTTTCCTTTCATATGCTGCTAAGCTGCTATTTTGACATTACAAACAGACTCTTCGTTTTTACTTCTTTTTGTAGATGTAATCCAATATTCATAGCCTTAATCTTTGCTGAAATAGAAAATGCATTTCAAAAATTAAAGTTTTCCAATGAGCCACTTATCTGCAGCTGTTGAAAATTTTCGGAGAAACTCCTGCCGGCGGATATCCGACCCGTTCCGATAGCGCCAGTCGTTTTAAATCGACCCACATCTGTTGCTGGCGTAAGTGATACCTTGCTTAGATAGTTTTCTCTACTCTAGCTTACAGTTAGTCCTTTTTAAACAGTTTAATGGTAATGTAGCGGTATCTATAACGCCACATGCGAACAACACATCATACTGATATCACGCAAAATCATGCATCTCGCAAGCAGAGTTTACCGCGCAACTAGCATATATACAACGGCCCGACACGAATCATCGGGCAGTTGCCCGCCAGACACAACACCCATCTGGTCGGAGGATCCTCCCTTTTCTATGGAGGTTGAGTGAAATTTTACACCTTGTTCCTCACATCTCTATAGTAGATGACATTACATCAGAGGTGTCCCTACACTTCGCCAGTTACGTTTAAGTCCCATGAAATAGGGCGCGAATCTATTGCCATGAACCGTACACAAATCCACACTATGCTGCTACTAATAATTCATTGTGAAAAAACCCAATAACACTGTGCCCGATATACACACATCAAAAGTGTCTAGGGATCAACATATATTTTTGCAATAACTTTTCTCCTGATTGATATTAATTAAAATTTTCTTTAAGGATTCATCAAATAAAGTGTTTTCGTTTGTCACAGTAACGATAAACCAAGTCACCTTTGCATTAATAAAGAAATTTGCCATTTTCCTAATAAAGGGATTTTTGACATTTGAACCACTAACACAAAAGTTCGAAAAAAAGACTGAAATAACAGTTTTCTCTAAAATTTTATTGGGTAACTTAAACAATTAATAATCCGTGTTTCTACCGCGAACACTAACAACACAAGAACATCGGTTTGGCATACTCAAAATGAGTTCATCCAAATCACGCTGTGGAATGGCCGCCCATGTTCGTTGCAACAACAAAAAAAGGTCTTCTTGCGACTGGATACCCTCCATATTCGGCAGAGCTCTTCTCTGTAGCATATCCCATGCATGCTCAATCGGGTTCAAGTCTGGCGACTGAGCAGGCCAGGGCAGGACATTGATGTTAGCTGCGGCGAGAGTCTGTCTTACAACTCTTGCGGTGTGCGGTCGTGCATTATCATTCATTAACTGAAATAAGGGACCGATTTGCACTTGTAGAGGAACGATGACATCTGATACAATCGTCTCAGCATAAATTTGAGCGTTGAGGTTGCCTCTGATCCAAATCAACTCAGTTCTTCCGCCGATCCAAATACCCGCCCATACCATGATGGTTCCACCACTATAAGGATGGACTTCCTGGCAGGATTTTAATCGCTGTTGGCGTCCAGGGGTTCTCCAGTGTCGTATACGTCTTGTATCCGGTCTCATACCAAAACGAGACTCATCAGAAAAGCACACGAAACGCCATTGTTCTTCTGCCCAATTTCTGTGTTCAAGAGCCCATTGATATCGAATCCTACGATTGTGCATTGCTATAGGTGGTACCCGTAGCGGTCTTCGGGAATGAAGGTTCACTTCATGCAAGCGGTTTCTGACTGTTTGGTCGCTAATTAAGTTCCCTGAAGAGTGATGAAGCCTCACGGCTAACATCATGGCGGTTATTGTTGGAGCTCTTCGAGTTAAGATTTGAATGTATCGGTCTTGTCTCCGTGTGGTGCAGCGATACCGTCCTCCATGGCGCTCAGCCACGGTACCAGTGCTTCGGTAACGTGTCCAAAGTCGACTGATAACACTCTGACTTGTATTCAGAGCTAAAGCCACAGTACGTTGCCGGGAACCAGCTTCTATCATTCCCACGGCTCTGAGCATTTCTTCCCTGCTTAAATGACGTCGCCGCTCCATAATAACGTTGGTTTTAATCAGTAGTAGGGAAACAGTAGCACTAATAATGTCTTCAATGCGTTGTATGTTTTTATAGGGAAAATATTGACAGCTGATTTTCATCTTTTACTCGAATTTGATTCACAGTTCCTGATTCAAATTATGAAATGCACCAAAAAGGATCCATATAAATTTATAAAATCATAAATTTATTACAAAGCCACATCTCAATCTCAAGAAATCCGCATAAAAATGCTTGATCCCTAGACACTTTTGATGTGTGTAGTAATCGAATCATCGACCTTATGCTTATGCTATGCAATGGTAGATCTAATAATTCATTGGACTATGAGAGTGACGGATGAGGGAGTGCACCTCTATTTATTATGTATAGCTTGATATGTCGTCTCCGAGGGGTCCGTGGCTAAGCAATAACAGCCACACAGGTCGATCGATCAGGTTAAGCTACGCTTGCCGCGGTTGATCTGTGGTTGGGTGACCATCTTTACATACCGAGACCCCTCCATGCCTCGGAAAGCACGTTAAGCTGTTGGTCCCGGCTGTCATTTGTGGATCTTTGACGGTCGTTACGGGTAGTTAGAAGCCCGAAAGTCTGACAACCAGTCTTACCAAGGGGTATCGTATTACCCAGTAACTGGGTTGTGGAGGTCAGATAGGCAGTCGCTCCATGTAAAATACTGGTATTCAGCTGCATCCGGTTAGACTGGAAGCCGACACCAACATAGTTGTGAAAAGGCTAGGCAGATGATGAGCTTGATATGTCGTGCCTACATATGGGTTAATTCTAACGGGATTCTACGCTGCCGCCGTCACAGGACTAGACACAAGTGGTAAATAACAATACTGCGTTTTTATAGTGTATCATGACTGCCAGAAGTTCAGTCTCACGAAAAAACTTCATTTGGGCTGATAGACATTGTGGCCAAATGATGCTCGATTATTATTTTCTGGAAAGCAATGAACTGAAAAAGGTTTTATGCATAATCCGCCTATAATGTTCTCACTGCAGGGACACATGCCTTCTCTCTTCGAGAGAGAATGAGGCTGTAATCCACCACGCGGGCCCAGTGCTGGTTGGTAAAACTCAAACTCAAACCATTTATTTCAATTAAACCATTTCCAGGCACTTTTGAATTGTCAAAATTAACTAGTCGGTCAGTTAGTCAGAAAGTTGAAGCTAGTTACCCATTCCAAAACGTAGATCTCTTGGAGAAGAACGGGCAAGAAACTCCAAGGACACTCTTTTAAATTAAGATAGGTATTACAAAATCCTGAGTACAGTATTCTTGTTGCTTCTATATGTGAGAACAATGTTATGAAGAAACAATTCAAAATAGTTATAAGATTAAAAAGAAGCCCTGGCAGCTAAGAGATGACCAGTCTCAACTGACAGCGCCCGATAGATGCCACATGTCTTCGATTTTTTTATTCTAGGACATGGTTTCCTAATGATATTTTCTTTCACCGTTTTGAGAGCAGTGGTGATGAAATTATTTACACAAAGTAAAGCGCCTGCCTGGGTTCGAACTCACGACTCGATAAGATTCGTATTTCGGGGCCGTTACCACTGGACCATCAGTGTCAAAGTCAAAGTCAAATCATTTATTTCAAATAGGCACTTAAAAGGAACTTTTGAACGTCAAAATTTAAAATAAAAAAATAGAATTGATTCTAGTCGCCCATTCCAAAATGTAGTTTTCGTGTGGAGAAGAATGGGCAAGAAACTCTACCGTTACTCTTTTAAAATGTTTTACAAGTTTTTGTATACATTCATTATATAATTATATGTGAAGGCGATGCACCTAAAATAAAATTTAGTCTACCAAAAATGGTAAAAGAATTAAAAATATAACAGACTGGTAAATCAATTATGTGATAGATGGTGCTCACATATTTACAAAGTTTGCAAAATTTTACTAGTATTTTAAAAAGTGTGTGAGTTACATTTGTCACAGAATGTAAAAAAACAATGTAATGTGTAGTGCTCTTTTATGTGTAAATTAGTTATTCTGTGGTAAAGCTAGCAATTTTTTGACGTCATTGTGTTCCGGTTTGAAAGTATGGGTGTCAATACATTTAAGGCATTATGAAATATTTCAGTATTTGTCGCTGGGTAAGAAACGCACCTGCGCTGCTTTTTCTATTGTTAATTGAATTCTGTCTCAACGGGCTAACTATAACAGTTATAGGGTGCAACCCTGTGACAGGCAGTCAGACAGCCAGCCGATTTAGGCTTAGTAATAAGATACTATTGGCGCCGCCGTTTCAGTAAGAGCCTAAAAAGGAAAATTGTAATAGTAGTTTGTTTTTCTCTATATTGAGCCGTTATTGACCGATAACTTGTAGGTATGTCTGGTGCAAACTGTAAATGTAAGTTTGTTATTAATCTATACATACACACCTACTACATACAATTAAATAAAATCTAAGTGTCTGTTTGTAATGTAAAAATAATAGCTTTTTACTAAATGAAAGTACATAATTATTTACGGTGCTTAAAATAAAAAATAAACTATTTTTAATTTTTTTGTCTAATTGTTCCGGCTAATCTCCGAAACGGTTGGATCGATTTTGATGAAATTTGGTATGGGAATACTTTGAACTTTTTGAAAGGACAAAGGCTACCTTTTATCGATATACCACGCGGGCGAAGCCGCGGGCAGAAGGTAGTAATAAATAAATAAATAAATAGATGCCATTTCATGGTATAAGCATAAATAGAATTTCTCAAGCTATATTTTTGGATTTGGGTAAAAAACTAACTCAACTATGTATTATGGATAAACTTGCGTGTTTTAATATTTGAATACAAACATTACATTATTGCGATGATAACATAATAATATTATTGTATGGGGTACCTTGACGAATTGTGAGTTACTTTCAATTATTGAATTTACCCATAAAACGCAAGAAATAAATCGTTTGATCTAGGACACTCACAGCGTTCGTAAATGATTACGGTAAGTTAATCTTCTGTGTTCATAATTATTCTAAATAATTTTACGTACAATACGGTACGTATAAATTACGGAAAAATTATAACGATATTGTTAATCCATTGCTTCATGTGTTCGAAAAAAATGTTTCCGCAACATCGTACTAAACGCAATAAATGTTGTTGAACTGTGAAAATTACGCTACTGTTAGTGTGTTACACAGGTAAAGTACATAAATTCTTCAAATAATGAATTAAAAAAATATGTCCTTTAAAAAAAAGTCCCCACACTTCATGTAACATACCCAGTATATTCTGGAAAGAACAGCAATTCATAACTAGGTACTCGATGGAATTATTGGTAGGTAACAAGTCAGTATTGCCTATCTTAATATTTGTTTTTACAGTTTTTATGTTTCTTTGCTTTAGTCATCGTGAGTCAAGCGAAGCCGCAATGGCAATCAAGCCAAAGAAGCTAACTGAGCAGTCTGCAGGACCAACAGCTAGGCCTACAATCAAGTAGTCAGCATAATCTGTCACTGAGGGGACAAAATGGCTTGAGCAGTTTGGACCTCAACAGCCAATCGCTCCAAAACCGACGTCATTTGTGTTGTGGATAATCTACGAATATTATCAGACCAGACATGAGAATCCCAAAATACTTTTTCATGGACCGCCCTCATTACGATATGCACACGCAAGACAAATAAGAAAAAGAAAATAAAAAATAGATAAGTGAAATGTTAGTATCTTATTCGCGATCTCCTGACTTTGATTATAATATGTAAGTTAAAAACTTGTTCCCACAAAAACAAGTTAATACCACCTAAAACAGGGCTTCCTCTCTCCTACCCTTTTGCTGTGCCCTACAGGGTCCATAATCTAAATTGTTACTTAATAGTTACCACCTGAGTACACATTATGGTAAAGCAATAAAGCTATTGAGTATTGACCACTGACTGTTCTAAAATGATAAAAAAATCTGTACTCTATTGGAATAAAATATTAGATTCATTATTAGGAAATATGATTAAAAACTGTTTTACTGAATTAAATGGCATTATCACGTTTTCTTTTACATATGGCTTTTATTTGTATTTAGCATTATGTAATTATATCTATGACAATATTGTACAACATCTCAGAATTTGTCCAAGTTGCCACGTTGTGTAAAAACACTCGGAAAAAAATCAATCTGCCTCGCCTCAACTACATCTCTTTCTCGTTTCTACGTCTCTTTTCTCAACTACATATGACCAAGTACCGGATGCAGCTATCCAGTATTTTACATGGACCAACTGCCCACCCGATCTCCACACCCCAGTTACTGGTAACGCGTTACCTCTCGGTAAGACTGGTTGTCAGACATTTGGGCTTCTAAATACCCGTAACGACTGTCAAAGGTCTACGATAGCCAACGGCTTAACGTGCTTTCCGAGGTACGGAGGAATCTCGATATGTCATGGATTTGTATGTCACCCACGAACTGAACGCGGCAAGCGTAGTTAACCCCGTTTCAATCGACCCGTGCGTCTCTTATCTTTAAGCCTGGAACCCCCTCAAAAACACATAGGCAGGTACTAAACTTATATTACCAACAACATCTGCGACCAAAGCTTAATAAAAATAATAATAAATAAACATTTATTTCTCTTCCACAAAGACGCCTTAAAAATATGAAGACAATATACATCTGATAAATCCTTTGTGGGAGACTAGTATCTGCACTAGGAAAAATCTGTCACACAGATTACCAGGGGGATCCAAAAATAATGATTGAGTATTAAATCTTAAGATAAACAAATTATTTTAACCTTTGACAGGAGAACAGAGTAAACCAAAATAATGGGGAAAAAAAAATATACATATGATTTGTTACTGAGTATTAGTGAAGTAGTGTGGTACGGTGTGATGTGGTGTGGTGTAGTGTAATGTAGTGTACTGTGATGTACTGTGGTGTGGTGTGTGTATAGGTAGGCTGAAAACACATTTATCTTAACACTATTAAGATGCTTTCAGTGCTATCGTAATCAGGGTTGCAAAACCCTTTAAAAAAGTATGTCCTAAATTCAAATATGGTTCGACGTTGAATCTTTTCTACATAATCTGTTTTCCCTGCCTTAAAACTCGCCAGTTCGCCTGTCCCACTTTTTTCCGGAACACATACTTACATATCGGTCGTGTGGAAGCTATCAAATTAATAAAATAAAATTCAGCGGATAGTTGGGTCAGACGAATAGGGCAGTCCACTAGTGTTTGAATATTTAATATGTTGGCATTCGGCATTCGGCCTCGCATCCACTACGAGACACATTGACAGCAGTTATCTCGGCTAATACACATTTGAATGGCATTTGCAAGTTAAATTTAGGTCGAACTGACGTGTTTATTAAATGTAACGACATCTGCCTATTTATTATGTCGAAACGGTTAATATGCGATTTGATGACTAGAACTGGAAATGACTTAAACTTTATTTATTTAATCTTTTCGCACAAAAAAGGTACAAAGGCAGACTTAATGCCTTAGGCATTCTTCATCAGTCAACCAAGGATGGTGAAGAAATTAGATGGCAGGTGACTTTCTATTCATTCAGTGCCGTACCTGTATTAACTGTAGGAACAACTGAATGTAGTTCCAAGTTATTTGTTCTTGGCGAGGCAGAGCATAACTTCCAGGGTTCCGCTTTATTTTACAAACGATCTAGTAACAACGAAATAGTAAAAACGGATTTATATGTAGGTCATTGCTTCATCAGAAGCAGTGAATGCCCAGTGATAACCACCTCGGCTTACGAATCGTGGGTTCGAACCCAGACAGGCGCTTAATTTTGTGTTGATAATCTCACCACCACTGCTCTCAAAACGGTGAAGGAAAACATCGCGAGGCTTAGAACCAAAAATTGGGCCTGCATTGGGCCCGCGTAGTACAGTACAGCCCACTCCCTCTCGAAGAGAGAAGCCTGTGTCCCACCAGTGGGAATATTACATGCAGAATATGCTTATAAAAGCTTTGCTATATAACCTGCCATTTAAAAAAAAATAATATTAAATAAAAATAACATTACGCCCGTACATCCTTATTTAATCTGTTATAGGGTAATCCCCGAAAGTACTAATCCGATTTAAAAAATTCTATCACTGATAGAAAGCTCTGCTATTGCCGAGTGCTGTAGGATATGTTTTATGTTAAAACACGGGGACAAAGTCACGGGCTTAAGCTATTCATAAATAATCTGACTGAATAATCTTAGACGGTACTCAGTCAGAATTCTTTTAGAAGTTTAAACACTATCTTGATGAAGTGAAGCTTTCTGTCTACGGAACTTTCCGCTAATGTCCAATGCCATAAAAAACTTGAACAGTTTTATTTTTAATTATTTAATGCTCTTGCTACTAGTAAAACGTAACACCTGATGTTACAGGTGCGACTAACTGCGGCAGTTCTCTAAGTGTAGTAAGTTTTTTGTTGAAAAATATTTTTATTTGTACTACGGAAATGTCCAGTTCTCTAGTCGGTTGTATTTTTTGTAAAAAAGTTTTTTTGTTATTATTTAAAATAAAGAAACATAGCATTTCGCCTGTATTCCTCGAAGAGTGAGGCCGGGGAATAAATTGTACAGACGGCAGCACATCAAGCTGCTACAATCTGTCAAATTTATTTAACAGATTTTAAACTTGATTGCTAAATCATATGGTTCAAAGTTGATTGGGAAAATTTGACAGTTTCGGGTAGCTTGATGTGCTGGCGTCTGTACATGCTTACTTCGGCAGTTACCTACGTTTCAAGACTCATGTAATATCTAAGGCTACCTTGGCTACCACTTTGACCCTGGACCTGAGTATCAAACTCAGGACTCTCAGAAGCTCAGCAGGCACGTTTGCGATCACTATGATTAACGCGTCCGCAATTTTCATTAATTCAGCCGGAAGACATCCATTGCTGGACAAAGGCCTCCGGTTCTGTGTTTCCCGCCTCTAGCAGATTCCTGCGGCCTTCATAAGGTCATCGGTCTGCCTTGCTTGTTCTGGAGTGGCGACCGCGCAGCGTTGGAAAGCCTCCCGCTTTCCAACGCTGCGCGGTTGCCACTCCAGAACCTTTCGGCCTCATCAGCCATCTGTTCTACAAGCAATGTGCCTTGATCACTGCAACTTAAGTTTGGCAATTCTTCGGGCTATGTCGGTTACCTTGGTTCTCCTGCGGATCTCGCGTGATTCGATCACGTAGGCGGTCAATTTAATCTTATTATATAAGTATTCTAGTACTCATGTAAAAATTTCAAGCAAATTCCTTGAAAATGAATACTTTCAGAAGTTTAATCATGCACACAAATTAACATTTTCTTTTCAGTGAAGGTTTTTTGTCAACGGAATAATTTTACGCCAATGCCCAACGCCATAGAAGACTTGAAAAGTTTTTTTTTTTGTTTTTTTTATGCTTTGTTGCCTGTAATGCCTGATGTTACAGGTGCAGCCAACTGTGGTAGTTCTCTAAGTTTGTGTAACAGTAAGTACACTCACTTTTTCTTGTTACCCACAGCAATGTAAGAAAAAAATATTTCTGCATCTACTAACTTACTAGTTGATTTACCTTACCGTCAACTTAGGTCCCTACTAGTTTATTTACCCTACCGTTCTTCATAAGTTCGTGTATCAAATGATAAGTGAATTGTGTTCTTTTTGAGCAATAAATGTCTTAAACCATAACTTTCATTGTTGGGAAATATGTTTCTTTGTAAGTAGGTACTATGAAAATGCCCAGTTTCCAGTAAATCTTTTCTTTTCTTTTCTTTGTTTTAATTTTCAATTTTGTTTTCATGTACTTAGTTTTTTTTTGTAGCTTAAATTTACTCTATGTAAAATTATAAAACTTGAAATATGTAAGTGCTGTGCACACCTGTAAGTAACAAATTCACTCTAGATTTTAAGTTTAATTGTTACAGTACCCCAAAAAATGTATTAGTGAATAAGTCGTTGGAGTGCCATAATTAAATAAATAAATAAATGCTAATTTTATTTTTGATTGTATTTCCACACGGTTCGTTGCCGATACAATCATCCATTTTTAGTTAGTCTTAAAAGATTTTATACCTTCACTATTTTCAGTTTCAATTTTCAGCGCACGATTTTTCTCATAGAACGGTTTTTTTACGACGATGTTCCATTCCTATTAAGATAGGGATGAAACATTGTCACTGTTCTCCATTAGGTTTTTACACAATACGATATGATAACGATCTTCAACTATATGTCTTAGATGTCTCAAATTTATAAAGCATCTTTATAAAGTCAAGGAAAATAATTGTTTATTAAGTTGCATAATAGCATAATTAGCATATAATGTTCCCACTGCTGAGACCAGGCCGTAATCCACCACGCAGGCCCAGTGCGGGTTGGTAGATGTCAAGTCTTCGAATTTTTGGTTCTAGTACATAGGTACAGTTTCCTCACGATATTTTCTTTCACCATTTTAAGAGCAGAAGTGATGAAATTTTACTGTTTTGGTTTTAAACCATGATAGAAAAGAAAACCTTATGGTTATACACTAAAATGTTTGTAGTAAGTTCATCATACTGTTCTATAATATAAACTGTGTTACTGTTTCTTTCCTTGGGGACCGGCTCTGTACAGGAGTACAGGAGCACAGAGCCGGTCACAAGAATGGCACAGGTTATCTATTAACTTACCTAGGACTACACCACCTCACACACCACTAAAAAAAAATGTTACACAAAGTAAAGCGCTTGTCTGGGTTCTTACCTACCATCTAGGCACAACTCGTAAGTCGCAGCCGTTACATTGGGCCACCACTGCTCTCATTAAATTGACTACCAACTAAAATATTGAAATCACAACTGTCATTCATTGATTTAAAATCCTTGTGGCACTTTCCTCTTGACTTCGTGACATGACATGACGAATTAAGTTTTTCTAAAATGTCGTATCATAATCGTATCGACTAGTGTTAAATTATAAAAGCGTCCTTAATATCGATGACAGTAATAGTATTCAACGATCATAATACTAGTATGAAGTCTCTTTTTATCTATTTACCCCTTATCTACCCTGTTAAGTAGTGCTCTCCCTATTACCCCATTTTTACCCTCGCAGATTACCCCCCAGACAGTCGTGTTATAGAGAAGGCGAACTGTGAAGAAATGGTCTCAGTCTAAAGTACATAGATTATGAGGCAGTGGTTTTAACATGATAAGGAAACTGCTTGTGATAATCGCTCTAAAAATATACGGTTTTTGGTGTTAGTGTGGCGGTTTCATAGTTGCTTACTTAAAAAAAGCACTTAAATATTGCTTCACATATGTTTTCCATTATGGTTTTTTATATTTTTTTTGTTGCAAAGTGAGCCTGTTTTTGTCCTTGATCTCGCTTGGTAGAAAGTGATGGATGAGGGTCCACGATAGAAAGAGTGAGCCCAGAAGATGCCTATTCACTATTGTTTTGAAGGCTGACGGTTTATACACAGAAGGTAAAACAGACGCTGGTGGCTTGCTTTCCTAGCACACTTAGTATGATCTGGACTGCCCCGTTGGTCTCGTGGTTGCAAGCGCGACTGCTGAGCGTGGGGTCCTGGGTTCGATTCCCGGATCGGACAAAGTGTTATTGAGTTTTTCCATTAGGAATTTCTTAGTAACAGTCCGGAGTTTGGAAGTTGGCGGTTTAAATACCCCCGTGCCTCGGAAAGCACGTTAAGCCGTTGGTCCTGCGCCTGATCTCTCTCCGGTCGTGTCGGATTGCCATCCCATCGGACTATGAGAGTGAGGAAAGAGGGAGTGCACCTGTGTCTGCGCGCACACTTCTGGACTATAATATCTCCTGCGTACCTGGCTAATCTCCGTTGAGATTGGCCACCGTGACCGAAATCGGTCGGGGAGGCTATTATTATTCTTAGTATAATCTATTATATCTCTATTATAAGAATAATAAACATTTGCCCTTTTATCCAACGTGGCATGTATTCTTAATTTTTGAGATCGTGGTTTAAGGCTCGAGAACAGGCGCGACGCGACTCTAGTAGAACAATGTATATGAAAACTTCGTGGAAATTATTCTACAAGAATCGCGTCGTATCGTCGCGTCACGCCTGTCTGCGGGAGTCTTTAGAAAATGTTCTCTTTGTAAAAAAAAAACTACCTGTGAACCAGTTGTTTCTTGCCATAATTTGAATGCCATTTCAACAAATAGGATTTTTCTAATCAGTCTATTAATGTACAGACGCCAGCACATCAAGCTACTACAATCTATATAGCTTGATGTACTGGCGTCTGTACAAAGCCTATTCTCGTCTTTCCAGTACCTACATCAACTACAACAAACTAAATTCAATCTTCTCTAACGGCCGAAATTAATAACCAATCTAATCCAATATCTCTAGATTTAAGATTGAAAATTCAATCCAGATTTATAGTAAAGTGTAGCTAAAAACGATCCGCGGATTGCAATTGCAATCTTTTCAACCAATCGATCTTTGAGAGGACGGATCATAGATTACAGATTGACCTCTGTTCGAAAATGACAGTTTGAGTGTGTCAATAACCTATCCGTTAAATTTGACGTTTGTTTGGATCGGTGTAAACAATCCAAATCTTAATCTTAGAATTTCCTTAGATAGAGGATTGACTTCACGGATTTTATTTGAAAAATGGCACTGTCAGTATTTTCCAGTGATAGTGATATGGAGGTTCTGGCTCAATTATCGGATTTGGACAGTACTGACAGTGACGCTGCTGAAGAAATAAGACGTCAACGTGCTTCTGCGCGGAGAATGAAAAGGGTGAACTACATGCAAAGTCTGGATGATGTGGACTTTACCTTTAGGTTTGAGCTATCAAAATTAGCAGTAAATTTGCTCATCATCTGCCTAGCCTTTTCCCAACTATGTTGGGGTCGGCTTCCAGTCTAACCGGATGCAGCTGAATATAGGGAGGCAGTCGCTCCATGTAAAATACTGTACATGGAGCGACTGCCTATCGGACCTCCACAACCCAGTTACTGGGTAATACGAACCCCTTGGTAAGACTAGCAGTAAATTTACTGTTCACTGAAATTATGCCTCTCGTCCGTGTAACCTCATCAAGGTAAGTTGCAAATAGTAAAAAATAGCTACCTGTTTTTAAAGTAAGTATAATAATTATTTCAGAAATCATGGAGTGCCACCGCTTCATCAACTGTTGATGACTTTAAGATTCTATGCATTAGGCACTATGCTAATTTCTGTAGCTGATTTTGTGGGAGTATCAATTGCCACATTGTATGATAAATACATTTTTATGAATCACGGAGGTGCAGAAAAATGTTTTTGATTTTTTTTAAATTACCATTATTTTCACCGTAAAAAGCAAACACCTAAAATATTGGCGCTGCCTGCCACCCGGCACCGCACTCTGTCTCGCTCTCACTCAGTCCGCGAGCAGTATCGCGCGAGCGAGATAAAGAGTGAATTTTAGCTGAGGTAGCATAGGTTCTTTAGAGCCTACAGTACCTCAGCTAAAATTCACTCTTTATCTCGGTGAAAATAATGGTAATTAAAAAAAAGTAAATAACATAAGACCTGCTTTATAGTTAGTTCGGTTAGTATACAAAGTTTCATGATCTAATTCGAAGTATTTTTTGAATACCAGCGGTTTATTGTTCGGTTTGGAGGCAAATTTGGAATTTTTTTCTATCGAGAAAATTGTATGAAATCGTGTTTTCGTCTAACATAAAACCTAGCATTAATCCTCAACTTTACCATATATTTATTTCAAAATTAATGCTGCAGTATTTTCGACATAACGGAGGATCATGCTAAGCCATTTGAGGTAGTATAGGCCCTTAACAAACACGTTTTGAATTTTATTACAAATTTGTTCGTATTAATAGAATTGTTTTCTTCGGTCTATATTTTTATGTATTACAAATCCATAAAATGAAATTATAAAACCTGTTTATGCTTAGCTTTTTATTGTTACAAACAAACAAACCGTGTCTACTTTTTTAAATTTTGCATACAGCGGAATGACGAAGAGGGAAAGGATTTCATGTTATCTGCGGATTGACCGACAGCAGGATCGTCTTTTTTCGATATTAGGACGCGGGTCGGAGATCGATCCATAGATTGGTATCTATCGACGATCGATTTATATCTTGGATCAAGGATTCAATATTAATTTCGGGCGTAAGCCTGTCTCCTGCCACTACTGTCAAATACAACGTGATAAAGTTCCAAGGCATACACTGCCGAGTTCGTATCACATATCACGCAACTGATCAGTAACAACGGCTCCACAAAATGGTCCCGACGTTGGCCCCAAAGCCACTTGACCAACATATGGATCAGCGGCAATTCTCGTAATTTTAAGCATGTACACAGTCTGGATCTCAGTCTCAATCTGTCAAAAATACCTCTAAAATCCCTTCATTTTTTAGACAAATTTTTGACATTGATTGTCACTGATATGAGATCAAGACAAGGTTATGAGCGTTTTTAATTCCGGGAATTGGCCTTCAGGAAAATAGAAAATGGCTGCAACGTTGGCCGATGGCAGTTTCTCGATCCAAACTTTGGACGGGCGGCGAGCCAACGTTGGGACCAAATGTGAAGCCGGCGTAGCACGCGTCGTGTTTGAACGATCGGTTAGTGCATAATCTTGTTGCATGAACACTGAACAGGCAAATATAAACAGAAATAGAGGCCTCTGGAGGCCGCTCTATTTAAGCGAAATAGATAAATAATTCGTGGTATGACTTTAAGTATTCTGCAAACAGGTTAGTAGTTATGTGACCTACAATATTTAGCTATTTGCTTACCCAATAACTAATCGAATTGCTGGAACTAGTTATCCAACCCTCGCTTAGCAGATAATTATACTTGTAACTCTTTATAGAATTGCAGGGACCTGGAGGGTTCTAAGTATATTTTCGTTAAAGAAAGACAGCAGCTGCCTAGCCTTTTCCCAACTATGTTGGGGTCGACTTGAAGTCTAACCAGATGCAGGTGAATACCAACATTTTACATGGAGCGACTTCCTATCTGACCTCTACAACCCAGATTTCGGAGTATTCCCGATTGAGCACCTATTTTTATAGCACCTATGCATGGAGCACCAAAGGTATTCTCATTTATTCCCCTCTAAAATAGGTGCTCTAAAAATAGGAGCTCAAACGGGAATACTCTCAGATTTCAGATGTTTTGGCTTCCGACTACCAGTAACGACTGTCAAAGATTTATGAATGACAGCCGGAACCAATGGCATAACTTGCTTTCTGAGGCACTGAGGGGTCTCAATATATAACAGACTAGCTGCGCCCCGCGGTTTCACCCGCGTAAGTTTCGATTCCGTGGGAATATCGGGATAAAAAGTATCCTATGTGTTATTCTGATGTATAAGCTATATTACTGTACAGTTTCATCAAAATCCGTTCAGTAGTTTTTGCGTGAAAGAGTAACAAACATCCATCCATCCATCCTCACAAACCTTTGTATTTATAATATTAGTAGGATTATATATTATTATATTATTTATATATATTGCTTTACTTATGGCATTTTCCATTATTTTTTAAATGAATGATTCAGTAAAAGTACACTATTTCATTAAAAATTAAAAATTTAATTATTATATTATTATAGTTGGATAGTAGGAAGTAGGATAGGATTAGTAGGAAGTAGGATGGTCATAAGCTCAACGCAGCAAGCATAGCTAAACCATCGATCGACCCCTGCGGCTGTTACCATTTAGCCACAAGCCATATGAAGGCACAATCAGCTAATAATATGTAGGTGTGACATTTTCGATAGTTCAAATGTTCGTTTCAAGTATCATAAATAAAAACATGTCACAATATTCGAAAAATATATAGATAAAACGTTGACCAGACCACCGATGTAATTGATACAAACTAATCAAATTATACATGCTAAATATAATCAACGAACATTCAAAATATTTACAGTAATTAATACGTCAAAGTTAATTGAAAGAGTGATCGCCAACTAAGCCTAATTCAATTATCGAAAATTATCATTAATTCACAGATTTTCGGACATTTAACCTGAAATTGTTTTAAATCCAATTATGTGGTAATTGCATCCTAACGGAACATAACATCACGCCTGTTTTACATAAAGGAGTAAAGGGGTAGGCAGAGTTATTTAGGCGCCAGCACGTTAACCGAAACTGTAAAACTTTCCCAATCAACCTTGAACCTTATGCTGTAGTGATAAAGTTAAAATCTATTAAAGACATTTGACAGATTTCGTCTAGCACTAGCGTCTAATAGCAGTAATTATTAGACGATATACGTAGCAGCAGAATTTGTAGTCAATACATATAGATTAGTATGCATATTCAAGAATATGTTGTTTGAAAGCGTAGCTGATGATTACGAGTATGCTTTAATATTATGCAAGTGGGCCATATTAATGTAATGCTTGATTTCTATAAAAATCTGCTCTAATTTTCTGCGTTCAGCAATTATTTAGGGGACACAAGTAATCTTCTACTGATCACCATAGAAACGTAAGAATAGACAAAACGACAGATTGTATACCTAGAGATTGACTCGAGCAGTGGTGGCACAGTGTTAACGGCTGCGACTTATGAGTTGTAGGTCGTAGATTCGAACCCAGACATGCGCTTTACTTTGAATAAATTATACCAACACCACTGCTCTCAAAACGGTGAAGGAAAACATCGTGAGGAAACCGGCATGTCCTAGAAACAAAAATTCTAAGACATGTGACATCTACCAACCCGCACTGGGCCCGCGTGGTGGATTACAGCCCACTCCCTCTCACTGAAAGGAGGCCTGTGTCCCAGCAGTGGGAACGTTATAGGCTGATTATGTACTCGTCGTGGTAGACAGCTTAGATGTTAGCTGGACGAACTAGACAAAACTAATAACCGATGGTCCACGGCTACCTAGACCGAAATCGCTACCAGTCCTTTGCCCAGCAGTTGGATGAAGCTGGCTGATAGTAAATAGTAACGTAATGTTCAAAGTTTAAAAAAAATGCTACTGTTTCTGTTACTCTAATCCTGCATCATCCCACAGCTGGGCAAACGCCTCTAACTATGACTTGCAGCTGTTTCGATCCAGGACTAATGTGGACCACTGGCCGTTTGTTTTCTCCAGCTCGTCGCGCTGTCTTTTACGGGGTCTGGCTGTGGCAGGGCTCCACATAGTGGTTAATATTTTGGCCCTTGGGCACATGGCAGACGTCGCCAACAGTTAGTGAGAATTTTTCCTCAGTATTTGAAAAAGTTCGAGTGTATTACGGGACTTAGAAAAGTGTAACATCGATTATCACGTCCCCGTAAGTTTACTAATAAGAATCACTTAACAACGACTGCACGCTACCACGAAAAACTTAACGCCGTAGCCATGCGATCTCGATTAACCAAATATCTAATTCACTTATTCGGAACATTTAACAATGAATGCACGCTACCACAAAAAACTTAACAAACTTAACATTCGTGGTGCAATATTTTTCACAACTCCCTTTACGACAAGATTTTCCTCCAATTGAAATTACCCACACAACAGCGTACAAAGCCTTCCCTCTACACACCTTTGTTGAACGGGAATTAAGGGATATGCCGGAAGAATAAACTATGGATACTCGATACAAGCAAATATAATTTTTAATTGGTGTTAACAACATGAGGTTTGAAAGGCAAGTGAAGTGTCAAAAAAAAAACGGACACATAATTACAATTAAGTACATTAAAGCTAATTAGACGAACTGCTGCTATGCGATATTGATCAGGCGTTTCAACATTAATAAGGCGCCTTGAGAGCGACCGGTGTACAGCAGTAGACTGAAGCAGGATGATGATGAGAATCCAACATTTCCCCGGGCGTTGAAACCAACGGTTTCAACCAGATTCCGAAGACACAGGCAATGGGCAGATTCTGTTAAATGCCCGCCGAATGACTCCAGTGGACGTCCGAATATCAGCTACACGGGCGATGCCATCAGTTCCGGGGCGAACAGCTACAATTCGCCCAAGTTTCCACTTCAGAGGAGGAAGATTATCCTCCTTAATCACGACCAAGGAGTCCAGTTTTAAACCATCCTTGCAGGAACGCCATTTGGACCGCAGCTGTAATTCTGCTACATACTCTTTGCTCCATCTGTTCCAAAAGTGCTGGCGGAGTTGCTCAATCCTTTGATAGCGAGACAGATGGTTGGCAGAGTTATCCTGGTAGTTAGGTTGCGGCAAGGAAGTAAGAGGCCGTCCAACAAGGAAATGTCCCGGAGTGAGCGGTGTATAATCTGCAGGATCTGAAGACAACGGCGTCAGTGGACGAGAGTTCAAGATGGCTTCAATCTTCGTTAGTGCGGTGTACATTCAGCTTTGTTGAATAAATAAAGGCTCAACACAGGTCAAGTTCCGCGTTAATTATACGAAGGAAATTCAAAAATGTTACTTCCTACTTATAATATTAACGAAAGTAGGTTTGTTTGTGAATTTTGTGTGTTTTAATCAATGACGCCTTAACGGATAAACGTAATTGCGTGAAGTTTGGGTCATAAATACACCGTGACCATGGACGTAGGGAATTTATATCCCAGTAGTACGGTAGGCTGGCCTCTTATTCTATTATAACTCCGTACTGCGCTAGGACAACTCTAACGGCCGAAATCAATAACCAATATAATCCAATATCTCTAGATTTAAGATTGAAAATTCAATCCAGATTTATAGTAAAGTGTAGCTAAAAACGATCCGCGGATTGCAATTGCAATCTATTCAACCAATCGATCTTTGAGAGGACGGATCATAGATTACAGATTGACCTCTGTTCGAAAATGACAGTTTGAGTGTGTCAATAACCTATCCGTTAAATTTGACGTTTGTTTGGATCGGTGTAAACAATCCAAATCTTAATCTTAGAATTTCCTTAGATAGAGGATTGACTTCACGGATTTTATTTGAAAAATGGCACTGTCAGTATTTTCCAGTGATAGTGTTGGATTCTCATCATCATCCTGCTTCAGTCTACTGCTGTACACCGGTCGCTTTCAAGGCGCCTTATTAATGTTGAAACGCCTGATCAATATCGCATAGCAGCAGTTCGTCTAATTAGCTTTAATGTACTTAATTGTAATTACGTGTCCGTTTTTTTTTGACACTTCACTTGCCTTTCAAACCTCATGTTGTTAACACCAATTAAAAATTATATTTGCTTGTATCGAGTATCCATAGTTTATTCTTCCGGCATATCCCTTAATTCCCGTTCATGGTCCTTCGAGCCGGATAACGTATAATACAAAGGAGATCAGCGGTTTTAATAAAGAATAAGGATTATAATCACCCACGTGCAGTGGAGGTTATTCGCCGGTGAAAAGGAATGACTTCAAGCAAGCGATATAACGGTGTACAGCATTTATAATTAAGCTAATATCGTCACCCAACACTCAGGTAGTATATGTTAATGGTCATATTTAAGGTCAGTATTATTTAATTGTATTACCTATTGTATTGTGTTAGATTTAAAATCATTAGGTACTTGGTACATTGTGATTAGTATTTTATTCAACAGCAAAGTTAAGTTTAAAATCATACTTATCGCAGTATAGTTAGCTTAATTGCTACATTATTTGAACTTACATTATATAAAGCTGTAACTAATCCACTTATTTATTTAACAGTAGTGATACCTAATTGTTAACAAGTATCTTAACATAATATATAATTTTAGAGTGTTTGATATTAGTGCAAGTCATTGTTATAAATTATAAGTATTTAGAGTCATTTATGTAGTCAACATATCATTATAATAGTGTTTTTAGTTGTGCCTATTTAGTACTTAGTGTTATAGTTTAACAAATAAAAAAGATTGTAGGTAGTATTTTACGTGTTTTAGGTTTATAAACTTGGTACCTAAGTAATTAAAGTATTAAGTTTGTATTGTTTGCTATTAATTATAGCATTTAGAAGGTGTATAAAATATAGTTAGGCGTGTACTCAAATTATATTGTTCGTTTTTATCATTGTATTCCTGTATCAATTCCAGGTTGACGGCACTCATCTCCCAGTATGTCTGAGGAAAGAGATTTAATTAAAAAGCGAGGCAGCTTCAAGGGCCGTGTGACTGCTTTCTGTAATTTCCTGGACTCACTCAAGGACAAGGAATTATCCAGCTGTGATGTGTCTGAACTGCAGTTGCGTATGGGCAAGATGGAGTCGTTGTACGAACAATATGATGAGGTACAATTACGTCTGGAATGCATTGTAGACGATTTAAAATCACAATACTCTGAGCGCTCTGAATTTGAGTCTATTTATTATAAATCTTTATCCAAAGCCCAAAATATTATAAGTGATTTTAACAAAGATAATAAATCGATGGAAAGCTGCAAAAGTACACCTACTCTGCACAAGCCGGTTAAATTGCCAACGATTCAGTTACCAAAGTTTAGCGGATTATATTGTAATTGGCTTGAATTCCGCGACACCTTTGCTAGCCTAATTCATAGTAACGATGATATAGACGCAATCAATAAATTTCATTACTTGAGAGCATCACTTGAGGGAACAGCTGCATTAGTCATTAAATCCATTGAGTTTTCTTCGAGCAATTACACTGTGGCATGGTCGTTGTTATGTGATCGATTTGACAACAGAAGATTATTGATACAAAATCATGTTTGCGCATTATTTAATATTGAGTCCATATCAAAGGAATCTTCTGTTGCCATTAAGAGTTTGATCGATCAGTTAAATAAAGATTTGCGAGCTTTAGATTCGTTAGGGGAGCCTGTTAAACACTGGGACACACTTTTAATTTACATTGTGACTCGTAAGCTTGATCAAAAAACCTATCGTGAGTGGGAGGAGTACAAAGGTAGGATTGACAAAGACTGCACGATTACTTTTGACGCATTTATGCTATTCTTACATAATCGTGCCGATCTTATCGAGACCTTGGAGCTAGCACGTACTAATTATTCCCAAACGACAGGTAAGTCAGCCCCTAAGATCAAGTCGATGGTAGCAACACAATCTCCTAATAGTTCTAGTACTGAACCAGCTTCGAAATCATGTCCTAAATGTAACAATAACAATCACACTTTAAATAATTGTCCACAGTTTCTCGTATTAAGTAATGACGATCGTCTCAAGCTACTACCCAGTTATAAGATATGTTTCAACTGTTTTCGGTCAGGGCACTTTGCTAATAAATGTAAAAAACCAGGTTGTAAACTATGCAAACGTAGGCACAACACACTAGTTCACGTAGATTCTAAAGGCACTATTGCGAATACACTTAGTGGTAATTCAGTAAACAACTTGTCTGCATCGTCTTCATTACCGTCTGCTACCACTGATGCGAGTGACGTAGCGTTATCAGCAAACATTGCATCTCCGTGTAGTCATACGCAACGAGATGTGTTGTTGTCAACCGCCTTGATCAAACTGCGGGACCACAATGGTTGTGTGCATCTCGTTCGCGCGGTTCTTGATAGCGGTAGCACGTCGTCATTCGTAACAGACAGGTTATGCAGTAAACTCAACTTAACAACTAGCCAAGTAAATAGATCGATTCTTGGTATCAACAATGTTACTTCGCACGTAGGAAAAATATGTCGAGTTAAGATTTCGTCATTAGATGATAGCTTCGTATTTGAACTTCATTGTTTTGTTCTGCCACACATTACAAATAATGTACCGTGCCGTGAAATAAACATTTCTGATTTCGACATACCCTCGAATATTACTTTAGCTGATCCTACTTTTTATAATCCTGCTGATGTTGATATTTTAATTGGCGCTGATCTTTTTTGGGAGTTGTTAGGATCTCAAAGACTAAAGTTAGGTGCTGGAAAACCAATATTATGTGAAACCCGTTTAGGATGGATAATTTCCGGTCCAATTACTCAGAATTATATTTCACTGCTGTCGAATGACGTAAAATGTAATTTTTCTAAAATGGTTTCAGATAGCGATAGTGACTGGGAAAAAATTAAGTTAGAATTGACAAAATTTTGGCAATTAGAGGAGGTAAATGCGAAATCTTCCAATTCTTATATGCCCGAAGAGAAATTGTGTGAAGATAATTTCGTTAAAAATACGACACGTTTGTCTGATGGTCGTTTTTGTGTTCGCATACCCCTTAAGAAAGATCCTTCAGTTCTAGGAAATTCTTTTAATAAAGCTACACATTGTTTACAGTCTTTAGAGCGTAGATTAAAGGTTAAGCCAGACTTTAGTAGGCTGTATCGTGATTTTTTGTTAGAATATGAGTCACTTGGTCATATGACAAAAATTAATAAACCTAATTTGTGTGTTGGTTATTTTATTCCCCATCACGGAATTTTACGTGAGTCGAGTAGCACGACCAAACTTCGTGTTGTCTTCAACGCAAGTTGTCCTACTTCGACGGGAGTGTCCTCTAATGACCTACAGATGGTCGGGCCAACTGTACAGGATGATCTTTTGTCTATACTACTTCGCTTTAGATTCCACAAGTATGTTTTATCTGCAGATGTGGAGAAAATGTATCGACAAATAGTCGTCCACCCGTCGGATAGGTATTTGCAACAGATTGTTTGGCGTGATAATATTAGTGAACCTATTAATGTTTACCAATTGAACACCGTCACGTACGGTACGGCTAGTGCGCCGTTCCTTGCGACACGATGCCTTAAACAAATAGGACTCGACTGTAGGAACCCTAAAATAGCTGAGATCATTAGACATGACTTTTACGTCGACGACTTGCTGACCGGGGGAAATGACTTAGACGAAGCAAAATTCATTCGCACTGAAGTCACCAAGGCGCTTGCATCAGCATGTATGCCATTGAGAAAATGGAAGTCAAATAACCCTCAATTAGTGTCGGATGCTGTTCCTGCGTCATTTGACTTAAACATTGGACCTAATGAGCCTGAAAAGTTACTTGGTCTCGGTTGGTTTATCGACACTGATGAGTTAGGGTTTCCTATAAGTCTGACTAAGTCTTCGACTGGGTACACAAAGCGAGACGTGTTATCTGTGATTGCGCGAATTTTCGACCCCTTAGGTCTATTGGGTCCTATTGTTGTCTCCATGAAGATATTTTTACAAAAAATGTGGTTAGATAAATTATCCTGGGATCAACCATTGCCTAATGAGATTAGTAAACAATGGGATATTATAATTACGTCTTTACCTCTTTTAAATCATGTTCGCATTCCGCGAATTGTAGTTTGCAATTTATATACGGAGTTAGAACTCCATATTTTCACAGATGCGTCTGAGTCTGCATACGGTGCTTGCGTTTACATTCGCAGTGTTAATGGTAAAGGTGAGTATATGGCTCGCTTGTTAATGGCGAAGAGTCGAGTGGCTCCCATCAAGCCTACAACAATCCCGCGACTGGAGCTGTGTGGTGCGGTAGTCGGTTCTCGTCTTTATGAGAAGGTGATGAGCTCACTTCGAGTGAAGATCAGTCGGGTCTATTGTTGGACTGATTCGACCATCGTGTTGGGATGGTTACAGATGATGCCTACCAAACTTCAGCCGTTTGTACGCAACCGCGTTGCTGAAGTTTTGGACAAGGCGGGTAACTGTTCTT
This sequence comes from Globia sparganii, assembly GCA_949316385.1. Lineage (NCBI taxonomy): Eukaryota > Metazoa > Arthropoda > Insecta > Lepidoptera > Noctuidae > Globia > Globia sparganii. The sequence goes on along the minus strand of OX438663.1, from coordinate 11,108,923 downwards.
GGAGGCACGTCCCAACAGATCAAAATCCAGCAGACCTAATATCCCGTGGCACGGATATTAGTGTTCTGCAGGATTCAGACCTATGGTGGCATGGACCAGAATTCTTAAAACTAGACTCGTCTGAATGGCCTTCTCGAATTCCAAGTCAAGAACTACAGTTATTGCCAGAGATTCGACCTAATATTGTGTTAAGTGCTGTTAATAACGATTCAAAAACTGAAGGTTTAATAAATTTTAATCGTTTTTCGAATTACTCACGGCTTATTCGTTCTGTTGCCTACGTATTGCGATTCATAAAGTCATGTAGAAAGCATTACCCGAAAACTAATTATTTATCACATGATGAGGTACAAGATGCACTCACCGTTGTCATTAATAAAAGTCAATTCCAGTCATTTCCCGAATACCAACTACTTTTAAATAAAAAGAGTTTACCTCAAAAGAGCGCCCTTCTAAAGTTTAATGTTTATTTAGACGATAAAAAGATAATGCGAGTAGGAGGACGTCTCGATAATTCTAATTTTGCTTATAATAAAAAGCACCCTATTTTGTTACAGTCCACTCACGAATTTACTAAATTATTATTCAATTTTGAGCATAAAAGGCTAATGCACGCTGGCCCACAATTATTATTAGCTTCCATTAGAGAATCTTACTGGCCAATAGGAGGTCGCAACTTGGCGAAGGCCTGTTATCATAAGTGTGTTCTGTGTCACCGTATGAAGGGTAAGGTTGTAGCTCCCTTAATGGGTAACTTACCACAAGAACGCCTTCGTCCAGGTTATCCTTTTGAAAGCACAGGCGTTGATTATGCTGGCCCTATTATGAGTGCTAGTCGTCAAGGTCGTGGATGTAGGCTAGTAAAGGTGTATGTCGCTATCTTTATTTGCTTCACAACTAAGGCCATTCATTTGGAGCTCGTTGGCGATTTAACTAGCAATAGTTACTTACTGGCTTTGTATCGATTTGTTTCTCGAAGAGGTAAGCCCGTTGATATCTTTTCTGATAACGGTACCTCATTTGTCGGTGCGTATAACGACCTTTCCAAGTTTTTAAAGTTAAATTCTTCGTCCTTGGGTGAAAGTACAGCGAGCGACGGAATAAGGTTCCATTTTATACCCGCCTACACCCCGCATTTTGGTGGACTCTGGGAGGCGGGTGTGAAGTCAACAAAGTACCACCTTCAAAGAGTGTTGGGAAATTGTAATTTGACTTTCGAGGAGCTGTACACCGCACTAACGAAGATTGAAGCCATCTTGAACTCTCGTCCACTGACGCCGTTGTCTTCAGATCCTGCAGATTATACACCGCTCACTCCGGGACATTTCCTTGTTGGACGGCCTCTTACTTCCTTGCCGCAACCTAACTACCAGTATAACTCTGACAACCATCTGTCTCGCTATCAAAGGATTGAGCAACTCCGCCAGCACTTTTGGAACAGATGGAGCAAAGAGTATGTAGCAGAATTACAGCTGCGGTCCAAATGGCGTTCCTGCAAGGATGGTTTAAAACTGGACTCCTTGGTCGTGATTAAGGAGGATAATCTTCCTCCTCTGAAGTGGAAACTTGGGCGAATTGTAGCTGTTCGCCCCGGAACTGATGGCATCGCCCGTGTAGCTGATATTCGGACGTCCACTGGAGTCATTCGGCGGGCATTTAGCAGAATCTGCCCATTGCCTGTGTCTTCGGAATCTGGTTGAAACCGTTGGTTTCAACGCCCGGGGAAATGTTGGATTCTCATCATCATCCTGCTTCAGTCTACTGCTGTACACCGGTCGCTTTCAAGGCGCCTTATTAATGTTGAAACGCCTGATCAATATCGCATAGCAGCAGTTCGTCTAATTAGCTTTAATGTACTTAATTGTAATTACGTGTCCGTTTTTTTTTGACACTTCACTTGCCTTTCAAACCTCATGTTGTTAACACCAATTAAAAATTATATTTGCTTGTATCGAGTATCCATAGTTTATTCTTCCGGCATATCCCTTAATTCCCGTTCAGATAGTGATATGGAGGTTCTGGCTCAATATCGGATTGGGACAGTACTGATAGTGACGCTGCTGAAGAAATAAGACGTCAACGTGCTTCTGCGGAGAATGAAAAGGGTGAACTACATGCAAAGTCTGGATGATGTGGAGTTTACCTTTAGGTTTAGGCTATCAAAATTTGCAGTAAATTTGCTCATCATCTGCCTAGCCTTTTCCCAACTATGTTGGGGTCGGCTTCCAGTCTAACCGGATGCAGCTGAATACCAGTATTTTACATAGAGCGACTGCCTATCTGACCTCCACAACCCAGTTACTGGGTAATACGATACCACTTGGTAAGACTAGCAGTAAATTTACTGTTCACTAAAATTATGCCTCTCGTCCGTGTAACCTCATCAAGGTAAGTTGCAAATAGTAAAAAAAACAGCTACCTGTTTTTAAAGTAAGTATAATAATTATTTCAGAAATCATGGAGTGCCACCGCTTCATCAACTGTTGATGACTTTAAGATTCTATGCATTAGGCACTATGCTAATTTCTGTAGCTGATTTTGTGGGAGTATCAAAATCAACAGCAGGTAGAATAATACGGGACATTTCATCAGCAATTGCCACATTGTATGATAAATACATTTTTATGAATCACGGAGGTGCAGAAAAATGTTGAATTTTAGCTGAGGTAGTGTAGGCTCTAAAGAACCTATGCTACCTCAGCTAAAATTCACTCTTAATCTCGCTCGCGCGATACTGCTCGTCGACTGAGTGAGAGCGAGATAGAGTGCGGTGCTAGGCGGCAGGCAGCGCCAATAGTTTAGGTATTTGCTTTTTACGGTGAAAATAATGGTAATTAAAAAAAAGTAAATAACATAAGACCTGCTTTATAGTTAGTTCGGTTAGTATACAAAGTTTCATGATCTAATTCGAAGTATTTTTTTAATACCAGCGGTTTATTGTTCGGTTTGGAGGCAACTTTGGAATTTTTGCTATCGAGAAAATTTTATGAAATCGTGTTTTCGTCAAACATAAGACCTAGCATTAATCCTCAACTTTACCATATATTTATTTAAAAATTAATGCTGCAGTATTTTTGACATAACGGAGGATCATGCTAAGCCATTTGAGGTAGTATAGGCCCTTAACAAACACGTTTTGAATTTTATTACAAATTTGTTCGTATTAATAGAATTGTTTTCTTCGGTCTATATTTATGTATTAAAAATCCATAAAATGAAATTATAAAACCTGTTTATGCTTAGCTTTTTATTGTTACAAACAAACAAACCGTGTCTACTTTTTTAAATTTTGCATACAGCGGAATGAGGAAGAGGGAAAGGATTTCATGTTATCTGCGGATTGACCGACAGCAGGATCGTCTTTTTTCGATATTAGGACGCGGGTCGGAGATCGATCCATAGATTGGTATCTATCGACGATCGATTTATATCTTGGATCAAGGATTCAATATTAATTTCGGGCGTTAGTGACGTGCGGCCGACTGGTACGCGTGACGAAATTTAAAAAGAAAAGTCGTTATATTAAAGAAATAATACATTACTGCAGCGGCCAGCAAAAGAGGCATTGATGCATTCGTAAGTCCATCAATGCCTAGTTGTGGCCAAGGCTTGTATAGGTACTTTGCTCAAATAATTCGTGGAAATTAAAACTAAGTAGTACCTAGGCAGAACTTTTTATTTGAAAATACAATTACTTTTCAAAATCAATGACGAACGGCGTACAAACAACAATATTTTTTCCCGCGCTAGAGTGTTCATTTGTTTTATTTTTTTAATAAACAGCTTTCTATTTCCAAGCCAGTTCGAAATTTAAATAAAACCTTTGATAAATTACCTTCTTGGTTGCCATGTTTTGGAGTAAAAGATCGTTCCATTTTTAAATTACACGACAGTTATGAGTTTACTATGTAATTTATTTGGCCCCTAAACCACGACAGGATTTTCATACAACTTTTGTCGGCCGCTGCTCGCATGTATTTAGCCAGTACAGCAATCTGGGGGCACGGGAGCGCCCCCGCCAAGACGAGCCAAGCGAAGCGCAAGGGCACTACCTACCTTTTCTCGAAGCACTTCGTCGTTTATTGAACCTTCTTAACTTGGGTTTTGGATTATACCAGATAAACAAAATTTTCGGGATATGATGTCAGTGGTTGACTTATTAAACCTATAAAGTTTCAATTGCATAGCTCTTATACTTTAGATTTTATTGATATCTAAAATACCCCGATTTCGTCACTGATCCACTGACTCACTGACTCACTGATGATCATCAAAACACTTAGGGTATTTCCTGAAATCCCAGATAGCTGAAATTTGGTATGTAAGCTAGTAATGGTACACCAACAACAAAAAAATCTTAAAACTTGAAACTTTTACCCCTCAACCCCTTAAACTAGGGGGTGAAAGTTTGTATGAGACTTCCGTAAATTTTGATGCTAGAGGTCAAAAAATTTATATAGGGGGTCCTTGTTATAAATAATAAGATATGTATTTCGGGATTTTTAGTAAATTATCCCCTACCCTTTAAATTAAGGAATGACTTGTTTCGGTTTTCCCATACAAACTTAATTTCATGCTTGAGATCTGAAAATTATACAAGTACATTCTTCTTAGAAATTAAAACATAATTTAAAAAAAAATCCCTCAAACCATTGCATTACGTGATAAAAGTATATCATAAGCAACTAACAAAAAGAAATGAAATCCCACAAAAACATTTCATGTTAAATGTTGCCAAGACGAGACCATGTAGCTCGCACTGTCAAAAAGTAATCAGATCTCATGTAGAGCCAAGCTTCTAACTCTACACGCCCTAACTCTACAAGACCTAACTTCGCAACTACACCTTGATTTTTTTGTGGGATCAATTTATCTCGAAGAAGGTTGTCAAAATAATGCTCAAATTTCCAAGCATGTTTGAGAAAACTATATTAAATGAAATAAGGTCATATGATCACTAAAACTGTTGTTATTATATCAAACGTTACACACCCTTTCAAGCTATACATACATTTCCAGTATAAGCTGTCTTCTCATTGTACAAAAAGCCTATACAATGCGAGGTCAGCTAAAATTGGACATGTATATGGAGACTTGATATATCGTGTCTTGATGTGTCGTCGTGTGTACGTTTCTGAGGGATTTCCACGTTCTTTTTGTCGTATCCCAACCTTTTAGCTTTTACATGCGGGCTAAGCCACGGGCCAAAGCTAGAATTTTTTTTTAAATAGATCGTTACCGTGGTACTTAATGTACGCATGGCATGAAATTACACGGTTTCCAGCGCCAAAGAGTTATGTTGTATTTATTCTTCTCTGACATTGTAATTTTCGAGTTCTTTACGTGTATCTTTTAATGGCTTTGTTGTATGGTTTAGTAGGGCTTTGTAAATGGAGAGTAATTTTAATATGAATTCAAACTGTAGCACAGTACACCTACTTAAGTAGTCCAGAAAAAATAAAATTAAAATATGACCAAAATATCCTTGCAGTTTATTGCAGCGCATTTTATAAACTAAAATACCGGTATATTAATGCAAGTTACACTGGCTACCTATAATTTGAATCATTTTACAATTAAGATTTGATTTCCTAGGAAAGGGAGAAAAATCTGTAATTTGCACTTGTATTTAGACTCTCTCTTATATTTAGACAGACATTGTTTTGTGACAGTTCACCGCTTTCTTAGGAAACCAAAGCTCTTCAGACCTGTCTGCATTCAACAAAAATGACGGCTTAATGACATTTACGCACGGTACGCGCCCACCTCTACGCCATCGGATTAGAAATGTAGTAACCGACATAGCCCGAAGAACTCCCAAGCTTAAGTGGCAGTGGGCAGGGCATATTGCTCACAGAACGGATGGCCGATGAGGCCGAAAGGTTCTGGAGTGGTTACTGTGTACCGGAAGACGCAGCGTTGGAAGGCCTTCCACAAAGTGGACCAATGACCTTGAGAAAGCCGCAGGAATCCGCTGGATGCGGGAAGCACATTGCAGAACCGGTCGAAGTGGCGGTGCTCGGGGTAGGCTTATGTCTAGCAGTGGACGTCTTTCGGCTGAAACGATAAATATGTATATGGCACACCAGATGGCACATCAAGTTTTTGAAAAATTTTGGCTTTGTAGAGCGTTATCTCTGTGACTCATGCCTGTGTGACAGTCTCTTTACAAAGCTCATGTCATGTGTTATGTTTACGCCCGGCTACCCTACTATTAGCTAAGAGTTCGCACAAAACGTCCGCAATTTACCGTCAAATGACGTCGCGTACCTATGTACCCAGTACCTAATACAGAGGTTTTCCACCTTGTCAACCAATGTCTTCAGGACGGTGTTGAGGCTTCCACAAAACCTACCCATAATTGACGCCGCCCTCTTTCTTATTATGGCATGAAAGTCATCCACACGGGCTTCCGCGAACATCTGCGAAGCGCTGCACTGCTGCATTTTTTTTCCTTTTATTAAGAAGAACTAAGTTCTTAGTATGCAGTGCATTTATGAAAGTAAATTAGCGTGTTTTCCCAAAGATTTTTTGACAGCGCAAAGTCGAAACGACTACGATATTTTCCAGAACTAGTGCGAGGCGTCGCGCTTAAAATACTGATACATGATTGGATATTACCCAACAAATATAAAAACAAAATAATTTTAAGCCTATTGTATTGTACCAGTGACCTAGAATAGGTTTATCACAATGTTATGTTCTCATGTAAAACAACTCTTCTCTTTAAAACATCGCCTGAAAACGGGCATGTCCTAGAACAAAAAATTCGAAGACATGTGACATCTACTAACCTGCACTGGGCAGGCGAGGTGGCTTACGAACCACTCTCGCTCACATTGAGGAGGCCTGTGTCCCAGCAGTGGGAACATTATAGGCTGATTATCCTAATTGATCAGCATGCCTAGCGTGAACAGTGCTGACCACTGTAGAAACGAAAGACAACATAACAAATTGTAGGAAGATTTCTACGGAGCCATGTCAGATACTTATGAAAAAAGAAATCTCACTTTGTATTCGTGGAATAGAGATAGAATTGGTCATACTACTAGGCCAGTACATCCATTTAGCGTCACAGACCAAAATCAAAAGTTAATGGTCATCAAAACGTTCACGCGCCGCGCGCCGTATTTCATTTCACAATAATTGAGCCACAAAATTGTACCTAAATACAATATTAACTCCGAATGGTTATTTACTCAGTAATTTCGTATAAATATAGATTTTTGACACAAAAGGTCACCAAATAATTGCAATGGCGACGAGATTGTTATCGTTGACGCCTTCCCACCCAAATTACTGAATTAAGCTTCGAAACACCGACCTACATACTGTTTTTAACATAAAAACCCTCGTTTAAAATTAAAAATAAACACCGTATTTATTCGTGTTTCAAAGACTTTCTAAAGGATACAGTTTTATAAAATGTTGCGAGCAATTATGACTACGTCGTAGTTACGAATTTAAAAATTCCAGTACAATGACTGCACAAAAGTGCAAAGAAAGCTCGCACAAAGAGATTTGAAAGCATCTGCAGCTTGGATACAGCTTTGGACTGCAAATTACAGCTGAGATAAACAGTGGCTATGCGCCGAGCCGCGACGCCGCTCCGTCTACGCGGTCTACGCCAGTTCGTAGCGGCAGTACGTAGCGAGCGGTCGCCCGTAGCCCGTCGTAGCGAGCGACTACGCCGGCGCGGTATGTACGAGCCAGCACAGTGCGTCCGCAAACATAAACAAATAGTGATATGAGTTGTGCGTCCCCAAGCCTAGTATTCCGACTAACTCTCCTAATATTAACTTTCATAGTGTCGTGTACATTCGTCGCCAGTGTGGTGTGGTTATTGCGAACGAGTGGCTCCTCTAGCCAATATGAGAATTATTACTTGTCGAGAATTAATATAAGCGCCGTTAAAAGCGACGGTAACAATATTTCGACGACACCGCCTGTATCGGACCATTATAAAGACTTGATTAAAATAGAGATAGCCATGCGCCGGGTGGAGGAAAATAGTAGAAGATTAAAAGAGTATACGAAATCGTTATTGTGGGATAATAAGGACAAGTCTTTGTGGTGTGTGTTATTTAAGGAGAATGGGAGGATGGAGAAGCCGTTGCAAGGCGGGAAGCATAGACATACGATTGATGAGGAATATATTCGAACAATGAGGGAACAAAAAATGAGAGAAGCTTTGATACATTTGAGGCACCACGGCGCTCACCACCGGCGGAGACCCGACGTCCTTCCAAACCTGCCCTATATAAAATAAATAACCGTTCACTGAATAACGTTTCGCGGAAATTGCTTCGGATTCTCTATGGAACTGTTTCCAACTCAAAATATTATATTTTCACTGACCTCACTATGCAGGAAAATGATTCATAAATTATTGCAACAATTCGTATAAAGTCCGATTCAATTTCGGTCGTGTTAAGTGGAAACATTTTAATGATAGTATGTTGTAAATATTTTGTACGTCGGTTTAATGTAAATGACTGTATTCAATGTGTAAACATATAATGTTGGCATAAGTGTAAATATAATATGGCACAATTAAATAAATGTCTGTTGACTTCAGACAATATCTGAAAATTATATCGGAAATGTTTCAGAATTAAATTGTTTCCTGGTTGTATTTCTTGATTTACGTTGGCTGTAGGTCGTTTATAAATGCTCTTGGAAAAATATACGTTAGTTATATTGTTTTGCAAATATCCAGTAAATAAATATTAAGGATCTTTAACATAGGAAATATTTTGCTAAGATTAACATTAACCGTTTTGACATTAACACGGTGTTATAACATCATACGAGTACAGTTATAAGCATTGCTTATTGTGATTATGGTTATCATTATTTTTGCTGTTTGAATAAAATAGTTTTTATTCATAGAAAAATCTTTTAACAAAATGTTGTCATTTTATTCGTAGAATTGCCATACAAAATCTGTGATTTAAATCATTTTGGCCTAATTCATTTATTATTGTTTAGTGGTTGAGATTTTTTTATTTGTTAACTTAAAATATTAGTATCATTGTCATAGAAATAGTACTTCCTTCTTTAATGTGTGATCAATAATTGTATTATTTTGATTGCCACTGTATGTGTCCAAGTAACAAGACAGCTCTTTGGGCACTCACTGACCTTGTTAACTGGGTAATATTTTACCGCAGCTGGCTAATATTTTATTTTTTTTAATATTGTCATAACAGTTCATACAGATTTGAGAGGAGAAAGAGTGGCGACGATGTATTGTTAAGAGTAACACGAAGTCACACAAAAAAAAAAAACTGATAATGATCAGCTCACGTACACAAAAAAAGCGAGAATTGTAATGAACCTGTCTATACCCGTTTTTATTGTATTCAGCCTCAAATGTCGGTGCTTTATATTCAAAAAGTTTTGATTTCAATGGGACCTCATTTTTCAAAGTTAATTGTATGAATCCATTTAATTTATTACGATACGATTCAGCATTTAATTTGCTCAGTACCTACTTTAACATTTCATCGTGTTAAAAGTATGAATAAAATGGTTTTTGTATGAAACTTTTGTTTTATTTGTGACAAGTTCAATTAATGAAGGGGTGACAAAGAAGATTAGGGGTAAATGAGAGGGGTGGCAAAAATAATTAAGAACACCATCTTGTATTTTTGTTTTAACGAAATAAAGAGAAAAGGTTTTATCAAAATCGGGTTAGTGACTTTGGTAATCTTTTGTAGTTATCTACAAAAGATTACCAAAATCACTAACCCGATTTTTTAAAATCATTATTTCATTTCAAATCATTTTTCATTTTTTTTTAAATCATTATTGATTTAAAATATATTTATCGCAGAGATTTTCATTAAAATAATAACGTATTGTGCTGTGGGGGTAGGTCATTGCATAATTACAATGGGGAAAGTTAAAATGTCACATTACTTTTACTACTGGTTTTCAATCAATTAACTAAGACTAACTGCGTTGGCAGCCTAGCTTCCTAACTCTAAGACGTTCTTAAAAGTCCTTCTGTTGCCTTAACACACCTAAAAGTGTCAGAGACCGTATATTATTTACTAATGTATTAGAGTATTCGATTTTTACTAAGCGAAAACATTCCTTAATATGCGTGAATTTCTAGTAATGTGAATAAAAATGCTATGAACATGTAACGTTCAGCTGTTTCTTCCCACAATTATTTCCGTCTGTCACGGACAGTCCGGTTCAAAGAATAATACTGGACTTGGACGACTGAAATTAATGGGTGAATTTCTAACTTCCACGTAGTTTTTTATGATGCTATTAAAACTTCTACATTGACAATTGCATTGATGGTGTTAAGTGAAAGCGATACAAAGAACCATACAAAAACTAAAATCTTTCTCTTCATAATATTAGTTTTTAGATATAAGTGCAGACAGATACTTAAGACAATGCGGTCAAAAAGTCACTATAAACATTTATGTACGTATCTATACAAGGTATACACTCCCGTATATTTTTATGGCACTATATAGGGTGACTACCGACATTCTTACCCGGTGCTATATCGGTGCGAGCATTAACCCCTAAAATAGATTATACTAAGGAACTGGTGATATTCACGCAGGCTGCGACCGAATTTTTCGGAAGATTGTTATGGCTATAAGCTTTCTGAAGGAAATATAAGATTCATATCACCCTGTGGAAGTATATACATAGTGCTTTGACGTAGGAGTGCAAATACTTTTTGTAGTAAGTAAAGATGAAGACGAGATTACGTCATGAAAGCTAAATACGCTAAATTTTGCGTTAGTTTCATAATAGAGAGGGTAGTAAATCCATACATTTTAACCGCGTAGATTTTGCACTTTTCTATGAAATAGCTGATATTTTTAATAACAGACGAAAAATTTCTACACTATGGGAGTCTAGAATCGTGTGCTGAATTCATGGTTTCAGTTTGTGCGTCGATGTACAGACGCCAGCAGGTCAACCTACCCCAATCTGTCAAATTTCTTTGATAGATTTTCAACTTTAGCACAAAGGAATAAGGTTCATATTCAATTGGGAAAATCTGACAGATTGGGGTAGCTTGATGTGCTGGCCTCTGTGCCTGCCATCCTGTATATAAGCCACACTTTGCGTGGGTTTCATAATAAAAAGGGAAGTCAAAATCTATCTAAAATATAAAATTCAAAGTCCTGAATGACTGATATATTAACGCAAAGCCTAAGCCGCTGGTCCTATAGACATGAAATTTGGAGGGTGTGTTCTTTGTGAAGAGTAGGTATCCACTAAGAAAGGGTTTTTCGAAATTCCACCCCTAAGAGGGTGAATGGGGGAGGGTGAAATTTCACGCGGACGAAGTCGCGGGCAGAAGTTAGCAGAAATATATAATAAGAAAATTGAATAACTTAACTTATTTGTAGTCTGTGGCAAAATTTGAGTAACGAAAATAAGTTTATAACATTTTATTTTTATCCTTTGAATGGGTGTTTTAGAAATATCACCAATTGTGTGGGACATAGTACTGTCATAAGTAGAATGTGGGTGTATATGTATGAAAGGAGAAGCATTTTGTATGAAAAGTCAACCAACAAGAATATTTCGGGTCTGATTGTGAAAAACACGCACAAGTGCGATACGGACTCCCACACGAAGGGTTTCGCACCACAAGGCATAAAATGCCGCGAAAAACACGTTTCTTGTATGGCCCCTTTTAATTTTTAACTTTATTTAATTTTATTATTTGTTGTTGTAGCGGCAATATAAATAAAAACTTCAACTATCTACTTATTACTGTTCATGGGATACAGCCCGCTGACAGACAATCGGACACAGCGGGGGCTTAGTAATAGGGTTCCGTTGGCACCCTCTGGGTACGGAATCCTAAAAATCTAAATGGTAGGCACTGTAGACGGTGAGATAAAATAGTTGCAGTTTACTTGGGCCGTATCATAATACCTGTAAATTGCCCAAAGGTACCTAGTTTACCCACATTTGGCTGTAATTTAAATTATGCCATGTAATAGGAGGCGGGGTGGTATTGCTATTAACCAAGCCTCTAATTTTGTTAATACAGGGTGTAGTTTACCACAGGGCCACTTATTCATTGTTATAATACTCTGTATGTAAAACTGGCTTTAGAAAAAGACAAATTACTACCTAATTACTTAAAGCCGCGTTTACTTATAGTCGGCAACTGTGAAAATGTACGAAAAAAATCAAGTAAATGGCGAGTCGGACTCACACACGAAGAGTTCCGTACCACGAAAAACACATTACTTGTATGGAGATCCCCTTTAATTTAATTTAATTTTTTATATTTGTTGTTATAACAGCAATAGAAATAAACACTCTGTGAAAATTTCAACTGTCTGCCTATTACGGTTCATGAGATACAGGTCGCTGACAGACAGACGGACGGATGGATGGACGAACGGATGTACAGCGAAGGCTTAGTAATGGGGTCCCTTTGGCACCCTTTAGGTATAAAACCCTAACAAAGGACAGTCAGTCAGCGGCTGAAGTTGTATTTTCATAATATTATATTTTGATCTGGACTTTCGAAGTTGGAGACCAACTATACGCTTTGGTGAAAGTACGATCCATTTCACTATAACTTAGGGGCACCTAAATGAATGTTTAAATAAAAGTTGGATTTTCAACTCCTCGCGATTAATATTCATTTAGATAAATTATCATTTAGTTTCATAGTGTGAGAGTTAGTGGTGTTTTAAGTTTTATTTGTCTACCAGTTTATGACCGCCGCATTACCCACGTGGAGGTCTGAAATTGTCACACGGGAACGTCGTACCGGGATAAAAGTATCTTAGGTAGGTTATAAACTACCTATCTGTGTACCAAATTTCATCCAAATCCGTTCAGTCGTTTTTGCGTGATTGAGTAACAAACATCCAAGCATCTGAACCTACAAACTTTCACATTTATAATATAAGATAATATTAGTAGGAAAGAAAAAAAAAAGAAAAGAAAGAAAAATATTACTAATCTGCATTCTTCGCGATTTATTTGCAAAAATGTGAACACATATGAGTTTATGGAAAAATAACTTTAAATCCTACACAATAAAGTTCAGTACACTACGATAACTTTTTCAATTGTCCTAGTCACTCTAAAATCAACTTAATTACCATTAAAATAATTATATACTAGCTTCTGCCCGCGACTTCGTACGCGGATCCTGTTGCTTATGCCAGCGACAACGGGGTCGTCAAAATCGAAGATCTGAAACGTCTGATATAGAATTTTAACAGCCCGGGGACGAAAACAACGGGATGCGCGAGACGATTCGAGACGTTCCAGATCTTTCATTTTTGTAAGTCAACAGCTATAAGTGACAAATTAAATAAATAAATAAATAAACAGAAAATTCCCATCAGACTAAACAACTTTTGCTAAGACGCCATTCCTATATATTTTGTAGTGTCGCTGGGCTTTGGAGTTCCACAACAGGTGTTCCAGATCTTCAAATTTATTCTCACAGCAGAAAATGCTCTTCACGTGGAATAATTTTTGCTATGGCACCATTTTTATACATATTTTTATAGATTATAAGGCAGATTTAAAACTGTGTACGTAGGGATTTACTTCATGCAACATATTTTGAAGCAGTGAAATCAGACTTAATCTTACTTTCTCGGAAAGTTTTGGTTTCTAATATTTGCCTGATCTTGATAATTGGATACGAAATATATTTGGAGAAACTTGGGGTCATTTTCAGACAATAATGAACCAATAAGGTGGTAAACTTGGCCTTGCACTTTGAATGTTGGCATAAATGGGCCTTTTGAAATCTGTTTCGCTCCAAAAAATGTCATTTGAAAGGCATTATTGTATGAACGGATGTTGTCCAAGAAATATTTTGACTGTGGATGGTCACCAATTAGCAGTGATCTTAATATTTCTGGTGAATTTTGTAATATTTCAATATGTACTTTTCCACCTGAGCAAAACATACCGTTTGTTTCTTTTTGCCGTTTAACAGCTTCACAAAAAGTACAATTTTGAACCATACCTCCGATGGCGGAATATGTGGCGTAGTCAATCATAGGAGTATACGTAAATGCACTCCGTTCCTTATCAACCCAAGGAAGGTCGCCACGCCCTACGGCGATATCTTGAGACACATCCGATTCTTCAGATGATATCGACATTCTGTTCAGAGAATGTCGAAGTCGATCAGAATTCAAATGTTCGTTGCGCTCTTCTTCTGTCTCTTCATGCCGTACTCCAGCAATTCTTTCTCTCTCACTTTCTAACTAATAGATAGGCTGAGAACGCAGGCGTGCTTCGCGATCCGAAGAGGTTTCCACGGAGCGAGTTGCATCCTGATGTTCTCGAACAGCATCAAGTCTCTCCTGACGCTCTTCGGTAGATTCTTGGGATCTTATGATCCTCAATCTTTTAACTCCTTTGGAAAATTGGGAAAGATTTGACCTCTTTCTAGGCATGGTTATAGTTTTATTGTGAACATACCTGATCAATTAAAATCTAAGTGACTGCTCCCCTGCGTTACCAGGTAGGCTACCATGTCACGAAGATAAATGGCAAAGGAAATTAAACACTCAAATAACATAAGCCCGAAGGCATATTTATTGATGAAGTAAAGAAATAAATGGGAGTTTTGGCCAGTAGAGTCAACTTTTCAATGATATACCTACCATCGTCACCGAAAATCAGTCCTAAACTGTTACCGCCTTCACCGCGTGGAGGTACTCCCAGCTTATGTTATTTTATAATTATACAGTGAAATTAGTGATAGCTTTGATTTCCACAACAGGTGTTCCAGATCTTCGATTTTTATAAGTCAACAGAGAGTGCTCATCAGATTGAACAACTTTTGCTAAAACGTCATTCCTATACATGTTATAGTGTAGCTGGGCTCTTGGAGTTCCACATCAGGTGTTCCAGATCTTCGATTTTTATAAGTCAACAGAGAGTTCTCATCAAATTGAACAACTTTTGCTAAAACGTCATTCCTATATGTGTTATGGTGTAGCTGGGCTCTTGGAGCTCCACAACAGGTGTTCCAGATCTTCGATTTTTATAAGTCAACAGCGAGTTCTCATCAGATTGAACAACTTTTGCTAAAACGTCATTCCTATATGTGTTATGGTGTAGCTGGGCTCTTGGAGTTCCACAACAGGTGTTCCAGATCTTCGATTTTTATAAGTCAACAGAAAGTTCTCATCAGATTGAACAACTTTTGCTAAAACGTCATTCCTATATGGGTTATGGTGTAGCTGGGCTCTTGGAGTTCCACAACAGGTGTTCCAGAACTTCGATTTTTATAAGTCAACAGAGAGTGCTCATCAGATTGAACAACTTTTGCTAAATCGTCATTCCTATATATGTCATGGTGTAGCTGGGCTCTTGGAGTTCCACATCAGGTGTTCCAGATCTTCAAATTTATTCTCTCAGCAGAAAATGCTCATCACGTGGAACAATTTTGGCTATGGTACCATTATTGTATCTCTTATACTTTAGCTGGTCTGTTGCGGTTTTGCATCAGGTGTTCCATTTTCCAAAATAAATTATAGCCTATATGTTGCCCAGACTTAATACCTATACAACAAAAAAAAAATCATTCAAATCCGTCCAGTAGTTCCGAAGATTAGCGTGTACAAACAAACAGACAAACAGACAAACAGACAAACAGACACTTTTTTTTTTTTGGATTCGGGCTCTATTGCTGTTTCTAAACCCCCCTCAAGTATTTTTTTTTTAATATATTCAATGTACAGACACAGTTTTTTTACTGTTTTATTATATGTATATAGATATATAGATATATACCAATAAATTTATTTTTGTAGGATTATTAACGGTTTTATAATTTCGACATCCCTACACTACAAACCCTATTGACTATACCTCATACTTGCAAACACATGACCCGCCGCATTAATTGGATCAATCCATTCCAAAAGAGGTCGAATTAAAATTCAGAGCGCATATTTTGGTTTGTTTCAACCACATATTTGAAAACTGGCCCATTTGTTCAAAGGGCTAACTAATGCTTCACAATTCGGTTGCTAAGCTTCAATCGTGGTTCGATAATCCTATGCAAATATTGAATTAAAGTGGCCTTAATACTCAAACTCTGGAAGTTTACACACTGCTGGGTTCTGCTTAATAGGGATCAATCGATAGTTGGTACTGGAGATGGTTTGGACGGCTGTAGGTACTTATTTTGTCAAATATGGCTTGCTTTATTGCATAATTATGAAATTACACTAGCTTCTGCCAGTGACTTCGTTCGCGTGTTTCTTGTTACCCCGTCGCATTGCATCGCCTGCCCGCGCCATTACTTCGTTTTCCCTTAGCGTTGTATCTGACTTTTTTTTTTTTTTGCTCTTCTCGTAAGGGCCTTAGCGTGATGTTAAATAGCCTATAACTTTCCACAGAAATTGTGGCGACTGTGGTGGTGGTGGTGGTTCAAACTCAAACTCAAAGCATTTATTTCAATTAAACCATTTACAGGCACTTTTGAATTGTCAAAAAGTCGGTCGGTCAGAAAATATGAAGCTAGTTGCCCATTCCAAAGCGTAGTAGATACTTATGGAGAAGAACGGACAAGAAACTCCATGGACACTTTTAAATAATATTTTTACAAAATTATTAGTTACATCATTAATGTTGAATTTATAATTATTCTAGCAACGCCCCGCGGTTTCACCCGCATAAGTGTCGAACCCGTGTGAATATCGGGATAAAAAGTCATTTGTGTTTATCCTGGATTTAGACTATCTGTGTGCCAAATTTCATCCAAATCCGTTCAACCGTTTGTGCGTGAAGCAGTAACAAATATCGAAACATCTTCACAAACTTTCACATCTATAAAAATAAAACAAGGTATGTTAGTTACACCATTTATAAGAACGGCTGGACCGATTTTTATGATCTATGATTTGTTGGATTTGTCTCCTCCCCGAATAGCAGAATAACTCACTCACTTGCTGGAGAATCCAAATGTACCTACACTTGCAATTTAGAGGACATAAAACACGCCATAGATGCCACGATTAACACGGCAGCTTATTGAGGTCAAGTAATTTAACAAGACGTAGGTATCATTGACAAGTACCTAAGAAGATTAAACAGTCCCTAAGACATCTAAGGATCAATAATAATTTATACATTTTTTTTAGTAGGATATGCGAAACCTGAATATAGTTTGTTCAGAAAAAGTAATTGAATCGATTCCAATATATTTTACACCAGTTATATTTTGTCCCAAAAATATTAAAAAAAGTTCACAAGTTCGACACCGAGCGACACACGTACCTATTCACTATCGAGCGCAAGACGACGGCGCTGCATGCGCGGGCGGCGCGGGTGTGTGTTAACATGTTTTTGTACGGACAACTCGGTAACAAAACAAGCTTATAACTTTGTGATTTTTCATGATAAAGTTTTGAAATTTTGTACATAGATTCTTTACATAAAAATTCTAGACACATATTTCCGGTTTCGCATATAATAAAACTAATGTTGTACAAACTGTATAAATGAATATTAGGTAAGTATCATTTTAGCGTGCATTACTATAATAATACTAGCTGACTTGACAGACCTCCTCCGTCCTGTCCAAATTTCAATAAGTCGTCATAGAGTTCATACAAAAATCCCATAGAAAAAAGGACGATCAGTTTTTCCCGAGAATCTTTACCAATCTTTTTTTCTTTAAAAAAATCTAATAAAAAAAAGTCCTCCAGACCGTATTTTGGCCACGGCGGCCAATCTCAAAGTGTGCGCGCAAACACAGGTGCACTCCCTCTTAAACAACCTAATACGGACAAACATTATTAACCAAAAAATAGCCAAATCGGTACAGCCGTTGTCGAGTGATGCGCTTACTAACGAACAGCATTTCATTTTTATTTATATAATTTCCTACATCGCACTTCACACTCTAATAGTTAATAGATTTTTGTTTTTATTTTTTTATCTGCTGTTTATATTGTATCGTGTGCCTTTTAGTCTCTGGTAAATAAATGTATTTACTGTCTTCATTCTTTATATAGATACGAGTAGAAGATGGTTTCGTTTTGATTTAGCTTCTACGAGTGGCGATACGTTTCAAAAACCAAGTGTACCGGTGACACTCAGCTCCGGTAAAAGACATTGTCGGGTTTCAATTGTCATTCCAACACGACGGTAACTCTTTTGAAATCACTGCCTATCGCTACTATACCATACAGTCCCACAGTTTACTCGTAACAGTAACATATTGGATTTATACTCAATAGTTGAGCACGAATAGTGGCAGGCTGCCAGCTAACTGCGATCACAATATCCATTTCGCGCAGTTGACTCGTATGACTGGCGGCACTGGTATGGCAAGTGTGGCGTGAAAGCCATGTCATGTAAGTATTCAAACGAGGCATGACTAACATCAAGATTTTTTTATATTTGTGGAATCGGTTTTGTGCCTGATTTCTGTCTTGGCCAATAACGAGTCGTTATGACTTACTTATATAGCATACTACAGTTTTTATTCTACACTAAAGCTTTAGTTTCCAAGGAAAGCGATTCCGTCGTTTTATAACTGCCGACATATAACTGTCGTCGTCAAAATCTGTAATTTTACCATTATTTGATACTAGCTGCGCCCGGCAGTTTCACCCGCGTAAGTTTCGATCCCGTGGGAATATCAGGATAAAAAGTATCCTATGTGTTATTCTGATGTATAAGCTATATTACTGTACAGTTTCATCACAATGCGTTCAGTAGTTTTTGCGTGAAAGAGTAACAAACATCCATCCATCCATCCTCACAAACTTTCGCATTTATAATATTAGTAGGATTAGTAGGATTATGAGGAAATGCGGGTGATCGTTTGTCCATAGAAACGCTCTCGCCTGTTTTCTTTCTGGTTATGACCATAAAAACTATGATTTTTTACAGAAAAATAAATATATACTACTTGTATGTCCTTATGTTTTCCTTTAAATTATTTTTATAAGCACTAGAACTCTCAAAAAGTTCTCAAAATTGCCTATTTAAACCGCTGCCTAGTGTACAAATTTGACAACTATTGATGAAAAAGAAAAACATAGGGACACAGAAGATATCCTTCTTATTCAGTTTATGAAATATTTTTTAAATTGGTCCAATATTGGAGGAGGGAATAGGCAAGAGCCAAACCTCAAATTATTACTTTTTACTGAGACTTTTTCAAAAGTCTCTGCGACCGCATTTCCTTTTAAGGTGTCAAAAAACGCTCCCTATTTAGACAGCCGTTAGTGTGTGGCCGTTTACCGTTTCTTAGGAAACCAAACCTTTAGCATCATGAAGTACACTACTATTACACACTACAACACACACACGCACACTAACTTTTATACTTTGAAATACTTTTTGTTTCTTAAATTGCCTTTAGTATTTTCACATAACGTGACAACGCACTTTGTACTGGTAGCAATTTTGAAAGATAGAATATTTCAGTGTGTATGTCGTGAGAGACCCGTGGCTAAATAATAACAGCCACACAGTTTGATCGATCAGGTCAAGCTACGCTTGCCGCGGTGGGTCTGTGGATGGGTGACTATCTTTAGATACCGAGACCCCACGTTAAGCCGTTGGTCCTGGCTGTCATTCGTGGATCTTTGACAGTCGTTACGGGTAGTCATTAGCCCGAAAGTCTGACAACCAGTCTTACCAAGGGGTATCGTATTACCCAGTAACTGGGTTGTGGAGGTCAGATAGGTTGTCGCTCCATGTAAAATACTGGTATTCAGCTGCATCCGGTTAGACTGGAAGCTAACCCTAACATAGTTGGGAAAAGGCTAGGCAGATGATGATGGTGATATCGTGAGTGGTAACTATAGAATGCCTACTGGTTGCGTACGTAATAATACTCACCCTTCACGTATTTGATCGTATCGCAGTACACTAGCCAATGTGCGACTGGCTAATTAAGGCATTGGCAACGGTTAAATAAAAGTGAGTATTTTAATCAGAGTTCAATAACTTAGTCGGGGAATGTTACCCATGCTTCAAGCATAATAGAATATTCAAGATAAACTTCACAGTTTAAACACCATGTTTAACAAATATAAATTTAACTTGTCCTTGATATTTTAATGTCTTTAGAGTGAAAGGGCAAGGAAACTAAAGAACCATTTAGGGTTTATTGTAAAACTCCGCGAATCATTGACCCAATTGGACCGATACAGTCTGCCCTTTGCTGCACGGAGAGGGCAGCGAGGCACAGGCTAGATCAGCGATACCCTAAGCTGAAGTCCTTACACCAGAGGACCTTTAGCTAGAGGCCTTAATTTATTAGGGCATCCAGAGGATAGCCCAGTTAAGCAGCTGACAACTTCCTAGCTTGTGCTGCGAGATATAAAAATAACATTAATTAATGGTTTTCAGTCATTAATTGTTTTCATAAATGATGCTCTTTTCTCGCAAACATTCGCAAGAGGAAGTCACACGTAACATTTGTTATAATAACTACTATGACTCAAGTTAGACACGATTCGTTTGCGCTGTAAAGTTTTTTAACGAGCTGTTACTCGTCGCCTTCACGCTGTTGATAAAATATTTCAATGCAAAACTCTTTCGTATACAGCATAAAAACTCTTTCTTGATTCAATTCTTTTTTTTTTTTAAACAGGACATACCGAGCTTTTTTTTTAAAGCGGAGGCGATCAATATAATTCACACATCCATCAGTACCTGCTCTAAAAAAAGCCGCGCTTGCCATTTAATGGGTGTCTCTAGTGTAAAAATACTTATTTACCTAATCTTATTTATAAAAAATATCAAAAATAGAATCTTATTTAATTTAATCTATTTTTAATTCGTTGTAAGTAATCAATTTAGCTTTAACAGTTTTTTTCATTTTAAGTATTATGTACTTGTTTTATTTTATTGTTATATTAGTACTCCTAGTATTGCTTGTTTTGTGTTATTATCTTTATGATGTAGTGTATGCTGTTGTAAGAGGCGCTTAGACTTAAGTTTGCAATGTACAGACGCCAGCACATCAAGCTACCACAATCTATCAAATTTCTTTACTAGATTTTCAACTTTATTGAAAAAGATAAGGTTCATAGTTGATTGGGAAAATTTGACAGTTTCGGGTAACTTGTTGTGTAAAATTGTTGAAAAGTCTAATAAATATTATGGCGTATTACATCTATACGCACTGTAGGTAAACGTGTCAATCAATCTGCATAGCCTTCTCCCAACCACGTTGCGGTCTGCTTTTAGTCTAGACAGATGCCGCTGAATACCAATATTTTACATGGATCGACTGCCTAACTGAAATCCACAACCCACTTACTGTTTAACACGATATCCCTTGGTAAGACGGGGTGTCAGACTTTTGGGCTACCCGTAACGACCGACAAAAATCAACAAATGACAGCTGGGAGGAACGTCTTAATGTGTTTTACGAAGCATGGAGGGGTCTAGCTTTCCTCAAGAATTGGGCTATCAAATGCAAAAAACCAAGTGTACGACCAATGTCTGGAACTCTCTGCATGCCGGCGTCATCTGTGTTCCCTTCCACATTTAACCCGTCTGCTTTCAAAGCAAGAGTGAACGGGCTGCTTCTGGGCACGCTCATTCTATCATAGACCTCATCCATTGCTTTCTATCAGGCGTGATTGAGGTCAAGAGCAGGCCCATTTAGCAGCCTGCCGGGGCAGCGGGATTGTCCGAAAGGGTTACCGCTACCCCGGATCACAAAGGGGTAAGGAATGAACACGGGTGGGTTTTAGTCAGTAAGAGTCTGACACTCCCTTCTGTTCCACCCAGAGCGGGAGGGGTCATAAAAAAAAGGCCCATTTAGCAATAATAAAAAAATAAAAAGCGTTTTTCAAATCCGACTGCTATGGTAGTTCTAGAGATTAGCGCGTTCAAACAAACAAAATCTTCACTTTATTATTAGCATAGATACGAGTATAGATTATGTAATCCTCTAGAAAAGAAAGAAAGAAAATCGTTTATTTGGACACAGTTCGTGAAACACAAAACACAAAGACAAAATAATGTTGCAAACAACAATTGTGTGTGCCTCATGGCTGCAGCAGCTAGGAAATCTTACGACCCAAAGACGCGAAGAGAGGTTAACTAAATATATTTTCATGGTCGATACGGGTCTGTAAAAAGCTAATAATATGACACCGAGGTCGTATAGTGCGGGACTATTTTATGCGTTTTAATATTCATAAAAGCAACGAACAGATACACTTACGCATTTTAGTAGACCGACCTAGTTAGAATGTGAGGTTCATAACATTTTATACATAAAGTTGCTTTTTTTCGAATAAACTCGATTTTTCAGAAAACATTTTTTATGAATAAACAAATCCCAACTTTTATTGAGTTTTACGAACAGAATAAAATTCTTATGGATAATAAACCAGGGAATAGATATATTCCGTTTAATAAACCGTCATAATACTTTGGTTAAAAAAAGTACGCTGTAGAAAATAAGTATAGGGAGTTAATTATTATTACTGAGAAGTGCCTCCACGTTATAAATAGATTACAATTGTACATATTCAATGATTCCAGAAAACTTTGAACAATCTATATTATAGTATTTTTATTTTACGAAGCGACGCGTGCTTTTACTTGTGGTTACCAAGTATACAAACACGCTGTAAATGTGTGTATGAGCTCTAGGTACCGTCCGGTCCGAGACAATGCAGAAGTCGGAAGTGTTTGTGCGTGCGTGTGTTATGTGCTGTCGCTACAGACTCGTCTTAAGACACATTCACAGCGTGTTTATTCAATTGATTACCACAAGTAAAGCACCCGTTGTTTCGTAAGAAAAATAACGTGTCTTCTGACTTTAGGTTCTTGGGTTGGAGTGTAACCTTAGAGGCGCTATGGCGCGAGGACATAGTTTTGTTTTTTTTTTGTTCTCGGAAATTTCCCAATTTTATTGCAGATTCGGGTTAACCTTGACCATAGAAACTATTTAGGTTTTGCAAAGCTTTTCCCTACAACGCGCCGTTGCCGAATTATGGGCCTCCGAATTTTATTTTATAGTATAAGACGATCTATATATTTCCAAAATGGTGGCTCGGATGAAAATCAATCAAGAAGTTGGTCAGTCAGAAAATATGAAGCTAGTTGCCCATTCTAAAGCGTAGTAGGTACCTATGGAGAAGAACGGGCAAGAAACTCCATGGTCACTTTTAAGTTATATTTTTACTTAAATATTAGTTACATCATTCATGTTGAATTTATAATTAGATATAATTATGTGAGAACGATGTAAAAAAGACGTACGCGTTAAAAGCGTCCAGAGTACAGCAAATAGTAACAAAACAACAATCCAAAATTAAAATATATTCGAGCCACGAGCCTTTAACGAGCACTTTAACAACACCTAATGGAATATTTTGTCGCAATATCTACTCAATATTCAATATTCATATATACTATGTACATAGCACTGTTAAGGTACAGACGCCAGCAAATCAAGCTACCTGAAACTGTCAAATTTTCCCAATAACCTTTGAACCTTTTGCTTTAGTGATAAAGTTGAAAATCTATTTTAAAAAAATAACAGATTGTAGTAGCTTGATGTGCTGGCGTCTGTACATAACGAGACAGTTGCGTGAGGCGGCCGTCGACACACGAGCAACAAAAATAATTGAATAATACATAATTGATTAATAGCCATTACAACGTGACAGATATTGATTGCTATCGACGTGATGGTAAATGGTGTGTGCTGTTGACTCTTCCGTAATGTTGTGCTCCTAGTACTTGTTTACATTTCGGTGATGGCTTTTTCAATATTACTTTACAATTATGTTTTCAATTCTAGATATAAAATTGTAGGTGATATTTTACACAGGCCTCTTCTAGGTGAGAGGGAGTGGGCCATAATCCACCAAGCGGACCCAGCGCGGGTGGTTAGCTGTCACATGTCTTCGAATTTTTGGTTTTAGAACATGCCGGTTTCCTCACGATGTTTTCTTTCAATGTTTTGAGAGCGAATAATAACGTGGTGATAGAATAATGTACACAAAATAAAGCGCCTGTCGAACGCGTGTGTTTGAACCTACGACCTACAGTCGCGGCCGTTACCATTGGGCCACCACTGCTCCTACTGATATTTTACTTGGTGTTATGTAAAAATAGCCCGAGGCTTCGCCCGCGTGGATGTCGAAAAATCTCCCATGGGATTGTCCAGGTTATAGTTGTTTGTTATCTGTGTGCCAAATTTCATCTAAATCCGTTCAACGGTTTACGCGTGATTGAGTAACAAACATCAAAACATCTTCACAATCTTTCACATTTAGTACCTAGGATAATATATAAGGATTATAAACATAAACCTTCCGGAATAAATCAAATTGTCTAAATTATGGTAAAAACCGCATCTATTCATCCATTGTGTAGTTTAGAAGACTAAAAATACGGTTTCCTAGAAAAGCGTTCCGTCATATTGATGACGGAAACGCTTTTCTAAGAAACCGTAGTTTTTTGTAAAAATTACAGATTTTCATGACTGTTATATTGATAACAGTCATGAAAATATGTAATTTTTACCAGTATTTGATATAAAAGTGTTAACAAACGCTCTCTCTATATTTGGTCATAACGCTACGGACTCGAAGTCAGCGGGCGCGACGTGGCGGCGGCGGCGGCGGGGCGGGGAAAGGCGCGTTTCAATGCATAGATTTATATGGAACTAGCCTCCAAGCAGTGTTGGGCAAAATGTAATTAACTACAAATTAACAATTACAATTACAAATTGTAATTGGCGACTTCAATTACAAATTACTTGAAATTATTGAAAAGTAATTCAACTAACAATTACAATTAGTAATTGTAATTGTTATTTGCAATTACTCAATTACTTATGTATATCATTTCTTTTAAAGTTGAGGTAGTAAGTTAAATAAAACGATAAATGATTCATAAAAAACAGTAAGCCACTTATCCATAAATCGAGGATAAGAAATAGTTGCAATTACTGCCTTACTGCCCCTAGACGTAAACAAATCAAAAAACTCTTGAAATCTCTCATTGAGTAATGTAGGCAGTACAATTCCGTAAAATATTTTTTTATCACCCTGTAGAATGTGAAGTGCTTTCTAAATAGAAAGTCAACTTATTTATGTTTAGAGCTAGGTGTAATTGTGCACTCTTAGTACGGATTGACGCTATTTGTTTTAAACTGTCATAAACACTGTTCCACCTTGTAGTCCCAGGTCTTAAAAGTGTATGTCCTATGATGCTCTGAATCCACCGCTAAGGACGCAGTGACGCCGGCGTCGCGTCGTTGCCGTTTCGTTTACCGTCTCGTTCTATCCAATGTTATTTGTACGCGTGTTAGCATGCGCGCAGCAAGCGAACAACCGCACAATTTAGGTGGTTTTGTATGTTACCCGCAATGTTACCCCGTAAACAGTAATTGGGTAATTTGAATTACAAATTAATGTAATTAGAATTACTTGTGACTTATGTAATTGAATAACAGTAATTTCAATTACATGTAATTTTAATTAAAGTAATTCAATTACTTTTCATTAATTTAGTATTTAAATTACAAAAGTAAATTAATTGCGCCCAACACTGCCTCCAAGGCAGCTGTGCGGGGAGCGGAGTTTGAGCAATACGCACCGGTCTAGCGGTGTCCTCGCGTCTACATTGATGTCGTGTTGTGCATTTTATTTTTTGCTTTTTAACGACCAAAGTTTTAAAATGTTTTATCAAAAAGATGTTGTCTTCACTATTTAAACATTTCGTTCGCGAACAAAGACACTAATTTCTCATAACTCAACATTACGCCGCTCTAGCGCCGTGCGATCTGCCCGCTGGTTTCGAGACCAAGTCGGCATTGCCCCGCCAATCCCCGTGCCGCCACCACCGCCGCCCTGCAATCGCTGATTTCGAGGCCGAAGCCTTACGGCCGCATGTGGCGGTCACCGCTCTTCTAGGAAACCTTATTTTAGCGGTCACAAAGACACAAAAACGACTTTGTTTTATACTGTGGAAAAAAATCTAGACATAAAAGAACATCAGCTATAAATCAAATATTGACCTTTTAGAGGGTTTCATAGATTAGAACGTGGCGATTAGAAAGTCGAAAATAAATTTATCTTTAATATTCTGAGAGAAAATGCTGTCAGCAAAATTTGTAGGTAGGTGTTAGGACTAAGTTGATTGTCCTCAAAAAATATTTTCAGTCTGTAAATATTTCTTGATGTTAACAGAATATCATGCCTTTATTTCTCGACAGATAGGCAGCGGTGCGCGGTGTACAATACACCCACATATGGCCAGTGTCGGGGCGAGACTATTGTCGACTAAAATTCAAACTCCGGGCTGTTATTGAAAATTCCTGTCGGACAAATAATGTATTTATTTAGTTTTAATATTAAAGCGAGAAGTAAGTAGGTACTGTAAAAAATCAAAGAACGTTATGATTTCTCTACGTTTATTTCAAGCGAACGTCCTTACATCAGAAAGAAAAAGAAAGAAAGAAAGAAAAAGTATTTATTGCGACTCGTACAGGAGGATCACAAACTAAATTAAACACAGTCTAAATTAAATACCAAAATAAAAACTAAAAAAAAAATTTAAAAGTAACAAAATGAAAAATGAAACAAAAAGTCCTATACGAGGCCAAAAGGCTCCTATCTCAGCATGATGCTGCGATATTTAAAAATAAATATCGCAGCGCTGGTATTCTGATAGGGCCCGCTGTGATGTCACGGGCACTCGCTAATTTATCACAGTTTTCTTCCAAACAAAAATCCTGCACTACTAAGGTCGACTTTAGCAAACAACCTTACAAAGTACTTACCAACTTAATAAGGATTTGTATGTGAGAGCTTATATCCTACTATATAGGGTGTTGGGAAGTTGGATGCAAAGCCTTAAGAGGGTGATATTTGACACCATTTAGAGCATTTTGTACATGTCTTAGACGAAATATGTTTTTTTTATTTTTTACTGCAAACTTTTAGTCGAAAATAATATACCAACTTTAACTGAGAAAAACATAAAAAGACATACTTTCTCTAAGACAGACGAAGTATGTATGGCTCAAAATGCTGTAAATGGTGTCAACTATAAAAAAAGCACTTAAAGTTTTGCACTTAGCTTCCAACGCTTACTCAATTACGCAAAAATTGCTGAACGGAATCGGATCAAATTTGGCACACAGATGGTTTATAACCTAGATTAACTTATAGGATACTTTTAATTCTGGTAGTACGTTGCCGTGGGATATTTCCCGACATCAACGCGGGCGCAGCCGCGGGCAAAAATTGTTGAAAAATATTTTGTTTCTATTACCACTACTGCGAGTGCCAAAATATAAATACGACAGTGCCATAACAATCAATCATTCTAAATTTTTAGCCAATGGACGTAAGTACAGACTAGACAAATATTATAAAAAATACGCTTTTTTATTTTGATTCCGGCTATTCTGACAGATTTTGTTTTTGTTACATTTCATAGATTTTTGTCGTTTTTTTTTATTTTGCTTGTACACAAGCCGAAAATCGCAGCTGCACATTTTCAGTACAAGCTGACCTCTTTTAGTACGAAAAGCCGAACCAATGCGAGGTCAGCTTATACTGGAAATATATAGCTTGATAGACCAGACAGTTATGCTACGGTTACTAGTAGAACGGTGGCCGCCACATAAAGGCCACAGTGTAGCTGTCATAAAAATGATGGGGTTTTTTTTTACGGTGTTATAAAAATCTCTCTAGGTAGAGAAACACACCAACTTACTTTCTTAAAATATAACGTTTCAGTGACGTCATTCGACGGTAAATCGCAGTCTTAAAAAACCCTAGCTCCACAGAATGGCTCATCTTTTCACCACTGTCTTTGTTTATATATACTTTACTGTACACCACAAGTTAACAAAAAAATAAATCAAACACTACAAAATGTACAATGGGCGGCCTTATCGTTTTCTGCGAACCTATCTACTTAAATGAGTTTTTCTCGGTATAGATGAGGGAGAAATGAGAGAGAGAAATCTAGTATCAAAACAAAACAATATGTATACTTTACTGAAATGTTAGTATTATAACTTGAGTTGTACGTAGTTCAGAGTTAATTTCTCTCAACTTGAATGTTATTATTGATTAATTTTTTATGGCTTAACATTCTGGTACTGGCTGAATTTATTGATTTTGGTAAGGATCGTAGCAGATGGCGTTCTGTAGTTTTTGCCAGGCCCCCACGGGAAGATGGCGTGAGTTTATGTACAGTCAACAGCAAAAGTAGATGATGAAAATCAGATATTCAATACTAATGAACGGAGTTCGCGTCAGAACCGTATGGCGTCGAAGTGTCGTTATGTGATTGTAAATTATACTAAACATTTACTACTTCGACGCCACACAGTTCTGACGCGAACTCCGTTCATTAATTAGTATTGAATTTCTGATTTTCATCATCTACTTTTGCTGTTGACTGTACATACTAGCTTCTGCCCGCGACTTCATCCGCGTGAAATTTCACCCTCTCCTATTCACCCTCTTAAGGGTAGATATTTTGAAAAACCCTTTTGGATACCTACTCTTCACAAAGAACACACCCTCCAAATTTCATGTCTCTAGGACCAGCGGTATAGACTGTGTGTTGACAGTCAGTCAGGACTTTGAATTTTATATGTATTTTGCATTTATACAAAAATAATCACTACAGACCCACCGCTGAAAGCATTTTTAAATAGCATCTCATGTATTCTCTTTAAAATTCGCAAAGCTATTTCTCAGAACATAAGTACCTCTTCGCCCTTTGTGTTGACATCAAGTAAATGAAAATTTGCATGTTTAAAGTTTGTACTCATGATCCACATAGTCTTTTCCCAATTAGGTTGGGGTTGGCTTCTAGTCTCACCAGATGCAGCTGAATACCAGTATTTTACATGGAGCGACTACATATCTGAGTTACTAGGTCACTCTTTGTAAGACTGGTTGTTAGACTTTCGAGCTTCTGATGATCCGTAACTTCCGAGGCACGGGGGGATTATGGTATCTAAAGATGGTCATGCATCCGCGAACCAACCTAGGCAAGCTTAGCTTAACCAGATTTATCGACATGTGCGGTTATTATTAACTGAACTCTTGTGAAACCTTTACAGCTTCTAGACCCAGTGGTTCAGGCTGTGCGTTGTTTGTCAGTGAATTATTAAAGGCTTAAACGATTTGGCACACAACAAATAAAATAATCATTACACACCACTAAAAGCATTTTTAAATATACACCATCGCTCGTGTATTCTTTTTTTTATTTAATTCGCAAAGCTTTAAATATTTCTCAGAACATTTGTATCTCTTCGCTTTTTGTGTAGACATCCAGCATGTGCATGTTTAAAATTGTACTAGAGCTCTTGAATGTAACCACAGAGCTTGCAAATAGTTTATTCATATTGTCAACAACTTAGTAGTTAGGTATGTAGCAGTGTTATTTGAAAGAGTAATAACCTTAGAATGGATTTAGTGTGGTATAATTTAAGGTGCTGCGCAAACCGTAACTATAGAACGCTGAGCTTTCTGTGACACAGTTAGGTGTATTGGTCCTTATTACAAGCCAGAAATAAATATTTTTCGTCGCATAATTCTCAAATATTTGAGCGTAAACTATCTTAATAATATTTTATGTGATTATAATAAAGGGAATTCAATCAAATAAAGAAACACCTAAAATTATACCACTGAGCCTTGAATTTATTTAAAACTGCAAAATTACTTTTATTTTAGTGGTCATTCATTCAATTAACCTCAAACGCACGATGCGTTTGAGTGTTATATTAAATTAAATAATTTCTTAAGGAAATTTCAAAACGACTGGTTGACACTTCCCATGACCCAAGGGCTGGCTTTTACCTTGGCCAGAGGCTAAGCATTGCTATTCAACGTGGTAATGCCGCCAGTCTCTTGGGTACTTTACCAGTCGACAGCGATGCGGATGAATTTTTCGACGCTATATTTTAGTTTTTTTTTGTTTTATTAAGTTAGGATTTAATTTTGTTATTTTTTTTGTTGATAATATAAATTAGCTTTTTGTTCTTACAATAATTTCTTTAATTCAAAAAGTGACAACATAGTTACAGATATTACATTTACAACACACAGAAGTAGTATCTCAAACATAGGTTCCCTAGCTCCCAAACTAGGTTTTTCCAACCAGTGACTTGGGAGTCATTTTTCGAACCTAATTTGTTGCCGCGATGCGCTATTGTCATTTATCTAAAAAAAAATCATTCTGATAAGGTGTTCGTTTCAACTTTATTAGTCCTCATTGTTGCACTCAAAGATTTTTGCTTTTGGAAGAAGATAAAATAAAGACTGATGAATCTGTTAGTTCCGTTCCAGGTTTAATTAAGACAATTAGTCATTGCGGAAACTCAGGCTGAATATAGTTATGTAGTTGAAGAAATATTGACATTTCTTTTTGTTAAAACCAGTTCAACTCAGCATGTTTTCTCAGGGGCGGATAATTCATAGTGTTGCACCGAATGTGGGTCCTGCCGAATGTCGAATTCAGCCGAATGTTCGGTTTAAATATGTACCGAAGCCGAAGTTCAGCCGAACTTCGGCCGAATTTCGGTTAGGTACATGTCGCGCGCTTTTGCTCAATGAACAGGTCAGGGGCCTACCACCACTCTTAAAGCAGTATTATTTTAATCTTACTTCAGTATGGGAAAGAGATGGAGCTACATGTCCTGTATTTCTCCATCTCTTTGCCACACTGAAGTAAGATTAAAATAATACTGCTAATTGCTATAAGAGTGGTGGTAGGCCTCCAGATCGTGGTCGTTCCTCGTCGTCGCTTGTAATTTCACTCACGCGCGCGCCCTGCTCGCCACCCGCGCCGCGGTCACTCAGAATGTTATGTTAAGGTAAGGCTGATAGATAATAATATTACAATCGATAATTTTAATAAAGCATATTTTGATACGAGATGTTATTTCTTTTCTACGGAAATAAAAACAAAAACGAACATCCACGTTACCTATTTACTTACAAATCATCATTTGATCTAGATTTCATTTTAAAATAATTTTTTCTTCATGTTTCCATTTCTTATTTAAATTAATTTAAGCTACCGAATTTCGGCCGACATTCGGCAGATCTAACCGAATTTCGGCCGGAGACGAAGTTCGATAAAAGCTGCGGAACTTCGGTAATACCGAATGTGAAACGAATTTCGGTGCATCTCTAATTAATTCATCAGTAAATTTTCGAGCCCCTCCTAATAATCTATATTGCTAGAAAGTTAAAATGAACCATAGTTAGGTACTACGTTCGCCAGAGAGATGTATTTCCTATTCTTATTGTTTCTATCAAAGAGAACAGATACAGCTGCCAATCAGCTTGAGAGAAGAGAGGTTCCTGGGTTCCTTTTATAAGGCCTCAACAGTGGCAAAGGGGAGACTTAATCCTTATCAAGAATACCAGAGAACTCTTCAAGATCATCAGCTAATAAAGGGTAACTTAGAGAAGGGTGAAAGACTGAATGACATATGTACTACATTCCTATGTGAGAAATTCATATCTATTTAATAAAAAAAAAGTCGGGTTAGTTAAACCATTTATAACTCAAAAACGGTTGATCTATTTTTACGATCTTTGATTTTTGGTTTTGTCTCCATCCCGAAAAGCACAATAATTATTAAAATATGGGAAAAATTCACGAAAAAAAATTTGAGGCGGCACGAAGTTTTCCGGGTCAGCTAGTTTAAAATAAATATTAGGTACCTAGTAGGTAGTATCTCATTAGGTAAGTCATTTTAGTTAGAGAACTAAAACGACTATTATTATATTAAGTTTAAACTTTAAAAATGGTTGTGACCTTCTTCTCAAACTAGTCAGTTAAGAAACCCGACCTCTTCTAGTTTTTAAAATATGATTGAGTAAAAGTGTTTGTGTAAACTTACAAAAATAAAATCATTTATCATTATTATTTATTAGGTAGGCTAGGGATCTGCCTCTGCTTTGCACGGTTTTGACGACTTGACAAAATATCGAGATTACTTATAATACGTAAATTTAATTTGTATGTACAGACGCCAGCAGGTCCACCTACCACAATCTGTCAAAGTTCTTTGATAGATTTTCAACTTTAGCACAAAGGAATAAGGTTCATATTCAATTGGGAAAATCTGACAGATTGGGGTAGCTTGATGTGCTGGCCTCTGTACTAAACACATAAAACTACGGAAGTTTTATGTGTTTAGTAACTCTTCTAATCTATGGTGAAAAACTGAAAACCCACATCAAAATCCATTGCGTAGTTTAGAAGAACAACGGCTCACACAAACAGACACGGAAAATGACTTTGTTTTATACAATTTATAGATATTTTATATTTAAGCCACTCCGGTAGAGCTACCTATACAACGAAAAAATTAAAGCCGATATAACTCATAAAACATAATACCACAATATACATAATTACATATTACTCAACGCATTATTTAACCCAACAAACGCGTTACCGACAAAAATTCGGCAATGAGTCATCAATTTCCATTTCTTTATCTTATAAAAAAAATCTAAAAGTGTATAAAAATAGCGCGTTGACTCGCGATATCGACATTCCATTCAGTTGGGCACCTGTCATGGCGGTGATTGATTGCTTGCTATATTAAAAAGTAAATGAAGTGCCTTTTAAACGCGCCACCTATATTCGACGAGGATAAAGTGGATTTACAGCGTGACTTGATGGAAATGTCTAAAAAATTGTCGTAAGTTAGTTTGGGTATAAAGGCCTTTGTTTTCAGAAATTAAACAAATTACTTTGTGATTTTTATTTGACAATATTGTACAGAGACTAGCCTCATTGGTAAGTCGTAAAAAAGAATATGGGCGAATTTCAACAATGAATCTGAACGCGATCAGCATATAAATAAATGAGTTATTCAATCTAAACCACTTTCAGGAGCTGTCCGTGTCATTAAAATTGTGGATTATAGTCACTGGGGGCTCGTTTCATTGGTGACATTTTGCCCTAAGGAATTTTATTGTATAGCAGACTGAACATAATATAGAAAACGAACAGTAAGGTCTTCCTTTCGGCTAAAATACAGCAGTTAGGTACATTTTCATAATTATTATTGTCAATATTTGAGATGCTTATCAGCCGATCGATTCTGTAAAAATCTCACCGTGAAACCTAAGGTGAAGTGAGCTGTCATTTCACCTGATGTTAGGGATTGTCCCTATTGATAGCTCACTTCACGATCACTTCACCTAAGTTATCACGGTGAGATTTTTACAGAATAGCACTGCAGTAGTGGATGGTAAGGCGCCAGGTAACATGACGAGTACCTAAATCTCACATTTTGGGCAGAATTTTGTGGTCAAGCGTAGTCAAAATTATGAAATTTAAAATGAGGTTTATCGAGTTAGTAAAAAAGGGACTTCTTCTGTTACGTAATTAGCCTTACCTAGCACCTTAATGATAATAATATTATGTTGAAAAACTAACCCAACTTCGCAAATATAAATAGCAGTAAAGCTTTCCCATATAAAACCTACAATGTAAGTGAATCCCTGATTGTAATGAGAATGCATCAGTGTAATACCGCTTGTGCTTGCTCACTACATTTCTATATAAATAGAGTTATTATTTTTCAATACAAGTTGCAGACATCTTTTCTATCTGTATTTATTTTGTCTGGAAAATATACAACCCTTTTATCTATATCTTTATCTATAGATATACATAATTATTATAAATTGAAGTCACTTTTCGTGTTTGTGTGACCGCGTTGTTCTTCTAAACTGCGCAACGGATTTTGATGTCCTTTTCACCATCATTTATTGGGGTTCCGTGGAACGCGTAGAGTTATCAAGTTGAAATTAATATCTAATTTTTAAGGCTACAATCCCTTGAAGCAGTGAAAAATCAAACTTCTATATCAACGCAATTAAAAGATACGAACGTTTATGTTCCGAAATCAAAAGCTAAAAACTACTTCCTGTTGACCTAGATCATGAAAAAAAAAGAAAGGCAAAAATTCGAAAACCGTATATAGCAACGTTACCTAAAAATTATTTTGAAACTATTTACATACCTACAAATTTGTTCGGAGCGCACGGCGCGCGAGTCTGACTCGCACTTGACCGGTTTTTTTTGCTACAGCTTTTGGGTATAATATAACTTAAGTACTATAAGTAACAATAGGCGAGGATCATTTAGAGAATTTCTTCCGAAGGGTTCCGGTAAGTGTGTAAAACATTCATATTAAAAACTTACAGCAGTGCTATTCTGTAAAAATCTCACCGTGAAAACATAGGTGAACTGAGCTGTTACTCCACCTCATGTTAGAGATTCCCACTATTGATAGCTCACTTCACGCTCACTTCATAACTTAGGTGAAGTCACGGTGAGATTTTTACAGAATCGACCGGCAGATTAGAATAAAGTAATTTCGATGTTTTGTCAAGTCGTAACAACTGTGCAAAGCAGGGGCGGGTCGCTAGTTTATAATAAAACCACATTAAAAAGATTACCTTATAGATAGCAGCTAATGTTAAAAACATTTACATTCGGCAACCCTAAGCTCATTGTGAAACATTAGACGCTGATATTCATAATATTATAGTTACCTCTAAACTCCGTGTTTCAAGAGGATAATTGGATATTAATATTTCATGACCAACGATTATTTTCACTACTAATTGAATCCCAGACGAAAGGTATTATGTTACATAACATGTGTAAATATTTTGCTTTATATTCAAAGACTAATTACTAATCTAAATAAATTAAATAAATTCATGAGTAATTTATTGTTGTTTTAATGAATATCGTGTTCAAAACCTTGAAATTGGTTAATGAGTGTTATGCTTAGTAAAGACCTTTTAAGAGATAAATTCGAGTTATCCTTTATTTTATTAAAAAGTTTTTGATGAAAACTCGAAGTTTTTGATGAAAATTAACACATTGTTGAAATTAATACGAAAGGAGTTTTACTTTTCTGTTCAAAGTTTTTAATTTTATTCATGACTGGTTCATGTCTGCGACTTCGTCCACGTGAAATTTCTCC
This sequence comes from Globia sparganii, assembly GCA_949316385.1. Lineage (NCBI taxonomy): Eukaryota > Metazoa > Arthropoda > Insecta > Lepidoptera > Noctuidae > Globia > Globia sparganii. Next base: position 11,073,921 of record OX438663.1, on the reverse strand, counting down.
TCCTTTGACGCACCCCGTCGGCATCGCAGCGCATCACCTGGTCGCGCTATAACTTCGTTTTCGTTTCGACGCCTAAGATTCATAGCGTAAGGTATACCTTACGCTATGAACCTTAGGCTTAATCTCACTGGGCACGCCACAATTGCGGCGATAAGTCCCCTCTTTGAGGAGTGGTTGGAGAGGCGCCACGGCGTCCTCACTTTCCGCCTGACGCAGGTCCTCACCGGACACGGCTGTTTCGGGAGGTTCCTGTTCCGGATAAGGCGGGAGGAAACGCCCGGGTGTCACCATTGCGTGGAAAGCCCGGAGGACACGGTGGAGCATACGGTGGAGGTCTGCCCAGCTTGGGCAGAGCACCGCCGCGTCCTCACGGCGGCGATCTCTCGCGTCCAGTCCTAGTCCAGGCCATGGTACGGAGCGAGAGTGCATGGGAGGCCGTCACCTCCTTCTGCGAAGCAGTAATGCTCGCAAAGGAGGAGGTGGAGCGCGTGAGGGAGAGGCAATCTCTGCGCCCTCACGCCCCTAGTCGCCGCAGGAGACACCCTGGGCGTCGGGAATCGACAGCCGATTCCCGGCTAGGCGCGGGTAGGCGCGGGCTTGCGGACGGCGAGCAATGGGCAGCTCGCCGTACAGTAAGGACCAGGCCCGGGTCGACGGCGCGTTGTGTTCCACGTGCGCCTCAAAGAGATGTCAGCAATAACTGACGGGGTCCGCTAGGGCCGATGCCTGCCAGGGTCGCGGGTTGTTCGAGAGAGATACCGTGGCCCCTGGCACAGGCAACTGAAGGAACACGGGTGGGTTTTAGTCAGTAAAAGTCTGACACGCCCTCCCGCTCCGCCCAGAGCGGGAGAAGTTATTTGATAATTTCCCACCCTCAAAAAAAAAAAAGGCTTAATCTCACGGGAAGGCTATAAGCCTTCCTTAAAAATTGGGCTATCAAATTCAAAAATAATTTTTCAAATCCGACTGGTCGTTCCAGAGATTAGCACGTTCAAACAAACACTTTAGTACTAGTATACAGGGTTATTGGAAAAACACCAACAACCTCTTAAGAGGTCATTATACTCATCGTTACGAACAATTTTTACTATGGGACCAATTCTGAAATCGCGAAAAAAAATCAGCTGTTCCCTACATTTATGTTCGTTTACCTCGTCAAAATGTAGGGAACAGCTGATTTTATTTATTATTAATTTTAACTATACAGTATAGTTACACAACGCTTTGTCTTCTTCTTTCTGAAGTCAAATTACTGACGACTGAAATAGAGAAATCGGTGTGTAACTATTCATCGATATAATACGTTTATTAATAAGGGGGTTACTGTTTTTTATCGATTGTTACTGTTTTTTATCGATTGTTACTGTTTTCACGTGACCAGAGGGCTGGTCTATTTTTAGATCAAATACTGCATTGCTATCCAATGTGGCAACCTTACCAGCTTTTTGGGCACTATTCTCACTAACAGCGATGTGGATGAATTTTTTGATGGCTAATAAGCACTTCCTCTTTTTTCCTTTACACAGGTTAAATGTTTAACCAGTGGGCAAACTAATCATATATTCAGCATATATTTAATTCTAGACCTAGGGTAGAAATATTTCGTCGGTTATATTAAAAAATATTAGTTGTTTTCATACATATTGACTGCGTAAGTATTGCACTTTTATTTCTATGAAACAGGTGATTTTTTTTTTTTGATAACTAACGAAAAATTTCCCGTATACTTATCATTTGTTAGATTGTTTATTGCATTTAAGATTTCTTTTATTATATCGATATATACTTAATTTATAAAGTAGTCCCTTCCAAATTAATCGGGTAATGTTAGAGCAAGTACAGCAAGATTTGCAGTGCAATTTAAACAAGAGACTACGAAGTTAAGAAAAGAGTGTTTCTTTGTTAAGTAATAAATAACTCCTTCAATCGATACCGAACAGACGGGCGTTAGATCTTTTTACGTCCAACACACAGGGTATTCTATTCTATCCAGAAATCGAACAGATCCTGCGGGAATTCTTCCCACACGGAGTGGCAGGTATAAGCCTGAGGAATTTAAAATGAAGGAAGAAAACATGGCGAAAGAACTAACCGTAGTAACTACCTAAACCCGACTCAATATCTGCCAAGATCCTTTTCAAAGTTAACAAAGATTGCGCCTAATCCCAAAGTTTGAATTATAAAGTTTGTTTTAGTTAGGCGAAAATCTTTTTTGTTTAAAAATTCAATAGACACGGAAAGGATTTTTAAAATTAAAGCGAAAAGTGAGCTCTGGATTTTTGAAGGCAAAATAATATTTTAGTCTTTATTGCCGAGAGAAATGAAAACCTTGAAATAAGAGAATTATTTTAATTATAACTGAAATAATGTGGTTATAACTAAAAGCGACAAAGGCTTACGTGAGTTATAATGATTAAACTAACGTTCCTGTCGCTCAACGCTTAAGTAAATTAATTAATTAATAATATAATTTCTCTGGCGTGTTCTAGTGCCGCAAACGTGTTTTCCGTAATTACTCGTATGAATTCCAAGGTCGAATGGATCAGGGTTCTCATTTCGGATATTTTTACTAGCTGCCTTTTTGTTGTGGGGCTAAATACTATTGAATGATGGGCACATTTCTCGCAGAGCAGATGGCCAATGGGGCTGAAAGTTATCTGGAGTGGCGCTGCGTCGGTAAAGAAATAAAAAGAAAGAAAGAGAGAGAGAAAAAAAGAAAGAACGAAAGAAAGAAATATGTTTGTTGTGATCTCCAATAAGGTTCAACGCTGACCTATTATAGTGAATTTAGCGGGAAGATATGAGAAGCACGGGACCGATCGAGGTGGCGACGCCAGGGAGTCCTATTATATGTCCAGCAGGGGTCGTCTTTCGGCTGAAATTATAATGAAGATGATGAACGGGAGCTTTTAGCTATGTTATAACAGCCGCACGCCGGGTCGATTGATCAGGTTAAGCTACGCTTGCCGTGGTTGGTCCGTGGATGAGTACTTACATACCGAACCCTCCGTGCCCCGGAAAGCAAGTTAAGCCGTTGGTCCCGGCTGTCATTCGTGGAGCTTTGACAGTCGTTACGGGTCATCAGAAGCCCGAAAATCTAACAACTAATCTTACCAAGGTGTATCGTATTACCCAGTAACTGGGATATGGAGATCAGATTGGCAGTCGCTCCATGTGAAATTCTGGTATTCAGCTGCATCCGATTAGACTGGAAGCTGACCCCAAAATAGTTAGGAAAAAGGCTAGGCAGATGATGATGATGACGAAAAATTATGAACCCAGATACTATTGTCTTAGCATACCTATGGACAGAAGGTCGCAAGTTGATGCTAACACTTTGACCTTGAGCTGGCCTAACATAGTACGAAGTTTCAATAGAATGCGAGGTCAGCTTATACTGGTTTTTAGTATTACTGACGTACAACCTGTACGTTGTATGGATAACTAGCATTTGCTTACGGCTTCGCTTGCATGTAGGTCGGAAATTACCCTAGGGGAACGTATTATCGGGACAAAAAGTTCTTCTTTGTCCTAATCTAGGTCGTGGTCTACCCATATGCTAAACTTTATCTAGGTAAATCCATTTAGCCGTTTTAGCGTGAAAGCGTTACAAACAAACAAACTTACTTTCGTATTTATAAAATTACTTAGGATATACGATGAATATTAGGACCTTCACGCTCCTTCCTTAACCAAGTTTGATAAATATTGATGGCAATAACAGCTCAGCCATCATACATCTTCCTTTTTCCTCCAGTCACCAAGAGCTGTTGGCTGTATACTAAACAAATTGGCAGTCAGCAATATTGCAGGACTAACTGCCCTGGAATTACCGAACTTAGGCTACAGCCGAGTTGCTCAAACCTTTGTCAGTTTTCAAATTCTTTCCTTTATCAAGTCAGGAGACATACTATCTTTTGAAGATACGGCGCTGAGCAGACTGCATACTGCATAGAAAACTACATTTAATCACTTGAAAATAAAGGTCAAAACAGCATAAACCTTTGACCAATGTCGAGTTATCTTGCATGTCTTTAAAAAAAGTTGGGGTGAATGGAATGGCAATAATTACGGCATTTCAGTGTCATCATAATTCTAGTGCGAGAGAAGAACATATATATACATGATTGATAGCACCATCTCTTTTTCGGACCGAATTCATGATGGCATTCCTATTACAGCCCCTCATTTTGTAGAATCTAAATCAAATCTGGGTTTTTTTTGTATCTGTACTATACTATAGACGCAACCAGAAGGCCAATTCTCTTAATTTAAAACGTTCAAAATCTAGTCGCAGTACTCGCAGTCTTATCTCGGCGACAAACAAATGTCAAAAACTTGTCAACATGTAGGGAAATTAGGAGTATTTTTTGACAGATTGAGACTGAGATCAGACTGTGAACGTTCTTAAAATTACGAGAATTGACCCTCTGTTATTATGGATTCTGTACCTATATGATTCTTCCACCCGGAGTTGAAATTTTCGTCGGTTATTTAAAAAAAAAATGCTGTTCGATACATTGTGACGGCGTAGGTATTGCACATTTTTATGAAACAGCAGATTCTTTTTTGGTAACCGACAAAAATGTATCTGAAGTCCCCGTCACGAAAAGCTATAAATTTTGTAAATAAAGAACTTCTACTAAGTTGTAGCGACAATTCAATCAACTACAAATAATTCCAAATTCAATCAATTCAAAGTAACATACGTGTAATACGAAACTAACGAGCAATTTCACTTGTTTGGGTTATATTTTAGCGATATAAAGCGCTATCGTCTGATGATTTGTGGTACTGGAACGCCTCTGACTCAAACGTAAACGTAAACATTACAGCCGCCATTTTGAAGTAAGTTCACACTGACGCTGCCAATGCTGCAGAATCCAGATGCAGAATACTCGGAATCGACTGCCGACATTAATTACACGTGTGTGTTAACATAAATTATAATTCTATATAAAAATAAAAGTCATTACATTACTTTTTTTTTAATTTGATCCAAAGGTTGCGAACCTGATGGGGACTTTAGAATCATGTGCTGAGTTCATGGTTACAGTTTGCGCGTTGCCACCCTGTATAGTTACTTTATATTGTAAAACAAAGTCCCCGCGAGGATTTTCACATGGTTTTCATCAATGGACGGAGTGATTCATCTGGAAGCTTTAGGTGTATAATTCATTAAAGGTTTTGTGTACATTGGCTGAAAAATTACGATGATTGTTGAAGATGTTGTAAAATATACCGACTGGGAGATTTACTGGCGTGCGCCGCGTAAGCCAATAAATACAGTTATATGAAAACCCCGGTAATTAATCCCTGTGTACATTGTAGTACATTTCCGTGGGATGTTTACCGACATTCACGTGGGCGAAGTCGCGGGCAAAAGCTAGTACATACTAATCTCATGTTAGTATCACATTTTTAATTCTCCACAGTGCCGTTCTGTGACAATTAGATTATGACAATATTGAGTCGGTCAAGCAGTAAAGCGGATTCTATCAAGCACGGCCCAAACAAAAATAAACCTTAGTAACCGACTTATTTTTAACTGTGACTGTACCTACTTAAGTACCTATCATCCAGAGGCTCCTTTAATAGAACTCATGAACATGAATAGATGTCGTACCTATATGAAAAGGTCAATAGATGACCTTGGGGCTAGTAAGATAATAAACTAGTTGGAATTAACTTCACCTACAGTTAAACGATTCAACGATGAATCATTTCTATGAACACAATTGCGAATTCACGTGAACTCCTTTATATGTTTCGCAGAAGCTTTGTTCCAACATTTTATTTTTTCACGTTTAGTAAATCGAGGAAAATAAAGGTTTCACACAGTTTTACTTTTAAGGTAAAAAATCTTCTCACGTCCCTTTCATTCCGTGTCGTTGGAGAAAGGTGAGGTAGAATATAAAATCCTGAGGATTTATTTATTGACTTTAATAATGCCCAACATTTAAGGTAAATCTGCGGATAGTAGGGTGCTAGGCAGTGAGGTTGATGTAGTATAGAGATTGGTTGACGTAATAAGGATTAGGGATGCACCTCTCCCTACAAAGGTATTAGGAGATTAGTTCCGTCAGTGGGGTGGTACTGAAAAGAGCTGTCTAAGAACATTAATGATGTCATGGTGCGTTACTATTTTAGAACATTGGATGTCACAAATTGTTGCAAATTTCGTGTTGTGTTGGTAACAGGATTTGTTACTGAAAGCTGTCAAATTAATCAGCGCCTGACACTACTCCATACAAGTTTAGACGTGATTAAAAACTTGCCTACTAAAATAACGTCAATTTACGTCAGGCGCTGATTAATTTGACAGGACTAAACCAAAATTTATCTTCTGCCCTTTTCATAATGAAATAGAAAGAAAAAGATGCACTGAACTTAAATTTAGTTTAGTTTGTGAACAACATAATCGGCACCACTGTCTATTATTTTAATGGGTACTACTTATATTTATGTTATTTATACCGTGTCAGGTGCACCTTTCCAAATTGCTAGTGAGCCTGCCTTCGTGTCCCAAATACGACTGTCAGACCCTTATCAAGCTCTAATTATACATTACCGTCGTTTTCATTTGGACACTCCGATATTCTGGTGGATTTCTTTAGTGACAATTTACTGTGTGACGTCATTTCTTAGGTAGGAAAGGGGTTTTTGCATGTTGGGTTTTGAAAATGAAAATGGTTGATTTGAATTTGTTTTGTAACAGAACAACAGCACGCCGGTAATCCTCGGAGGGTTCGGCAGAAGTGTACATAGAATAGTACACTCACATATCGCCAAAATTTGTTTGTATGTTAAAGTTTTTGGTTGTATTGTTATTTGTGGTTTTTATTGAGCTTGGTAAGTTAATGAGTCAGCAATTATTTTCATAGAAAAAAAAAAAACGAACAATCGAATATTTCGGGACATCACCAAGCGGTTGGTTGACTCTTCACGTGACCAGAGGGCTGGCCTATTTTAAGCCCAAAAACATTGCCATCCAACGTTCTTAAGCTGCCAGCCTTTTAGGCACTTATCCCGTTGACAGCGATGCGGACGAATTTTTTGATGCCCAACGAGCTTCATCCTTTTTCTTTTAATGTTTTATTATATGCTTGTATATATATATTAGTTTTAGTTACCTATTAAATATTAAAAACCTGTCCGGAAAACTTTGAGTGTATTGTGGTGGCTGAAATAGTGTCGAAAATAGGCCAACGTGTACATTTTTAATGTGATAGTAAATCAATGAAACTTTTTCCATCGATACGTTAATTTTGCATAAAAATCAAGCCAGTGAACAGCAAATAAACAGTAAAATAATGGCTAAGTATTAATTACAATAAAACTGAATTCATTAAATATTACACTCGTTAGATCATAAAAAGTTATTAAATGTCGCAATTTTTATGGACAACATACTTTTTCGTTCGAAAGCTCTTACAACAGAAGCTGTTGCTTTTTACGATGACTGCAGTCTTAAAACAGGAGTTATGATGTCATTAGTGTTCTATTATATCCTTAGAAATGAAATAATGCCTCGGGAATATTTTTATTTTGTGCTGAGAAAATTTTAATTTAGGAATATAATTAGGCTTTGAATTGATTAATGTCTAGACTGGAAATTTGGGTAATTAAATTGCTGCCTTTTCATTTCCACAATAATGGGCCTGAGACTTTTTTTAGGGTTCCGTACCACAAAAGGAAAAACGGAACCCATAAAAGATCACTTCATTGTACATCTGTTAAGACCTATTTTAACCGACTTCAAAAAAGGAGGAGGTTCTCAATTCGGATGTTTATATTTTTTTTTCTCAGGAACCCATAGTGTTATCATAAGTGGAAATTAATATCAAATCCAGCTGCAATCCAGTGGAAAAATCAAACTTCTAAGTCAACCCAATGAAAAGATACGGGTGTTTATGTTCCGTTTATGCCGCATATTCTGACACTCGATAAGGAATCAAAACCTATAGGGTACTTCCCGTTGACCTAGAATAATGAAATCCGGCAAGAAGCAATGTCATGTAGCACAAGTAAAGGAAAACATCCGAAAATCGTAAATTTGTAGTTACGTTACTAAAAAAATAACTATTTATTTATTATTACCACTTACGTTTGTTTTTACAGGTAGCAACCCAATACAACAATGTAGTCACAATTTCCACACTCAGGGACATCACCCAAAAACCAATTTGATACCACCAAAAACAAAAATGAAATTTATATAAGTACCTATAAATTTGTACGGAACCCTCGGTGCGTGAGTGCGACTCACATTTGGCCGGTTTTTTGTATTTTAATGTCTCATAATCTGCATGGGAGGGAGTGGGCCATATTCAGCGCGGGTATGTGGATGTCATGTCACATGTCCTCAAATGTTTGTTTAGAACCAAAAATAGGAAAATAGTTTTCCTTCACCGTTTTGAGAGCACTTAGTGGTGATTAAAATAAACACACAAAGTGCCTGCCTGGGTTTGGACTACCGACCTACAACTCGTAAGTCGGGGCCAATACCACTGAGCCACCGCTGCTCCCATAGTTTGCATAAAGTTATAAAATACAAACATTATTATTTTAATAAGTTAATGTGAAACCCCTATTATGACAAAGACCGCGACTGCACTTTCAGAATAAATAGATTTCCCCCACATCTCGCCTGAAATGAATTTATAATTCCCTAAAGGTAAAATTAAACCCCCTATATCTATCTAACTACCACTTGTTCTCAGAAATTAGTCACTCGGATATCGCCTTTCTCTATGAACTCGAACCAGTGGGCGGTGCTATAATCCACTCCTAGAAGCTAACTTCGAACTTATGAAATGGCGTGCGTGGGTGATTAACCTTTCGTCGTAGAAATTATATTAATTTCTTTTTAAGCAAGAGTATGGTCACGTAGATTCTGCGTTTTCCTTGTGTTTTAAAAAGGAAATTGTAGTTCGTACTCCGAATGAATCCTTTGTAATCAAAGCTATTATAGTTATTTTGGGTAAAAAAAATTGTGGAATAAAACTTTTTAAATCAGATTTTCATCATATTTTTTTTATTGCTAAATGGGCCTGCTCTTGACCTTGATCACACCTGATGGAAATATGATTCATTTCATTTCTTGGACATTTTACTATTAGGTATTTGAAAAAACAACTTTTCTTTACAACACTTTTATAACTGTCCACTTCATAAATGAACCTTACTTAATTTATTTTGTAAGCCACTCGTGTGTTTAACCAACCAAAAAAATTATATAAAAATCCAATCTGCATCAACGCTAATATTCTCTTCAACTGTCCACCTTAAACATTGAATTATCAGTATGACACGTTTGTTTATCCAGTCTACCGGGTGCTTAAAACCCAAATCCTTAAAATTATGTCTTAAAAAATTTAGCTTAATATTCATTCGAGAACCACTAGTACCGAACTCCAACATTCTCCTGGGAAATTCGTGAGACGCGCAGTTGTCGGTGCGTCGCCCGAGATTGCAGCTATTACTTCTAACACCCTCTGTTTGCCGCCAAATAGTTATGCCCTCCCCTAAATTATTAGCCCCAGGTACACACCTGTATATATGTGGGCTACGCAGAGGGAATCGAAAAAATAGGGGACGGAAATTGAAGTTTACTAGACTGATATGTCTTCTGCGCACTTATTACACTCACTTTGTATTGATATAACGTTTGGAGGAAATGATTGTCGGTTTTTTGGGGGGGCTATTAATGCTCGTATATTTCTTTTTGTGTGGTTTATTGGTTAAGGCACCCATAATGGTAGGTGGGTGGAATTTTATCATCGGTTACAAATGACAATAGTTAAATACATACTTCCGAGGTTGTAAGTACAGTAAAAGGGATTTTGTTTTTATTTTTATTCCAGATGGCCACTATCGGCAGTACCTACCTACTACGCGTCTTTTTGTTTATATACAAGCGTTATATGATAATGGTAACTCACATATCGTCCGTTGAATGTCCTAAATCTGCCATTCAACCATTTACGGGTGCATTAATATGGCTCCCGGCGCAACCAAGTCTACCTTGATATTAAATCGCAAAGTGTCAACAGTTACATTACGGCACCGCTTTCTTAGGAAACTGCCCATTATTTTCCCACAACATGGGTGATTCTCATAATTTCTTAGTGCCGATACGTGAAACAAGAACATTCAAGAATTATTAATGAGCAAGACGGTATTTATTTATTTTAGGATCTCCAACAAAAGATATACATTAAACATTATATTGTTAATGGACGACAAAGTATTTTGTAGGTGCACTCTTTCAATTACAGGAGACCACAACATGCACAACAAAATGAACAACTAAGCTTACAAATTAAATACCTAATACATAATAAAGGAAAAATTTAGAACAGTATTTATAACGGTCACAAAAATGACCGTTTCCAAACTATAGTTGTCACGTTTTAGCATGGCAATAGCGGTCATTGACCAATATTTTCTAGCATTTTTTAAATTTCAAAAACTGAAAAAAGTCCGTTATCGTCCAGACTCAGTATCTACGAGTATTGTCATCTTCAACATGTTCCAATAGCGAAAAACCATACATAACTGTTTGGTTTCCTATAGAGAGATAATATGGAAAGGGCAATGACCGCAATTGCTATGTTAAAACGCAACAACTATAGGTAAATACTGTGCAACAAGCGTTGCCTGCAGCCAGCTTACGTAAAGTGAAAAACGTAAAAAACTTTCCCCAGCTACAGTCTGCCGCATTACTATCTACTGTCATTGATAAGAAAAATAGGAAATGAGAACGATGTTTTTGCTTTGATATTTATATTTGTACTAGCTGTGCCCGCGACTTCGTTCCCGTGCATGTCAGAAAACAATAATATGTAATTTGGATTTCATGGTTTTTAAGTTTTAAAGTTGCTGAAGTTACTCATTATAATATAAGCTATCTGCCAGTGAAAGTCCTATTAAAATCGGTCAAACAGACAGAGAGACAAAAATTTTAAAGTGGTTTTTTTTTTAGGTGCCATATATACTTACTTTCATATGCATTTAGTAAATAGCTGCTATTTTGTAATTACAAACAGACACTTTAATTTTATTTATTTGTATACAGGGTCAAATTAAATTACTTAACTAGCGAAACCTCACAGACGTGATTAGTATCGATATCTAAACACTTAAAATACTGGTATTCAGCCGCATCAGCACCCTAATTGCGTAACACACTATTAATCGGAATCTGAATAATTTTGAAGCAAATTGCTATTCCATTGCTTCATAAGTTCGAAAAATTTGTCTGCTCAACCCGTAAATAACGCAAAGAATGTTGTTGAACTGCCAAAATGAAACCGATTCCGATTGATAATCTGTTACGCAATTGTCCCGCCGGTTAGACTGAAGCCGACCCCAACATAGTTGGGAAAAGGCTAGGCAGATAATAATCTAAACACGGTAAAACATATTTTCTCAACTCATATTTAGTACAAATTACGAGTAAACAATGTGATGTTTTTTATTTATTTTTAGATAGAATACTCATCACGTCTGCAGTTTTGCTATCTAATTTAATTTGACCCTGTAGAGTAGATGTATGTACTTACAGATAAACGGTCGCTCGTTTCAAGTAACTGGATGCTAACAAGACGACTTTGAGTAGTATCATCTAGATAATGCTCTTTGAAAACAATATTCTTTGATATGTTAATATAGACTTTTAACTTACTTCTTCTTCTTTCTTTCTAACTTACTTTAGAGTATGAAGGTATTAAGGTTATTAATGGGTACTTAAGTTTGTTAATATTTCATACTTTAACTTATTTCGTAATGTTTGCGTAGGAGCATCAACGATACAGACGTTTGTTTTCCATTTAAACACATCATCATCATGTCTTCATTTTTTTAGTACTTTAATGTGTATCATGAATATTTAAAAACTACGATATGCTATACTAGTTTTCATTAAATATTGATGAACACGAGTATAATACTTAACACCTTAGGCGCCATGCGTATCTTTTTATCACACAGTGTCATGTGTATCTTTTGTCACACATTGTCTGGAACACTGTGTATTCAAAAGTATACACATCTTTCTACTTAGTACACGCGCCGCGTATCCTCTAGGAACACGTTTTCTATACATTTAATACACAAAAATGAAAGCCCTGGCCTACGGTCACTTAGGGTCTGGCGCTGAGGGTGTTAAGCAAATTATTTGGCAGAACAAAAAAAAACTGCGGAAGTAGCGCTTGCGAGGATTAGACCAACGAGGTCTAATCATCGCAAGCGCTACTGGCGATTAGAAAGAAAAATAGGTTTATTTGTCACAGAAACACGTGCGTACAAAAAGTTAATTAATTCAAATAATAAGGAAAAATAAAAACAAAATATATCTATAATCACGAGCGCAACGCAGAAATAGAGTAGACTTTAATTTCGGAAGTCGGTGTCAAAAAACGAAAATGCCGACTTCCGACGTTAAAGTTATTTATCACTTTGTAGTGTTTTCTTTTGAAGTCGGTTGTTTTTGTTGTCAAAAAGTTTTTATTATCTAATAATGTACAAACTTCTAATTCCACTATATATTATACATATTTATATATCACATCACATCACGTGACACTAATATTTTAAAGGTGAAAGTTTGTGAGTGTGTTTATATGTTTGTAACTTCTTCACGCTGAAACGGCTGGACCAATTTTGATAAAATTTTGTATAGAGGTAGCTGACACCCTGCATTAACATAGGCTACTTTTTATCCCGATATTCTCACGGGGTCAATACTTATGCGGGTGAAACCGCGGGGCCTTGGTAGTATTAAAAAAAACTAAAAATTATTAAAATAAAAATATAACCAAATCTAACTAAAACTATTAAAAAAATTGGCATATCCGAATATAGTATTAATTTTTTTAAATTAATTTCGTCACTGCGTGTTATATTTAAAAATACTTAATAGCGATTCACGCATTCCACATGGCTGCAACGTATGGGCCGAACATTCAGACAATACATTTATGGAACTAGCTTCTGCCTGCGACTTCGTAAGCGTAAAATTTCTTCTTTCCATTTGACCCATCGTATCACATCGCATTGCCCGCTATTACTTCGTTTTTGCTTAGCGGAGCCGATAAAAAAGAAAAAATTCAGAAATAATCTGATTTTTTTTCTTTTTTCTCGGCTCCGAAGGGTCGTATCGTGGTGTTAGACCGTCAATAACCTTTCTAGATAATTGGGCTATCAAATTCAAAAATAAATTATTAAATCCAACTCTCAAATACTAGTTCCAGAGAGTAAAAAAAACAAACAAACTCATAGGCTTCATTATATTAAGATTTATAGTATAGATAGCAGCGATTCACGCATTCCACATAATTGCATCGTATGCGCCGAACTTTCAGAAAATATACGGAATATTGCGTTTTATGCCCACATCTCTATGAAACAGCTTTTATTTGTTGTTCACTAAAGATTCAATGGATTGTAAAGAGTGCAATAGCGGTAAAACACTGCGATAGTCTCATTGCAGTGCAATATTTACAGAGACCATTTTGAAATGAATTTCGACGGTACTCGACGTAAATTCTCTTTGGTATTTGGTTTTAAGGGTTCCGCACTCAAGGCTGCCAACGTGTATTATTAATTTATTCATTAAAACTTTATGCACAAGTAAAAACTGTACAAAGGCGGACTTAATGCCTTGGGCATTTTGTATTACTAAGGCTTAGCTGTTCGTCCGTCTGTCTGTCTGTCACAAGTCAGTAAGTACCTTTTGAACCGTAGTATCTTTTGAACCGTAAAAGTTTTCACAGAGTATGTATTGCTATGGTATATTGTGTGTCTATTAGTCTGTGCTAAAAAAATTTACAATTTTCTTTTCTTTCGTTCAAAAGTAAAATAAAGTTTAAAAAAAAAGAAAGGGGATTTCCATACAAGAAACATGTTTTTTTTACTAGAGTATTTTTATAAAATATTTAGTGTTAAATACTGTACGGTGTTAAGGAACCCTTCGTTTCCGTATCCAACCCGCACTTGGCTGCTTTTTTTCTACTACTAACCGTCGGAAAAAGGCCGGTTTTTCAGCCGTCTGTCTGTGCAAATACCTAGGTATTGTTTCAGCAAACGAATGATGGTTTTTTTTTGACGTAGCTCTGTCCATTGCGGAATTATTACTTTGTTTTACCTATTTGTGAATAAAAGGAGAACTCGGTATTTGGATTTTTCTTGTCTCTCATATAAACATGGTGTAGGTGTTTTCAGGAAAACAATATAATACGTTAAGAGGAAAATCTCCTAATAATAGGTTCGTACTTTCTTTTTTCCCAAAGTGAACTCTGTTTCCATTTTAACAAGAATGGAATAGGTATAGACGCCAGCACATCAAGCTACCCGAAACTGATTTTCTCAATCAAATTTGAGCCTTATGATTTAGCAATAAAGTTTAAAATCTATTAAAGAAATTTGATTTGTAGCTTGATGTGCTGGCCTGTACCTTTATCTACCACCAAACAATTATAAATATTAAGATGTTTCTCTTACATGTTAGTAAATAAAATGTCATTCCTGTTTTGCTTTTTTTTTAAGGATTTCAGGAGACTACTCCTGAAATCCTTTTTCTTAATTCCCATTTTCCTTGCATTTCGACTTGAAATAGCAATTATTCGAAAACATAATATATAATCATAATCAGCCTATAATGTTCCCACTGCTGGGACACAGGCCTCCTCTCTGTGAGAGGGAGTGGGCCGTAATCCACCACGCGGGCCCAGTGCGGGTTGGTAGATGTCACATGTCTTCGAATTTTTGGTTCTAGGACACGCCGGTTTCCTCACGACGTTTTCCTTCACCGTTTTAAGAGCAATGGTGATGAAATAATTTATTTTTTTAGAGAGGGGCCCGTGGCTAAATAATAACAGCCGTACAGGTCGATCGATCAGGTTAAGCTACGCTTGCCGCGGTTGGTCTGTGGATGGGTGACCATCTTTACATACCGAGACCCCTCCGTGCCTCGGAAAGCACGATAAGCCGTTGGTCCCGGCTGTCATTCTTTGATCTTTGACAGTCGTTATGGGTAGTCAGGAGCCCGAAAGTCTGACAACCAGTCTTACCAAGGGGTATCGTATTACCCAGTAACTGGGTTGTGGAGGTCAGATAGGCAGTCGCTCCATGTAAAATACTGGTATTCAGCTGCATCCGGTTAGACTGGAAGCCGACCCCAACATAGTTGGGAAAAGGCTAGGCTGATGATGATGATGAAATAATTTACACAAAGTAAAGCGCCTGACGGGGTTCGAACCTACGATCTACAATTCGTAAAACAATTTTTCAATGCTTCTGTTATCTTCAAGCTGAAACGTCAGGCTGTAAAAATATATCAAAATTAAGAACTACAATAGTAATTGTGTAATTTTTATGGTTTTACATTGTTCAGTTTATTTATCTTTACAACTTATCATTGCTAACATGTCGAGCTTTCGGTCGGGAGCTTTTTTATAATAAAACTATTTACATTAAAATTTAGCATAATTTCAATTAGTGGCAAAGCATAGCATAAGCATAATCTACCTATAATATGCCCACTGCTGGGACACAGACTGTGTCCTGTGGCTGATTATGATGTTTTAGCTATGAAACCTAAGCTTTAGGAAGGTATTAGCGAGGTTACTAGGTTGCGCCAGACGGCCATGTTCTCCCAGGTGGAGGCCAGCAGGCAACGGGTGCGGGGGCACCCTTGCCTGTATTGCACAGGCCTTCACCAGTGTCGGACGGGAGTGGCCAGGTGTTCCCGACCACTCCCGTAGCCCCCCAACCGGGGGGGCATGCCCGGCCCACCAGCTAGGTGGGCATGCGCCGGGAGGGTTGTGGAAGTAAAGGCTGAGCCGGTTTCCCATGGCCTTCCCATCACGGCGATGTGGGAACACCGCTGAGTTTTGGGTATACTGTCATTCCGACAGGGAGTCCCACATATCCCGCCTCGTCCCCCGCGAGCGGGAATGCGTAATGCATTTCTCAGTGAAAAAAAAAAAAAAAAAAAAAGACGGCCATGTTAATGCACCCCTAACGGGTTGATTCTCACAGAGAGAAGGTGTTATTTATTATTTCTTATTCATTTATGTTGTTTGTTAGTTTTTTTAGTTGTCTGTTACACAGACCTCCTCTCTGTAACAGCGTGCCGTAATGTCACATGTCTTCAAATTTTTGGTTCTGGAACATTTTTTTTTTTTTGTGAATGGGAAATCATCAAATTACCCCTCCCGCTCTAGGTGGAGCCGAAGGGAGTGTCAGACTCTTACTGACTAAAACCCACCCGTGTTCCTTCCTTAGCCCTTTGTGTTCCGGGGTAGCGGTAACCCTTTCGGACAATCCCGCTGCTCCGGCAGGCTTTGGCCCTTAAGGGCCCCTTCCTTATTGCTGACATCTATGCCGGATTCCTTACGATGTTTTCTTTAACCGTTATGACAGCAGTGATGATGAACTAATTTACACAAAGCAAAGCGCTTGCCAGGGTTCGAACCTATGGCCTACAACTCGTAAGTAGCGGCCGTTACACCAAATCATAATCAAAAGTAATTTATTCAAATTAGCCTCAGAATTAGCACTTTCCGAACATCAAAATTACATAAGAAAATCTTCCAAAAGAGCCGTTCTTTACCGCTCCATTTTCAATACATAAAATTCGTCCAATTTTCAATTAAGGCTGATTTTTCAATCGACAGATAATGTTTATTCGTGGAATGAAATTGACATTCAAAATTATTCTTGCGATAAAATTATCTGGCCTTGGAAAAATCAGTCCTTAGTCACCTTAGTGGAATATATAAAATTGTATTCATAACAACTTTATTTGTTTAACCCGACCACATGACCTATTGTTCGTGATAAGCCTTGAAGTAGTTTCGTGTGAGCCAACAATTTACGACCTCATTAACGTGATGTACGCACAATAATAACACATTCCTTTTAGCTCAGTATTTCAGTTCCTAATTATTCTATCGTAAGGCTTACTAATTTTATTCCCATAGGATAGATAGAGCTCACGAATCTATACTAACCATAACTTACTACTACTACTACTACTTACTACTTATTATACTTCATATTATCCAACTGTCACTTTGTACACAACTTCATATTGTCTAAGGTTATCCAACTGATAAAAATCCTTCAGTCTATATATTAAAATGAACGTATTAAATTGATAGTGCCTTTGAATACGCCAGCAATAAAACCGCCAAAACTGGCGATATGAACGAACACATCACATAATGCATTGGTACGTTCGTATCTTTATCGAATATATGCAGTTCATCACCCACAAATCGGATTTACTCTATTGGCGCGTTAAGCCACGCTAATTTCGCCAATCGCTGGGAAATTTCGTTGGTATGCGATTTTACATACAACCGGGAATAAATTCATTTAGCTTTGCATATTCAGAATAATATTGGGGAATATCTGGTGTTTTAATAATTTTGTGGGGACATATAAAAATAGCTCGATGGTATGAATAATTTCGTCATGCGCGGTTTTTAATTGGATTTAAAAAAGGTTGCAACCGTACCTACTTTTATGTTTAAATTGTCACAAACTGCTAGTGTTTACAACATTATTGATACTGTAAAAATAAATAAATAATTTATTTTGGACAAGTGTTTGCACTTGTACACATTGCATAAACTTGCCAAACGGCGTGTCAATTTGTCGGCAGGATTAGCGCTCGTCTTAAAATATTTGGTAGGTATCAACAATCTGACAATATATAATATCATCGTCTCTAAAGATACAGATACATAGTTTAAATAGAAGGTAACAATTTCACTACATAGTATAAAACAAAGTCGCTTTCTCTGTCCCTTTGAATGCTTAAATCTTTAAAACTACGCAACAGATTTTGATGCGGTTTTTTTATATTAGTTTATGCTTGTGTTCGATAATTTTTTCGTGTGCGTGAGTAACAACGCGATCGAAAATGCATTAGTGTGTTATCACTATTTGTGTGCGTTGCCTCGTCCCCCGCGATGAAAGTGACAGACTTATTCACATAGATATTAGTGCTCGTTGCGTCTCCGGTTGGTTTAATGCTCTAAGCACGCCGGCGACGAAGGAAGGGAACGAAAGATTTGAGGAAACCGTATACAGCGTGTATCAGAAAAATGTGGTATAACTACTTTCTCCGTAGGACCATCATCGTAATCGCGAAAAAAATTAACAACTGTCCCATACAAAACTTCAACACCTACATGGGACGGCTGATTATAGGGCTGATTAACTAAAAAATATTGTCTTTCAGTATCGGCTGCTACTTACCAAGTTGTAGGTCGTGAGTCCAAACAGACAGGCTCTTTTTGTAAATTAATTCATCACCACTGCTCTCAAAACAGTGAAGGAAAACATCGTGAGGAAACTGGCACGTCCTAGAATAAAAAAATCGAAGACATGTGACATCTACCAACCCGTACAGGGCCCGCGTGATGAATTACAGCCCATTCCCTCTCACAGAGAGGAGGCTGGTGTCCCAGCAGTGGGAAAATTATAGGCTGGTTATGCCTTTCATGACCTACTTACATTAAAATTTAAATATGTAAGTAAGTAGGTAATTTATCCTACTAATCCTATCCTACTAATATCATAAATGCGAAAGTTTATGAGGATGGATGGATGGATGTTTGTTACTCTTTCACGCAAAAACTACTGAACGGATTTAGATGAAACTTTACAGTAATATAGCTTATACATCAGAATAACACATAGGATACTTTTTATCCCGATATTCCCACGGGATCGATACTTATGCGGGTGAAACCGCGGGGCGCTGCTAGTACTGGTATAAAAGTCCCGTTATTAAAGCAGAGAGATTACTTTGCCCCAGAACACTTTTCCTGAAAAAAAAAAAATATAAATAGGATGCAATAATAATAATCCGATACCGAGAATACATTCACAGGGCCTATCTCTTTTGGTACAACAATGGCGGAACCCAATCAATCATCCACATGATATTTCCATCTCTTCATTAGTTATTGAGCTATATTATTTAACGTCATTCTGAAGACGGCTTTTCATATGGGGGGGCTATTGAAAAATGAACAGTCTCCAGTAAGTATAAATTATCCGCCTGGTATTTCGAAGATTAATGACTTCAGAATTTCTCTGAGGATGTAAAGTCGATGAAGCCATTTTTCCTAAGTCCACTGCCAGAAAATGACATAAAGATTGATGTTTGCAGGCATTTTAGAAAGCTGTTAGGCGTAAACGTGATGAAAAACTGTTTAAAGTTCGATGCGGATTTTTTCTTTAGATGTTTGTTTTGAGTTTTTTATTGATTACTCATAGGTAATAGACTTCAAAATTGTATATTAATTTAATCAATTCAATATACCAACCCGCACTGGGCCCGCGTGGTGGATTACGGCCCACTCCCTCTCGAAGAGAGTAGGCCTGAGTTCCAGCAGTAGGAAAATTATAGGCTGATTATGATGATTATGATTGTGTATTAACCCTTCGTGTCGGAACGTGGATCCACGCGAGACACAAGTGCTTTTAACTGTTTTTATAATTACGACATTCAACCCGTTATGTTCAGGCCGTTTTCACTAACTCTAGGCGACACAAAATGAATGCCAATAAAAGCGGGCTGTCAAGTGTAGTTAGCACTACATTTATCGCTAGTAAAATTGTGGGTTTATGCTTAAGACGACCAATATTGGACCTAAATCAATCAATCTACGTAGTCTTTTCCCAACTATGTTGGGGTCAGCTTCCAGTCTGGTCAACCGGATGCAGCTTATTACATGGAGCGACTATCTATTTGACCAATATTGAACATAAATGAGACTAAATAAAGATAATCTCGGTGAAAATTTTTCACTAGAACTTTTTTCGCAGAAAATATTATATATTCCAGGCCCATTAGAGGTGTAGTTTATTTCTAAAGTGCCAGTAAAATCTAAAACGCTTAAATACTAAATAACCTTTTAGTTCTACAAGTTCATTAATCTCTAACGCACTTAAGTGCTTCGCCATGTCTCTGAAACGGCTACATTTTTCATTATTATTATATACCTACTGTTGAATCTGAAAGCCTGTTTTATTATTAAAGCCATAATTGTGGCTTTAAGTGTAATTTCGTGTTGACTAATTGTTCATTTATGATTTTGCGGACACTCGATTGATGGTTGGCACGGATTAGATAATTCGTAAATGTGAATAGCAATAATGTATTACGAATTATCAATTTTACTACTCGAAATTCAAGGGAATGTCTTTGAGCAAAATGTGCCTCAGAAATCACGCGAAGCCGTTGGCCCTGGCTGTCATTCGTAGATCTTTGACCGTCGTTACGGGTTGTCAGAAGCCTAACTTCCTTTACTAATAAACGCACTATAGAATACTTACACACCAATTTCTCTCTTTCAGTCGTCAGTAATTTGACTTTCGAAAGAAGAAGACAAAGCGTTGTGTCACTATACAAACGCCATACAACGTTTATTAGTAAGGGGGTAAGAGTCTTACCAAGGGGTATCGTATTACCCACCCAGTAAACTGGGTTGTGGAGGTCAGATAGGCAGTCACTCTATAATTATAAAATACTGGTATTCAGCTTTATCCGTTTAGATTGGAAGCCAACCCCAAGTTATTAGGTAGTAGAGATAAGGCTAGGCAGATTGATTTTTTGTCTTTGGTTAAAATAATAATTGTTGAAATCTCTACAAGAATATCTATTTAACTATCACCTAATCGATTTAATGTAACTTGGTGGGTAGCTTTTGCTACAGTACTTACCTAGTGCTATTCTGTAAAAATCTCAAAGTGAAAACCTTTGGTGAAATGAGTTGTTAATCCATAGAATCTAGCGTCAGGTAGGGTTGGTCCGCAGATATAGACAGACCTATGAAAACCAAGCTTGCCATTTTTTTACTACCTACTATGGCGTCACAAGTAGTATTTGATGGGAAAATGAAATTCAAAGACGCCGCCTTGCCGCGTACAGAACCCGTCAGCGTACAACATTGTTTTTAACGTCAAATATTTTTATTTTATTTCTTAAGAACACTTACAGCTAAGATACAGATAGTTGAAAATTAGTGAAAGAATGTCAATTGAAAGTTTTCTCTGATAATATTAGGGTAGCATAAGAAATACTAGACAGGCAAGCGAAAGTAAGAATAAGTAAGCACTCTGAGAGAATTAAGAAAATACTGAATAGGCTTATATCATAGCAGACATTTAGTAAGTCTGTTAACTTAAGATGATTCGCTTAAGTACACGTCATTAAATACTACATAATATAAAAGTAACTTTATGAAAATAAAACCTACTGACTGGAGCGCTTCTTTAATAAATGGCACTGACTGTTTCACAAACTGCTCCAATCTTTTCACTTCATAAATAATTAAGTGCTTATAATGACTTTTCTTTATAGCTTGCTCCAAGTGTACTCAGTTCATTACATAACTTTATTATAATAACGCTGTATAAAAATATTGAAATCTTTTGGTAAAAAAAATTGTGATTGAATCGACGTCGTCAAATCAATTACCTTCCATCAAGGGTTTCGCGAAATCTTTTGATAAGATTGCCTTTATAACGTTATCTTATGGCGCAATTATATCGGGATTGTTCAAAGTCTCTGTGAAATAGGATTTGGTACCTTTATTTGTTATCTTTTCACATCTTTAGAAAATTAACTTCTACCGAACTTGTGTGTACCTACTTGATATTATGAGATGGTTGTCCCATTTAAGTAGGTACCATTAGGTACCTTTATGAAAATGTTGAGTAGTATATGAGATTATATTCTAATAAGCACAATGTACAGACGCCAGCACATCAAGCTACTATTTATTTATTTATTTAATACTTCAAGCACATAAATGTACAGAGGCGGACTTAATACCATAGGCATTTTCTACCAGTCAACCTTTGGGTAAGAGAGAGTGGTAGGTGCAATCATGAAAATTGAGGAATAGATATTTTAAATATAAAGATACGCATAAACCTATTAAAACAATAAATATAATATATACCTAATTACATTTATATATATATCCTGATTTCCTCGGGGAGCGCATTCCACAGAGAGATAGACTGAACGAAGAGGGAAGAGTGAATGAAGTCTGTGCGGTGAGTGGGACATTGGAGAAGACGATTGTGTGATGAAAATCGATTAAAGAAATTTGACAGATTGTAGTAATCTGTCAAATTTCTTTAATCGATTTTCAAATTTATTGCTAAAGCATAAGGTTAAAAGTCGATTGGGAAAATTTTACTGTGTCTGTACATTGGAACCAGACCCGTCCAAAAGCGCGATAACTTTACAAAGTAACGGGAAACACCTGGATGCCCTCATCCAGGTGTTTCCCGTTTCCGTGCGTCCCTACGTACGGAACCGGGAATTATGGTACAGGAAAGGAGAGACTTGGGTGGAGAGAAGTACTTAGGTGATTCTGGGCTGAAATGATGAAACACAATGCTTCATATTACAATACATAACATTCGATACCCAACAAACCTGCGCAAAAAAAAAAACTCAGGAATTTTCCTTGTGCCCTTGGATATGTCACCATCAATTTGTCAGCCACTAGGTATTGTAACAAATTCGCTAAACTATAAAACACTTTCGAAGATTGACTACCCCGAAAAAACATTTCAACGCAAATAAATAAAGTAATTCCACGAAAATGTTTACGACACCGCCGCCGCGCCGCTTACGTCTGAAACGACAGACCATCGTCACAAAATAGATAAGTACAGAATGTCATATTTATACAACTAGCGAAAACAGGTGCACGCACACACAGATGCGTACGTACAGTCACTACCACATAATATATTACTATGAACAGCTCGGCAATCAAATTATCTGATTTCATGATTTACCCATTAATATCTGTCGTCAAGATGACGGCATCAGATATTATTGCCAAGCTGTTAATAGCAATATATATTTGTGCTCGTGACTGTACAGCAATCTTTCAATCTCTTAAACTATTTCAAACGAATGCTAGTCGCGACATAGGCTTGCATACGAAGCTTTTGGCTCCTTAGATTATTTTATTTTTATTGTAGGACTTGCTTCCGCCCGCGGCTTCGCCCAAGTCGTATGTCCATAAAAAGTATATCCTATGTCCTTCCCCAGGGTTCAAAGTATCCCTATACCAAATTTAATCAAAATCGATTTAGCCGTTTCGGAGATTAGACGGAACAAACTGACAGACAAACAGACAAAAATGTTGAAAATAAGTTTTTTTGTCATAAGTAGGTACTATCGGTATACACTTTCATATGCATTTAGCAAAAAAACACAAAGTGAAAAATAATTTTAATTTTGGAAGTCGGTGTTGTTGGTTCCGCATTTTCGTTTTTTGACACCGACTTCTGAAATGAAAGTTATTTTTCACTTGAGTTTTTTTGGAAGTCAGATGTTTTTTTTTTTGTAAAAAGTTTTTATTAAGTATTCACTTTTTAGTTGTACATACCCCACACAAATTCAATTAACACTAGTACATTGAAGAATTAAAGACACCGACTAGAAGAACCATCAAAATTCGCATAGAAATGCCGGAGATGCAGTACATTCGTGCATATAACTTTGTACATAAGAATAATTACCTAATGTATTATAGATCACATTAATTAAAGAATTATCAAAATTGAATAATTATTTTTTGAGAAAATCGCGGACATACAAACATACATAGGTACATACGGCACCCTAATTGCACTATCAATCGGAATCTGAATCATTTTGAAGCAAATTGCTAATTCCATTGCTTCATAAGTTCGAAAAATTTATTTGCTCAACACGTAAATAACGCAATTAATGTTGTGTCAAAATGAAACCGATTCCCATTGATAATATATTACGCAATTGCCTCGCGGGTCGGTTAAAATCTGTTGAAATTACAAACAGATACTTCAATTTTATTTTTTTTTATATGTGTAGATACGAATACGTCTTATTTGTGCAGAATAAACAAATTTTCTTTCTTCTTTCTATGTTTATTTCGCTGTAGGTATGCGAATCATGTCTATGTGTGCGTGCATTTACGCTCGTTGTATGGGCCTGGCCTTCTGTACCTATATTCTGTGTCAACATTGCGGATCGGTCCATATTCAATCAACCCCTTCGATGGTGATAAATGGATAGCGTCACTCCGCTGATCGATGCGGCCTTTCATATACCAATGTCGACTTAATCCTTCGGTAATATTCTCAGTATAAACTCATCATTACCAGCTCGTGAAGGATGAACTTTATTGATGTGACGTAGTTCAATGGTTTTGACAATATTGAATACTGGGTTGGCCATGTTTGCCGAAGGACCGATGGCCGGTAGATTTGACGAGTCCTGGAGTGGAGAGCGCGTATCGGCAAGCATAATGTGGGCCCACAGCACCTCAAAAAGGTGGCTGGGACGGACTGGATGCGAAAGGCGGAGGATAGGACGTTGTGCGCAGCCTGTTCGACGCCTATGCCCAGCAGTGGACTGCGGTAGGCTTAGTTGCGTGTTTATTGTATTACTAATAATTGCCTAACACAATATCAAATCAGAATCTGAATCAGCATCATAAACAAATTAAGTCTTACTATGGGTGCCAGAGTTCATCGAAAACACTCTTTCCAATAGTTGTAACGCTGCATAGTATTTAAATAAGTGTTTTTGTACAACAGGACGTAATAAAAATCTTTTGTTTCTTTTTTTATTTTGAAGGTTATTGCTAATCCATTGCCTCGTATGTTCGAAAAATTAGTCTGCTCAAGAACGTAAATAACGCAAGGAATTTCGTTGAACTGTCAAAATAAAAGCCATAGCTACTAATAGTGTGTTACGCAATTACCTCGCAGATTACTTTGCGTAATATTTATCATGTTATACTTAAAATAATGTTAAACTTTCTTCAAAATTTAATAGATAATGTACTATGATCGATTTGGAGTAGCCGAAAATGTAGTTAAAAATTATGAATATGAATTATTCACACCTGAATACCTAATCTAAACTATTGTTATCTCGAATAAATAAACCCATAAATCATAACGTGGTAATTTGTACTTTCTATCTTCTTTGTAGAGTACATAATGCATTAAGGTAATCTAAAATTCATTAAAAACTATTTAGCGGCTTTAAGAGTAAACTAGTTGCGAGCTCGAACTCGTTGGTGGTCATGGCCAAAAAGCACGCTGTCTCGCCTGGCTTCGTGTCCGACAGTGCTAGTATCAGTGATGAGCAGTTAAACGCTAGTCTACATGTATAACGTCTAGTTCTCACGCACAGAAACACCGTTCCGAACTGATAGGCGCGTAAAAAAATTCGAAAAGTGCTTCGGAAAATCGAGTTTTATGAAAAAACCACTGCATAAATCAATTACAAATAAAGTTTATTGATCTCTTCGATATTGAGCTTTGTCGGTACGGACTTGGTTTTGAAGATTTTAAGTCCTTTTATTACTTATTTACACCCAAAGTAACGTTAAAAATAGCAAGAAAAACAAATCTTTGTTGGCTCATAACTTTTTAATGGCTTTTTATTTTACAATTAATAATAAGTCTAAACGATACAATTTTTAACTTTGGATGCAAAATGTCAAACAGTGGAGTAATATTCTCCCGAAATTTGTATGGAAAAAATATCGAAAAGTGGCACCTTAAGGAACGCAAATGTTGCTTATTTACTACTATAATACTTTAAAGGCCAGAGACTTACTGTGAATAGATTTAAATAAACTCTACGGTCGGCCAGCATAATCAGCCTATATTGTTCCCTCTGCTGGAACATAGGACTCCTCTCTGTGAGAGGGAGAGTGACCCGTAATCCACGCGAGCCCTCTGCGGATTCATAGATGTCACATGTCTTCGAATTTTTGGTTCTAGAACATGTCGATTTCCTAACGATGTTTTCTTTCACCGTTTTGAGAGCAGTGGTAATTTTTTAAGTAAAGCGCCTGTCTGGGTTCGAACCTACTACCTGCAACTCGTAAATCGCAGCCGTTACCACGGGGCCACCACTGCTAATCGGCCAGCACGAGAGCATTTATGAAAAACTGATTTAGATTGATAGTAATAATTATGATTTTGTTAAAATTATGTTAAATATTACGAATTTATATACAGAGTGAAATTTTAATCACCGTTTTTCTCATAAGGTGTCATTGTACTCATCATTATGAACAACTTTTACTAATATCAAACCTGAAATCGTGAAAAAAAAATCAACTGTTCCCTACGTTTATGTTCGCACAACTCGTCAAAATGCAGGGAACAGCTGATTTTTTTTTTTTCGCCATTTCATGTTTGGTCCGATAGTAAAAGTTGTCTTGATGAGTACAATGACCCCTTAAGAGGAAAACGGTGATTAAAATTTCAACCTGTACGCACGGCTATACATCAAGCTATATATAACCAGTACAAGCTGATTTCTGATTGTACGAAAATCCTATAAAATGCGAGGTCAGCTAAAACTGGAAATGTATAGCTTGATGTGTAGCCGTGTGTACAGTGAGTGGCCAACAAATTCAGCAATTGAGCAGCATCAGCTAAAGCAGCCGGCGATTCTGTAAAAATCTCACCGTGAAAACTTGCGTGGAGTAGTGTCAACCCACTGATGATAGGTATTGATCAAGCAACCATTTACAATCATGATTCAGATTTTAATAATATTTTTATTTGAATTTGAGTCTTAAACTTGAATGTTTTATTTTAATTGTTGTTCGCGCGTGACGCCCTCGCGCCTCAGGCTATCTAAGGATTAGTCTTGGAAAAACAAGAAAAAAAAAAACAAAATTGAGATTGTGACTAAGTTTCTGTTTTGCTATTTTATTTAAAAACCTCATAAAATAGTAATGTTTTGACAACTAAAATACTAGCTCTGAAATTAAATAAAATTATCAATAGAATTAGCATAAGAAATATTATTAAAATCTCGATTATGATTGTAAATGTATGCTTGGTCAATCCTTAGTATCAGGTGGGATGACACTGACAGCTCACTCCAGGCTCACTTCACCTAAGTTTTCACGGTAAGATGGTTACAGAATCGCACTGTAGTGGCCAATGGGAACAGCCGTTACTTACCAGTTTGTAGGTTCTATTTTCGAACCCAGACGGGCAATCTTTTTTAGTTACCCTACATTACTAAGCAACGACCTCCCCCAAATCCTTTCAGGCATCGTTTTTCAAAACCACCTCGATCCAACCCTTGCGGTACGCGTCAGACAGGCATTTTACTTTGTGTGAAGTATTACATCACCACTGCTCTCAAAACGGTGTAAGAAAAAACATTTTTACAAAAAAAAAAAAACAACCGACTTCCAAAATGACACTACAAAGTGAGAAGTAACTTTAATTTCGGAAGTCGGTGTCGTTGGTTTCGCATTTTCGTTGTTTGCCATCGACTTGAAGTTTGAAATTTTTTTCACTTTGTAGTCTTTTTTGGAAGCCGGTTGTTTTATTTTTTTTTTGTAAAAACGTTTTTGGTATCATATTTAAATTGTTTCATCCAAACGTTTTGAAAACACTCAATTATTTCCATTGTTTTCGCCAAGGATACAAATAATTTGAAAGATAAACTGTTGTTTGATACTTCGTTTCGTCTAAGGAAATGGGAGAATTCATATTTTTTTACATTCCATGACAAAGGTACGAATTCAAAGATTAAACGCCTTTTTAAGTGATTCGGGAGTTTATCGTGGTTGGTTTTTACATTAGCGATAATTACTTAGAGTCATTTATTTATTTATTTGTAGGGGCTCGTGGCTAATTAATACCTAACAGCGGCACGGTTCGATCGAAGGTAAAACTACGCTTGCAGCGGTTCGTTTGTGGATGGTGACTATCCATTATATACTAAGACCCCTCCGTGGCTGGTCTCGGCTGTCTTTGACAATAGTTACGGGTAGTCAGTGTCCGACATCCATTCTTACCAAAGGGTATCATGTTACCTTACTGGGTTATGGAGGTCAGATAGGCAGTCGCTTCATATAAAATACTGGTATTCAGCTGCATCCAGATAGACTGGAAATCGACCCCAACATAGTTGGGAAAAGGCTGGGGAGATGATGATGATGATATAGCATATAAAAGTTGTTTGTATTACTGACATCATTTGGATCAGGGTCTGAATTAAAGTATTATAATTTTAGTTTTGTACTAGCTTCTGCCCGCGACTTCTTCCGCGTGAAATTTTCTTGTTTCGCCGCGTCGCATTGCATTGTCACTTAGTTTTCGCCTAGCGATCTTTCTAACTTTTTTTGTTCTTGCTCGGCCCCTACAGGTCACAAAGTGATGTGTATCGTGCTCAGAGGGGCAATTCTCCTAATTTTAAGACCGTTCACAGACTGATCTCAGTCTCAATCTGTCAAAAATACCTCTAATTTCCCTACATTTTTGACAAGATTTTGACATTGATTGTCGCTGATTGGTCTTCAGTATGCACATGAATTCCACAATTAATACCGTGCCTAAATTATTTTGTCGTGTGTCACCAAAGGTAGGAACGCGTGCCATTGGTTCGCCATTCCTGGTACAGAGATAGAGGTATTTAGAACAAATCTTCTAGGAAAAACGGTCTCTGTAATAACATAATGTTACTGTAGACATAGCTAGTGTTGCTACCAGACAGTCATCCTGTTCGTTCCCCAAGGCAAAACAACTGTGAAAATAAATTATGTTGGAAACGAGTTTTTACCCACCAACCGCGCTAAAGTTTTTGAAAATATCACGTACTTCACTGTGGGAATTCCAATTTAATTACTTGTGTAATGTTATTTTATGAAACTTGTTAATGTAATATATACTTGTAATATTAATATATAGGTTTTTTTGAAGCTGGATGCGAAGCCTTAAGATGGTGATAGTTGACACCATTTAGAGCATTTTGAGCCATACATGTCTTAAACGAAGTATGTTTTTTATTTTTTTCCCAGTCAAAGTTTGCAATAAAAAAAAAAACATACTTCGTCTAAGACATTAAAGCTCAAAATGCTGTAAATGGTGTCAAATTTCGCTCCCTTAAAGTTTTGCACTTAGCTTCCAAACATCCTGTATACTTGCTGGCTCTGCTGCTGCGACTGCGGAAAACCGCAAGCGACGAAAATATAATAACCTTATCGGAAATTATGTATATTTTCGAGCCGTTTGGGGTTGAAACTCTTGGGCCGTTGGATCCGAGTGTTCATGGTCTTTTTGAGGAAATTTCGAAACGGCTGGTTGGCACTTCCCGTGACCCAAGGGCTGACTTTTACCTAGCAGCCAGAGGCTAAGCATTGCCATACAACGTGTGGGTACATTACCAGTAGACAGCGATGCGGATGATTTTTCGACACTATATTTTAGTTTGTGTATAGTTTTAGTTAAGTTAGGATTTAATTTTGTTATTATTACCTATTAATTAATTAGGTACTAGTTGTTATTTGCTTACTTATTATTTTATGTAATATGTATCAGTAGGTATGCATAGTATACGCCCGATGTAGATAATTATTGATGATAATATTGTGGACAATGTTCAAAGTTCCAGAAGAGATCAATATCAATTTAAATCTAATATATAAAATTCTCGTGCCACAGTGTTAGTTACCATACTCCTCCGAAATGGCTGGACGGATTTCTATGAAATTTTGTGTGCATATCGGGTAGCTCTGAGAATCGGCTACTATCTATTTTTTTTTTTTTTGCAAAACGACGTTTGCGGGGTCAGCTAGTATTTTATAAATTTAATTGAAATGCTGTTCGTTGGTAAGCGCATCACTTGAAAATGGCTGGACAGATATGGCAGTTAAAAAAAAAACGTCGAAGGCCCCCGGCAGGAACGAAGTTCATAATGAAAATCCAAGATGGCGGCTGCGAAAATTTTAGAATATTCACAGCCGACATCTTGTACTTTCATTTTGACCTCTTTAGTGGCTTCAGCACCCTTGAAAACCATGAAAACTATCTCTCTCTCTTTCTCTATTGTATGTAATAAAAAGTCGCCTGGAGGGGACATAACGCTTTTTCATTACGTGACGATTTCTTCAAGTTTACTCATACCGCAAGCACCGTTAACGAACTTCGTCCAAAAAATAAATCTAAGGAAACGTCCGGTTAGGGAAAATGGAAAAATCGGGAATGCTTTCTTTCTTGCAATTGCTTTCTCTATGGGATTTTTGTATTTATTAGAACAGGACAACGTCTGTCGAGTCATCTAGTTTATGAATAAAACTTATATAACCTAATAGGTTTAATAAATATAGGTAATATAGGTAAATATAGGTAGGATTACTGACCGTACAAAAGTGACGTTGCAAACAGTACCCGGGCTAGGGTTTTAATCAATTAATGACGTTTATCTTATTGCGTCTTCTAGAAATGAATATGACAACCTTTAATAAGAGCTAAGCTATATTTTGACGTAATAATTTGCAGACTTATTGCTACAATAGTTGAAGGTACATAACTAAAATGTTATTATTTGTAACATACATACCATATTTCTGGTTAGAATATAATGGAATACTCTTTATTATGTAAGTACACCATATACAAACGTAGAAAATAAACAAAGGGTGACACAATGGGCGGTCTTATCGCTAAAAGTGATCTTTTAAAGACAACCTTTGGATGGATTAAAATAGAGAGATACAATACGCGTACGGTGAGTACCTACCTAATCTTTAACCCGCATCCGTAGATTTTGATATAAAATGTATCTTCTATATGTAAATATCCAAAAAATATGTAAATTAAACGTCAGGAAATTAACGAAATTGTAATTTACACAAATTACACTAATTTGCATTTACAGCAGTTAATGAACATGTTATTTTCACACAACCCGAAATTATTTCATTTAAATACGTAAACATTATATCCGTACAGGAAGCGTCATATGAGAGAAATAGCGTCATTCGTCGTAATCGTTCTCGCTTAATAAAGACGGCTACACTTTTAATTAAGCCAAATATTTAAATTAACAATGTAACGAAATACCCATTAAGAATTCACCCCCAGTTTACTTCGTTACCCCACCAACACGAAATCGTACAATAAATATCTTTTAAGGCGTCTTTAACTCGGTAATTGTACTCTTTGCTGAAAACAAGAGAATGCAATTTACAGGGCAACGTTATGCATATAATTACGTTTTTTGTAGCTGTTTTTCCGTGTGAAAATGTCGTACTTAGCGAGAAGATTTACTAAGTCTCGGGTTGACATTAAAAATATTTCAACGTTAGTCCAGCCTTCTACGCTTGGGTTAAATGATAATTGTTTGAAAATGTGACGAGATTTTTTGCTTTAACATAATGCACAGATTTATGCGCACACTCAGGTGCGCTCTCTATTCCTTTACTCCCATAGTCCGATGGGATGGCAATCCGACACGACCGGCGAAAGATCAAGCGCACGACCAAAGGCTTTATGTGCTAACAGAGGCATGGGGCTACACACCACCAACTTCCAAACTCCGGGCAGTTACTGAGACATTTATAGAATAACACAATAACACTTTGCCCGACTCGGAAATCGAACCCAGGCCCCCACGCTCAACAGTCACGTTTACGACCACGAGCCCAACGGGGCAGTTTAATGCAAACCAATGCCAGCTCCAATGTAATACCGATATTGACCTATTTAGCAAGCCAAGTACTTAGCAAACGAATGTTGACGATGTTGAAGGAGCTGAATTGCCCAACAACATTATTATTTACGCAGAACTCAATTTAGGCAGCATACAAGACGAGCCAAATGATAAAAGACCTTCACACAACACAAAATACATACACCCAAGCAACAACAAACACGTATCAAACTCTCAACACGTATTCCTAAGGAAAAAACAATCAGTAAGAGCAAATTAAGCTCACATTCATCAACCACATTCCTATCAGCGTTCATAGCGGGCTGACGTTGATTTGTTTCTGTGTTGTCCAATCGAGGTGGTAAATCGTAATTACGGCTTGACGCAGGTCTGACGTGCCAGCAACTAACTGACGTACTGGAATTACGTGCAACTTTGACTTGCTTATATAGTCTGATAGTCTGTTGGATGTTTACTTGTTTGTGTTTGAAGGGGAAGAGCAAAAAGGTGGTGTGAAAAAAGTAGTTTTTGCGCGGGATTAAAAGGTGTAAAGCGTGCGGTGGACTAGAAAGAGCTTGATGCTTGCCTAGAGAAAATGAAAATGCTTGGCCGGAGGCTAATGACAAAGACTGTCTACTATTATGACATTATTTTATAGAAACATGACACGACATGACGAGACAGCTAAAGTCCTCGTCAAGAGAAGCTATAAATTTTGTAAACACTCATTCAGGGGTTTGCAAACTTTGGATCAAATAAAAAATAACAGTTTTGTAATGATTTTTATATGGAGATATATTTATTTTATTACACACATCTTATTACTGTCGTCAAATGATTACGAGTATTCTACATCTGCATTCTGCAGCATTGACAGCGTCAGCGTGAACTTACTTCAAAATGGCGGCCCATAATGTTTACGAGTTATGAATCAGACGCGTTCCAGTACCACAAAATCTTAGACGACAGCGCTATATATCACTAAAATATAACCCGACCAAGTGAAATTGCTCGTTAGTTTCGTATTACGCGTATGTTACTTTGTTGAGTTGATTGAATTGTCGCTACGTAACTTAGTAGAAGTTCTATTACATTTAACAATTTATAGCTTCTCGTGACGGGGACTTTAGTATATTCCTGAAACATTCGATGTATCTATTGCCGAAATACGAATATTGAGAATTTACGGGGTTTTTGTTTCTATCTCAGAAACAGAGACCCGTGAAAAGACTGTCTTCATTTTTCTTAAAAGAAATATCATAACGCAACAAAACATCACGCCTGTGTTCACCTCAGGGTTAGGCAGAAGTACATACCAAGTGTGTTCTGCGAAATGAAGATGTACCCACATTTCACCAGTTATGTTTAATTCCCATCTTATCGGGGGTGAGCCTATTGCCATCAACCGGTAACAAATCCTGACTCCAGGCTGCTACCGAGAAATATAAAAACTTTTTACAAAAAAGAACCGACTTCAAAAAAAGATACTGCAAAAAGTTTTTATTTTTCACTTTTGAGTTGTACTTACCCTACAAAAATCGTGTAACACTAATTTCTATGTATATATCAGTGGCAGGAAGTTATTATAACGTCATCAATTTATACTAAGTGGCAAATATACGTATTATTGAAGCTAACTCAAAAACTACAAGAGCAAAGTTAATAAAAATTTATATGGGGCCACCCCTGAGAGTAGGGTATGCCCCGTTCTTGAATTTTTACCAGTAATTTGGTTTAAAAACCAAACTACTGAACCGATTTTGATAACATTTCTATGGGACCAATCTGAAAGTATATCCTTTCAAATAAAAAAGAATTATAAAAAACGGAGTTCTGAGGTAGCAAACATAAAAAATAAAATATTCAACCGAATTGATAACCTCCTCCAAGTCAGTTAAAAATAAATAATCCAGACAGAAGAAATAGCTTTCAAATCAGGATCCATCATAGTTGGTAAAGGGTGAAACGTTGTGTTTAACTATTCACGAGTATCACTTGAAAGTTTTGTTCACAAGATGTTGTTGGGAGTTTCTAGGTCAATATGGGGCTAGGTTTTACTTGGTTCTTGAGACAAGAATCAAGCATAGCTAAACCTAGATATAATTTTACAACCAAAACAAATCATCAATAACCATCGATACGAAAAGAAGAAGATAGAAGTCTTCTTTTATTTCGTATTGATGGTACTCTTACTCGATGTTTTTTTTTTATTTTTATATAGTTTGTGTTCAGTGGCCAATTATGACAATATAGCATTATTTAAGTCACTGCTTTTAATTTTCCTTTATTAATATAAAAATTGTAGTCAAACTTGCAAATGGAACCCTTTGTACGCACACTTTTTTCTTGCCGTTATAAACAACGGTTTACTCGCCTGATACGGTCGTTAGTGTTGTATGGATCACTATGGAAGCTTGTTGATAGACACGTTTTTTTCTACGAAGCGGTTTATACGCTGTACCGTAAAGATGTACGAAGGTCTTCGACATCGGAACACGTATTACGGAACTCAAATGGACAGGACACCTGGCAGCTCGCAGTGATGAAGTGTGGTGTCCAAGGACTGGAAGACGAGATACCGGTCGTCCGGCGATGAGATGGGCAGACGACGTTGTTGCCATCGCGAGTAAAACCTGGATGAGGCTGGCACAGGAGCATGGGGATCGGCACAAGAAATAAGAGGCCTATCATATGCCCAGCAGTGGGTGAAGTCTGGCTGTGGATGATGATGATGATGACCGTGAAGAAACCTATTCGTGTACAAAGGGCCTGAAGAGGGAAAAATAATCGCTAATTACGCTAAGGTTTCCGAATTCGAGATGTGCTCTCACAAGGTTAAACTCTAGAAATAAATAAGTACCAATAAACAGTGAGTTGGTCATCAGCCTAGATGGTTTGGCCAAGATAAGACTTTAACAAGAATAGCGTGCAACTTTAACGTTTACATTTATACGAAAGTTATATAACAAATTCGTATTCAAGTGATCCTACTTATGTTTTGTAACATTCGAATGAGATTAAGGTTATACGCACAAACTTATCAAGGCACTTAAGCGTTTCCCAAAAGTTCTATCAAACTCCCAGAGCGTCGAGCTTAAAGGGAAAACTAAATTATTCAACAAAAGCAATTTACTCGGTATGTTTAAATGTTCCTTGAAAATAACTGTTGACATGGTCCACATTGACAGTTTCAAAGAATCGTTCGGTACGTCTGTCACAGAGTTTTACAGAAGGTTGGCTTCATACAAAGAGCAAAAATAAGCCCACGTATACATATGGCGATTTCGGCCTATCCCTATGTCCTAACTACAAGCGAATGTCGCCCAAATACGTTACTGTACGGTCACTTTTTTGGTCGGAAAACCTGAAAGCGTCCTCTGTCGGCGCGAACACGTATTCTGGTCCACAAAATGAACGCGAGGGTCGCGTTTTGGTTTGGATCGTTTTGGTTTGGACACGGCCTTATTCATATTAACGAGCTTGACAATCGCTTTCGGTTAGGACGCGACCTATCTTAGCCGAATAGGCTCAGGTACGCACGGGCGCGTTTTTTCCGCAGCGATTTGTTATTGCGCACTGGATTTTCAATGCACTGCTTAGCGAAAATCCAACGGTGTGTTATTTTGACGCGCTGGGATGCGCTTTTTTGGATTCTCAATGCTCGGCTCTACAGCGAGAGTTTAAAATCCAGTGCGCTATAAAATCCCGCCGTGATATTTTTACGTTCATGCGAACTGCCGCGAGTCCCCTTGCACTCGCTGTACATGAAGTATGCCTATGTATGCGTGATGTGTGGAGCCGAACTTCTGTGTTATTCTGTTTGTTTCTGGCTCTGTGCTCGTCGCAAACCTTTTGTATAAGACGTTCGTTGATATAAAGGATATTGTTATCTCTTGTTCGCTTAGTGCCTACCTTTGTAGTGTTTACCGTATTTCTAAGCGTTCAGTTTTCATTCCAGTAAAGTGTGTGCTCAAGGGATTCTATCTATAGATAGAATACATTTTCCATTGACCTATATACAGGTCAATGGAAAATTGGAGGCCGTTACCAATCGAAATGAAGATTGTATTTCTTATTTGCGTCAGACATTTTCTGAGAAAATATTTTCTGATATTGTTGGGTCATTAAGAATTCATAACTATTGTATTTATATTGAAAACTGGTTACTCTGAAGACTAGTTTAGTGAACGTTTTTCTTCTCGTCTTGTTACGGAGTTGTTTATGGAAAATGAGAGGGCTTTAATGATTGTCCTATGGTTAAAAGTTGTTCAAACAAGTTTGAGTTTCTTTGTGAAGACTTGATGATTTAACAAATCGAAGGTCATCAGACAGATTCTATAAAATATTTGAAAAGAAGATGTTATACAGGGTGGTTACATTGACGCGTAACCACGAATTATGTACTGGATTCATGTAACCATGAATCCAGTACATAATTCGTTGATTATTAAAAAAAATATTATCTGTTACACACACACTGTACATATACAGGGTGTAATTTAAACGCTGTATTTATCCTGAAACGGTAAATATAACAGCTGGTATAGAGTCACTATACATAGTTTCAACTCAAAATAAAATACTCTAAGAATTGATACCAAATTTTCGGTTTCATTGGTTTCTTAAATTCAAATCATAACAAACGTGTCACCGCACTACGTAGGTCAATAACTTTTTAAGTTACTTGCTAATATCACGATAAATCTCTTCCGTAACTCTGCGCGCCTAGTACCGTAGCCTACTGCGCAGGCGCGAGGCGGTGTTCTTTGTCGGCGCCAACTGACGGAATATTCCGCCGCCGCCGGCGCGCGCGCGCGCAATAAGCCATACCTACTTTACCGTGATGTAAAAATTAATGTGTAATTCTAATTATTGATTTACAGTTTACTCGTTATTAAGCTAGAAATTGCACGTAAAAACTGGAATAACAAAACTTACGTAAACGATCGAAACTAAAGTTTAGGTAGGTACCTAGGTTAACTAGTTTCATCCCTTATTATTACTTTATACCGAGTAAACAGTAAAATCTTAAAGCTTTGCTTAATTTAGTAAATTGACTTACATTTTTAAAGATGGGGTTCGATGTGGTGACCTTGGTATTGTATGCACAAGGCCGCTCACTTGTTCATGGACACACATTACGTAGCATGTCTGGTGTTATTGTCCTGAAAGCGGCCTCAATCCGCACTTTAATTTGTATCACACTGCACTGCATACACTACACACGCACTATGGGTGCTGACCGTCGTTGCTCAGCACTCGCCATAGGTACCTGATTACCTATGGTTAGAGGCACCAAGCCGATGTACCATCCGAGATCAAACTAAAACATGCCGACGAAGGTATCTATCGACGCTCAGCATCTGGTCTACCCTCAATAAAACGGCGACGGTACAGTTCTCGGGCAGCTCGCAAATTACTGATGCGCATAATTATCATAGGGATAAAAACGAGTGTACTAGACGCAGGACAGATGTCGACTGACGGCGACGAGCAAAGCAATAACATTATTGCCAAAAATGAAGCTCCTATTCCCTGCTATCCTGGTACGTAAATATTATTTCGTTAAATTTGATACCTATAGGGTAGCTGTCCCTATTAGTATCCACTACTGTTAAAAATATTATTTAAGATTTCAAGATTATTTTACATACTAATAATAATTTCAACTAAACTCCGTTAAAATTTTAAGTAAATCTAACACAACCGAGCAAACTAATTACGAATTCAAAATTGAAAAATCATTCATTTTTTTTTGGGTGGGAAAATCATCAATGACTCAGCTGCCGCCCTGGGTGGGGCGGAAGGCTGAAGGAAGTGTTAGACTCTTACTGACTAAATACCACCCTGTTCCTTCACTTGCCCTTGCATTCCGGGTTATCTCGTTAGAATATTCCCGCAATCCCGAAAATTCCCAAAACTCCGGAAAATCATTCATTTCAATCCATTAAAGATCATAATATGGGTTCGCGTTATCTCGTTATAAGTCTGAAATAAAAATTGTATTTACCAGGAGTAATTGAAACTACACGGACTGCAATTGGTTCACGTACCCTAAAACCCTAGGTTTACACACACATCGATGTTACATTGTGTGTGTAACGACGTAATCAGGGTTCTGTGAGCAAACGATATTCAATTCGGAAATAACAATTCCTGTTACTCATGCGCTTCTAGTACTTTTATTAATTTCTTTCGACAGTTAGATGCAATTTTGCGACATTTTTTTATTTGAATTATAATAACAAAGACTAAACGTGCTCAAACTAATAAAACCTATGTACCACTCAAACAGCACCGACAGACCGTGAACTCCGATAATTCTTTCGGTTAGTCCTACACACAAAAATTATGCGTGCGTGGTATTATTTTGTAATAAAAAAAAACGATTAACTTGTTGCTAATAGTTTACGTCTTATTTAGTAAAAAAATAACCTTATTTTAAAAATTATGAACGGAACCCACTGTGATTTTATTTGTACTAGGAGAAGAATAAGTTGCGAAGAGGTGAATTGATATGATGTTTTGGGTTCAGTTGGACAAAAAAATGGTTTCTAAATCCTTTTCCTATTCTAAGTACTAATGGCAAATAATAATGTTTATTTAAGCAATTAATTCCCGGTAGGATGCACGTAAGGATTCGATTTTTATGATCAATTCAATGGTTGTACAAGCTGTCGATTTTTCGAAAAAATCGTTTTAATGCGATCTTCAAGCAAATCGATTCAATAGTAACGTGAATCGAATCTCTTGGATCGTATGTGTAAATAAAGGCTCTTAATAGTTCAAGTTCATATTTGCCCAAAGCATTGTGCTGACAATCATAAACAGCGAATAGGTAGGTTTATCTACAGGAATATATTAAGGAGTGCGCAAAAAAATTTTGGAGGTTCAGTATTAGTAATAGAACATATTTCCATTATTTGTTCAAAACTTTTTTTTTTATTTATTAATTTTTTTATCCGACTTTAAATCAGCATAATATGGACACTGTCTATTCGTACTAACGAACAATGGGCGCACGCGCCGCCTGAGTGGCGCACGTGGCGGTATTGCATCGGGGTAAAACCCGGGCGGGGCAGCAGAGTGGTGCGGGTGGCGGGTGCCCGAGTCCCGACAGTCGCAGCACAGTCGCAGTCTGCTCATCTCATCTATCGTGACCTCGCATCCAATCGCTTTTGCTCGCAACCCCCGTGCCGCGTGTGTGTCGAACTCGTACCTACCGGTCACGATGTCGGACTTTAGTAACCGTGAGTTTTATGAGATGGTGCGAGTGTATTTATTAAGTGGTGAAAGTTTACGAGCAGCTCGCAGAATGTATGCGACGGAGAGCGTACCTCGAATGCGAGCCCATGGTATCCTTAACCCTGCGGTACCTAGTGAAAGGACCATTTTTGCAGCTAATCAACGGCTGTTTGATCACGGCTAGTTCAGGACCCCGAATCACGCACAAGGCAGACCTTATCTGGCGGTCGAAACCGAAGAAACCATTTTCGATTTCTTCGAGCGAGATCCAAGTACCAACGATGCGGCACGTCACTTTGGTGTGAGCCAGTACGCGGTATGGAAGCTTCAAAACTTCACATCGCGGCCTAATCTTAAAAAAGTTTAGTTCGAACCTGATAAATTCAGCGATCTGTACCTACATTGTAACCCACGGAAATACCTACCTACGCCTGTGAACGAAAAACGAACGAGCGCACAGCTGATATCTAAGTACTTATGCGCGCTCCGCTGCGTCACGCACCGGTGAGTGGCCATAAAGTCAATTTGAAAGTAGACATCTTTCGTTATCGATAACTTTATTTTTTTGTACTAAAACATATAAAAATAAAAACAACGTGTTTAATAAAAGTCATCTAAGTTTATTTTGTCAAAGTTTGCGCAGTGAATAAAAAATATTCCTGTATTTCAAACAAGATCAATTACATAAGTATGCCGACACTTTTTAACTTGTCCGAAGATTGAAACATATTAGTCATCCATCTGAATTAAAGTCATTGAATTACGCCGGAAAGGTTATCAAATATTATTGACGTACCTACCTGACTGGCAACTGTAAATATGTCACAAAATAGAGGTGTGTTAAATGTTGTTTAAAATTTTTTAATTACGATTTTTGAATGAATTTTTAGAAGATCGATGTAAGAAGAGCACGGGATTCGATCTGTGAATCGAATGAAAAATCGATTTAAAGCAAAAAATCGTTCATCTTTATGGCCACCAAAATAAAAGGTTAGAAATAATGTTAGCAAATTTACAGGAATATTGTTTTTGAATTAGGTATTTACTGTGTTGTAGGATGATGGAAAGGTGGGCGGCGGGTGGAAGATTACTACGAGGTAGATAATAATTATCTACAAAGTAATCTTCTACAAAAGGACAACTACGTAAAAAACCAACAAGTGTGTAAATGATACGTGACAATTCAAGCAGGTATCTAAATATTTCGTTAACTTTTGATACCTAGACCAATTAATTGTATTGTAGGTAGCTAGTTCACAAACATAATCAAAGTTTAGGAAAAGTCAGTACTTAATAATATTTTGTGAATAAAAAATAAACATGCGGAACCGTTTATTCAGAAATACCAGGAGTAGGAGGTTTATCTTTACTTACAAATAGTTCGTTGACACCGATCAGCTGTTTTAGTGCTAGTGATGTGTTTATTACAATTTGAAAAGTTCGGTTTCTGGTATCAATGTATTAAAAAATCTCATAACTTCCGAACATGTAGTGATAGGATTAAAAAACCCTTCCTATATTGTTTGATATCATCCAAAGAAGCCGTGCCTCTTCTATATATATAACCTTTTCGTTACACGTTGTTTAAGTGTGTATGTCTGTGTACATTTTGACCGCGTAGAGGGGCTCGTGGCTAAATAATAACAGTCGAACAGGTCTATCGATCAGATTAAGCTACGCTTGCCGCGGTTGGTCTTTGGATGGGTGACCATCTTTACATACCGAGACCCCTCTGTGCCTCGGAAAGTACGTTAAGCCGTTTGTCTTAATCTTTGACAGTCGTTACAGGAATTAGTAAGCCCGAAAGTCTGACAACCAGTCTTACCAAGGGGTATCGTATTACCCAGTATCTGGGTTGAGGAGGTCAGATAGGCAGTCGCTCCATGTAAAATACTGGTATTCGGCTGCATCCGGTTAGACTGGAAGCCGACCCCAACATAGTTGGGAAAAGGCTAGACAGATGATGACATTTTGACCGCGTAGGTATTGCAATTTTGTATGAAACAACATTTTTTTTTAAACGGACGAAAAATTTCTACTCTTAGGGGGGAATCATGTGCTGAATTCATCGTTTCAGTTTGGGCGTCGATGTCCTTCCCACACTGTATATTGCTTGATTAAGTCGTAAATTAAATAAGCACTCTCAAATCCAAGAATGATCTATCCCTGAATTCATTTTCAGAGTTTATTGTGCTAGAACAGAAACTTTAT
This sequence comes from Globia sparganii, assembly GCA_949316385.1. Classification (NCBI taxonomy): domain Eukaryota; kingdom Metazoa; phylum Arthropoda; class Insecta; order Lepidoptera; family Noctuidae; genus Globia; species Globia sparganii. The sequence goes on along the minus strand of OX438663.1, from coordinate 11,032,943 downwards.
AATTAAAGTACCTAACGTCAAAAAGAAGTTCGTAAAACATCCAAATTCCTTGTACACACCTACTTAATAGATATGCCAGTTCCAGGGACGGTCTCGGTCCAACGAAGTCTGGCAATGCCAATGTTTGAGAATTCTCCCAATAGATGGGTTCCGACCAAACTTTCATACCGCTAAGTGAACTGGCTTATAACTTGTAGGTACTTATACTCCGTTGCGTATTATTTACTAAGGACTTGGTATTTAAATAGTAGATTTAAAGTACAAAGTTGAGTATTTTATAGGTTACGTAAAGAGAGAATTGAGCTCAAAAGCTTCACAAATAAAGGACCAGAAAATTTCGAAAGGTGTCGTACACCATGAACGGACTAAGGCAAGGTTTAATGATTGATTGTGATGTGCAAAAATGGTGGCTGTACCTGGGTCATTCAGTAAGTACCCGTGTTTGACGACAGATGGCATTGTTAAGAGAAGCTGACATTCCCGCCATGTACTGTCATCTGTCAAACGACACCACACTACAGACTGTTTCATAGGTTAGTTTTTATTATTTTGTCAGTCAATTTGATCATACGTGTTTCATTTTTTTTGATAAAATGGAAGAAGAGTAGTAATAATTATAATTTATTTACTCAAACAGACAGATTGTAGTATCGAGTTTTATTTTTGGATGGAATAAAAGCAAACAAATCACAAGTGAAGTTGGATGCTATCCATGGCGACACTTTGTCATCAGATGAGTACAGACTAGAGAATTCACTTGTAACAGAACGTCGAACATTCGCCGTTTTCAAATTTTATCGAACCGCACTTCGAAACGACGCTCGATGTTTTGTTACAACCTGATTTAAAAAATCAACGAGCGTACTAGTGTAACATTTTATCGAGCAAAGGCACCACTGGCACCTGTAGGTTTGAGATTTCAACAATGAACGCAAGGTAGAAAGAAATATTACAGGTAAATGATCATTCGCCGTGAGCATTACGTCGAACGCAGCACCGAGCATTCGCAGAAACGTTACATTACATGGAAATGCTTTTGAAACTGAGCTTTTGCCTGTATTTTACCATTCGCAAAAACGTTACATTATAAGGAAATGCTCGAGAAAGTGCTCTAGTGTATACTCACCTATCTATAACAACTGTGCGATATTGGTTTAAAGAATTCAAACGTAGTCGTACATCTGTTTTTGATGAAGAGAGGCCAGGCCATCCGAAAGATATGTTTTCCGAAGAAGCCGTAGAAAAAGTTCATGACATGATTCACGCTGATCGCCAAACTAAAGTGCACGAAGTAGCAGCGACTCCGTAGGCGTGTCATACGGACCGGCAATAAATATGTTAGATGAGAAATTGAATGAGAAACTGCCCCTTTGCTCTAAGAAAAAAGTGCTGTTTCACCACGATAACACACCAGAACATTAATCTAGAATTGTCGTGGCCGAATTGCATAATCTGCGCTACGAATTGCTGCCGCATCCACCGTACTCACCTGACCTAGCTCCCAGTGACTTCTTTCTGTTCTCCAACATAAAAACATATTTTGACAAGTCGAATTTTTTGGATAGGTAACAGAAATGGCAGAAACGTTGGGACAAGTGTAAAGACCTTGAAGGGGATTACGTAGAAAAAATAAAATAAAAACATTGAGAAAACTTGCGCTTTAATTGCTATCACGGAGACTTACTTATTAATCAACCCACTTATGTAGGTATGAGTCTGCAATAGAAAACTAACATGAGTTCTTGAAGTATCTAACGAATGTCGTACAAGAACTAAATACTTTTACAAGAACATTAATATGACTACCGTACTTTTAAGACGATTATTCTTTTACTCTTCATCCGGACAAAGTCGAGGGCATAGTTAGTATCTCAATAAAACTATAACATCAATTATATAATAATAAGCATGAATCAAAATAAAACAAAGTGTAATAAATGCCAGCAGCAACACAGTGTAGTACCGAAGCTCCTATACGAACTTTATTTCGTGCCACACAATATATTTCATTAAGGATTTAAATGTAGCCTGAACAAGCCTTTACATAATTGAGGGGCGGGCTGTACTGTAATGTTCGATCATTTTCATCGAATTGATTCTCATGGGACCGGTTGAAACCTCAGAACAGTTATTGAGTCGGTTTAATTACAAGTTTTGGTTATACCTATAAAATATTTCCTATAGTTCGGCAGGGTAATTGTGTAACACACTATCAGTAGCAATGGGTTTCATTTTTACAGTTCAACAACATTCATTGCTTTATTTGTGTTGTTGAGCAGACACATTTTTCGAACATATGGAGCAATGGATTAGCAATATGCTTCAAAATGATTCAAATTGAGAGTAATAGTGTGTTACGCAATTAGAGTGCCGGTCTGAATTCTCTTTTTAAATAAAATAAGTTGGTTTATTGACGTTGTTGATGATCGATTGAGTTCTGCGCATTCGCGAGTTCGCAAGCACTGAAAAATATATCTGTATGGTCTAACTAATGGTGGTAATGGTGTGTGAGTAAAATGGCTGTGACAAAGAGACAGACGGACTGACAGTAGGACATTATAAGGCTTCCGTTTTTATAATAAAAGTTTCTAAGTGAAAGTAAAAATACACAGATTACTTTAACCAGGAATGAAAATAATAATAACGGTAAGATTTAAATGTAAATAAAACGTACTAGAAAAGTTTAGCCAATTAACCTTTACCTACTTATGAAAAAAAATTATGTATATTATTTTCCACTGGACAAATTAAATAAATAAATAATAATTATTATAACAGAATAGTATTACCAGTAGAACATAAAACAGGATTCTATCCAGCTTCAATATCGGCTATATATCTACTTTCATAATAGGATACTTCAAAAATCTAATCCCATCTCCCAGGTTTTCGATAATGGCACAATAGGCCGTTACGGTCTAACGACTAAATAGCAATATGAATAAATACTCATTTGGAGTACCAACGAAAGGTATTTACTTCTATTGGGAATTGGGTATTGTGGCTAGAATAGGCTCTTTTATTGGCCCAGCGGGGCTCTTCGGCATCTATCGGAAGCTATCGGAAGCTATCGGAAGCAGTCGGAAGCTCTCGGAGGCTGTCGGAGCTCTTCTGGTATAAACAATGTTCCTTTGTTTCAGTACTGTTAAGCAAGTTATTTATGTGATGAACGCGACACGGGAGAAATGTGGGGTGCTGGCCGAGCAGATTTGTGATGTATGGGCGCGTAGGAGATTGGTTTCCGATTGTATGAAAATTTTGGACGTATGAGATGTGACAGGTATTATTTAAAGTGTCTTGAGTTAGCTTTCTGCGAGTTTATTCTCAAATGATAGTCGTGATAGTAGGTATAATATTTAGTATAAGTATTTATATTAACACGAGTTGTAAATATTTAGGTATAATCACAATGTATGAGAGTAACAGACATCTTTATCTTCTATTAAATGCATATAATGTTTTGAATTTTAAAAAAAATCTAGTCTGTTTGAAAACACACATTTTTTTTTTTTTTTATATACATATTATGTTCGTATTATTATTTTAAATGTTAGCCTATATTATATAAATAGTTGGTTAATAATAAATAAATATAAATTTACTTAGATTAAAAAAAAAATAGGTATTAGTAAACGGTAAAATTATAATTCTGAAACAAAATTTCATTCTGGGTACGGTGGGGCCTATAAATTGTGTTAAGTTCAAATTTTTTCACGAAACACTTCGAAAAATATCATACTTTATTCCATGGATTATTACTCTGTGGCTGCTACGTCACATTCGACGAATCCACCATGACCTAGTAATAATTAAATCCATACATAATGGGTTTGCATAAGCAACACTCGCTTGTTTTCGTTTTTATCGGTAAGATGAGTTTATGGTCTCAAGTTATTTGGGATCAAAATAAGCAAAGCATTACATAGTCATAATCAGCCTATAATGTTCTCACTGCTGGGACATAGGCCACAGGCTCTGTACGAGTAAGAAAAACACAGGAAAATGGAGTAGATACAAATTAAGGACTTTTCATAAAAGTGTCTTAATTGTCAATTTCGTTTCTGATGTATTAAAAAGCGGAGAAACTCATCATCTGCCTAGCCTTTTTCCAACTATGTTGGGGTCAGCTTCCAGTCTAATCAGATGTAACTGAATACCAATATTTTACAGGGAGCGACCGCCTGTCTGACCTCCACAACCCAGTTACTGGGTAAAACGATACTCCTTGGTAAGACTCGTTGTCAGATTTTCGGGCTTCTGATGACCCGTAACGACTGTCAAAGATCCACGGATGACAGCCGGGACAAACGGCTTAACGTGCTTTCCGAGGTACGGAGGGGTCTTGGTATGTGAAGATGTTCACCCGTCCATGGACCAACCGCGGCAAGCGTAGCTTAACTTGATCGGTAGGCCCGTGTGGCTGTTAACTGCTGTTGACTCAATTATCCTGACTGTAAAGTTAAGCACCATAAATTGAACAACAAAGTTGAACAACATAAATGACAAAAAATTTCGAGCTTCATAAAGCAAATTATTATTATTATAAGACTAATGTAAATGCCTCACTGGTCTGATGGTCGCAAGCCTTATAACTGAGCACCAGGTCCTGTGTTCTATAAAAAACCAATAACACTTTTCCCAGGTCGGGAAAAGTGTTATTGGTTTTTTTTTAGTGACATCCCGAAATCTAGATTTGTGCCCGATTAATGACAACAGGCTCGCCCCTTATTACGTGGGACTTAAAAATAACTGACAAAATTTGGGTGTACTCATTTCACCTCTGCCCAACCCTTCGAGGAACAAGGCGTGATATTCTGTTATGCTAGTGTTAAAATAAAATGAAATGTTTATTTCAGTAAGTAGATCTTTTAAGACACTTTTACACGTCAATATTTTAAAACTAGATGGCGCCGGCATTTCTTAGCTGACTGATCCATGAGAAGAAACGCCGAAACAAACTCAGAGACCATGGTCTCTTTTGAAGTCCAAACATTATATTATTAGGATAATGGAACCTCTAATGACCAAGTACATGATTGTGAATGTTAATTTGAGCAGTACCTTCATATTATTTATTTATTTAATACTTCCAGCACATAAATGTACAGAGGCGGACTTAATGCCATAGGCATTTAATATCTAGACTTTTCACAATAACTGAAACTGTTATTAAGTCTTCACCAATTCTTTAATTCTTCTTCTTGCTGGCCTTCCTTGAGGAGCTGGGATGGATCTAATAATCGATTTTCCCACCCGTACGCAAAATGCGCGTAGCATTGACGTGGAGTTGCGGACACCAGACCGTATTACCTACCTACCTACGTCTTCACCTACAAACTGCACAATTTGCGACAACTTGACATACCCTTGCACAGTCCCACAAGATATAATCATAATTTGCATCAACTTCATCAGGTTCACAAACAATACTCGCTTCCTTTGTCCGTGTGCCTGTGATACACGTCTGGGTACATAGATCACAGAAACAAAAGAGATACGACGTGAAAGATAATGGCTTGTGACAAATGACTTCAATGTAGGTATGTGTTGTTTGGGCTATTTCTTCTCTTTTTGTAAAGAGTGCTATAGATATAGCTCTTTAAATATTAAGAAAACAAAATGTTTTCTTGTGATTTGTGCGTCTCTAGACCAAGTGTACACTGATTTTAAATTTCGCCATATCGGTACCTAGATGAAAATGTAGTATGTTTTTTGAATAATGTATAATAAGCCTATAATTTTCCCACTGCTCCTTCTTCGAGAGGGAGTGGGCTTAATAAATCTATTACGCGGACCCAGTGCGGGTTGGTGGTGGGTCAACTGTCTTCGAATCTTTAGTTCAATCTTTGGTTTCACGATGTTTTCTTTCACCGTTTTGAGAGCAGTGGTGAGGAAAATATTTACACAAAGTAAAGCGCCGACCCACCCGTTCGCACCCACGACCTACGTCTCGTAAGTCAGGGTCGTTATATCTAGACCACCACTGCTCCAATGTATGTTTTTTTATGTTACGTTAATTTTATTATGACGCAGTTCAATATCTAACTTGCAACTTCAGCTTGGGAGATCCCTATGAATGCGATAAGTTTAGTTGAAATGACGTGGCCCAATGAGTCTTATCACACACAGTTTATGGACTTAAGAAATCAAGAGAAACGACGAAATAGGCAGTCCTTTTAATTTATACCTTCCCCAATAATTATACTACCAATAATCTATACTATAATATTATAAAGCTGAAGAGTTTGTTTGTTTGTTTGTTTGTTTGAACGCGCTAATCTCAGGAACTACTGGTCCGATTTGAAAAACTCTTTCAGTGTTAGATAGCCCATTCATCGATGAAGGTTATAGGCTATATATCATTACGCTAAATTCAATAGGAGCGGAGCACCAATGAAGAATGTTTCAAAATCGGGGGATTTTTTTCCTATTGAGAGCTTCCGCTGCGTGCGCTGCGTAAACGGTTAAAGTTTCGCAAAAATCATGTATGACAGAATTGTTCCCCTTTAAAAGCTTTAAAAAAAAGTCCACGACAGCATATGTCTATCTTTTAAGGTTAGCTCACTATAACCTCTTTTATGCTAACCAAATTTGTTCTAAAATAATGCATTATTTGCGAAGGTGTTTTTATAAACATGGTATTAATCCTTATCCAAATAAATACGTTATTCATCACATGTATTTAATTTTGAACAAAATTGCCTCTGACATCATTTGATTTCAATGTATATCTTGGAGATATCATAGTTTTAAAATAATACTAATAATAAAGCTGAAGAGTTTGTTTGTTTGAAACACGGTTTGAAAGCTCTAAATCTCTGGAAGTATTGGTCGCATATATAAAAATATTTTTGCGTTTGATAGCCCAGTTCTTGAGGAAGGCTTTGTTCTATTAAACTTGACGCTAGGACCCTTAGGAGTTTAGCAAAAAGAAAAAAAGTCTGAAGTTTTCGCCAAGCGAAAACGAAGTAATAGCGCAGGCCGGCGACACGTTGCGACGGGGTGGGTCGGGGAAACAAAAAAAAATTACGCGGACGAAGTCGCGGACAGAAGCTAGTGTTATAATATGTCTTGTCTGCTAAAAAGCTTCGCAATGTCTTTTTAAATAATGCCATATTTAAATCTTTCCAGGCCTTGGGTAATTTATTAAATATTTTCGGTGCCATGCAGCAGACACTTTTGCTCATCAGTGATGTCTTAGCCCTTTGAATACACAGTCCACTATTATCGCGTCTATTTCGTGGAATTATGTCATTTACACGTTCAAAGTACGCTGGATTTGATTTCACAAACACAGCTATTAAAATGCAAAACCCCATTTTACGAGAATTTCGAATGGTTAATGAGATATTACCAATGCTTATATGTGGCTTCAAACGAGATAATATTTACATAATATATAATAACAGACTTAAAATACTAATATGTACACTTATACTCGTATAAAACAAAAAAATGGTAAAGAATCATAGAACATCAAAAAATTCGTCCGCATTGCTGTAAGCGTCCCGAGACTGCTCAAAAGGTTGGCAGCATTGCCGCGTTGTATGGCGATGCTGATTCTTTGACCAAAAAATAGGCCAGCTCTCTGGTCACGTGAATAGTGAACCAGCAAAGTGGGCACTGCAGCGGGATTGTCCGAAAGGGTTACCGCTACCCCGGAACACAAAGGGCTAAGGAAGGAACACGGGTGGGTTTTAGTCAGTAAGAGTCTGACACTCCCTTCTGCTCCACCCAGAGCGGAACGTCATTTGATGATTTCCCATCCTCAAAAAAAAAAAGTCAAGTGGGCACTGGGAACCCACTCGGACAGCTTCATCGCACTGGCTGCGACGTAGAGTCCAGCAAAGAGCGCCCAGACGTAGACAAGTTCTAGTGAGCCGGAAGGTGTTATCACCCAGCATAGTGCCTATATTACGTCACCCATATCATGATCAGCCTATAATGTTCCCACTGCTGGGATACACAGGCCTCCTCTCTGTGAGAGTGAGTGGGCCGTAATCCACCACGCGGGCTGAGTGCGGGTTGGTAGATGTCACATGTCTTCGAATTTTTGGTTCTATTACATGTTGGTTTCCTCACGATGTTTTCCTTCACCGTTTTGAGAGCACTACGGCACCCATAGTATGAGATATTATAATGTACTCATTAGTCTTCTTGACTGCGTCGTTGATTTAGTGGGTCGCAATTGCACTATTGAGCATAGAGCTTAAATAAATTATTTACTAATATTAAATTTATTCCTGTAAAGTTCAAGAAAAAATCTATTCCACGTTGAAAATAAATTAGGTTTCAAAACTATATGTATTAACTACCGAAATAAAATGCGCTGGTTCGTGGTGGTAAAAAACAAAAGTATGTCACTCAAAAGAAAAACCAAAAAGTAGCAGAAGCATAAACAAAAGGTATAAAAAGGTAAAACTATCAAAAAGTAGAAAAGAAAAGCACAATATGAGTTCGGTATTTCCTAACCAGTCAGCAGTCTCTTATAAAGTCTAGACATAATCGTGTTCGTTCCATAAGAGGGCCATGCAAATTAGATTTCAGATGGCCTTTTAAGGAAAGAACTACAAAGATTTCAGTGAGACTGTCCAGTCAGTGCGCATATTTGCTGGTAATCGTGTAGCTCAACTCAGAACAGAAGAAGCTCAACAACTCGACGAGCAATACCAAAGAAAGGACCTTGGACTAAGGTGCTTAATTTTAAAGTACTCAAACTGCCAGATAATCGTATGGAATTAAATGAAGAAAAATGACCCACATAGTCCTCACATTCACAATAATTAAAATAATATATACTGGCCCGACTGCACCGTTGGCCTAGTGGTCGCTGAGCATGAGATCCTGGGTTGGATTCCCAGATCAGGCAAAGTGTTATTGAGTTTTTCCATTAGGATTTTTTCAGTAACAGCTCGGAGTTTGGAAGTTGGCGGTGTTATACCCCCATGCCTCGGAAAGCACGTTAAGCCGTTGGTCCTGCGCCTGATCTTTCTCCGGTCGTGTCGGATTGTGATCCCATCGGACTATGAGAGTGAGGGAAGAGGGAGTGCACCTGTGTTTGCGCGCACACTTGTGCATTATAATATCTCCTGCGTACCGGGCTAATCTCCATTGAGATTGGCAACCGTGACCGAAATCGGTCGGGGAGGCTATTATTATTATTATTATTATAAAAATGTAAAATTTGTTTGTATGTTGGGGGTAATTTCCGGAACTATGAGTCGAATTTGAAGAATCTTTGTTGTATTTGATAGCCCAATTTGACGATCCTTATGAGCCTAAAAAAGTTAGAAAAAACGCTAAGCGAAAACAAAGCCGGAGATGCGATGCGACGCGGTGTAACGGGAACAAGAAATTTAATGCGGACGAAGTCGCGGGCAGATGCTGGTGTTATCTATGTATATATATAAAATTCAAAGTTTGCAAAACGACGTTTGCGGGGTCGGCTAGTCATTTATACTTTTCCCAAGGCAGAGGGGAATTACTCGGCACTCGGGGCTAAGTAATAATGGCCTCATGGGTCAATCGGCCGAAGAAGGGCAAAATGCGGACTTGATGCCAAGAGGGATGATAAGAGGGGCCAGCGGATGATAGATCGGGGACTCTATTGTCCACACTGAACGGTCCCTGAAGTTGTGGCGATGTTCCAGTGCACCCGGACATTGCCGAAGGAGGATGGAGCCCGGAGGCGGGCCAAGAAGAGGGATCCCGGAAGTGGGCCATGCTGGATGGGTAGTGAATGTCATACGTAACAGTTCTCGCGGCCCACCCGAAGTCCAAAGTAGGTGCATAGGCGGAGTTTTTATTGGGTGCACACACACACACACATCCCACCCCACTGCCCACATAACCACGTCGTCTCCCCGGACGACGTGGTATGCGTTAGGCATTTCAATCTCCGAAAAAAAAGGCTTGCCGCGGTCGATCCGTGGATGGTTCACCATGTACCTTTACACACCCAGATCCCTCCTTGCTTCGGAAAGCACGTTAAGCCATTGGTCGCGGTTGTTATTTGAGGATTTTTGACGGTCGTTAGGGGTACTCAGAAGGCAGAAAGTCTGACAACCCGTCTTACCAAGGGCTATCGTGTTACCCAATAACTGGGTTGTGGAGGTGAGATAGGCAGTCACTCTATGTAAAATACTGGTATTCAGCTGCATCGTGTTAGACTGAAATCCGACCCCAACATAGTTAGGATAAGGCTAGACAGTTGATGGTGACTCAATAAGGTAGGTAGTCCACATCTGCGGCATAATACCATATCTCCTATCCTTCTACAGTCTTAGTACAGAACTGCACGGTTCGGTACCAGGTGAAGAGCTCCTCGTAGACCACATGAATACGAATGTAGTCGCAGTAAGTGAGACAATTTAATAAACGCGCGTGTGCCTAGCTATTTGCGTAATGCTTCGAAAATGGAACGAACGTTAGTTATGAATGAAACAATATTCTATGTAAGTATACGTTATACTTCAATTGGTAATTTTAATATGCTTCCTAATGTAGATACAGTCAACAAATTGAAAAGAGCTAAAGAAGCAGGCAGTCAACTACAAATAGTTGTATGAAATTGTTAGCTAAAAATAAAAACTGCTAATACGTGCATAGAATTTACCAGATAGAAGCATTTCATCTAAAATATCTATTCGATTAATACGCGCCGCACGAGTCGACCGATCAGGTTAAGTTACGTTTGCCGCGATCGGTCTGTAGATGGACTACAAACTATTTTCACATACCGAGACCCCTCTGTGTCTCAGAAAGCACGTTAAGCCGTTCTCCCGGCTGTCATACGTGGATCTTTGACAGTCGATAAGACAACAAGTCTTACGAAGGGGTTATAGTGTTACCCAGTAACTGGGTTATAGAAGACAGACAGGCAGTTGCTTCTCGTAATTTACTGGTATTCGCTGTATCTGGTTAGACTGGAAGCCGACCCAAAAAATAGTTGGGAAAAGGCTAGACAGATGATGATTTATTGCAGCCGTGCTTTTGAATACATTATACTAAAGAATCCTACGATATCTACTTCTAAAGATAATCCCAAGCTTTTTCAGGAATTTTACGAAATGGTATTGTACGTATATTTACATGTTCCTTGAGACACAAAGACAAATAGTAGTGAAAGCGATAACATTCGATCCTCTGCTCAAACAAAACCCTACATTGTACTGGGTGTAATTTTAATCACCGTTATCCTCTTAAGGGGTCACGATTTCATGTTTGGTCCCAGAGTAAAAGTTGTTCATAATGATGAGTACAATGACCCCTCAAGAGGATAACAGTGATTAAAATTACACCCTGTAAATGTAGCGAATAACTCCCAAATTGTTTTATTTAAAAGATCAAGACATTTTCGTGAAGAAAATAATATTTTTGTCAGGTTAATCTGAACTCAGTTTCAAGGTTTTTGTTATTATTTTTGTTTACGAAGTTTGTGAAACAAAAATATTATGTACAGTCAAACAAATTATTTGTTACTAGCTTCTGTTCGCGTCTTCGTTCGCTCGGAAATCGTAAAACAGCACAATTTACTAAAATAATAGCCACTTCGTCCGCGTGAAATTTCTTGTTCCCCAAGCCACCCCGTCGCGTCTCATCGCCTGCCCGCGCTATTAATTAGTTTTCGGTTTACGTTGTATCTGATTTTTATTTTTTTTTGCCCAGATCTTATTGGTGGTAGCGTAATGACAAATAACCTATAAATAGCCTTATTCAAGAATTGGACTATCAAATGCAAAAATAATCTTTCAAATCCCACTTAGATTAGCGCGTTCAAACAAACAAATAAACAAACTCTTCAGCTTTATTGTTAGTATAGATAAAAATTCCTGTAAACTACATTTGTAATTTTGGTCTCAGCAGCCAAAACACCAAGAGAGTCAGGATTAGTGACGCGGTTGCAAGCGACGTATATTTATCTGTGTAAGAAGCAGCTCGTTTGTTATACAAACAGAAATATTCATCTTTCCACTACACTGTCAATTTAAACTTAAAAAGTTATGACGCTGCGTGGTTAACAACCTGTAAGTTTGTGAGTTTTAAGAAGGTTTTAAGTTTTAAGTTCATAAAAAGAGAGATAGTAATGTAAAAGAATTGACTACTCAGCGCACTCACAACACTGTTTCAAAGAAGTTGCAACTTTGCAAGTTAACTGCCTGTATACCCAATAGCTCGTTCTACTGTACTCTGTGTGTAGTAGCTGACGTTCTACGTCTGCTGGGAGCTATAAACCACGGAGATACGTTTCGCGGCGACAAACTGTGTTATCGAAATTTTACAATCGTAATAAAATACAAAGGGATTCTAAGTTTCCGTTCGTACGAAATAATAATTATGAGGCGAGATAATAATGTTGGGTTTTGACTTGTGGGTGATAATGTTATAATGTACTTAATTATTGTACAATTAAGGAAAGGACAACGATCACAGCGGTATTTTTGTGTCTTCCGGCCTGTGTATCAAATGGACGTTTTCTCTGTTATATCATTACATAATCGCGTTCAGACAAACATAATAGCCTCACCGACCGGTTTCGGTCACGGTGGCCAATCTCAACGGAGATTAGCTAGGTACGCAGGAGATACTATAGTGCACAAGTGTGCGCGCAGACACAGTCGGTTCCTTTACTCTCATAGTCCGATGGGTCGGCAATCCGACACGACCGGAGAGAGATCAGGCGCAGGACCAACGGCTTTACGTGCTTTCCGAGGCACGGGGGTATTAAACCGCCAACTTCCAAACTCCGGACTGTTACTAAGAAATTCCTGATGGAAAAACTCAATAACACTTTGTCCGACCCGGGAATCGAACCCAGGACCCCATGCTCAGCAGTCGCGTTTGCAACCACGAGACCAAAGGGGCAGTTACAAACATACAGACGCGGCAAGGGGACTTTGTTTTATAATATTCACTTATTGGCAAGAAAAATAAATAAAATTTGACGCGTTCACCTCAAGATTGCAGATTTCTTAGCTAAGGCACCTTCCTTAACTAAGAAATCTGCAATCTTGAGGTGAACGCGGCAAATTTTATTTATTTACTAGCAGACCCAGTGAACTTCGTAACGCCTCAGATTCAATAAATATTGAAATGAATTATCTCCATATTTTTTTATTGAATTTTCCCCATGTTTTATTAGTTATTCTGCTATTTGGGGTGGAGACAAATCCCACAAACTAACGACATGAAAATCGGTCCAGCCGGTCTTGAGTTGTAAATGGTGTAACTAACCCGACTTTGTTTTATTTAGGTATATAGATTTATTTAATACTTCAAGCACCTAAATGTACAGATGCGGACTTAATGCCATGGGAATTAATAATGATTGAAGATTTTATTATTTTTGCTACAAAAACGCTTTATTTACTTACGAACAAAACGCTTTCTTTCCTTGATTTTTGCTACAATTACGTTAAACCTAAAAATGAGGAAGCTAGAAAGGTAAATCATCATACCCAACTTATTTTTTTGTTTTTAAATTACTTATATCATAGTTCTCCCGCCGCACCTGTCTGTTTGAACGCAATAAACTCAAAAACAGCCGAACCATTTTTATACGGTTTACAACAATGGACGAAAAAATTATTCATGAGGAAGGTTTAGGTGTTAAATTTATTAAGATGCTGTGTAAATTGGGCTGAAATATGATGATTATTGTTGAAGATTTTCCCATTTAGACCAGTCAAACAAATTTTATTGCTATGGTGTTAACAAAACTAATGTTTACATATAAGTTCGATGCTCGAATTCAACACAAACTTTTTTTAATGTCGATCTTGTCGAATTACAGTTTTTGGGCATTACTTAAAACCTACCTACTTTCTATACATTCGTGATTCGGCGTCAAGTAAATGTAGAAACGATATATAAACTTCATACGCGAAGTTGAAACAAACACTCAACCATCCCAACAAAGACGACCTACAAACGGTTCCACATTAATTGTTCAAAGAACAAATACAAAGTGAACATATTGAGCGATATTTTGTGTCGCTGGATACAGATGGATGTATAAGGACATTAGCAGAGCCTCGGGGAAGCACAACCAATTTATAGTCGCATAAATATATCGGACAGTAAGGGATGGATGTGTTTGTAACAAAGCACTAGCTGAAGTCTATTGCACTGGGATGTGCGGTAGTCTGTGGGTTAATTTAAACAGTAATGAGGTTTAGTTGAAACAGTAATGAGGTATGTTATACTTGTCAAAGAAAGTATATTAATTTTTTTATCTACAAAATCATCATCATGCTATAGATCCCTTACAAAAGTTTCTGAAACAGTTAGCTTATTGCCAACATTAAAACAGCCAGTGTCATAATAATCATAATATCATCCAAATGAGTGTTTTCCGATCCCTTCCTTACTCATCAAACAGCCATATTCTCACTACTCAATTCGTGGTATCTTTATAAATTTCAAAAAAGAACATTGTCATGCACGCGCGTTTCTCTACCACATCGCCGTAATTGAATAAATAAAACTTATAGATTATTCGAATTCACGTCGTATCCCGTCATTTTTGTTCGATATGAGTATTGCAAAAATGTATTACTTTGCTGTTTACAAAAAATAGTGGTAAAAGTTTGGATACTCAGCAATTAAACTTTCCATGAATTTACATAGAGTTCTTACAACACTGTACAAAACCGTATGGTTTCAGAACCTTTTATAGAGGATTCATATCATGGGTGTAGATAAAGTCTTGTATGTGTAAGTCTTGTATGTTGTTCATAATTAGGTATTAAAACACTCATGTGATACTAATATTGTTCCACATTTTTGTTTTAATACCCCTTATTATACAACAGTTGTATATATAACTTACACATACATAAACATAACATCACATTTCGCGAATTATGTTTAAGGGCCTATACTACCTCAAATGGCTTAGCATGACGTATTTTCGACATAACGGAGGATTTCGTTACGTCGAAAATACTGCAGCATTGATTTTCAAATAAATATATGGTAAAGTTGAGGATTAATGTTAGGTCTTATGTTTGACGAAAACACGATTCCATAAAATTTTCTCGATGGAAAAAAAATCCAAAGTACCTCCAAACCGAACAATAAACCGCTGGTATTAAAAAAATACTTCAAATTAGATCATGAAACTTTGTATAATAACCGAACTAACTATAAAGCAGGTCTTATATTTTTTTAATGACCATTATTTTCACCGTAAAAAGCAAATACCTAAACTATTGGCGCTGCCTGCCGCCTAGCACCGCACTCTGTCTCGCTCTCACTCAGTCCGTGAGCAGTATCGTGCGAGCGGGATAAAGAGTGAATTTTAGCTGAGGTAGTACAGGCTCTTAAGTCCCATTTTACAGGGGGCTTGCCTATTGCCATCAATAGGGCACAAATCCAGGCTTGATTACCCGTGCTACTATTGATTCTAAAACCAATAAAACTTTGCTCGACCCGGGAACTGAACCCACTAACTCATGCTCAGCAGTAGTGAATTGCGACCACTAGACTAATTAGGCACTTAGCGAACCTTATAAAGGCTAAGAGTCCTTGGTGATAGCGAAGAAATAATATCTACTTGGATGTAAAAATTAATAATAATTATTTTTTTATCAAGCGTGCGGTTTTTTGTAGTATGTCTAATAGAACATTATCTCAGGGTTTTTAAAGGCGAATTTACATTACGAAACAAGTTGTGCAATATTACTTTCATAGCATTAGTTGCACATAGAGTTTAACATGTAAATAGATGATTTCATCGAGCATAAATTCGTTTTACAGGGCTTTGAACGTTCGTGACATACCTACTTGTCCGGCATTTTGTTTATTTTTTCAAAATGGCGGCCACGCATGAAACCGATTTAAACAGTTAGCTGACATCAGTGCAAACAGAAAACATAATAAGACCAATCTCCGTAAAGTGTAACGATTTTTGTAGGCTTCATGCGTGGCTGCCAATTTGAAAAAAAAAATAAAAATAGTGAGACAGTAGGTATACTAGTCTCCATATAAAAATCTTCAATCCCCTTTGAATTAAAACGCATCTTCGCCGCCTGAGTGCAACTAGTGTTTTTTTTTTTAAGGAAGTAAACGCACTGATAACGCGCGTCGACGCGACGGCGCGGCGCGTATACTAAACGCCGAATGAGCACTTAGAAGTTATCCTGAAGGTCGCAATATGAAGCCCATTTAAAGAGGCCGATATGATTATAGGTGCAGAGGTATAATATTAAAGGCATAACCGAAATTATATCGAGCACTTTAGACATCTCATTTGTTGGTGGCACGTAGGCCTTCAAGTCTCTTCAAGGGTAGATATAATTTCTTTTCAATAGTCCGCGGAATGTCTGGATATAATCTTCATACCTCAGTTATTTCACCAATCAAATTGTGTGAGTTTTTATTTATTTACTGATATATAGGAGTATGTAAGGATCGTGAGTGCAGTGGTGACCCAGTGGTTTTGGCCGCGACTTACGAGTTTAGGTCGTGGGTTCGGACCTAGGTAGGCGTTTTACTTTGTGTAAATCATTTCATCACCACTGCTCTGAAAACGGTGAAGGAAAACATCGTCAGGAAACCGGCATGCCCTAGAACCAACAATTCTAAGATATGTGATAGCTACCGACCCGCACTAGGCCCGCGTGGTAGATTACACAGTACACTCCCTCTCGAAGAGAGCAGTGGGAACATATTAGGCTAATTATGTGTAAGGATCGTAGCAGGAGGCGTTCTGTTGTTTCTGCTTACCTCCATAGGACGAAGGCGTGATTTTATGTATGTATGTATGTATATGTATATATGATATTATACTAATTGTTTTTATTGGCTGAAGATCACGACCAAGTTGTTTACAGTCCAACTTTTACTGCAAGTTGCAAACACCAATAATTACTTTTCTTGTGAGGCATGTTCGTTGATGAAGATAACGAAACAATACCTACGTATTTGCACAGACAGACGGCTGAAAAACCGGCTTTTTCCGACGGTTAATAGTACAAAAAAAGCGGCCAAGTGCGGGTTGGATACGGAAACGAAGGGTTCCTTGCCACCGTATAGTATTTGACACTAAATCCTACTTAATAATATAATAATAATAATAATATAATAATCCTACTATAATATTATAAATGCGAAAGTTTGTGAGGATGGATGGATGTTTGTTACTTTTTCACGCAAAAACTACTGAACGGATTTTGATGAAACTTTACAGTAATATAGTTTATACATCAGAATAACACATAGGATACTTTTTATCCCGATATTCCCACGGGATCAAAACTTACGCGGGTGAAACCGCGGGGCGCAGCTAGTCATTAATAAGCATTGGTTAATATGGGCCAGCGTGGTAATTGCGTAACACACTATCAATAGACAGTTCAACAAAATACATTGCGTTGTTTACGTTGTTGAGCAGACGATTCTTTCAAACCAATGAAGCAATGGATTAGCAATTTCCTTCAAAACTTCGTATTGTGAATTAGGGTGCGGGTGAATAAGATCAATCGACTACCACAATGCAACAAGTTTGGAGCACAATTTGTATGCAACCTTAAAGCTAAACATTTGTTACTCTCAAAATCTCCACTAGTTTACTGGACCGTATCCCCAGGAGTTTAGTTATGCGAATCTAAATTTAAACTTAGTTTACGACTTAGTATGGATTTATTATACACAGCTAATTTTATTAATGACCACTTCGGGGTCGTTTGTTTTGTGAGATGACCCCTTTATATTGGCGTTTGGAGTTTGTGAGTTTGTTTTGTGGTTTCTCAATCTTAGTTTTAATTGATCTTTGGAAGTTTTTGGGGTACTATCAAAAACTTTTAGGTCTTTGGTTTTGAACTTTCAAGAGTTCGATTACATAACATAACATCACTCTTTGATGTTTCCCCGAACTGTTGCGCAGAGGTGTACTTATAGTACAAACGCCAGCACATCAAGCTTCCACAATCTGTCAAATTTATTTAATAGATTTTCAACTTTATCGCTAAGTATAAGGTTCAAAGTTGATTGGGAAAATTTGGCAGTTTCGGTTAGCTTGATGTGCTGGCGTCTGTGCACTCATATTGTGCCAGTTATATTTAAGTCTCATGTAAAGGGACTGGTGTAGGGTGTAGACTTTTCTTTTTTCTCAGGAACCGAGAAAAATTTAATATGGGTATGCACGTGGAATATTAGATGTAGGAAATACTCGTAGCAGATTTTTTTTCGCGACCGATTAAATCATTTTTTGTATATCGTCAAAAAAGGCGATAACAAGTATGTGGTATAATTTATTGCATATATGTGGTTTCCATACTGTATATGTAGTAAATCCCACATTAAACTTATTTCAACGATAACCTTGTAGGAGAACGTGTATATAAGATCAAACGTTTGAGGATTTCAGGAAGGATTATACTATTTCGAGGATTGTGGTGAAATTATACAAATTGTAATACAACATTAACGTTCTGTCTCTATGTATTACTTACTTACGTAAAGACAAACATGATGACAGCCTATTAGGAAACTACCGCTGCTTATTACCTGCTTTTTCCAAAAAAGAGGCTGAAAATTCTCCAAAAAATTACAAACTAATTTCAACAAAAACTCATACTAGTTTGACTACCGCGTTATCTTGGTGTACCAGAATATTTCAAATTGTTACCGTAGCAACAGCATAGCTTTAACATGCTCATCACAAACGAGATGCGACAAAGGAATAGTTAACGAATATTTGCTCTACCCGCGTACTCGCGTACCGGCGGAGTGTCGTATGAGTAGGGAGTCCCTGCAAGTTCGCTTGCTTAGCTCGCGTAGTCGCGTGTCGAGGTAATGTGAAATCGTATGAGGTGACGGAAATTATTATAAATGTGATTAGCTTATGTGTATCGTTAAACCATATTAAACACAGTGTGGTTTCATTATTAGTTTATGTTTATCCACATAAACGATTATTGTTTGTTATTGCAGACCGAAATGAGTAGGTAATTTATGTTAACTGTTAAGTAAGGGGTCAGCTTGTGGTAAGCATACAATTATGATTAGAACATGATGACCTACACTCCAAATGCGTAACATGCTGTCAATGACGGTAGTGGTAGCACAGTTGTAGTGATGGTGGTGGTTTGAACCCAGACAGGCGTTTTATTTTCTGTAAATAATTTCATCACCACTACTCTCAAAACGGTGAAGGAAACATTGTGAGGAAACCGGCATGTCCTAGAACCAAAAATTTGAAGACATGTGACATCTACCAACCCGCGCTGGGCCCGCGTCGTAGATATACCTATATATGTCACGGCTAATGGCCGAAGTGCGGCTACACCTAGTTTTAGCCGGGTACAACTAGGTACAGCCGGCCACATGCGGTTCGTGTGTACTTCGGGTGACATCGGTTGCATGATTGCGGTCAGTCGATAGGCGACGTAGGATGCAAGAGCGATCGAAGGGCACCCCGAGGTTAGGTTAGGTTAGGTTACTTTGGGGGAACCCCCACAGCGCATACTTCCACGTAGTTTCCCCCGGGCAACGCCGTGTCTGACCACCGTAACGGAGTGGCAGACCGGCGGCTAAAGTGCGCTGTGATTCGCAGACACAAACGCGGACGTCTGCGAATTATGAAGAAAACCCAATGCCGTGCCGCCTCTGGGCGTTTTATCGCGAGTCGCTCCTCCCAGGGCGACTCAAAAGGCCCTTCTCAGGGCCAACCCAACGGCCCTTCTCAGGGCCAACCCAACGGCCCTTCTCAGGGCCAATCCAACGGCCCTTCTCAGGGCCAATCCAACGGCCCTTCTCAGGGCCTCGCCGGCGACGCTTCGGCGTCGGAAGCTGGCCGAGCACCGTCTGCGGCCAGCTTGTTCAGCAGGCCAGGCGAGTTTTCGGACTCCGACGACTCCGTTATGGACACGTCGGCGGCCGAAAACGACCGCATTAAGCGGAAGAGGGCCGCTCTGAAGACCGGGTCTGCGGGCTCCTCGGAGTCGGTTGGAGGTAGGGCGAAGAAGAAGCCGAAGTCTAAAAAGGCTTCGACTTCTTCTTCGGCCTTGGCCCACGATGTGGGCTTGGTGGACGCCGAGCGCCAGTTGAGCCTGGCAAAGAGGGCGCAACTCCAGGAAGACCTGGAGGAGAGGGTTGCCGCCAAGGAGCGCCAGGCGCAAGCCGCCAGGTCGAGGGCTGGCTACGGCGCATCAAATGTGCTGTATGCTGACCACTCCCTGGCGGAATTGGAGCGCATGGCGCTCGAGGACAAGGAGGAGGTTCTGGAGGTCGCCTCAAAGTCCTCCAATTTGAAGGGGACCTTCCAGAAGGCCCTCAAATGCCGGGCCGCCAGCATGTTCGGCATTGTCAAGGAGCTGGCGACTCGTACGGCCACGGACGAGACGCGGCAACTGCAGGCGAAGGTGGATCGCCTGCAGGCGGAGGTCAGCCAGCTTCACCAGAAGCTGGCTGAAGCCACGGCCCGGCCTGCCCAACCTGCCCCTGTGCCGGTGGCAGGAGGCTCCTTCTCCCCCCCTTCCAACCTTGAGGACATTATCCGAAAGGTTGTTATGGAGGAGAGGGCCTTCACCAGAGCCTGCCTTGCAGGCATCGAGGACCGGCTCTTGCCGGAAAGGCGGCTCCGCCCGCCGCTAGCGGCGGATAAGAGCCCGCCTCCACCGAGAGAGCCGGAACCTGCGCCTGTAGCAGGCCCGGCATCGGGTGCGCAGCTCCAGGCCCCGAAGCCCTCCAAGGGCAAAGGCAGGGGCAAGAGGACAAACGCGGCTCCTCAAACCCCTGCCACAAGCGCGGAGGGAGCGTCTGGGTCGCCTGCCGCTCCAGCAGCCTCGCAGGGGGAAGACGCCCTTCTTCCCTCCACCACCCCGTCCAACATGTCGTGGACGGAAGTGGTCAGGAGGGGAAAAGGCAAGTCGACCCCCAAGCCCGCTGCGACTGCTCCTGCAGCCAAAAAGGCTCCAGCCGGCGGGAGGAAGTTGGTTCCTCCCAAAACCGCGGCCGTCGTGGTGACCATCACCCCGGAGGCCGCGGAACGGGGTGAAACGTACGAGTCCGTCCTAAGGCGGGCTCGTACCAACGCGGATCCCACCAGGCTGGGGATCGGCGGCATCACGTGCCGCCGAACCGCAACCGGGGCTCGAATTTTCGAGTTCTCGGGGGAGCAGCGCGGTGCAAACGCAGACCTCTTCGCAACAAAGTTGCAAGAGGTCATAGCGGATGCGGCAACGGTCGTCAGGCCCGTCAAGACCGCAGCCTTGGAGGTGGCCGATTTGGAGGACTCGGTCACCAAAGAGGATGTGGTGGCGGCCGTTGCGGCGGCTGGAGGCTGCGACGCTGGCGCGGTGAAGTGCGGAGCCATCAGGCTCGGCCGCCGCGGCATGGGCACCATCCGCGTCGAGTGCCCGGTTGCCGCGGCTGGGGCTGCCCTTGCTGCGACCAAGGGACGGCTGCTTGTGGGGCTCAGCTCGGCTGTGGTCCGGCCGCTTGAAGACCAGCCTATGCGCTGCTTCAAGTGCTTCGCCTTTGGCCACACCCGAGCGACGTGTCCCTCCAAGTCCGACTGGGGGGAGTGTTGCTACCTATGCGGGCAGGAGGGACACAGGAGCGCCACTTGCCGCGCCACCACACCACGCTGCGCAGCGTGTGCCGCCAGTGGCCGCCCCGCGGACCACAGGATGGCGGGCAGGAGCTGCAAGCCTCCCGCGAGGAAGGGCATAGTGCCGGCGCAGGTTCGCCCTGTTGCCACCACCGCCGCCGCTGTCGTCGCCGCCGCTGTAGCTCCAGCAGCGGTAGCTGAGGAGGGGGGTGCGATGTCGGAATAATGGTTTCCGACTACCGCATCCTCCAGGCGAACACCAACCACTGCAGAGCGGCCCAGGACCTGGTGGTGCAGGTCATGGCCGAGTGGTTGGTGAACGTAGCGGTGGTCTCCGAGCCCTACTCGATCCCCGGCAGCTGGCTGGGCGACGAGGACGGCTTGGTGGCACTAGCGGCGCGGTCTTCCACAGACTCCCCTCCCCTCTCGCTATTAGAGAAGGGACCGGGATACGTGGCCGCCGCGTGGGGAGACTTAGCCCTTGTGGGCGTCTATTTCTCCCCAAACCGCCCTCTTCAGGACTTCGAGAACTATCTCGGAGTCCTGGCCGCCGTGATCGGCAGGGCGGCGCCGCGTCAGGTCTCCGTACTGGGAGACCTGAATGCCAAGTCGGTGACCTGGGGCAACCGGGCCACCGATCCTCGCGGGCGAGCAGTGGAAATGTGGGCAGCCTCCTCTGGACTCTCCCTCTTGAACAGAGGAAGCGTCCAGACATGTGTGCGGCGGCAGGGTGGCTCGATAGTGGACGTCACTTTCGCCACCCCTGCGTTGGCCGCGCGCGTGCTGAACTGGCGGGTGGACCTGGTGGAGACTATGTCGGACCACCGCTACGTGCGGTTCGACATCTCCA
Source organism: Globia sparganii (assembly GCA_949316385.1). Taxonomy (NCBI): domain Eukaryota; kingdom Metazoa; phylum Arthropoda; class Insecta; order Lepidoptera; family Noctuidae; genus Globia; species Globia sparganii. The sequence goes on along the minus strand of OX438663.1, from coordinate 11,010,537 downwards.
CCGGCGCCCCGGGAGAGACGCGGCCCTTCTCGGGGCGATCACCGTTCCCACGGTGGGCTCTCACTCGCCTGGACAGGGAGGCAGCGGGGGAGGCGGCGTTCATCCAGGACTGGCTTTCGCCGCCTTCCGCTGGCCTGGATGTGGACACCGTTGCGGGGCACCTCAGGGAGTCTCTGACCGAGGTATGCAACTCTAGCATGCCTCGGTCTCGCCGACCACTACCCAAACGGGCCGTGTACTGGTGGTCGGCGGAGCTGGCGGAGCTTCGAGCGGCGTGCGTGGAGGCAAGGAGGGCCTACACGCGGAGCCGGCGGCGGCGTCGACGAGACCACGCCGACGAGGACCACCTCTACGAGGTGTACGTAGAGGCTAAAATGGTCCTCGATAGGGCCATCGCCGCCGCCAGAGACTCGGCGAGAGCGGAGGTGCTGGAGGGTCTCGACAACGACCCCTACGGGAGACCATACAAGGCGGCGCGCAACAAGTTGCGTCCCTTTGGTCCCCCCGTGGCCGAGACCCTGGAGCCCTCATTTCTGGATGGGGTGGTTCAGTCCCTGTTTCCACGCAGGGACAACTTCACCCCACCAGTGATGGACCCTCCGCGGGGGACAGCTCCGCCAGCTGAGGAGGAAGAGGAGGCTCCCCCTCCTGTCACGGAGTCGGAACTTGGCGCGGCTATTCTCCGTATCCGCGCCAAGAAGACGGCTCCGGGCCCCGACGGTGTCCCCGCCAGAGTGGTGGCGATCGCCGCCACTCAAATGGAGGAGAGGTTTCGGGACCTCTTCAGCGCATGCCTTGCGTCGGGGAGGTTCCCGAAACCGTGGAAGGAGGGGCAGTTGTGCCTCCTTCGGAAGGAGGGCCGCCCGGCGGATTCTCCCTCGGCATACCGACCCATCGTTCTGCTCGATGAGGTCGGCAAAATGTTCGAGGGGATAATCGCTGGCCGCCTAAAGAGCCATCTGCGGCGTATCGGGCCGGACTTGTCGGACGCTCAGTACGGTTTTCGTGCTGAGCGCTCCACGGTGGACGCGCTGGCCTGCCTTAAGGGCCAGGTGAAGGAGGCGATGGAGGCGGGGGACGGTTTGTTGGCTGTGTCATTCGACATAGCCAACGCCTTCAACTCCGTTCCCCACTCCACCATCCTAGAGGCGCTCCGATTCCACGGAGTGCCTCGTCACATGCGTCGTCTGCTGGCCAGCTACCTGGAGGATCGGGCGATCGTCCTGGTGGACAGGACTGGCCAAGTCCGGCGGTACGCCGCTGAAGCCGGCGTTCCACAGGGGTCAGTCTTAGGACCTCTCCTCTGGAACGTCGGCTACGATTGGCTCTTGCGGGGAACTCTCCTCCGAGGCACGAGTGTCGTTTGCTATGCGGATGACACTCTCCTCACCGCCCGGGGGGGGAGTTTCAGGGAGGCGGCCAACTTGGCCTCGGCGGGCGGATCCTTGGTCGCAGGGAGGATCCGCCGCCTAGGTTTAACGGTGGCGCTGCACAAGACCGAGGCCGTGTTCTTCCACGGACCTCGGCAACGCCCCCCACCTGACGCCCACATTTTCGTGGAGGGCGTCAGAATCGAGGTGAAGGCCCAGATGAAATATCTGGGCCTTGTACTCGACAGCAGGTGGCGCTTCGGCCCGCATTTTAGCGGGCTGTCGTCGCGCCTGCTGAAGACCGCAGGCGCCCTCTCGTGGCTGCTGCCCAACTTGGGGGGGCCCAGCGCGCGATGCCGGCAACTCTACGCCGGCATCCTGAGGAGCATGGCCCTTTACGGGGCTCCCATCTGGGAGGACTCCCTCCGGAGGAGGGAGAACGCCGCCGCGTTGCGGGCACCCCAAAGGGCCATAGCCCAGCGGGTCGCGCGGGCCTACCGCACGGTGGGATTCGCGGCAGCATGCGCTCTGGCCGGCACCCCGCCTTGGGAACTCGAGGCGTGGGTGCTCGCCAGAGTGTATGAATGGACGGCGGGGCGGAGGGCGAGAGGAGAACGCCCAGCCCCGGAAGAGCGGGAGGCTGTCCGGCGGGAGGCGAGGGACGCCATCGTCGTCCATTGGACGGGGGACCTCGCCACCGCAGCCTTCGGCCGCCGAACCCTCGACGCGATCGGGCCGGTCTTGCGAGACTGGCTCGAGCGGTCGCACGGGTTCCTCTCCTTCCGTCTAGTGCAGGTGCTGTCCGGACACGGTTGCTTCGGATCGTACCTGCACCGAATCGGACGGGAGGAGACGCCGTCCTGCCGCGACTGTGGCGCGGCGGAGGACACGGCGCAGCACACCCTCGAGGTGTGCCCGTCGTGGTCCGAGACGCGCCGCAGTCTCACCGCGGTGATCGGGCCGGACCTCTCACTCCCCGGCTTGGTTAACGCCATGCTGGGGGACGAGAGGTGCTGGGCAGCAGTGGCCTCCTTCTGCGAACACGTCATGTCCCAGAAGGAGGCGGCGGAGCGCGCGCGGGAGGACGATCCCGACGCGGCGCCGCTCCGAAGGCGGAGGAGGGGTCGAAGAAGACGTCAGTATGACCGTCATCTTCGGCTCCTCCCAGGTGGGGGCCAGCAGGTAACGGGTGTGGGGGCACCCTTGCCTGCATTGCACAGGCCTCCACCAGTGTCGGACGGGAATGGCCAGGTGTTCCCGGCCATTCCCGTAGCCCCCCAACCTGGGGGGCACGCGGGTGCCGCCAGCTAGGCGGGCATGCGCCGGGAGGGTTGTGGAAGTAAAGGTTGAACCGGTTTCCCATGACCCTCCCATCACGGCGATGCGGGAACACCGCTGAGTTTTAGTGGGTATACTGTCATTCCGACAGGGAGTCCCACATACCCCGTCTCGTCCCCCACGAGCGGGCATGCGTAATAGCATTTCTCAGCGAAAAAAAAAAAAAAAAAAAAAAAAAAAAAAAAAAAAAAAAAAGGGTTAGGTTACTTTAAACCTTTTACACAGAAATAGCTCCATCGACGTAGGATGCACCTAGTTGTACCCGCCTAAAACTAGGTGTAGCCAGTGAGAACATTATATGCTGATTATGGTGTCAATAACAATCCGAAGGATTTTAAAGGAAATTACTAACTCATTGCGTCATTATGTTTGAAAAATTTCGTTTGCTCGACAATGTAACTGACGCAGTTAATGTTCTTGATCTCTCAAAATTACTGCCATTACCACTGTGTGTTACGCTATTATTACCCCAAATCTAGATAGATGACGATGACGTCATGTATAGCTTTTATCAACCCATTTCATTGTAAATGCCTTTAATACTTCCCAACTTCATCACAATCTTGTCCAAGGTTACTTTTTATCTAAATATACATATATGTGACAGTTATAATAATTGGGAAAATTGTAAATAATATCTAGTGGTTAATTATAGTCAAAATAACTTCCTCTACTTCCACCGCTTAGACGTTCACGCAATATTTTAGTACGGTGTGTGTCAGTGTAATTAAAAAGTTTCGAATATATGTCGAGGTCGACACATAACTGAATATACATATTGTAACAGTTTAATAAAATAATAGGGAAAATTATAAATAATATCTATTGGTTAAAAATAGTCACAATAACTACCTCTACTTCCTCCGCTTAGACGTTCACGTAATATTTTAATACCAGGAGTGTGTCGGTGTAATTAAAAAGTTTCGAGGTCGACACATATTCGAAACTTTTTAATTCCAGCCTTATAATATACAAGGTGTAACAGAATAAAAGCAAGTCCTGAAAGTAGTTTGTTCATAATTAACTACTGAATCGATTTCAGTAACTTTTAATATACTTAGGTGTTTTTTCAAAAATGATGTATATTTTCATACCAACCGCCGATTGAGCCAAATAAAATTAAATCTTATTTCAAGGCAGTAAGACTCAATTTTAAATGAATGGAGTAATGCTAGTGTCCACACGATTTTCCTAATAAAAATAGCAAGCTTTAAAAAAAATAAGTTTTGGTCATTGCATTGTTTTTAACTTAATACTCTAATTGGGGTGCATGAGTTCTTGCGTTAATTATGTTACAACTTGTATACAGGGTTATTTGTAAAACACCAGCAACCTCTTAAGTCATTGTACTCATCATTATGAACAACATTTACTATGGGACCAAACCTGTAATCGCGAAAAAAAAAATCTGCTGTTCCCTACATTTTGACGAAATAGACGAAGATAAATGTAGGGAACAGCTGATTTTTTTTTTCGCGATGTCAGGTTTGGTCCCATAGTAAAAGTTGTTCATAATGATGAGTACAATGACCTCTTAAGAGGTTGCTGGTGTTTTTCAAATAATCCTGTATAAGGAGATATTACTTTGTCAATGTGACATTCAAATCGAACCACTCATTATCCTACAAACTTCTGTACAACAGCGAACATTACGCTACTCAAACTCAAACTCACTCAAACTCAAAGCATTTATTTCAATTAAACCATTTACAGGCACTTTTGAATTGTCAAGAAGTCGGTCAGTCAGGAAAAAATGAAGCTAGATGCCCATTCCAAAGCGTAGTAGGTACCTATGGAGAAGAACGGGCAAGAAACTCCATGGACACTCTTTTTAAATAATATTTTTTACAAAATTATTAGTTACATCATATGTTGAATTTATAATATGTGAGAACGATGTAAAAAATAAATAAAAATCAAGTACGCGTTAAAAGTGTCCAGAGTACAACAAATAGTAACAAAATAACAATCCAAAAATAAAATAATTAAAAATAAGCCGTGGCAGCTAAAAGATGACCAGCCCCAACTGACGGCGCCCGTTCACGAACATGACGCATGGATCAGCACCATCCAGCTCAACCATTTTGTAGGGAACCGAATGATCCAACACACACGCCACCGTCAGCGAGACACTTGAGCGAGCATGACATACTATCAGCCGCCAGGGCACATTCTAGTCAATGAAAAACATATTACCCGGTAAATGGTAGCTCAATAGTACATAGAACTCACATCTGTGCTATGCAGTTATACAATACAAAGGAAATTGAGTTTATACAATGCAAAGATAGTCTTACAATCTTCAGCAGCTCCAACAGTATTTTCAGGTGTTAATCAATTAGTTGTGGTTGTGGAGCAGGACCAGCATTGAGCCAGGCATTTTTATCAGCGATGTAATCTCCTAACTTATAATATGCCTGCCTACATAGTGTGCGTTTTATACATGACTTGAATTTTGTCTCATTCAGTTGAAGAATGTGGGGAGGTATTTTATTATAACATTTTAAACAGTACCCCATAAAAGATGAGTCTACTTTTGCTAGTCTGAAACCTGGTTGAACTAATAGTTCCCTATTTCTAGTACTATAATTATGTCTTTCACCTCTTTTGCTAAAAAGATGTAAATTTTTCCTTACATACATGATGTTTTCGTAGATATATTGACAAGGCACCGTCATGATGTTAATATCCTTAAACAGTTCCCTTAGAGAATCGCGCTTGCGGAGATTATATATGGCTCTGATGGCTCTTTTCTGCAGAATAAAAATAGAATCGATGTCTGCAGCCCGTCCCCAAAGTAAAATACCGTAAGACATGATACTATGAAAGTAACTAAAATAGACTAGTCTCGCGGTACCTACATCAGTAAATTGACGGATTTTTCTGACAGCATAAGCTGCCGAACTGAGCCGCCCTGCAAGAGATGTTAAATGCGGATCCCATTGTAGCCTTGAGTCGAGCGTGATCCCTAGGAAAACTGTTTTTTCGACGAATTCAAGTTTCTCCTGATTCAATATTATCTCACAATCACTACCCTTGACATTTGGTAAAGAAAATCTTATGCACTTAGTTTTTTTCCCATTTAATACTAAATTATTAGCAGTGAACCAATTTTGGACCTGCAGTAGAGCGTTATTTACGTCGTCAAAATTTGTAGCACGTCTATTTACCTTAAAAATTAAGGAAGTGTCATCAGCAAATAACACCATTTGTGGTTGATTTTTTAATAAATGGAGTAGATCATTAATATACACTAAAAAGAGGAAAGGACCCAATATCGAGCCTTGTGGCACACCCATTTTTACTGTTAAACCAAGTGAATTGACACCATTTATTTGAACTTGCTGTTGTCTACCATTTAAATAAGAACTAACTAAACTGAGCGCAAGTTTTCCAAGTCCGTAATGTTCAAGTTTCAAAAGCAAGGTTTCGTGATCGACGCAATCAAATGCCTTGGAGAGGTCACAAAAAATTCCTATGGCGTCTTGCGACTCTTCCCATGTGTTAAAAATGTGTTTTAATAAGGTTACACCGGCGTCGGTCGTACAACGTCCTTTGGTGAAACCATACTGTTGATCGTGAAGGATTTTATTCGTGTTAAAATGATTGAGCATTTGATTAAGCATTATCTTTTCAAACACCTTGCTGAACACCGGTAACACGGATACGGGTCTATAATTGTTAGTGTCTTTACTGTCCCCAGATTTGTAAAGTGGTATTACCTTACTGTATTTCATTAAATCGGGGAAGACTCCTTGATCCACACACGAATTAAATACTAAGGCTAAATAAGGCGCAATAGTCTCAATTATGGAGGTACAGACTTTAATGGACATTCCCCAAAGATCTTCGGTCAATTTGATCTTTATTTGCTTAAAAGCTTTTATTACTGTTACGGGGTTAATATGCCTAAAGTTAAATTCAATCGGGCAGGCTGAAACATTCGCCGTTACTAAATTAAAAGCGAGCGAGGGCGAGGAATTTAAGGTTTCAGTTGTTTTGAGTGGGATACTAGTAAAGAAATTTACAAATTCTTGAGCAACTTCTTTGTAATCGCAAATGAGACCACGTGACGTCTGTAGGGTGTAATCAGAATTATGCTTTTTGTTCCTGTTTGTTTCATTATTGATAATTTTCCAAACCGTCTTTATTTTATTGTCTGCTGATTTAACCTTATTGCTAATGTATAAGGCTTTAGCAGCCTTACAAGCGTTCTTAAATGTTCTAGAGTAAGTAGCAACATACTTATTAAAAGTTTCCGTGTTGATATAAGGCTTAAGGCCATACTCGGTTTCGGAATTCGGTTTGGACTACCGAAAATAATTCTTTATACAAAATATTAACATTGTCCATTGTAAGGTTCTTTTTACTTAATTTACAAACTAAAGTGCTATTGAATTTATTTAAATTAGCAGATGTTATTGGTCTGGATTGGATCTGCACTTTTTGAATTGGCATGTTGGACTCAAAAGTTACAGTTTGACCGCTGTGATCAGAAGGGAGATAATTAACAATGGCTTTATCTAAATAGTCGCAGCAACAAAAAACATTATCGATACACGTTGAAGTAGTCGTAGTTATTCGAGTTGGTTCTATAAACACATTTGACAAATTGAATGATTTAAACAAATTTAGAAATCTACTGGTATTTAAGTTATTTTCTAAAATATTAATATTGAAATCACCACAGATAATTACTGACTTATTACCAGTTGCAAGTTTTGCCAAAACATCTTCCATTACTGACTCAAATATACAATAATTTTGATAATTTGGGGGTCTGTAAACGCACACTATAAAATGCTTATCTAGCTCAACACAAGACAGTTCAATGCTATGTTCAACCGATAGTTCAACTATGTCATTACGAGGTTTGAATTTAATACAACTTTTCATTAGGATTAGTGAACCACCACGCAGCATTGATTTTCGATTAAAACAACTGGCCACACTATAATTGTCATAGTTAATTAGCATTTCAGAATCTTTTAGCCAATGCTCTGTTAGACAAATAATGTCAAACATTGTTTTTTCTAAAAACAACTCAATCTCCAATTGTTTGGAAGAAAAACCTTGAATATTTTGATGAAATAATTTCAAGGATTTCTGCTTAGCCCCTTTACTACAGTTCACTGTTTTAGTGCTAGAAAATACCTTTTTGTTATTAAGTGTAACTAAACTGCTAGTGGTACCTTCTGTTGTCTTACTAACTAGTTTAAAATATTTGAGCTAACCACCTTAACATTAGTACTATTACTAATTGTGGTGCTAATTATGGATGACTTCGACATACTAATTATGTCTGGGTTAATATTAAGTGCTAATAGCCTAGCTATTTGACGTCTAAAACTAATGGGCAGATACACAGTATCCCTAGTCGACCTTAGCTTATCAACAAAAATGTTGGTATCAAAAAATATTAATTTGTCACTATAGTGACTAACTATGAAATGCATGTAATTATTTAACATGTGAATGTAGTGGTTTTGTCTGTTTGACAAGTGCTCAAAATAAGGAAAAGCACACAAAATTATTTTCTTACAATTTAACTTCAATAGGTTGGTGACACTATCAGAGATATCATCTTTTTTGACATTCAAACTATTACCTATAAATACAGTAATAATGGCATTGGGATCATATTCATTCCTAGTTATTGAAGACATTATTTGTTTGTAGGAAGTCTCAGGCATGCAAAAGTTTTGAGAGGAATGACTCAGGTTGTTGCTAAGCAATTTACCTAACCCTTTTCCAAAACTATCAGAAAACATAATGGAGGAGTAACAAACTTTACTTCTACAAGGGAGAGAAATAGCTCCTGTCTGAACTACTTGTTCCATATCTGGTGTTTCTTGATGTGGAGTAGAGACCTGAGCACTTCCTGACTGGGACGGGTCCTCCGTTGCCTCAGTCTGGAGAGTGCCAAGATTGGTTTTCCTTTGCAATGAACAATGAGGGCTGCTGAGAGTCAGCGGGTCCACTTTACCTGCATTGGAGTTGCACATGTCCACTAACTCATTTGCTGCTAGGATATGCTCCTGAATTTGTTTTTCAGACCGCACATACTTAGTATAAAGTGAATGTATTGACTCTTCTAGTACCTGGATTTCAGACTGTAGCCGTTGAGTGTCAATCTCATAAATGTTCTTACTGTCTTCTAATTTAATTTGATAGTTTTTTAATTTATTTATAAGAAAAACACGTTCTTTTCTTAGTTTAATATTAATAGAACTGTGTTTTTGTTGATTCCTAAATTTATTGCATTTATTTATGATTTTGTTTAGTTTTGCATATTTTTTAATTTTATTTTGACTTACTTTATAACTACTATTATTATGTTTCAAAATGGAATCTTCAGTAAGGTCTATTGTTATGAGGGATGTTAAATGAGGGTTGCAATTTGTGTTTAATAATTCAACAAACAAGTTATTGGATTCCTCCTTAGCCTGGATTCCTACTTAGCAGTATGTAAGAAAATAATACTAGATACCCTGAATGAAGCATTTGAAGAACTGAACTACTACTAAAATCCCATAATGTCATTCAATTGCCACCTGACCAAATTAAATAATTTAGAAAACATCCATACCTGCCTCAAATACTATTTTTTAAATTCTACACGCGTTGTATACTCGATTCTAACGTGCACCTCCTGACTTCCCTGGGTTACGGTTCGCAGATTTGTTTTCCCACTTTATCGTCACGTACGACATTCGTACGAGGATCATCTTGTTTGTACTGGATCTCCTAAAGGAGTATGGAAAGCCTTATTTGGGAAGAAGCGTTTCTATTGTAAGTAATCCTTACTTCAGAGAGATTGTGCTTTTTATTGTCACGTGGCCCGTTCTGGTTTGCTTTGTGTGAAATTCAATAAGGTTTTGTACGGTTAGTAGCGTAGTGAATTTATTTTGAGAAAATATGAATAGTATTTTTGGTTGTTTGAGAACATTGATCCAGTTTTATCAGGGATAGGCAACGTATGTTAAATAAAATATAAAATAGGTTGAAACTTTTATCAACCTTTTTCAGACATTCATTTCTTCATCAAGGAATAGTCTTCTGTAATGAAAGAAACTGAACCAAGTTAGTCAAAAATATCCCACACAAGAAATCCAAAAGTTCTAAGCTTACTAACGGAATGCAGCAGAATACCAGCGTCTAGAAAGGCGCCACGGCGCCCTCACCTACCGTCTGACGCAGGTCCTCACCGGACACGGGTGTTTCGGGAGGTTCCTGCACACCATCGGGCGGGAGGGAACGCCTGGGTGTCACCACTGCGAGGGTCGCCCGGAGGACACGGTGGAGCATACGGTGGCGGTATGCCCCAATTGGGCGGAGCACCGCCGTGTTCTCGCAGAGGCGATCGGCAGCGGCGGCGACCTCTCGCGCCCGGCCCTGGTTCAAGCCATGATCCGGGGCGAGAGGGAGTGGGAGGCAGTCACCTCCTTCTGCGAAGCAGTCATGCTAGCGAAGGAGGTGGCGGGACGGCTGAGGGAAAGGGCCTCACGTCCCAGCCGCCGCGGGAGACGCTCCGGGCGTCGGGAGCCGCGAGACGACTCCCGGCCACCGTAGGCGCGGGCCTGCGGGCGGAGAGTAATGGGTAACTCTCCGTCCGATCAGGACCAGGCCCGTGCCGGACGGCGCGTACGTGTTCCACGCGCGCCTCAAAGAGATGTCAGCTTAAAGGAAGGGGCCCGAAAGGGCCGAAGCCTGCCGGGGCAGCGGGATTGTCCGAAAGGGTTACCGCTACCCCGGAACACAAAGGGCTAAGGAAGGAACACGGGTGGGTTTTAGTCAGTAAGAGTCTGACACTCCCTTCTGCTCCACCCAGAGCGGGAGGGGTCATTGGATGATTTCCCATCCACAAAAAAAAAAAAGGTATTGTACCTGACATATGCTGAGCTGAGCTGGACTCCCATTTGGTGCAACCATGAGACACACACCGCCCAGTAGTGATCGACCGTTATAGAAGTATCCTACTAATAAATGCGAAAGTTTGTGAGGATGGATGGATGGATGTTTGTTACTCTTTCACGTAAAAACTACTGAACGGATTTTGATGAAACTTTACAGTAATATAGCTTATACATCAGAATAACACATAGGATACTTTTTATCCCGATATTCCCACGGGATCGAAACTTACGCGGGTTAAACCGCGGGGCGCAGCTAGTCTCTCATATACGTGTCTATGGGTCAATTTATCTTTTTAATCTTTGTTTTTTTCTTTCACCTTTTTTGATGTTTTTTTTTAGTACTTACCTGTATTGTGTCTTTTGTTGCACTGAATAAACGTTTTATCTATCTATCTATCAATCCCGGCTAAACAAAGGTACAAAGCATACCCTGTAAATTGTGTGCTGGTAACAGAATCACATATCAATCGACTCAACTGGGCACTTCTACGTCCAATGGACATATTCGGTACCATCAAAGCGATAGTTTAGAACAGGCTCTGTACTTGTGTAGTATCTACTTACACAGTAGATAAATATACAGTAAAACATCTTCATACAAACGTGCCGCTCTCGGTTTGAATGTGTGCGTGCGCGCCGCGCGCCATGTCGGCACGCGATTTCACGCACACGCTAGCATAATATATGGGGGAATAAGGTGGCGGCAGTGCGGGCTGTGCAGCGCGACTGTGAGCACGCGCGTACGCTACATGACCGCTTGCGTTCTGTTATAAATAATTTCCCTCACTACTTCAAAATTGCTGATTTGAAAATACATGTACTATATAAAACCGCTCGCTATGCAAGCAGCGCAGTCAACTCACGAATTTTGTCAAATTACATAATTCATTATTGTTATATTTTCATGTACAGTTTTTTTTATTAAAATTAGTTTCTGTAGTAGCAAATAAAGTGTTTCAATTATAAAGGACCTCACGGAGCGCCATCCTAACAAAATTGGTGTCAGAAGTGGCATCCCAGGAAAAATCATTGAGTACTGGGATCTGTAGGTGTAGGCGTCGCGAATTCGTTTCCACTCGTCTGCACCATAGTATTTGTTTGCTCCGTGACCTAGAAGTCCTTTCGGTAAGTGGTCGACGATAAGCCTTGGGTTTCTCAAAAACCTAAGCCCGCGCTACTGCAATCCACGTGATCGACGATCAGCCTCCGCCATTGAGCGTGAGCCCGCGTCACCCCGGAACACCTGCTGCCACGTGATCGACGATCAGCCTCCGCTATTGAGCGTGAGCCCGCGTCACCCCGGAACACCTCCCGCTGCCCTGTGGTCGACGGTCAGTCTCCACTTATCCGAGTGCGAGCCCGCATCACAAGAGGATCTTCCATCGAGGTCTCATTGACCACCTCCGTCTGTACATCATCCATCATCAGCTACGTGGTCGCACCACGTGCAAGCAGAACGCAACGTGTCGTGTCGACGACCTGTAATACGACTTGCTGAGTCGCCAGGTCGCCACGTCGTGTCACGCCGCACTACGTGGGCGTGACGTCATCTTCTCAGGATGTTCAAGTGCGCTGCTGCCATATCACTATTACTGTGAGTTTTCCTATCAATTTACCTAGTGAAAGTGCTTTCAAGTCTATTTTAGTAAAGTGTTTTTTTCTCAAATTCTCAACGTTACGTAATTTTTCTTGAACAATCTTAAAATTAGATTTATCCTATTTTTACACCTTTTTTTTAAGTTTTTGTACACAATCTTATTGAGAATTTTTCTGTGTTTTTGTGTGTCTGATATTCTGTAGTGCTTTATTGCGATAACTACGTTAGCATTTTAATGCCTCTAAAAAAAGAGAATTCCGAAGAAATCGCATCCTCATCTAATTCAGATTCTTCAGAGGACAGTCCAGCACCAAAACTAAAAGTTAAAATGGCTGATAAAATTACCCTTTCTGTCCTCACAAAATTCATAAAACCTTATAATGGGGACCGTGAGTCGTTGCCCGCGTTTTTGTTAAACTGCGAAAATGCGATTTCCCTAGCTACTACAGAACAGCAGAACGTTTTATGTAAATATATCATCTCGCAGTTGGAAGGCAAAGCCCAATTAGCTTGTTGTTTAAAAAGGTTTAATAGTTGGTCAGAGATTAAACAATTCCTTAAAATCACTTTTGGAGAGAAAAAACATTCCACACACTTATTAGTCGATTTACAACAATGCAAACAGTTGCCTTCCGAAGACGTGATGCAATTTTCTATACGCGTTGAATCATGTTTAACACGACTACAAGCGGACATCCATTATAGCTGCGAAAATGATAAAGAACTTGTAGGTCGTATTGCTGCAATGGAAGATTTGGCTCTTAATACGTTCTTGTTAGGGTTGAATTCCAATTTTTCCCACATTGTGCGATGTAGAAACCCTAAGACGTTATCAGAAGCGATTACAAATGCCATTGAAGAAGAAAAATTATTTAATTTATCAAAACTTTCAACTCGATTTAATAAACTGTGCACAAAATGTAATAAGAGCGGCCATGTCGCATCAGAGTGTTATAAAAATAAAAATAAGCACTTTTCTCCTAATTCGTATCATGTAAACACAAATAATAATGAACAAAATGATTTTAACACTAATCAATATTCTAATTCAAATTTTGATCCAAATAAATTTTGTGCTTATTGTAAAAAACGTGGTCATTTGATAAGTGAATGTCGTAAGCTGAAAGCCAAAAACAATAACAATTCGCGAACCGATCCACGTAACTCTACACTATCAAGTACAACTGCACCAAGTTCAAATACGAGTTCAAATACAGTGTCGAGCAATAATCGCTCTAATGTGCATCATGTTGACACTTCTAATGAAAATGATAGTTTAAACTAAATAAGGTTTCGGTTCCGTGTCTGCCGAAACCTAATGTTAATAATTTAAATGACACGAAAAACCTTTGTATTGAATCCTGTATCCCTAAATTTGCTTCAACACAGGTTAGCGCAAATAAAGGTACTGCTCCTTCAAACTGTGTTCCTACATTGTCTTCAACACAGGCTAGCGCAAATAAAAGTACTAGGCGTCCCTCAAACTGTGTTCCTAAATTTTATCAAACACAGGTTAGTACACATACAGAGACTTCTAAATATTCTAATTCAGATTTAATTTTTAAAGATATTCCCTTATCTCTCGAAAAATCGAATCTTTCTTCTAGGGATTGTTTGCGTGAGGAAACATTTAATATTAACTACATTAATAACAGAGTTTCTTTACCTCACGTATACTTAAAAACAAACTATAATGATAAGCCCTTGTGCTTTTTAATCGACACTGGTTCTACAATTTCTATTGTCAAACATTCCAGCTTGCACAATAAACCAGTGCTTGGCCCTGAAATTATACAACTTAAAGGCCTAAGTGATAACGATTCCTATTGCAAATCTTTGGGTTCTATTAAAATCTGTTTTGACTATCGCGTTTCGTCAAAAAGTAAAATAATTTTTGACTATTTGTTTCACGCGATTGACGATACGATCAATTTACACTACGATGGTATAATTGGTAGCGATTTTATACAACATTTTAAAATAGATATTCAATATTCAACCAACACCCTTACTTTAGAGGGTTACGAAATACCTATTTGTTGTAGTAAGCCATCGTATGTCATACCCCCGCGGTCAGAAATGGTCATTGAATGTCCGGTTTCCAATTTGTCAGAGATTGCTGATCTAAAAGAAGCTTTGATATTAGATCATAAAATAAGTGAAGGTGTATTTTTAGCAAACTGCATAGTTAACTTAAAGTCGAACAACAGGGTTAACGTTTCTGTTCTTAACACCACCGAAACTGAAGTCAAAATTGATAATTTTCAAGTTCAATTAACTCCATTTGAACTACTACCTTCCAAATTAGATGATACTAAACAGGAACTCATTCATCAATTAGATTTCTTAGTTACTGACCGATCTCAGAAAGTTCTTGAGCAGATTAGGTGCTCCCATTTAAATTTGCAAGAAAAGAAAGCTTTGATGAACTGTCTTTCTAAATATACAGATATATTTCATCTCGACGGTGAATTTTTAACTTATACGAATGTGATTAAGCATTCCATTAATACTAAGGATGCATCCCCAATTCACGTAAAGTCGTATCGTTTCCCTGAAGTACATAAAGATGAAGTCGAGAAGCAAATCAAGAAAATGCTTGATCAGAATATTATTCGCCCTTCAACTTCCCCTTGGAATGCGCCTGTATGGGTGGTCCCGAAAAAACTAGATGCTTCCGGTAAACAAAAGTGGCGAATTGTCATTGACTATCGGCGTTTGAATGATGTCACTGTTTCAGAAATTTACCCTCTCCCTCTCATTACTGACATCTTAGACCAGTTAGGTCACTCAAAATATTTCAGCACGCTCGATCTAGCATCAGGTTTTCATCAATTATTATTGGACCCCAAGGACACCGAAAAAACAGCATTCAGTGTTACAACTAATAGCATTTCAGGTCAATTCGAATTTACTAGAATGCCTTTCGGACTGAAAAATGCCCCCTCTACATTTCAGAGAATGATGAATCTAGTCCTTTCAGGATTACAAGGTCTCCACTGTTTTATATATTTAGATGATTGTATTGTCTACTCCCATGACCTTGAATCTCATATTCAGAAGCTTGAAGCTGTATTCTCCAAACTCAGAGAGGCAAACTTAAAACTACAGCCCGATAAATGCGAATTTTTGCGACAAGAAGTTGCTTACCTAGGACATGTTATTGCAGACAACGGTGTTTCGCCTAATCCAGATAAAGTGAAGGCTATTTCTCAATTTCCTACACCGAAAACCCCAACAGATGTTAAATCATTTCTTGGCTTAACGGGTTATTATCGTCGTTTCATTGAAAATTTCTCTCACATAACAAAGCCTCTGACATCTTTATTAAAAAAAGATGTTAAATTCCACTGGTCCCATGAACAAGAGCAAGCTTTGAATACGCTTAAACGAAAGCTCATCTCAGCTCCCTTGTTGCAGTATCCAGATTTTTCTCAGCCCTTTATAGTGACGACGGATTCTTCCAATTATGCCGTCGGAGCAGTACTATCCCAAGGCGAGATTGGCAAAGACAAGCCCATTTCATATGCATCTCGGACTTTAAATAAACAAGAAGGGAACTATTCAACAACTGAGAAAGAGCTCCTTGCTATTATTTTCGCTGTTAACACATTCCGGCCCTATCTCTACGGTTATAAGTTTAAAATCGTAACAGATCATCGACCTTTGACATGGTTATTTAATGCGAAAGATCCAGGTGGACGTTTGATTAGATGGCGACTAAAATTAGAAGAATACGACTACGAGATCGTTTACAAGCCCGGTCGAATAAATTCAAATGCAGATGCCTTATCTCGTTATCCAGTAAATTCAATTGTTCATTCTAACCTTAATAAAACTACATATGAAGAATATCGAAAAAAGCAAATGACTAAAACCATCTCGAATGATACGAAGATTGAAGAACACAGCCAAAGTTTACATTTATCAAAACAAAAAATAATTGCGTGTCCCGTTTCACTTGACTTCGACAACACTATGCCGCACTGTGAACAGCTGTTGTCAATGATACCAAATTCCGCTGAATTGCTATCAGCTGAGCGCGAACTTGAAACTGTACAGTCGATCGATGCAAACAATAAAATATTCTATTTCTTATTTACTAAAGTTCATCATTATGACGAAACTTCTTACAAAACAATTTACAATTTATTATTAAAATTAAGAGATCAAATTATTACAAAAAATGAAATTGAAGATTTATCTATTTCAGATTTTACAGAACCTTTTACTAAATTAGTTTACGTGAAAATATATAACATGATATCGTACATTTTCCACGGTACTAACATTAAAATTCATGTTTATAAAAACCAAATACGATATCCGAATCCTGCCGAAATTCCAAATATTCTTAAAGAAAACCATGGGACTACCGTAGCTGGTCACCCAGGTTTCAAGCGAATGTATAACAGGATCAAAACGTCATACTACTGGAAAAGTATGCAATCAGACATACAGCGATTTGTTAAAGATTGTAAACTCTGCCAAGTGAATAAGCCATTGCGAGCTTCTAGTAAGGCCCCTATGGTTATAACTTCTTCGAGTACTAAACCATTCGAAAGATTAGCACTAGACATCGTTGGTCCTCTACCCGAAGCTGGGCTCCAGAAATATAAATACGTTTTAACTCTTCAAGACGACTTAACCAAATTCTCGTGTGCATACCCTATGGTTACTTCTACAACAGATGAAGTTGCACGTTGCCTTATTCATTTCATATCCTTATTCGGGTTTCCAAAAATGATTCTCACCGATCAAGGTACATGTTTTACATCCGAGTTATTTCGGCAATTGACTGAGATTCTTAAAATAAAAAAAACTATTTTCTACCCCTTATCATCCTCAAACAAACGGTGCACTAGAGCGTAGCCATGCAACTCTTAAAGAATATTTGAAATCTTTCGTCAATGACAACCACGACGACTGGCATTGCTATCTGGCAACCGCAATTTTATCATATAATACAACTCCCCATTGTACCACTGAATTTACTCCTCATGAACTATTATACGGGTATAAGCCATCTATTCCTAGCAGTTTTTCTGAATCTAATGATAATGTCACTTACCACGAGTATATCCGCGCTTTACAGTATAGAATGAAATACTCGCGAGAACAAGCTTTACAAAATATTAACAAAAGCAAGGAACAATCAAAAAGGTACTATGATATTTCTGCTAAGGAAAAAAATTACAAAACTGGAGATATGGTATATTTAAAGCAGCATCATAGAGTGCGTAAAGCTTTGTCCCCAATCTGGAAGGGACCCTACAAAATTATGAAGACACACGGAAAAACCAACGTCACCATATGTGTTAACAGAAAACGCATAAAATACCACATTAATGAAATAAAACCAGTCTGAATAAATATATTTGTTTCAGATGTCTCGCATGTCCAAATACTTCCGAGCCGATCGAACTCATTCAACATAGTCCAGGAATTTATTTTGACCCGACTTCTATAGCTTATTTTTACAAAGATTACTGGAATGTAATTACTCATATAGAATTTATACCTATTGAGCCTTATTTGGAAAAAATCAAAAATTCTCTTCTAAGTATTTCCGATTTCTGCAGCAAAATTCAGAATTACTCTACATTAAATATAGACTGTAAGGATACCGTTAACCCTCTAGAAATTCTGATAAATGCGAATAATCTTAAGTATGATTCACTATCTCATCTTGTTTCATCAAATACACCGACTCGGTTTAGTCGAGCAATTGAGTTCGGCGGAGAAATACTTAAATTCTTCTTCGGCACATTAGACGCTGATGATGCCAGAAAATATGATGAAGCCATTACAACTTGTCAACAGAACGAAAATAGGATATTTTCCTTAATGAAAGACAACATTCACGTTGTACAATCCACTATTAATAACTTTAACGATTCAATTCGTAAATTAAACAATAACGAATTGAGATTAAATATACAGTTAGAAAAACTTAACTATATGATTATAAACAATAATAAAGATATCGTTAACTTAAATAACATCGCGAAAATTAATTCCATTTTTAATCTGATTGAAAGTTCATTGCTGTCTATTTCCAATATTTTAGACGCAGTTTTAAATTCTATTTTATTTGCAAAAGCAAATATCCTTCATCCTTACGTTTTAACTCCTACCAACTTATTTCAAGAACTTTCTAAAAGTAAAATGACTCAAAGAAATGTAGATTTTCCCGTCTCGTTATCGCTACATAACATTCACAGCATTATTGACTTATCAAAGTTGACTTCTTACTATTATAATAATAAAATAGTATTTGTTATCGAAATACCTCTCATCAATCCAATTAAGTATAGTATCTATAAAAATTTACCACTACCTACTCCACGAAACGAGAATAATTTACAAACTTATGTCCTTATTCATCCCACTAAGTTATACATGGCTGTATCGGATGATAGATTAAGTTATGCATTATTAGATAGTTTAAGTGAATGTAAGAACGTTAATTATGACTATGTAATATGTCCATTACCCTCTATGTTATCCACTATTAACAATCCTTCTTGTGAAATTAAGCTCTTAACTGAAGTAACACAGTCACTCCCTGAAGAGTGTGACTCAAAAATAATTTATGGTAATATAAACGTATGGCAAAAACTTAATGATGGAAGATTCATTTATATACAATCAAAGCCTAATAAATTAACTGTTAAATGTACTAATACGAATGAAATCAAAGACTACACCTTGAAAGGTACTGGGATTTTGTCGTTAGAAAAAGATTGTGTTGCATTTTTCCAAACGTTGCAATTTAATCCATCTCACGTTTATAAAACCACTTTGCCAAGCCAATTAAAAATCGACTTTAATATTATTAATGATGATTGTTGTAAATTTAAAATTGTAAATAATAGTGCTCATATGCTTTCTCCAATAACATTAACTGACATTGACTTAGAGTCCCTAAAATTAGCGTCACATAAACTAGATCATCTAGAAAATCAAATTCATGAAGCTGAAAATCAATCTCACATTGTCAAATATGGACATTACTATTCAACACTTACTATTATTGTAATTGTTGTTATATCTTCATATATTTTATACAAAGTTTATTCTAAATGTTTTCCCATTGGTAAATATACCTCTTGTTGCATTCATTTACATAATCCATGTTTTGGAAAAAAACCAACCAAAAACCTGAAAGCCACAAGAGCAACCTCAGTTGAGCTAACGGATATCCAAAATGAATCTGTGGAATGCGACAAGAAGTCGATAAGAAGTCTTCCTGAAATGGAACTAAATAAAAATAAAAATAGAGTCGCTTTTAGAAATTTTGACAAAGCCTCATCTAGCCGAAACTTAAGTAATTTTTAAATGAAAAAAAACAACCTCATTTAGTACTGTTATTGATTTTCATTTCGGGACTTCCTTAGATTTAATTACCTTTGTTTTTTGTAACCTATTTGTATGTGTTTTTATTTTGTACTTACTTGTGTAAGTAACATAATTATTCTGTAATGTTACCCATTCATTGTTATTCATTCATGGTTACCCTTTATTAGTGAAATTATTTTCAGTTCTCTTTCCTTTTCGTTTGGAGCAATTTAATTCTTGCACTTTATCCTTCGCTTAATTTATAAAGCTCCGTCTTAAGGGGGGGAGATGTTATAAATAATTTCCCTCACTACTTCAAAATTGCTGATTTGAAAATACATGTACTATATAAAACCGCTCGCTATGCAAGCAGCGCAGTCAACTCACGAATTTTGTCAAATTACATAATTCATTATTGTTATATTTTCATGTACAGTTTTTTTTATTAAAATTAGTTTCTGTAGTAGCAAATAAAGTGTTTCAATTATAAAGGACCTCACGGAGCGCCATCCTAACAGTTCGTCAACTCTCGCCGGCGCGGGCGGCGGACACTTGTCGTAAATTACGAATATCATGACTTCAAAAAGGGGAAAAAAATATTGTAGTGTTTTCGGGAGCCTCAATAATGATTTCGCAAACCCGGACTTATCATTCTTCATACAGGAAGTATAAGTACTCAACCAGAAATGTAAGTACCTACTTATACTTAAATATTATTAGAAAATATGGTATTGTATTGTTTATTTCACAGTTTATTTGCTTTATTAAGAGCGTAGCCGAGTCGCATTTTTCTGAATACTATGTTTAGAGCTAAAGTTTATTTTAAGAAGTCTAGTTTTACTATAAAATAGAGGATTGAGTACGAAACATCGTTTAGGTAAACATATTTTTCGCGTAGGTATAGTTTATAGCATCTACCTACTACAGATCAGTATATACTTACACTTTACATACATTCACATTTATTCATCATACTCTTTTATCAGGTTTACATCTTATTTTGCGAATCGGCCTAAAACGATTCATTTCCTTTTATAATTTCCAAATTAAATATTTCTATAGTTTTCATTGTTATGACATTTACGTCAGGCTGTCAAACTGCTATTATTTTTTTCTGTTAATTTTCTTTCGTAATTTCTTACTGGTTTAGTCTATGAAGGTTGCTTTTGATTTGTATAATTTTAAATTATTTTTATGTTTATGTTAGCTCAAATATTGTATTTTATAGATAATTGTGACTGTTTATTGAATAACTGTATCCTAATTTAAATTCATAAAAATAATTAAAACTCTCTCAGTATTCATCAAAGAGGTTTTTAAACAAATATTTCTGGCCGCTTCAAGCTCATGACAGGAGCATATGTTATGAAGAAAACTTCAATTTTCGAAAGAACTAAAAGAAGTGAAGATGAAAAAAACAAATGGGAGACTCATATAAAAGGACCTCTGACACATTATTGTGATGATTCTGCTCTGGTTTCACTCAAAGAAACATCTCCGCTACAGACCACGTCCAATTACTAAAGGAAAAGTACAACAGAAGTCAAGCCTTAACTAAACTTAACTAAACTACTATTTTGACTTCATATCTTGACGGAGTGACTACGCTGAAGTCCAGAGGACCATCTTCTCTTCATCTATTCTCCACTATCTATCTCTACTGTGACCTGTGGCTTCGCACTTGAAAAAAGAAAAACGGACTGCGACTACAAAAACCTCTCTTCTTTCTACTGAGTGATATTGGTATCTTTTTTAATCATTTATGTATTTTTTATCTCTAATTATATTGTTCAAATTTACTTCATACCCTTTTATTTTGTTAGGTTAGTAGATTTGTTACAGTTTTATATCTAAACCTTTCTAAGAAAAAAAAAACTAGGATGTTTTCCTTAGTGATTTCCTCCTATAATAATAATTATAGGGTGGGCTCGACTCTTTTCAAAATTCAAAAAAAATACTACCTCTAGTATAGAAACTTTTGGAATTACCTTTTCGATTTAAAAATTATATCTATACCTTTCTAATAAAAAAAAAACTAGGATGTTTCCCTTGGTTATTTCCTCCTATAATAATGATTATAGCGTGGGCTCGACTCTTTTCAAAATTCAAAAAAAATACTACCTCTAGTATGGAAACTTTTGGAATTGCCTTTTCGATTTAAAAATTATATCTAAACCTTTCTAGTAAAAAAAAAAAGACTAGGATGTTTTCCTTGGTTATTTCCTCCTATAATAATGATTATAGCGTGGGCTCGACTCCTTTCAAAATTCAAAAAAAAATACTACCTCTAGTATGGAAACTTTTAGAATTACCTTTTCGATTTAAATTATATCTAAACCTTTCTAAAAAAAAAAACTAGGATCTTTTCCATAGTGATTTCCTCCTATAATATTAATTATAGTGTGGGCTTGACTTTTTTCAAAATTCTAAAAAATACTATCTCTAGTATAAAAACTTTCGGAATTGCCTTTTCGATTTAAATTATATCTAAACCATTTAATAATTTGATAGGATTTTTCTGTTCTTCTTAATAAAAACTGCCTTGTTGTAAAAACTCTCTCTTTAAACCAATGACTAGACTTTTTAGAAATATTTTTTCTCTGAAGATATTATCTTAAACTTATTGAATCATTTTAAACTTATCATTTCACTCATCAACATTAAAACACTCAGCTCTCCTTTAAAACCTATTTGGTAAAATCTTATTCCATCTTTTTCTTGTTGAGCGGTAGCAACTCACTAAATAAGCCCCTAATGCATTGTTTTCGGAGCGGTAGCAACTCATTAAATAAGCCCCTAATGCAATCTTTTTCTTTTTGAGCGGTAGCAACTCACTAAATAAGCCCCTAATGCCTTGTTTTCGGAGCGGTAGCAACTCATTAAATAAGCCCCTAATGCAAATTTTTTATAGAGGTTTTCTTAAAACCCTCTAATTCTTAAACTCAAGTTTCACTTGAGCTTTTCTTAAATTAGGACTAAAATTTGAGTTCTCTCAAACTTAAGTTTTTCTTAAACTTGGGTGATTCTTAAACTCAAACTAACTTGAGTTTTCTCTGAGGTTTTTCTTAAACCTTGAACCTTTCGAGCGGATAAGCAACTCGTTAAAAAAGCCCTAATGCTGTCTTTCTAATTGGGTTTTCAAACAGGTGCGGGTTACGACACCTAATTAAAAAAATAAGCCTTCGTAATTATAAATAAATATTTCCTTGTTGGAGTATGCGTCATTAAATGTGAACCATATCTCCTATGTGTGATTGAATGGGAGTGTTCGACGAAAGCATGGAAGAGGTTGTGTGTTAGATCAAGGACTTATTTTTAACCTTTACAAAATTTTTGTTCTAGACCAAAAATTTTCTCGGGGTCGATGGGGAAATATAGCATCTACCTACTACAGATCAGTATATACTTACACTTTACATACATTCACATTTATTCATCATACTCTTTTATCAGGTTTACATCTTATTTTGCGAATCGGCCTAAAACGATTCATTTCCTTTTATAATTTCCAAATTAAATATTTCTATAGTTTTCATTGTTATGACATTTACGTCAGGCTGTCAAACTGCTATTATTTTTTTCTGTTAATTTTCTTTCGTAATTTCTTACTGGTTTAGTCTATGAAGGTTGCTTTTGATTTGTATAATTTTAAATTATTTTTATGTTTATGTTAGCTCAAATATTGTATTTTATAGATAATTGTGACTGTTTATTGAATAACTGTATCCTAATTTAAATTCATAAAAATAATTAAAACTCTCTCAGTATTCATCAAAGAGGTTTTTAAACAAATATTTCTGGCCGCTTCAAGCTCATGACAGGAGCATATGTTATGAAGAAAACTTCAATTTTCGAAAGAACTAAAAGAAGTGAAGATGAAAAAAACAAATGGGAGACTCATATAAAAGGACCTCTGACACATTATTGTGATGATTCTGCTCTGGTTTCACTCAAAGAAACATCTCCGCTACAGACCACGTCCAATTACTAAAGGAAAAGTACAACAGAAGTCAAGCCTTAACTAAACTTAACTAAACTACTATTTTGACTTCATATCTTGACGGAGTGACTACGCTGAAGTCCAGAGGACCATCTTCTCTTCATCTATTCTCCACTATCTATCTCTACTGTGACCTGTGGCTTCGCACTTGAAAAAAGAAAAACGGACTGCGACTACAAAAACCTCTCTTCTTTCTACTGAGTGATATTGGTATCTTTTTTAATCATTTATGTATTTTTTATCTCTAATTATATTGTTCAAATTTACTTCATACCCTTTTATTTTGTTAGGTTAGTAGATTTGTTACAAGTTGTAATAAGGGCAATTTCACAATAATTAATATTCCAAATTAATTACTTTTGAAATTATTATTTTTTCTATTGTCTGATGTGTTGTTCAATCCAAATATGGTTCCGGTAGTCTGACGATCGACTTATATACTTGTGTGTACATCGCATTTTTTTGGCCGGCGTTCGGGTCGGCCACTTGACACTTGTTTTTGTTTCGCTTATCGTATGAAAAAAATGTGTTAAGAGGTCTGTTCTTTTTGTTTATTATTGTAAGGTGATGTGTATTATACTAAATGCAACAGTTATTTTTGTTAGATATGGTTTCATTTTGTAAATATAACGACTTTTGTATACAAAACTGGGAAACCTGGGAAATAGTCCATCACGCTACCTTCAAGTTCAAATTTGTAATACATTATTAGGTGAATCTACACAAAACCCTACGTCATCAGATAGTTAGATATTAAAGTAAGGTATCATGAAAGAAAAATAATAGGTGATAAATATTTTTTGCTGTGCAAGTGCTGCTTGTTCGAAAATATTAACTAAAAGTAAAAGTGACAACCCTGGGTATCAACGCAAGAGTAGGCTAATAACTCGGCGGGCGGCCTTAGATAACCTACTGTTTATTTACTGTGCTACTTACCCTCACATACATGACACGTTAGATATCCTGTGAGTAGAGGACATTTAACATGTCATTTGAGTGCCTTTGTACTGTGCGAAAGTGCAGTGTCAATATCGCGATGACGCTATGGATCGTAAAGAAAATTAAGCCACAATGACGCGGCGGTATCGTCGCGTTTGCACAGGGTCTACGCTGCGAAAGAACGATGGCGTAAGACCAAAGTCGACCTATTTTTTCCCTAAAATTGCATTTTGGGTTTAGTTGGATTATTTTAGGTTTAAATCATTTCATCTGCGTAGCCTTTTCAGCCGGGACCAACGACTTAACGTGCTTTCCGAGGCATGGAAGGATCTCGCTTTGTAAAGATGGTCACCCTTCCACAGACCAACCGCGGCAAGCGTAGCTTAACCTGATCGAGCGACCTGTGCGGCTGTTATTATTTATCCACGGCCCCCCCTAGGTTTAAATCATTTATTCTCATAAAAGACAAAAAAGCCACTTACAAGAGAACAGACAAGAAACATTCAGTAACCTTATTTTAGGTACCCGTCACCAAAGTATTAGAGTAACTATTTATTGTTATTTGGTATTATATATGTATAGTATTTAAAAAAAATATTCTATACTCATTCAGCAGTTCAATTCTCAACCATTAAAGTACTTTGGAGGACGTTAATCAAGGCAGTTTTCAATCATGTGTTTGGATAGCCGAGATTTAAAACTGCTGAGAGAGCCAACACTTTTTATATATGTGGGTAGATTATTAAATAGTTGTGCTCCTTCTTAAGTTATACTCTTTCTAGCGTAATTAGTGCGTATTCTTGGCAAAACAAGCATTAATAAAACTGATATTTAATCGTTACAACAGCAACCAATGTATAATTTATGATCTTGTGAAATTTGTCCATATTCCATATCCAGTTTTATCCTTACTAGAAAATTATTTTTTTATTTACAAAGCCTAGGTATTTTACAAATAATATCACGGTTAGAAACAAATAATTCTAAATCTTCTCGTTCTTTCTCCGTATAGGCTACTTTTCTTTAGAAATCCCGATCTAACTGGAACGGGCAGTTAGCAGAACAAATCTAAGAAATACCTATACGCCTTATATTGTACAGAGAATTTTATATTGTGACATTTCTACCAATGTATGTTGAACACGTGTACGATGTATTGCACGCTCTGATAAATAGGTCAGTATTTCCTTGAGAAAGTGTCGTATGTCTTTATATTCACGGTTGAGGTGACGCTGAGTTTAATATCTGTTGCATTTTTACTGCTTTCGCAACAGTGTGTACAATCATGGATAGGAATATTTTAAGAATACTGTGAACATTGAACATGTTTGTCATGTGACACAGTTTGATGTTTTTCGCCGTTTACGGTTGTAGTCACGTAAAGGTTTTCAGATTGCTTGGCAAATATCAACAGGGGGGCTTGATTCGAATTCACTGCTCTACGCAGAACCTATCAAGTAACTCGGGTCGGAGGCGCCGAGTACAGAATCTCACTGTAAAACTTCCGTTGAAGTCGGCTGTATTGACAGCAGTTGAAGTTTAGTAAGAAACTGATTGATGTTTTCGAATAAAATTTAATGTAATTAATAGAAAACAAACAGTTCATTTATCAAATTAAATTTCAACTATATTCGACGACCCTGTATACTTATCTTCTTTTCTGACTGTACATACCTTGTATTCAACCAATGGTAAGGGACATCGTGCAATATTATGATTCTTTTTTTGGAATGCATGAAGAAGCCTCCTCGTGTAGCGCAGTTTGTTCCGCCAGTTACTCAACTGAATCGAGCACTCGGCGCATCCTGGACAGTCACCCAACACCTTATTTGACTGGCCAATTCTTCTCTTGCGGTGGTAGGGCTAACGCCCGCCTGGTTTGCGACCACTCTCCCACCGCAGTTCGGCGTCAAGCAGCCTGCTGTGTTTCGTCGATGCGTGGGAGTTCCAGTCCTTAGACATCTTCTGAGCACGCTCGTTTCATCATAGATCTTATCCATCGCTTTCCATCAGGCGTGATCGAGCTCAAGAGCGGCCCCATTCAGCAATTTTTTTTTGTTTTTTTAATTGTTTGTTATAGATCATATCCACTATTATACTCTGCGAATTTCATACATATTGTATTTAAAATTATTTTCTGCGAATCTCAAAATACTAAAAGCTGATTCACAAATAAATAAATACTTTTCCATGCCTGGAAATATTTTATGCCAATTTAAGCTTTATTGAATATCCAAAAGTGGAAGTATATGCAGTTTTCCTATGAACCTCAGTTATTCAGTGCTAGCTCAGACCTATTCCAGTGTAAGATAGTTTCTTTCAATTCAGAGGTGCTAATTCGTTACTACAATAATTGCTTTGGCTGGCCGCCCATGCGTTTGCACCTAGCTATCAAAGCGGGGCTTAGACGTTGTCATGGCAACGGTGGAGATCCGAGACGCTCCGTAATGACCGTCGTCTGTGCTAGTGTAGTCTTGTGATTGTGACAATGTCTGTGTCTGAAACTACTTGAAGCATCCGGAGATACCGTACTATGCACGGCAGAAATAGATTCTAGATAGAATAGGGTATAGGTGCTCTTTTTTGTACCCATAAAGCAGATATCAGATGCTTTACTTTCTGTTTATTTTTGTCTTTCATTGGAAATGAAACGAAGTGAAACACCAAATTAAACAAAAGTGAAAAAGGAATTCATTAGGAATCCGATCCAATGGTGTTGAATTTCGGCAATTCTGATCGAAAAATTAAATGAAATGGGTATATATGAACGTTCGTTCTTATGTAACTTTTTAGCTAATATTAGCTTTATAAATGAAATTCAAATGAAATAAATGAATGAAAATGATGATGAAATGTGGGTGTCAGGATGCACCTCTGCCTAACCTATCGGGGAATAGGCGTGGTGTTATGTTATGTATGTGTGTAAATGACAATGTAGGCTTGTTATGCCATAATATACGACTAATAAAATTTAAAAAAAGCAACATGTGCGCACTAACCCTCGCTTTTTCATCACACACACCCCTACACACCCCACATACACCCCATACACCCCATATACACCCCACAGTACACACACACTCACACCCAAAAGCACCTAAACCTCTTGTCATTAAACCGTCTTTCTACAACATAATAATTAAAATCAATTAGTCAATTTATTTTTTTTTCCTTTATTATATTTTTTTTCAAATGTTTTAATTTTTTCTCGAATTAATTACTTCCCTTACATAAATGAAAATGTTTGCCTTACTTGGGAAAAGACTGCACCCCACGACACAGGGAATCCTAGTGTGCGGTCCAGGACTTTTGTAAAAACCTAGCACCTACTAGGGCTCATTGTAATCTGCTACTAGTTTTTGTTTTTTTTTTTTATGTTGTACCGTGTTTTTTTTTTTGAACTAAATAAAGTTTTTATTATTCCTTATATACCTAATGTTTGTCGACAGACAACATGATCATGATGATGATGTTCTTTATTTATTATGTTTGTCATGATAAGTTTCGTGTATCGTGTCCATAACGTTACGTGTCTCCAAATTTTTAGTAACTAAATAAGAATCAGGACCGTCAATTGCTACGAATGATGGATATAAGCCAACCCTGGTAACCTACTAAATTGTAGTTTGTATACTTAGCTTTACTTTTTGTTTCTATACTTAGCTTTTATGCTTTTTTTTTACAAATTTATTTCTCTGTTACAATAAAAGTAAAATAAATAACCAAAGAAAAGTGAATCAGTCTGCCTAGTCTTTTCCCAACAATGTTTGGGGTCGGCTTCCAGTCTAGAAGCATGCTATGCAGCTGAATACCTGTATTTTACATGGAGTAACTGCCTATTTGACCTCCAGAACCCAGTTACTAGTTAATACCCCTTGGTAAGACTGGTTTTCAGACTTTAGGGCTTCTGACGACTCTTACCTAACGTTTGTCAAAGATCCACGAATGATAGCCGGAACCAACGGCTACCGACGTGCTTTCCGAGGCACGGAGGGGTCTTGGTATATAAAAATGGTCACCCATCGACGGACCAACCGCGGCAAGCGTAGCTTAACCTGATCGATCAACCCGTGCGGCTGTTATTACTAAAATACAAGCCCCTCTTATATCTCTCGATGATGAGCTTGAATATTTAAGTTCTTGTTAGGTTAGTAACATCATATTTTGGCGTTGAACGATTTGATATCTCAAAAAGTATGTAAAACTTGTTTAATTAAGATTCTGTACTTCTACTAAGAAAAACTGAATATTAATTAAATAACTTTAACATAATTAACTTTAAATATTGTGTAGGTATTCATCGTTTCTGTTACCAACTAACAAATTTTCTAGAATATCTGTACTAATAACAAAGCTGATGAGTTTGTTTGTTTAAACGCGCTACGCTCTGGAACTTACCAGTCGAATTAAAAAAAATATTTTTTTGCATTTTATAGCCCAATTCTTGAGGAAGGCAGATAAAACGAATTTGAAAAAATATTTTTTTCATTTGATAGCCCTATTCTTGAGGAAGGCAGACAAGACTTTTACCTAACTTGAACATCACGCTAGGCTTAGGAATCGAGCAGTAAAAAAAAACGTCAGAAAAAACGCTAAGCGAAAACGAAACGAAGTAATAGCACGGGCAGGCAATGCGATGCGACGGGTAGGTCGGAGGAGCAAGAAATTTCACGCGGATGAAGTCGCGGGTAGAAGCTAGTTCTCTAGAATGATTTCGATTGAATAAACATTTCCATTAATTTGATTAATTCCTTCATCAGGATTCCTGACGAACGAGGCGTATTTTTACTCCTAACTCAGGAACGGAAATTCTTTATACTTTCCACATCCCCAGTACATTATTAGCATTCCTTTTAACCTTAAAATGGTATTGAAAACTGTTGGGGTACCCAACGGGGAGTCGGTGTTTTTGAGGAGAAACAAATGTTTATATTATTGCACTATTTATTGACTCACCCTCAAACTGTTTTAAGTGTTAAAATGTTAAAGAAACGTTGATGGAATATTTGAATATACCCGGCTAATGCAATAGACTAAAGTGCATTCAATCTAAGGTACAATAACAAGTAATAAAATTCGGACAACGCATCGCACCTATATTGCTAACCAAGGTGTTCGGTGCAAACACCGAACAAACACTTAAAACCGTCCTTAACTAAGAGTAGATATACCACAAGCTCGACAGGATGGTTTCATAGGTTCGATTCTTATTTGGAATTAATGTTCATTCCGGATTTGAGTGATTGTGTCCTACTGTACCTATAGACATACCTAAACAGGCTTCAATATGTTGGCAAAAAAAAAACAAAATAAAATGTTCAAATATAATGTTTGCTTTTATAATTTCTAACGTTACGATATTATCGTCGTTTGTGTTCACGTCTATAAAATGTATGGTAACACATAGCCCACGTATCCTTATACTTTGCCGTACGTAAATATATCGCGGCGGGACTTTTTCATGCACTGGATTCAACTGTGTTCGGTGTTGTGCCGAGCGTTGAAAATCCAACAGATTGCATCCCAGCGCGTCAAAAATACATACTGTTGAATTTTCAGCTCACGGCGCTAAGCAGTGCGGTGAAAATTCAGTGCGCGAAAAAAAATCGCTGCGAGAAAAACGCCCCCTTGTGAACCTGAACATACACGTTGTAACGTTATCGTTGATGAAAATTTAAGAGCGTCTTGTTATATTTCCATACATTTTAATTCCCTGTGTTATCGTGATACCGTGGACGTCTACGATAATATCGTCACGTTATAAATTATAAAAATGTCCAATGTTCCATAGTGGCTCACAGTACAAAGTATGGCTAAGTGAGCTCTGCTTTGTGCTCATGTATACAGATATATATATATATATTTTTGTTTTTGTTATATATGCAGTCATTAAAATTAATTATCTTTTTGTTTGCACATGTTTCTGTGACAAATAAATCTTTTTTTTTTTCTTTCTTTCTTTCACCACGAAATAATAATAATCGTTGCGGAAAATAATTGCCAATCTGTGAACAATACAAATATTATACTAGAGTCCACGCAATGCAGTAAATAATCCTTTGAAAAATTATATTAGCGTTCGCGATTTTATTTTGCATGAACGTGCGACCAAAAAATCTCCTCGCAGTGCGCGCTTAGCTTAATTCGACGAAGACTAAGCACCTGCAGAAAACTCAAATATAAAAGACAGAACTTACAAAATCCGTAGTATAAATTCGAGTTGCCATGGTAGCGTTTCAGAGAAGTTAAACTAAAGCTGTGATACGTCAGGACAAAGGAATAGCTAACGAATGTTTACCATTCTGCACTGGCAACGGAACCTATCGACCTATATTCTAAGAATGGCACTGACAAGAGATGAAGAAGCGTTTTGTTTCATCCAATGAATACTGGAACTCGTTAACGTAGCATTAATTAGTTAGAAGAATATTCTTAATTATAATTGAATTTTTTTGTTGTTTTAAGAATGGCAATGCCAGTGTTTTGTTTGAAAATTAGGGCACGGTTTTTGCACGTTATTGCTTCATCACATTGGTTTTTTAAGCATACGTATATCATAATCAGCCTATAATGTTCCCACTGCTAGGACACAGGCTTCTCTTCGCGAGGAAATGGATTGTAATCTACCACGCTGGCCCAATGCGGGTTGGTAGATGACATGCCGGTTTCCTCGCGATGTTTTCCTCTATCGTTTTGTGAGCAGTGGTGATAAAATTATTTAAATAAAATAAAGCGCTTGCCTTTTTTTTTTGAGGATGGGAAATCATCAAATGACCCCTCCCGCTCTGGGTGAAGCAGAAGGGAGTGTCAGACTCTTACTGACTAAACCCATCCGTGTTCCTTCCTTTGTTCCGGGGTAGCGGTAACCCTTTCGGACAATCCCGCTGCCCCGGCAGGCTACGGCCCTTACAGGCCCTTACGTTATGATGCTGACGTCTCTTTGAGGCGCGCGTGGAACACGTACGCGCCGTCCGGCATGGGCCTGGTCCTGATCGGACGGAGCCACCCATTAGTCTTCGCCCGCAGGCCCGCGCCTACGGCGGCCGGGAGTCGTTACGCGGCAAAGCGCTTGCCTGAGTCCGAATCCACGACCTACAACTCGTAAGTCGGGGCCGATACCACTGAGCTACCACTGCTCTCACACTGCGTTTTTAAAGCACGAACGTGAATGTTCCGCTCGTTAATACATGGTTTTAAATTCGATGTTATCTTTGACATATCTGACATGGTCATTACGTTGTGGTAATTTGTTAATTGTAGTTGAGCCTGATTGTACGCTAGCATTAGTATGCACGGTTGGATCCTAGCCAGAGCCTTATCTTGGATCAAGAGTTGGCCGAACAATCGGATCCAATCGATATTGAAAAACGAGTCGGTATCGATTAACATCGGTTCTAAATGTAACCTATAGTAATTACAATAAAACTTTCATGATTAGGATAGTGGTCATTAAGTACCTGAAACTCAAATTGCTCGAACATTACCCTTTTAATGGTTAAAGTTAAGTTTAAAACAGTCATCACCCGAAGTATGGTGGTAACGAGTAATTCGGAGTGGCAATTAGTGTAATCAAGGTAGCAATAATTACAACCACAATGTTTGTATTGATGTTCTACTGCTGTCTCCCACATGGGTCTTTATCATCTCAGGTGTTAATGGGCAAAGCTGATAGGCAGTGACAACATTAAAGACCGTATAGGAAGTAAGGTCATCGAGGAACATCTCCTACATTATAACGGGTGTAAAAATACCCTTAGGCCCATTTTCGCACACGTTTTTCTTGCCGTGAAAAACCACGGTTTATTTGCCGTGTTTAGGCACGGTTAGGTTAGGTTAGGTTAGGTCGGTCGTCAGTGTTATATGGATCACTATGGAAGCTTTTTTAAACGGCGTGGTTTATACGCTGTGCCGTAAAGAACCCGTGCCATGTACAAAAAGACTTAACGAAGTCGAGAGTCACTTGGTCATTCCTTTATTATGATAATTTTATTGGATTGAACCATATCTGATTACAGAGATATTGAAGATTGAAGTTCCAGTTTTTTAAATGATGAAAACAATTTTAAATTTAATTATTTTCTTAACTTTAAATACTCCCACGATCTCTGTACCGATGTATGAACCCATAAACACAATGTTTTACGTGCGTTACGTTGGCCCTACCGTAAACAGTGAATATTCATCCCAAAAATAAAAATCGTTTCCAAGCAATTACTTTTGCGTTTTTATTTAGAATTCGCCGAACTTTGAAGATGAAGGCAATATAGCATTCTTGCATCAAAGAGATGTCAGCATAAGGAAGAGGCCCGTAAGGGCCGAAGCCTGCCGGGGCAGCGGGATTGTCCGAAAGGGTTACCGCTACCCCGGAACACAAAGGGCTAAGGAAGGAACACGGGTGGGTTTTAGTCAGTAAGAGTCTGACACTCCCTTCTGCTCCACCCAGAGCGGGAGGGGTCATTAGATGATTTCCCATCCACAAAAAAAAAAAATAGCATTCTTGTCGATATATTGCATGCCAAACCCAGTGACATTATTATTATGGACGGGCCCAGTATGGGTTGGTATTGTGGTTATAATGGTTATATTAGAGCAGAAAACGATTATCAAGAGGCTGATAATGATCTTGTGGAAGAAAATCTGGATTATGAGAACGTGTAACATTCATTTATAAACGAACTTAAACTTATTTTTGGGAAATAAGTTCGATCCTACCTGTTATTTTTCTTTTTTTCTGCTCTTGACCTCGATCACGCCCGCTATAAAGCGATGGATGAGGTCTATGATAGAACGAAAGTGCCCAGCAGATGCTTTTGTAATCATGCTTTGAAGGCAGACGGATTCAATGTGGAAGGGAACACTGTCGCTGGCACACACTTTGGTTGTGTGCATAATAATAAATGTGGAGGAGAAGCGCTGAGTACGACTGTTTGGGATATCAACTAAGTGAAAACATCTTCCTCTACTAATTTGGGTGCAGTAACTCAAAAGTCAAAACTTTCTTTTAAAGTCCAAATAAACCAATGATTACTTTAGAAATCTATACATAATAAATAAAACAAAGTCGTGTTAGTTACACCATTTATATAACTCAAGAACGGCTTGACCGATTTTTATGCTCTTTGATTTGTTTGTTTGTCTCCGCCCCGAATAGCAGAGAATAACTATTAAAACATGGGAAAAATACACGAAAAAAAAACATAAAGATAATTTTTCTCAACATTACCATTCGTTCATATTGACGCTGAGGCGGTATGAAGTTCGCTGAGTCAGCTCGTACTAAATAAACTCCGTTATTTGACCGTTTGGATTCAAAAATAAACTAAAGGGTCAGAGCGTACGGACCTCGGAAGTTGGAAACAATATCCAGAACGGATGAAAACAATTTGATTTCATTAGTTTCGAACTATTGCTTGGGATATTAGAAACTGTTATGCTATAGATTTGTTGCTAACTATAAATAGCGTTTTCAAATAACTGTGAGGAAATTTCGGGAAATACAAAGGACTCTATATTTTGATAAATATTATATACTACTAGCTGACCCCGCAAACGTCGTTTTGCAAAAAAAAAAAATACATAGTAGCCAATTCTCAGACCTACTGAATATGCACACAAAATTTCATACAAATCGGTCCAGCCGTTTCGGATTAGTATGGTAACTAACACTGTGATACGAGAATTTTATATATTAGATATACAAACTAACACATTATGTACAAGTATAACATAACATAACATAACATAATCAGCCTTTAATGTTCCCACTGTTGAGACACAGGCCTTTTCTCTTCGAGAGGGACAACTACAAGTATAGGGCATCAAAAATTACGTCCGCATCGCTGTCAATGGGAAAAGTGCAATACTGCTTCTTTGTCCTAAAAATTGCCCAGCCCTATGGTCACGTGAAGAGTCGACCAACCGCTTGGTGATGTCACGAAATACTCGAGCACCTGGACCCGCCCTAGTGTTTCAACCCCAAACGGCTCAAATATATAGCTCCTAATTAGGTTGTTATATCCTACTGCTATTCTATTAAGTTCACTTTGAACCTCACTCAGGTGAACTACGAGGCCAGTTTGTTCAGTTCAGTTGACAGTCTGTATAGTCACTGACTTTTCAGTGGCATTGTGTATATTGAAGACAGTGTTCAGTAAGAATTCTCTGAGACTAACTGAACTGATTTAAAAGCTGGCCTCGTGTCCAGATCCCATAAGTTGTTCATTCGTTTTATATGTACCTTTGTCATCATGAATTCACATTACGACACCGCACTCTTAGACTTTCAAGTTGACGAAGACTTATTCATTTAGAAAATCACTAAGGTGGTGTCAATCACGAAAGTGGGTTTTCATTTAGAATCTGCCCTCACCCGACTTTAGATCTCTAGGTTTAATTCCTATAGTAAAGAAAATAGGTTAGTAGGTCACTTTTATACAGGATTGGCTACTAGCCAAAGACTTTGAAAGCGTATAGTGAATAAATCAAAACCTCTACTGCAACCTTGTGAGTGATGACGAAAACTGGTAGTAACGATAAACTAACAGACTAAGGGAACATCGAAATGGGCTGTTAGAAGTGTTTCATAGCTAAGTTTGGAAGCATGAGCAAAGTCATGTAACATTCATTTCATTTAACATCAAAGGTTGTCAAGCAAGGTAAGAAGGGGGATTAAAACAGGGAAGCATGGTGTGAAACAAGAGGTCGTCTATTTACCAGTGAATTATGTGTTGTGATGAATGGTGATAGTGCAAATCCCGTTTTGTTAACTCATAATTTGATTTTTATAATAATTATATTTAGCACATATAAGGCACAGATAAGGGCAGTTTCAGTTTTCCATGTTTTTGCCATGATGCCTTTGTAGAAAATATTGTATCTTCCCCTTGGACCACAATCTTACAATAACGTTTCCAAAGCACCTAAGCCATGTTCGCAAATATTGTAGTAAGATTGTGTGTGCACAAGTACGAATGAAAAATGTTAGAAATGCAAGTTTACAGTCTACAGAAATCCTGCTCTGCATCCTACCAGCATCATAAGTCAAGAGCATAGTACGAGTATACGCATTCATAATTTTGAATAATGTTGCAACATTTCACAAAGAGAAACTGTAGTACCGAACTGGAGTTGGCTCCAGGTTTTGAATGACCGCGTACATTACATATACGAGCCTGCTTTAGAGGCCCGCCTGCCATCGAGTGATGTCCCTATTCCAATTTGTACAATTGGTATCTCAGTACAGTGGTCTTATTTTTGTTAGGGTTTACAATACCTACTGGGTATATTGAAAGATTACCTCTATGTATCTTAGCATTAAACACAATATTATTTGAAATCAAAATCAAAAGTCATTTATTCAAACTAGATAGAGAGTCAGTAATTTGTAAACGTCAAAATTACATAAAACAGTCTCCACAACGTCCACCTTTTAAAACTTCCTAGTTCTTTTGCTGAGAAGAATTAGCGCAACTCCCCAGCAGCACAGCTTTCTGTACAGTTAGAAGAATTTGATTCTACACAACGAAACACAAAACATTAAACTAAATTATTTGCCATATCGTCGGCTAAATATTCGAAGCTGCTAACTCCATTTTGGCTAAACTGACTTTTTGGTATCAATTGAAAGAGAAAAATATTTTCTCTTACCAAAAAGTCAGTTTAGCCAAACAAGCTGCTAACTCCATATCTAAACTGACTTTTTGGTAAGAGAAAATATTTTTTCAAAATGGAGTTAGCAGCTTAGAATATTTAGCCGACGATATGTCAGCTAGCACACGCCAATATATCTACCTACAGTATGACTGTTATAAATTACTGCTCATAATCAAATGAAACTTTTACGGTAAAGGACAACATCTTTAGGAAACCGGCTTGCACTTGAAACAAAAATTCGAAGACATGTGACACCAACCCGAACTTACTGGGTCCGCGTGATGGTGTACGGCCTACTCTCTCTCAAAGAGAGGAGGCCTGGGTCCCAACAGTGAGACTTCATAATTAGTCTACAACGTAGGCTGATTATGCTTATTTTAAACCTTTACTCGCTCACAATGACTTTGCACCAGACAGTATTATATTATTATATATTTTTATTTTTTCTATTAATCTATACCCACTGCTGGACAAAGCCAAAAATATGGGGAGGGCCCATATTTTTCCACTTTTCTTTGTGCTGTGCCTTCTCCGTGCTATCGGTTAGGAACGAGTCGAAGTCGTCTTAGTAGCGTTCCAACGCTTGTGTTCAGGCATCCACTCTGTGACGACTTTGGCCCGTCTGTCTAGATGCATCCTATAGGTGTGACCCGCCCAGTCCCGCTTCAGCTTCGCAGATTTATCGCCAACATTGGCATCGAGCGTATTGTGGTGTTGCGAATTTCATTTTTAAGATGCTACGCTCCATCACTCTTTGACAAACCTTGAGTTTGGACTTCTGAGCCTTGGTCAAAGACCAGAAGGCCAATCCTCGTAATTTAAAACGTTCATCTCATCAAATCTAGTCGCAAGCTTATCTCGGCGACAAACAAATGTCAAAAACTTATGAAAATGTAGGGAAATTAGAAGTATTTTTTACAGATTGAGACTGAGATCAGACTTTAAACGATCTTAATTTAGGTAATAATAATTTAATTTAATAATTTAATTTCTTAATTCTTCTTCTTAGAGCATTAAACCAACCGGAGACGCCATTGTCAGGCGTTCCCCGCTGCCAAAGGTACGAGACCGCCGGTCATATCAGTCATATAAAACTAGTTGCCGCGCGTTCCACGTCATTCAGCAAATCACACTAGCGCGGAACGAACGTAAGAGAAAAATGCCGAATTGCAGTGTTTTTTCGTGTAAAAATAGATCGGAAACATCTAGTAAACAAAAGGATAACCTTACTTTCCATCTATAAGTATTATTTTGTCTTAATAATAACATAAAATGCAATAAATTTGCAAAAAACCAAAAAATATTGTCGGTCAATGAATGTTGCCACTAAATTGTACAAGACCTAATTTAGTGTAATTTTTAAAGTTGTAATTTATAAATATTGACAATTATTTCAAACTTCTATTTCGCATTTGTTATTCTTATTACTGTTTACAACTTATTTTGTTACTTTATAAGATTTTTTTACTAAAGCCTTTAAAAAATTGCTATTTATTATCAAATAATTGATTAACGATATCAAACTTATGTTCCACAAATCTCTTACAATTTTCTCATATCGTTATTCTTCATTACTATAAAATATTTACGGGTCAAGTTATCACGAAACTACGCAATTTTTATATTTAAAAACAGGCCACACTGTAGCAAAATGAGGGCTGTGACTGCATAGAAACAAATATCGATATCGACTTTATGAGTATGTTATTCCAGGGACTGAAAGCGGTTACGGTTAAAGGTTAAGATACCTCAAAAATATAACGGTACCGATTCAAAATAGAGGTTGAGCTATACCGGTACCCATATAAATAAAGGTTAGGATAAATTGTTATTTAACCGTTATACGATTTCGGTACCGAAAAACATGGTGACGGCGCGGCGCGGGTGCACGGGGGTGTCTACAACAACTTGCTGCAACTTGACCTTATGTTTGTTGTACTAGTGGTAGGCAGTTAGCGCGTGAAGGACATGGAGTGATTTAACAAGCGCTAACGACAGAAACAGACAGAGTGGCGAGGCGGTGTGTCAAAGAAACCCTTATTTAAAAAGGTTAAGGTATTGGTACTGATATTATTAAAAAGGTTATGTTACTTCTACTGAAATATACCGGTATGAATTTCGTACCTTAAAATACGGCTACTTTAAAAAATAACGATATTGTTATATTTCGGTTATCGTTATTTAACGGTATGACGTCATACCCAAATTTAAAGGTACTTTTATTTTTGGGTAATTCAGCCCCTGTGTTATTCTATTAATTTTTCAGATTTTCAAAAGATGCAAGGTCTCGGGATGTTTGGATTTGGGCTTGAGCAAATCATGTTTCGTGGACTCCTAAACGTACTAGTACAATTTGCTCACAGCATTTTGAAGCTTCATGTTCTAAGAATACATTCTAATATCAAGAGACTCCGTGCTGCTACTGAGAAATTCCTAATAAGAAAACCAATAACACTGCCTGACCCCGGTATTGAACTCAGAACGTCGTGTTCAGCATTCATCCTTGCGAACACTAGACCATCGAGGCAGCGATGATATTCTGTGAAAATCTTACCGTGAAAACTCAGGTAAAGTGAGCGTGGAGTGAGCTGTCAATAGTGTCAATTCCTAGATAAAACAAACTCACTTCACCTAAGTTTTCATGGTGAGATTTTTACAGAATCGACCGGCAGTTCTTGTACCGTGGCAATGAATCCTTATAGACTAACTTTAAAATCTAAATCCTATGTTACCTATTTAAAAAGAATTGATCTGCATTGAAGATCAATTTGATAAGTAAATATGAAAAAACAATTAAATGAAGAAGAGCCTTTTTTATCACAACTATTGCCTGAACTCATCGACAACAAAATATCGATAGTGTCAAGCACTTTCATCGCTTACACAAAAATGACGTCATGCCGTATCCTGACAGGGGCGTCTCTGTGTGAGTTAGTACATGTGTGCGTATAGTTTATGCTTGTGTTCGATAATTTTTTCGTGTGCGTGAGTAACAACGCGATCGAAAATGTATTAGTGTGTTATCACTATTTGTGTGCGTTGCCTCGTCCCCCGCGATGAAAGTGACAGACTTATTCGCATAGATATTAGTGCTCGTTGCGTCTCCGGTTGGTTTAATGCTCTAAGTTCTTCTTACGAGAATTGCCACTCTGACTGTGAACGTTCTTAAAATTACGAGAATTGTCCCTCTGGTCTGATCGGCATAGTTTAGGGGCAAGATTCACATGTAATTTTGAAATTGACGGTCGATCTTTTTGTCCTGTCTGCTGTGGAAGGAAATTAGCTGGCCAATGTATATATAGATATTTGTCGACATCGCGTATTTCTATTCATGAAAACATCTGAATTCGTTATGTAGCTATCTATAATTTTATGTTATGTCAGAAATCATAATCACGTTTCTTGAATTTTAAAGAAAATAACAATAAATAAAATAATAACGAATAATACTTCAAGATTACCACTACGTTCTTGAAATCGACTACTTTCAGAAATACACACAGTAATATTGCATCTAATAGGATTCTACAACTACTCTTCAAATCGTATTGCAATATTGGAATCACAAGCACCACTAATGTGTAATAATATAATATGCTAACTGCGAACGGAATACAAATTGCTAGCATGTGCACCGATTCCTGCATTAGTTCTTCAGTAATACGTAGTTTGAGAAATGTAGCTCTCGCTGAAATTCCAATTACTGAGAAATTGAAAGGGTTTAGTGATAAAGAGAAGTGTACTTGTGTATCAAATGTTTTGACAACTTTAATCTTTCTCCTCTTCGAACAGTGGTGGTCCAGTGATAACGGTCGCGACTTACGGGTTAGATCGTAGGTTTAAACCCAGACGGGCAGTGCTACCAGTCCGTATTACGTATTACCTATCATCGCGCACTGGAATTTCAGCTACCGGCTTAGTGCTGAGAATTGAATATCCACGGTAAAATGAGCACTGCGTAAAATAAGCGCCCGTACGTACGTGGGCTTGGTAATGATTATTGCTTGGACCCAATAAGTTCCTACGTCCGTCGATCGCGACTTCAGTGGCATTCTTCATTTCATCAAAAGTGCACAAGCCTGAAAACCAACTAAAAGTAGTTAATCAAAATGCATTCTGTCTTGTTCTATACATTATTGGCTTCAAGCCAACGTTCTTTCTGAAACGGCAGTTCGAAATGGTACCGGAATCATGGTGTGACTTTTATCGTACCGACTCTGCCAAAAATACAACCCCTACCCCGCCAATGCTTCGCTTTCTTTGTAGTTACAAGCATTTATTGAAACAATGTAAAATAAGAACACTTTTTTTTATGACAGGACCTCCTAGTACAAGACCCCGGGCTACACTGATGTTTTGTGTTTTGAAGTGAAAATAAAATAAAATAATATTTTTTTTTTATTTATTTATTTTGGGTGTTAACAAATAAGGAAGTGGCCCACACGATGGTAAATAACAACCGGCTTTGGACATCTGCAATAACAGATGCATAGCAGTTGTGTTGCCATCTTGTAATCTGTTTTAAATTATTTAAAAAAATAATTGATTAACCTGACCTGAAAATTAATTGATTTGATTTGATTTTTGATAGATAGACATGTAAGTTACTGACAGTTTCTCTACTTTCCCATTTTCTCGATTTTAGACCAACTTTATAGTAGGCTGATAACCGTCTTTACACAAGAATTCTCCCCTTTACACCCTCTCTCTGTATATCGCATTGCAAAATTGTAGAAACCACGTCTCTTTGTTAAACATAAAGGTTGCAATCAATATTTCCATTATCCTTCAGAAACCCAATAATATCTTACCCAATAATGCCCTGCCTTACCGTAACACGAGCACTTGAAGCCAAGATCAAGCCTTTGTTTAATAATGGAAACTATATCTATTTATACTCGTTATGCGAAGGTACGTCAGTTGCCACAGGCTACATCAAGGGCAGGAATGTCAGAGTTGCGTGGGATGAGGGTCGTCACGACAACCTGATAATAACAGAGGCAATTCGTGATTAGATACTAATAAAGTATTTTTAGAGGGTCTGTCATAACAGACCCTCGCAGACGCAGGATAAAACGATAAAGAAACAAAAGGAGTATACAGGAGTATTGGAAAAACACCAACAACCACTTAGGAGGACATTGAACTCATCATTATGAACAACTTTTAGTATGGGATCAAACCTGAAATCGAGAAAAAACAAATCAGCTGTTCCCTACATTTAATGTTCGTATAACTCGTCAAAATGTAGGGAACAGCTGATATTTGTTTCGAGATTTCAGGTTTGGTCCATACCCAAAGTTGTTTATAATGATGAGTAAAATTACCTTTTAAGAAGTTGTTGGTGTTTTTCCAATAACCCTGTATAAGGATCGTAGCAAGTGGTGCGTTCTGTAGTTTCTGCTTACTCCCATGGAAAGAAGGCGTGTGTTTATGTATATGTAGTAAAGGATTTTTACCGATAAAGACGACCCATGATTTCTTAATTGAGAATGCAGGGTGATTTTAAATTGGCAACCTAAACTTCGTAGACGCGACCGATGTTGATATCTAAACAGGATAAAACAAAAAAAAAACTTTCAGGATCACTGTTTTTTATTAAATAGCAGTCTTGATACTCGACACATTAAATATTGTTCTTTCTATTACGCTAACAATAATAATTCAAATATTTAATAGTTCAAAGAGCATAAATTATAATTTATCCGCTTTATATCTAAGGCTTAGCGTTGACAGACATAAGTAAATAATATTATGAATGTTTCATATAAAATATTGTGGGGACGCGCCATGAATTGTGGTTGACATTAATCGTATATTTTATCGTATATCATCCAATATATCAGTTAGTCTGTTTTTAACTTTATTTGTATTGTTATATCTGTGTAATTCGAACGTGGGTTTTTCCATTAACAATTTCTTAGGAACAACCCGGAGTTTGGAAGATTGCGATGTACACCCGTGCCTCGGAAAGCACGTTAAGCCGTTGGCCCTGCCCTTGATCTCTCTCCTCCGATCATGTCGAATTGCCGCCATGCCGTCCCGTCAGACAATGAGAATGATGGAAGAGAGAGTGCACCTGTGTCTGCGCACACACTTGTGCAGTATAATATATCCCACGCCGATGACGACGTCTCCGCCGAGATTGATCGCTATGGCCGAAATTCGGTCTGGAGGACTTTTTTTATTTATTTGTTATTATTTTTTTTTATTTATCACACTTCAATACGTAATATTATTCTGCATAAGGATGTAAGAGCTGATTAATTTGACAGAACTAAACTAAAATTTATCTTCTGTCTTTTTCTTAACGAAATAGAAAGAAAAAGATGCACTGAACATAAACTTATTTTATTTTGTGAACAACAAAATTGGCTCTATCGTTTTTATAACATTCTGTAATTTACTACAAACGATTTAAGCTTCTAGTCGCCGAGACCAAAAAACCCTAGCGAAGGCGCAATAAAACTAGTTTAGCATATAATGTGCAACCGTGCGCGTCAGTTGCAGGTCAGATCGCCAGCATTTTCTTTGACGTCAGAGTTGTCTCGTTCTCTGACAGTAGCTCTAATATTTCATAATAGAAATTCAGGTAAATATTAAAATAGCTACTGGCAGTTCATTTATACCAACAGTTTAATTGATTAATCGAGGGACATTGTTTCAGGGGGGTATTCAATGTGCTATTCTCGTTATGTAAGGAAAATGAATTAGGTAATGCATAATTGCCTTATCAAAGGGAAAATTATCTTATTTATTTATTACAGCATGGAAAACTTACAGCAAAAAAAAAAAACAAAAAAAGACACACTAATATTTTTAGAATAAAAAAAAATACTTATATTTTTTTATTCTTCTGTTTCTTATGAGGGCATAATTAAATCGAACCTTTAATAATTTCCATTTTGCGCTCCTAAAAATATTATGGAACCCTCTAATATAATGAAATGCGCTTCTTTATATTTCGTGAACCTCAAATAAGTCCTACTTTGGGGTTCTACAAATATTAAATAGCCATGTAACTGTGAACAACTTAGATGTAGCATTCGCTCGGCTTTCGCACCGATGATCACAGTTCTAACCTAACCCAACCCATTTATTCGGGGCCCCTAGTATAGTTACTGCGACCAATTAAGCTTGCTTATGGTTGGTTACAGTCGAGGCCCCTAGCTTAGTAACTGTGACCAACCGTGACAAAAGGCCAAGTTATAAAGAGGCTCAATTAATAAAAAAAAAAGTGTGCGAGCGAAAAAGTTTTTAGAGGTTCAAAAAGTTAAAAAAGTGTCCATCATTAAAAGGTCAATACGATTTTACAGGATCAGTTAAGTTTTTCCCGGCAATAATTGTGTGTAAGTATTAAGTTCTTGAATACCTATGGGGTGTGTAATATTTGACATCATAACAAAAGTTCTAATGATCATATGACCTAATTTCATTTAATATACTTTTGTTTTATATAACGATGAAATGATATAATGAACTATAATAGTTCATTATATCATTTTATCAATAATTGATATAATTTCGTTTTACATGGGCCTCGTTTAATCTGGGAGTAAGTATTAATGTCAGCGAAAATACTTATTCACTAAATAAATATTTTAGCTGACAGTTACACCTTCTCTAGCACGTTTAGGGAACAAAGTGCTACGAGAAACCTATCAACTCTGTGTTTGAATATTAATTACACGTTTAATTATAAATCCATTGTCGAAGCGAGTAGGTGGTTAAGTAAGTTATATCAGTTATAGTATGTATAAAGTGTAACCAAATATTATAATAAGTCCAAATATTGTAAATAGGCTCCGTCTGAGTGGAAGTCAGAAATTATAAAAAAAAAATAGTAAAAATAAAACAAAGAAATACATTTATTTAGCACAGACTAAAAGACACACAATACACCAAATACATACCTACTTCAGATAAAAACAAATAAGAAATCAAATAAAAAGTGTAAAGTCCGATGTAAGAAATTAGCAGAAAAGTGTGCCTCCCGGCAGCACCAAAAAGGCCCAGCAGTTCAACAAAAAATGCCAGAAAAATACTTAAAAATACTTAGTTAAAAAAAAAACATTAAAAAAAGAATATTTAAAAATTACAAAGCTACATTAAAAACAACCAAAAAAAAGACCTGTGCGCGGACAAAAATCTCAGCATAATGCTGCGATATTTTGAAAATAAATACTGAAACACTGGTATTCTGATA
The DNA here is from genome assembly GCA_949316385.1 of Globia sparganii. Lineage (NCBI taxonomy): Eukaryota > Metazoa > Arthropoda > Insecta > Lepidoptera > Noctuidae > Globia > Globia sparganii. Next base: position 10,966,178 of record OX438663.1, on the reverse strand, counting down.
GGGCTCGCTGTGATGCGGACACACCTAAGGACATCTATGAATCCCACTATGGGATTCAAAAATAAGAATACAAAATATGGCAATAAAATAAAAAAAAATAAAGTACCTACCTTATGACCCATCCAGATACCCAGAGGGCCAATTCTCGTAATTTTAAGAACGTTCACAGTCTGATCTCAGTCTCAATCTGTTAAAAATACCTCTAATTTCCCTACATTTTGACAAGTTTTTGACGTTTGTTTATCGCCGAGATGTTGTTTACGGTCGAATGGTCCGCGGGCCATTCGGTTTGGGCCGTTCAGACTAAATACCCAGACTGCGACTAGATTTTGAATGTTTAAATTACGAGCATTTGCCTTCTAGTCTATCAGTGTGCCGTACAAATTTCATCCAAATTCAGTTCAGCCGTTAAATTGTGAGAGACCGACAGACAAACAGGGTTACTTTCGCAATTAGTATGAATTTTAAAATTACCAACATAGAAACATTTTTATGAATGTATGTGTCTAAGAGCCCTAATTTCCTATTCCGATACAGTTATAAGCTCTTAGTAGGTATTACCTGCGCCGTTAAAATATCAACTTGAACTGTTTAAGTACTTACTTTTTCACTTATCTGTCACTTTCCACATGCTTCTTTTGAAGAAATAAAAATTGACATTGAGAATGTAAAAACTAAACAAAATTTATTTTAACCCGCATTAAATTCCCGAGAATTCTTCGCTCGTTATTCATTTAAGGACCTGCCACTCACATACCCTCACACGCCTTATACAGGGTTATTTGTAAAACACCAGCAACCTCTTAAGAGGTCATTGTACTCATCATTATGAACAACTTTTACTATGGGACCAAACCTGAAATCGCGAAAAAAAATCAGCTGTTCCCTACATTTTGACGAGTTGCACGAACATAAATGTAGGGAACAGCAGATTTTTTTACACAAAGTAATTCATATAAGTATACTCGACAAGTTAATCTTCGACTTGACATCGGTTAATGAAGAAATCGTGAGGAATCCTGGACTTACTCCGCCATATTTATAAATGTTGTTTAAGTTAAGAGACGTTTGAACGTCAAAACTGTATGGACAACCAGTTTCTAATCATTACTTAACTTTAAGCAATGTTTATAAATAAACCCTTTGATTAATAGGTTTAAGTCTATAATCGGAAATTCGCCTTGAACAACTTGAAGGTTGTTCAAGGCGGCTGCAGAGCAAAGGCTTCTGCCCTTGCTCTGCAGTGTGACCATAATAGGCTGGTCATCATCTTATCTGCCTAGCGTTTTCCCAGGTACGTTGGGGTCGGCTGCCATCTAACTGAATGCAGCTGAATACCAGTATTTCACATGGAACGACTGCCTATCACACCTCCCCAACCCAGATACTGGGTAATACGATACTCCTTGGTAAGACTGGTTGTCGGACTTTCGGGCTTCTAACGACCCGTAACGACTCTAAAGGAACCATGTAAGACAGCCGAGACCAACGGCTTAACGTGCTTTCCGAGGCACGGAAGGGTCTGTAAAGATGGTCACCCATCCATGGACCAACCGCGGCAAGCGTAGCTTATCCTGATCGATTGAACCGTGCAGCTGTTATTACTTAGCAATAAGCCTTAGCAACAGCAGATACATTGTGTGAGATATTAAATGTCTAAAAAGTGCCTTTCCACAAAGGTAAAAAGATAAGCCAGACAGCAAAAAGATACTTATTTAAAGCTTACAAGCTGGATAGATGCGTCCCAACGCAAGACATTCCTACTTACGTAATGCCAGTTGTGAAGACTTTTAAATTACCCCAGATAAGTATAAAATACACTCCTACATAATTGCTTTTCTTTATGAGTTACCAAACTAATTAACACAGTTTCAAAGGTCCGCTATACTTATCTACCAAGATATTACTTTATTAGGACTTTCGTCCGTCAAAAGGTCACATAGTCGATTCATAATTCATAAGTCTTCAGAACAGATTAGACTTAAGTAATGGTCCCAAAGAGCCAAGTATTAAGAAAAATCGTCTCGTAATTTTCTTAAAATTTTTATGTGCCTACACGAACTTCTTTTGGATGGTTCATCATTTAGCGTGAAACTTAGAACTTTGCCAGAGTCTGTTGTGTTGTTTGAAGTTAGATCTGAAGCATAACAGGAGTTAGTCCGATTTGTAATCTTTTCCAATAATAAAGTTGAAGACACAAAAAAAAAATAGTAAGAAAATTCAAAAACATTCATGCAAATAAGGCTGAGAAACTTTAACAATACAACCTTGAAAATGCCAATCCCTAACCACTTCCTGGTCAAGCCAAACTTTAATCTAAACCGAACAACATAGGTACGAAAGAATTTAAAAAGAACAAGCTTTAGAAAGTCTAAGGCTAACCAAACCTCTATTTTAATTTTGAACAGATGAATGGCCACGCTCAAAGCCGTTCACAATCTTGTACAGTTTCCAATTTCCTTGTAGACAAAATGAGCATCCACTTTATGTATTCCATGTAATCCCGACATTGTCGTCGTAGATAATGCGATGTTTGCCAATGTCGTGACACATAATAAAACGTTTGCTTAGCTTCCGATCAATATTGTCGAGGGAATTTCGGGAATATCTCATGTCATGGGACACTATTATATATAAGTACCTATATGTATGTTATTGTTATCTCGTTTGAGATAATATTTCCGGGATTTATTGAGATGAGCGTTCTTGAAATGGTTTGATTTGGTCCATAGTCGGTAATATGTTTTCAATTATGTGTTGGGGTCGGCTTCCAGTCTAACCGGATGGAGCTTAATACCAGTATTTTACATGAAGCGACTGCCTCTCTTACTCTCTTACCTTCACAACCCAGTTACTGGGTTATGGAGGTAAGATACACATGCTCTGAAATCTGAATTCAATTAAGGGCTGATTTTTCAATCATCTAATAACTTTTTGAGGATTTTTATTTTGACAGTTATTTCAATCATAAACTGTCAAACGTCAATATTATTCCTCAAATAAAAGTTATCTGGCGATGGAATAATCGGCCCCTAAGGAAAATCAAAAAAATAACATATGCTATTATAAAAGCTTAAAATTGCATCAATTAAATACAATAATACCAAGCATTATTGACTTGATTTTCACTATACTTAAGGCCAGGATATTCGAGCGCAGTAGGCATTTAGCGTTACCCCCCTCCTCGCGTGGCAAGTCCCGCGATCGCGCAGTTCAAATGAACTCGCTGACCCCGCTGTGCAAAAATTTTGCGTCACAGTTTAAAATTGTAACAGTAGGAACAGTTAACTTTGTTTTACGGAATTCATGTTAATATTTCGAGTGTTTAGTTTTTAGGGAAATATAAGTATACTTATCAACATAAATCACTTTATTACCTACCAACAATTGTTTCTTTTTTAATTGTTACCTCTTTTCTTTCATGACTGTTACAGCGCTTCCTTACGATCCAGTTTTTAGAATGTTTGTCTGATAATAAACTACTGGAAGGATTTTGACAGGAGTTTATATTCCGTAGCTTTAGTTTTCACCTACCACATAGGGTATGTTTTATAACTAATTTATAATCCACGCGTACGAAGTCGCGGGCATAAGCTAGTTATTTATTATTAGTTACATACTTACTTACTTACTTTGGACTAAATAAATTCTGATAAAACTCAATACAATATAATACACAGGACAATAAATTATTTATTAGAAATAAGAAATACTTTTTAAAATATATAATAATAACTTAATCATTTACTCAAAAAATTATCAAAAATCATAAATATTAATCAATCAAATTGCGTAACACATTATTAGTAGCAATGGGTTTCATTTTGACAGATCAACAACGTTCATTGCGTGTTTTACATTGTTGAGCAGACACATTTTTCGAACATATGAAGCAATGGATTAGCATATGCTTCAAAATTATTCAAATTGAGATCGATAGTGTGTTTCTCAATTAGGGTGCTGGTTGAGGCAGAGAGTGTGTACTGGATGCGCATTTATCTGGTTGCTCATTTTCCTTGTCTTGCCATACACGGTTTATAATTGGTATGCCGCGTTCATTCCTACTTTTTCTTGCAGTTTTCGCAAAATAAAATTTATGTCGACAATTCTGCGTCCTGAAACGGGTTGAAAGTCATCTTCCTTGTTTTCCACTTCAACAGTAAAATCATATGAATCATGACTATCACTGAAACAATAATAAGAAAAAAGTTGCTTTTTATTTGACTCAAGATATTACAATTAAAACTAAAACTAACCAAAGTCGTTAAGTCAGTCGGTAAGTCGAGTGGTAAGTCAGGAGGTAACAGATATCTACATACATTCTAGTCACTATTTTGTATAAAAGTACAACAACATCAACAACCTTGCATTATTATTATAATTTGTAGAATAGATACAGTAGGCGCGCGACTTGAGTTGATGCATTAGGTAAGTACATGTCTACCTACCTATTGCGCCTGAGCGAGAAGCAAATACTGAATAAAATGTCGGTGACGTTGATTCCGCATTTTCTTTTATTGAGACCAACTTCCGAAATTAAAGTTATTTTTCATTTTGTAGTGTTTTGTTGTAAGTCGGTTGTTTTTTGTAAAAAAGTTTTTATTTTTCATTTTTTAGTAGTCCAGTTTGTAACTAATCTAAGTTATAATAGCCTAATGTCAACTGCTCATCACCTTTTACAAAATATTGCTTTTCCCGATGCAGGAACGTTAATTGTTGAGGAGTTCTCCTTATAAGAACTGGAGCTGATTGAGAAGTCACCATCAGCTCCATTGTGCTTAGCAACCACATTAAAGTACCTAATCGAATCGCAACCCGTGAAATATTTATTATCGAGTAGTTCCGATGGCCATCTGTGGTCTTCATCATCAGTTCCACTTCACCGAATGGTGCTTTCTGAGAGCAAGTGCACGAGCTACTATAAAAAATACCTACCCAAATCGCTATAGGTGTGCCTACAAAATTTGAGGGTTTCCCTCGATTTCCATAGGATTCCCTCATCAGATTCCGATTTGGTGACAATGGGACCAACTCGGGAGCATACCCTTTCAAATAAAAAAAGAATTTTGAAAATCGGTCCACAGTTGACGGAGAATCAGTGAACAGAACATAAATGTACATAAAAAAAAAAACATACATAAAGTCGAACATAATAACCTCCTCCTTTTTGAAAGTCGGGTAAAAATCGAATTGTAGATTAGGTACTTACTGTTCGCCTGTGCATTTTTTTTGGAAATACGCCTTTACATCTTGGTATCGATGAACTGCAAAGATAAAAAGTTTTATTAGCAAAAATTATCTTTGTTGTAGTTGTGCTACTTTTTTGTCCATAAAAACTAAAATATCACCTATACTCCATTTACAATAAGATAAGACATTTCAACAAACCTTTTTTACCGTCTGTTCAATCGATTTTGACTTCTATTCCGTAGGCATAAGGATGTCAATAAAAGCAGTAAACAGTTATTATTGTAAGCACTTTTTTACTTTTAATGCCATCCTTATGCCTACGTAATAGAAGTCAAAATCGTGTGAACAAGCTATAAAAAAGGTTTGTTTAAATGTATAATCTTATTGTGAATGGAGTAGTAGTTTATATTTACTTTGATATTAGTATAATTGTATATTTATGGTACCTAGTTACCTACCTGCTACTGTCTGCTAGTACTGTGACGAAAGCAAGTAGGTAAGTACATAATTACCTATACAACTACAATATTGCTCTGTCGCGTCGTTTTTTAAAAGTAGGTAGGTATAACAACGTAGAAAAATAATAATCAATCTTACCTTTTTTTTTTAAGCTTCCGCAGTTCAATGCTGCATATTTTTTTCTTTCTTCTGTTTTTATTCCCCATAATTTAATCTTAAATACCACTATATTTTACAACATAAACTAATATCTTGTTTAATTATTAATACTAGAACTTAAAAACAATATTTACAGGCTTATTTTTAAAACTAATATACAAACACGGAAAATAACAATAATATAACGTATATTTCGATCGATTAGCGGAGGAACGCGGCGAGCCAGTAAAAACGACACAGGTCCAGCCTCGGAGACGCCTAGCCGGCTACTAAAGCGAAGCGCGCGGGCCGCTTTGTTATATTATATCTTGTCAAAACAATAAAAATCTGTTTTGAAAAAAAATAGCCGTAGAATATTCTTCTAAACATCATTGCCTATTTTTTGACATATTTTTTTAGAGTAAAACTTTGGTCTACTTCAAGTACGACTTGAAAAACGATAAAAAACTTCCCTATTTTCGATTTGTTTGCGATTTTTTATGATCGAGTGAAGTTGTAAATATCGTGTTTTGAACCATAGAATAATCAAGAACGTTTATTGAACTACAACATATATTTTTATCAGATCAAAACAAAGAATATTTGATTGTTTAATGTTGAATCAAAATAGGTCGATTCTGAGATTCCTGGATGTCTGAATTAATTAATAAAAAAAAACGTAATGAGTTTGTGTTTTTTATACTTGTTGCTAAGAGCTGCGTCATACTAAGATATTTCTCATAAATCCTGATTAACTCAAACCTAGGACAAGGAATAATCATTTCACAAATAATATTATCTTTTTACGACAATACGAATTGAATAAACACACATTCGCTAATTTCCTGTTTCTCGATAGAAATCATAAAATTGATCGGAATGACTTACATTTAACGCTGATTACAACATCCTCCTTCAAAAACATCCATAACCCGACCTAACATCAAAGCCTACTTAAAATTCTATACACGTATTAAAGTACCACTCTTGAATAATCTCGTGCGCAAAGCAAAACGGAAGAAACACAATCAGGGACACCTAATTTAACGTGTTCTAATACGATGAATATTTTAGCCATGTATAAGTAGGAGAGCAAACGAAAATATTCAAATACATGGGACTGAAATCACAGGAATTTTAATTAGGTGGAGTAGTGGTGAAAAGGATTTAGAATGACAAATGTAGCCCGGCTGATATATAGTCGGTGGACGGAAAAATGCCCGGCCATGTGCGAAGCGAACTTCCACACAAAGAGTTCCTTAACACGAGGCAAAAAACGGCGAAAAAAACACGTTTCTTGAATGGTATTTTCTCCCCTTGTCCCTTTTAGCTTTATTAACTTTATGTTTATAATTTTTTTCTCTGTGAAAATTTCAACTGTCTACCAATTACAGTTCATGAGACAGCCCGCTGACAGACAGACGGATGGACAGCGGGGGCTTAGTAATAGGGTTCCGTTGACACCCTTTGGGTAGTGAACCCTAAAAATATCCAACCTACCAAGCAATTTTCTTGAATAGGTGGAGGCAAATTTTCAGTTTATCTATCGACTGTATTTGCAATGACACTTCTTGTTTATATATTTCAAGCTTATAAGCATTGACCACCTATAACACATGCTCTTTACCACTACTGATACATTAAATCTCCACGCTCTCTGGGCTGAACGCTATATAATTTCATGGATGGATTGTGTGAGAGATGATTATCTGAAAACGCAGTGAATGATACCGTGACAGTTAACAGAAGAGAATGGAAGAGGAAACATTTTGCTCTGACCCCAAGTAGTATGAGACAAGTGCAGGCAGACCAAGCAGACAGGAGCTGCTCGTCTTCTTGACACTCCTTGTATCGCTTCATACGAGAGATTTTGATTAAACATTACTATAATGAAACGAACGTTTACGGAATAAACCTTTTTATTTTCAACTAGGTGTAAGGGACGAGTTATTCCAGTCCGATCCCCAGATCTGATCCTCAGGCGCGCAAACTATTACCATGAATTCAGAATTTTTCTAGAACCACCAAACAACCCAAAAAATAAAAACTGTTGTTCCATTTAAAATTGCAATACCTACACGGTCAAAATGTATCACCGTTGGGTCTAGAAATTGTATTGAAATCATGTTAACAGTTCGCGCGTCGATTCACCCTCGCGGCCCTTACACCCTGTAGTATCTACAGTTTCAAATGTATCCATGAATCTACCGTATCAACAAAGCATCGTTCGATTGTTTCCTTTGGGACACATATCGGCGTCAGGCTTTGCGTATGTGACTTTTATTTACTTATTTATATTTCTGTGGTCTGAACGCATAAAAGCCTATATCTACAGACTCAAAGTCAACATTCGTTAGGGAACCGCGTGTGTCATCTTTGACAAACGTGACCAGCCTGGATGATGTGAACGTCGGTATAACAGAAATGAGGACAGTTTCTTATGGTGTCTACTGTTGCTCGAAAGATTGTTTATAGAAATTGATTGGAACTATTATAAACTGGGCATATATGGGATAATGGTTTGAAGATCTCTTTGGCCCACTTGCACCACAAATCAACAGATGCATTTAACGCTAAAAGCATTTAAAACATCATTCTAATCTTCAAACGTTTTATAGAAGTCGAACGATGTTTTAAATTCGTTTAGCGCTAAATGCATTAAGTGATTATGTGGTGCAAAGACTTAATATTTTATCAAGCTTATAGAAGCTGTCTATCTTTTTGACATTCCTATATCGCTTCTTACAACAGATAATGATTTTGAAAGTAGAAGAAAGGGTTTACTAATATAGTTGTTAAGAAATATTGTCTCTTGTATAATTAATATATAAAATAAAACATATCAATATTGCATATCAATTTATAATATTTTTACGGATTCCAGAGTGCTATCATGTGTCCTTTTACAATACATTATACAATATGCATTAAAGTTAACGCAAAACCTCATACACCCCAATTAGAGTTTTGAGTTAAAAGACCAAAACTCAATTTGTTTAAAGCTAACTTTTATTATGAATATAAGTTTCATTTATTCACAAAGACACAACAATTACAATCTACAAGTTACTTATAAATATAATGCATAATATTATCAATTATTAGGCTCACCTCCTATTACATGGGACTTAAACATAATTATTGGAATGTGGTGGCACTATATAGGTACAGCTCTGCTTAAGCCTTTAAAAAAAGGGGAATACTGCGATGTCATGTATCAATATTTCGTAAAAATAGCCTCATAACATCAGAAGACCAATTCTCGTATTTTAAAACGTTCAAAATGTGGTCGCAGTCTTATCTCGGCGACCAACAAATGTCAAAAACTTGTCAAAATGTAGGGAAGTTAGAGGTATTTTAAACAGATTAAGACTGAGATCAGACTGTGAACGCTCTTAAAATTACAAGAATTGCCCCTCAGGTATACAGTATTTTTCGAAGTGACAGGCCACATTTACTCAATAATGTTGGTGACGAGTCTATTGCCAACTGGGTACAAATTCAGATTCTGGGAATTTTCTAAGAATTTCTGAGTTGCTACTCTAACTCCTAGAGTTTTGCCACTCAATAATTTAGTACTTTCCAAGACTAACCAAAGACAAAACCACAGCTCCTCTGGATAGTTAAACCAGAAAAATAAGTACCTACACCTGTATCAATTTCGTGCTTGGGTTTGAAGCACATAAAACTTTTCAACTTTGTCTCTGGGTGTGACGTCACGTCCAAAGATTACGTGACCAAGGAGGTATTGCAGCTGTAAAAGGCAAAGGTTGCCGCTAAACGATACGTGGGCTATATGACAGTTACGTGGTACGTTACAAAAACGTTGAAAATTACTTCCGGATGAAAATTATGTACAAATTACATAATTATGTATTATGTTATGGAATCAGACGTCGCTTTGCGGAAATCCATGACATTGAAATGTTATGGAATTTCAATATGTAGTTTGAATTCAACCAATAACTACACCTAGGCTTTTTGGGAAGAAGGTCCTTATCGCGGTTTGCGGTGACTGGTAGAAATCATCGAGTAAGGAAACAACTTTATGCCCCCTCCATGCCACTTTTTCTCTCTACCTATTTCTATTATAAACGAGTGTTTGTGCGTGCGAGTATTGCGTAAGGAACTTGGCGTCTGACGGGGGTCCCCCGACCGCGCACGCTTTTTTGCAGAATGCAGCAGCACCAGCAACCATATGCACATGCAGAAAATGCAATCAATCCGCCTAGGCTTTTCCTAGGTTGAGGTCGGCTTCCAGTCTAACCCGATGCAGCTGAATACCAGACTACCAGTATTTAACATGGAGTGACTGTCTATTTCACCTCCACCACCCAGTTACTGGATAATTCATGTTATCCAGTACCCTTTTGTAAGACTGGTTTTCACACTTGTGGGCTTCTGACTACACGTAATCACTGTCTATCTACGAATGACAGTCGGGACCGACGAATTAACGTGCTTTCCCAGGCACGGAGGGGTTTCAATATTATAATGGATGGTCACCCATCCATGAACTGACCCCAGCAAGCGTAGCTTAACATTCGATCGAGCCCTTCTTATAAAATGCGGAAAGTGCGTTAAATACAATTTGACATGCAACTCCAAACTAGACTCGACACGTGTTTTGTGTTTTTTACACAAAATATTCCAAACATTTTAGTCAGATATCTTGGTTTGAGCTATTTTGTTGGCTTTTGACTACCTACGGAGTTAACTATGAGAATTCAAGATGTGAAAAGCGTGAAAGGACAAACGGCAACAGACTATTTACGAGTAATAAACATATGGGTAAAGAGCATGAATGCGTCGCTTCCTCGAAGTAACTCTGCACCCAGCCAACGTGCTCATGTGCCATACCTGTGTCACCATTCTGTCCAAGCCAAGGCTGATTCTGATGACTATGATGATTAAGTGCCCCGTGAACGTTGCACGGGAGAATTCATTAGAGAAAGAGGGATATAGGGATTGTTAGTTCATATTTATAGATCATCAGTCTTATGATTTTTTTTGAGCTGCAGAGTGCATAAGTGTTTGTTTTACTAGAAATAGATGGACTATTCATAATTGCCTGCTGCCAGGCAGACATATTCATAGCAGTTTCAGTAAATAAAATATTTATTTAACACATAATAGTTGAGAAATACGACATTTATCTATTTTAAACCTACGAATAAACGGAAAAATCTAGGTTCTAAGACACTTTTCATGCCTTGCTTCCCTATATTATTCAACACCCCAAGTTTGCTGAGTGAGAACATAAGCGTTACTCATACTTACATTTCCAGGTCGCATATAAAGTAGGCCACACAATTTAAAGCGCCCCAGCAAAACGACAAACAGTGCACCCCAAAACACAACATTTTTAAATTTAGGACAAGAAACAAAATATATGCCCTGTAGCATACAAAGTCACAAGCTGTATGAAGACTTGTTGCATGAAGTAGGACCCAAGTCACAATTCAAAACGTAAGTCTAAACTGCACAGGTAACTGGTTTCTACGTACGGAATAATTCAAAGATGCATCTCAATTCTTCGAACTACCTAAGTTTATTCCAGCATTCGATATTGAAATAGTGTATCTTCTATTGGAAGTACGGTCAATTTAAAGTTTTGAATAAGTAACTAGTTCGGTGAATAATTTGTATGGAAGAAGCGCGCTCTTACATATTGCTTCAATTGCATGTTTTGATGTCGGAACTTTGTAGGAAGTAGTCTTGTTGTGACTGAATTATGTTTTATTTTATGGTGATGTTTTAAGAAAGTTTATGAAATGTAATGGTACTACTCAACTTAAATCTTACTCGCCGTATTACCTATTGAGTGATACAAACAAACATGGAAAAACAAAGTTAAACCACTGGATAACGCAACGGGTTATTGAAGTGTGTATATGGGGACGACGTAGTAATTGATTATTTTTAGCATTCATTATTCTAAATGTTCCAAAATTTAATTCTATACTTTAATTTTAATATATGTATGTATGTGTGAATTTCTTATTTTTGGCCAAACAATCAGCATTTCATACGACGTGGCAATGCTGCTAGACGTTTGGGCACATTTCCAGTTGACAGCGATGCGAATTTTTGATGCCCTTTGATTATTTCTCGTCCATTTCATATTCTTGTACATATTACTGTTACCGCCTGCGCCATCTTTCGGCATTAAGAGGCAAGACTGCGACCTGAAGTTGCCGCTGACGGCGTGTTTGCAAACGACATCGACCAACCAGTGTCGAGCGTGCCGACCAATCATCGCGGAGCGTCGCCCACCAACTTCACACGAGAGATTTTTTTGTATAGATCGCGGGTGGCACGCGCCATTTTTTTTTCTCTTCACAATTTTTCTACGTTTTTTTTTATTACCCTTTTTTGTTTTTTGATCCGTACGATTAAAACGATTGTAACTCGTAACAATAAATGTCTTTCTACAAGAATAATAAATCCGTTCATTGAGTACACCTACAAGACGAATCCAAAACACGAAAGGGAAGAGAGCAGCCCTCGTCCCGACTCGAGCATCGAAATTCAACATTGGTCCTTTCGAGCCGGATCTTCGCATCGAATCGAGGATCAGCAAGAAACGGTCGGGCCGGTCGTTCCTGTTCTTCCCATCCCATTTTCAATTGTCTAATACCGTACTGTGATTTTGAAATTCCAGTTTTGTATGTACCCACATCGCGCGAACTCCGCAACTCGAGGACATCTTGGTTAGCAGTTGGTGTTTAACCGTGAGTAACCTTTGTTTTTCATAAGCCGCTAGGATGAGGGACGACGATGACACTGAAGCTGGTCATATTTCGAACATAGGGGACCTTAAAAAGCAAAGGGGTACACTAAAAGGTCGACTAACTTTATTTGAAAAATATATTGCCAAATATGAAGACGTTAAAATGTCTGAACGACAGCAGGCTGAACTTCTCTTACGCATGGAGTCGGTCTCCAATGTGCTAATCGCGTTTACCAAGATTCAAGACCAAATCGATCAAATATTAGATGACAGTGAATTAGAGAAACAACTAGAGTATAGGGCATCTTTTGAGGATCAATATTTTAGCATCTAGTCTATTGCAAAGTGCTTAACCGATGTTGTAAAAACAAAAGATTCGAGTGACAGCGTTAAATGTTCGAATGCGCAATATAGTAATTTTAGTTTTATTAAATTACCGCAGATTACACTCCCCTCTTTCGACGGTTCATATGATCACTGGCTCGAGTACAAAAATTCTTATTTATCTATGATTCATAAGCGAAGTGATTTAGACGCAATTCAGAAATTCCATTACCTGAAGTCCTCGCTCAGTGGTTCAGCACTCCAGGTTATAAGTGCATTAGAGTTCACTGCCGCTAATTATATCCACGCATGGGAGTTATTGGAGAATAGGTACCACAATAATCGTCTGTTAATCCATAATCATGTGAAATCTTTGTTTACTGCACAATCCATTAACAAAGAATCCCCTTCCTTAATCAGAGGATTAATCGATGTAGTGTTACGTAACCTACGAGCGCTCAAATCCCTTGACGAGCCCACTGAAACTTGGGATACTTTAGTCATCTATATTATAGTATCGAAGCTAGATTCTTCTACTGAGCGTGAGTGGGAGAATTACTTAGGCTCGATTTCTACTGGTATTCATAAAACCAAAACAAAGTTAGATGATTTGTTATGTTTTTTTACGTAATCGTGCCGATATGTTAGATATGGTTCATAGTAACCATACTCGAAGTACACAGGATAATAAACCTAACAATAAGTCTGATAGTAAAAGGCACACGAGTGCTGCCGAACACCATACACATAGCTATGTGTCGACGCGTAAAAATACCAGTACAACCGAATCATCAAAACAGCCTTGTTTAATGTGCGGGCAAAATCATCCGTTATTTATTTGTTTTAAATTCCTAAACTTGGCAGTTACGGACAGAATTAAATTTATTGATAGTGCCAAGGACATGTGTCGTAATTGTTTACGTACAGGTCACCTAATTACCGAGTGCATATTCGGGCCGTGCAAGCAGTGCAATGAGAAACACAACACTTTATTGCATAACGAGAATAACAGTGTTATGGCAATCATACCGACATCGTCAGCGGCGAGTGCTGATGAAAAACCGGTCTCTGTCGTATCATGTGCGAATAATTTGTTAATCAATAATGCGCCTTCCGTACCGTTACCACAGGTATTATTATCCACTGCACTAGTCGAAGTCATGGGTAGTAATAGTAAATATCATACAGCTCGAGCACTGATAGATAGTGGTAGTCAAAACTGCTTTATTTCAGAAAAGCTTTGTAAACGTTTAAACGTACCAGCAATACAGTCCACTATACGAATATCGGGAGTGGGACAGTCGGTCTCACAATCGAATAAATTATGCGACATCAACATGCGATCAAAAACGAGTAACTTTAGTATTTCTCTTAGATGTTTTGTTCTGCCGTGCATTACGACGAGTTTGCCGACAACTCATATTGTCTATGACACAATCCACATCCCAGACAACGTATGTCTTGCGGATCCTACATTCAACATACCATCAGAGATCGATTTACTGATTGGTGCGGACGTATTTTGGGATTTATTAGATGTGGATCGCATTCGATTATCCAATGGTCCATACCTACAGAATTCGAAAGTAGGGTGGTTAATTTCAGGTCCCATTCATAATAAATCAAACGTCATTAATATTCAGTGTAATTTTATACAGCAGTCGAATATAGATACACAATTACGTAAATTTTGGGAACTAGAAGAACTTGTAAGTTCGGGTCCTATTCTTACCGAAGAAGATCGTAAGTGTGAAGAATCCTTTGTTAGCACTACCACACGAGATAGTAGTGGAAGGTTCTCAGTGAAAATTCCATTGAAGGAATCAGCTGACGCGCTCGGTGATTCATATGAAAACGCAAAATCTCGTTTCTTATCATTAGAACGCAAGTTAGATCGGTCTCCTTCTTATAAAATGTTGTACAGTGACTTTATACGGGAATATATTGAACTAGGGCACATGTCTAGAATAAACGAATACGCATCGCCACACTATTTTCTCCCGCATCACGGAGTATTCCGCCAACACAGCACGACTACAAAATTGCGTGTAGTGTTTGATGCTAGTGCCAAAACTACTTCAAATAAGTCATTTAACTATATACAGATGATAGGACCTCCTCTTCAAAACGATATTCTTTCTATTTTACTTCGTTTTCGGCAATATAAATATGTCGCCTGCGCTGACGTGGAAAAGATGTACCGGCAAGTATTGGTGCACCACGATCAGCGCAACCTTCAGTTAATTTTATGGCGGGAAAATGCATCCGATGAATTAGGTGTATACCGACTCAACACTGTTACGTACGGAACTGCGTCAGCTCCATACCTAAGTATGCGTTGTTTACGTCAACTCGCACAGGAAACTGAAGATAAGGTCATTGCTAAGGTCATAAACGAAGATTTCTTTGTCGATGATTTAATAACTGGTGATAACGATCCCCAAGTTTTGTTAAAAACATGCGAAAAAACTTTGGAGGTTCTAAAATCGGCCTGTTTTCCTTTGCGGAAGTGGACATTTAGTTATGACGTAAACAAAGAAGCATATAAAGAGTTGGCTATCGGAGAACATTGCCAAAATAAAACTCTAGGTTTAGGTTGGCAAGTCGATAAAGACGAACTTTATTTTACCACCAACTTGGAAAATAAATCTAATAAAGTTACTAAGCGAAGTATAATGTCGGTTATTTCACAAATCTATGACCCGCTAGGTCTTTTGTCGCCAACAGTGATTATAGCTAAAATACTGCTTCAAAAATTGTGGCTATGTAAAATCGACTGGGATGATTCGATTCCTAATGATATCGAATGCTTGTGGAATCGATTCCTACAAGACTTATCCTCATTAGGCAATATTCGTGTTCCTCGTTACGTCATGAGTGAATGTACTTATAATAGTGAATATAATATAATATATATAATAATATAATACATATTTTCACTGACGCGTCACAAGACGCGTATGGTGCCTGCGCCTACATACGTACTTATACGGACAGCTCATCTATAGTAACGAAGTTGTTATGTGCTAAGAGTAAGGTCGCGCCAGTCAAAACTGTATGCACCATTCCGCGACTTGAGTTATGTGGCGCTTTACTAGGCGCACGGTTATATAAAAAAAATTATAAGTTCATTGAGATTGACGTTCACTAAAGTGTTCTTTTGGACTGATTCCACCATAGTCATGGGCTGGATCAGAATGTCACCTCATAGTTTAAAAACGTTTGTCCAGAATCGTGTGTCACAAATAAACGAGCTTACAGGTGATGCAATTATCTTTATTTCATTGTAAAAATATAGTCAAAAATTGGCTTCAATCTCATGATTATGAAGCCACTGAGAGACTCTTGGAAGTCATCTCATAAAAAGCAGCTTGACATGTCCTAAAGTGGTATACCATATTAAGACAAGTTTTGAATATCACATACACATTCACTACGCACCCACACCCATGCACCCGCACCCACACACCCACACTCACACACCCACACCAACACCCACACCCACATACCCTACTTTTCTGTTTAGTTAATTAATTGTTTGATTTTTACTTTCCATTTTTTACATTAGTTTTGTTTTTTCTTTTTATCTTTCATCCCATTAACATTAGCATCTGTTAATAGACGTCTGTATCAGTGTGACTTGTCCGTGTAGTTTGGAGGCCTGGAGACCTGTGACACAGGTATTCCTAGTACAGGCTCCAGTCTCCACAACATCAATGTATTTATGTATACACAATCATGTATTGTACCTGCTAACTTTTCATTATGTGGTGGAGAAAATAAACGTTTTTATTATTATTATTATTATAATTTGGTTGCATATTAACGGTAAAGATAACCCGGCTGATATTGTGTCGAGAGGTCTTCCTCTCAACGAGCTTCAAACCAATAATATGTGGTGGCACGGGCCAGCCTTCTTACAACAACTTAAATTCGATTATTCAAGCGATATTTCCATAGATAAAAATCAATTGCCCGAAGTAAAGGCACAACATGTTAGTATGGTTTGTAGCAATTCAAATAATAACGCTGGTCTAATAGATTTTAATAGATTCTCCACATTTAATCGGTTACAGCGAGCCACGGCCTATGTACTACGTTTTATAGGTAACACGCGTGCAAGTAAACAACATCGCAAAA